>CM050508.1:144951601-147351601 GCA_027563665.1 Antrozous pallidus | reverse complement strand
GCAGGAAGTTCCCTGACTACTTTTATTTTCTTGATCCTGGGGAGGCAAGTACAGGCAGCATTATTGGAGCCCATTTGTACAGGCAGGAAAAACAAGGTAAAAAACGGGTGAGGTGACTCTCCCCAGCTATCCAAACAGGGAGTGGCTGAGTTACAATAGAATAAAGGATTTCTGACTCCCTGTTCAATTATGGGATGTTTCAGAATTTATTTTTTATGATCTCAGTGAGGGGCCATTGGTTACTTTTCACCACAGACACTGTTGGAAACTATCAATTGCCTGTGCCTTAAATAGCTGTGTCTTTTTTTCCCCTGTGCCAGGCAAGACAACAGAGTCAGGGGTGGAGAGCTGGGCTGGGAAGCGGACACCATGGGTTCTTTTGCCACAGGGCCCCCACCAAGGTGAGGCGTCAGGAAACCCCAGCCTCTGAGGCTTTCATTTCCTCATTGTGAAAGGAAGGGACTGGATAGGTTTCTTGCCTTCCAACACTCCTTGTGCGTAAGGAAAGGACATTTCTGATTTGTGAGCTTCAATACTGGTAACCCCTATCTACCCACATCAAACGATTCAGTGAGGATATCTTTGCTTAGTAATTATGTATCATTTACCTGGCCAGTCAGATCATTTAGGTGGGTTTATTGCTTTATTTATTTTTAACCT
Organism: Antrozous pallidus; assembly: GCA_027563665.1. Taxonomy (NCBI): domain Eukaryota; kingdom Metazoa; phylum Chordata; class Mammalia; order Chiroptera; family Vespertilionidae; genus Antrozous; species Antrozous pallidus. The sequence goes on along the minus strand of CM050508.1, from coordinate 147,350,941 downwards.
CCCTCCATTCCTCCCTCTTTCCTCCTTCCTTCCTTCCTTTCTCCCTCTTCCATCCCCCCTCTCTCTTTCTCTTCTCTTTCCTTCCTTCTTTCCTTCCTCCCTTCCTTCCTTCCTTCCTTCCTTCCTTCCTCCCTCCCTCTTCCATCCCCTTTCCTTTCCTTTCCTTTTCTTCTTTTCTCTCTCTTTCTTTCTCTCTCTCTTTCTTTCTTTCTTTCTTTCTTTCTCTCTCTTTGTATTTCTCTCTCTCTCTCTTTCTCTCTCTTTCTCTCTCCCTTCCTTCCTTCCTTCCTTCCTTCCTTCCTTCCTTCCTTCCTTCCTTCCTTCCTTCCTTCCTTCCTTCCTTCCTTCCTTCCTTCCTTCCTTCTTTCTTCTTTCTCTGAGTGACCTGGCCTGTTACAGAACTTCATTCCCAGGTTAAAATTCCTTCAGGGCATGAAGACAGGTAGGTTTCACCTTGAGTGCCCTTCAGACCAGTGAGCACTGGCTGTCAGGAGCTCCATGGTAACGTTTCTGAGGCAGTGTCCTAAGGCTCCACAGGAGAGTGATGGACGAGCTGTGTCTGCCGTGGGCACGGGCTGGGTACATGTGGAAGGGCAAGGCGGTGTCTAGGACGCAGCGGAGCATTGGTGAGGGGCCAGGGAAACCCTGCCACGCATAAGGCACAGGGCGATGTGCAGGCAGAGATGAGGTGGGAATCCAGGCCTCCTCCCTTACAGTTCCGCTGCCTCCCACCAAGTCGTCCTCTTGTTGGGAGTCATGGCGATCGGGTGCTTAGAAGGTGCTTTTTGATGATGACGTTGATAAGATTAATGGCACTGAGGCAGCAGGCTCTGTGCTCTCCCTGAGAAACCGTGCACACCCCACAGGTGTGTTTCTTCCAGGCGACTTTAATGAATGCTCTAAAGATTCATGCCGCCACTAAAAGGTGCCTTTCTCCTCCCGGACAGTTTCCGGACAGACTTCCAAAAGCTATGGCTGCACACTGACCGGCGGTGGCAGCAGCAGCAGCAGTAGCAGCAGCAGCTGAGCCCCCAGCTGCAGGCGGGAGGCCCAGGAGCGGGTAGGGCAGGGGACGCCGAGGCCAGCCTGCTGTCTCCACAGAGGAGCGTCTGCCGGGACAGTGGGGGCTCGTTCCTCCGCCTTCCGCGTGGCAAAGGCGCGGAGGCTGCGTGGAGGACCCGCCAGGTGGGCTCGCTGTTCTGTGAAGGAACGTTCCGCGTTCCCCGGCCGGCAGCGAGTGCAGTCCATCAGCCGCCCCTGACTGCACACCCAGGGCCCTGGCGGCTTTCTCACGGGCGCCCCGGAGCGTCTGCCCGCCGAGCAGAGCAGGGGTGCCTGCGGGGCTCCAGCGGTCTTTCTCTCCTTCATCTGGAGGCAGCGCAGCGGCCCAGTGCGCGAAGGGGGCTCTTCCCCAGGTTCAAGAAGGGAACACGGCTGGTGGAGCAAGCAGCCTGGGCCCTGGGCCTGGGAGACCTGGCACCCACCCATGGCCCTGGAGCCTGAATGCCCTTCTGTCCGCAGTGAAATAAAATCTACTCTTTAAAAAAGCATCCACGTTGCCAACATCCTGGTAAAAGGATGACATGCTGCGGGGGAGGAATTCCACAAGCTCCATGGGCCGTGAACCCTCTCCAGTAAGCCTGGGCCTGGCTTAGCTTGAGGGGTTTCCCTACCACACTCACCTCCCTCCGCGGGGGGAATGGTTCCTGGGACTACCCTTCTGTCCCCAAGGGTTCCATCACGCCTTGCAGGAGAGGAGGAAACACTCCATTGTTCAGGCTGAGTCCCAGCTAGTTGAGCCATCCTTGCCCTTGGGATGGGATCAGGACATTTTTGTAAGAATTCCTGACCCAAGGCATCTTCCCAGGTTTCTGTATCCACTGTCCCACTTTATGATAAAGAGCTACTATGCTAATTCACATGCATTTCTCTGCATGTTATTATAAGAAAAGGCAGCTCCTGTGTATAAACACACTCCCTGCCACCCTCAGCAGGAAGCGTCCTTAGACAAATAAGTGAGCAAACATGCCGTGAGTACCCAGTATGTTCCAGGCACTGTGCCAGGCTCAGGATCTCCCATGGGTCCTCAAGAGGCTTTCATACATGCAAAACCACCTCCACAACACAGTACAAAGTGCTGCAGGTGCCACGTGGAAGGACGTATTTGGTTCAGGGGAGGGACACAAAGTAGGAACCATTATTTCCTCCCGAGGGGAGGCATTGAAGGAGGCAGGGTAGCTTCCTATTGCCTGGAGTTGTTGGGGAATAAAAGGGGCAACATGAAACTCCTCCGTATGTCCTTAGATCCACTTGCCAGGTTTCGGTCCCGGTGGTCATGAGCTGTCTGTCTGCCCTGTCCGGTGGGGACCAGTGTCTGGGGCATGGATCCAGTTCTCCAAGCCCTCAGGAGATGGTCAGGACAATAGGATCCTAATTTTCCACAGTGAGCACTCCGTTTATCATTCAGAGAGTATAGCCGTCCAGAGAGAGGCCACGCCCTCTGACACAACCTTGCTCAAGAAATCCCTAACAGAGTTTTCTTTTCATTAAGAGCTATGTTTATCTAAGAAACACTCCCAGTTGGGGGAGAAAATCCTTTATAATAAAGAGCTACGATGCTGATTGGACCGAAGAGCCGAATGACATTCTGGATGACCTCCGGACGAAGCCCGGGTTGTGAGGACCAGCTGAGGATAGAGGGGCTGCAAGGGCTGAGTTCTTTGCATGAATTTCATGCACCGGGCCTCTACTAAGGAAATAAAAGAAGCAGAAGAAACATGCCACCCATGTCCAGGGACCTGAACATGGCCCAGAAAATCGGGATAGTGAGCCATAAACTTGTGATATCTGTGGGGTGGCTCAGGACACTTCTAGTGCATACTTCCGGCCTGCCCCACCACACAGCATGATGGCCTGGGTTCTCCCAGCACCCACGTTCATGATTCAGGGTATTATAGCTCTTACTGATTGCATCCATCTGTCCCTGTGCCCTATCCAGTAAATCACTGTCATAGTTAACATTATGTAGCATGTACATTACCATGGAAACACTGTCTACATCATAGACAATAACTCTCTGCTAAGATCCAAAGGCTGCTCCTTCTTTCCCTTGCCAAGGTCACTGCTCAGGGTGGATACAGAGAAACTGAATTCTAACATGAACTATGCCAATGGCTAGAGTTTAGGGAACACGCTCTCCCTTTTGCCACTTGTCATTTTGTTTCATTTACTTTTTCTCTCGCTGGGTTTCTCTGCTCTCTGCAGGCTTTGGGAAGCCACACCTGTAAATTCTAAAAGTGCTTAGAATTTACAAGCCGTGCACTTTGGAGAAACTCCATGCCCTTCAGAGGCGCCTCTGAATCAGACTCTGCAGACGGCGCTCAGGTTCATTATTGTGCCCAGCTGGTGCTCTCTCTGGGTCCCAGGAGCCCCAGCAAGGAGCTGCCAGCATGTTTATCACTCTAAGCCCTGCTTCCTCTGGCCTGCCCCAGGCAGCAGCCGGAAGGAGGCAGCACTTTGTCCACGATGCCCCCTGCCGATCCCCACCAGGTGCCATCCATGGGGCATGACAAGAGGAACACAGGGGGCTGCACCTGAGTGGCAACCAGATAGAGCCAGGAGCAAACCCCCTTTTGCTTTTACTGACTGAAAACCAGGCTCCTGGCTGCCTGCTGCCATTAAGAGATAACTAGTGGCCTGGTGCACAAAATCCGTGCACATTAAAAGGGGATTAATTAGAGGAAATAATTTTAATATTGCTGTTTGCCCTTTCTCTCTAATAGAAGTGACAGAAATGAAAGAAAATTAGTAAAATGTATACAAAAACCTTCCTTCTGTCAGAGTCTGGGGTGCACCACGGGACCCAGAATGAAGTCCCCATCCACCTACATGTGCCTCAAAATCGCATGAGACCCAGACCTGGCTGCACCCTCCCCCATTGGGCTAGATCCAGACCTGGCCAGTCCCACCCTTGTCAAGCCCTGCTGCACAGGGGGTGTAGCCTTAGGTCCCCTGGCCTGGCACCAGGACAGGGGGCATGGCCTGAGGTCCCCCAGCCCAGACCAGGGTGGGGTCATGCCTTGAGGTCTCTTGTCAAGCCCCACTGGGAAGGGGCATGGCCTGACATCCTTCATCAAGCCTTGCTAGCTGGGGGGGGGGGGTGCCACCTCAGGTCCCCCCATTGAGCCCCACCAGCAAGGGAGCAAAACCTCAGGTCCCCCTTCAAGCTCCACTGGGCGGGTGGGGCATGATCAAAGTTCTCCTGACCCAGCACTGGGGGTGCACCTTGAGGTCCCCTGTCAAGCCCTGCTGGGTTGGGGGCATGGCCTGAGGTCCCCCATCAAGCTCAGTCAGGCAGGGCACAGCTTCAGGTCCCTTGGCCTAGTGCTGGGGTGGGAAGGTGCAGCCTGAGGTCCCCTGGCCTGGCACTAGGGCAGGGAAAGCAGCCTGAGGTCCCCTAGCCCAGCACTAGGAAAGGAAGTATAACTTGAGGTCCCCCATCAAGCCCCACCAGGCAGGGTACATGGCTTCAGGTCCCCCAGCCTGGCGCCAGGGCAGGGGGCAAGGCCTGAGACCCCCTGTCAAGCCCCAAAGGGCAGAGGAAGGCATAGTCTCAGGTCCCTGCTGATTGCTCATTAAGCCTCCTTATGGGAACTTGGCCTCAGCTGTGGGTGCAGCCATCTTTGTGACAGAGTGATGGTCAATTAGCATATTTCCTCTTTATTAGATAGGATTCCTGGGGTTAAAAGCAGTAGGCTAATCATTGCCACAGGCTACTTTTAAGACATGCTTTTTGTTCTCAAGGAGATTGCACTCACTACCCAGTAACAATCCTGGAGGGAGTGTGGAAGGGAGGAGTAAGGACGGGAAGCATTCATTCTGGGGAGGGGAGCTTCTGCTAAGTTGCAGGGTCGCTTTGGTATGGAACTTTCTGAGCAAATAAAACAGTGAACAGGTGGGATCCTCGCCGCTGGCACAGGGTTTGCTTTGCACTTCGGGGCTGTAGGGCTCCCTGGACCGCAGCTCAGAGCCTCTGTGGGTCAGGCCTCCTCAGGCACTCTACTGGCAGCTCTGAAACTCAAGGCTTGCCCCAGATATACAGTAGCTCCTGTGCCCAATGTCCAGCTTTAGGCTGTGTCACTCACTGTATGGAATCATAACCTGTTCAGAAGAGAGGCTTTGTACCCACATGCCTTCGATAGGCAGCTACTTGGTATCCTCTCCCACCCCCATAGGGCAGACAAGCTCTAAGCACTAAAAATCCAACACAGGGGTTGTCATCACAGGGCTAATGCTCTTTGGTCTGAGACAGACAATAAACAAAGGAGCACAGTAACACATAGGCTAGCACCTGGTGATGGTGGTGCCATGAGCAGCAGAAAGCAGGTGGGTGGAACCGAACTGCTCTGGTTGGTGGTGGGGATTGGGGGGAAGTTAGAATGAGCTGCCACTGAGTAAGCAGGATCCTAAAAGGAGAGCATTCAGAGGTAATAGCAGACGCTTAGAGGGACGAATCTGGCCAAGAGCACTGCGGACGGAGAACAGCTGCTGTTGTGAAGTGCTTCCTGTGTGTGCACCGAGCAGGCTGCACACCCTGTGTGGTCCGGGCACACAGAGTCTTCTTTCATTGTGACAACAGCAGTTGTTCTCCCATTTTACAGATGATGAAACAGAGGCTGAAGGATGACCTAGTTGTTCTCAGAGCGCATAGTCAGGACACGGCTGAGCTGAGGCTGAGCCTGAGTCCAGTCTGATTCCAAACCACCAAGCCCCTGACTCTAAGATCAGGTGCGCGGTGCTGCCCTATCCGAGAGCGCCCAGGCCAGGCTTTGAGCGGAGGACAGAATGTGTCCAGGCTGCCTGGTGCCTGGGAGGTGTGAGTGCTCACCATGCAAATTGCTTTCTTTGACATTGTTTTCTCTTTCTTACTTGGAAACATTGTCCCACCAAACTAAGCAGCTTCCCAGGTGGCTTTCCAGTCTGTGCTGCTTCACTGTGTCACAAAATCACCATGGTCACTGCCAGGATGCCCACGGATGCCACTCTGGTGCTCAGCCTTATTGCAAGGTTCCTGCTGGTGCCAAAAGGCTGCTCAGCTCTTCCCAGGACTCACTGTTGATGGGCTTCTCCAGGCATATGTTGGCCACGGGATCAGAAATGACTCACAAAGGAGCACCATGTTGGGGAATGCCTGGCCCACCAGAACCACACAGACACAGTGCAGAGTGGCAGGAAGAACAGCCACTGGGAATCAGTAATTTTGCGGTTTTGCAGCGTCAGAAGGAAAAAAAAAGTCTGCGTGATTCTGAGCGGATAAATCAGAAATCCTCCCTGAGCCCAAGCCTGATTCCTCATCTGAAAATGGAAGAACCCTGCCAACACCCGTGACTGTCCCTGGGAGAAGACAGTCCCCATTAGGGTGCCCCTGCTTTCGGCCCCAGGAGGGTCCGGAGCCCAGGTCCTGCCCTCGATGCTCGGTATTCGTGTTCACACTGGAGTTACGGGTGCTGCGGGCTCTACTGTCTTCCGGAGGGAGAACGTGGTCACTGAGGGTGTGGCTTGAGGCAGAAGCAGCCTGGAAAGTACCCTGAGTCAAGATGAGGAGGAAATCGTTTCAATGAACACCCCCAATGACCTAATATACAAATATAGGTATGGGTGACAATGTGTGTGATTCGTGGCTAAGGTATGGAGGTTGAGCCAATCCTGTTGAATTCACATTGTGGCTCTGCCACTTACTTGCTATGTTACCTTAAGTGACTTCACTGACTTGTCTGTACCTTTATGTCACCCTTTGAATAATAATAGTATTTACCCCATCATTATTGTGAGATTTAATACGTAAATGTGCACACACACACACCACACAAACAGCAACATGTAAGTGTGGGCTATTGTTATAAGGAAAGGACCAGGTAAGTGTTGGTGCTTGATACGGTGTCTAAAAACAAATGAAAGAGAAGAGGAAAACAAAACAAAGCAAAACAGGACAAGCTCAAGGGTCTTCCAGCTGAAACCACTGGGCTTGCGGGAAAACAGTTCCTGGCCATGATAAATGGCGTTCTGCTGGAAAAGCAACCCTAAGTGTGCCCAGGAGAACTGGCGCCGTGGCCACGACACACTGGATGGATGCCTGGCCCGCAGGGAAGAGCCGCTGGGCTCTCCAGCCACGGGGAGCGGGAGGAACGAGAAGGGCAGGCGGCATCTCCTTTGTTAATTCCCTGAGGGCTGCAGTGATCAGGAGGCTCCCTGATGTGCGCATCCTGCCTTTCACTGGGAGGATGAGTAGTGAATGGGAGTGCAGGGCATTAGAAACCGTGAAAGGCAGGGGCTGCAGCGGGAGGGGCGGACCTGGGATGCCTCTGAGGAGGAGAACCCCAGGAGGGCTCCTTTCATCACCGGAGAGAGGAGCGAGCCTAACTCCACAGCAGCAGGCCTCCCCGTGGCTTTTCAAAATATTACTCTTTGGATGTGGTTGTCCCTCTGCTCTTGTACCCTGCTGAACGATGCCAGGCTTCATCCATATTTATATTCCTCTCAGCAGGGAGTGCAGTCCTGCCAGGCAGAGGCCCGCCGGCTGGATGGGTCTTCCTGAGCTCGCTGAGATGTGCAGCAGGAGGGGCTGCGGAGAGGCGGCCCCGAAGGTCCCTCACCCGGGCCAGGCTCGGGGCACAGGCCAGTGGCTTCTCTAATTCTTCAAGGCTAACCTCGGGGTGACACACATTCTCCTTTGCTCTGCTCTGGACCCCCCTGAGGAGGAGCTTGAAACTGAGCCCACCCCCTCTTCTCTGAGGAGGCAGCGTGTTTCAGGGGATCTTGCACAAATCTGGACCCACCCCTCTTCCCAGGTGGTCCTGCCAAATGGGAGTATGACGTGCCTGGAGCAACGCCTTGCTGACAGATAGCCCTTCACGAGGATTACTGTTCTCCTTGTGTTGTCATCGCTGACCACCAGCAAGACAGAGGTCGCAGGATCTGGGGGACTCTGACCTTTGTGTTCCACACTGGGCTCCCTGACAGCCATCGCTATACAAGTCCTCGCAGGACGAGCTTGTAGCATCTTGAATTGTGACTCACACCTCCGTCCTTCCTATTTCCCCATCTTCACTTAGGTGGGTAACACCTCCTCCCGTTCTTACCCTTCCCCAGTGTGAGGAGGCGGCTGGGCCTAGGCCTCTGCAGGGGGGAGGCGGTGAAGGTTAGCCCATAGACAGTATTAGTACTAGGTGATCAAGGTATATATCTAGACGGACTAGCTGCATCCAAAGCGTTCAAAATGAATATTAAAGTATTAATCACCACAGTACTCGGCAAGTGACGACCTGCTCCACAGTCCTCTTCTTTGCCATTATTTCTCCCCTCGGGAAAATGAGCAGGATGAGGGTCTTGGGGTAGGAAAACCAACCCCAAACACCGTCAACACTGCCGGCTGAATTGTCACCCCAGCTGATCCTTGTGACCTCAAAGGAACTGGACACGCAGCTCCCAGCTCGTGTTCCCCAGGCTGTTGGTTGCACTGAGGTGCAAGTGACTTCTTCAAAGTGAAGAGAGGCCCTGCAGAGGCAGCCCCCTTCCCAGGTCAACATCCGCAGCAAGTTGGGGCACACTGGGCTGGCTCCATTCCTCCTTTCAGATAATAGGCCATTCAGTCTTGGGGAGAGGAGTGAGTCAGCCTCCCCGGGGCCATTCCAGCAGCCCAGCCAGCTGCCAGCCAGCGGCCCACTTCAAACAGCCAATTAGTATGAGCACTGCAAGCTGACTTGAGCAAACGCAGGCCCCTTGGTCATGCAGGCACGAGAAGGGCACTGTGTCTGCATGAAAATGAAGCTGTCTCACCTTCCGAGGCGTTGTTCCACTCAGAGGAACAAGTCTTATGTCCCTCCAACCTTGGCTCCCCTCGACTTGCCTGATGAAGAATGATGGGAAGGCACGGGGCTCATCTGCTGAGGGGAATGAACCTGAGCTGCGTGAAATACATGGTGCTGCCTTTTTTGCAAAGCAATCAGTCAACCTGTCTCCTAAGCAAAATAGAATTTCACTCTCAAGTAACAATTGCATTAGATGCAGAAGGTAACGAGGAATGAAGATGCTGGGCCTAGACCAGTGATTTACTGCATATGCTTCCCCTTCCTGTTCTGGCTAAGGTGGTACAGAAACGCATCATGAAGCAGCTGGGGGACGGCAGCGGCCCCCCTCCGCCCGCCGTAGACAGAAGCAGATTCATCACAGCCCTGAGCCAACCCAGACATGACAGGCCAGCAGGGTCCAGGGTGCACAGTGACCCTTGCAGAAAAAGGAAAACTACGAGGTTGTCTGGTAGTTAGTGAAACGATAATTTAGAGGTATTTTTGTCTCTATTGCTGAAATGAAATAAGGAAACTCCAGGGACCTGGAGTATTTTTATTCAACATCTTCATTTTCTTATTTTAAATATATGTGTTTCTGCCCTGCTGGTGTGGCTCACTGGTTGAGCATCAACCTATGAACCAGGAGGTCACGGTTCGATTCCCGGTCAGAGCACAGGTCTGGGTTGCAGGCTCAAACCCTAGTGGGGGGCATGCAGGAGGCAGCCAATCAAAGATTCCCTCTCATTATTGATGTTTCTCTCCCTCTCTCCCTCTCCCTTCCTCTCTGAAACCAATAAAAAGGATGTATTTCTAGAATGGGAGGAAAGAAAGGAGAAGGGTGGGAGACAGAGCAAGAGCAAGGACCACCTTGTTTTGGGAGGACTTTGACCAAACTGGGTTAATGTGGCAGAAAAGGTGGAGGCAGCCAATAGTACTTTTGCACATACAGCACATTTGAAGTCTCTGCTTTGATGAGTGCCTGTCTGTATTGCCTGAAAAGACTATCCCTCAAGCAAAAACTGACTTCAAGGAGTAATTGACAAATTCATGATCAGAGTGGGAGATTTAGCACATTTTTTCTTAGTAATTGATAGATCAAACAGCCATAATATGCAGTAAAGTTATAAAGGTTTTGAATAACATGATCAACAAGTTTGATTCACAGGACTTATATAGAACTCTGCATTCAATAATTGGTGAATACACAGTTTCCAAAAATCACATTACATTTATGAAAACTGATGATATATTAGGTATGGCACAAAGCAAATAAACATCTCAACGAATGTCAAAAATATCTATACTAATAAAAGGGTAGTATGCTAATTAGACCTGGTCGATGGGCCGTCTTTCAGGCATTCGACTTCCTTCTGGACAAAGCCATGGTGGTGGGGGCTGAGGCAGAAGCAGTTAGGGGCAATCAGGGGGATGGGGCGGGGGGGGGGAGTTAGGGTTGGTCAGGCAAAATTGACTAAAAAAGAAATAGAACATAATCAGCATAAAAAAAATTTTCTCACAAAAGACATCCAAGGCTTTGAGACATTTCAATTATAGCTGCAGATTCTAACCAGTGCATTAAATGAGCAGAATTCTTGGCTATACTACATTTTTGTCTTTTACTGTCCTTTTAAGTCTCCTCAGTCAAGGTAATCCCTACCCTGGCCCTGGATGAAAACTCAGGCAAGCCCGTGACTTTATGGTTATTACTGAGTAATAAAAATGCCTTTACTTACTTTCAGACATAAACCCCAACTCAAATTAGTAACTTAAAATAATAAGTAGGCTTTCGATGTAAAAGTTAAAACCTCTCTACCTTCTTCTCTCCAGGGCTGTGCAGGCTGGCCACCTCTTTTCCTCTCCCACCTTATCAATCACCCTTCTCCCTCCCTCCCTCTATCAATCAGGGTCCAAGTGGGAGACAGAAGACATACCAGTTATCCGAGGACAAATTTAATTTAAAGAATTATTAACTAAATGCCAAGTTACTAACCAGGGAATTGAGGAGACAGGAAGAGAATTCTAAAGTGTTATCAACATAGCAATTTCAAGAAGCAGCTACCACCCCCAGGGCCGAGGGAAAAAAAAAAAGAAAGAGGTTTAAGTTTCTAACACTTCATAGCTGAGACGAGGGATCCTATCGTTGAGGAGGAAGTGGTGCCTGGCGGGTGCTGGTGTCTCTGAGCTCAGAGAAACTAGCCTGGGAGGTGGGACCCACACTTTGGGAAGGGGGTGCTGGCCGGCATGCAGTGCTGCCTCGGGATGCAAGCATGGATGCCAGGCGTCTGGGCCTGCACGTTTTGTAGAAACTGCACGTGGGATTGGCTGCTGCTCTGGAAGGAGCTGCCACTGGCAGAGTGAAGAAACGATGCTGCAGCGACCCTCACAGGCACCACCCGAGGACAAGCCGTCCAGGGAGAGACGCAGGAAGGAGTACATCCCTCCGCTCCTCCAGCTGCCCAGGCCCCCCGTTAAGCATCCTCATCAGCAGAGTCCAATGGGAAACAGCGGCCAGAGCAGAAATGCAGTCTGCAGAGTTGTGGCCCTAGCATCACAGGCGGAGAATAAAAGGGCAGGTTTGGCCTGAAAGACAGTAACTTCATGGCTGGCACAGCCCCATTCGCTCGCTGTTGTTTCTGCTCCAGGTTTGGGAGATGGGAAGGTAGGGAGACAGAAAGCCCTTACTGAACTGCTGCTGTCTAATTTTAGGGCGCTTTGCCCTCTCAGGACCTGCTGGTTGTTGAAGCTGACTCTTTCTCTCAGGAGTACTTTTGTGAGAATTATGTTTCCTACCCATTGCTGCTGATTTCCTCTGACCTGAATGAATGCACTGTATTCTGGAAGTTGCTTATTAATCCCCATTTAGAACCAAAAAAGCAGCCTCCACCTCCAGCTTCCCTGTAATGAAATCTGTTCACCTCTCTCTCCACTGACCCAACTCCATGTGATGTGATCTACGATGACCCATGCCAGCTCTTTTGTGCATTTCTGGCTGTAGAGGAGCCAAGGAAACGCTCATGCATTCTTTGCACAGACGAATTCGGGGAAACAAGCACCCTTGTTTCAAGTCCAGAAGCACCCTTCTTTTTCTCCATCACCTAAGGAGCTAGCCAGCCTGTTCTTGCCTTCTGTGTTCTAGATGAGAGCCAGACACAAGCCCACTGGACCTGTCTAGTAGCAGAGAATACATATGGGATTCTTTAAGAGGAAGGACTGGATCCCACCTTGCTCAGTTCATGTGAGCCAGTAACACTTTCCTCCCAAAATCTTGAAAAATCTCCATCAAACTCCACTGGTCTCAAGCCATTACATTACAAGAGGAGTTGACAATGTCCAGAAATGAATTCCTGGGTGTTTCCTTTGAAAAGGCTCTCATGGCCTACCATCCCACTTTGGAAGTTCATGCCTCTTAAATCTTAGTGCTTGAACTGAAACTTAATGGAACATCTTCTTACATCAATCTTAAATTATTCCAATTCAACCTATGAGATCAGTGTAACATTGGTCTTAAAATCAAATTTAAAAGACTAGGAAGGAAAGTTATAGGCCAATTTTATTCATAACCAAAATTGTAAAAAGAAATATTCAAAACAAACTATTATCAGTCAAATCCAGGAGAATATGAAAAAGATAATCAATCATACTAAATTCGGTTTATCCCAGGAATGAAAAAATGGATTAACATTATACAGACCATTGATGTAATTCCTTTCGTTAACAGATTAGAGAAGGCAGACCATTTGGCTATCTCAGTAGATGTAGAAAAAACATTTGAGAAAAGCAAACTAATTTGTAACAGAAACTCTTAAAATAAAAATTAGGAATGTAACTTCTTTAACAGGAAAAAGTCCAAAACAAAAACTTATGGCAGATACTGGTATTATTAATGGTAAAGCTTAAAAGTATTCCCTTTAAAATCAGGAACAAGTTGACAATGCCCATTCTATTCAACAATATTCTCATTAGTAAAATTTAAAAAGAAAAATAAATAAAAGGCATACTAATTGGAAAGGAATTAAATTATCATTATTAGCAGATGATATAATTGCCTATAGAAAATATACAAAAGAATCTATAGTCAAATTATTAGAATTAAGAAAATAATTTAGCAAAGTGGCTGAGTATATAAAAACCAATTGCCTTTTCACATAGCAGTCATAAAAATTATCCTATATAATAAAGAGGTAACATGCAAATTGACCTTCACACCCTCACAAATGGCTACCTATGACCAGGCTGGCAGGGGGTTAGTGAGGGATGACCAAATGACTAAACAGAAGGTTGAGTGGGGCAACCAGGCTGGTGGGGGGGCAGTTGGGGGTAACCAGGCCAGCAGGGGGAGTAGTTAGGGGTGACCAAGCAAGCAAGCAGATGAGCGATTAAGACCCAGTGGTCCAGGATTGTGAAAGGAATGTCTGATGGCCTGTTTAGGCCCAATTCCTGGATAGGGCCTAAACCAGCAGTCAGACATCCCCCAAGGGGTCCCAGATTGGAGAGAGTGCAGGCTGAGCTGAGGGGGACCTCCCCCCACTCATGCACAAATTTCATGCACTGGGCCTCTAATAGCAATATAATTTTTAAAAGATATTATAGTAGAAATAAAACTATAACAAAATAAGAGCAAGATCTTAGATGGAGAGAAACTTTATTGAAATGTTAAAACTAAGAGATATATTATGTCCATTGGTAGAAAGACTCAATATAAATATGTCAACTCTCCCCAAATCCAATGCAATTTCAACCAATATCTCAATAGTTTATCATATACCTTAATAATCTGATTCCAAAATTTACATGGGAGAGCAGAGGCCCACCAATAGTTCTTTTTTTTTTTTAAATTTTTTTTTATTGTTCAGTTTATTAATTACATTGTTTCCCCTTTTTTATCCCCCTATATCTTCCCTCCACCCTGTACCTATCCCACCCTCTGCCCTCACCTCCCCCTCCCCAATGTCCTCTCCCATTGTTGCAAGATTTTTGTCCAATCTCTTGCTGTACTTCCAACAACACTTTTCTCCCCAAGAATTGTCAGTCCATTCCCTCTCTATGTCCATGTTTCTGTTATAGTCACCAGTTTATCTTGTTCATCAGCCTATCAGTTCACTTGATTTTTATGTTCATTTGTTGATAGATGTGTATTTGTTGTTCATAATTTATATTTTTACCTTTTTCTTCTTCCTCTTCTTAAAGAATATCTTTCAGCATTTCATATAATACTGGTTTGGTGGTGATGAACTCCTTTAGCTTTTTCTTATCTGCGAAGCACTTTATCTGATCCTCAATTCTGAATGATAGCTTTGCTGGATAGAGTAATCTTGGTTGTAGATTCTTGCTCTTCATTATTTTGAATATTTCTTGCCACTCCCGTCTGGCCTGCATCGTTTCTGTTGAGAAATCCGCTGACAATCGTATGCGTGTTCCCCTGTAGGTAACCAACTGTTTTTCTCTTGCTGCTTTTAATATTCTCTCTTTATCTTTTGCTCTTGGCATTTTAATTATGATATGTCTTGGTGTGGTCCTCTTTAGATTCCTATATTTTGGGGTTCTGTGTACTTCTTGGGCTTTTAAGTCAGTTTCTTTCACCAGGTGGGGAAAGTTTTCAGTCACTATTTCTTCAAGTAGGTTTTCATTAACTTGCTCTCTCTCTTTTTCTGGCACCCCAATAATTCGGATGTTGGCTTGCTTGAGGTTGTCCCAGAGGCCCCTTATGCTATCTTCAATTATCTGAATTCTTTTTGTTTCTTGCTTTTCCAGCTGAGTGGATTTTGCTTCTTTGTATTTCAAATCTTTGACTTGGTTCTTGTGGCCCTCTGGACTGCTTTTAGGACTTTGTGTAATATTTTTTATTTCAGCCTGTGTATGCTTGATTTCTAGTTGGTCCTTTTTTTTATCTGTGAGGGTCTGGTTTGTATCCTCAGAGGTCTTGCACATTTCCCTGAGGGTCTCATTCATTTCTTTGTAAGTATCATTCATCTCCTTGTAAATCTCATTCATTTGCTGGTTGGTCTTGTTTATTTCCTGGTTGGTCTTGTTTATTTCCTGGTAATTCTCATTAAGTTATCGGCCTTTTGTAGGAGCCTCTTGAAAAGCCTTATAACCGTGGTTTTGAACTCTATGTCTTGTCATCTTTTCTCCTCCATTTCTTTCACACCTGATTTCTTTCCATGCCTCTGCATGGTGGCTGCTTTATGTGGTGGCTATTCTCAAAGGGTCAGTGGCTCAGTCTCCCCAGTTACCTGAGGTGGGTACTCTTACTGCAATCCTTTATGGGTTGTATTCAGTGTTTTTGAATTTAAACCCAGCTTTTTGTTGTTAGCCCTAGGAGGGTTTGACCTCCAGGCCAATTGTCTGTGAAGCTCAGCTGTGCTCAGGTTGGATGGGCGGAGTCTCCAGGCCAAGCAGACAGCGTTAGCTCCACCCTATGCGGCCCCAGGGGCTCTGTGCCGGGGACAATGGCTGCCAGCACCTCTGAGAGAGAGCCGCTGTGGAGCTCCACCGGCTGCCGGGGAATTCAGACTTTCCCAAAATGAGTCTGCATGCGCAATGGCTCACCTAGGGTCGTAAAACAAAGCAGACTGACGGTTTTCCGAATGAGAGACAAGTCGCGGTGCGCTCTCTGCGCCGTCACGCAGCCGAGCTGTTCGCGCTCCACAAGCCGGCAGACCCGGCAGCACCCGAGCTTCGGCGTGCCCTCCCACTGTCCAGTTTTCACCCCGTGTGATAGTGGGTTCCCTGGACTTCGCCCAGAGCTGGAGAATCTGTCCAGTGGGACGCCCCTGTCTCCCCGTTCGACCCGGCCGGTTTTCAGCCGCCCGCCCTCTCCGCGGCGCTCACTCCAAACCTCTCTCTGCGCGCGAATCTTTCAGCGCTGTCCGCTGCCGCTCTCCGGGTCACAGTGTCCTATCTTTACTTTTATTTGTGGAATTTTCACTCGGCGAGCGTTCTGGTGATTCTGGAAGGTGTTTGTTCCTTCGTTAAGTTGTAGTATTAAAATTGCTGATTATGTCGGCAAGATAGGTGTTTTGCCTTTGCCGCCATCTTAGTTCTCCTATAGTTCTTATTTTTGAGGAATAAGAACAAGGTGTGTGTATATAATGGGGTGGAGGGCGGTTGCCCTGACAAATAGCAAGATTGATTAATCTATGTATGTAAGACAATATAGCACTGAAACAGGGATGGACAAATAGACCAAAGGCAAAAATAGTGAGCAGTGTGTGTGTGTTGTGTGTGTGTGAGATACAGGGGATGACAGGGAATGAATTGTTCAATAGATAGTGTGGGAAAAAGAGTTTATCCATATTGGGAAAATGATATTGTATCCCTTCCTCACACTATATATAAAATAAAGTTGGGGTGGAATAAAAACTTAAACATAAAAGGGAAAACTTTAAAAATTGTATATGTCAATGTAGAAGAATATTTTATGATTTGGGGTAAAGAGTATTTTCTAAACAAGACCCATAAAATATAAATCATAAAGGAAAAGACAGATAATATATTTTTAATTGTTATTTGTTTTTTTTTTTTTGCTAAATCTGGCAACTGTACTCATAGGGAGCTCTGGTAATACTTAGAATGTTCTATTTCAGCCCTGGCCATGTGGCTCAGTTGGTCAGATCACTGTCCAGTCAGGGCACATACAAGAATCAACCAATGAATGCATACATAAGTGGAACAACAAATTGATGTTTTTCCCTCTCTCTCTCTCTCTTTCTCTCTCTCTCTCTCTCAAAATCAATTATTAAAAGTTTTTAAAAAGAACATTCTATTTCTTAAGTTGGATGGTAGGTACATGGCTACACATTTTATTGTTTTATTAAAAAAAACAAACCAACAAACATTAAAGCAAGTTTGTCATTATATCTAATAAAACAGTAATATGCAAATTTGACTGTAGCTTCCCTATACCCACAAGCCACACCCACAGCCATGCCCACCATCCAATCAGGAGCAGATTATGCAAATAAACCCCAACCAAGATAGCTGCCGCCACTGAGAGCAGGAAAAAGGCTTGGATTTCCCCGGCAACAGAGGAAGCCAAGCTTTCCACCTGCCATTGCTGGCCTAGGCCTCCACTCAATGCTACAAAGTTTCAATTATAAAAGATATAGAAATGGTGGCAGCCACTGAGCTAAAGAGAACAGAGACTTGAGTTTCCCTGGCAATGGAGGAAGCCAAGATTACAGCCTGCCATTGCTGGCCTAGACCTCCAATGTAGACTACAAAGTTTCAAACAGAAATGGCTGCCAGCACAGAGCAAACTGAAGGCTTAGCTCCGCTCCAGGCTACAAAGTTTCAATTGTAGACATAAATTAATCCCAGATCCCAGGGCCTCCTCTTGGGTCACTGGGGGGCGTGGCCCCTCACCCAGGCCACCCCTCGCCCCAAGGGAACCCCCACCCTGATCTGGGACACTCTTCAGGGCAAACCAGCTGGCCCCCACCCATGCACCAGGCCTCTATCCTATCTAATAAAATAGTAATTTGCAGATTGACCATCACTTCAACACACAAGAGGGCTGCCCCCATGTGGTCAAAGATTCTGCCCCCATGTGGATACAAGATGGCCACCACAAGATGGCCAGCAGGGGAGGAGCATTAGGAAGTTCCAGGCCCTGCAAGGGAGGGCAGTTGGGGGTGATCAGGCCAGCAGGTGAGGGCAGTTAGGGGTGACCAGGCCTGCAGAGGAGGGAAGTTGGGGGCAAATAGGCTGGCAGGGAGCAGTTAGACATCAATTAGGCTGGCAGGGCAGTGGTTAGCGGGTGATCAGGCTGGCAAGCAGACGTGGTTAGGGGCAATCAGGAAGGCAGGCAGGTGAATAGTTTGAAGCCAATAGTCCTTGAGTGTGAGAAGGATGTCCGACTGCCCATTTAGGCCTGATCATACTGGGATCAGGCCTAAATGGGCAGTCGGACATCCCTCGATGGGCCCCAGATTGGAGAGGTGCAGGCTGGGCTAAGGGACATCCCCCGATCCCCCCCACTTCCACGAATTTCGAGCACTGGGCCTCTAGTTGTTTATAGTTCTTCTTGGTAGATCCAAAGCTTTTGCCAAGAAATCAGTAGTAGTGTAGGCTGGGACTGGGGTGTCAAGTGCTGCTTCTCCCTGGCCACCTAGGGATGCATCAATTGCTTGTGGTAGGGCGTTCTCCTTGTTGCTCTCTTTGTGCTTCTGTTGGTTATTACTTCACCCACCCCACAACTAAACAGCAGCCATTGGAATCAGTTAGATAGGCTATCCCACAATTCTCCTTTTACAGCATCTGGAAGTGTGAGGTGGTATGCAATACAAGATCCACTTTAAGGTCGTGTTCCAAGCCATGAAAGATTTTTTAACCATCAGAGGGCCCTGGTATCTATCTCCTCAGTTCCTCAGAAAGAAGCACATCAGAAAGGAGACAACAAAGAATATCCAGATCAAAGAGCTATTAGTTGCAAAATCACTTGCCTAGTTCCATGGGAAGGAGATTAATAGAGGGAGGAAAGCCTTCCATAAAATTACATTGATGAAGACTCAATATCTAAAGACTCTTCTTGAAGCAAGTGCATAAGAAGAGGGGTAAGACTTTGCAAAGAATGCTGAGAACCCCAAAACAAGAGAAGGAGATTCTAGCATAGCACCAATAGGAAGGGGTGGGGATGGGGGCTGCTCAGGATATACAGAGGAGATTCCCACCAGATAGGCCATTGCCACGCCCTGGGATTGTGAACAGCTCTGTTTTGCTTATGTTGTATTTATCCTCTGTGCTTAATAGAGTAGCTGGCATAGACTTGTCCTCAGTAAATGTTTGTGGATGGAATGCACAAATGCATTGTGAATGAAAGAACTACTAAAAGGGCTTTAAAGATTATTACCAGATCCTTAGAAAAGAGACATTAAAGAGTTGCATCAGACTGTTGATTGTCTTCTACATGTCCAGAGAGGGCAACACCAAAGAAGCAGCTATTCCTAATGGATATTCCTAATAGGTACCACCTTATCTGGGCCTGCTTTCTGCCTAGGTTTGCTTAAGTCACTCTTGTACATTGTTTTTTTTTTTACATCGTTGGTGCCTTCTGGTTTCTTTTTCCACAAGGTGCTGATACACTGGCCTTCTCCATCAAGTCTTGCACTTAGGTAATTATTCATCCAATAAGTATGTATAAGGCATGTGCCAGGTACTATGCTAAGCCCTAAAGAGTTAGAAGTAGTTTTTAATGAGCACTTACTAAATCAAGCATCATGTTAGGCACATTGCTTAACTTACCTAATTTGCAGCCTGCAGCAGCAAGTACTAGGATTATTCTATTTTACAGATGAATAAACTCAGAGGTGAATAAGACAACAGCTTCAAGAAGGAAGATGAACATCTGCAATACACTGTTCTGAGGATTTTCCCAAGTGCCATGGGAACATAGTGTATATGTAACCTGAGATGCTGTCCCTTATCACCTGTATTAGGTAGCTACTACTGCATAGCAATATTAGCATCCAATGAGCACCCTAAAACAACACATATTTATTTTTTCACAGTATCAGTGGAATCAGGGGTCCAGGGTTAGCTGAATTCTCTGCTTCAAGGTTTCTCACAATCAAGGTATCAGCCAAGGCTGGGTTCTCATCTGAATGCTTGACTGGGGAAAAAGATGCTTCCAAGCTTCTGTGGTTGTTGACAGCCTTCAGTTCCTCCTGGGCTATCAGAACGAGGGCCTATTTCTTGCTGGCTGTCAGCTGTCAGCTGCCCTCAATTCCTTGACACGTTGCCCTCTCTAAAGGGAAACTGGTGACAGCCTGCTTCTCCAAAGCCAGCAAAAGAACAGGTCTCTTAACAAGTGGGGCATTAAAGTCTTATGTAACACAATCTAGAAGGGACATCCTATCACCGTTTCTCTATTATATTGGTCAAAATGAAGTCACAGGTCTGGCCACATTCAAGAATGTGAATATTGAGGTTGGGAAGCAGCTTTAGAGCCTATTCACCTACCACCCTTCGCTCTTCTTTGTGTGCCCAGGTTAGTGGCCCCTCCCATCTGCCTCCAGACCCACTAAGGCTGCCACAGGTGGCTGTGCATTCACCTGACTGCTTGCTACATGAGAGGCCCCTGTCCTACCTGGAGTTGTGTAGTGCACCACTTGCTTAAATTAGCACTAGAGGCACAGTGCATGAAATTCATGCATGGGGGGTGGGAAGGGGGAGGTTGTCTTTCAGCCCAGCCTTCACCCTCTCCAATTTGGGAGCCCTTGGGGGATGTCCGACTGCTGGCACTCGGACATCTCTTACACAATCTGGGACTGCTGGCTCCTAACCGCTCACTTGCCTGCTTGATTAACACCTAACTGCTCCCCTGCTAGCCTGATTGCCCCCAACTTCCCTCTCCTGCCAGCCTGGTTGCCCCCAAGTGTCTTCTTCTGCTGGCCAATTTGGTTCTGATTGGTCAGTTTCTATGCCAGTCAGCGTCAAAACCCCCACCTCCTAGGCAGCCATTGACTCCTCACAATTCACCCAGATTTGGTTCTGATTAGTTGATTTCTATGCCAGTCAGCATCTCTGGGCCTATCTCCAGGCCTGATCATGGAGGCAGGGCTGATCAGCAGATGCTCCAGTTTGCTGGAGAGCAGCTGAACTGCTGACCTCTGGGAGAGAGAGGCTTGGCTGTTGGTGAGGCTGGGAGAGAGAAGCAGGATCACACTGCTTCTCTATCCGTGCTTTACAAGCAACAGCTATTGCTGCTGTTGCTGATCTGCCTCGCCTCTCTCTCTGAGAGATCAGCAGTTCAGCCTACTTGGCTGCTGTGCACACAGCCTGGTGAACAGTTGAGCCTCCTGATCATTGCGGATGTGACGGACCCAGGGTTTTTATATATTAGGATACCCAGCAGCCCTGGACTCCCACCAGTGTTCAAAATAATACATTGTGATTATGTTTACTTTCCCCTCTCTTCACTCTACTGAAAGCTCCTTGAAGTCAGAGACTAGAACATATATTATTTATTGCAATTGTTTTTAATTTTATTTTTAAATTACAATTTACATTCCATGCTATTTTGCATTAGATTCAGGTGTACAGCATGTGGTACACTTCACAAAGTGCTTCCCTCTCTATTTCCAGCACCCACCTAGTACCATACACAGTTATTACAATACTACTGACTGCATGCCCTATGCTGTACTTTACATCCCTGTGACTATTTGTAACTACCAATGTCTACTTTTTAATCCTTTCACTTTTTTTACCCAGTCCCCCAACTTCCCTCCCCTCTGGCAGCCATCAGTACAGCAGGTGTCAAGCAAATGTTTATCAGACAAATGCGAGACACTGCAGCCAGCTCACCTGGAGTGACCGGGAGGACGCGTGGGGACAACGTCATAGAGGAGGCACCTTATACTCTTCCTTGTCACTCAGCTCTAATTGGACACTGAACTTCCTCAAAGAGTCTTAAGGAACAATTTCCAATGACATATACTAGTAATAAAAGGAATAATTTCCAACAGCATATAATAAAAGGAATAATTTCCAATGAGATGTAATAAAAATTTTGGTTTATTGTGCTTTGGTTTCTACTGAATAATCTCCATAGAGATAAAAACAAAAATACCCTGTTGATTCAATCCAATTAAAACCAGTGTCCTTTTTCTCTTAATGTGGTCATGGGAGGCAGTAAGTGGGGTGTTTCCTAGTTTTCTGGAACTGGCAAATTGGACCCAGAGCAGAGAAAGGACACTCAGGTTGAAATGACATCCAGCCATGGATGCACTGCTCTGTAGAGCTTGCTGAGGGATGGATGCCTTCTCACAGTGCCATCCCACAGTATCATCCCGCAGTGCCATCCCACAATACTATCCAACAGTGCCATCCCACAATACTATCCCGCAGTGCCATCCCACAATACTGTCCCACAGTGCCATTCCACACTGCCATCCTGCAGTGCCATCTCACAGTGCCATCCCACAGTACCACCCCACTATGCCATCCCATAGTAACATTCCATAGTGCCATCCCATAGTACCAACCCACACTGCCAGCCACGTGCTCCTCCCGCCACCTGGTTTCTCTCATTGCCCCACATTAGCCCCTGGAGTGCCCTGGTAGCTCTGAAGTGAATATGAGTAGGAAGTGGACAGAACTAAGGACAGTATTAAAGCTGGTTACACAGGGTGGGGCAAAAGTAGGTTTACAGTTGTGAGTACATGAAGCTTTACTGGTACTCTTGTGTTATTATCTATTAATTTGTATTATTTTCCTTACAAATAGCTGAAAACCTACTTTTGTTCCACCCTCTATATTTCCAAATCATTGTCAAGTCTCTTTTTAGTTTTTTCTTCTTTCACATAAAATTATTTTTGTTTTTTTATGGTTTACATGTTATAGACCTTAAGTCATCTGCTATGATTCTTCTGAGGACTGATAACGGCAACATTAAGACCAAGGCTATGTATGCCAGGTCTGGACAGCAGCTTCCAAGGCTGTCTCACCTGGACCTGACCGATGGGCCAACTAGGAGCCGATGGAAACTTTAGGACCAGCAGCCACACATGAAGAAACCATGGTGCCTGCAGCAATGCATGGATAAGAATGCACTAAAACCTGAAATGGCTGTCACTTCAAAATGACTCTTCTATGGGTTTCTCTGTGGGGACAGAGTTGGTGCCTCAAATCCTATCTAATAAAAGTAATATTCAAATTCACCATACCTCTGCTACACCCATAAGACATGCCCACCAGCCACACCCCCAGCCAATCAGGAACAAATATGCAAATAAACCCAACCACGATGGCTGCATCCACTGAGGACAGCAGGGAGGCTTGGATTTCCCTGGCAATGGAGAAAGCCAAGCTTTCTGCCTGCACTTGCTGGCCTAGGCCTCCACTCAATGCTACAAAGTTTCAATTATAGAAGATAAGTAAATTCCAACAGAAATGGTGGCAGCCATGGAGCTAGAGAGAGCAGGGGGCTAGGGTTGTCCCCAGTGATGGAGGAGGCCAAGCTTCTGCATCCCTGGCCTCCCCAGGCCTCCACTTAAGGCTACAAAGTTTCAATTATAGAAGTTAAATAAATCCCAACAGAAATGGCTGCTGCCACTGAGCGAGCAGGAGGTTGGGCTCCTCTCCAGGCTACAAAGTTTCAATTGTAGAAGATAAATAAATCCCAGATACCAGGGCCTCTGCTTGGGTCAGTAGGGGGCATGGCCAGCCTGCAAACCACCACAGGCTCCTCACCCAGGCTGCCCCATGCCCCAAGGATACCCTTCAGGGCAAAACAGCCAGCCCTCACCTGTGTACCAGATCTCTATCCTATCTAATAAAAGAGTAATATGCAGATTGACCATCACTCCAACACACAAGTTGGCTGCCCCCATGTGGTCAAAGATCCTGCCCCCATGTAGACACAAGATGGCCACCACAAGATGGCCACCAGGGGAGGGCAGTTGAGAGGAAGCAGGCCTGCAAGGGAGGGCAGTTTGGGGTGACCAGGCCAGCAGAGGTGGGAAGTTGGGGGAGACCGGGCCTGCAGGGAAGGGCAGTTGGGGCGGGGGGCAGGCCTGAGGGGAGAGCAGTTGGGGAAAACCAGGCCTTCAGAGAAGGGCATTTAGAGGTGACCAGGCCTGCAGGGGAGGGCTGTTGTGGGGAACCAGGCCTATAGGGGAGGGCAGTTGGGAGTGATCAAGCCTGCAGGGCAGTTAGGAATGACTAGGCTAGCAGAGGAGAGAAGTTGGGGGCAAACAGGCTCCAGGAGAGCAGTTAGACACCAATCAGGCTGGCAGGGGAGGGATTAGGTGGTAATTAGGCTGGCAGGCAGAAACAATTAAGAGCAAGCAGGAAGGCAGGCAGGTGAGCAGTTGGCAGTCAGCAGTCCTGGATTGTGAGAAGGATGTCTAACTGCCCGTTTAGGCCCGATCCTGGTGGGGTTCCATATTGGAGAGGGTGCAGGCTGGGCTGAGGGACACTCCCATTCTCCCCACCCCTGTGCATGAATTTTGTGCACCAGGCCTCTAGTTAAGCTAATAAAGAAACAGAAAGTCAAATGCTTTCCTGAATGCCACACTTAGGGTGCTGTCTTGGGAGGAAAGGCAGGAATAGCAGAGTAGAGCTTTGATGGAACTCAAAATGCTGTCTGTTCAGTCACGAGAGGCCTTTGGATATGATGGTCCTCCCATGACAAGGAATGTTCTGGCTCAGAGCAGCGGCACCCACCAGCGAAGTTCATGGCCTCTGCTGTCCCCACCATAGCACAAGTCACCTTCGCACTGTCCGCCTCCCCACCCCTGACCTGAAGGATGGCAGAGTTAGAAAGTTTCTTTTATGTTGCTTCTATTAAATGTGAGCTTTTTGGTGCCCTTGGGTGGTTTTGAGGCAATAAAAACCATTCAGAGGCTAATGCTGCTTTTAAAAAATTAATATTTAATTTATTAAAGTTACAGATTAAAAACTATTTTTCCCGAAGCTTTAAGTTTTGCATCAAATATTATTGTTCTTTGTATATTAGATACAGCCTGCTGTACACTTTTAAAAGCTATGTTAAAGGCCTTTGACCAGTATGTGATCCTGTTTCTAAGCTTAACTAAGTTAATGATTTCAAGCATTTTAAATTGCATTTATAAATCAATGTCCTCTATTTCTTCTTTTATTACTTTAGTGTTTGAATTGAACTAACATAACTTCCTGAGTACTCAAATAACACAGAAAACTAAAAAACAAACAAACAAACTTATGAATAGGTTAACCTTCCTTTCCTTTAAATATTTTAATACTGTACACAAAGTAAGAAAAATGTTACCTACAAACCTAAAGCAACTATAACACATTAAAATTGGAGTTTACAAATATGTTAATTTTAGTGCTGGCCAGGTGGCTCAGTTGATTCAAGCATTGTCCCATATACCAAACAAACAAACAAACAAATAAATAAGTGGTTGTGGGTTTGATTCCCAGTCAGGACACATACCTGGTTTTGAATTAGATCCCTGCTTGGGGCAAGTATGGGAGACAACCAATCTCAAAATCTCTCTCTTTTTTCCTCTCTCTAAAAAATCAATAAAAACCCGTCCTCAGGTGAGAATTTAAAATATGTTAATTTTAACATTAGACCAAATTATCTTAAACATTACAGGCCCATAAAATACAAAATACATGCTTTTCCTTCTCACAAATATTAATATCCAGCAGGTTTATTTCCTTAAACACCACAATACTTAAATCTAAACAAGCCTGGGGTTGAGTGATGCTTAACCACTGTATTGGTTTTTAGGGCTGCTGTAACAAATTACTGCAAACTTATTGCAACAACAGAACAAAATTATTACAACAGAACTTGATTCTCTCACAGTTATGGAGGCTGGAAGTCTACATCAAGGTGTCAGCAGGGCCCTGCCCACTGAAGGCTTGAGAGGAGAATCCTTACTCTCTTCCTGCTGTGGTAGTTTTCCTTGGCTTGTGGCCACACCACTTCAATCTCTGCCTCCAGCTACACATCGCCCTCTATGTGTACCTCCTCGTCTGCCTCTTATGAGTACAATTGTTATTGGATTTAGGCTCACTTGGGTAATACAGACAGGATGATCTTAAAGTACTAATTTTATTATATCTGCCAATATCTTTTTTTCCAAATAAGGTAACAAGTACAAGCTCCAGGGATTTAAACACGGACATATCATTTTTATTTTTATTTTTTTGGGGGGGGTGGGGCGGGTATTCAACCTACTCCAAAGTGCCAAGAGTGGAGTAGGTTGCAGTTTAGATAGAATGGTTAAGGCAGATCAAATGGAGAAGGAGACTTTTTCTTAAATTAAAAAATTTTGTACTGAATGTATTGGGGTTACATTGGTTAATTAAATAGGTTTCAAGTGTACAATTCTATAATACTTCAATTGTATATTGTATTGTGTGTTCACCACTCATAGTATAGTCTCCTTGTCATCATTTATTCCCCCTTTACCTTCTTTTACCTCCCCCCATGCCTTCCTTCCCTCTGGTAATCACCATACGAATGTTATGTGTCTATGAGTTTTTTCCCCTTAATCCCTTCACTTATTTCATTCAGCTCCCCAACTTCCCCAACCCTTACAACTATCATTCTGTTTTCTGTATCCTTGAGTTTTTTTTCTATTTTGTTTGTTTATTTTGTTAATTATATTCCACACATAAGTAAAATAACATGGTATTTATCTTTCTCTGATTGGATTATTTCATTTAACAATAATACCCTCTAGGTCAGTGCTTGGCAAAGTCATTAGTCAACAGAGCGGCAAGCCACGTTTTTCAAGCCAGTTTGCTGACCACTGCTCTAGGTCCATCTATATTGTCTCCAAAGGTAAGATTTCCTTTTCTTTTAGAGAAGAAGACATTTGAGTAAAGACTTCAAGGAGGTGGGGGAGTGAGTTATCTTACCTAATAATAGACAAACATGTAAGTTGACTGTGTCTTTGCTACATCACCAGCCAATCAGGAGAGATATGCAAATTAACCCAACAAAGATGGCGGTTAATTTGCCTACACAGGTACCGAGTGATGGGGGCCAGATGCTTGCATCATCGCTATGGTGACAATGCAGGGTTCTGCTCCACCTCGTCATGGTCTCTCAGGCCCTCTGGGCAGCGTGGGAAGGTGGGGGCAGAGCTGGAAAGAGGCTGTTCTGGGGGCCTGAACAGAAAGAGGCTGGGCCTGAGTGGAAAGGCGGTGCTGGCAGCCAGGGAAAGGAAAGCCTGTTCTAGCATGAATCTTCGTGCATTGGGCTTCTAGTATGTAGATATATGAGGAGCCAGTAATTCAGGCAAAGGAACCAACAGTGCAAAAGCCTTGAGGTGGGAGCATCCCTGACATGTGCAAGGAAAAGCCAGAGGATGATGTGTCTGGAGTGGTGTGAATGAGGGGGAGACAGGAGGACAAGAGACAGAGAGGCAACAGTGGGGACACAGAGGTCATTTGCATCACTTAATAAGATGGAAGGGCATTGCAAGGTTAAGGGCAGAGAGATGACATGATTTGACTTGAATTTTAAAAGGCAAACTCTGTCTACAGTGTGGAGAACAGGTGTAGGAGGGGAAGGGTGGAAGCAGTCAGATGGTATGTAGGAATCTGAGCAGGAGATGCAGGTAGCTCAGACCAGGAGGCACCGCTGGAGCTAGTGGTTGCATTATGCTTTTACGTTGAAAAGAGCTAAGGGAATCTGTTGGCTGATTGCATGTGGGGTGTGAGGAAAAGACAAGTGAAGGAAGACACTAACACTGTGACCTAAGCAAACTAGAGGACTGCGATACCATCAACTGAGATGGGCAGGGCTAAGAACAGAGCGGGTTTGAGGTAGGAAGGAATAAATACTAGATATTCAAGGGGAATTTTCTTTTTAAAAAAAATATATTTGTATTATTAAAGAGAGGAAGAGAGGAAGGAAGAGGGATAGAAACATCAATGATGAGAGAGAATCATTGATTAGCTGCTTCCTGAATGCCCCCCAATGGGGCACAAGCCCATAACCCAGGCATATGCCCTTGACAAGAATTGAACCTGGGACCCTTTAAAAATATTTTTATTGATTTTAGAGACAAAGAAAGAGGGAGAAAGAGATAGAAACATCCATGATGAAGAGAATCATGGATTGGCTGCCTCCTGCAAGTCCCCCATTGGGGATCAAACCCATAACCCAGGCATGTGCCCTTGACCAAAATCGAACTTGGGATCTTTCAGTTCACAGGGCAACACTCTATCCACTGAGCCAAACCAACTAGGGCAGAACCCGAGACCCTTTAGTCTGCAGGCCAATGCCCTACCCACTGAATGAAAGCATCTAGGGTAGGACTTTTCTATATAAGCTTAGAGTTTGAGAGCAGAGAGAGGTCTTGGCCATAGGCAGAAATTTTGGAGTTGTCAGCAGATAGATGGTATTCAGAGAACCATGTGACTTAATGAGATGACCAAGAAAGTGAAGCTAGATGGAAGAGAGACCTGGGCCAGTGGCGGAACCCTCTAGCAGCTACAGCCAGGGAGAAGAACAAAACCAGCAAAAGAGGCTGAGAAGTGGCAACAAAGATAATGTGATGTCTGAAAGCCGTGGAGCCGTATCCTTTATGGTGCTGGAGTCTGTATTTAACTTTGGAATGCCCTCCGAGTGATGACAGCAAGCCCCTTAGCAGTCCAGGTGGCATCTATCCTTGGCCTCCCTTGAACTCTTCCTCTCTAGCAGAACATCCTTTACCTTTCTGCATAGATTTATGCAGGAGAATCAAGTAGATTTTAATAATTAAAAAATAATAAAGGAAATAAAAATCAAGAAATGCACCTATAATAGCAATAACTTTTAAAAATGTATGCCTATAACAAATTCACATAATCTCTGTAAAACATGCACTTCAGATGCAAATACCCTTGTGGCCATTCCTTCTTAGGGAAATTCTAGTTGGTTCTATAGCAGTAGTAAATTTTACACCAGACCCTGCAGATTGTACAAAGGTGACCCAAGTGGCACTTCTGGGCAGTCATAAATCTGGCCATGCATTTGGGCAGTGTGGGCAACCCCTGAATATTAGCCCCTTTCTTGCCCTACGAATATCTGCTGGAAGAGCCCTAGTTACTACTGTAAGGTATTTTTGAGCTTATTTTTCTTAGTCTTATTTTCAGTCCCCAGCACACTGTCTGGCTCAGGGTAGACACTCCATAAAAGTTTGCTCAGTGAATGAATAATAAGGGCTGGCTGCATTAGTGAATTACTTGAACTAAAAACTCAGACAAGTACAACAATCATACTTGAAAGCTACCTTTTATATTGAATTAATTGTGTACTTTTTCACTGGATGATTTATACCTTTTTTTGAAATAAATAAGAACTTGCAAGTGTAGGCTTTCTAGTACAGGACAGCAAGGCTGCTTTCCACCTTCTTTGGACCACATCTATTTCCCAAAGGAATAATAAGGTCGAGATGGGAGATCCAGCTCTCTAATCAGCACTACTGTTGAGGACACGTGCTAGTTTATTTTTCATATATCTCTAATTTTGCTACTATTTCAGGAATTATGGTTTTCCCTATTCTGAAAGTAAAAACAAAGCAAAAATATCTCTGTGAGAAGGCAATCAAACTGATGTTATCGCAGTGTTCATCCCACAGGTGGGGTCTGAGCAGCCAAAGAGGCATATAGTAGAGTTACTTGCAAACCAATCAAAAGGGCCATTTCAGGAGCAGCTGCCTTATTAGATGCATAATCAACAGTCTACTTAGGGCCTCTTTCCATGGGGGAAGCGGGGAGATAGAGATTCATTTTGTCATGTTTTCATTTTTTGCTGTCTCCAATGTGTGTGTGTGTGTGTGTGTGTGTGTGTGTGTGTGTGTGTGTGTGTGTGCGCGCGCGCGCGCACGCACGCTTGTGTTTTCAGCATTCAGACAGACGGTTATAAAATTGATTGGCTTGAAAGCCAAATAAAATAAAACACAGTAGCCTACTTTATCATTTACTACTGGCTATTTATTATGAACAGTGCTATGTTGGGATATCGACCCTGAGATTAAAGCTAGAGAAATATAGATGCTAAGATTCTGTGGACACATAAAGCTCCCTGGCCGCGATGACTGATGCTAATGAGATTATGCTCAGAGGCCATCTTTTATCTCAATGGAGCCCAAGAGCTATCATTTCTGAAAAACAAGAAATTGTACAAACAATACAGGAGGCATTTGCTTAGCAGTTTGGCAATGCAGCTTCCTCGGGCCCCACGTATATTGGCAGGCAGCCCCGCTCTCTGGCTATGGAAGACAGACACCATTCCAATTCCTTTTATGTGTTGGTTGGTGGGTTGAATCATTTGTCCCTTCATTTACTTCATCCTACTTGGCCATGAGAGGTATCCTTCCCCCTGAATATTTCTTGCATTTATCATGTTCTTTCTTGCCCCCCAGGCCTTTCTTCTCAAAGCATCCCTCACCCTCTTGAATCTTCAAAATCAAAACCCCACTGCACCTTTAACACACAGCTCAAGTCCCACATCTTTCACAAAATCTTAAGAATAAATTGGTTCTGGATTTAAATCCTGGCTTTGTTACTGGTTAGTGGTGGAGCTGAGGGCAACTCACATAGCCTGTCTGGGTCTCAGCTTATTTACTCTAAAGTAGAGGTTATAATTCTTATTTTATTCAGGGCTAAGGATATAACGTTCACAGCACAATTTCTAACCCAGGGCAGGCACTCAATCAATGCTAGTTTCTCTTCTTGGGCTCCTTTGCTCGGGTAAATTGACAGCCCACGTTTAGGTAATTTAATAGACACTGAATTTTTCACAGCAGGTGTCCTGGCTCTCTGGCTCTTCTGTGAACCCTCCCTTCACTTTTAGCTTTATTTAATCCATGGTTCTGAACCCTCGCTGCATGGGCGAACACTACGGATATGCACACTGGGGGATGGGTCCTAGAGATTCTGATTTAATTTGTTGGGAAGGAGCCCAGACACTGTTTGACAAACAATTCCACTCTCTATCTGCACCTCGGCTGCAGCCAGGCTGCGAGACAGGCTGCAGAAAAATATAAATTTTCGGAATTGTCCCTAGTCGGTGCTCACCAGCTTCCAGGATCTGGCAGCCTCACTAAGCCCCCTGGTCTACCAGCTCCCCGGGGCCTCTGATTCTTCACCTCCTTCTCTCTCCTCAAACCTCCAGCTCCTCTCTTCTTATCAGTTGGTAAGAATCTGAAGCACTCACTGAGGAATGAGAGGAGAAAACAGTAAACACACCCCATCAGCACATCTTCCAGTGCCCTGCGTGCATGCCCTGCCTCCCCTCCTCTCGCTGTGAATGTGATGGTCTCTGCTGCCGAAGCCCCACTCCTTCCAGGACTGATCCCCATGACTCCGGAATCAGTACTTACTCTCTCTCTACTGGATCATTCCCATTGCCAATACGCTGTAATGATTCTGATCTTGAAATAAATCCCGCCCAACTGGTGTGGCTGCACGATTGAGCATCGACCTATGGACCAAGAGGTCACTGAATCCTGGTCAGGCACATGCCCTGGTTCCTGGTTGGAGGTTTGATCTCAGGGGCGTGCAGGAGGCAGCTGATCAATGATTCTCTCATCATTGATGTTTATCTCTCTATCCCTCTCTCTTCCTCTTTCTCTAAAAATCAATGAAAATATCTATTTGTAAAAGACATAAGTTCACCCCCCCTTCCCCATTGGCCTCACATGCCCCTCCATCTACTAACCCATTTCTCTGGTCCCTCTTTAGGAAAATAAAACAATTTTAAAATAGCTAGTCCTCATGGTCTCCAAGTCTCTCCTCCTGGTCTCACTTGAACCCCTCCAATTGGGCCTTCATCCCCACCATGGCACTGAGACAGCTTTGTCAACCTCACCGAAAACCTCCTGCCAAGTCAGCTGTCACTTCTCAGGCCTCAAGTTTCGGCATTTGACACAGCTGATCACTCCAGTCTCCTCCGAGCCTTGGTTCTCTTCTTATACCACAGGCTGCCCTTCTGTCTCCTCAACTGACTCCTTATTTCTCTACCTCAAATGTTACAAATGCTTGGGGACAGTTCTCAGACGTATGATTATCTCTACCCTGACTTAGGCTAGCCTTGTGGCTTTAAATACCATTCCCATACTGCTGATTCCAAGTTAAATGCCTCTGCCTGCCCCTCTCCCCTGTGCTGCAGATTTGTTTGTCCAGATGCCTCTCAACATCTCCACCTGGCCCTGTCTCTGCAACAGCAAATGGCACATGGAAACAGAAGTCTTTCTTTCCCTTCCTCTTTCCTCCTCTCCCTCCCCCTCTCTCTCTCAATCTGCCATGTGAAGACTTAGCAAGAAGTTGGCCATCTGTAAGCCGAGAAGAGAGCCCTCACCAGAAAACCAACCTTGCACTCTGATCTCAGACTTCCAGCCTCCAGAACTCTGAGAAATAAATTTCTGTTGTTTAAGCCAACCCCCCTTCCTCATCCAGAATGCCAGGCTCCCATCCCCCACCTCAGATCGGTTGGCTTCCCACCTTCTCTATCTCAGTAGAAAGAAATTTCACTTTTGTGGGAGCTTACACCAAAACCTTGGGAATGACTGTATGACATCTCTCTTGCTATCATATCCAATCCATCAGCAAGTTGATTTGTACATCATATAGGCTTTTCAATATTATTAGATTATCACAAGCCCATAATTTTAAGTTACCTCCTGTCAATAACAAAAACTGCACACACACAGTGCCCAGCACTGTTTTAAGGGCTTAGCATACATCATTTACTCTCCACAGCACCCCTACGAGAGAGGCAGAGTTCTACCCCCATTTTATAGGTGTAAGCTAAGGCTCAGAGGACCGTGCCAGCATCGCACAGCTAGTGAGGCAAAGACCTGAGATCTGAATCAAGGCAGCTTGACTCCAGAGTCATGGGCTTGACAGGACTTGCATTTATTGTGTGCCGAATGTTTACATTGTTTAGAAGTTTCCAGTTATAAATCATGTTGTTTTGACCGCTTTCCTGACCACCTTTGCCTAATTTAGAACACTATGTTAGCATGTGTTCTCAGAAGTCAAATTGTTCAAAGAGCACAAACATTCTTAATTCCAAAAACTATTATTAGTAAACAATTGACTTTTTGAAATCTTATGTAAAATTATTAGGGAACTTTCTCATCATAAAGAAGAAGCTACCTAAGTATGATCTTTGATTTAGTCACATACTAGTAAACACTCATTCAATATTATGGACTTCAATTTCCTCAACTGTAAAATTAAGATAATCCCTACATTACAAGGATAGATAAACCAGGCCCTTATTTCTTCTACTTTTAAAAAATTACTTTTCTTTTTAAAAATAAATATATTTGTATTGATTTCAGAGAAGAAGGAAAAGGGCGAGAGAGATAGAAACATCAATGATGAGCAAGAATCATTGATTGGCTACCTCCTGCACACCTTTTACTGGGGATCAAGGATGCAATCCAGGCATGTGCCCTTGACTAGAATCAAACCCAGGACTTTTCAGTCTGCAGGCCAATGCTCTATTCACTGAGCCAAACCAGCTATGGCTCTTCTATTTGTTCTTTTCTTTTTTATTCTTTATTGATTAAAATATTACTTATGTCTCCTTTTTCTCCCATTGACCTCTTCCCGGGCATCTCCACTCCCCCAGCATGAGCCCTCACCCCCATAGTGTCTGTGACCATTGGTTATGTTTATATGCATGCATACAAGTCCTTTGGCTGATGTCTTATCCTCCTGCCTCCCCTGCCTCCCCTACCATCCATCTGAGGTTTGATGGTCTGTTTGATCTATCTCTGGATCTATTTTTGTTCATCAACTTATGTTGCTCATTATGTTCCACAAATGAGTGAGATCATGTGATATTTATCTTTCTTTGTCTGGCTTATTTCGCTTAGCAGAATGCTCTCCATGTCTATCCATGCTGTAGTGAATGGTAAGTGTTCCTTCTTTTTTTTTTACTTCAGTCTAGTATTCCATTGTGTAGATATACCACAGTTTTCTAATCCAGCCATCTGCTGATGGGCACTTGATCTGTTTCCAAATCTTAGCTATGGTAAATTGTGCTGTTGTGAACATAGGGGTGTATGTATCCTTTCTGACTGGTGTTTCTGATTTCTTGGGATGTATTCCTAGAAGTGGGATCACTGGGTCAAATGTGAGTTCCATTTTTAGTTTTTTGAGGAAACTCCATACTGTTCTCCATATACCAGTCTACAATCCCACCAGCAGTGCACGAAGGTTCCTTATTTTCCACATCCTCACCAGAACTTGTCCTTTGTTGATTTGTTGATGATAGCCATTCTGACAGGCATGAGATGGTACCTCATTGTCATTTTGATTTGCATCTCTTGGATGATTAGTGACTTTGAGCATGTTTTCATTATGTGGTTGACCTTCCGTATGTCCTCTTTCAAAAAGTGTCTATTTAGGTCCTTGGCCCATTTTTTTTTATTGGATTGTTTATCTTCCTTTTGTTAAGTTGTCTGATTTCCTGGTGAATTTTGGAGATTAAGCCCTTATCGGAGGTAACATTGGCAAATACGTTCTTTCATATAGTGGGCTTTCTTGTTGTTTTGTTGGTAGTTTTCTTTTGCTGTGCAGAAGCTTTTTATTTTGATGTAGTCCCATTTGTTTATTTTCTCCTTAGTTTCTGTTGTCCTAGGAGCTGTATCAGTAAAGATATTGCTACGACATGTGTCTGATATTTTGCTGTCTATAGATTCCTCTAGGATTTTTATGGTTTCCCACCTTATGTTTAAGTCCTTTACCCATTTTGAGTTTATTCTTGTGTATGATATAATTTGGTGGTCTACTTTCATTTTTTTGCATGTATCTGTCCATTTTTTCCAACATCATTTATTGAAAAGACTGTATGCCTTCGCCTCCTTTGTCAAATATTAATTGAGCATAATGGCTTGGGTCAATTTCTGGGTTCTCTGTTCTGTTCCATTGGTCTATATGTCTGTTCTTGTGCCAGTACCAGGTAGTTTTGAGAACAGTGGCTTGGTAATATAGCTTGATATCTGGTATTGTGATACCTCTAACTTTGTTCTTTTTTTCTCAGGATTGTTGTGGCTATGCATATCCATATGAATTTTTGGAGAGTTTGATCTAGGTCTTGAAGTATGCCATTGGTATTTTAATGGAGATTGCATTAAATCTATAAATTTCTTTGGGTAGTATGGACATTTTAATGATGTTGATTCTATCAATCTATGAACACAGTATATTTTTCCATGTGTTTATGTCTTCCTCTATCTCTTTTTTTTTAATGCCCTATAGGTATCTGAATACATGTCTTTTACCTCCTTACTTAAGTTTATTCCTAGGTATCTTAATTTTTTTGCTGAAATGGTAAATGGGATTATTTTGTGTTTCTTTCTATGAGTTCATTATTGGTGTATAAAAAAACCATTGATTTCTGGGTGTTAATTTTGTATCCTGCTACATTGCTGAATTCATTTATTAAGTCTATTAGTTTTTTGATGGAGTTTTTAAGGTTTTCTATGTAAAATATCATGTCATCTGCAAATAATGGCAATGTTATTTCTTCTTTTCCAATTTGGATGCCTTTTATTCCTTCTTCTTGTCTGATGAATATGGCAAGTACTCCCAGAACTATATCGAACAGGAGTGGTGAGAGTGGGCATCCCTGTCTTGTTCCTGTTCTTAGGGGAAATGGTTGCAGTTTTTGTCCATTGAGTATGATGTTGCCTATAGGTTTGTCATATAAGGCTTTTATTATGTTGAGGTTTGATCCCTCTATTCCCACTCCCACTTTGCTGAGAGTTTTTGTTTTTTTTTTTTATCAAGAAAGGGTATTGGATTTTTGTCAAATGCTTTTTCTGCATCAATTGATATGACTATGTGATTTTTATCTCTCAATTTGTTTATGTTATACATCATGTTTATAGATTTGTGGATATTGTACCATCCTTGCATTCCCAGAATAAATTCCACTTGGTCATGGTATATGATCTTTCTGATGTAATGCTGGATCCAATATGCTAGAATCTTATTAAGGATTTTGGCATCTATGTTCATAAGAAATATTGGCTTATAATTCTCTTTCATTGTGTTTTCTTTATTTGGTTGTGTGATTAGGATAATGGTGGCTTCATAGAAAGAGCATGGAAGTGTTCCTTCCTCTTGGATTTTTTGGAATAGACTGAGGAAGATAGGTTTTAGTTTTTCTTTAAATGTTTGGTAAAACTCCCCTGTGAAGTTGTCTGTCCAGGGCTTTAGTTTGCTGGAATTTTTTTTTTGATTACTGCTTCAATTTCCTCCTTAGTAATTAGCATATTCAGATTTTTAAAAATTATTCCTGATTGAGTTTTGGAAGGTTGTATTTTTCTAGGAATATGTCCATTTCTTCTAGGTTGACCAGTTTGTTGAAATAAAGTTGTTCACAATATTTTCTTACAATCCTTTGTATTTCTTTTTTTAAATCTTTATTGTTCAGTTTATTAATTACATTGTTTCCCCTTTTTATCCCCCTATAGCTCCCCTCCACCCTGTACCTATCCCACCCTCCACCCTCACCTCCCCCTCCCCACTGTCCTCTCTCATTGTTGCAAGATTTTTGTCTAGTCTCTTGCTGCACTTTCCACAAGCCTTTTCTCCCCAGGAATTGTCAGTCCATTCCCTCTCTATGTCCATGTCTCTGTTATATTCACCAGTTTATTCTGTTCAACAGCCTATCAATTCACTTGATTTTTATGTTCATTTGTTGATAGACGTGTATTTGTTGCTCATAATTTATATTTTTACCTTTTTCTTCTCCCTCTTCTTAAAGAATATCTTTCAGCATTTCATATAATGTTGGTTTGGTGGTGATGAACTTCTTTAGCTTTTTCTTATCTGCGAAGCACTTCATCTGACCTTCAATTCTGAATGATATCTTTGCTGGATAGAGTAATCTTGGTTGTAGGTTCTTGCTGTTCATCACTTTGAATATTTCTTGCCACTCTCGTCTGGCCTGCATCGTTTCTGTTGAGAAATCCGCTGACAATCGTATGGGTGCTCCCTTATAGGTAACCAACTGTTTCTCTCTTGCTGCTTTTATTATTCTCTCTTTGTCT
Source organism: Antrozous pallidus (assembly GCA_027563665.1). Classification (NCBI taxonomy): domain Eukaryota; kingdom Metazoa; phylum Chordata; class Mammalia; order Chiroptera; family Vespertilionidae; genus Antrozous; species Antrozous pallidus. The sequence continues at coordinate 147,314,586 of CM050508.1, read as the reverse complement.
TTTGCTCTTGGCATTTTAATTATGATGTGCCTCGGTGTGGTCCTCTTAGGGTTCCTATATATTGGGGTTCTGTGCGCTTCTTGGACTCCTAAGTCAATTTCTTTCACCAGGTGTGGGAAGTTTTCGGTCACTATTTCTTCAAATAGGTTTTCACTGTCTTGCTCTCTCTCTTTTTCTGGCACCCCTATAATTCGGATGTTGGTATGCTTGAGGTTGTCCCAGAGGCCCCTTACACTATCTTCAATTTTTTGGATTCTTTTGGTTTCTTGCTTTTTCAGCTGAGTGGATTTTCCCTCTTTGTATTTCAAATCTTTAACTTGGTTCTTGGGGTGCTCCAGAGCACTTTTAGGTCTTTGTATAATATTTTTTGTTTCAGTCAGTGTATGCTTAATTTCTGGTTGGTCCTTTTTCATATCTTTGAGAGTCTCCTTTATATCCTTGAGGGTCTCCTTCATTTCCTTGTAGGACTCATTCATTTCCATGTTGGTCTTGATCATTTCCTTGCAGGTCTCGTTTATATCCTTGAGGGTCTTGTTCATTACTTTGTAGGACTCATTCATTTCCTTTGTGGTCTTGCTTATTTCCTTATAGGCCTCGACCTTTTGTTGGAGCCTCTTGAAAAACCCTATAACTGTGGTTTTGAATTCCATGTCCAGTCGTTTTTTTTCCCTCCATTTCTTTCACATCTGATTTCTTTCCATGTTGCTGCATGGTGGCTGCTTCCCTGAGTTGGTCAATTAGCTTTGTGTGGTAGACTTCCTACTAGGGACAGTGGCTCAGCCTCGCCGGTTACCTGAGGTGGATATGGGCTGCACAGTCTTGCTGAAGTTAAGCTCAGTTAATCGTTGTTAGCACTTGGAGGGGTTGACCTCCAGGCCAATTGTCTGTGAAGCTCAGCTGTGCTCAGGTTGGATGGGCAGAGTCTCCGGGCCAAGCAGACAGTGTTAGCTCTGCCCTATGCAGCTCCGGGGACTCTGTGCAGGGGGCAATGGCTGCCAGCACCTCTGAGAGAGAGCCGCTGCCAAGCTCCACCGGCTGCCAGGGAATTCAGACTCTCCCCAAATGAGTCTGCATGCGCAATGTCTCACCCAGGGTCGTAAAACAAAGCAGTCTGATGGTTTTCCGAATAGGAGAGTGAGTCGCAGAGCGCTCCCTTCGCAGTCACGCAGCCGAGCTGTTCGCGCGCAAGCTGCCTTCTCCACAAGCCAGGAGACCCGGCAGCACCTGAGCTTCGGCGTGCCCTCCCACTGTCTACTTTTCACCCCGTATGATAGTGGGTTCCTTGGACTTCGCCCAGAGCTGGAGAATCAGTCCAGTGGGACGTCTTTGTCTCCCCGTTTGAGAAAACTGGCCAGTTTTCAGCCGCCCGCCCTCTCCACAGCGCGCCCTCCAAACCTCTCTCTGTGCGAATCTTTCAACGCTCTTTGCCGCCGCTCCTCCGGGTCACAATGTCTTCTTTTCACTTTTATTTGTGGAATTTTCACTCGGCGAGCTTTCTGGTGATTCTGGAAGGTATTTGTTCTTTCGTTAAGTTGTAGTATTAAAATTGCTGAGTATGACGGCAAGATAGGTGTTTCACCTATGCTGCCATATTAGTTCCTCCCCAATCCTTTGTATTTCTATGGCGACTGTTGTTATTTTATCTCTTTCATTTCTGATTTTGTTCATTTGGCTCCTCTCTCTTTGCTTCTTGGTGAGCCTGGCTAGAGATTCATCAATCTTGTTTATCCTTTCAAAGAACCAGCTCTTTGTTTTATTGATCTTTTTTATTGTTTTTTGGTCTCTGTGTCATTTATATCTGCTCTGATCTTTATCTGCCCACTCTGGGCTTTTCTGCTTTTCTTGAAGTTCTCTTTCTAATTCTTTAAGTTGTAGAGTTAGAAAATTTATTACCCGCCTTCCTTCCTTCCTTCCTTCTTTCCTTCCTTCCTTCCTTCCTTCCTTCCTTCCTTCCTTCCTTCCTTCCTTCCTTCTTTGAGATATTCCTGTATTGCTATGAATTTTCCTCTCAGAACTGTTTGCACTGTGTCCCATAGATTTTGGATTGTTGTGATTTCATTGTCATTTGCTTCCAGGATGTTGTTAATTTCTTCTTTGATCTCTTTGGTAACCCAATCATTTTTCAATAGCATGCTAGTTAGCCTCTAAGAGTTTGATTTTTTAATTGTTTTTATTGTAGTTTATTTCTAATATTATACCATTGTGATCTGAGAAGATTCTTGATTTGATTTCAATCTTCTTGAATTTGGAGAGACTTTGTCTGTGACCCAATATGTGTTCTGTCTTTGAGAATGTCTTATGTACACTTGAGAAGAATGTATACTCTGTAGCTTTAGGATAAAATGTTCTGAAGATGTAAATTAATTTCCTCTGATCTAGTGAATCATTTAGGATTGATGTTTCTTTACTATTTTTTTGTTTAGAGGATTTATTCAGTGATGCCAATGAGGTATTAAAGTCCCCTACTATGATTGTGTTTCTGTTGACCTCTCCCTTGATATCTTCCAAAAGTTATTTTTATTTATTTGGGTGCTCCTGCATTGGGTGCATATATGTTTACCAGAGTTATATCCTCTTGTTGTATTAATCCCTTTAGTATTATGAAGTTGCCTTCCTTACCTCTTCTTATGGCCTTCACTTTGAGGTCTATTTTTTCATAAGTATTACTACCCAGCTTTTTTTTTTCCATTTCCATTTGCCTGAAAGATATTTTTCCATCCCTTCACTTTCAGCCTATGTGAGTCTTTTGTTGTGAGGTGGGTCTCTTGTAAACAACACACACACGCACACACACACACATACATGTGTGTGTGTGTGTGTGTGTGTGTGTGCGTGTGTGTGTGTGTGTTTGTGTGTATTCTTATCCATTCAGCCAATCTATGTCTTAATTGGAGCATTTAGTATATTTACATTTAAGGTTATTATGGATAGGTACTTGTTTGTAGCCATTTTTAATTTTTTGTGCCTGTGTTCCTTCTTCCCTTTCTATTTCTTCTTTTTAGAACAGTCCCTTTAGCATTTCTTGCTTTGCTGGCTTGGTAGTAATAAACTCTTTTAGCCTTTTTTTTTGTCTGTGAAGCTCCTGATTTCCCCTTCAATTTCAAATGATGATGGTCTTACTGGATAGAGTATTCTTGGATTCAGTTTCTTGCTTTGCATCACTTTATATACTTCCATTCTTTTCTGTCCTGATGTGTTTTTGTAGAGAAATCATTTGATAATCTAATGGGAGATCCCTTGTAGGTAACTCTCTGTCTCTCTCTTGCAGCCCTTAAGATTCTGTCATTAATTTTTGCCATTGTAATTATGATGTGTTTTGGTGTGGGTCTTTTGGGTTCATCTTGTTTGGAACTCTGTTCTTGTGTGACTTTTTCCTTCCCCAAATCCTTGCTCCTCTACTTGTCATTCGGGCACCCCTATTATAAGTATGTTACTTCATTTCTTGTTGTCCCAAAGCTCCCTTAGGCTCTCCTCCTGCTTTTTAATTTTTTTCTCCAATTGCTGTTCAGATTGGGTGTGTTTTCTGCCCTGTCTTCTAATTTGCTAATTCAGTCCTCATCTTCTTCTAGTCTACTGTTGAAACCTTCCATTATGTTTTTTTATTGTAGCTATATCATTCTTTATTCCTCTTGATTCTTACATAAGTTGTTGATTTTTTCATCCAGCTGGTTTAGAAACTGTAGGAGTCTTACTCTGAGTTCTTTTTCTGACATATTGGATGCCTTCATTTCATTTTAGTACCTTTCCTGGCGACTCTTCCTTTTCTTTCCTTTGGGGATTGTTTCTTTGACTCCCTGTTTTTTGCTCTCACTGAAGAATCTAGGTTCCAAGTTGCACAGGGCCTCTGGCTGCAGCAGTGAGCTTGGCAGGAGGGTTGTGCTCTCTGAGACTTCCTAGAGGGTCCAGGTGCTGGAATGCATGGGGCCTGGGGTTGAAATGGTGGACTTGGGGGTCTCAGTGCTGAAGCAGGGGGCTTGTGAGAGGTTTGCGCAGTAGCAGGGCCCAGGGTGGAAGTAGAGAGTGTAGTGGGAGGGTCATGCAGTCCAATACTCACTGGGGGTCCCAGTCACTGGGATGCATAGGGTTTGGGATAACGGCCAAAGCCATGGTGGGTGGGTGGAGGGGGGGGGAATGTGCTCTGGAACTCACAGCAGCCTGCAGCTGGAGAGGCTGGAGTTCCAGTGCCTGTGGGTCTGCAGCTGAGGTAGCAGGTCTTAGTCCAGATTGCCTGTAGGGTCCAGGGTAGCATCGGAGGCCAGTCTGAGTGGTGGTGAGGCTGGGCTCTTAATTGCAGCAGCTCTTCCCTTCTAGATGGCATGGTTTCTGTGCTAGCACCAGCCATCTGGGAGTGAGTGTAGCAGAAGCAGGGGCTCTCCATCTAGGAGAGCCTGGTCCATCAGTCCCTAAAAGTCCTTGACGAGCTAACTGTCTTTCACACACACACACACACACACACACACACACACACACACACACACACACCCCATGTCCACATACTCCCCTTTTACTCCCTCCTTCACTCACACTCTCCCTCACTACTGTCCTTTTGGCCACCATATTTGGTCCCTCTCCATTTTTTCATTTAATTATATGGAGTTATTAGTTCTTTTGACTTATTTATTTAAAAAAAACCTTTTTTTATTGATTTTAGAGAGAAAGGAAAGGAGAGGGAGAGAAGGAGAAACATTGATGTGAGAGAGAAACATCATGCACCTGGACCAGAGATGGAACCTGCAACTTGAGCATGTGCCCTGACCAGGAATCAAACTCTGCAACCTTTCTGTGCATGGGACCACATTCAACCAATTGAACCACACCAGTCAGGGCTCAGGTACTTATTTCTATCAGAAGAAGAAAGTTTAGTGTTACTTTTCCCCAACAAACCACAAATTCTGAAACTTACATCTATTATTGTTCCACTCTAGGAAGAGGTTAATCTATAGCATCTTTCAGACCACAGAACACTCAAGTCTAACTTTTGAATGCCTTCACACATGTAATTTGAGGGCTACTTTGGCTCACTCATTACTCCTCTTCTACTCATCATCTGGACCTGAAGGGAAAATTAAGTAGAGCTAACTTTGCCATGGTTGATTATGAACTGTGACTACAAATATTTTGTTTTTCATGCTCTAATCTTAACTTTGATACCACAGGTTTGGATAATGAATAATCAATAATACGCAAGCTTCGCTCTTATGTTCTGTTTTGTCTTTTTCCCATTCAGCCTTCAGAAGATCCATGTGCAATCATGCAGATCCTATAAATTGCATGCACCAACATTTCATTTTTTAGAGAATTTTCTTTTCTTACTCTAGAAATAGCTATATTATTTTATACTCTCAGTCAAGAAGAACTGATAGGACCCATATCTCAGGAAGGGAAAGTCTCAGAAGCCAAGAAGAGCCCTTCTCTTTCATGTGCTGGGTTAGCTATTGGCAGTCAGCTGTCTACTGGTCCTTTCTATTTTCTCCCCTGAATCTAAAAGGTTGGGAGCCTGGGAACTATACAGGGTTGGGCAAAAATAGTTGGATTATAGTCGTGAGTATGCAAAACAGTTTATTCTTATATTATTTCTTATTAATGATTGTATTATTTTCCATACAAACAACTGTAAACCTACTTTTGCCCCACCCTGTATTTCCTAGATTACAAAGTCTGAGAATATCCAGTCGCAGATGATTATGAGAGATGAGGAAGGCAGAAGAAAAGCAGAAGCTGTCATATTTTTAAATATGTGTGTGTGTGTGTGTGTGTGTGTGTATATGTGTGTGTGTATATGTGTGTATATATATATATTATTGATATCAGAGGAAGAGAGGAGAGATAGAAACATCAATGATAAGAGAGAACCACTGATTGACTGCCTCCTGCACTCTCCCACTGGGGTTTGAGCCTGCAACCTCAGCAAGTGCTCTTGACTAGAATCAAACTCAGGACCCTTCAGTTCACAGGCCAACACTTTATCCACTGAGGCAAATCAGCTAAGGCGAAGCTGTCATATTCTTCATGAAGCAACAGATTAGAGATTTTACAGTGGCCTCTGGGGGTCCCTACACAAATAATCTGTTTTAGGAGGCAGTTTTCAGATGTTCCTGACCTGTGTAGCAATATTTCCCTGAAAGTTAGCTACAAATATGAAAGCAAACTATGAGCTCCTCTTACCTTTTCTCTTTAAGCCTCTTCAACTGTTTAACAAGCCCTTAACTGCTTATTTTAAACTAGAGGCCTGATGCACAAAATTTGTGCAAGAGTAGGCCCTAGTTGCCAGCACCAGCTTCCCTCTGGCACCCAGGACTCAGGCTTCCCTCTGGCACCCAGGATCTGGGCTTTCCTCACAGCCCCAGCTTCATCTGGAAGGTCATCCAGTCTAACTAGCATATTACGCTTTTATTATTATAGAGTAGAGGCCCAATGCATGAAATTCATGCATGGGGGTAAGGGGAGGGGTCCCTCAGCCTGGCCTGTGCCCTCTTGCAATCCGGGACCGCATGTTCCTAACCACCCACCTGCTGGCTCCTTACCACTTAGCTTGCAGCTCCTTACTGCCCACTTGCTCACTCCTTACCTCTTGGCTTGCCATTCCTTAGCACTGTCAAGGAGGTGGAGAGGTTCCTGCTACCGCTGCTGTGCTCACCAGCTGTGAGCCCAGCTTCTAGTTGAGATGTGATTCCACTGTAGGAGCGCATCTTCCCCTGGTGGTCAGTGCACGTCATAGTGACCAGTCATTCTGGTCATTCTGCTGTGACACAGTTGCTGGGTATGTATGTGTGTGTGTGTATATACACACACACACACACACACACACACACACACACATACTAGTGGCCCGGTGCATGAAATTCATGCACATTAAAAGGGAATTAATTAGAGGAAATATTTTAATATTGCGATTTTCCCTTTCTCTATAATAGAAGTGTCAGAAATGCAAGAAAATTAATAAAATGTATATGAAAATCTCCATTCCTGTCAGAGTCTGGGGCATGCTGCAGGATCCAGGGTCAAGTCTCCGCTCACCTGTGTTCACCTTGAAATGACCTTGAAATTGCTCAAGATCCAGACTCGGCCAGCCCCAAACCCATGAAGCCCCACAGGGCAGGGGCACAGTCTCAGGTCCCCTGGCCCAGCAGTGGGTAGGGGGATGCAGCCTCAGGTCCCCCATCAAGTCCTATTGGCAGGGAGCATGGCCTCAGATCCCTCAGCGCAGCCTTAGGTCCCCTGGCCAGGCGCCAGGTCAGGGGGTGCAACCTGAGGTCCCCTGGCCCGGCCTCATGTCCCTCGGCCCTGGCACCAGGGCAGGGAGTGCAGCCTTAGGACCTCCAGTTTTGCTTCAGGTTCTCCACTGTTAAGGTGGGGAATGTGGCCTCAGGTGTCCCATCAAGTCCCTCCAGGCAGGGGGTGCAGCCTCAGGTTCCCTGGCCTGGTACAGGAGCAAAGGGTACAGCCTTAGGTCTCCTGGCCTGGCCTCAGGTCCCCCATCCTGACACCAGGTTACTTAGTGCTATGGCGTCGACGCTGCTGCTGCCACCTCCCACGCCCATGCTTCAAACCGGCTACACATGCCTCGGCTCACCCCCCAACCCCGCCCCTCCTGCCCCACATGCGCCTCGGCCCTGTCCCCCCACTTCATGCCGCTCGGCCCCAACCCCCGCTCCTGATTGGCTGGTAGCATAGCAAAGATACGGTCAAATTTGCATGTTTCTCTTTTACTATATAGGATATATACTAGAGGCCCAGTGCACAAAATTCATGCACTGGAGATGGGTGATCCTCAGTCCAAACTGCCCCCTAAACGCGGATGATGGCTGGCTCTGCCCCAGTTGCCTCAGCCCCACCCTGGCTGCCTCGGGCCCGGCCCCCCCAGCCCTGGCCTTAGTCCTGGCTGGCCACTGGCAACTGCCAGGCCCGGGGGTAGGGGGGGGTCCCACACGCTCGCTGGATACCTCAGCCCACCTCTCCCAGCCCAGGCCTTAGCCCTGGCGGTGACCGCCCAACCCCGGAGGCATCCCGCACTCTCGGCCACTCACGCGCGCAATTGCTGTAGCAACTGCCCAGCCCCAGAGGAACCCCACACTTGCGCCTCAGCAGCCCCACCCCTTGCTTCGTGCTGCTCGGCCCCATCCCCGACTCCTGATTGGCTGTTAGTGTAGAGAAGGTACAGTCAATTTGCATGTTTCTCTTTTATTAGATAGGACTAGTGACCTGGAGCACGAACTTCATGCATGAGGGGGTTGGGAGGGTTGTCTCTCAGTCCAGCCTGCATCCTCTCCAATCTGAGACCCCTGTGGGATCGGGCCTCAACTGGCATTTGGACAACCCCCTCGTAATCTGCTCCTAACCACGCACCTGCCTGACTGCTTAACCACCCCTATCCACTCTGCTTGCTGGCCTGATTGCCCCAACTGGTCCCCTCTGCCAGCCTGCTTGGCCTCAACTGCTCCCCACCACCAGCCTGATCACCCTTAACTTCCCTCCCCTCCTGGCCCGGTCACCCCCAATTGCCTTCCCCTCCTGTCCTGATCACCCATAACAGCCTCTGCTTTGGCCCTGCCACCAGGGCTTTGTCCTCCCCGGCACCTGTGGGGAAGTACCCACATGGCCAGCCTTCCCCACGGGCCACGGGGGACCGGATCGCCCCTGGGGCTGGGGCTGGGCTGCGATCTGTGACCCTCGGCGCCCACGACCACGCTCAGCCCCACCCCGTTCCCACACGCCGTGCTTGGCCCCACCTCCCGCTCCTGATTGGTTGGTAGCGTAGCGAAGGTGTGGTCAAATTTGCATATTACTCTTTTATTAGATAGGATAGATACCTCTTGCTTTAAGTACTCAGGATGCTTTCTGTTTTTCTAACAGATCCCTGACTGATATGTCCTATCTCCTAATTTATACAAATTGGTGGTCAGGCATCCATTTAACTAAGAAAAACACAACCCTTATTTTGATAAGCAGTTGCAGACCCTAACCAATAGATTGTAAGCTGATTTTAACCAAAAAGTTCACACATTTATGTAACTTTCTTTTCTTCCCCTAGGCTTGGAGAACTCCACATACCGGAGAGATCAGATCTGAAAAATGTAATACCAATTATCACCCATCTTCCATGGTGATACCATGAGGTTGGCTATACCCATATATGTTTCAGTTCCCTTTCACTTTATTTCCCTTGGATTATTTGTATATATGTTTATTTATTATTATCATTTTCTTTTCATCATTACCTGAGGATATGTTTTTATTAATGTTTTTAGAAAGAAAAGGGGAAGGGGAGAGAGAGGGAGAGAAGGAGAGGGAAAAGGGGCAGGGAGAGGGAGAGGGAGAGAGAAACATTGATTTGTTGTTCCAGTTATTTATGTATTCATCGGTTGGTTCTTATATATGTTCTGGGGATTAAACCTGGAACCATAGCACAACTGAGCTACCCAACCAGGCTTGTACTTTCGTTAAGATGGTTGTCATGCTCATTTGTGTGAATGAAATGAACAAGTCTGTGTGCCAATCATACAGAGGACATGCATATGTATTACCACCATTTTCTGAAATGAAGCAGTAAAGTTCTAACACAATTAGTGTATTAGATGATTCCCACTAAATGCAAGTGGAGTGTCTTAAGGGAGAGATACCATTTTCTAATATGCACAAAGATGTGACCTGGGCTTGTGATAGGCAGCCCCGCTCCGCCCTCCACTTTATCTTCAATGCAACCTTATGGTTAACAAAGAATGTGCATAAAATGTGTAATTTTAATAAAAATACAGTACAGATGCAGGTTATGGAAACTTATATTATGCAAACTTAAAGTTGCTGATATAGAAAAATTTTACAAAGTTTTGCTGCATAAAATTCTCTAAAAACTTCCAAGAACTGCAAATTCCAAAACTGGCTGGCACAGTGGGTTGCAAACCATATTCATGGACTGGCACACAGAGGTGCCACATTATACAGCATGAGGTGAAGCACATGCTCACTGGTGTGTACTCGAGCCTTTACCTGCATCTTCAGTGACACTATGAGCCTTTAGCTGAGAAGTTACACATAAAAAAGCTCTCTAAACCCCTAACCACCGCCTTTAGTCATTTGCCATCTGCTGATTTGGAAAACAGCACACACTACACAGCACTGGAGAGGATGCTATGAAAACTGAATGTCAACGTAGCACCTCCTCCAATCTCTCCCCACCCCCGCGCCCCTATACACACAAATACAGTCACAGGCTCTCTATCTTAACATTATTCTTCTGTGATGACTGATCTTAAATGATAAGTATTTTAAATTACATGGTGTGCTCAGGAGAGCACCCCTCACACAAAATGCTGCTTCCCTTTAAAAATTCTTCATGTCTTTAAGTGATTCTAACACCAATGCCTAAGCCTGAAAGACAATGTGTAAAACTGGAAGGAGCCTTGAAGTTTTCAATTTAGTATCACATTTAGTGGTCCACTGTGCAGATGGAATTCTCTGCTAAGCATTGCAGAAGTCAGATCTGTTTCTGGGTATTTTTTTCTTCTTCTTCTTCATTCTTTTTAGGAGATGGTAAGAGGCGTCAGTGTGTAGAATAATGCTTTGGTTACTTTTACTCCAGGCACTAACAGGGCTTGAGTTTGTTGCTAAGTCACCTTCACCCATGTCTACAGGGCTTCTTGCATTATGCTTGTTTATTCAATTAAAAAAGAGGCCCAAGCATTTTTATTGTCCCATCCCTGAATAATTAGTGGATTAATGAGCTAATAAGCTCATAATACTTTCAACCTCATGAGGAAATTAGCCTACAGTCATGGGGCAGGGCATGCCCTGTATGTAGTCTATGTGGTTGCCATCAGCAGACAAACAGAGCTGCCCCCACCCCCACCCACAGCCTGCAGCAGGTGCTGTGGCCTCCCCCCGACCTTGGTCCTGGGCCATCCACCAATGGACTGTGCACATGCTCAGTATCTGCAAAGCAGGGGCATTGACATTTCTAAATTTTGATTTTTGGCATTTATCAAAAGCATCCAAGTGCCAACTGTGAGGGAGATTGGAACTTTGATGGAGGTGTACACTTAGTGTCGTTCTTATTTGGAATTACTACACAAATGGGGGCAGGGTGGCGCCATAATCCTTCCAGTGCTTAGAGCTTATAAAGGTTCTTTCAGGGATCCATGCCTACCATCCACTTTTAGAACAATTTCACCAAGAAATTTCAACAATTTACTTCCAAACACCCCCCCCCCCCAACACACACACACACACACACACAAACCTGTCTTTCCTAGCAGGCATCCTTCACAATGGACTTAATTCTCCTTTAATACGGACTTATCAGAACACCTAGCACAGTGCTGCAAATATAAAGAAAATTAAAGCTTGTTTGGCTAGGGCTGTGATTGGCAAACTGGCTCGCAAGCCGCATGCTGCTCTTTGGCCCCTTGAGTATGGCTCTTCCACAAAATACCACGTGCGGGCGTGCACACACACACGTACAGTGTGATTGAAGGAGTATCCTAATTAAGTTAATAACAGTGTATCTACCTGTATAGTTTTTTAAAAATTTGGCTCTCAAAAGAAATTTCAATCATTGTTTGTTGATATTTGGCTCTGTTGACTAATGAGTTTGCTGACCACTGGGAACAGCCCAGGCTTTGAATCAAGAACCGATTTGAGCCTGGCCAGTGAGGCTCAGTGACTGAACACCGACTTCTGAACCAGAAGGTCATGGTTCGATTCCCAGTCAGGGCATATGCCCGGGTGGGCTGTGCAGGAGGCAGCTGATCAATGACTCTCTTTCATCATTGATGTTTCTATCTCTCCCTCTCCTTTCCTCTCTTAAATCAATAAGAAAATATTTTTAAAAACTGGTCTGAAAGGTTTAAATCAAAATTTTAGAACCATCTGATCAATGACTTGCAGATAAGCTTGGGGTCCTAGAATTTGAGGAGAAACCTTTTTTTTCCCTAAGAGAGCGGTTTGCTGTGTTCTTGGTGAGCCCTATGACCACTGCCATTTGTCATTTCCAAACATACATGACTTCTCTACTCTTGCACCATCTGAGACTTGTGTGTGCATAGAAACAAAAGTTATATATTTCCACCGCGAGTTTTCACACTTGGATCCCCTCCAGACACTATTCTGAATATGACACTCTGTTGCAGGGCACTAAATATGGTGTTTTCCTCAAAATAAAACCTTTAAAGATCCCTTAGTAGCTATTTGGGGACTGAAATTCAATTTCAATTCCCCACCCTTTGGCCAGCTGTAGATTCAAAATGCTTACACAAAACAAAAAGGGTATGTGCTTCATGGCAAATGTGATTTGTCCTCTGCAATAAAATGTGTGCTAGTTACCACAAACTATATTTTCCTAGAAAATACATAAACCAGCCCTGCCTGGTGGGGCTCAGTTGGTTTGGTGTCATCCTGTGCATTGAGGGGTCAATTGTTCAATTCCCGGTCAGGGCACATACCCAGGTTATGGGTCTGATTCCCATTTGGGGCACTGGCAGGAGGCAACCGACTGATGTTTCTCACATCCATGTTTCTCTCTCTTCCTCCCCTCTCCCTCCCTTCCTCTCTCATGACAATCTATAAAAACTTATTTGTTTTTTAAAAAAGAAAATACACAAAGCAATAATGCACCTCAAAAAGGGAGAAGAGATTCTTTCTTAAATTTTATTTCATACATAGCTTTGATATAAGCTTCAGATAGACCCACATACTACACAGAGTTTGTGAAATCTATACCTTCAAATCATAACACTCTGTATTTTAGGCCATTATATCTAAAAGCATGACAAACCCTTTTATTCAAACACTTTTATTACAAGTAGTTGTTGCACATAAATGTTACATCACAATAGCAAAAAAATGTAAACTTCTTTTGCAAACTACATAAATACTATATATCTGCCTTGAAGTTACTGTTACTTTAAAATCAGAATATTCTCTAAATGCTTTACACAGAAAACTCTGGTCAGTAGCTTATGTGTATGAAACAGGTTTTTTTTTCTTACTGACTTGCCTTTCATGTTGCCTACTTAAGTGAGGTCTTTGAAGAAGAAACATTTTAAATAGGACCCACATCAAAATTCAGTCCACAAGTAAGACAAGAACCAGATGCATGTCCATAACCGTGGGCAAAATATGAGATGTGAAAATTATTCCATCCTCTAACTCTGACAAACCACCAACAGTATGAAGGTAGCTGAAAATGAGGACTTGAGTCAATCTCCTATTTGATGCCACATAGAAGGACTTAAGCCCGCTTCTAATAAACCTTCAGCCTGTTCCAAATGACTCACCTCTTTCTCTTTTCTTTGAGAACAAACACAATAGGTCACTTCTTCAGCTATAATCTTAGATTGGGAAGTCTAGGTGGCCAGCGAACTATGTCATCATCACTGTTCTTGATGTCTAAATACAAATTTGAAATGTATGAATATACAGATGCATTTACACACTCATGCATAATTAAAGGACCACAACGGGACTTTTTTTTTTTTTTTTTTTGCTTCAAGAAAAGTTTTTAATGTTGACCTTTTTTGCTATTAACTTTACAGTAAATCCCTTTCCTCAGAATGTTCTTTAAGTTAAAAATCAGGTTTGATCTGAAGCCCTTGCTCTTGTGTCATTCTAAGATTCCTACTGAATACCTAGCTACTGGCCATGGTTTCTTTGAACAAAAAGAATATCATTGCGGAAGCATTTTTAAAAATTGTAAATGCATGCACAAAGAACTACCTAGGCTTTCTAAGCAGCGACATAAACTGGCTCAAGTAACAGTATTATTTATTGTGGCCTAGGCCCTAGGCCCTTTCCCAGCAACTTTTAAACACAACGAGAATGGCTGCAAGGTGGTGGCAGAGCCCAGATGTGAGTCCAGGCCAGCAGGGCTCTGAGCGGTTCACCGACGGCCTACAGGAATCCGCCGTGCGATCCCCCCTTCTTCTGTGCATTTTCTCTAAACGCACGGTGTCCTCCCTTTACTGCCCAGGCTTTTAAACTACGTAAAACAATTCCTTTGTAAAAAAATCTAGCCATGATTAATTGAGACCTCAAATAACACTGTACACGGGCTTTGTTAGAGACAGGCAACCATGCGCAACAGCTCTCCTCCCAGGGCAGGCTGGGTGGGCGGAGGGCACCGGTTCAGGAGCTGCTCTTGTTGCAGATGGTGCTTTGGGTGATACCATCTTCCATGTACTGGCTGCCCGTGTCGCTCCTGCTGTGGACCGTGGAGGTGATGCGGGAGGGCCGCCTCTCCGGGTTCTTCTCCTGAGAGAAGCAGCACATCATCTTCTTCATGGTGCTGTACATGTCCTCGTCTTTGTAGGAGTAGATGACAGGGTTCATGAGGGAGTTGAGCAAGGCCAGCAGCAGGAACCACCTTTTCACGTGCTGCAGGCCGCACTCCTTGCAGTTCAGGCCATCCAGCAGCAGCACCACCAGGCCCGGGGTCCAGCACACCACGAAGGCCCCTGGAGGGAGAGAGAAGCAAGCAACAGGGGCTCAGACCTTGGGCTGCCTCTGTAGGGGTCTTTTGGTCCAGCTTTCTGTCAGTGGTCCAGGGACCTTAGAAATCTGTTTTGACAGCTGCAATGCAAATGCTCACCTTTCACCTGAGCGTGTAAGACCGGGAACTGCTGAGAACCCTCTGATTATTCCACATTCTATTGCACCTTCTTACCGTACCTGTTTATTCAGGTCTGGGCATCAGGGCTTACACCTGCCTCCTGCTTACTCAGCGCTACACACACCTTATTTGTTAGTTCTCAGACCCTCACAAGGAGGCCGCTGCAGTCGTTAAGCATGTTGTGCCGATGAGAAAATGGAGGCCCGGATCTATGAGCATCTGCATGAAGTCCTCAGACACTTATCCAAATACTCTACTGTTCTCTAAACCAGAATTTCTAAATGTTTGCCTGAAAAATAAGACTCAGTGCATCTACGGCAGCCTCCTAAACATTTTATTCTTTAAGAATCCATGTAGTGCTTAGTAAGCAGTGACATATTCATAGGCCATCTGCTTAAAATCTGTTTTAGACTAAGATTTTTTTCTTTTGAGTCAGAAATAAATTTCTTTCATGATGAAACAGAGATGTGCTTTTTAGCACATTTATTTACTTAGCACAATTTTAGCACCAATTGCACATGAAAGACAGTCTCTCTGAGTCTCCAGCCATCTGATTATACCCAGCTCACCTCTAAACATTCTGACATGTTTTTTCCTACAATCTGAGACAGAGGTCCAATATTTCTGTGCTTTGTCATCATAACCTCAGACCACAGTGCTCATACAGTACTTCCTATGAGCCAGGCGCTAGTATACGTGCTTTCCTTGAGTAACTCATAGAGCTGCACTATGAGGTAGGCACCATTAGCATCCCCAGGAAACTGAGGCGCCAGAGAAGTGACTTGCTCATCATCAAATAGCTTGTAAGGGACATCTAATTTTGAACCCAGACAGTCTTTCACTAGAGGCTGTGCTCCCAGCCACTATGTGACCTGCCTCCATACTAAATGCCCTAGCTTATCTATTCCATAAATATTCACTGTGAGTCTACAATGTACCCATGAGCTCTTGGAGCTAACTGGCTAACAGGGGAGAGAATAGGCAAGCAAGTCTACAAACACATCAATAACTAGTTTCTCTTATTGGTTAAAATTCATCCTGGACAACATTCCTCTTGTTGCTTTGTCTCTTTCGGAGAGGAATAGTAATAAGCAAGTCAAGTTAAGAATTCTAAAGAGTCAGTGTGAGGCCACAAAACTACATGAGCTTTGGGGTCAGACAGCTATGCCCAGGTCTTCATTGTATGAGCTACATGACAGAGACACATCATTTATCGAAGCCATCATTCCCTCGCTGATAAAATCCTATCCAATAAGGAGGGAATATGCTAATTGACCCTCACACCATTGCAAAGATGGCAATGACCACAGCCAATAAGGAGGGAATATGCTAATTGCTCCCTCACCCTCAAAGATGGCAGGATCCACAGCCATAAGATGGCAGCACCCAGTCCCCTCAGCCCTGCCTGGGCGGCAGGCGCATGGCAAGGCTGGGCCTGCCTTCAGGCAGGCTCAGGCACTCTGTGCACCTGCCTCTGGAGTCCCCCAGTCCCCTCAGGTCCCCAGCCACCCAGGGCCACCCAAAGCTCAGGTAACCAGGGCCAGCTGAGGCTTGCGCTGCTGGCAGTGGCAGCAGCAGAGGTGTGATGGGGCATGGCCTTCCCCTGATTGCCAGGTTGCCTCCCACCCCTGAGGGTTCCTGGACTATGAGAGGAGGCAGGCCAGGCTGAAGAACCTCCCCCCGCCCCCCAGTGCATGAATTTTCATGCACCAGGTATCTGGTAAGGATAATAGTATCAATTGTGCAGGGTGGTTGTGAGGATCAGAGGTAATAGAAAGTGGTCCTACCAATAAGTTGGGTTTAGCAAGCAGTGGTTACCCTGCAATGCCTAACGTAGATGTCTAGGAGATATCAGAAGACTTAATTTCCCATGTCATAATTAAAGCTCACCAACAGCTTCTATTTTCTCCATCCGGTATGACTTTTGGTCTGGCTGACATATGTGAAGGAAAAAGTGGACTCAAGAGATTCTAAGAGTTCAGAGATTTGGATCCCAACTCTTCACTTACTGTACAACTCGAGGAGACCCACGTCCCAAGTCAGGGCTTTGGCTTCTTACTCTGTGAAATTGGGGCTTCAGGATAGTTCTGGTTTTTTTACATTGTTTAAGGATTGTACACCCTTAGGGGGTGTGCAATCAATTTTATGGGTTTAGACAAGTTTTTGTTTGTTTCTTTTTCAATGAAAGGAAGGAACGGAATGGAAAGACTCATATTGTACTACATACTAGCAGACTACGGGAAGTACCCTTTCATGAAACTTCCGTTTCAGTTTTACAAACTGTATTTATATGTGTATTGGGTATTAAGTAAAACATTATTTCTTACTGTTAGACTAAGTAAAAAAAATTAAAAATTCTAGTTTAGGTATATTTAAGGCTCCAATCAGCTAAACTGGTTTCTATTTCCCACAGCAGTATTTTTGTTCTGTCTGCTCTTCCCAAGAAAGGGTTACTATGTTGTCAAGAGGGAAGAACTAGTAAGAGCCAGGCATCAAAAGCCGTAGCTACTAACTTTGATGTCAAGAGTCCTTTTCGTGTAAATCGCGTATTACCAAAGAAATTCCTTTAGGAGTGTTTAAGGTTGTTGTGTTAATGAGTAAAATATTAACTTTACTCTTTGTTAAATACATGTCTTCCAAACCGATGGGAGGGGAAGAATTGAACTAAATAAAAGGAAAACATACCTTAAATAAAATTAAAATTAAAAAAGGAGGGTGGGGAGCAAAACATAGAAAAGTGGGACAAATAAAGAACAAAATAAGATGCTGGAAATGAGTCCAAATATACCGAACACCAAACTCAATGTTAATTGTAGTATAATTTTTTTTTTGGTAATATAATTTTATTGATTTCAGAGAGGAAGGGAGAGCGAGAGAGAGAGATAGAAACATCAATGAGAGAGGATCATTGACCAGCTGCCTCCCGCACGCCCCCTACTGGGGATCGAGCCCACTACCCCGGCATGTGCCCTTAACCAGAATCAATCCCAAGACCTTTCATTCCTCAGGCCGACGCTCTATCCACTGAGCCAAACCAGCCAGGACAATTGTGGTATAGTTTTTAAAAGCAGGTAAATCTGGCCCTGGTGGTTTGGCTCAATGGTCAGAGCATTGGCTGACAGACTAAAGAGTCTTGGGTTCAATTAGGGTCAAGGGCAGGTACCTCATTTGCAGGCTCGATCCCCAGCCTGGTAGGGGTGTGTGCAGGAGGCAACCAATCCATGTGTCTCTCTCATCGGTATTTCTCTCTGTCTCTTCCCCTCCCTTCTACTCTCTCTAAAAATCAATGGGAAAAATATCCTCAGGTGAGGACTAACCAGAAAAAAAATTTTTTTTAAGCAGGTGAATCTAAACAGTATGATGTCTAACGGTGCATCCATATGTGGTAAAACCATGAGGAAAAAGCAAGATGGTTAATACAAAATTTATAATCTGGTTACTTCTGCAGGAGACAGAAGGCCACTGGGAGGGGGCACATGCAGGTTCTGGAAATAATGGTAATGTCCTATGAAATTGGGTGGCAAGTACACAGGTATTTAAACTGTAGCTATATATCCTATAATTTTGTTTGATATATTTCACACACATATATACACATTTAAACAAAGATCAAAGTAAACTGACAATATGCTTTCCTAAAAACTGTTTTATTAAATGGGATTTAAAAAATCATAAAAGCTTTTTTTCCCCTTCAGCATGAAACTCTAGTTGGGATTAGTCAGAGAACTGAAACACTCTAAATTTCAAATCTATGCTCTGTTTGTTATATGCAGTAATTAGTACAAATTTTCCCTTTGTGTAGAATTACGTAAGTCATTCAATCAACACCAGACAAACTTTTCATTGTGCAATGATTATATGCCAGGCACCGTTACAAGCATTTTATATAAATTAACCATTAAATCTTCACAGCAACCCTTGGAAATAGGTACTAAGGTTATCCTCATTTCAAACTCGAGGAAACAGAAGCACAGAGAAGTGAGGTAATATGCTCAAAGCCACACAGCTGATAAGAGGAAAAGCCAGGATTTGAACCCACATACCTGGCACCAGAGCCTGTGCTCCTGTCCACATGCTAGGCTGCTTGGCAGGGGGCCATAAAGGATCTTGTTACTGAAGTGAGGGATGGAAGAGGGGGAGGGGAAGCTACTTCTGGCCTTTAAAGTGACCCATCTGACTATGAGATTTCACAATTAAGTCATTCTCTGGTTTGCTAACAGAAAGATTTTCTGGTCATGGAAGGAAGGAGAAGGAAGGAAGGGAGGGGAGGTGGAAAAGGGAAGAGGAAGGGAGGGGAAAAGGAAGGAAAGAGAAGAGGAGAAAAGAAGAATTCCAACAAAAATATAAACTGATCATGGGGGTAAGAAGAGAAACACAAATCTGACCTTTCTGGCTGTTTACAAGAGAACAAGAGGCAAGTCTTTGACAGAAGAGCCCCAACACGCTAACTGCTGAGCTAGAGAGAGCGCGCTTCAGGGCTGTGGTCTGAGATGATGGTTACACTGGGGCAGTGACCCTGGGAGCACCACTTTTCTCCCTGACTCCTCCACCCGGCACATCTCAGAGCAGGTGCACAGTTTATCTAACAGCTCGCTCTTCTGGGTTTTTACTGTGTGAGCAGCTGGATGTGAGGCTCCCCAAAGAATTTCAAAGGAGAACATGTCAGGAATGGTTTGGCCTTGGAAACTATAACCTTGGAGGATTCTTGGAGAATGTGTGAGATGTCAGAAATATACAAATGGGCTGTTCCTTTCTATCCTTTTTTATTTATTTATTGATTTTTTTTTGGGGGGGGGGAAGAGACAGAGATTGATTTGTTGCTCCACTTATTTATGCATTCATGGTTGCTCCTTGTATGTGCCCCGACTAGAGAATGAACCTTGGTGTGTCAAAATGATGCTCTCACCAACTGAGCCACCGGGCCAGGCCATTTCTTAAAAGAGCAGCAGATGATGGGTCCTGGGAAGTATATTTCAGTCAATACCCCTTCAATTCCAATAAATTTTGGAAGAAAAAGCTAATATATTTTGTGTGTTTTTTTTTCTTTAGTAGATGCAATGCTCAGACCATAACAACTGGAAACAAACAGTTTTCAAAGAGAGCATGCCAGGCTCAAGCCACATGTTTTTTGTTTGTTTTTTAAATCAGGCATTAACAAATAGGAATGGTAATCAGGCATGTTTCTCTTGGAGAGAAAAAGGCTAAGGAAAGACGGGATGTGTTGTTAACTGTCTCCAATACCTAAAGGGCCATCACACAGAAAGTGGAAGTGAGACTTGTGCTGGCCCAGAAGCCACCTGCAAGAAATGGAAGAGTGCAGAGAGGCAGCATTTGGGTGAATGAAGGTGTTTAGGAGGGAACTGGCCGCCCAGGGGCCAGACAGCCTCCCTGAGCAGGTGCTTCCTGCCTGGATTATCCTGAGATGTTCAAAGGGAAGCAATTTTTCCTAAATGAGAGGAAGGAAGTGGCTTCTGAACTCTTTTCCAGGTAGAAAATTGCTCAATTCTGTAAAACTATGAGTTTCCACTGCCCATAAAACTCAGACATACGTGACTTGTTTCCTAAACATATTATAAGACTGTATAGCCACTGATTAAGGTGAGTTCTCTGAGCTTATAGTTCTCAAACCTGGCTGGCCATCAAAACTACATGGGGAGCTTTTTAATCATGCAGGTTCCCTGGTCCCAATCAGACCCAAAAGTCACAGGTGCTGGGTGGTACATACAAATCTGTAGGACTCAAAAGTTCTCTGGGTGATTATGATGCATAAGCCAGTTTTATAAACCACTTCTCTATGTTGACCCAAAATAGTTTATTCAAACTAATCCTATCAGGAAAATATAGACTCTATAAACTCAGCAAGAAGTCACGGGGAAAAAAAGGAGGAGAATTCTTTAAAATAAAATAAAAATGCAAGCATCTCTCGAGATCAATACCTTCAGCTCCCAACTGGACAAATGTTTGAGCATATCATACACATAAATAAATCCACAAACACCAGCAGTGAAACCAGTTTGCAGACAAGGCACACAAGTCCTCCTCTGGCCTTTGCTGGTTTGCTGGTTCACCCTACCAGCAGGATGCCTTCCCGCCTCCTAATCTAAAATCTACTTTTCTTTCTAAGCTTAGCTCACATCCTGCCTCCTCCACCGGACCTCGCTCATCTGCCCAGCCCACGGTAACCATCACCTCCTTTCAACTCCTGTGCCACTTTCCACCTACAACCTGCACATGGCATTGGGCACCCCATCAGCCTGATTCCCTCTTACACACTCCGAGAGCTCTGGGTC
This sequence comes from Antrozous pallidus, assembly GCA_027563665.1. Lineage (NCBI taxonomy): Eukaryota > Metazoa > Chordata > Mammalia > Chiroptera > Vespertilionidae > Antrozous > Antrozous pallidus. The sequence continues at coordinate 147,293,694 of CM050508.1, read as the reverse complement.
AGTGTGCGGAGGGCATCCCACATACCCGTCTTTTAAAACCCCAGCCCGATGAGATGGTTACTCTTGTTATTCCAGTCTTCCACATGACGGATTGGGAGGTTAGAGTAGCTCAAGAATTTATCTCAGTCCAGAAGACAACAACAGAAGAGTCATAGTTTGATCACAGGCCTGACTCGCCCAGACAACCTCTTGAACATGGTGCTATGCTGGAGGTGGTTTTAAAATGTATGTCCTGTCCCTCATAGGCTAAGCTCCCTAAGCATGTAGGCTGTGTCTCATACCTGGCTGTATCTTTAGAACTAAGTCTGGAGCCCCACACTTGGAACAGTGAACTCAAGTTTATTAGGTGCCCACAGAGGGGCAGGTACTTCAGTAGCTGTACCACCTACTAACGCAAACAGTGTAAGTCCCGCCCAGGCACTGACAGGCAAGGAACCTAGATGTGATGACTCTGACTACTGTCAAGGAAGGTGTCGGTGAACTGACACATGGCTGAGCTGAGTGCTGAAGGTCAGTGATGACTGTGCAGGAGTGAGAAACAGCATGATGCATTTTGGGAATTCTAGTTCAGGATGATTTTAATCCAGGTAGGTAACTGAGGAAGTAAGATGACATCTAAGAGATGAATCTAGGTTAGATTTGGAAGGACACTGTGGGCAATAGTCAGGAGTATAGATTCATTGTATAGGTCTGACCCTATAAGACTTTTTTAAACCAGGAGTTTATCAAGAGAATTAAGCTTGAATGCCCATTGTATGTAATGGGTTAATCTCTCTCCCAAGCATCTAGAAAGGTCTGGTATGAGTTATATACCATATTTGGGAGGATTAAGAAAATATTTCTAAGGTCCATAGTTCATAAAGGAATCCCACTGAAAAAGGCTAGATCAGGTTTCTCAGGCTCAGGTGCAACTCACTAGTGGGTTGTGAAGTCAAACTTGCAAATTTTCAATTTTTGCAAAATTGCAACCAGCAATTAAAAAACAAAAAAACAAAATAGAACAGAATAGAAAACATCAGTGTACAAGTATAGTAAAGGCACATTTCATGAAACTTGTTTCAGTTACACACAAAAATATGTGTATTAAGCCAGGATACAGAATATACATTATTTCTTATTATGAGTACCAAGTTAAAAAAAAAAAGACTAGTAGCTTTTCAAATCATTCTTTAAAAAAGTAGAGGAATACTTCCCAAAGGAAATCTCTTGTTAAACTTCAAAATCAGAGCTGCTCTGACTGAAGAAAAAAAAGGGGAGGGAGAGTTTGACTAAAGCCCTTTGCAGCAAAGTTCAGTCTCATCTTCAAATATACTATATATTCCAACCCCACCCCTATACTCACACACACCTCTGAGGAACCCTTAGGAACCCCACAGAGCATAATTTAAAAATTGTTGCTATAGATTATCAGTTCTTTGAAGATTGTTGATCAGCGGCATAGTGAAGTCTGATGTTTCAGAGTGAAGCGTGGTCTGAGTGCTCAGGATGGACTGGAGGTTGCTGAAGCTCACAGCCTGTGCCCACCTGCATCAGCATCCCCTGGGTGCCTGCTCAAAATTCAGATTTCCCGGCCCCTCCCAGACCTACCAAACGAGGAACTGATGAAGATATGACCTGGGTATCTCCAGTGTGTGTGTGTGTTTGTGTGTGTGTGTGTGCTGTGTGTGTGTGTGTGGTTGATGTCAGAGAGGAAGGGAAAGGGAGAGAGAGATAGAAAAATCAATGATGAGAAAGAACCATTGATTGGCTGTCTCCCGCACTGGAGGTCGAGCCTGAAACCCAGGCATATGCCCTGATCAGAAATCGAACCGAGATCTCCTGCTTCATTGGTGGATGCTCAACCACTGAGCCATGCCAGCCGGACACTTCTCTATCTTTAATCAGTTCCTTGGGAAATGCTTTAGTGTCATTACATGTAAGAACCACTGGCCTAGGCAGGAAGATCCATCCAAAGACTGGTTAAAACTCAGGAGAAATGACAAGGTTTGCAAAAGTAGTGTGGTGGGTGAAGACGTGGATGGGTTAGAGTCAGTAAGGAGGAGAAACGTTAACCCTCGATGAGGAACTGGATCTAGGAAGTGAGGGAGAAGAGAAATCCAGGGTGATGGGATGGCTGGTGGTTCTGACATCAAGTGGGAGAGAGAGAGAAGGGGCAGGTTTGGAAGGAGGATGTGGTTCAGGTTTAGGCACTGGGCACGAGAGGGTCCGTGGCTCCTCCCAGCAGAGACATGGGGAAGGCGGCCAGATGTGAGAACTCTGAGGTTTCCAAATGGAAATGCTGACTTGGGAGTCATCTGCAGGGGGCAGGCACCGGAGCCATATGTTCTTCCATTAATAAATATTTACTAAGCAACCACCTACCATGTGCCAGCTACTCACAGTGAATGTCTTCATGGTGATTGCATTGGGGTAACAATTCTCATTTCCTTCTATTGCCGAGTGACAGGTCAGTTATATTAATAAGAAGCATTTATTTTTCATTTTGATGATGTTCTATGTTCTTTCATTGCCCGTTTAAGAGACTCACCCATCATCCAAATAGACTATAAATGAGCTTTCCTCTAGTAATTAAATAAACTAGCTTCAGTGCCATACTAAAAAACCATTATAAGTTCAATGTTAATTTTTGAAGTATAGTGAATCTTATACTAGACTATCCAATTAAGTACTGAAATGATATTTAATGACTGCAAGTTTAGACAATCAGAAACATCAATTTAAGGAATATCTAACACTGTGGAAGATACAATTACAAGTGAAATTATTGGTGACAAGTGAAATAAGAGATCTTTCCAGGTCCCCTGTCTATAGTATGTTTAAATAATCTATAACCGCCACCCGTCTTATTTGGAAGTTTTCAAAATATCTCAGACAATACTCTGGTTAATACCTAATCCACAGTATGGGACATAGGAAAGAAGACTACCTTCTCTGGGAGAAGGGCCCCTCACTGGAATGTAGCTGAGATAGTTCAGCATTCTTGGGATTTTAGTGACAGGATACGAAGAAGATCGAGGCCTCAGTTGCATGAAGCCTGTTCTTCTGGACTCAGAGTTTTCTAGTGCAGCTAGTTGCCCATATTTTCATCTGCTTAAAAATTCACACATGCAATTAAAATGAGACCTTGACATGCGAGGGGCCCACAAATAAAGCATCCTTAACAAAAGCAATCACTCACGCTGGACAGTTTCGCTTTGGCACATGGACTGCTCATTTCATCAAAGAGGAGGATGTATTTTAAATGTGTTCACTCTGTTATTCTTTGTGTTTAGTCCAGGAAAAAGTGGCCGGGCACATGCAATGATGCCAACCTAGTCAGCCACAGGACTGTCTGATTTACTGAAATAGAAAATGACAACTCTCCATAAAAATCAGGTTGGGAACCTCATCTCGGGAAGCTCTCTTCTTATTGGAAAAGAATTTCAAAGCTAAAACTGAAAAGTAAATGGCTCTTGGTCAGAAACATTACAACGTGTAAGTTACACACTAACAGAATATTCAAATGAAATGCTCTTTCCATACTAAGAATATATTTGATAATTTAAAAATAACACTTGCACATGTGGTTTGCATTCTAGATGCATACTCACTTACCCACAGTGTTTTAGAAGTTCAATAACTCAGAAAATAGATCGTCACATATGTGAAAGGAATGAAAATATATACCTTTGGTAAACCTGATTTATTTTTATTGCAGAAAACAAGAAAACACCAAGACACTTCAAATAGATGATGAGCCCTTAAGCGTTCCACAAATGATTCATTTAACACTATTGTTATCACGGCTGGATCTTTTGACTCTGACAACTGGTTTTAGACACTTGTTTTAAATTTATGGCCAGCTTTGGAAAATTGATAATCTTGGTGCCAAGTGGTTATGAAATAAAATTTAAAGCAGAGGCATACCAGCTAGGACCACAGCCTAGGCCTAATTCTAGTGTTTAACTCTGGGCAACAGCTGGAAGTCATAAAGTGCATAAGAAAACACCATCTCCTCCTCCAGATTCCTCTTTAAGCATCGCAGGCTCAGACCAACAAGACCTCAGCACCTCTCTGTTATGTCCAGGGCTCTCTGGCATCTAAGAGAAGGTGTGAGGACACCCATGTGTATTGGTATATTGGCTGGTATACTCTCACAACTGACAGATCCCAATTAGCCTGCCCAAAGATCTGAAATCCTTCTGGCCAGAGTCACTGCTTTGAATTAGAAGACCTATGCTGCCCCTTACCTAAAAATATTAACATGTTATGCTGTAAGCATGTACTATTCTATCACATGACCTGCCATTAGCACTGAGTATCCCGGGGCAATGCAAAAGGGGTACCTTTGGGGAGGGTTAACATTTTTGGAAGGGTTACAGCATAAGACACTGCATGCTAACGTGACTGGAAGACAAGATTCTGGACACCCAGATGCCACAAAACACCAGTCTCAGCTCAGAAGAAGGAAACGGGAAGTAGTAGGAGTTGTGGGAGGTGAGTTAGAGATAGTGGGGCCCGGAAAAGTGACAGCATGGTTTAGCTAAGGAACTATAGCGTCCTGACATACGGTTATCACTTTCCATCCTCTGCCAAGGCTGCCATCATGAATCCACCATACTACTTGCTTCTGAACCCCTATGTGCCTGGATCCTTCGAAGCACAGTGCTCCAGCAGCCTTTAGGCATCAGGTGGAATTTGCCCCTGAAATGAACCCCACTTCCATTCCTGTATGGTAAAAAGAGTATGTGCTTGAGAGGGAGCAGACCCTGAGCTGAAATTCTGTCCCCTCCTCCCCCACCGCAAATCAATTCCTCTTCCTGGGCCTCCCGCAATTTTCTTAGCTATGGAATGAGCATGTGGATACTGACTCAACTGGCTTTTTCTGAGAATTTAATGAGACAATGTGTGGAGAGTGCCCTCAGAAAACATGCAGCAAATGTTAGTTCCAACTGCCCAGAGAGGGTGGCTACTTCCCCTGCCGCGTTTCCTGAGGTAACTTACAAACACACCTGGTAGGGTGCTCCAGCAGCTCTGTGTGTCCACACCTGCATGCACTCATACACACAATTTACTACACTGTGCCCTATTTCTGTATGCATGTGGCTGCTCTGTTAGACTGACAGCCTCAGGAGAAATCCCTTTTACATCTCATTTAACTTGAGTTACCCAGCGATTAGTCAAGTACCATATACTTAGATGGTATTTAATAAAAAAGCTTGTCATATGAAGAGGTGAGAGATCCTGAGCCAAACCTGGACCACTGGACTACAGTATGGTTTTTCAAAGTACATTCTATTTCTCTGCTTACAGTTTCCTCATTCATGTATTAATGAGGTTGGACTGAATGACCTGCAAGGCTTCTTTTGATGATTCTGGTACTCACTCATAGGTAGCTTCATGGCCAATGTATAGTCCAAGTAATGGAGCAGAAAGGCAAAAATAGATGGTCGGTGCCAAGTGAGAGAGATAATTTTGTAGCGAATTTAAGATGCATGTATGTCACATGATTCCAGCTGAAACTGGCATCTGGAGATCGGACTATCTCAGATATTTGGTATTTATCCAACTAACATAACAGTGAGCAATTGTGAAGTGTCAGGCACTGTGAATAACGAGACAAAGGAGACAGAGGACTTGATGATTACCATGCAGGGTGCACACAAGATACCGCGAGGCCATACTGCTTAATGGTCTCAACAACTGGTAGAATTACTGCCCTCTGCTGGGTCCCCATGGGCTGAGTTTTTAAAGGAACAGAGATGTTAAGAATAGCAGCTACTATTACACGGTTTTCAATATAAACAATATTTTTGAAATAATATTGAAATAATTGAAAACATTAACAATATTGAAATCAATAATATTGATTGATAGTTATTAAAACAATTATAATATTGCTTATTAAACAGCTACTAAAACAATAATATTATATAAAAGATGCTCATAACATATTGCTGAGTTTACTAAAAAAGGTTACAAAATACTATAAGTAGTAAGATTCCATTCTGAATAAAAAGAATATGGGCACTTAGAAAATATCTCGAACTATATCCAAATATTCTGGCAGATATAGGAAGACTGACCCAACAGGTTTGTCCTTCCTTATATCTTTTATTATTGTCTTAATTTTTTGCTTTGAGCATGTCTTTTTTTTAAATAATAAGCTCTCATTGAAGCTATTTCTGTTTTTATTTTGGGAACAAATTTACTTGCATCCACTAAATTTCTTCTACAAAAAAAAAAAAAAAGTGCCATAACGTTGATCTCACATAGTTGAGAAATGAAGTAAAGACTGCCTTTCCCAACCAATCTCTTCAAGGCAGTTTCACTCCCTTTTACCTTCAGGCAGTTTATTAAGTAGGAAAATACGCAGCAAGAGTGTGAGAAAGTCATTAAATCGTAAAATCATGCCATAACCCTTGAAATGGATTCAATAAAAATCAATTGTGTAAAATCTAAGGTTTGTTACTGCAGCACTCAATTACTTCCCATAAGTTGTACATTAATCACAAAAAGCACAAAGGTAAAGAAAGGGAAATATACTGTGCTGTATACTGAGCCAACGGTCCCAAAGAATCACCCCCCCACCCCTGCGCCAAGCATAACTAGGCTGGTCTCCTTTTGCAAGCATGGGCTAGGGAGATGGAAGCCACCACAGATTACATATCAGTGGGTGATGCTGGCTTGATGCCCTCATTGATCTATTATCAGAGAATGAGAGTCCACATACTCCTCCTTCCAGATAATGAAACTTAAAAACCTTTTAAAAATGAGCCTTCCTTCCCTTCCTTACGAAGGGGAGCTCACGGATCAGACCTCTGCCTTTCCCTGATACCCGTGTCACCACTGCGAGCATCCTTACCCCCAGAGTGGGTGGCATCACTTGACAGCTGCCCTTGCCTTGTGCCCTCGTGGTGGAGGCCATCAGCCACCCACAGCCAGCAGTCCTTGTGCCTCCGACAAGCCCTCTCCCCTTCAGTTTGCTGCTTACAAGGTTCTGTGGACTTAGAAGGTGCAGTAAGAATGGCAGCTGAATCAAGTCAATAGAGCCCTGAAGAATGACATGGGTCGGGGAGGGGAGAGCACATTAAAAAGCTTTGAGACAACTATTTGTGCTCCGAGGACATTTTCCACTATGGAGGTAGGAGTCAGAGATTGTTTTAGAGATTAAATAAATGCAGGGACATTCAGAAAACATAATATTTCTTATCTATAGGGGCTAATTTTAAGGATTCACTCCTGCTTGGCCAGCGTGGCTCAATGGTTGAGTGTTAATCTATGAACCAGGAGGTCACGATTTGACTTGCCGCCAGGGCACATGCCTGGGTTGCGAGCTCAATCCCCAGTTTGGGGCATGCAGGAGGTAGTGGATCAATGATACTCTCTCATCATTGATGCTTCTAACTCTCTCTCCCTCTTCCTCTCTGAAATCAATAAAAAAAAGTCATGATACATGAAAACAAGCTAACCACCATTCATTACTTTTTAAAAGCAAACAAAATGGTTATTAAACAAGTCCTTTGTAGCTCAGTTCCAAAGTTTCATCTGAGATCTGAAAACTAGTACAAGGGCACAGGAAAACAGATTCACATCTTTTCTTACATTTCAAGCCGTCACAGTGAAAGCAGGCTAAGCAAGCTTTGGACACATACACACAGATGTGGAGATATTCTGTTGTGAGTACACCCTGCTAATTTTTAAACAGCCAGCTTCTTCTCCAATAACTCAGTTTGCATTGTTTATGCTCTCTGCTGCCAAGAGGGGTGGGGGGGAAGGTCCAGTGATAAACATCTACAGTTTTAACTAGGCAGGAGTATATGAATCAGAGCACCACTCAAACTCTGTAGACATATCCTCCACTTACATTTCTGATCATATTAACTTTCCCCTAAGCTAGTTGGAATTGGTATTTACCATAATATGCTTTAAAGGAATATAATGTACAAGGAATGTAATGTAATATACAAAGCAATGTTGATAAGAGTATACTGCTCAAATCCCAAGAATATGTCAGTATTTACTGATTTATCTATGAACCAGCAGTGCACTGATGTTAGATGTGCAAACATGGATTTTTTTCTTTTTTCTTTTAAAATTAATTTCAGAGAGGAAAGGAGAGGAAGAGAGAGAGAGAAACATCAATGATGAGAGAATCACTGATTGGCTGCCTCCTGCACACCCCACACTGGGGATTGAGCCTATAAGCTAGGCATGTGCCCTGCCTGGAAATCGAACTATGACCTCCTGATTCATAGATAGACCTCAACCACAGAGCCATTCAGGCTGGGCATGGTTTTGTTTTCTTACTCTTTATTTTTCACCCCCTTAGCTGCCTGCTGCCACCTCCCACCCCCACCATGTCCTATTATTCTCAAATGCTCTTGTTACCCAATTTTCTTCAGGAATTCTGTTTGTATCCTATTTGTGATGATAATCCCATCAAATTTAGCAAACTTTTCAAACATAAGCAGCCTTCATTTGATTCCATTGTTCAGATTCTATCCCAGAATTTCATGCATCATCCAACAAATATTTATAGAGCCTCTATAAGAAGTCAAGGAGAGTGCTGATTAACCAAGGATTACCCAGGACATGGAGGTAAACAAATTAGGCATAAGCTCTTCCCTATTCCTGACTTCACCAGTTCCTTCTAATAGCCCCCAAAGTGCCCTTGGGAGAGGTCTTCCTTTGTGTCATAGAATGTGGCACCCAACCCAGCCATCCCCAAACATCATCTGTTTGATTTCCTTATATCACTCTCTGCACTAGTTTATTGGTGTACTGGTTGATTGATTGATTTACTAATTCACATCACCCAATGGGAACTTTGCCCATTTTATTTACCTACATACATCTTCCATGTACACAGTGCTTTCTAGATCCTTTCCGGAAGTTCTGAGTCTAGGGATTTGGAATGGGGGCACAAGCATCTGAATGTTATCAGTTAGGCTCATCCTATCTAATAAAATAGTAATATACAAATTGACTGTACCTCCGATACACCCACAAGCCATGCCCAAAAGCCATGCCAACCAGCCAATCAGGAGCAAATAAACCCCAACCAAGTTGGCTGCGGCCACTGAGAGCAGGAGGAAGGCTTGGGTTTCCCCTGCAATGGAGCAAGCCAAGCTTTATGCCTGCCCTTGCTGGCCTACGTCTCCACTCAATGCTACCAAGTTTCAATTATAGAAGATAAATAAATCCCAACAGAAATGGCAGCAGCCACAGAGCTAGAGAGAGCAGAGGCTAGGGTTGCCTGGGAGATGGAGGAAGCCAAGCTTCTGCAGTCCTAGTGCCTATGCCTCCACTCTAGGCTACAAAGTTTCAATTACAGAATTTAAATAAACCCAAACAGAGGCAGCAGAAAGCTTGGCTCTGCTCCAGGCTACAAAGTTTCAATTGTAGAACATAAATTAATCCCAGATCCCAGAGACTCTGCTTGGATTGCTGGTGGGTGTGGCCAGCCTGCAAACCACCATAGGCCTCTCACCCAGGCTGCCCCATGCCCCAAGGGAATCCCCACCCTGATCTGGGACACCCGTCAGGGCTAACCAACTGGCCACCACCCATGCACCAGGCCTCTATCCTATCTAATAAAAGAGTAATATGCAGATTGACCATCACTTCAACACACAAGATGGCTGTCCCCATGTGGTCAAAGATCCTACCCCCATGTGGACACAAGATGGCCAACACAAGATGGCCAGCAGGGGAGAGCCATTGGGAGGTTCCAGGCCTGCAAGGAAGGGCAGTTGTGGGCAATCAGGCCAGCAGGGGAGGGCAGTTGGAAGGGACCAGGCCTGCAAGGGAGGGCAGTTGGGGGTGATCAAGCCTGCAGGGGAGGACAGTTAGGGGTGACCAGGCCAGCAGAGGAGGGAAGTTGTGGGCAAACAGGCTGGCAGAGGAGCAGTTAGACATCAATTAGGCTGGCAGGGTAGTGGTTAGGGAGTGATCAGGTTGGCAGGCAGAAGCAGTTAGGGGCAATCAGGGAGGCAGGCAGGCAAACAATTTGGAGTTAGCAGTCTTGGATTGTGAGAAGGATGTCTGACTGCTCGTTTAGACCTGATCCTACTGGGATCGGGCCTAAACGGACAGTTGGATGTCCCTCAAGGGGTCCCAGATTGGAGAGGGTGCAGGCTGGGCTGAGGGACATCCCCCGCCCCCCATGCATGAATTTCATGCACTGGGTCTCTAGTACTCAATAAAAATTAAAGTATTGGTAAAACAGGATCTGGTTAATAATTTACTATACTGAACAAATATGCAATCTGAAAAAAGAAAAATATCATATTATTTGGAAACATATTCTTAATTTGCTTTGAGAAAACTTTCAAAATTTGATAGAATATGAGGAAATGGGTGGCTTAAATCTATAGTAAGGATTAAAACAGAAGAAGGTAAAGCAAGATTGGGAAACACAAATAGAACATGTGTGAAAGGTGATGATGAAAAGAAAGATGGACACTGGGAGCAGTAGAGGAGATGACATTAAGGTTATCTGGAACCTGGAAATGAGAGAAAAAAGGTTAAGCTCTATACCAAAGTCACCTTAAAGAGATCTTACTGCAGGACCTTTACTGAAATCTGACTGAAGCAATAGAAGAAAGAATGTCATAAGAGTCAGGATGTCTAGAAGGACCCTATGCAATTCCCAGGGAGAAAAGTGCTTGGTCAAGATCAGCCTGTTCTGATTCTCTTCAAAAGGCAGCCTCTGATTGTAAGTGACCTTATCATGTATTGAATATCCTCAAATATGTTGGCATTCTAGTTAATTACACACACACACACACACACACACACACACACACACGCGCGCGCGCGCGCGCGCGGGCGCGCACGTGCATCATCCAGAGAAAGAGCAGGCAAACAGAGGAAGGAGGCAAATTAGTTCTAAGGCCCATGCTTTACCATGTTCTTCCCTCTGATGCCTTCACTGACCATGTGTCACCTCCTCTGCGAAGCCTTCCCTGGTTACTCCCGTCAGGTGGCATCAACTGCTCCCCATTCCATGCTTCGAAGGCACTTTCTACAAACTCATTGTCAAATCAGACACCATCAGTGGATATTCCTCCATCTGGCAGCCAGTCTGAGAGCACCCAAAGACAGAAATGCTACCATATTCACCTTGGGTCCCTGCACCTGATCGATCTGTATGCTTAGTAGGTGCTCCATTTTCAAGGAACTAGGAAAGCTGAAATGTCACAGACAGGAATTGCAGAGGTAATACAACAGAAAATTAGATGTGTTGCTTTCTGGATTCTCACTTTGAAAGATTCATTGCAATCCACTGGTTTCAGACAGATCATTTCTCAAGCAACAGGCCCTGATAACTTTATATATATGCACTGAGAGGCCAGATTATTATGATCTCTGAACGCATAATAATCTGGCCACTCAGTGTGTGTGTGTGTGTGTGTGTGTGTGTGTGTGTGTGTGTGTGTGTATGTGTGTGTGTGTGTGTGTGTGTGTGGGTATGTGTGTGTGTGTGTATGTATATATATGTGTGTGTGTGCATATATATGTATATATGAATATATACATTAGAGGCCTGGTGCATGAATTTGTGCATGGGTGGGGTCCAGGCAGCCTGACCAGGGGGAGGGACCATGGGCGGTTACCCTGGCCTGCCTGCTGGTCAAACTTCTGGTTGAGAAGAAAATTTGCATATTAGCCCTTTATTTTATAGGATATACACTGAGTGGCCAGATTATTGTGCATTGAGATCATAATAATCTGGCCACTCAGTGTATATCTCTATATATCTTATCTATCCTATCTAATAAAAGAGTAATATGCAAACTGACCATACCTCTGCTACAACCACAAGCCACGCCCAGTAGCCATACCCACCATCCAATCAGGAGCAATATGCAAATTAACCCCAAACCGATATGGCTGCTGCCTAAGGCCAGAAAGCCTCGGCTAGAGGCTTTCCGGCCTTGGCAGGCTGGGGCTAGGGCAGACCCAGCCATCAGCCCAATCACAGGGCAGTCACTAGGGGTCACCTGGCCAAGGTCCCCTGCCCAAGGCCGGAAAGCCTCAGCCAGAGGCTTTCCGGCCTTGAGTAGGCTGGAGCTGGGGCGGAGCCAGTAATCGGCCCCATTGCAGGGTGATTGCTGGGTGCCCAAGGCCTAAAGCCTTGGCCAGAGGCTTTTGGCCTTGGGCAGGCTGGGGGGTGAGACATCAGTAGGACATCCCCCGAGGGCTTCCAGTATATGAGAGGGGGCAGGTTGGGCTGAGGGACCACCTGCCCCCAGTGCATGAATTTCACGCAAAACCCTAAAATGCAAATAGACTGAACGGCTGAACAACTGGTCACTATGATGTGTGCTGACCACCAGGGAGTACACATGGAATATGGTGGGCATTGGCAGCAGGCAGCAGAGCACAGAACATAGCAGGCATTGGCCATGGTTGGATGGTGGAGCAAATGAGCGGGGCACCAGACCAAGGAGGGGTGCCAGCTGCTGTCATTGGGGTGAGCCTGTAGTGGTTACTGAAAATTCTTTGCTCTCTCATGCCACAGTCTGGCCAGGCACTAACACCTGCTGTCGTTGTCAGCCCCGCTTCCACCCACTGCACTGACCCCAATTGCTTGGCAGTGTCAGTGGGTTCAGTGGGTGAAAGCAGTGGCTGCCAGCCCCAATGACTCCTAAGGGCTTCTCCCTGCTCCTGAGGTGCGATAGGGGCAGCAGCCGCCACTTGCACCCACTCATGGTGCTGGCCCCACTTGCAGCTGCTGCTGGCATCGGCCCATCACTCTCCACTGTCCCCACTAGCATCTACTGCTGTGCCAGCCCCAATGGCTCTGCGCCCATCAGTGGGTGCAAGCAGGGCCAGCACTGTCAATGCATGGGAACAACAGCAGCAGGCGTGGGGCTGCCAGCAGACAGTGGACTGTGGGCTGCAGTGGGAGGGCTCAGGCGGGGCTGCAGAGGATGGGCCCAGAGCTGCTCTTGTGCCCATAACAGCCTCTTGGCCCACAGTTTTTTTCAAGGTGCACAAATTTGTGCACTGGGCCCCTAGCTTGTGTGTGTGTGTGTGTGTGTGTGTGTGTGTGTGTGTGTATTGATTTCAGAGAGGAAGGGAGAGGGAGAGATAGAGATAAAAACATCAATGATGAGAGAGAATCATCGATCGGGTATTTCTTGCACACCCCTTACTGGGTATTGAGCCCACAACCCAAGCGTGTTTCCTTGACTGGAATCAAACCTGGGACCCTTCAGTCCACAGGCCGATGTTCTATCTAATGAGCCAAACCAGCTAAGGCCCTGATCACTTTTCTATGCCATTGAGGTAAGTGCAAGGATACAGCACCACAGGAGACCCACTTTATGAATTTACTCAATAGCTTATTCTGTTTCCAAACTTCACAAGTTGGTTGGGTGGTATTCAAAATATACTTTGTCATGAGCACAACTAATACCTGGGGCTCTACATCACCTAGAAAAGCCTGTTCACCCACAGACAGTTGATTACTTTATAGGCGATTCTGGACTCACAGCAATTTAATTTGCAGTTGATTTCTCATTGATTGATTCTTGGCCAGCTAAACCCTTTCTACCCTTGCTAATATTTGAAATAACTTCTAGCAGCCTCCTCCCAACTGTGAGCCTTCCTTTGCCTAAGGCCCTGCTATTTCCTGCAAAGGGCTTGAAAAGTCTGTCTCTGTTTCTTCTTGTTATTTCTTCAAGACCCTCAGCCCTTTCCCAGAACTCCATGTACCCCTCACACCTATGTTTTTGAAAATAAACTAAATCTTAAAACATACAGTCGCTTACTCTATTTATCCTGTGTAATTCATATACATATATACACACTTGCACAGTTTAAATACATACACAGGCTTTATGTTATATACAAATCTCTTATTCAGAGTTGTTAAAATAGAGTATTGGTAAAAATTTCTTTTAGAGAGAGAATCAGCATTCCAGGCCCTTGGCTGGGAACATAATTCCTTCTTAAGAGATTGTTTTTACTGAAAATTCTATGGAACTTAGTTTCCCTCACTTTATCCCAGAAACGAGCAGGAAGTGTAAGCACGAGGACTGCCTGTGCAGACAGGGCTGCACTGCCTGCCCACTTCATTATCCTGCGGGCAAGGGAATTGTTTTCTTCCCATGGTCATCATTCATCTCTGTAACAAGTGTTGGGAAAACAGGATGTTTTTAAGGGACAGTTCCTACCCTCAATGTGTTTGCCCTCCAGTACAGCAAAAAGAGCACACACATAAAAATAACTATTGTTAGGTAGTAAATGACATGTATCAAGTGAGTAGAATGAGCCAACAATAAAGAAACCAGAGGAGAAATTTCTACAGGCTGGGGTAAAAGAAGAACTGACGGAGAAGACAGGGTTTGAGAGGAGGAAAGAAATGCAGAAATTGAGTTATTGGGTAGGAAGAACACTTTCAATTTGTCTCCTGACCCACTAGCTAAACACATAACATGTAAATATATGAAACGTCTTAGGATCCACACTGCAGGGCTGTAATTCAGTGAGCTGGGACAACACCGTGTGTTTCACCACAGTGTTATCTGTGAACTGCTATCACAGGTACCTGGGAAGCCAAGGCTGCTGGCCTGATTAAAGATAGTTTATTATCATTTAGGGCAAAAGAGTCTGAGGCTTTCCTTACAGTCCATGTGTTTCCACATTTGCGTTCATCAAACACATTTAAACCACATCTATGTATATAAAAGGCTAATATGCAGTGTCCCCTTGGGAGTTTGATCACTCGCTATGATGTGCACTGACCACCAGGGGGCGGTGCACAACATGGCAGGTGACCAGTGGCAACAGGGCACTGAGGGAGCGAGGGGAGGAAGAGGCAGGGAGGCGGAGAGGTGGGCAACCTGATTGGCCCTGATTGCCAGCTAGGCCTAGGGACCCTACCTGTGTACAAATTTTGTGCACCAGGCCTCTAATTATATCATAGTTTGAAAGAATCCACTGTTTAAAAAGTTACTTTTACTCTCCTAGTAATCAAATGAGATTAGTAAGTCAAAATGTGTAAACAACAACAAATAATTTGTAAATTGTTCATCAGTGAAGAGGAAACATCTAAATCACACATGTGTAGATGCTGAGAAAGATAGTTCAAAAATTTAAGGGGCTATTTCTTTGAACTAGAGACCATCCATTCACCTTAGCCCAGGATATCAGACAAATCAGACACTGCATTTAACAAGGGGAAAAATAAATGGAGTCTAGGGTGCTGTCTCACTCATACCATGGAACAGAAGACCTGATACTCAAATAACAAAACACTCACCTTCTTGTCCCTTTGCCTCTCACCCACAGGAGAAACATAGAACACTCCTCTTTCAACACAACAACTTCTATTTTCCTGGGTTTATTTATTACTGTGTACAGTGACTAATTGGGCATGTTTACCCAATGATACACGTATCCTGAAGGATTTACTAGTTAGGCCAACTTGGGAAATTTACTTAAACTCTCTAAACCTTTCTTCCCCATCTGTCAGACAGAGAATCCCCGTCCCAGGCTGGTGAGGGCCTTCGGAGCAGCATTTAGCATTAGAGCTGTCCTCATAATCCTGACCTCTTGCTGCTCCCGGGAAAGGCCTCTGAGATTTGGAAATCCTATACTGGCAATTGGTCAGAGAGGCAGTTTGGTATAGCGTTTGAACAGCTTGGCCTCAAGGGCCAGGCTGTTGGGTTCAAATCCCAGACCTACTTGCTTTTGGATACTCTTGGCCACTTTTTATTTAACCTGTTGAGTCCACCTGTACCTCAGTTATCCCAGCTGTAACATGAAAATAATAGGAATAGCCACCTCCTGGGTTACTGTGGGGGTACATGATTGATGATGTATGACGTACCCAGAGCAGTGTCTGGCACAGAAGCAAGACTCGGGGTGTTAGCCATTCCTGCTCACCACGTTTAAGGATGGTCAGGTTTAAATTCAAGAGTCTGATGAGGGGTGGAAAAATACTAAGTAACCAACATTATTCAAGATGCAGATTAAAACAACAACAAGTAGTTGTTTTCTAAGTAATCCCAGAGGGATAATGATTTTTAAACTAAATTTAGCCTTTTAGGACATGGTTCTACAGATGGAACTAAGAAAGACCTGAGAGGTAGGAGTAGCACGCTAACCCTCTCCATTCTGCTTATCTCTGTCACAGCACTAGAAAGGCTGCAAATATTTTTTTTATTTTCATGCTTGTTTCTTCTACTAGACCACATGTGCTTCAAGGGCCAGGACTATACATAGCTGACTTGCTTTGCATTCCCAGTTCTTAGCATAGTGCCTGACATAAATAAAGCAGGCACTTAGTCAATACTTATTCATGAGCAAATGATCAAATGAAGGGGTAAAAGAACAAAGGTACATGTAGACGTTAGTTCAAGTGCAAGAAGATCTTTTAAATACTAAAGAGAATAATTTGACACGTGAGTCACCAGGTAGGAGCCAATAGAAGAGGAGAAGATAGATGAACAGGAATGATATTCCCATAACCTGGGACTTCAATTTCACGGTGCCTAGTTCTTACCATAGGAAGCTTTTATTATGAATCATCTTGTTTGTTAGGCAATTCCAATGAGCCCAGCCAGGGCTAATGTACTGCATGGTGCCTTGGGCAAAATTGCTTTATGTAGCAATACACACCCATACAATTAAAATACTTAATGCTGTGCCCAGTTCAAATGAGATCAAGTCATTTTCTCATGCTTATAAAAAATCTTATCAATAAATCTAATAAAATATTTTCTGTAGACTCAGAGACTCTCAGGCTTACAAGAACTCTTAATTTATCTGTCCTCCAACCCTGTGAAAGGATCTCTAAGTAACACCATCCATGAAGGTCATCCAACATCTACCTACCACCTCCAAAAAGGTGGAGCTCACCCCACTGTCCTAGGCAGCCAGATCCATTGGAGAACAGCTCTAATTTTTAGGACATTTTTTTTCTAATAATAAGTCAAAATATCCTTTCTGTTATTTCTAAAATTTGATCCTTGCTTTAACCTCCAAACCTCTGTAATATAATTCCTCTTCTAGGTAACAATTATTAAACTGTTTTTAGATAACTGTTAGGTTCTCATTTAATCTCTTCTTTGGTGGCAGCTCCCTAATTCTTTCATGTTTTGGATCCTTCAAAACCTCTTGCTCGAGTGGTGTGGCTCAGTGTTCAGTGTTGACCTATGAACCCAGGAGTTCATGGTTCCATTCCTAGGTAGGGCACATGCCCAGGTTGTGGGCTCCATTGCCAGTAGGGGTGCACAGGAGGCAGCCGATCAATAATTCTTTCTCATCATTTCTATTTCTATCTCACTCTCCCTCTCCCTTCCTCCTTTAAGCCAATAAAAATGAAATAAAAAACCCAGTCACCTTCCTGTAGATATAGTACACACTGCACTGACAACATTCCTCTCAAAAGATGATGTCCAGAGTTGGCCTTACAGTGCCATCAGGGACTTACTTGTGTCTGAAGAAAGCAGGACCTCTCCAACTCCAGATTCTTCATGTTTTATTACCACATCTATGATTGCAGTATATATTCTGACAATCGCACAGCTTGATGTCCTCCACACCATAGTATTTCTGGTCAGTAAAAACTGTCTTTTTTCTTCTCCTCAGAAAAGGAAAAGGTCTTCCTTATCTCTGTGGTTGGGTAGTTGCTGGGTGCATATACATGCATATGTTTGCATGCATGTATTGTTTGTCTAAACCTAATGACCATATCTATTCTTAAAAAATGCTGCTCTTGCTTCTTTGTTTAGGACAGCTGTTTGAATCTGGACACCCCTACCTAACATATTAGCTCTTCTTTCCTCATTTTGGCCCCTACATATTTCGCCACCTACAAGTAATGTTCTTTCCATCTTCTCCAAGTCGCTGTATTTTGCTGAGGAAATACAGATTAAGTGCAGAGTTTTCTGGCTGTGCTTGAGAGTCTTGCTAAGTTAACATTAATCCTATTGCTAATCACCAGCCTTCAGGTGTAACTGTTCAGTTATTGGTGAATCTCCTGACCTATCAGCATGACCCCAGCTCTTCTTGATCACCAGAATATGTTAATTGTCAAAGGTCTGTGTGGCATCCACCTCTATACTGCTTATAACATCCTCTGTATCTACTTGTCTTGCATCCTGACCACAAAATGTAAGTTGGGTGGTTAAGTTGTTATTTCATTTCTGTGGCGTATTACGAACACCACTTCTTCTTCTTTTTTTTAACTTAAGCATCTATTCTACAATTTTGCCGAAGATACAAGATTCTTCATCAAACACTAAAATAGTTAAGCAATATAAATTCATGACAAATTTTCTGACTTTATTCACAACTACTCATATTATAAAATATTCAAAAATTTTCTAAAGATGCTCAGAATATGAAATGTCAAGTTCTGAAGTTCAAAACTATTATTCTTTTTTAAACTTATATATTGTGTCCTGGGAAAGAATAATAACATTTTATTTTCAATCAGCCATAATAGTTTATTTGTGACTTAATTTAGAAAATTGGAACAAAATCTTAACACTAGGGGTCTCCAAATGAACAGCCATTTCTGTACTTCCTAATTGCCTCATCTTTTAGATGAAGAAACGGAGACACTGAGGTGTTAAGTGAATCTTATTAGTAAATCACACAATTACAGCTGATCTTTCCTGCAAATTAAAAGCCCTATATTCTTAAAAATAATTCTATCACTGAAATAAAATCACCTACTTTATTACTCATTAATTTAAAAAGCCTCAATTGATAAGCACACAGCACTTTAATTCTTTAAAGAAAAACAGAGCATTCCTCTAGGCTGATTCCACATCGTCAGCAGAGGTGCCTTTCTGCAGGAAGCCAGTTTGGGGCCAGCAAGGAGAATGTGGGCTCCTTTCCCATTGAAACAAACCAAGGTGACATCAACTCCTATGGAGTCAACAGAGAGTGAATAAAATGCCAAACTTTGGCAGGAGTTACTCATCATAAGACATGGAAATGAGGCCCATGAGCAAAATCTTGATAATATGTATCATACACATACACAAATAATATTCATATCAGTTTGATGCCACTGAAAAGGAAGGCTGGAATACTAATGATAAAAGAGAGATACAGAAACTGGAAGGTAAAGAGACTAGGGAGCAATTGTGCAGATTATAATCAAGTTTCACTTTCTTTTACAAACCCCTTCTTTTCTGGGCCACAGTAAAAATCAAAGGGTATATGGTTTCCTCCTCTCTGTATAATTGTATATTCTTATTTGCCCAGAAACTAGAATAAAAGGAATATTATTTGTAGCTAGGAAAAAAATGTGAATCAGAAATGACCTTATCTAATAAAAGAGTAACATGCAAATGTGACCGTACCTTGGCTCCTGATTGGCTATGCTACCAGCCAATAGGAGCAAGGGGTGGGGTCGAGAGGCGTGAGCGCCAGGCCCCAGGAGCTGAGACGAAGTGGTGAAGGCATCAAGCACCTAGCCTGGGCATGGAGACCAAGTGGTGGCAGCGCTGCAGTCAGAACTCACCACAGCTGAGTCTAACTGAGGCCCCCAGGCACGGAGCAAGAGGCAGCGGTGGCGAGAACTCACCGCAGCTGCGTCTAACTGAAAGAAGGCGATGCCTGTGACAGAATGTATCTGAAGTGCAGCTATTGGAAAAACGTAGCTCTGAAGCCGAAAAACACTGGCATCTTCGACAGAAAATGTCTAAAGAACAACGTGCCTTTGAAGTTGAAAGAAGGTGGTGGCAAAGACAGAATATGTCTAAAGAACAGTCATCAACAAGTACTAGCGATAGTGATAAGAACTGCCTTCTCAGTGAAAAGGATGCAATTCTCAAACATAGTTGTGGTGAAATGACTGTCAGATGTTAATTTTGCCTATCACTAAATTTCTCTGATGAAAAACCATCTGATGGGAAATTTACTCAATGTTGTAGCAAAGGGAAAGTCTGTCCAAATGATACACATTTTCCAGATTACCTGCCATATTTAAAAAGATTAATGACAAACGAAGATTATGACAATAAAAATTTCATGGAAAACATTTGATCTATAAATAGTTCTTTTGCTTTTGCTTCCATGGGTGCAAATGTTGCATCGCCATCATGGTATTGATTATACTGTTTTACAATACATGGACAAGTTTATCATCATCCTTCTGATGGTGTTTCTTGAAAATTTGCTCAACTCTGTATTTTGGATACAGCTGAAGCTACACGTAAAAGATTAGCAATCCCAGCAAACCAGGCTTACTCAGAAAGACTCAAGATCAACATCAACAACCTCATGCATGAAATAAATGAATTAACAAAATTGTACAAGATGCTACATGAGGTAGAAAAGGAAGCCCAATCTGAAGCAGCAGCAAAAGGTATAGCTCCCACGGAAGTAACTATGGCACTTAAATATGATGGTAATAGTGACCCAGGTAGATATAATTCTCCCGTGTAACCGAGGTTGCTGTCATATTCAGAAACAAAGATGGAGAACCTCCTTTTGAAAGAAACTTGCTCATTCATTGTAAACCAGATCCCAATAATCCAAATGCCACTAAAGTGAAATGAATCAGTATCCTGTTTCCTACATTAGATGCAATGACATAGCCCATTGTTTTTCCACATGGTGAAAATGGTTGGGGAACAGATATTGCATTAAGACTCAGAGACAACAGTGTACTCAACAATAATACTAGACAAAATGTAAGAAATGAGTCACCCAAATACAGTATTATGGATTTCATCTCTCTGAGAGGGACACATTCAATCCTATTTTAAATGCAGGAAAATTAACTCAACAGTTTATTGTGGATTCGTATTATTGTTATATCATTTTGTTATTTATTAATGAAATTATGTATTTTTTCGTATACATTGTACTCATTATCTCTTATCTCTCACACTTTTATTGTAGAGAAAGAGCAAATAGCACTATTAAAATATGTCCTCTAATTAATACCCTTTAAATGTGCACGAATTTCGTGCACTGGGCCACTAGTAGTCTTATAATAGTACTATATGTGTGCAATACGCTCCTGGAAGGGTTGAATTAGACAGCAGTAGGGTCCCACTGATACAATACAATGTGATTTTTTTTTAGTGTTTTTATTTTTATCATCTTTATTGTTCAGTTTATTAATTACATGGTTCCCCTTTTTCCCCCACTATAGTTCCCCTCCACCTGGTCCCCATCCCACCCTTCGCCCTCACCTACCTCCACTGTCCTCTCCCATAGTTGCAGATTTTTCTCCAGTCTCTTGCTGCACTTCCCACGCCCCCTTTCTCCCCAAGAGTTGTCAATCCATTCCCTCTTTATGTCCGTGATTCTGTTACATTCACCAGTTTATCCTGTTCATCAGCTTATTAATTCACTTGATTTTTAGATTCATTTGTTGATAGATGTGTATTTGGTGTTCATAATTTACACTTTTATTTTTTTCTTCTTCCTCTTCTTAAAGAATATCTTTCAGCATTTCATATAATATTGGTTTGGTGGTGATGAACTCCTTTAGCTTTTTCTTATCTGCGAAGCACTTTATCTGACCTTCAACTCTGAATGATAGCTTTGCTGGATAGAGTAATCTTGGTTGTACATTCTTGCTATTCATTTTTTTGAATATTTCTTGCCACTCCCGTCTGGCCTGCATCGTTTCTGTTGAGAAATCCGCTGACAATCGTATGGGTGCTCCCTTATAGGTAACTGTTTTTCTCCTGCTGCTTTTAATATTCTCTCCTTGTCTTTTGCTCTTGGCATTTTAATTATGATGTGCCTTGGTGTGGTCCTCTTAGGGTTCCTATATATTGGGGTTCTGTGTACTTCTTGGGTTTTTAAGTCATTTTCTTTCACCAGGTGTGGGAAGTTTTTGGTCACTATTTCTTCAAATAGGTTTTCATTGTCTTGCTCTCTCTCTTTTTCTGGCACCACTATAATTCGGATGTTGGTATGCTTGAGGTTGTCCCAAAGGCCCCTTACACTCTCTTCAATTTTTTGGATTCTTTTGGTTTCTTGCTTTTCCAGCTGAGTGGATTTTACCTCTTTGTATTTCAAATCTTTAACTTTGTTCTTGGGGTGCTCCAGAGCACTTTTAGATCTTTGTATAATATTTTTTATTTCAGTCAGTGTATGCTTAATTTCTGGTTGGTCCTTTTTCATATCCTTGAGAGTCTCCTTTATATCCTTGAGGGTCTCCTTCATTTCCTTGTAGGACTCATTAATTTCCACATTGGTCTTAATCATTTCCACATTGGTCTTGATCATTTCCTTGCAGGTCTCGTTCATATCCTTGAGGGTCTCGTTCATTTCCTTGTCAGTCTTACTTATTTCCTTATAGGCCTTGACCTTTTGTTGGAGCCTCTTGAGAAGCCCTATAACAGTGGTTTTGAATTCCATGTCCAGTCGTTTTTTTTCCTCCATTTCTTTCACATCTGATTTCTTTCCATGTCTCTGCATGGTGGCTGCTTCCCTGAGTTGGTCAATTAGCTTTGTGTGGTAGACTTCATACAAGGGACAGTGGGTCAGCCTCCCAGTTACCTGAGGTGGATATGGGTTGCACAGTCTTGCTGAAGTTAAGCTCAGGTTAATCATTGTTAGCACTTGGAGGGGTTGACCTCTAGGCCAATTGTCTGTGAAGCTCAGCTGTGCTCAGTTTGGATAGGCGGAGTCTCCGGGCCAAGCAGACAGTGTTAGCTCCACCCTATACGGCGCCAGGGACACTGTGCTGGAGGCAATGGCTGCCAGCACCTCTGAGAGAGAGCCGCTGCCAAGCTCTACCAGCTGCTGGGGAATTCAGACTCTCCCCAAATGCGTCTGCACACCCAACGTCTCACCCAGGGTTGTAAAACAAAGCAGTCTGACGGTTTCCCGAATGAGACAGCAAGTCGCAACACTCTCTACGCGGTCACGCAGCTGCGCTGTTCCCAAGGTCACATGCAAGCTTGCCTTCTCCACAAGCCAGCAGATCCTTACAGCGCCCGAGCTTTGGCGTGCCCTCCCACTGTCCAGTTTTCACCCGTATGATAGTGGGTTCCCTGGACTTCGCCCAGAGCTGGAGAATCAGTCCAGTGGGATGTCTTTGTCTCCCCCTTCGAGAAAACTGGCCTGTTTTCAGCCGCCTGCCCTATCCGCAGTGCGCTCTCCAAACCTCTCTCTGCGCAAATCTTCAAGGCTGTCCTCAGCTGCTCCTCCAAGTCACGGTGTCTTATCTTCACTTTTACTTGTGGAATTTTCACTCGGCGAGCTTTCTGGTGATTCTGGAAGGTGTTTGTTCTTTTATTACGTTGTAGTTTTAAAATTGATGTGTATGACGGTAAGATAGGTGTTTTGCCTATGCCGCCATCTTGGTTCCTCTCTCTACAATGTGATTTTTAAAAATCTCTAGAATACAAGAGCTCTAGGATATATTGGGGCACAATGAGCATCTCCTGGAGAAATAAGTTGTATTTACCTTCCAACAAAAGAAAGGATTAGAGCTAGAGGAAAAGTTGGGGGTCTTTGGAGCAAAGGTATTTGAGGATGAGGATTAGTTTAGCAACAGCTGGTTATCAGCCTCTCTGCATGAATTCGAAGGGATGGGTGCCACCCAGTAGTAACACCTCCATAGGTCACCCTCTTTCACTGTATACATTACCATCTCTCAATGATTCCAGAACCTGTACTTTTACATATGGATTACATATCCTGAGTTATAGGAACAGGATCACTGCCCACTTAGTTCTCCAGGACAGAAATTCAGGTGTCATTCTTTTTTTGGTGACTTCTTTTTCTCCTACTCTCATATGGGAACAATCGCCCAGTATTGTTAATTCTACCTCCTTAATATCTCTCTAATCCATTCATTTCTTTCCAACCATCCTACCCCTCCCTTTGACCAGATTCCTATAATCTCTAGCCTGGATAAATTTTTTAAAATATATATATATATATTGATTGATTTCAGAGAGGAAGGAAGAGGGAGAGATGGAAACATCAGTGATGAGAGAATCATCAATCAGCTGCCTCTTGCACTCTCCCCACTGGGGATTAATCCTGAAACATGGGCATGTGCCCTGACCCGGAATTGAACCATGACCTTTTGGTTCATAGGTCAAAACTCAATCACTGAGCCATGCTGGCTAGGCTGGATTAATTTTTAATAGCCTTTCACATGGTCTTCCTGCCTCCAGACTTTGTGTCCTAATTTTAGTTGTCTGTTTGGGTTTGCAACTATGTATTAGGTAGATCCTCTACACCTCTCAATCTCTAGTGCAGGAAAATGTTAAAGGCTATTTCTGACTAATTGGATCAGGCAAAGACTCAAAGCCTCCAGAGACCGTTTCAGTCTACAGACTAATAGTATTCCTAGTTGAAATGCCCCCAAGCAATCATCCTCGGGTGTGGCGAGAGTTTTTTCAACAGGGTGGGGGAATTGTTTCTGCCTGGAGGCTAACTGTTTTCCAATAGGTTGTCCACTGTCTTTCTGCTCTCACAGCTCCAGTCCACTTCACCTTCCCTCTGCCAGAACATAAGGTGGGGGCTCCACAGGAAATTTTTGTGTGTTGGCTCTTTAAGAGGATGCCCAAACTTTCAAGCTGACACTGTCTGGCAGATAGCACCCCACTGCTTTTCACAGCTAGATGTTATGTGGGTACTCTCCTCAATTTGGTGCTCTCTGCTGGGGAGCCCAGCTTTGGGATTAGATCCCAGAGTTCCCAGTGGCTCTTTCCTATCTCCTTACAGCTGAAATATCTCTCTGGGACTTCAGTTGCCCAGCAGCCCTTTTGTGCCTCCACCCCTCTTACCATTCTCTATGCGGCTTCCACCTTTGGTCCTTCTTCCTGCCTCCAGTCTTACTCCTTCTAATTCCTTCTCCAAAGTGTGGTCAGGGATCTCAATATAAGGCAAGTTTGACAAAGCCACTTCCTTGCTTAAAAGTCTTCAGGACTATCCCAAAGTTCACAGCCAGAAAGGCAGGTCCTTCATGACCTCATCCCAACTGACCTGTCAGCCTCCTTGCTCTTCTGACACCTTGTTCTCATCTTTTGTGTTGTTTGAATTGCCTTGAACTGGCCAAGCCAGCTTTCATTTCTGGGTCTTTGTCCCTATAACTCCCTTTGCCTTTGGCATGCTTTATAGGCCCACAACCTGGTTTCCCACACAACTCCACAGCTTCCAGTGCTTGGTTTAATAAAAAAAAAAATAGCAGTTTATACTTAATGTGAAGGTTTTTGTTTTTTTTTAACGAATATAACTTATATTTAATAGTAGTACATATGTTTTCCTCCCCCCCCCAATATCCTCCCCCCAGCCTCCCTTACCCCCCAGCACATGTCCCCACCTGCCCCCCTCCCCGCCCCAGTATCTTTCATTCATTGGTTATGTTCATACGTATGCATACAAGTCCTTCGGTTGATCTCCCCCAGCATCTGCCTCCCATCCAGTCCAGCCTTCCCCCTGTAGCTTGACAGCCTGTTCGAGGCCACCCTGCCTCTATATCAATCACTTCCCCCTGTTTCTTTTCTTCAAAAATATCTTGCCTCTGCATACTAGAAACAAACGTATAAGAGCAAAAAAAGTTTGAGTGTCAGTTTCAATGTCCAACTGTTCTGAGTCCCAGTTTCAATGTCACATAATTCTTCATGTGTACATGTCAGCAATGGTATCCAGATGGTGGACACATCGTGGCAATGCAAGATCCATCCTCTCTGGTATGGTCCTGGGCCACCTGCAGCCACACACAGCTGCCGCCTGCTAGCATGGCAAGGTGTCGTCAGCGTCCGCCATCTCTGGACCATTGTGAGGGGTTTTGTTCAAAGCATTTTTATGCATTTGGTCATTTAATTCTCATATCAACCCTTTGGGTAAGTATTATGTTCCTTTTTTATCTATGAACTCCCATGATCTCCCAAAGTTAGGTTATGTGCCTCTTCCAAGTGCCCCCAAAATGCCTGTGCTTGTCATAACACTTAGCATTATCTATTTTCCCGGTTTTCTGCACCACAGACTGCAGGTCTTGAAGGGAAAAGAATGCCTGATTTCTGGTGGTCTCCTAGATGAAGGAAGACTAATGAGTATTGCCAACTTGATATATGATGACAAAGGTCAGGAATATGATTGAAGTGTTAGGAGCATATCCTAGAACTAATCTGCTTATAATCAAATCTTAGTTCTTCCAATTACTAACTGTGTGACCTTGACCAAGTTATTTAACTTCTCTGTCTAGAATAGAGATAATGATAACACATAATTTGTGTAAGACCTAAATAAGTTAATATCTGTAGAGTGCTTCGATGAGTTCCTGGCAGATACAAGGATTATGTGTTTGCTATTATTATTCCTGGTGTTAACAAAGGAACTGAAAGAACTTGTAAAATGGAGTACCATTTGCTCCACTTTACAGGCAAGAGAAACTAAGAGAAAGTGGTAATCTCCAGATATATGCTGATCCTCCAATTAAATATTACCCAAAGATCTGTTACAAATGATTGGAGAAATAGTTTAATGATTCCTAACAAAATAGCTTAGCAGTAAACTTTTTAACAAACAACAACAAAGTGAATGAGTAGGCTCCTACTCACTCTAAAAGGGGAAATGATCCAGAAGTTCCAGGGCATACCACTGACTTACATAAGGAACTCCTACACATGAAACCACATTTATAAGAAAGTTACCAAAAAAAAAATGCTTCCTAAGACTAACAGTACAATCTCAGATTTCTAAGAATCTTTAGGACCAAAGAAATTCCATGTTATGGGGAAATTTCCTGTACAATTTACTCACTAAGCGTAAAAAAAAAATTGTGTCTTCAGACTTCCACAGAGAAGTTAGTTGTGGGTTCTTACAAGCAAAGCAGATGTCTTATTAAAACTTTTTTTTTCACTCCAAAGGAGTGAAAACCATGCCAGGATTTTGTTAGGAGCGTTTGTCTTTGCTCAGAGATTATTGAAATGAAGACCCCATTTGCTGCAAATGTGTGGCTGGAGACACAGACATATAGAAAGCTTTTATTCAGATTGACCCTCTGTTGAGTAATCCAAAGCCTTTGTCATCACATCTGTGACTCATTTGAAATGCCCCCTGAAATTTCCTTGTGAGGAAACATTAACCGGAAGTTTTACCATAAACATTATCCCTCAGTTCTCAACAGTGACCCCATACTTTGGAAATGCTTGGTGACAAAAATAATAGAGTATCCATTGAAGTTCATTTTTCTTTCTAGATCACGGATAAAAATGAATGCTCAGCCCTAGCTGGTTTGGTTCAGTGGATAGAGGGCAGGCCCTAGGACTGAAGAGTCCAGGGTTTGATTCTGGTCAAGGGGGTGTGCAAGAGGCAACCCACTGCTGTGTCTCTCTCACATCAATGTATCTCTCTCTCTCTGTCTCTCCTTCCTTTCACGCTTTCTAGAAATCAATGGAAAAATTTCTCTCTCTCTCTCTCTCTCTCTCTCTCTCTCTCTCTCTCTCTCTCTCTCCTTCTCCTTCTCCTTCTCCTTTTCACTCTCTCTAAAAATTGAAAAATATCTTCCGGTGAGGATTAAACAAAAAATAAAAATAAAAATGAATGGCCAAAACTCTATTTCTCATTTTTGTGATACAAATGAAAATCCTACTTAAAATAAAGCATAAACATAAAAATCTTTATTTGCTTGAGAGATTTGCAAAGACAATGGTGCCTTATGTCAAATAATGTTTTATTCATTAACTTAATAAAAACATTTTGAAAAAACTAGAAGGCTGGAGAGTCCTTGGATTTCACTGAAGTGGCGTTTTCCTTTAGTGGGAAGAAAAAATGGATAAATGCCTCATGAGATTCTAGAAAATTCATTCTCCAAGCTTTGGTCTCTACACTTTCAGGTCAATCAGTGTGTACAGCATCATGTTTGGGGACTGAAATGGACAATTACAATCAGGATTCCTTTTTTTCTGGTGACTGCTACTACCTGCACCTCTCTCAATTAATTTATCTGTCTTAGATTTGGAGTAATTAAGTACTGCACCCCTTGTCTCTGTCACTCAGTTTCTTCTTGTCTGTCTGTCTCTGTGTCTCTCTTGCATTTGCATGGGTGCATACACATCCTCCAGTCACATGGTTACTTAGATGAGGTTTCTGGCACACCTGAGTCTACTCCCCACCATAATTGGTTCCTTAGAGAAGTCCCTGATCCAGAATGAGCCAATCAAAATCCCCTCCTAGAACTCAGCTTCTGGCCAGATATGAATGGTCTAAGGGATGGCATCTAATTCCAGGCTGGGCCAGGTGAGTACTTTCCCAGAAAATATGCAAATGGGAGAAAGGAGAGATGCTTGATAGATACACTTAGGAACTCCTGGCTGCCATGTATTGTGCCATATACACAGAAGTACCAGGGAAGGGAAAAGCAGTTTTCAGGGAGAGAGATATTCTATCCTATATACTAAAGAGGTAAAATGCAAATTGACCATCACTCCAACACACTAGATGGCCACCCCCATGTGGTCAAAGATGGCTGCCCCCTGTGGACACAAGATGGCTGACAGGGGAGGGTCGTTGGGAGGGACCAGGCCTGCAAGGGAGGGCAGTTGTGGGTGATCAGGCCAGCAGGGGAGGGAAGTTGAAAGGGACCAGGCCTATAAGGAAGAGCAGTTGTGGGCGATCAAGCCAGCAGGGCCAGGTCAGCAGAGGAGGGCAGTTGGGGGCAACCAGGCCTGCAGAGGAGGACAGTTGGGGGGGACCAGGCCCGCAGGGGAGGGCAGTTGGGAGGGACAAGACCTAAAGGGGAGGGCAGTTGGGAGAAACTAGGTCAGCAGGGGAGGGCAGTTGGGAGGGACAAGGCCAGCAGGGAAGGGCAGTTGAGGGGGACCAGGCCAGGAGGGGAGGGCAATTAGGGACAATTGGGCCAGCAGGGAAGGGCAGTTAGGGGCGACCAGGCTGGAAAGAGAGGGAAGTTAGGCCCACCAGGATGGGGCCTAAACAGGCAGTTGGACATCCCTCAAGGAGTCCCAGATTGGAGAGGGTGCAGGCTGGTGAGGGACACCGCCTCACTCCCCCCTCCCCGCCAAATTTCATGCACTGGGCCTTTAGTGAATAAAATAAAAGAATTGGGGGACATTCAGATTAAAAGTGAATAGTTTTTCCTGGATAACAAGGGGATTTCCAATCCTACCTCTAGGCTATTCCTTAGGCTGGGTGATATACACACCCTTGGGTTCTATTGAACATGCCCAGACACTCTTGTTTCTTTCCTTTTTCACTTAAGCATTATAAGCTGGCTTCTGTTTTTACAATCAAAAGAATAGTTAATACATGAATGGAGCTCTATATTCAAGTATAGAGTCAACACCTGAAATATATACAGTTCTTTCCAAATAGGATATAACCACCACTATCATATCAAGCATTTGCTATAATTTTAGAGTCAAAGACAAAAAAGTTTAGTTACTAGTCAAAAGCCAAAAAGTTCCCAGAGAGTTTGCAACCATGAAAAAACCAACAATCCATAATATATGGCTATATAAGTGAACTAGCAAAAATAATTTTCCTTACATTTCCATTAGCTTCATAAGCTAGAGCTTTGAAGAGATATATTAAAGAAGTACACTTCAGTAGATTAGTTCTTTAAAATGAAGAGTATTTGAGCATATTATATACTCCATCAGCCTATTCATTCATAGCACTCTTTAAAAGTTGCCATTTAAACAATTATCTGTTAACGTACTCATGAGCAAGCATATTTTTTCTGTATGTAGGCAAAGGAGGGTAGCATTGGGAGTTCCTCTTAGAAGCAAAAGATAATAATAACAGTTCTATGTTTGAATTTCAAGTTCAATATCACATTTGGCACGGATTTCAAAGTCTTCCAGGGGTGCTGTTCTGTTCACAAGGAGGTTTTTCTTGTTGGATCCCTCTTGCATAAGACTCTTACAGGAGAGCAGAGAAAAGAGATTCACTACATGTTGAGACATGAAGGAATCGGTGTTCGGGAAACGTAAGCCACCCAGTAAGTAAGCATTGCTTAAGCCTCTGTAACTCTATATCAGTCTATTTTGCTTTTCCTTAAAAGATGAGGGCTGAAAGGAGGGGACCAAGTGCTGAAGGGAAAGCAAACTCCTGTCCAGGTCTTCACACGACTCCAGGAAGCTAAGCCTAGCTTGGAGGCAGGGTTCAGCCAAAGTCCAATGCCTGCAGAAAATTCTAACGCCTGCCTTCATCCTCACATTCACAGCTGCCCTTTTTTCTTTCACTATCTCCTCATTCACCTCCACACGGCCACCCCTCAATCTCCTGGCTGCTGTTCTCAGGCCATGCCAGAGTCACGGAGCCAGGGGGAAAGTGGGAGGTGGGGGGGAGTGACCCATCTTTAGATACAGGAGTAATTCCCAGGCCTGGTGAGTGGC
This sequence comes from Antrozous pallidus, assembly GCA_027563665.1. Classification (NCBI taxonomy): domain Eukaryota; kingdom Metazoa; phylum Chordata; class Mammalia; order Chiroptera; family Vespertilionidae; genus Antrozous; species Antrozous pallidus. Next base: position 147,263,395 of record CM050508.1, on the reverse strand, counting down.
AGCTTCTCTCTGTGACCACCCTCTAACACCTCCTTTTTAACTGTGACTTCTTATCTTCAGTTGGTTTAAAGCACATTTAATAATGAACTGGGCTCTCACGAAGCCAAGGAACAGGAGGAAGGACTCAACGCCATGAGTGCGCTGTCTCACCTTCTCCCTGCTGCAGGGCCAATGGGTCCGCGCTGCACTGTTACAAGCATCAATGCAGACAGTCCTGTTGCTAGGGAGAGAGGCTGTGAGGAACTCCAGGTCTGTTGAGCCTGTGCAGACACTCCCTGATGGATTTTACTGGTCAAAATCCTACTCTACTCTGACAGCATTGCTCTTCTAAGGAGACCAAGGCATTTCATGTGTTCATTCACCAGAACATGGCCTTCTTGAAAGCAAGCAGCCCAACTATTCCCTTTTGGCAGAGCAAGAGTCAGTGAGCTTTGCGGCTATTTCTGAAACCCTGCAAGTTGCTCCTTTCTCAGGGCTTTTGCTCTGGAAGGAACATTCCCTCCAGATCCTCCCTGGCTCAGCCCTCACTACATCTGAGTTTTCTATTCAGGCATCACATCAGCAAGGAACTAACCAGAGCCACCCAATTTAAAGTAGCTGCCCCTCCCACCAGCTCTGCCTGTCACTCTTTATCCCTGCCCTGCTTTGTGTTTCACCAGAGATCTTAACACTACCTGACATTACATTCTAAGTCATTTGTTTATGGTTCACCCACACGAGAATGTAAACTCCTGGAGACAAGGACTTTGTTCTATGTACCACTCTATTCTCAGGGCCTCAATAAGGGCTGGCCCACAGTCAACACCAGGTTTTAATTTTTAAATTAATTTTTATTAATTTAGAATAGACTAGGAATAGAAGCCAAGTATCTTGATTTCTAGCTTAACATGTGCTCATCTCTTGGTTTGCTGACAGGGGTTGATAGATAAATAAATCTCATGTTTTCAAATACCTTGTGCTAAAGCAGGAACGCGTCATTTAAAAGTAAGTGCGTTATAAAAACCTGATGTTACCTGGTCAGCGTGACTCAGTGGTTGAGCATCAACCTATGAATCAGGAGGTCACAGTTCGATTCCTGGTCAGGGCACATACCTGAGTTATGTACAGGAGGCAGCCAGTCAATGATTCTCTCTTATCATTGACGTTTCTATCTCTCTTACCCTCTTCATTCCTTTAAGAAATCAATAAAATATGTATTTTAAAAGATAAAAATTAATTTAAAAATTAACACCTGGTGTTGATGGGAAACAAAAGATTACTGCATTGTGTGTGGGAATTGAGATTGATAATCTCTGTGGGAGAACAAGTTAGAAATACCTCACAAAAATTTTAAACAGGCATTTTCTTAACCTACTAATTCTCAAATAATATAGTCCATACAAAAAGTCCCACAAATGCTCAAAGATCTATATGCCAGGATGCCTATTGTAGCATTATTTATAATGGTGAAAAATTAGGCGTAGACCATAAAATATCAACAATTCAGTATGGACTACAATGTAATCTTATAAAGTCACTGAAGAGAATTAGACATGTTGATATTGACTTAAAAAAGTATCCAAGATATATCATCAAGTGAAAAAAGCAAGCTGGAGAATTAGTATGAATATTAAGAACACACATCTGTACAAAACTAATTACTAAGAGTGTGCGAGTGGTACATACATGCTTTTATTATTTTCAGGGAAAGTGTCTGCGAGGCAGTATACCAAACTGTTAACCGTGGTTCTGATCTCTCTAAAGAGAGAGGACTGAGGAGACTTCTCTTTCTAAATCACACATTTCTGTGATGTGTAAATTTTAGCAACAAGCAACTATTACATTCAAGAAAAATAATAAAGGTTTTAAACATCATTCTGAAGCTAATGCATTTTTTTATTGTTAACCCTCACCGGAGGATATTTTTTCTATTGATTTTTAGAGAAAGTGAAAGGGAGAGAGAGAGAGAGAGAGAGAGAGAGAAGGAGAGAGAAGCATCAATGTGAGAGAGATTCATGGATTGGTTGCCTCCTGCACAGGCCTCTACTGGGGCCAGGGATTAAACCTGCAACCTAGGTATATGCCCTTGACTAGGAATTGAACCTGAGATACTTTGGTGCAAGCCAAATGCTCTAACCATTTAGCAACACCCACCAGGGTTGGAACTAAAGCTTTTTTTTTTTTTCTGTCAGGTGGTAATTTTTAAGCATTAACACACTGAAAAGAATGTTCCCCAAAAGAATGGTGATCACAAAGTGACTGATTACTAACAGAAGCAATTTTAACTGGCTCATAAACCCACCACGTTTTTGTACCCCCTTTCTTGTCTGTCAGGTTCTATTTGGACTGGTTATGGTACAGAGAATCAGTTCACCCCCAGGAGCAGTACATTCAACTTGCAAGAATCCCGTAACACACTGCCACTGGCATCGAGTCAGACAGGTAATGATTCCACCAGGCTTCTGCTTGGGGCCCCAATTTCCTGTTCATGCTATTGAAATGCCTTCATCTTTTCTTGGAAGTTTGGACTTCTTCCCTGAGCATGACAAGCACTTGGAAGGCCAAATCAACCAGCAGAAGCATCAAATCCAAAGCCCAGGACAGTGGAAGTCAAGAGGTTTATCCCTATTGATCCTGTCCCATCTCCCCACCAAACCACCCAATCGAGTCACCTTAAAGAATCAATGAAGAACTGAATTGCAAAATGCACTAATGCTACTTTCAATGGCGGTGCAATATAGAAGTACAGGTTTTACTAGCTTGAGCTGATATAAGTTTTAAAAGGTGACAAAGCATCTTTATATTTATAAAACTATTTACATTCTGAGCTCAACAGTTAGATGAACAAATTCTGTCACCTCTCTAGGTCTTATTTATTCCTAACTCATAAAATGAGGCTAGGCAATCCGGTCCTGTTTACTGCTCGGGGCTATTGGGTGGCTAAATCAAGTTCATAGGGCACATTTTGAAAACATTTTAAAACTATGAATTCCAAGAAGCCACTATGTTGTTGTTTGAGTTTCTTGTTAGCATTATATTTAATTTACTCCTAAGAATACACTCCTGGAGGCTTTGTGTTATGACTTGTACAGGTGAGGAAAGTTGAGAGGAGAGAAATTAAGTTTCTCTCTTGGACAGCAGGACGGGAACCAAATACTCAGATTTTAAATCCCTGTGACATCCCATTCCTCACTCAGAGAGAAGGTAGTTGATAAGGCCCTGTGAACTATGACCCCTCCAGGGTGAAAAGGACTGGATAGAGTCAGGAGCAGTAATGAGTACTCTTGGCACTATATGTATGTTTCTTATCCTGCAAAGTGTGTCGTTCATCATCACAGTTAATCTGTTACTTATGCTCAAATAAATGCTTTGATGCATCGAAAACCAGAAACCAGAACAGTTTAGGAAAACTTCTTTAGAATATTCAAGATTTTTTTTTTAATATGAAAAAGTATTAGCTTTGAGGAAATGAACATGTCTTTACTTGGAGGAAATATGAGCCTTGTGGAAAGCAGAGGCAGTGATTCACTGCACCAAACAGCAGAAAGGGAGACTATCCACTGGGAATTCCCAAGGGTTCGCTTGTCACAGAGATGCTACTGTTATCTACACCAAGATGTGCAAACAAGAGGGCCGCACAGCATGTTCTATCTGTTCCACATAGCCACAATCCTGAAAGTTACTACCCTTACCAAGGCTTCCAATAAGAGGGCCCCTTTAGAAATAAAGCAAGTGGGCTCCAATTCCCACAGCTTCAAGCAAGCACATTTTAGCCCAAGGTTACAAAGTTCTATTAATTTTCCAGCATCAGGAATCTAGTAAGAAAATAAAAAAGCTAGTAAGTTTGTTTTGATCATGAAAAACGATCAAAAACACTCACCAGATAAATTTTCTTAAGTGTTGAAAAGGCATTTTACTGCTGTTTCAGGTATTTAGTTGAAACCATAGGCAACGACCAATTATCCTGCCCCTAGATGTTATTCCTTAAAGAATAATTATCATTCTCTCTTCCGTGGGAGTGTCATCCAGGGATGTTCCACAGCAATAAAAGACTGTCTTCTAAAGACTTCTCTGCTTAGGTAATTCAGCTCAATAAACATTTCTGGAGCCCAACCACGTACAGTGCTCTGTGCAATCTAAAGATAAATGAGATGCTCCAGTTCCTACCTCAACACAGAGCTTTAAAGTTAGAAATGATGGACTTAACCTGCACTTTGAAAGTCCCAGCCCCCACGCAATTTTTATTTCCCAGATGCTATACCCGCAGGCTCCCGGGCCCCATTCAGACACACAGGCGCTGCAGACATGCTGCTCAAAACTATAAACATTGCCATCGGGTTAATTTTAGAAGTCCCTACTCCCCTCTCATTTACAGCCACTTGTATTTCTCAGCCTTCTCTCCTAATGACTTTTCCATAGGAAGCATTCTCTAATATATTTTGGGGCAAGTTTTCATTCCCTGCTTCCCTCGAGAGTGCAATAATACTGGAAGCACAGTTGGAGGGTCGTGGTGCGAGGTCAGTGAGAAGTCCCCTGGCATTAATAATTTGAGTAACACTGTTTTCTCCTTTGGACCACACCATTAAATTGTTTTCATTACCCACAAAGGGATTATTGGTGTCAGCACAAATGAGATGTGAAACAAATTCAAACTGGCTCATTCCAACCTAACAAAATAGTTTATTCCTAATAACTAGCAGAACAAAGCAATGACAAAAATGTGTTAGTCGCTTTATGATAGACAAGCAGAACAGCACAAAGGTACTAAACAAATGCGACCAAATATGCAATTATGCAGTTTCAGTGTGCGGAGAGTCTTGAGGGGCTACCCGTGGTTTACTTTCCTAGAGACAGGATTGGGGAGGCCTTTCCAAAGGTTTTAAAGAAATGATAGCTTGTGTTCTCTAGGAATAGCAGACATTCCACCTTGGGCCTATTTCAGTGAACTTCTTTCATTTCTAAACCACCATTTTCTTTCTTCTTTCAGTTACTCAAATGTAAACCTCTGAACCCAGTTGAATTCATCCTTTGCTGCTCCCCTCCTGCCCAATGTGTCTCCACCTCCTGAGCCATCTATCATTTTCATGTCTTTTTTAAAAATATATTTTTATTGATTTCAGAGAGGGAGGGAGAGGGAGAGAGAGAAACATCAATGATGAAAGAGAACCACTGATAGACTGCCTCCAGCATGCCCCCTACAGGTGATTGAGCCCACAACCGGGCATGTGCCCTCACTAGGAACTGAACTGTGACCTGCTAGTTCATAGGTCAACACTCAATCACAGGGCCACACAGGCTGGGCCATTTTAATGTTTTTTAAAATCCATCTTTCTTTCCCTTTCTCACTGTTTTCACAGTAACTCTTGCCCCTTAAGGGTTTTTGAATGGATGAGGATATTGTTTCTTCGGAAACAGGCATTCGAGGGTTTAACCAGCAGTCCCCTGATTTAGAAGCTGGTCTGCGTGCCCAGGACGAGGGAGAACTTGTGCACATGTTCAAAATGCTGCCCGGAGGATCCTGACACAAAGCACCACATCCCGTCCTGAAACCACATTCCTACAAGTAACTGTCTGGGCCCTCTTTCTGCAGCCTCCAAACCAAGCCCTTGGAGCCAACAAGAGCCCATCTGTGATCAGGAGGAATCTGAGGAACCCTAAGCTTCAGTTTAGCCCTAACACTAGTGTCTACTAGATTTTCACCCTCTCATTATGTCTCCATGGTAACTTGCTAGATACTCAGGACTGCTGGGGCTGGGCCTCTCCCCAGCTCCTGTCACTCTCTCAGGCACCTGCAGGCCCTTCCCAGGATGTAACAACCCATCCTAATCCCCATCCTGGCCCAGGTCAGTACCCAGGTTCCCACCACCTGCAGCACCCCTGACCCTGGTTTCCTGCTGATCCCAAGGGGGCCTGCAGCACCTGGTTGTTGGAGGAAGTGGCATCTGTTGTCCCCAGATCTTCTGCCTGGAGCCCAACCCTTTTTGGGTGGCCCTTAAGCATTATTCTGGGGCCCACGCTGCTGTGCTGTCCTCCAGGATCTGCCCTTTACACTGATGTGCCCATGGCACTCCCCCAGTTCTGCCTGAACCAACAGGCAGGGGCCTTTGTTTCCTGCCCAGATCCAGCCAGTTCCTTCCCTGAAGTGTGCACTCCAGCCAGCCAGCCGCCCAGCCTTTCATCTGCTGCAGAGCTCAGACAGGGGTAGTTCGAGGGAACAAGTGCTTCCCATCTGAATGGGGCTGGCCCCACTTGTACTACATCCTTAAACTCACTGCAGGTCCTGCCATCACTTTGTGACCCTTTCCTGGTCTGGAGTGTTAGGGAAGCTCCACCTAAGTAGGCCATGGATCCCAGGAGCCATTTGTGAGAGGTCAGGGAATGACCTCACGTGCCTAGGGAAAGCTCAGAGAGATTTCTGGGAAACTCAGGAGGAGCCCAGGATGGTAGAGAATGTACCTCCTATGGAGACAGGAGTGCTGTGAGCTTTACATCTCACCTTTTGTGCCCCGAGTATGAAAACCTCTCTCAGCCCACTTCCCTCTGACTGATCAATATAAGACATGCATCAGTGCTCCAGTAAGTCTTTAAGGGACCTTAAGGCCTCTCTTGCAGAACCCTCAGGTCCTAGTCCATTTTCTTTCCCACTGTCCAAGGCTGCCTCTGGCTGATAAGCCCCATGCCCCTTGCTTGGCTGTGTTCTCTGCACATCGGTGCTTAGTAAAGTCAATCTCCATATGATCCAGGAAGGCTGCTCTCTCCTGAGGCCCCACAGCCTCCTGAGGCTGTCCTTAAACCCCCAGGTCCCAGAGCCTAACCCTAGGGGCTTCAGAGGGGCTGCAGGCCCCAGCGAACTCCTCAGTTTAGAGGTTCCATCCTTCTTTACCAGATCCTAAAGACCACAGCCCATCCACCCCACCATCAATGAGGCCCTTCAGGCTGAGCCCACCATCGAGTTTCCCTCAGGGGCAGTCCTAGACCTGATTCCCCATTCTAACCTAGGAGAGAACTCTCCCAGTTATCTCATTCTTGAGCTGAAGGGAATCCAAGAAAGCCTTCCATTTAAAAACTTTCAGACTGTTCCTGTGGGGCCCCAGGCTAGCCACAGTCCCTTCTCATATGACAGAAGCCCAGGATCCAGCAGGCAGTTCTTGGCATTGTCCTTGGGGACCACATTTAGAGAGGCTCCCGAAGTCGGTCTGCACGATCCCTCATTGTACAGAACCCAGCGAAGAAGACCAGGAAGCCTGAAGATTCTCAAGTCCCACCAGTGCTCCCCTCCCTGAACAGCAAGGAGCCTCAAAGCAGGAACATTTCTCCTCCAAGTTAGAACAGATGGAGAAGAGTCCAGTTACCGCCCCAGAAATGAACACTAACCTCTTGTCGGGCCACCTACCTCTATGTCCTTCTGAGGGTCCATCCAATGCTACTGAAGAGCCACAGTTTTAGCATCTAAACTGCACAGGGATTACGTTTGCACACCCAGAACAACCCGGGCCCGGGAAGAGGGCACTGACTCCACTCTGAGAAGCGTTCCTAAGTTTGCAGTGTGGCCCGGATCCCATGCAGATTGTAGGAACTTGGCTTTTCTAGTATCTGAGGCTCACAAATAAACTCCGTGTCACTGTGCTGGAGCCCGGAGCCTGCAACAGAGCCTCCGGCTAAACTTACAGAGCCCAGCATCCAGGAGCTTGGGACATGTCCTGGGAGGAAAACACATGCTCCCCAAGGCGGGAGTCACATGGAGAGGCCTGCTCTTTCCTCCAAGGCCCCTCTGTGGGGCACTTAAGGTGAGCCCAGTCAGTTTATATCCAGTCTGGATAGAACACTGTATTGCATAAGCTTTGTCCTGGTCCCGATAAGCAGGCTCAGAACAGAGCAAGGGCCATTCCCCGACTCTTGGTGAACCCAGTTCGTATGGGCTGTAAGTGGGAGCCCCGGGACTGTCTCAGCCGCACAGCCTCAGTCTACTTCCTGCTGGTGCTCATCTGGGGATAAGGAGCCTCGCCCTGGAAACAGGCCCCTGCCCAGGAGAAGATGAGGAGGCCCTAAGAAAATCCCTCTCACAGTCCAGGAGCCCGATCCTGAGACAATGCACCCGGCTGGCCCGTGTCACCCTGGAGAAGTGAACTGGATGGGACCTAAGTCCCCTAAAGTGCCCTGCATCGCAGTAACTTGGTCCTGGGCTAGGCAAGGCTGAGGGGGTGCAGTCAGCAGCACAGCCAGCCTCATTGTGTGTGGCCTCTCCGGTCACACAGGGCCCTGCACTGGCTTAGAGCTCTGCTGTGGCCGTATTGACACCCTCAGTAATTTTATCTTTGAACTGATGGCACAACAGAGTTTGGGGGTGAGCAGAGAAGATATGAGGAAGAAAGTAAAGAACTTGTATCTTGTATCGTTAGTGTACTTTTTTTCCTGCCTTTTATTTATTTATTTATTTACTTTTTTTTTTTTCTTTCACAAAAGGCCCAGTCCTGCCAGCAGCCCTGATGGAACCACCACCCAAGTAATCAGCTAACCTGTGAAAGAGGGGATTAACAACAAAATAATCACCAGGAATTCTCCAGCGATCTCTCAACCTCTAGTCCCAAAAGAAATTAAAAAATAAAAATATTTTATGCCTTAGGGTCACTCACCAAGTCAATTCCAGTCCCAGGATTACCTCTCTTCAAACTCACCCCAGCTCAAAGAAATCAGTTGGTGAGATCCAGGACTTAGGGGTCCTGCATCCCAGAAAATGAATCATGTTGTGACACCACAGGGTTAGTGAGAAGGGTTCTGAATGGCCGCGGAAGAAACCCTGTGGTCACGATCAGGACAAGCACAGAGGCTGGGGCAGCGGCGTCGTTCCTGCCCCAGGACCCACCCTGTGAATGTGTTTGCTAGTTCACTATGTAAACACTTCTTTTGAGTCTTTTCTGTATGCCAGGCAGTGTGGAGATGAAGATACACAGTCCTGTCTCTGACAAGAGATACAAGGATTTAGTGAATCAATTATAATAAAACAAGCTAAATACCTGTATGTATATAGAGAGTGTGCTATAGAATCACTGGGTAATCAGTGCTGCCTGAGGGAGGCAGAAAACATCTCAGGGAAGGATCCTGAAAGATGGATAAGAGTTCCCCACTCATGCTAAGAACAACCGAGAGGAGCAGCAAGCCATCCCTGCACACCTGTCACCTGCAGAATGGTGAGAGCTTGACACGACAAAAGCATGTGCTGTGTTGGAAGGGAAGTGTTTGGAAAAGAAGGCTGGGAACAGAACTGTGAAAGGGCTTTGAAAACCAGCTAAGGAATCTGGGCTTTATCTAGTATGCAGGAGGAGCCAAAAAAAGATTAGACAGTGTTAACTGTGCTTTTTAGGAAGATGGTTCAGCTAGTGGAATGGAAGAAGGCGGGGGAGGAGGGCGCAGGTAAAACCAGAGGAGGGAATGCAGACAGAGACAGTGGTAAGCAACAGGATGGCAAGGCTTTGTCTAAGGGATGTGGTAGCATCTGAGACACCACTCCAGCAGACTTGCTCACTAACTGGATGTGGAGGGCGGCGGGGGGCTGCCAACGGTTCCATCTTGGAAGATGAGGAGGATGGGACCCACACTGCAGACATCCAATATAACACATGGAGAGGTTCATGGGGGAAGATGAAGGTTGCAGTGCCTGCAGGACAGCCAGGCGTTTGCGTGTGCTACAAGCAGTTGGAAAGAGAGGTCTGGACCTCAAGAGAAGGGCTGAGAATGGAGACGCTGCTTTGGGAGGCACTCACACAGAGGCGCTGGTCCACACCACAGGGGTGAGTATGACCACCTCCAGAGAGCCTGGGGAGTCAAAGGAGCAAAGGGCAGCTCAGGGATGGCCAGAGATGTAAGAACCTGGCCAACAGATAGGGAAGGAACAGAAGGGGGAAGCAGGCAGCCATGCCACAGGGAAGTCAAGCCAGGTCACTAAATTTGGCAACCGGGAGGGCTATGTTTCCTCAGCACAGTCTCCATGGGGGCAGCTTGCCCATCATGGTTTCAGGTTTTAATAGGATAATAAAGGGAAGGAGAGAGACAGAGCAGTTAGAAAGGGAAGGGAAGGGAAGGTCAGGGGTTATAAATATTTATATATTTTTAATTATTTTATTATTTATCTGTTTGTTTTTCAACATCTTTTTTTTTTTAACCCTCACCAAAGGGTATTTTTCCATTGATTTTTAGAGAGAGTGGAAGAGAGAGGGAAAGATAGAGAAATATCAATGTGAGAGAAATAGTGATTGGTTGTCTCCTGCATGCACGTTGGATCCTGTAACGGAGATATATGCCCTTGACCAAAATCAGACCCGGGACCTTTCAGTCCACAGGCTGACGCTCTATCCACTGAGCCAAACTGGTTAGGGCAGGGGCTATATTTTTAATGGTCAAACATACAGGGAAGCAACGATAAGGATGAGAACAGGCCCCTGGGGAAGCGGGAAGCAGGGTGCTATAGAGAGCCAAAGGGAGGGATAGGGCCCGTGCAGGCTGGCTAAGCTGGTGAAGGGGCATTCATGCCAGATGACTCCTATGTTCTCGGTTAGAAGGAAGCAGGAAGGTGACATCAACTGGGAGATGAGAAAGGGCAAAGTTCAAAGGCTTTAAGGAATCAGGCCCAGCTGGGGTGGCTCAGTGACTGAGTGTCAACCTATGCACCAGAAGGTCCTTGTTCCATTCCCAAACAGGGCACATGCCCGGGCTGCAGATTCCTGATAGGGGTTGTGCGGGAAGCAGCCTATCGATGATTCTCTCTCTATTGAGGTTTCCATCTCTTTCTCCCTCTCCCAGCCTCTCCAAAATCAACAAAAATATTCTTTTTTTTAAAAAAAGCATCTTAATTTCCAAGGTGGAGACCTGCTTCAGGGTGGAGCCCTGCTTCCTGCTTTCAGGTTTCCCGGACCTTGGCCAGTTGTTTATTCCAATCTCTGCCTCCTGCCTGAGTTCCACAAGCTCACACCCACTGACCTGCTCCCCTGCAGCTCCTGCTGGGCTTCCTGGCTGCCCCTCCCTCTCGGTGTAGACTCAGCCTGTTGCTGACACATGTACCTTCCTGCAGTGCCTGCTATGGCCGGCCAGCTCTGCCTTTCTCTGGCACCTAAGCCACCTACAACCCACAGAGCCCAATCCCAGCAGTCCCCATCATGATTTCTCTCTCTCTCTCTCTCTCTCTCTCTCTCTCTCTCTCTCTCTCTCTCTCTCTCCCTCTCTCTCTCTCTCATCTTTCTAAAACTCTGCTCTGCATCTAGCAACTCCCACCTTCCTCTCAACTCACCAGTACCCCCAAGATCCTACAGGTGCTCTCCATTGCCAGTTACAGCAATTTAGCTGTGGGATGAAGAATGCCTACCGATCTATTAAATTCGGCCTGCATAACATTTTAATAAAAATGGAATCTATCCAGGTAGTCACATGTGCCATCCTTTTTACAAAGATGTTCCAGCTCGTGGCATGGAAGAAAGGAATGTGTTAAGATAATTAACACATCCATTACCTCACATAGTTAATTCTGTTTATTTTGTTGTTTTTGCATCAGACCTATCTCAGGCCCAATTCACAAGCACAGGTGTCCACCTGCTCTCCAAAGGTGTTTGGCAATAAAGTCCACACAATCTTAAGATTTAAGGCCTTTTATTCTCTGACTCCAGAATGCCTCTCAAACCACACTGCATTATGCAAACCCCTTTTTCCAGAAGTCAGTCTGCCCTGTCCCCCCTTTGCATTCCTGGCCTTCGGGTCTCTCTAGCTATGTGCATGCCTGTCTCCCACCCTGCCTCTCCTATATGCATGCCCTCTCCCCTGCACTGGTCATACTAAGATCTGGCTCAATCCTACCTCTTCGAGGAGGCCTCTATAGACCATCCACAGCATTTTTTTGCCTGGACTCCATCACTTTGTGGTAGGCAGTTAGACAGACATGATGATAGCAGAGCAAAGATGATGGGCCAAGCACAGAAAGCCACCAGGTAGAAAGCCCCAGGTGTCTAACAATGGACAATTAAAGGGTGGGACCTTGACCCCATGGTGACTTTTCCTCCCCTAGCATATTGCTAATCTTGACAATTTGGATCCCTGACCTTTTCCTCCAGGCCCAGAAAAGCAGCAAAATCAGACCAGTGATCCCATATATGGTTGACCTCAGGACCAGCTGCTTTGAATAATGACCCCCTACCTTGGCCAACCAGTCAGGAGAGACTACAACCCTGTAAGGACACACCTGGAAAACTGCTGAATATTCTATTGAGATCTTCCCCTGGGACCTCCCCTAAAATCTCCACCCTTAAATCCTTTAGGATGGAGGACCCAATAGCGCTCCCCATGGGGACCATACCTGTTTCTGTCCCTTCGCCTTCCCATTCCCCTTCTCTCTCTCTCCCGGCCCCAAGCATCACCATTGGCTTCCTCACGCCCAAGCTCCAACGGCCCTCCCTTTACCTCTGAAAGTTGTTTCCTAAGCCCATTTATTCTAGGAATTACTTTTTCTACCTCTGTGACTTACTAAATAACTGTTCTCTTGTTTGGGCCTTCGCTCTGAATTCTTTCCCAGTGGGAAGTCAAATGCCAAGGTTGTTGAGCCCATTGCCAGTCTGACTCCTGGGTCTAACATCTGGTGCCGTCTCCGATGCCTACAACTTGACGGTTATGTATATTTCTTTGTTATCATTTCTTTTGCTAAGTTGCCGGTTTCCTCAGATAAGCCTATAAAAAGGATCCCTTATAAGTTGTAGATACGAAAGGCCACCTGGAGCAGATCTGCCTCTGAGTAATCTGTCTCGCACATGAGCCAACCACTGACTCACAGACCTTGGTTGTCTCCTGGGAACCGTAAAACATCAGAATGAGCGAGCACAGATGCAGAGCCTTCGGGGCAGAGGCCACATCTTTAGTTTGTATAACTGACTAAAGCCTGGTAGGCACTCCATAAATGTTTATGATGAATAAGTACAAAAAGCAGAAATCTCCTCTTGTTCCAAAAACATCAAGGCTAAAACAGTCCCACTGGCGGGCAGTAAACTCTGACTGATGGAAACAAACAATCCCTGTTGCGAACCACAGGCATCAGAGGCCAGGTGCGCTGCACTAGGCTAGAAGGGACAGCCACGAGAAGAAGCAGGAACTAGGAAGACCTGAGCTCTGGCCACACACTAGCAATAACTTGCAAGGTGACTTTGGGCAAATCTCTCAGCAGCTATTGATTCTTCAAGGTAACAGAATCCTTCCTCCTCACCCCCTGCAATTATAATAACCATCTGGTGGAAAGGGAGAGTAGGTGGCTGGACCAGAGGGACATCTCTCAGAACAGGGAGAAGGGCTGCTCACCTGTGGTGTCCCCAGCCATCACTACGGGTTCCCCTGCCCTTTCTCCCGGCTTCTCTGTGGATCCCTGGGTCTGTGACAGGCTGGGGTTCCAGAAAACACTCTTTATTCCCTACTCCCACCCAACCTGTGTGCTTGTTATACACTAGCTACACAGTCCCCAGTGGATAGTTTATAAGTACAAACAATATTAGCACAGATTTGATAAAATTCTACCAGAGGTCAGCACACACCAGGCTATTCCAGGTGTTAGCCTGAAGGTGTGATAGGTAATAATCCCATTCTGCTTTAGCAGAAATAGAGGCCCCTGGAGAAGGCATTCCTGAGTTCTGGAACCCTAAGTCTCCCAGCCTGGGTAATGGCAGCAGGTTTGGATGTCCCTGGGGAATGGAACCTCTCTGCTAAGTGACAAGCCAGAGAAAGACCAACACCATATGCTATCTCTTATATGTGGAGGTCAAAGCAAAGAAAGAAGCCAATTTCTGAAAAATGGAATGAAAACCCCTGTAGGAGCTTGAGGATACTGATAGGTTGAGAGGAAGGTGGGAGTTGCTAAATGCAGAGTAGAGTGGTGGTTGTCAGGGCTTGGGGGAGGGAAAATGGGAGATGTAGGTCAAAGGGCACAACATTTCAACTTTAAATTCTAAGGGTCTCATGTACAACATGATGAGCATGGTTAATAACATGGTACTGTTTTCCTGCAAGTTGCTGAGAGTACACAGTAAGTATTCCCACCACAAAAGCAACAACAAAATAAACATAATTAACCATGGGAGGTGATGGATGTGTTGATTACTTTAATCTTGGTAATCATTCTACAATGTACATGTATATAAAATCATCATGCTGTACACTTTAAATATGTACAATTATACCTATCAATTAAGGGGGCAGGAAGAGACAGAATTTGAGAAGTGTTTCTTTACCCTGCACCCAGGCAATAAGGTATTCAATCATTGTCCCAGAGGAAGAGGAGGATTTCAAGTTTTTCTTTTAAAAAAAAATATATATATATATATTTTATAGATTTTTTACAGAGCAGAAGGGAGAGGGATAGAAAGTCAGAAACATCGATGAGAGAGAAACATCTATCAGCTGCCTCCTGCACAGCTCCTACTGAGGATGTGCCTGCAGCCAAGGTACATGCCCTTGACCGGAATCGAACCTGGGACCCTTCAGTCCGCAGGCTCTATCCACTGAGCCACACCGGTTTCAGTGGTTTCAAGTTTCTAAAAAGAAGAAAAGCTAGAAAGTTCTGAAGGAGGAAGTGTGATTGGAATGGACTGAGAGGAGCAGGACTGAAAGGGTGTGTGGAGGAGATGGAGGGAAGAAAGCAGAGCAGTGATTTCGCTGGAAACAAGGATGACGATTTGGAAAAATGACTTCTGCTCTGACTCACAGGGAGGCATTTGCATCCACGAAGCAGGAAAAGGAAGAACCAACAGCCAGGTCCGACATAAAGGGCTACAGACAGCAGAGGAGAGGCTGGCACAGAACTAAACCTGTGGGGGTGGAGGTTATCAACAAGTGGAGACTATCTGAAAAGGTGGGATGCGGTGGTGGGCAACAGTGGGTTTTGGTTTTTTTAAATTTGAAGCTGTCTTCCTTCTAACACAAGACAATGAGGTTTCTCAATCACTAACCTCCCCCTCAGAATGGAGGGGTCGGTCAAGCAGAATCGCAAGGAGCAGCAATTGGAAGGAGGTTATGTTTGTGCTCACTCATTCACAGTTTGCCCTGGAATAAATGCCTCTCTCCCTCAAGGCCCTTGTTCCTGCTGCAATGTCCCGAAGCACACAAAGGTGCTCCTTGGATTCGCTGTTTCAAGACAAAAGTATGAACTCCCTGGACTCAGTGTACTCGGGATTGGTGCCTGGGCAGCTTGACTGCGAAAAAAATGAAGCATTCTGACATGACTGCACAGCAATAAGACAGCTCCGGTGTGCCAACTGTCTGATCGTCTCACTCAGCACTTCTTAAGGCAAAGCTTTCACTTTTTTTAAAAAACAGGTATCTGATTACTAAGGCATGCAAGGCAGCAAACGCTGAAAGCAGGCTTCTGTGATAGGGAAGCCACTGTAAGTCCACAAAAGCTGAAAGCAAATGTTCAGAATTCCCAGGGGCTCTGGTTAGCATCTTTGGACTCCTGGTTTCTGCACGTGTGTGCACGTGTGCATGTGTGGATGCATATATGTGTACCCCCCTCCCTTTTTTTAAATGGAGCAAGGACAATTCATTGATGAAGGTCAGAAACAAAAACTTAAGTATAAAAGGCCTGGGTTCTGGACCCCATTCCATTCTGACAAAGGTTAGATTTCCAATCCTAGTAGAGATGGTAATAGCACCTGACTAACTAGGCATTCCTGGTAGGAGGCAATAGCAAGATGAGGACAATTTCTTATGAGGACTGTCTCAGAGATCTACACAAGGTGTTGGTGCTGTGTTACGAGATTTTTATTAAGCTAACACTTGATAGCCAGGATCTCACTTATAATTTTTCATTCATAAATGTTGCAAAAATAGAATCATTAACATAATTTCACTGAGGGTAGGGGTGGTGGTGACCACATGTTCAGATTGGCCCTGGTCCCCTGGAACCAAGCTGGTGCCATTTGCCAGCTGTCTGGCAGCCTCTGCAAAGCACGCCCAGCTAGCTTCCTCCAGGCTACCCGTCCACTTTACAAAACCTGCCACCATGATGGCACCACCAGCAGGTCTCTAGTCTCCATCCCTACAGTGCCTGTGACATTATCTGGGGGAAAGGACACTCTGCTTGGATACTGGGCAAGGCTCTTCAGGGTCAAACGAAGGCCTAAAAAGACTATCTTATGCTTCTTAGCACTTACTGCTTATTATGTGATCTGCTTAGCACTTACTGTGTACCAAGCACCACACTAGGTACTTTGTGTGTGTTATCTCACTGTACCCCCAAACCTGGCCAGGCCAGAGGTACTGCTATCATCCCCACATAACAGAGGGGGAAGCAGGCAGGCACATTGTTCAGCATCACACAACCTGGAAGTGGCAAGGCCAGAATTTAAATCTGGTTCCCCCCTACTCCAGGGCCCTTCTGCTCACCATTCAATTCAATGAACATATGGTTTGAAGACTGGAGCTGTCAGTCCTGAGATATAATGTCATGACTGTTACTACCATGCTGCAACACCTTAAAACCAATAAGGGCAAGCTAAAACTTGAGAGGTCAAGTGACTCTAGTGAAATAACCTTAACAAGGAATAAAAGGATATACAGGCTCTATACCCCATTGCCTGGCTTGATGCTGCTCTTGCCCTATAAATTGTAAGAGGCTGCTAGCTCACCTTGAAGAGCGGGGTCCTGGGGCCAGTCTGCTGGGACTCTAATCTCAGCTTTCTTTCTAATCCTGGGCAAGACACCGAACCCCTCTGGGCCTCAGTTTCCTCTTCTGATAATACCAACAGAACCTTCCTTTTTGGGCTGTCATGAAGATGAAATGAAATCAAACATGTAAAACGCTCAGAGCCACATAGAACCCACAATGAGTATTAATGGTAATTATTTGTACCAGTCAGAGTTTATGGGCAAGATGGTTTATACTCAAGTTTCCCTGTCTATTAAACAGATGGGCAGAGCTGCTACAGGATTAAGTGAAATAAAATCCTGAAAGCATGTCACATGCAGACCTCCTTGCAGTAGGCACTCAGAAATATTCATTTGTTTTCCTCTTTCCAGTGCAGCACTCTCACATGGTCTTCTGAGACCTATCTCCCATGTTATAAAGCGGGACGCCCCCTCATTCCCCAGCCCAGCGACCTCACAGGCAGGTCATATCAGAGCTGGAGCAGGTCAACAGCCTGGCTGTATGTGAGGTAACCTGGCTCCTACTTACAGTTCCAGCTTTTGAAGAGCCACATATCTCCCCTAAACCTCAACTTCCTTATTTATTCAACCTACTAGAGGCCCGGTGCACGAAATTTGTGCACAAGGCGGGGGGGGGGGGAGGTGTCCCTTAGCCTGGCCTGCACCTTTTCCAATCTGGGACCCCTTGAGGGATGTCCGACTGCCCGTTTAGGCCCAATCCTACCTGAATTGGGCCTAAACGGGCAGTCGGACATCCCTCTCACAATCCAGGACTGCTGGCTCCCAACTGCTCACCTGCCTGCTTTCCTGATTGCCCATAACCGCTTCTGCCTGCCAGCCTGATCATCCCCTAAACACTCCCCTGCCAGCCTGATTGATGCCTAACCACTCCCCTGCCAGCCTGTTTGCCCCTAACTGCCCTCCCCTGTAAGCCTGGTTCCTCCCAACTGCCCTCCCCTATAGCCCTGGGTCCCCTCTCCTCCCATATGCCTTTCCCTGCAGGCCCAGTCATCCCAACTTCCCTCCTCTGCTGTCGTCTGGTCACCCTTAACTCTGCTCCCCTGCAGGCTTGATCACCCCCAACTTCCCTCCCTTACAGGCCTGGTCCCTCTCAATTGCCCTCCTTTGCTGGACATCTTGTGGTGGCCATCTTGTGTCCACATGGGGGCAGGATCTTTGACCACATGGGGGCAGCCAACTTGTGTGTTGGAGTGATGGTCAATCTGCATATTACTCTTTTATTAGATAGGATTATAATCTCAGCAAGTGTGTTACAGACAGCGTGCTGCACATTAGAGATGTAAAGATAGATAAGGTACAGTCCCTGACTTCAAAGAACACACATTCTAGCTAAACATAAAGGCATGGATTGTGGTATAGACAACACACAGGTGGCCCCAAGGAGGGAGCCATCAGATTTACTGAGGCAGGGCAAGGAAAGATTCAGAAAAGGCAGGCCCTGGTGCTGAGTCTTACAGATGAATGGGAGTTTCCCAGGCAGAACCAGAGGAAAGGTATTCCAGCAATTGCAGAGGCTTAGGGATGCAAAACGAGGAACTGTAAATAATTAATTATGGCTGAGTACAGGGTGCATCTAGGGGAGTGGCAGCAAAACAGGATAACATCATCCCCACTTCCCTTGCAGGGGGACTTGATGAGAACAATGCCTTAAAACACTGAAAGGGACACCATGTTACAGAAATGTCATGTATGATTGTTAGGAGTACTCTAGCAAGGCTCCTTACGGCATTAATTTCACCTGTTTCCCAGCATGAGGACTCCGAATATTATTTCTTCTGTTACCATCACCTTACCTCCTTTTTCTCTCCCCTGAGGGAAGACAAACAGGAGTTAGTATTGATCTGAGTGGAGAGGTGGGAGTGAGGAATGAGAAGAAAAGTGTCCAGCTCTTTCTTTCAATTACTACAGATCTTTTGAAAGCCCCTTATCTATAATGTTTCTCATATTATAAAAGAGTTCAGTTCTTTATTGGCCAAAAAAGAAACCTTGACCCTAAAACCATAACATTTTAGACGTTCTTGACCATAACCCATAGTAAGAAATACATTTTATGCCATAATCCATCACACACACACACACACACACGCACGCACGCGTGCGCACACGTTATAAAACAGTGTCAGTTACAATCTCCAAGTTGATTTCATTACTTGACACTTTGAAAAATACCTACAGTTTGAACATCACCACCCTAAGAGACAGGAAGGTTCATGGAAGATTTCAAAAGTGTAATTCAACTTTTCTTTTGCATTTCAAGTCATTGCAAAATAGAAGCAAGTCCAGTCCATTTTCTGGGAAACAAACCACCCGTTTGCACAGTTCACTTGGTGCTGTGCTAATGGTACAGGAGAGGTTTTGGGGAGAGGGGAGGGAAGGGTCCTCGTGTGTTTGGTTGCTGCAGGTGATTAACATGTTGACAAGCAGAATTCCAAAACACAGGACTCTCTCTTGGGCAGGGCCTTGATGCCCCGTGGAAAGTAAGATCCTATGTCTCCAATGCCTTTTCAACAAGAACATTCAATAAACAGCTTCTTTCATGTAAAGGGCCCATCACACTTCATAACCCAGGAATGAGCAAGCATTCTGCCCCAGGGCTGCTGAAATGGGAACACGATGACTAGGTGCCCTCGCAATCATGCACAGATTTAAAATTCACAGCACTATCCTCATAGCTTCCACCTCCCTCAATGAGGAAAGAATCTGCTCCCTATCCAGCTCTGCATGCCTTTGTGTCCAACAAAAATCCTAAAGCTGGAGATAAATACAAAAGTCTTCTCGTCTACCTCTCTCCTTCCAAAGAGGATGCAAACTAAACTTTTCCAGCTCACAGTTGAACTATTTCCCCTTGTACCTCAACACGCATCTGTAATCTTAAGGGCTTTCCTTGTGGTACTGCAAAAGCTTTAGATGTTTCTACCATCACATTTTTTATTATACTGTTTCTCCTACTTAGAATGTTTTCCCTTCCTGCCCATACAAACTCCATTTAATTTTCCAGATCACATCCCAAGAAGTCTTCCCCAAATTCTACAGACATCTCCATCCCTCCCCCTTTCTCTGAAATGAATTCATGCAACCTTTTGCCTCTTACATGTTGTTTAACAAACAGTTAATATATAGGCATTTAAGTGTTTATAAGAAAATTTAATCTTAAATTAACCTTTCTTACAACATACATACCAAGGAGTAAATAGAAAGGTTTAGTATTTTATTATGAAGCTATTTAAATCAGGTAATCATTATAGAAATAAACATTAAATTATTAATTTCCATATACTCAGAACCAGCAACAACAATAATGGTAGATGTCAGCACTGTTGACTTTTCTGATATACTATCACCTGGGGGACACTTGTCTCAGGTAACTAAATTTTTTCATGTATCAGAGCAGCTGAGCAGCTTCCGCCACAAGCAGACGCTATGGTAAATGCTCTCATGGGAGAAGACTCTGTGCTTGGTATGCAGTCAATCCACAAAACTCTGCATCAGCTTTGGTGACTTTTGGTTATAACAGGATCATTGAATTTTATAACATTGAAAGAACTTAAAATTATCTGTTCCGCCTCAGAGGAGGAAATTTAACCAAAAATGGTGAGCTAATGTGCTTCAGATCACCTTTTTAGAAAATAACAGAGTTGAAGTTAAAACCCTAAACAAATCTTCTGTTATCTAAAGAAATCAGCTCAAAACCTCAGACCACCTAGCTCTTCAGTTTCACTTCCCTGGCCCCCAGACTTCCCGTCTTCCAGCAGATCCCTTGGTCTGACCACGGAGGAACTTCCCCAAGTCAATACCCAACTGTCTTCCTCTCATCAACCAATTCCCTGATGTTGTTCCATCTCAATGCCACGACTTCTCTTATCCTGCTGGGCAATTTCACTGTTTATTCCAGTGTTTCCCTTATCCAATACCGCACCTACCAAAACCACATGGCTGCTTTGTTTTAAACCCTTCCGTATGGTCCAGACAAAGTTACCTACGAAACCGACACTTGTGACTATGACCACATCACGAAGAGTCCTACTCTCTCCACCTAGGATTATAGAAGTTTCTTCTATCCAATGCTGCATGTGAATATCATATGCTGAAAAAGTTAAGTTTTCTCCTTAATCTGGCAGGTAGTTGCTCAAGACACATAGCCAAGCAAACGATTATGTTTGTAAGTTAAGCAGGAAAAGCATAAGAGTCCATTCACACTACCAGTAAATAACAAGCTTTACTCTTTACCAAAAATATCCTCTCTTGCTCAAGAGCAGAACCATTGGTTAACCAACCCCACCCCCCTTTTCTTATTCTTATCTATATTCTTGTCAAGGCACTCAAAGAAGAAGGAGGTGGTCAAAGCAGAAGACAGGACAAAGATGAGACCCATGAAAAGTCCAAACACCCAAAAGTGGTTGCAAAGTGTGTGTTTAACATGTGGACTCCAAAGGCCAAATGGCTATCTTGGTTCCACCAGTAACAGCCAAATGGCCTTGGGCATATTGCTTCAATTCTCTGCTTAGTTTCCTCATCTGGGAAATAGGGTAATAGCAGTACCTACCTCACAGGGTTGTCATGAGCATTAAATTAGTTCATACAGGTAAAATACTTAGGACAATGTTTGACACATATGAAACACCACATAAATATTAGTTAACTAATCCCTAGCTGGTAGGCTCAGTGGATAGAGTGTCAGCTCATGAACTGAAAAGTCCCAGGTTAGAATCCAGTCAAAGGCACTTACCTTGGTTGCAGGTTCCCTGGCCTGGTAGGGGTGCATGCAGGAGGCAACCAAACAACGTTTCTCTCTCACATCAATGTTTCTCCCTGTCTCTCCCTCTCCTTTCCATTCTCTCTAAAAATCAGTGGAAAAATATCCTTGGGTGAGGAATAATAATAATAATAATAATAATAATAAAATATATATATATATAAATAAATAAATATTAGTTAACAAAAGTAAATCTTGAGTTGGAAATTATTTTAACTACCACACTGTGTGTCTGCTGATCTGCAAATCTTACGAGCAGTTTTAGGACATAGAAACATTATGATAGTTTTCACCCCACATTGCAGACCCCCTATATCCTCTAATGTGGATTGTTTCCTGAGAACTCATTTTTTAATTCCTTTACATTGGGACTTTCCCAGAATATACTCAATAAATATGTGCTGAATGAATGGGAAGAATGATTCACTGGGCTTTTCTTACCTAAGACAGTCATCACTGTCTTCATTAGCTTCATGGGGGTCCTCCGGCGGCTGATGGAGCCACTGGTATGTGGGGACAAGACGTTGGTTTTCCTCTTGACGTACATGTAGATCCGCAGGTACACCACGACCATGATGAAGAAGGCCACGAGGTTGGACACAGTCCAAAAAATGAGGTAACTCCTGCTGTAAATGGGGGCCAGGGAAGAGCAGGTAGAGAGGTCACAGAGGCAATTCCAGCCCAGTGTGGGGACCGCCCCCATAAAGATGGCAATGGCCCAGACAAACAAAATGAGCAACGTCACCCTCTTTTTGGTCAGGTTGCTGTGGACCCGCATCCTCATGATTGACATATGCCTCTCCAGGGCAATCACCAACAAATTGGTCAGGGAGGCAGTCAAGCTAGTGTCCAGGAGCCCCTGGCGGAGAAACCAGCGGTTGACGGTCAAAGTTTTTGAAACAGGGCCAGTGTTGAACATCAGGAATACATAGGCAATTCCGGCAAAGAAATCTGCAGCAGCGAGGTTAGCCAACAGGTAGTAGAAGGGGAAATGAAACTTTCTGTTTTTAATCACCGCTGCGATGACCAGAGAATTAGAAAAGAAAATAAACAGGCAGAAAAATGTTCCAACACATAGAACAATCACAAGCTTCGTTCCTGTCCAGTCATCGGTAGTATCAGGGTTGCTTCTATTATAAAAAAAGTCCATCTGCTTATCATAGTGACACTCATTCATTGTGGAGAAGAACTGAACATCCTAGAAAGAAATTTAAAGAAGAAACAAATATCACTCTTTGCAAAATCCATCAATAAACCACCCATTGCCACCTGTCTGGCCAGTTTCTCTCAGTCCTTCCAATCTCAGTAAATGTCCCTTGCTCCAGGACCCAACTCTGGCCTCCTATCACAGTATTTATTTCAGATGGGTAATTGTTGTCTGTTTCCCAGGTGAGGTTCAAGCTCAGTGAAGGAGTGTAAATGTCACCACTATAACCCCAGAAATTATATACATTCCCTGGCTCCCTCAAGACAGATCTTTGCTGAATGCTGGCTGACCGGCTGCCTGACCAGCTGCCTGAATGTATCAATGAATAAATCATCATGGAGGTAGCAGTAAGTCAAATATTCTGAGCCCTGCAATATCCACTCTGTCCTGGTAATGACTGCAGTACAGCATATTAATGCTTTCTCCTGGTGGTTTCCAGCTCATTTCTTATTTATGGGTTCTGTTCATTAATCAAAGGCAGGTTGGCAATGACAGGCACATTCTTGCCAAGATAACGAGTGTTGAGTTACTTTTCACATGACCAAGTGGCTTCCCCAAGAGTTCAATTTTCCACCACTCTGATTCCACTCCTGATCTTGCTTTTGCCATCTTTTGGTTTTAAGTACAATGACAACACGCACTTGACAAGCCTGTGGTACAGGCTGGAGACTGGTCTCAACACTCCTTCCTTGCCTTTTTGTTTACTTCTTTCTTATTCTCTAGTCCAAACTGTACCAATGTGAATTTGTTTACTGGACTTTCCAACTCCTTCCCTGAGCTCTCTTCAACACAGTAGGTGGTGGGAGGAGAGGTCTTCATGGGTAAGTCTGAGATCTGGAGTTTGGACAGACATCCAAGGATGTAAGACCATAACTGCCAAGCAAGGGCAAATCCTCAGGACACATGTCTGAAAGTAGACCCCAAATGGAGGTATCAGGCAGACAGGGAAGATACTAATCTCAGCTCCAAGATCTCTTGGGCCCCCAAAGTGAGGGCTTTTGGCCAAGAAGAGGCTGGGTACAGGCTCTAAGACTGATTGCCCATCTTCCTATCCATGGTGGGATGTTCTACATCACAAGGATCTGGATATAGCCATGTAAGGTTCTATCAAAGAGGACCAGGGTTGAAGGTCAGGAAATCTAGTCTGGAGAGAATAACCATGGGCTTCCTCGCAAGCAATGAGGCTGCAATGTGTTTGTGGGAGATCCAGTAGGCTCAGGCCCTGAGCAGTTCACTGCTGGGAATGAAGTGGCTCTAACAGAAAAAGCTTAATGGAAATCCCCAGCTTTTAAGGATCTTATAAACTCTGTAATCCAATACCACATACAGGATCAGGACAAGCATATCAGATATCAGTTTGAAGTTCTACAAAACAGAAATGTATCTTAGGCAGCCTTTTTATTTACATTTTAATGACATGTGACACCTTTATTTTTTAAATTTCTTTATTGATTAAGGTATTACATATGTGTCCTCATCCCCCCATTAACCTCCCCCACTCTCGCCCTCACACTCCTGTTGTCGACATGTGATACCTTTAAATGAATTGACATATGCCTCTCTGCCATAGCAAATGGAAGGTAAGAATATGACTTTATATCCTTAAAATCAATAAACTGAGAGTGGTCTCAAGGGACAAATAGTTCTAATGCCTTTCCATTATAAGAAAGGGGACTCAATTTTAATAATGACAAAACAAAAATTACTCTCTTTCATAGGATTCACCAGTATTTAATTACCAGTATCAGATAACTCCCTACAATAGGCCAATATATCTACACTTTATTGTGATAATTTTTTAAAATTAAAAGTATAAATATATTTGATCATTTTAATAGCTTCCTAATATTCCAGATTATGAATATACCACACTTTATTTAACTGATCCCTAAATGCTGGACACTTAGGTTGTTTCTAATATGTTTCTTTTATAAGCAAGGTTACATTCTTGTGCATTAATCTTTACATACTTGGCCAATTATTTCCATAGATTTCAAGTTGAAGTAATTTATATAAATTTATTTAAAGGTTTCTGATACATATTGTCAAACTGTCCTTGAGACAGATTGTTTCTAATTCTACTAGCAACATATGAGTGTTGAGTAGAAGATAATAATCTATAAAATTAAATTTAAATATCTAAGGAAAAAAATCAGCTTTCAACAATGTTTAAAGAATATAGAAATTCAAAACAAACAATAAAAAAACATGAGAAATTTTAGTGATGTAGTTAATATGTATCCTTTCATTAATGAAAAAGAATGTATTTTGTTTTGCTATATGGTCTGGATACCTAAGAGAAACACATTCTAATTTTAAATAATATATCTCTGATTAATTCATCAGCAATGTAAAGACTATTATGTCAGAAAGATGTTGGAAATATAATATTATCAAAATAACACACACAACACTTTAAGGTTTCCCAATTTCCTTTTGAAGGAATGTTAATATTTTAATTTGGGTTCATAAATTTGGTTGCATTTATAATTATATGATGTCTTAAAACCTCAATGATTTTTACTTCAAAAATCTTCAAATTCAACTTTCCTCCATAAAAACTTAAATGGCACATTCTTAGACATATTTTCACAAAAGAGAAAATATGTCTAAGGATCACAGAATCATACCTTAAGGTGTGAGAGGAGTCAAGAGATGATAAATATCTGTTGGGATATGTCCCCTCGGGCAAGGTCAATAAAAGAAAAATTAAATAAATGGGACTACATCTAACTTTGTGAGACTAAGTAGTTTTGTCTTACCAAGTAGAGGAACCGTGATTAGCCAGAACTTCCGCCAAGCAACTCCCTGTCTCTCAACCTTGAATTCTACTTTTGGCTGAAACATATATAGGGAAACAGAGGATAGACTATTGTGCAGCCATTTAAAAAAATCACATTTACCATGAAGTCGTGGTAATAGAAGAAAGATATGCCATTATTTTAATTACAAATAATTATATATTAGGTATATGTGTATATATATATATATATATATATACATACATAAATGTGTGGTGTCTTGACTATTTTTTAAAGATACAGAAAAAGGATAAGAAAAAGTCTCAAAGTATAATATCAAGAATGGTAGAATTGAGGGTCATTAAAAAATTCTTTACAGATTTTTCAGTTCCACATTTTCTATAATAAATAGGCTTTTAAATGCTACTTTAAAAATTCTGTCTGAGAAGCACACATTCTACTTAATGCATTCTACCTTTCTTGACAACTACAGTCTGAAACATCAGAATTAATGTTCAAAGGAAAAAGATTCACCTATGTCCATTATTACTACATTTATCAGCAAAGCACACTGTAGACTTTTTCAGTGATAATGAAAATAAAATGATTTTCTACTTAAAGCTTCATGTAACCATAAAACCTTCTATGCTGATAATTAACCAAATCAGGACATCATTTCCCCCAACTCTCCTATAAAACATTTCCAAATGCAATCATCCCAGAGCTCCAAAAATGAATAACTGGAAGTTTTGTAAATTAGTACTTTTGATTTTTTTCTTCTCTGCCATGTGCTGCCAAAGCTGTTGACCATCCCCAGTACATATCAACTAAAAATCACCGTATTTTCTTAGCTGGAAATTACCAAAAACTTTGGTGAATTTACAACAAATGATCAGATTTATCATCTCTTGACCCCTCTCATACCTTAAGATATGATTCTGTGATCCTCGCCTAAATACCCCCTTCACAGAAATACCTTCTCTGACCAATCCAAAGTAACTTCATACTGACACTATAGAACCCCCAGAAGAAAACATAGGCAACAAACTCTTTGGCATTTCTCTTAGTAATATCTGTTTGGATATGTCCCCTTGGGCAAGGTCAACAATAACAGAAAAATTAAATAAATGGGACTGCATCCAACTAAAAAGGCTTTGTACAGCAAAGGAAACCATAAACAAAATGAAAAGACAACCTATAAAATGAGAGGAGATATTCACAAATGACATATATATAACAAGGGGTTAATAACCAAAATATATATGGAACTTATACAACTTAACACCGAAGGACCCAAACAATTCAAATAAAAATTTGGGCTGAGGCCCTGAATAGACATTTCAGATGGCCAATAGACATATGAAAAGATGTTCAACATCACTAATCATCAGGGAAATTAAAACCACAATCATATATCACCTCACATCTGTCAGAATGGCTACCATGGATCAATCAACAAATAGCAAGTGCTGGTGAGAATGGAGAAAAGGAAACCCTCATACACTGCTGATGAGGTTATAAATTGGTATGGCCACTATGGAAAACAGTATGGAGGTTCCTCAAAAAATTAAAAACAGAGCTGCCACATAATCTAGCAATCCCAATTCTGGGTACTTATCCAAAGAAAATAAAAACACTAATTCAAAATGATATATGCATCTCTAAGATATGATCACAACCTAGATATCCATCAGTAGATGAATGAATACAGAAGTGATATATATAAGATGGGGCAAAAGTAGGTTTATAGTTGTATGAGAAACATAGAGTTTATTCTCAATTATTAATTATTATATTAATTTCCATAAAGCAACTATAAATCCATTTTTGCCCCACACTGCATATACAGTAGAGTATTATTCAGCAATAAAAAGAATGAAATCATACCATTTGCAATGATATGGATGGACAGAGTATATAGTGCTAAGTAAAATAAGTCAGACAGAAAAAAACAAATACCATATATGCTGTTACTTACATGTGGAATCTAAAAACCCACACACGCAAATGAATAAACTAAACAAAACAGAAACAAACCCATAGATATAGAGACAAGCTCATGGTGGCCAAAAGAAAGTGGGGAGGGGAACAGCCTCACAGCTCTCACAACCAGAGAGCCCTGTTGTATCTTCACCAGAGCACCTATCATCTGTTACCTGTTTTCTTTTGTTCTTATGCATTTATAGGTCAGCCCCCATCCTAGACCAGTCTACTCTGGGGGTGCGGGTACCATGCCTTTTATGCTCCTGTTGATAGCATCAACATTTGTGGAATGAATGAATGAATGAATGAATATCCACCTACACTATCTCTTCCCATCACTAAAATGAAAAGGTTCAATTACTAGTAAATGCCTTTGCTGACTTACACGTCACCCACTAAATATACCAATTAGGGAGTTCCTTACTTATTAAGTACTTGTTCTTGGGTTAGTTACTATCTCTACTTCATTATTACTACTGCATGTTTAATTGCTAATATTTGAGTGATTACTTTGTGTCTGGTGTTGGACTAAGCATTTTACATGGTCTCATTCAGTCCTCTCAGCAATTATGTGGATGCTCTTATTGTAGCCATCTATAATAATAAAAACATAATATGCTAATTAGACCAGACAGCTGAATGACCTTTTGGATGTCATTCCAAACATCCTTCCAGATGAAGCTGTGGTGGTGGTGGCCAAGGCAGAGGTAGTTAGGGGCAATCAGGCAGGCAGGCAAGTGGTTAGGTGCCAGTGGACCTGATTGCGAGAGAGATGTCCAACTATATTCCCTGAGGGGTCCAGGATTGCAAGAGGGTGCAGGCTGAGCTGAGAAACCCTCCCCCTTCAACCCAGTGCATGAATTTCGCAGATAAAGAAACAGAAGTGCTTTTCCCCAAGGTCACACAATTAGTGAGTGGAAGACTCAGGCAGTTATGCTCCCAGACACACATGCTTTTCTACACTACACATTCTCTCTCTGCAGACAAACAAAACACCAGACAGGCAAAGCATCACACTTACAATAACTATAGAATTACCAAACAGAATGACCCAATCAAATGACATTCAAAGACTGTCTTGGATTAATTTTTAAAAATAATTGGGCATTCTAGGATTTTTATTTGTATGTTTTCATAGCTCTAAGAAGCATGAAAAAGGCACTTTGCTGCAAATATATTTTCAAATTTTAGAATAATAGGTTACACAATATGGTCAATATCAAGACAACATTAATATTGCTAAATTTTTTTTAAAAAAATTTATTGATTTTTTTATAGAAAGGAAGGGAAAGAGAGAGTTAGAAACATTGATGAGAGAGAAACATCAATCAGCTGCCTCCTGCACACCCCCTACTGTGGATGTGCTCGCAACCAAGATACATGCTCATCAAAACTGGGACCCTTGAGTTCGCAGGCTGACACTCTATCCACTGAGCCAAACCAGTTAAGGAGAACATTGCTAAACTCTTATTCTGCCAAATCCCAGCTGTCCTTTTCTTCTTTTCTTTTATACTAAAAGTATAGAGGGCTTGAATAGTTCTGACCCAGAAACAAAAGATGTTAGACTCTGGAGCTATTACCACAACTTCGAACTTCAGTAATTTAAGACTTCATGAAATGAAGGTTTAGAAAGTCTATATGTGGAATCCAAATGAAAACTTCATGAGCAAAGCTTTCATTTAGACTCTCCCAAACTTGATTCTTTAAAAAAAAATTTCCAGCCAGCCCATAATGTGGAAACAATTATGAAAATTAAGACATCTGAAAACCACTCAAGCATCTTTTATTTCTAGCTACATCTTAGGAGACAAGTGGCCGCCGGCCTCTCGGCTGGCTTTCATACCACTCTCCGCTCCCTCCTAGGAACAATCGGGGTGCAGTCCAAACAAGGTGGCTTGGCGCTGGCCATCTTTCCTTTCCCTTTAGTCCACAAATGCATACCAGTCCTCTCTGTCCTGGAAACCCAGCCACATGGGAGTTGGAGGCTAGGTTAGCTGCCATGATCACAGCCAGGAAAGAGACCGCTCCTCCATAAAGGCAAGCACCTTTGCTAACTAAATTCTCCTTAATAATTCATACTAATGGAAAAATCAGGATAGCCTGGGAGATCTAAACCCACATATGACCCCTGAGGTTCATTTCAGCCATTGATTTCAGGGTCTCTGGATTTGCTGATCGCTCTTCCCAGAAGCCTTTTCTCCAGATACCCAAAGGGCTCATATCTCCACCTCACTCCTGCTCAAATGTCGCTTCATCAGCGATCCCCACCCTGCTGCACCTTTTCCCTTTAGTGCTTTACTGTCCTCACAGCATTTCTCACTCTTTGAGGACAGTCCATCTCCCCATGCACTGAGGATGTCAGGGGTGCTGTGCTGTGATGGTGCACCCCCTATATCTGGGACAATGCCCAGCAGGTAGCAGGCCCTCAGTAAACACTTGTTAAATGTAGAAGTAGACGAAGCATCCTGTGCATATGTGCCCGCATGCACCCTATCCGTTTACCCACACTGAGCACTATTACTTTCTTCTCCTGCACACTTTCTAATTTGGGTCTCAGAACTCTTTCATTTCCCTCTGGAGGCTTGGCTCCGGCCCTGCTGGCTGAGAGGTGTGAGGAGGGGCGTTTGCCACCCTTGAACAGTGGCTTCATCGGAGTAAACAAGGCAGGGTGGTCTGAAGGGCAGTCCCACCATGAGGCCTCTCCCTTGTCAGTACAGACATCAGAAACAAGGGCTCCTCCTTGAAACATAACTTCAAAAGAGAGGGGGACCCAGTGGCCACAACAAGCAACGAAATCAAAGCATTATAACCCCAAGTATATAATAAACACCCAAGAGTCCATACTAATATAAATAAATGACTGAATAAAATAATAAATAATAAGTGAGAAAAGGAGAGGCAAGTTTAGCATGCAAAAGAACTGCAAATAAATGATGTAGCTATTGCACCCTAAAGGAGGGAAACATAAACCCCACTCCCTTAGAGTGGTCTATACTCAGAGACTTCCTCCTGAAAAAAGCAGTATGGAAAGTGGGGGACGGGAGAGTCACTTTTCAGTGGAGAAACTTGACAAACAGGACCTCAGGTGATCGAGGTCAACATCAACAGTGATAAGTGATGTTGCTAGTCTGTAATCTTAATAGAATGTTAAGAACAGCGGCACTTAACATGTGCCTTCCTCCCAAAACCCGCAACCCCAGCCTGATTCTGAGAAAAACCTCAGACAAATCCCAACTGGGAGACAGTCTACAAAAGTCCTGAGCAGGACTCCCCAAGACTATCAAAGTCATCAAAAACAAAAATCTGAAATAATGTCACAGATAAGAGTAGCCTAAGGAGATATATAACAATAGATGTTATAAACTTTATAATAGTCCAGATGTTTTAAATTTTATAATTCAACAGAAAAGTTTAATTTATTTTTTATTAAGTGAAAAATTTACATTTACTGACATATTCACAATGTCTAGATTCATCTACATATAATGTGTACCCTGGATCCTGGAACAGAAAAGGGGCATTGGGTAAAAACTAAAGAAACCTAAATAAAGTATAGATGTAAATTGTTAATAATGTATCTATATTGGTTCATTAATTTTACAAATGTACATTAATGTAAGATGATAATAGTAAAAGAAATTGTGTGCAGAAGTGGGGGTATAAATCTATACAATTTGCTCAGTTTTTCTGTGAATCTAAAACTGTTCTATAAATAAATAATTTTAAACATTTTTTTAAAAGATGGGGAAGGGGGAGAGGATATTATCAACTCTACTACATTACAGTCATTAAAAAAAAACTAAAGCCCATATGTTTCGTAAGCACTTTCTTCACTCTTTGCCATGATAAAATACACAGAGGGGTAGCAATTTGAGACTCAATTAGAAAGGATGTTGTCTGTAATTAGAGCATTGGAAGCCTCTACTGTTAGTGGGTAAAGCTTGTATGTTCACTTTGGGAAGGTCTGTGGAGTGTAAGGCTGTAACAAATCTGCTACCCTATCTTAATATATTAGATCTTTTCTCTTAAAAAAGCTAAACTCAACCTTGCTAACTTTGACTTTCTTTAAGAACCAATGGTAGCCTCAGGCAACACAAATTGTTCTGACTTAGAACCCCTGTTCTCTACATAGAAACAGCTCTCCACAATACACCCAGTGCCTTGCCTGGTAGTAAAGACAGCGGCCACACAGAGAGGCAGGCAGACACGGGGTGCACTTGGGAAACGAGAAACTTCCATGCCTCAAGTCATCTTCAGCTCAGAGGTGGTGACACACAAAGAAACTGCCTGAGCCTAACGGATAAACAGGTTCCCGTGTCATCAGTTTGTGGGCCCTTCAGGTAGGGAGGCCGGCCTGCCATGTGTCAGCTGTTTCAACCACGGCTGCTTCTCTTCCCATTGAGTGGGTGGATTTACAGGAGGCCCTGGTGCACACGCACTTCTACCCTAGGACTTGTTTAATAAACAACTATAATCAACTTTATTGTTTTCTGGATTTACTGATGACTAAAAACTGTCTTAAACCTCTTGGTTAAACAGGAAAACGAGCTTGCAAACACACAAAACTACACCAAATAAAAGAGGTGAGACCCAGATTTTATAGAGATCAGCAAATTCCTGGCTTAGTTTATCCAAATGTAATGTAAATATTTCACTGTGCTAGCTTTCTCTATTATACAACTTTTGTTTTTGCTTTTATATTGAATTTATTGGGATGACATTGGTTAATAAAATTATAGTTTTCAGGTATACTGTTCTACAAGATATCATCTGTATATTGCATTGTTTGCTCACCACCTCAATTATATAATTTTAATCTCATCTAATTCATTAGGCTAGAAAGATGACAGATTTTGTCCTTTGACCATCTTAAAAGTAAAGATGTTAATTAAAATCCTCAAAATTAATGTGTATATAGGCTAGTAACATAACTGCATATGTTCTATTATATAGGAGCAATACTCAGACAGCTGTGTAATCATGTCATTAGCTTTGTAGGAGGAGAAAATGACAAAATGTAAAGAGACAGTCTTCTTGTACAAAGAATGGTGTCACTCAGGGAAAATTTATTTTGAGAAATTTCAGAGCTTCCTCACAGCAAATTACTTTCCATGAGAAGAAAGTTAGATTTCTTCATTTTGCAAAACTGACAACAGACAAAAACGTTGGTCAAACTGTTAGTCCTAACCTAACTGTGGTCTGCTTTCCCTTGCTTATTCCATTTGGTGACCCGTCTCCTGCTTCCAGTTCTGACAATGTTCCGGTGACTCCTGCTCTACATGGTTGGTTCCAAATAACCCCCCTGTTACCAGGGACAGGTCCTTGGTGACCTGCAGTGATCCCTCCATGCTCTGGATGGCACAACAGGTCAGGTTAGTGCCTGACAGAATCCTGAAACTCTGTACAGAAAGGGAAATCATATTCCCAAAGCACGTGGCTATAGTGGGAAACAATGTTTTAATCCAGGTTTCAGAGGCTGACAAGGAGAATGGAGCTACTGCTAAACAAACAAGTGAGGGCCCCGGCAGGTCAGGATGCAGGTTCATCACTAAAGCAGGAGGCTCAGAGGCCCACCACCCAAACCCCCTATCATCCCACCGCGCTCTCCCACCCGGGGCCAAGCTGGTAGTCAAATAACACATCTGTGTAAAGACGGGTCATAGAAATGCATGTAAGAAATGCTGGGCCTGATCTCATCATTGGCCCCTCCAGCTCCACTCTCCATCCTCCATGTGCTCTTTACTCTGTGGGGCGATTCAACAGGCTTCCTCCCCTTCCAGCTCCCACCAATGAGAGGCACCGCTGAGAGAGGTACAGTGAGCGATCTGGAGAAGGGAGGAGGCTGAGGTCACAATTCCCTGGCTCCCTCCCTGCCTGATGGCTGCAGGTTGGCTGGGTTGGCTCCTGTCAGGCAGCCTCTCCTCCCTCCCCAGGGTTTCAGGTGGAGGATTGTTAACTGCTCTATGCTGTTTCCAGCTCTGGGGCCTGCAGATGCACCTTCTCTTGTTGGTTTACATGAACTCTGCCATCTCCAGTTACCATTTGGCTGGATCATCTGTTTCCTCTCCAACTCTTGAGTAATACAGATGTCATTTAAAGCACATTGGAATACAACAAAAATCATTTGCAAGGTTTTAGTATGTTATAGATTTTCTTAAATCTTTCAGTGAGATCTAGAACACACAACTTTTCCTGGTTGCAAACATAACAACTCTTCGAGAAGGAAAAGAGGAAGAAATCCTCTTTCTTGAATGGCCCGGTGGCACAATTTGTTGTTGGGAAACATCAACGATGATAGAGAATCGTTGACCGGATGCCCTCCATGTCCCCTTGCACCTACCAGAACCCTAGTAAATTTCTCTACACATGGTGATTCAATAAATGAGCGACATACCCACAGTTATAGGGGTTACATCACACAAAGATGACTGCATTGGATTTCTGCAGACCCCTACACAGTGCAGTGTGCATCCGAGGCCCAGTACAAACCGGGACCAGTTCCAATTCTCCCTCTGTTCCTGGTCTTGTGTGCCACGGAAATAAGTGACGTGGATTTGTGTTAACTGGGGCCTAAGAATTAGCCAGGCTCGAAACAAGACGCTGCAGAGAAAGAGGCAGTAGATTTTTCCAAGGGGGCACTGCAGCCCGGTGTGAGCCAAAAGCAACACTGACTTAGTACAAAGGGCTGCCTTTCGGTGGGCGCCGCTGCTGCATCCTCCTGTGACATTTCTTTTATTTTCTTTAAAATATATTTCAAAGAGGGAGGGAGGGAGGGAGGGAGGGGGGAGAGAGAGAGAGAGAGAGAGAGAGAGAGAGAAAGAGAGAAACATCAACGATGACAGAGAAGCGTTGACTGGCTGCCTCCTGCACACCCTCTACTGGGAATCAAGTCTGCAATCTGGGCATGTGTCCTTGACCAGAATCAAACTCAGGACCTTTCAGCCTACAGACCAATGCTCTATCCACTGGGCCAAACCATCTAGGGCCTCCAGTAGATTTTCAGTGGAGGGGCTAGTCGTGGGGAATGCTGGGTACCTGCTGCTCTCCCAGAAGCTCTGTAGTCTGTAGCCCTGGTGGAGATGCTATAAATTCAACAGGTCTTTAGTCCCTGGGGACACAAAAGCCAGACAGAGTTCCCAAGTAGTCAAAGAAGCGTCCCTATTCCATCATGAGCCTCATTGTATCCTAGAATTTTTCACCTCTGCTCTTCCACCTGATCCTTCCAACAGGAATACAAACAGCAGAGGCAATCAATCTGAGATCTGGAACCTATGCAAATCTGGACCTTTCATGCATGCGTCCACTGATTCTCCTGAAGTGGCTCTTTATTTACTAGATTCAGACTCTCTCTCAGCCACCTGGGGAGGGGAAATCCTGACTGTGCACTGTGGTAGTATTTATTCTCTGCCTTCGTGTCAGCCTTTGCCCCCGGACTGTGAGCTTCTGAAGAGCTAGAAGAGTCTGACTCATGTTTGTGCCTCGATACCCAACATGGAGCACGTAGTCAATGCACAGCCAAGGCTTGGGTTGCATGGTGATTAGCGGCAGTGAGCTGGTTGGAAATGGAGATGGAAACCTGATGAGTGTACTGAGTAACACTTGGGTGAGGTGAAAGTAGAAAGGAAGTATAGGCTATTCTTTCAAGAAACCTGGCTGGAATATTTCTGGAACCTCTCCTACGGTATTCAACAAACTTTATTAAATATTTATTGGTCTTAACCTCATTTATGAATCTGTTGGAAGCAGAACTGGCATTATCTCCCTTCTTTGAAGCACAAATGCACCAACTTGTTTGTCATTGGCACAGAGTAAAAAATGTGTTCAATTTGGCTGAATAATTCCCAAATTCTGTGTCCAGTCCTCTTTTTCTTCAGTTTTACTGTGGAAATCGAGGAATAGTTGTTCCCTTCTTCAAACTCCCCTGTGAGCCTCTGTGGCTCTGTCCCCTCCTGGAGCTCATCCCACCGGGCTCAGCATTCCCCCTCCTGTTCTCCACCACCTTGCAGTGTGCACATCCTGGACTCGGTCCTCAGCCTCCCTTAGGCCCGTTAAATATTCTTCCACTTGAACTGCTATTTCTTCCACTATGTCCCTCTGTGATGACTCCCCAATAACTACCTCACCGCCTCTCTCTCTAAGGCTGTGCTCCCAAACTGCCTTGAAAATAAACAAGAAGCGAGTTGCCACGAGGGTACCAGGTATGCACGTTGGAACTCCCCCAGCTCCATGATGAGACCACACCGAGGAATCAAGAGTCCAGTTTAAACACCAGGCCTTTAATGCAGAGCACTGAGTTGATGCAGGCCTTGGGCCTCACGGGTGTCTGCAGGAGCATTCAGGTGGGCAGAGACCTTTGAAACCGGAAAGGGTTCAAATCACTCACACTGGCCAGGACCTTTTGTTCCCCCTCCCGGTGCTTTGCTTAGGCTCAGGTTGGACCCTGAGGCTCCCCTCCTTGGTGCCCCACCAGGGCCTGGCCATGGGGGTGCTCAGACCTGCAGAGAGCTCTGCCCAGCACCTTGTGGGTTCTAACTCAGTTCCAAACCAGGGTATGTGGTTTCTGGACTTCCTCTGAGAAGGATGCTCAGCCTTTTTCACGTGAACTGCCCCCCCCCGACTCCCCTACTCACTTCTGCTTCCCCCCCACCCCATTAACCTCACCACACCACCAGCCTCGGACCTTAGGCTCCCTTTTCTAAGGAACTCTGCTCTGGGTGTGCCACCAAACTCAACTGTTCTCCTAAGTCAGTGGTCAGCAAACCATGGCTCGCGAGCCACATGCAGCTATTTGGCCCCTTGAGTGTGGCTCTTCCACAAAATACCACGTGTGGGTGCTCATGTACAGTGCGATTGAAGGAGTACCCTAATTAAGTTAACAACAATGTACCTACCTATATAGTTTTTTAAAAATTTGGCTCTCAAAAGAAATTTCAATCGTTGTACTGTTGATATTTGGTTCTGTTGACTGATGAGTTTGCCGATCACTGTCCTAAGTCATTAATAATTATATATCACCCTGAAACTTCTCTTGTAATTATTTTCTGTATCATTATTTGGCTTTATGTTCTATAGCACAGACTGCTAAACTGTGTTTTCCTTTTCTTACAGATGCAAACAGACCAAACAGACCAGAGAGAGGCCTCTGACTTTTATAGGGAATCATATCGCTACGGAAACCTCAGCTCAGCTTGGAAAGGCCCAGGTTCATCCTCCCCCAAGAAGTACACACTTCCCAACATCAATTTCAGATGTGGCCACAGGGGATAATGGACAAGGAAGAAATTCCCAGGGGACAGTCACAGCCGGGCTCCCTGCCAGGCTGCTCCCTGAGGGCAGAAGCAAGGACCAGCCCCAATGAGGCTCCACAGCCAGGGTGGAGGGGTTTGAGGAATTCCTGCCCAGCAGGGTGCTCCCTCAGGTTTTAGGCACTAAAACCTGTCTCTGATTCTTCTAAACGGGAGTTATTTTTTGTTTTTGTGGTTTTCTTGTTTCTATTTCTCCATTATATAATAGACTAGAGGCCCGATGCATGAAATTTATGCAAGTGTAGGCCTTCCTTCCCCCAACCACCAGCACCCAAGACTCCAGCTTCCCTTGCAAAGGGGGGCCCCACCCATCCACCACAGTCTGACAGTAGATGGCCTGGGCATCCCTCTTTGGGGCGATCGTGGAGCCCTCCCATACTCTCCCCCCATTGATCACCCCATCAGCCAGTGGTCTGCACCTCCCTCGGCGGGGCAATCCTGGGGCGATGGCCGAGCCCCCGACCAATCACATTACACCTGCCTTGGCTGGCCTGGTGCCAGTGGGTGTCATAGTGTGGTCCCATGTGGACGTACGATGGTCGTCCAGATGGTCGTTCGTCTGTTGGCCATTCAGTCCATTTGCATATTATGCTTTTATTATATAGGATGTTTCTCAGAATAAAGAAATAATGAACATAGGTATTTAAATGTTAGAGAAAGAAGGCCAGACATGCGGAGTTCTGGTAAACTAAGCCCTTTCGAGGAAAGCGTGGTGGCCTATGACCCTAAGAGGGGCAGAGTAGTGAGGGGAAGCAAGCAGACACTTTACATCAGCTGGACCTGAGTCAGATGCAGGTTCATCACTTTCGTCAATGACTCCAATCTGGCACATTGCTGGTCTAGCCAGAGCCTTTCCTTTCTCTCTAGAAATGGCATAGCTACACCTACCACGTAGGATTGTTGAAAGGAATAAGTTAATTTTATGTTTATAAAGTGCTCAGCAAGATGCACAGCACCTAGAAAGAACTCAATAAATGGTAGATAATATGTCCCAAGAAAGTTAAAAACTGACATTTTTACAGAAATAGGAAAAAACAATCTTAAAATTCATATAGAACTACAGAGGATCCCAAAGGGCCAAAACAATTTTGAGAAAGAAGAACAAATTTGGAGGCTTCAGGTTTCCTAATTTTAAAATATATTATTACAAAGCTACAGTAAGCAAAACAATATGCAACTGCCCTGGATGCTGTGGTTCAGTTGGCTGGGCCTCGTCCCATGCACCCAAATATTGCTGGTTTGATTCCCAGTACATCCCCCTGCCCCCTACTGCACCTTAATTCCCTCATCTATAAAATGGGGATAATAATAGTACCTTCTTCCTAAGACTGTTGGGACATTTAAATAAGGTGCTTAGAGTAGTATTCATTTCATTGGCTTTGGAGTGGTTATGCCAAGAACCCCCTGTCCCCATCCTGCGGGAGGGGTTTCCCCCTTTGCTCTCCCCTCCATGGTAATCTCTGTTGAGACCCTTTCTCCCTTACCTTTTGGAAATAGGCTTGCTATGCAGGTTACTGGACTTGTCTGACTTCTCTGGCCCAGAAGTGAGCCAAGGCCTTCCCATTAGCTATGTCATTCACTTTGTCCCAGTAACACAAGTTAGAGCTTGTCTCCTTCTTGCAACAGAGGAAATTGAGTCTCAAAGAGATTAAGTAGCTTTCCTCAGGCCCCGCTGATAAGTAGTAGTAATGAAATGAATGCTATGTGTCAGTGACCCACAGGTTGAGAACCGCTGCTGTGGAGCCTAAGACCATCGAAAAACACAGATATTTACATTACAATTCATAACAGTAGTAAAATTATAGTTATGAAGTAGCAACGAAAATAATTTTATGGTTGGGGGTCACCCCAACATGAGGAACTGTATTAAAGGGTCGCGGCATTAGAAAGGTTGAGAACCACTGTTCTAGATCATGCACTCTATCTAGATCTTAGAATAATCTATCCAAATATAGTCATGGACACACCACTGAATGAGTTCAAAGTGAGTGCACATCTCTTTGCCCCTTTGCCCCATGGAGAGGTGGGCAGAGCAGCCTTCCCTGCTCTATAACCTGGAGACCCCGATTCACTCTGACCAGCTGCCACCACTTTGGCCCAGGGAGCTTATCACCACACCAACCACTGCGGCCTTTTTTCAGTGATTAATTCTAATCCCCTCAGAGAGATGTGCAGATTTGTCCTCTATAACAACATTAATTCCTTTTAAAAACATTCACAATGATACTAGAAGTACACTAGATTAGGGTAAATGTCAATAAAAATTTGTAAGTGTATCTCTACTGAGAATTTTTGACAGAAGTTTATGAGGGAAGAGTTCACATAATCAAATGAAAATGACAGAATAAAATTCTAAATGCATGATAGGAAATAGCAATGATTAGTCTGCTGGCCTATTTCAGAGAAAGCTCAGAAGAGCAAGCAGCTGGCTAACTTCTTACACTTTGAATGATGTAAGGTAAGAAACACCTTCTCCTAAAGTCCATAACTTTCCCAGCAACCAGTCTACCCGCGGAACTAAGCCACGGACTCCAATTATCTGCCTAGAAGATATTAGACTGGAAATTAACTGAGAAATCTAGTAATGACACGGTAGCATCCTTGCTGACATTCCTTGTCCTTTTCCTCTATTAGGTATTCATGGATTTTACATATGTACAGAGTTGCATACATTTAATGGGCAAGATCCATTGGTCCTATTATAGTGTACTAGAGGCCCAGCGCACGATTATATCATGCGCACGGAGGGTCCCCTAGGCCTAGCCTGCCATCAGGGCCATGTCCACCGCCCCGTGACACCTCACATGCTCTCTGGACGCTGCTGGTGCCCCACAACGCTCCCAGCTTGTGCCCTTCCCCCGAATGCTGCCTCTCCCTATCCCCTAGCCACCAGCCTTGTGCGCTCCCACCCTTCCCCCTGCAGCAGTAGCACCTCTGCTTGTCACCTGGAGACCCATGCTGCATTCCCTGCCCACTCCCGGTGCCCATCCCCTGCGCCCTTTTTGTCATGCGGCCCTGTCTGCCTGCCACCTGCCTTGCTGCGCCCTCTTCCTCGCATGGCCCCCCCTGCCAGCTCCACCTGCCAGTCCCACGTGAGCCCCGGCCCCTCGAGAGGTGCTCCATGCACCTCCTGGTGACTGGCTGTTTGGTCATGATGCTGTTATGGTGTCACGACCACGGGACTTTTATGATACAGATTCTACCCAACCACTGGCTCCTCTCATCCCTGTCAGGTAACATTCTCCACTGTTCACTATAGGCAGGAGAAAGACAGATACACGAAACCATGTATACAGATGTAAAATGCACTTGTAACCTAGAGCAGCAGAGATTCAGTCAGGGCTAATCCTCCACTCTCTGCAGGGACATCTCCCAATATCTGGAGAGATTTGTGGTAGACAGGACTGAGGGGTGCTACTGGCATACAGAGAGCAGAGGCCAGAGATGCTGCTATACCTGCTATAAAGCCCAGGACAGCCCCACTACAAAGAACTATGCAGCCCACCATCAGTGGTGCCAAGGCAGAGAGCCCTTATCTAAAGGTAAGATGAGACATACAATGAAGTATTAACAGTTGAGAATGGCATGGGCTCTAACGGAGACAAAAGTTAAGTGAGATCAAATAGACAACATGTAGACAGGTGGGTAAAATTCAGTGTTGGAAAGGGAATAGGGAAAATGGCACTCTAGTGACAAGTTGGTGAGCATGTAAATTGATACAATGTTTCGGGAGGGCAGTTTGTATCAAATGCTTGAAAAATATATATAGTATTTCTATCTTTGCTTCTTTTTCATTCCCATCTCTTCCTTTGCCTTCTTTCTTTCCTTCCCCAGAACTGAGGGGTAAGCCTGTGGTTGAGAATGAAACACGATGGGAGGGGGTTTGGGGAACTGCACACAGGCTCGGGCAACTCGGTTGGGAAGCCACACAGAGCAGTGAGCTGCAGGGACTGGAGGCTGACAGCGGGGCTGCAGAGACACATGGCTGGCAGGCCAGGCAGCCAAGGACCAGAGACAGTGGGAAGGGAGGTGGACACAGAGGAGACAGGATGGCCTCTGTGGTTGGAGAATGGGCTACTTTGAGCAAATAAGTAGAAATATCAAAGATAATGGGGCCAAGTTTCTAACTGCCAGAGAAGATACAGACAAAGATATAAAGGGGGGTTGGTTGGTTGGGTGTCATCCTGTACACGGAATCGTTGCTGTTTTGATTCCCGGTCAGGGCACGTGCCTGGGTTGCGGGCTAGATCACCGGTAGTGGGTGTGCAGGAAGCAGCTGATCCATATTTTGCTCTCATATCAATATCTCTCGCTCTCTCCCTATCCCTTCCTCTTTTTCTAAAAGTCAATAAATACACATATTTTTTAAAAAAATATAAAGGGGAAATAGAAAGATCCCTGGGTGTTGGATTGGACTTGGAGGTATTAGTATGAATGATTTTAATACAGGGCCTAATGTAGAAAAATTTATAAATGTATCTGTTTATATTTCCTGGCTCTGTTCTCTAAAAGACCTAAAACAACGACACCCCAGTAACAAGGGGCACATCAACCTTCCAAATCTTGATGTCTAAATACTATTCTCTACCAAATGGGAGGAATAACTAACTCAGAGAAAGCACAAGATGAGCCTGGAATATCATGTAGTGCCAGGAACTGCGTAAATGCTCAGTTAACGATAGGGGTGTCAAAAGGCCAGCTCAAAGGGACTCCCACAGGCCAAACTGAGGACCATGTGAGCATAAAAAGAAATAGTAAGAGATTTCAACATATTGCTTACAAAGGAAATCTATTAATACTTCCTAATATAAATTATTAAGTAAATGAGGGAGGAAAAAAGTTCTCCCTTACAGTAGAATGTCACTCATAGAGTGATAGAAATAAATAATCACTACTTGGCAGCCTTAATAGAGGTGGCTGACTCAGGCAGAAATGATTAATATGATAAGGCTGTAGGTGGAGATTTAATTAGCATAACCTTAGAATACTTCCCCACAAACCAATACATTTCAAAGGGGAAAATGATAAATTTAAAGTGAGAAGGTCTGGCAGGCACCCATATAGCCAGCCACTGGAGGCCAATATTCCAGTGGTGCGACAGGTTGACATTTTATACCATCTAATTTATGCGCTAAGAAGAGCAGAATATGTATTCTGCCAAGAACGCAAGACCTGAGTCTGGTTCAGAAGAAATACCTGCTAGATGCAGGCTGAGTCATCCTGCAGAATATAAGATCTACAAGGACTTAAGGCACAGGGAAAGTCTGAGAAACTATTCCAGACGAGGCGTGGCAAATTGAACATGGATCAGACAGGGGAAAAAAGACATTTGGGGGACAACTGTTGAAATATGAATGGACTCTATGGATTGGATGGTAGTGTTGTACTAATTCAATTTCCTGATTTGCTAGTACAATGATTGACTTTGTGTGTCAGTTTGACTGGATTAAGGGATGCCCAGAGAGCTGGTAAAACATTACCTGGGTGTGTCTGAGGGTGTGTCTGGAAGAGATTACTAGACTGAATAAAGAAGATTGACTTCATCTATGTGGGTGGGCCTCAGGTGACACAAAGAGAGCCTGAATAGAACATAAAGGTAGAAGGGCAATTCTGCCCTGTGTCTTGAGCTGGAGCTTATATCTACTCCTGCCCTTGGACATCAGTGCTCCTGGCTCGGGCCTTCCTTCTCCAGCTTCTAGATGACAGATTATGGGATTTTTTGGCCTCTGTGATCTCAGGAATCAATTTCTGTAGTAAATCTCTCTCTCTTTCTCTTTCTCTTTCTCTTTCTCTTTCTCTTTCTCTTTCTCTCTCTCTCTCTCCATATATATAAAATTTTTTTAGAGGCCTGGTGCATGAAATTCATGCACTGGGTGGGGGTTGGGTGGGAAGGAGGCCTGCAGCTCAGCCTGCACCCTCTTGCAGTCCAGGACACCTTGGGAGATGTCTGACTGCCAGTTTAGGCCCAATCCCCCCAGGGATCTGGGATCCCTCTCACAGTCTGGGACGCCTCACTCCTTACTGCCTGCCTGCTCACTGCTCCTTACTACTTGGCTCACTGTTCCTTAGCGCTGCCAGCCATGAGCCTGGCTTCTGGCTGAGTGGCACTCCTCCTGTGGGAACAAAATGACCACCATGGGGCAGCTCCTGCATTGAGCATCTGCCCCCTGGTGGTCAGTGCACATCATAGTCACCAGTTGTTCCACCAGTATTTCTGCTGTTCAGTCAATTTGCATATTAGGATTTTATTATATCGGATATGTGTGTGTGTGTGTGTGTGTGTGTGTGTGTGTGTGTGTATGTCTATGTGTGTGTATTTTCTGAGTTGTGCCCAGCCCCTCTTCACTTCCTAGGCTGATGTCCTCCTCCTTTTCCCTCTTCATCTCCTGGCCTGGTCTCTGCAGCACCTGGCCCCTAGCCTCCTGTCCTGCCTGCTTCCTGCCTTGAACTCCTTGCCTGTGATCCTGACACTATCTGGGCCCCATGGACCTTACCTCTTATCAGAGGTGAATCATTCAGATACCTCAGGCTGGGCCAGACTGAGTCAGTTTAGTGCTTTGCAGAGTGAGCCACACACACACTGAGTGGCCCAATTATTATGATCTCTGAACGCATAATAATCTGGCCTCTCTGTGCACATCCATATAATAAAAGGCTAATATGCAAATTGTCCCCTCGACCAGGAGTTTGACCAGCAGACAGGCCAGCCAACCCCTCATGTCCCCTCCCCTTCACCAGGCTGGCTGGACCCCACCCATGCATGAATTCATGCACCAGGCCTCTACTACACACACACACACACACACACACACACACACACACACACTGAGTGGCCAGAGTATTATGAGTTCAGAGATCATAATACTCTGGTCAATCAGTGTAAGTATGTATATACCCTAATGGTTCTGTTTCTTTGGAGAACCCTGACTAATCTAAGTGCCATGAGGATATAGAAAAAGATTATACTCTTTGCTAGATCCACATGACAGTTTAGTTGGGGGTGGGGACCCATCAAAGAACTGACCTATTAAAAATCAACCAGGGCAGGAAGCAGATGATACAATTATGCTCTATACCTGATCCCTTGCTTTGGTCTTCAATCACTAGGACTCTGAACCTTGTGTTTGGATTGCTAGCTCTCCTTGGGGAGTGGAAGACTCTGACCGACTCCACAGGCCAGGTTAGACTCACCTAGCCATGGGGCAACTCCAGAATCTCCGCAGAGGAGAAGCTTTGGGGCTGTCTCGCTGTAAGGGGACCTGAGGAGGCTGCCTTAAAGCTGTATTTACAAAGCAAGCACACTGCTTTTATTTAGATCTCATGTTTATTTGGGCAAACAGGTATAGCTTATGGAGGGGCTACAGTGCCCTCCAACCCAGCCCTGCCAACCGCCAAGCCATCCCTTGAAGATACCACGGAATTGGCACATGGCCTAGTAAAGGCCAGGGCCAATAAAACTGCCACCTAGTGTCTCAGGGAACAATGAAGACATAGGACTAGCTGATGAGTATCTGGCCTGAGAGGTGGGTTGGCGTGATAAACACCTTTTGGAAGGGTGAGGTAGGCTATACTGGATACTGGATGGGATTTCCAGAGTGACACCCAGTCTGGTCCTAAGGCTCACTCTGCAAAGCACTAAACTGACTCAGTCTGGCCCAGCCTGAGGTATCTGAATG
Organism: Antrozous pallidus; assembly: GCA_027563665.1. Lineage (NCBI taxonomy): Eukaryota > Metazoa > Chordata > Mammalia > Chiroptera > Vespertilionidae > Antrozous > Antrozous pallidus. The sequence goes on along the minus strand of CM050508.1, from coordinate 147,219,068 downwards.
ATTCACCTCTGATAAGAGGTAAGGTCCATGGGGCCCAGACAGTGTCAGAATCACAGGCAAGGAGTTCAAGGCAGGAGGCAGGCAGGACAGGAGGCTAGGGGCCAGTGCTGCAGAGACCAGGCCAGGAGATGAAGAGGGTAAAGGAGGAGGACATCAACTTGGGGTGTGAAGAGGGAGTGGGCACAACTCAGAAAATCAGAAACTTCTTCTCACTGGCTACTCACCTGGCTTCCCAGGCAGGCCAGGCAGACAGCAACACACATCTTTCAGATGGAATGGAATAATTAGGTTAATTGTTTGAGAGAGAAGAATGCTTGAGTCAGTTCAGTGCCTTGCAGGGTGAACCTTAGAGACCCAAGTTAGCAAGAAAGCACAGGGCAGTGAGCACGGCGTGGGGTGTCCCATGTCAATATCTAATGAATGCCATCACGCTCTCCTCTGACATTGGCTGGGTTGCTCTTTGTTCTTGTTCATTAAGAACTGAGATGAGCAGACAGTACCCCTAATTGTGAGAGGGAAATAAAGCCTTTTCGGAACTTAGCCCTGTGTCTTCGATTGCACAGTATTAGATATCCTCGGTCCTGAAATGTATCTTCCTCTTGTATTCCCCACAGAGCAGTTTCTCAGCCTTTGGCACGATTTCATCCTTGATGTCTCATTCCACATCAGAGGCCAGGAGAGAGGGGTGCGGAGAGACTGCAGCCCTGCCCACTTAGCACACCCACATGGAGATCCTACCACCCCCTACAGTCTGCCAGGGGTGTCCCACATCTGGAGGTCCTGCCTCTTCAATTCCAATGTTTAATTCCAATGTATCCTCACAGGGTACAAAACTCTTTCACATACAGACACATTGGGCCCCAACAATTACCCAGGCATATAGGTAAAAAAGGAATTATCATCCCCATTATGTAAATGAGAAAAGTAATTCAAGGATGACAAGTGATTTATTCAAGATCTCAAGAACTCACAAGAGTGGGGCTGGGATTAGAACCCAGACTCCTGTACTCTAACTCCCCTCTAACCAGCAACATAAAAGCATACACACTCGGGGCTTCTGCAGACACCTCTCACATCCATAGCAGGACTAAGTTCCAGGAGACTCCTCCACATACACACAGACTCGGTACAAGGGACAAAGGACCAGATAGGCCAGAGAGGAAGCAGCCCAGTAGCTGCAGGAGAGATGATGTGGGAGAGAGCAAAAGGACCAGAGCCAGGAAGAGGGGAAGCAAATGAGGAAAGTACGCGGAACATCTCAAATCCATCTTTGCCAGAAAAAAGGTAGGTTTGCACCCAGGTTTCCAGAAATATCAATATTTAATGTTCATCTAGAAGGAAAAGAAGGCAATGGATATTTAAGGAGTTCTTCCTGTGTATCAGGTACCCTGCTAAGTGCTTTTCTCTTTGAATCTTGGGAGGTGGATGTTATCTTCATTTTTCCAGACAAGGAAATGAAGGCAGAGAGAAGCACAGCCATGTAGCCCAGGTCACAAAGCCCGGCCTGGAACCAAGGTCTGCAAAGCCCTTCTCTTCCCTTTCCACCACATGCATAATGTCCTGGGCCTGGGCTCTGCCATGTAGAAGCTTGCCATCAGCCTTAACCACAACGATGGATATAATCACAGGCCAGAAAGCATTTTGAACTAATGTATGCTCCCAGGAGAAGGCTAATAGGTCATTTGAGCCACTGTAATTCCCACTGGAGTTAGAGTGATTCCCCCTTGCTCCAGCCCAAAGAAATAAGAGGTTGGGCTTAAGTTGTGGTGGATTTCTGCTCCTAGGCAGGAACATGAAAAACCTGGGAGAGACCCAGCCAGCCCTAGGCATGTGGACATGGCTTTGAGAGTGTGTGCCTTGATGGTGCCTGGCTACAATGCTGTGTGCGCACTTGTTCCTGCGAGCATGGGTGTTCTGGGAAAATGAGGATGAACATGTTGCAGACATTCAAACAGGTTCTGATGAATGTACATGGAAAACGATCACACAGTTTGGTGTTCTCATTTCAGTCTTCTTTCGTAGAAAACATACACCGATCTGTCCTATCAAGCATCTTGTAAAACAGCCAGATACCCTAAAAGAGACCTGATGTGATAGTGTGTGGTGGTTGATTTACGCCTTTGTCAGAATTAAAAGAGGTTGTGTCGTTTGTGGTTAAATCAAAGTTATAAAGTTCTAAAGACAAAAAATAAAACAAGGGAAAAAATGTGCCTAAAGGATCTATTTTTTCTAGTATATGGTAGTAATAATCAATGTAAGTTCTGTCCAGGTGGTTCGATGTCCAGATATTGGGACATGATACGGGGTCCCATACTCAAGGCACAAAAGACAACTCTGTAAGCTTATCTCAAACATATCAGCCTCAGTGGCAGGGTTTGTGTGCTGGCTTTTTGTGTGTTTGTTTGTTTTGTTTATTAAAGAATAACCCAGTTCATTTAGACAAGCATGGTGCTAGCAGAGCCAAGGCTGTATGTTTCTAACTGTATGATTTCTGTGGGGGTGGAGGAGGGGCAGTGAGGGAAATTCTCCTCACTGGACGGACCTCACAAAAGTGGATCCAATGTCTCACTGGGAAGCAGGCTAAGCAACTACTGACAGTTCTCTGGGAAACCTTAGCGATACAAAAGTTTATACGGAGTAACAACCTACTTATAAAGGAATCATCTATCTGGCCAACATTCACTTTATTCTCCAGTTTATAAAAGCAAGTAGGAACCGTGAGAAGCTGGGTGACCCTTGACTTCTAAAGTAACATTCCAAGACCAGGTATTACTCTGGGTGGCAAAGGAGTAAGGAGGTAAACGTGTTATAATGACAACAAATTACGGGGATTTTTTTGGGGGTGGGGGGTGGCATTTCGTGGAAATTATTCGCTTTAAAAGTTGAGGGACAAATGCTTTGGGGAACCGTTTCAATGATTACCTTATTAGAGGAAACTGTTTCCATTATTCACTGTCACTCCTCAAATTACATGCTTGAGACATTTCTAAACAATTTCGGGTAGTCACAGCTTGCTGAGGGAAAGCAATAAAGTAACATTGCTACAGAACAAAAGACCATTTGTCTGCCACTGGGACCTTCACTTACAGAACACACACCCCTGACGGGTGTTCCCAGTTAATAATAACGATTTCCCTAATGTTTAGATGACTCGCACGGTTCCCCTGTACGGGGAGTAACTGGAGACTGAAAAATGTTATATCCCGGGGCTCCGCGGGAGAATCTCCGTCCCCACCTACGGCGCTAAGACCGAGTTTGGAGAAGCGGCACCTGTGCAAAGCGCAGCCCTGCGCCCAGCCCACAGCCCGAGCGAAGCAACGCGGCGTGCGCATTCCGATGGCTTTTTACTCCTGGGGGGGAAAAGGTGAGAGAGGGCTAGGCGCGCCACACACCGCCGGGAGGGTCCTGTGCCAGGCGCTTGGAGTGGATCTGGGTCCCGAGCTGGCAATCCCGAAAAGCTGGGCCGGGCGGAGGCCCCCCGCAAGCCGGCCTCCCCACGCACGCCCCAGAACCCTCCCGTGCCCGGCGCCCCACTCACCACTCACGCTCGCCCGCGCCGCCGAGCCCGGGAGCGGGGGGCCCCTGCGGCTGCCGCATGCCCTCGGGCCGTGCGCGACGGGGCGGCCGGGCTGGACTTCCGCCGGGCGCGAGGAGCTGCGGAGGACACGGAGTGGCGGCGGCGCGCCTCTGGGCCAACTGCGGCTGCGACGCGTCCCCAGCCCGAGGAAAGTTTGGCGGAGCTAGGGGTGGCGCCGAGGGGGCGGAGGGGCCGCGTCCCCGCCCTGCCCCGCCCTGCCCAAGGAGCCCGACCGTTCCCACGGGAGAGCGCCCCCCACCGGCGAGGCACGGATCGGATTCTAATGCAGATGCTCTCCTGCCTGGAACTGGTCCCCAGGAGGGTGGCCCGCCTGGAGGAGAGGGAGCCAGAGGTCCGCTACCATCCACAGGGCTGGCAGAGCCATACCACGGAGTTCCGTGTTAAGTGCTTTTTCACGTCCTTCCGATTTGTTTGAAGAGGCTGCGGGCAAGTGCAGCCACACCCAGCCACTCGGTGGGAAGCAGGCTCGCTGTCAAGGCACACTTGTTCTAAAACTCCAACTCGAGGCAGCCCCAGAGTCCAAGGATGGTCACGTATATCTGGTTTGGGGGTCTCTCCTAGGCATCTTTTGATTGAAACAGGAAATAAAAAAGATTAGTTATGAGAGAGGCTTCTTGGCCTCCTGGGGTAAACAGTCCTGGATACTTTGTTCTTGAAAAATGAAATATAAAGCCTCCAGTGACCTACCTTGCTTAAGAAGAAAGATGCAAATTAAAACAATGTCATGAAGTCTTTGTTCTTTCTGAACTCTGAAAAGTAAAATAAAATCACAGACATGCTAAAAGTTGGGCCTTCCTGGTGACTTCACAGAAGGGGAATACTGCCATGTGAGGCCCTTCTTATCCGTGCTTCAAAACCGTGTGCAATGCTGAGTGCATGTGCCCAGGGCACTGCCCGTAACCCTTGGCCATTCATTCATTCATTCATTCATTCTTCATTCCACTTCTGTACCCAACTAGGATCCATATTCCAAGGAACAACCTGTCCCCTACCACCAAATAAATTCTGCTCTCTCTGAAGATCATGTCTTAACAATGTTTTATTCCTTGTGCAGTGGACGTCATCCCAAAGGCCATGGCAGCCTGGTGTGCCTCACACCTTGCCAGCGATGTGGCTAAATTTTGATCAACATGTACAAGTTATTGTTGCCTCACCTGAGTGTTCAGAAAATTACTGTGGTGCCTTACAGATGAACTGTGTACAGAGGGCTACAACTTGCAAAGCTAGTACTAAAGAAAGATCTGTTTACCAGAACAAGCAAAAGCCTTGCAGAAGACATATGAGAATGAGGTCAGGGGAGTGAACAGCTCAACAAATAGCACAATGCTGAAGGGCAACCTGGTGAACACAAAAAATTCCCCAAGCACTTAGCAAACGCTTGACTCAGCAAATGTGCAGCATGTCGAGTAAGTTGTTGCAGGCTGAACTGAAGACTGTAAATACCAGTGAGAGACTGCTTTTGCTGGAAAAATGTGTTCCAAGTTCCAAACAACTCATTAGCAAAGGCAGTTTGGAAACACATTATTGTAACTTGGACCTTCCTGAACCTGAGCATTGCAAAGTAGAACAAGGAATTGGTAACGCCAGATGGAATTGCCTTTCACGTATGAATCCTAAAAGGAGGAGAAAGGAGAAGGGAATACGATGAGCTGTGCTACAAAAAGACAGACATTTTAGCTAGATTTTTCTTGTTAACAAATGTGGTTTAAAGCTGAGCAGAAGGCAAAGAATAGAAGCCGAAGGAAGAGGGAAGGGAAGAACACCTAGCTTACATATAAACAGACCTACACACAAGGACAGGAGAAAAGGGACAAGATACAAAAAGGATAGTACAGATAAAGGGGTTGCCCCAAATCCTAGTTTTTAGAAAGAAGCTCAAGGATTAAACCACCAGAACCTTCTTTAAATCCTTGTAGGGTCTGTGGTGTCTCTACCAGAATGTTTTTCTTAAAACAAGTTAAAACCGATATAAAAAAAGGAAACACAAAGCCTGCGGGTATACTTTGCCTTAAAGATCACTAGCTGGAAAGTCATTCAAAACTTTTTCATTTGTGGATCAGCTCCCTGTATAGTGCTGTGTTTTGTGTTCCTGGGGACAAGGGAGATTTATAACATTGTTTCTATAAGGGGGAAGGGGGCATTCCGCAGTGCTTGATGGAAAAGAGATGTGATAGCCTTGGAGACCCTGTGTTGGCCAGTATTTTACTTGGCAGGGAATAAATGCTGCAAAATAAACAAACAAATTAAATTAAAAATAAGTCTGCCTCCTGGCCAGTGAAAAGCAATGTAGGACTCAGGCAAACTTCTTGCTTTCTGGGTTTATGGAAAGAGGCCCATGTTCCTCTGCCCTTCAGATTGGCTTGGACCTCTGATCATATGGACAGGAATTCATAGATTTTTGTATTCTTAACTTTAGGAAATAACTGAACTGAAATATCTCAATTCAAATGTTACAGAACTGTTACATTTTGTTAATCTGCACTAATTAGCAATTAGGATGCCTACAGAATAATGTGAGAAACCAGAATGGCAGCTATTAAGCAAGAGATATAACTGGTACCTGAAATAGCAGTTAACTAGAACAGCAATTTTCAACCAATGTGCTGCAAGAGTTTTTTAAAATATATTTTTTATTGATTTCAGAGAGGAAGGGAGAGGAGAGGAGAGAGAGAGAGAGAGAGAGAGAGAGAGAGAGAGAGAGAGAGAGAGAGAGAGAAACATCAATGATGATAGAGAATCACTGATTGGCTGCTTCCTGCTTGTCCCCCACTGGGGATGGAGCCCGCAATCCAGGCATGTGCTCTGACCGGGAATCGAACCATGACTGCCTGGTTCATAGGTTGACGCTCAACCACTGAACCATGCCTGCAGGCCAGGTACCATAAAAAATTGTAAAACATGCAATAACTGAGTATTTAGTCAGTGGCACTGGCCCCTTTTCCTTAGATTATCAAATGAAAAAATGACAATAGCCAACACAACAATAGCCGTCTAGTGTGAATGATTTCAAAATTATAACTATTGTTTTTGTCAGATTGGCAAAAAAAAAAATACATTTTTTTGGTGTGCAACAGAATTTCAGTAGTTAGTTTATGTGTGCCATGAAATGGAAAAGGTTGAAAATCACTGAGTTAGAAGGTTCTGAGGGAAGACTGAGCAAAGGTTAACCACAGAAATCATAGAAAAAGAGATGGCAGTAAGCCAGGTGATGGCCTGTAGAGTATCTTTCAATTGCATGTAACTTCAAGTGGGAAGCAAGAGTCAACAAATACCAAAAAATCAAAGATCAAAATCAAGTTAATTTCATTTAAATTGAATAAATCATCTCATATGATATGCATGAATCATTCAAAAATACTTCTTAGATATTCATCCCATCACTACTTAATTTGTGCGCATTTTTGTGCTTGAGAAGAGTGACCAATTTTGAGAATAACAATCATGGTGGAATTCTTATTCTATGAGATATGAAAATTTATTATAAAGCCATAATAACTAGGGTGGCCAGGGCCCAGATTTGTGCCTGTCATCCAGACATAATTCACTTGCAAAAGCATCCTAGTTTGGTTGACAAGTTATATAGTGAATTTAATAATTAAAGCAATATGATCGTGGTGAAAAAACTAGAGAGAAAAGCATCTGACCAGAATAGCTATCCCATATACAGATCCTAGTAAGAATAAAAATGTTTATATTTAAAGAACTTGGCATCTTAAATCAGTAAGAAAGAGAGGCTTATTTAGTCCAATGTATTTACTTTTGTGGAGAAATAAGATTAAATTCTTACTAAAGTGATTTTCATATTCAGTAAAGAGTTAATTTCTTAAAAAAGAGAAAGAACCATAAAACAATTTAAAGAAAATAAAGATTAATATTTATTTGATTTGAAGTTTGAGATGAATGTTTTTAAGCAAAGAAAGTAAACATTAATTTCTTGACTGTATGCAAATTAAGTACTTCTGCACATAATAAAATAATCCTTTAAGTTTAAAAATAAAACTAAAAACTAGAGGAAAAAACTGTTTGCAGCATATAATTGGTAAAAGGTGAATACCTGTCCTACATTATTTATTGAGAGGCATGTAGAGAACTCTTAATATTTAAAAGATTAACATCCAAACAGAAAAATAAATCAAGTATATGAAGAATGAGTAAAAGAAGAAATACAAATGACCTAAAATATATTAAAATAAATGTCAACAAGTATAAAGTAGTAAAACAAGTATAAATTAACATGAGATACTACTTGTCACCTATCAAATTGGTAAAGGTTTTGTTTATAGAAATCCCCCAAATTGATTAAGATTTAAAGGAAATGGGTAATTTCATGTGTTGCTGCTGGGAATAACATGGGTAAAAGTTTTCTGGTGGGCAATTTGCAGTATAGCAGCTTTCATTCATGCTCAGAACTACTTTTTTTCCTTCACATGCTAATACCTCTAAGTTGAGAAGAGGTTTACAATCACTGTCAGACAGGCAGCAGTTGTGATTTAGTTGTCATTGCCTGCCCATACATACCAATATTTAACGAATGGATATTGGAAGAAAATCCTGGAGCAAAGCAATAGAGCACTTAAAAAATAAAATTAAAAAGCTGCTTCCAAATGGTCTGATGGCATTGAAGTCAAGGACTGCACAGAGCCAGAAAGTGACTCCAAAAGTTTAGAAAGTTTAGGAGCTAATACCATAGCCATCCATCTTGCTTCTCCTTTACAGGTATACAAAAATAAAATATAAGCTGATTGTATATTTAAATAAGTTTAAAAAACTCAATGATTATAAAATAAAAGGTATATATTAAAAGATAGCATTACATTTAATTGGCATCATTTTCTTTCTTTGTGTTACATAAAATATTGGTATACCTTACAATTTATGAGATCTTGAGCACAATGTACTATGATATATCAAGAACCTTAAAAATGTTCATGCCATTTGACTCAGTAAATTCACTATCCTAAAGATGCCATTGAAGGCATACAAAGGTTTTAATATAAATATCAATATTTCAATATTATTTACACAATTGACATATTAAAAACAATATATAAGTATAACTTAAAAATCCAATAGGAAATTGATCAGAAAAATAATTATGCATCTATAGGATTGAATATTATACAGCCTTAAAAATCATGCTTCAGTCCTAGCCAGTTTTGTTCAGTGGATAGAGCTATTGGCCTGTGGACGGAAGGGTCCCAGGTTTAATTCCAATCAAGGGCATGCACTTCAGTTACAGGCTTGATCCCTGGCCCTGGTTGGGGCACGTGCAGGGGGAAGCCAATCGATGTGTCTCTCTCACATAGATGTTATTCTCTTTCTGTCACTCCTCCTCCCACTCTTTCTAAAAATCAATGGGAAAAATATCCTCAAACAAATAAACAAACAAACAAAAAAATCATGTCTTCAAAGAATATATGATGACAGGAACATACTCATCATTTCATATTAAATTTTTGTATAAAGTATAATACAAAGTTATATAATTAAATCTGTTTCCCTTAAAAAAATGTGTCTGTATAAAAGAGAAATTACTACAAATAAATACCCCTATATGTTAACTACAGATATCACGAGAAGATGGAATTATCATATTTTTATATATTTTTCCATAATTTCAAAGTTTTTGCAATGAACATGTATAACATTTATAGTCTAAATTTTCTAAAAATAATCCTATCTAATGAAAGAGTAGTATGTAAATTGACCATCACTCCAACACACAAGATGGCTGCCCCATGTGGTCAAAAATGGCTGCCCCCATGTGGACATGAGATGGCTGCCACAAGATGGCCAGCAGGGGAGGACAGTTGAGGGTGAACAAGCCTGCAGAGGAGGGCACTTGGGAGGGACCAGGCCTGCAGGGTAGGGCAATTGGGGGTGATCAGCTGGCAGGTAAGGGCAATTAGGGTCAACCAGGCCTGCAGGTGAGTACAGTTGACAGGGACCAGGCCTGCAGGGGAGGGCAATTGGAAGCGATCATGCTGGCAGGGGAGAGCAGTTAGGAGTGACCAGGCCAACAGAGGAAGGCAGTTAGTGATTACCAGACTGGCAAGGGAGGGCAGCTAGGGGCAATTGGGCCAGCAGGGGAGCAGTTAGGCATTTATCAGACTGGCAGTGGAGTGCTTAGGGGGGTGATCAGGCTGTCAGAAAGAAGCAGTTAGGTGCAATCAGTCAGGCAGGCAAGCAAGTGGTCAGGAGCCAGCAGACCTGGATTGGGAGAGGGCAGTTGGACATCCCTTGAAGGGTCCCAGATTAGAGAGGGTACAGGCTGGGCTGAGTGACATACACACACACACACACACACACACACACACACGAATGTTGTGCATCCGGCCTCTAGTACTTTTAATATTAGATCACATGATTTTTCAAACAAATAATTATAAAAAGATATGTATACAGTCAAATTGAGATTTGAGGGGTTGTTCAATTTTATATGGTGAGAAACCAGATTCTGAGTGCAAAGGATTAGCTTCCTACCACAGGCAAACATTTGTACTTCTCAGAAGAAAGGTCCTAAGCAAAGCTGGAAATTGTTTACAGATATCCTTTACAGTAAGCCTTGGAGATCAGAGGGTGGGAAATGGAAATCCCCACGACCAAGGAAATAGTCTCTCAGGATAATAATGCCCTCAACCTCTCCTCCCCCAAGCAGGCTTTATTTTAGCAACTGTTTCACTTTCCTACAACTGTGATAAATTGCATTTGGAGATAATAATTGAGGTTTTCTTTTATTACCTTTTCTTATTTTGCCCCTCTGATCCCTCAGCATTCATTGTTTTGGGGAGCATTTAATAAAGGAGGACACAAAACAAACAACAAATCTTTAAGAGAAAAACCCCAAAGAGGAAAAGAAAATAGTTTTTAGCTCTTGGGTTCCTAAATAGATTTTCTGAAGCTCATAGCAGTAAAAAAATTATCTAAACAAAAAACTTTTTTATTTGCAAAAGGTGGGTTCTCTAGAGCTTCAAAGGGCTAAGCACTGAAAAAAAAGCTGAACGTAAACTTTATTTTCCCATAAACAATCAATCAGAGGAAAACAGAAGAAGAACCAGACCACCCTCCCTGAAGACTAGATAGAGTTTCCCATCCAGGGAGAAGAATTTGATCTAGAAAAGAAACAACAAAAGCCCTGGGCATGAGGTTTCTGACCCCTCACCACTCCTCAGGCTAAGTTACTAGAGAAACATACATTTTCCCTTAGGCTAGAAACCCAAACAGTGTGGTAGATTGTATTATTTGGAAATGCAAGCTGCCCCTCCCTCAGGGAGAATGATACTTCTCTGCTTGCCCGTGAGACTTATTTCGGCCAATAAAGTGTGAGCTGTATCAGCCAGCACAGAGTTCACGGTGTTCTCCTTTCCTCTACCCTGATATCAGCAGTGTCGCAGATAGAGGCAGCTCTAGCAGCCTGGATCCAGAGGGCACAGAGCAGCACCATGGCTGATTCAGGAGTGACATTCAAGTGGCAAGTGGACCTTTGTCCTTTGAAACCACTGAGATTTAAGGAGCATTTGTCACCACAGCAGAACCTAGCCTATTCTAACAAACACAAAAATGTACTATAGCCCTGGCCAATGTTGCTCAGAGGTTAGAGAGCATTGTCGCATGCACAAAAGAATGTCAGTTTTGATTCCCAGTCAAGGGCATGTACCTGGGATTAGTACTTGTATGGTTTATTCCTACACACATGGGCCATTATCCTTTCTACTGGTACTCATACCTTTTCCTCCCTCATTGTTATTTGCATCCACAATATCTGTTCCCACCAAAATACAGTCAAAGTAAGCTATGGCCCAGTAAACTCAGAGATTTGATTTTCCTAGAAAATCTACTGCAGCAAGATAATTTATCATGCCATGTTTTCTTGCTTATACACAAAATATTTATTAACTAGAGGCCTGGTGCATGAATTAATGCATGGGTAGGACTAATTGATGTGTGTCTCTCATGTTGATGGTTCCTCTCTCTAGCTCTCTCTCTCCCACCCTTCCTTCCACTCTCTCTAAAAATCAGTGGAAAAACATGTCCTCTGGTGAGGATTAGCAAAAAACAAATGAATAAACAAACAAAAATGTACTATACCCACTGTCCACCTGAGACTTGGGTAGGAAATATTCATGCATAAGTGCTCCATGCCATGACGATATGGGAACAGCAATATTGAAGTGGCGACAAGACATAGCTAGACAGAAGAGGAACTGAATCAGGAATTTTCTTTGGGCCCCAGCAAGATGAGAACAGCACTAAAGTCAGTTCCTTGTGGAAAAGTACCTAAAGGGACACATCGGCTGTGGATGCAGCAGGCACAGAGGCCAGCATAATTAAGAGGGGGACTCACTTCTCTAAAGAATGTAGTGAACCAGGCGTGCATTGCCTACAAACTCACCCCAACACCTGAGCACTATGAGGACCATTCAGAACTTATATCTCACAACAAAGAAAATGTGAGGGGGCAGGAGCATATTATATACATCAAATGACTGAGACTGTTGGATTTGCATCCATTTACCCAGAAAATAAGACAATTAAATTTTTGGTCAGTGATAGAAATAAGGAGGTTCAAGATAGAATTTAGGTTTATATTTCGATAAATAGTTATATGTTTGCCAGCAAAGTTTGCAGCCTGAGAAATGTGTATGTACTACACCAAGATACTTTAAAAGAGCATCAAGAAGGTTGCATATAGTCAACATGTGGGTACTGAGGGTCCCCTTAGGCCAAGCTGAAGCCATGTGTAATAACACCTTACATAACAGGTTAACTTCTGTAGATGGGAATAAATCAACCAAAGTTCTTGCAGGAATATATGCATGACCCATGAACACAGAAATTAGGGTGGTGAGCGCCTGGGGCAGACTGGAAGGGAGAGGAGGAACTATGTAATACCTTCAACAATAAAGATTTTTTTTTAATTAAAAAAAGGAGGTTACCTTCTCCCAAATCTCATGCTCCAGATATTTGCCTTGCCTGAGGCAGCCACTAACAACCAGCTACTAGCAACACTTTCAGCTGTACAAATATTTATTCTGGTAAACCTGATAAAGAAAAAGAAAATAGCTGTAAATAAATCTTGTTAGAATTTTCTGCATTCTTTGCACTAAGCTTTTTTCCTTGTTTTGTGAAAAGAAAAAAAAAAGTTGTAGTGTGACACTAAGATCCCATCTCCTGGATTGATTTTTTTCAATTGGATTTTATGACTACTGGCCATAATATTTAATGGTTTTGTATTTTGGATACTAACACAATAGACTAAGACATAAATGCCATATAAAAACTAATCTGAGCTGTTAATCTTTGGTCCATGTAAAAGAAAAAGTTGATTCATTTGAAATGGAAGATCAAGAGTTGAGTTTTTAGCCTTCTTTTTTAATGTACTACAATTTGAAACAAAAATAAAATAAGATTCTATAATTTTATTAGAGAATCAAATTATAGTAACCACATTGCATAATTTTCAAAGTATTACAAACATCCTATCTAATAAAAGAGTAATATGCAAATTGACCATACCTCTGACACACCCAAAAGCCATGCCCAAAGCCACACCCAAAACAAAACAAAACAAAACAAAGCAAATAAACCCCAACCAAGACAGCTTCGGCCACTGAAAGCAGGAGGGAGGCTTGGGTTTTCCTAGCAATGGAGGAAGCCAAGCTTTCTGCTTGCCCTTGCTGGCCTAGACCTCTACTCAATGCTACAAAGTTTCAATTATAGAAGATATATCCCAACAGAAATGGTGGAAGCCTCGGAGCTGGAGAGAGCAGAGGCTAGGGTTGCCCGGGCGATGAAAGAAGCCAAGCTTCTGCAGCCCTAGCGCCTATGCCTCCACTCTGGGCTACAAGGTTTCAATTATAGAAAGTAAATGTCCCAACAAAAATGGCTGTCACCATGGAGTGGACAGAATGCTTGGCTCTGCTCCAGGCTACAAAGTTTTAATTGTAGAACATAAATTAATCCCAGGTCCCAGGGCCTCCGCTTGGGTTGCTGGGGGGGCATGGCTGGCCTGCAAACCACCATAGGCCTCTATCCCAGGCCACCCCATGCCCCAAGGGAACCCCCACCCTGATCTGGGACACCCTTTAGGGCAAACCAGCTGGCCCCCACCCAGGCACCAAGCCTCTATTCTTTCTAATAAAAGAGTAATATGCAGATTGACCATCATTCCAACAAACAAGATAGCTGTCCCCATGTGGTCAAAGATATTGCCCCCATATGGACACAAGATGGCCACCACACAATGGCTAGCAGGGGAGGGCATTTGGGAGGTTCCAGGTTTGCAAGGGAGGACAGTTGGAGGAGATCAAGCCTGCAAGGGAGGGCAGTTTGGGATGACCAGGCTGGCAGAGGAGAGAAGTTGGGGGCAAACAGACTGGCAAGGAAGCAGTTAGACATCAATTGGGCTGGCAGGATAGTTGTTAGGGGGTGATCAGGATGGCAGGGAGAAGCAGTTAGGGGTAATCAGGGAGGCAGGCAGGTGAGCAGTTTAGAGCCAGCAGTCCTGGATTGTGAGAAGGATTGGGCATAAATGGGCAGTTGGACATCCCTGGAGGGGCCCAGATTTAGAGGGTGCAGGCCTCTAGTGCACCGGGCCTCTAGTCCTATATAATAAAAGGCTCATCTGCAAATTGTCCCCTCAACTGGGAGTTTGACTAAAAGTTCAACTGGGAGTTTGACCAGCGGCATGGCCAGCTGGCCACCCATGGCCCCTCCTCCTGGCCAGTTCTATCTGTGCACGAATTCATGCACCAGGCCTCTAGTTAATAAATATTTTGCTTACAAGCAAGAAAACATGTCATGATAAATTATCTTGTTACAATAGAAGATTTTCTAGGAAACCCAAATCTCTGAGTTTACTGGGGCATAGCTTACTTTGAATTTTTTTGGTGGTAACAGATATTGTGGAAGCAAATAACAATGAGAGGGAAAGGTATGAGTATCAGTAGAAAGGATAATGGCCCATTTGTGTTGGAATAACCATGCAAGTACTAAAACGTTATGAAAACCAAGGCCAAGTCTGGACAATGGGGAATTGGCTACAGTTGAGGCTTTTCCCATTCATGGTAGCTGAAGCTATATTTTCCTTAAGGTGTTTAGGGATGAGGGACTGGGTAATCTCTAAAAAACCCAGAAAAGCATCCTGTGAAAGAGATTGCTATTAAACATTTGCTATCCAGAGAGTCCCAAAGCAAGATGAAGATAGTACCAGCCATATAAGAGTGTGCTCCTTCTCCTATTCCTCCAACCTCCTGGGCTAGATCCTGTGGTTAGAAACTAAGACAACTACAAAGAGGGCCACAGAGAGGGAAAATAGCACTAATGACAACCAGGCTCCCCTCTCCCACTTCTGAGTTTCCAGCTCGAAAAAAACACACAAAACAAAACAAAGCAAAAAAAAACAAAAAAAAAAAAAAAACAAACAAGCTTTGGGAGAAAAACTTTAACTTCAAATGACATTCAGAAATTTAATTAATATACCAGGTTGGAAATTACAATGACAGAAACAGAACCATTTCTCTACCTAAAAGTAATCACAAGATACCTAATTATCTAATAAAAGCTAGAACATTTATGAGACTTGGCTAAGCTTTCATCAAAAAGACCGGAAAAAGGCCAATCATATATCAAGTTTAAATGGGCAATTAAGGAAAAAAATTAAATTTATATTCTGTTTACATTTAATGAGTCCAGCCCATGCAAAAAAATATTGAAAGTATAAGACACTTTAAAAGGGAAAGAGATTAGCATAAAAAAAGAACCAAAGAAAAATTCTAGAAATGAAAAGTTGAGTCCTGAAAATAAATAAATAAATACATACATACATACATACATACCCACCCCAAGGAACCTCTTAAACAAAATTTTAAAATACCTGAAGAGAAAATCAATGAGCTGAAAGATATAATCTAAAGAAATTCACTAAACTGTAGCAGAGAAGGAAAATGTATTGCAAATAGGAAAGAGAGTAAGAGACAGGGGAAAGAGTAAGATGGTTAAACATGTTTTTAATCAGTTCCAGAAATTAAGACGAGAGCATGGACAGAGGAAACAGTATGTTTTAAAAACAAATGACTTTTTTTCTGAATTGAAGAAAGACATGCAGTTTTTGATTCAAGAACTATAGTTACCTCAAATGATTGCATTTTTAAAATGCACACAAATACACACAATGTAGTATTTTAAAAATGAGTAACTCTTACATGCACCCAACAAGAACACTAGGACTGATAACACTTCCAGCAACAACAGAGACTGATAGAAATATAGTACCATTCCCTAATTGTGGATGGAAAATAGTGAGCAACCCAGGATTTCATTTTCAGCTAAAGAATTACTGAAAAATGAGGGTAAAATAAAGATATTTTTCAGATGAACAGTGGGGCTCAATAAAAAAGCAACTAAAGAAAGAAGGAAATTGAACCCAGAAAGAAGAAGTGGTTTGCAAAAAGCATTTTGACTAAGGTAAGTGGTAAAGACATGAGTAAACCTGAATAAGGTTTTCTGGCATTACCCATGCCAGACAATAAGTAAAAATAACAATTATGGGGAAAGGAGATGGAAAAAGGAACTAATCACTACACAAGAAAACCATGTAAGACAGAGAATAAATGGAGAATGAGGGTGCCCTGAGATTTCATTAATTTTAGATTTTTATAATTTATGTAAAAAGTATATCCTATATAATAAAATGCTAATATGCAAATAGACCAATAGGCAGGCATTGTCTGTGGCAGGATGGTGGAGCAGGTGAGGTGAGAGTGCCCAGACCACAGAGGGGGCACTGGTTGAGGGGCACTGGTCGCTGTCATTGGGGCAAGCCTCTGGTGGTTACTAAAAATTCTTTGCACCTGCAGCCCACGGTCCCACCTGGTGCTCATCTTTGCTGCTAGTGCCAGGCTCGCTAGCACCCTCTGCTGGAACCAGAGCCGCCACTCCCACCACTGCCAGCATCGGCCCCACTTGCACCCAAAGCATGCACCAGAGCTGCCACTCACACCCATTGCTGATGCCCAGTGCCAGTCCCAGTCGCTCAGCACCATCAGTGGGTGTGATTAGTGACTGGTGGCCCCAGTTGCCCCTGAGGGTTTCTCTACCTCCCCCTGCTCCTGAAGGGCAATTGGGGCAACAGCCACTACTCACACCCACTGATGGCACTGGCCCCGCTCACACCTGCTACTGGCACCAACCCCAATTGTTCCGTGTGTCAGCCTATGTGAGAGGGGCTGGTACCTTCAGTGCATGGGAGTGGCAGCAGTGGGAGCAGGGCTACAGGAAGATAGGGGACCAGAAGGCCCCCAGAAGGGACTGGGCAAGGACCCAGATGATGGGCCAAGACCTCCCCCTGTGCCTACTGCAGCCTCTCAGCCCACAGTTCCTTTCAAGGTGCATGAATTCATGCACTGGGCCGCTAATACTAAAATAAAAGATATAAAAGGGAATAAAGAAAAACTCCATTAATCCAACAGACAAAAGAAAGGAGCGAAAAAAAAACAAGAAGGGAGAGAACCAAGATGGCAGCATAGGTAAACATCTATTGTTCTGCCCCGTGCAACAATTCAAAAACTACAACATAACAACAAAACAAACATCACCCAGAACCACCAGAAAGCTGGCTGAGTGAAAACTCCACAAATAAAAGTAAAGGTGGGACACTGAGACTCAGAAGAGCGGTGAGAGCACAGCCATGAAGATACAGCGGAAGCAGGTTAGGAGCCGTCCTGGTCTCACACGCGGGTTGTAGGGCTGGAGCAGCAACCCCAGCTGGATTTCTCCAACGGGGAGGGCGGAGACGTCCCACTACATGGATTCCCCAGTGCCAGGCGAGGTCCGAGATCCGGGGTACGTGGAGACGTCCCACTGCACAGATTCCCCAGTGCCAGGCGAGGTCCGAGGTCCGAGGGATGCACCCTGGAAGCTGCGCGCAGCAGAGGTCTCCTAGTCTGCGGAGAAACCGGGTTGCTTGAAAAAGAAGTTTGCGCGCACGTGTGCCACAGCACAGACGCGTGACTTGCTCCCTGGAAACTTGTCTCCTGGACCTAGAAACCACCAAACTGCTTTGTTTCACAACCCTGGGCCAGACTTTGGGTGTGCAGACTCATTTGGGGAGAGGCAGAGTTGTCTGGCAAGGGGAAGAGACTAGCGACTTTCTCTTGGAGGTGCCTGCATGCATTCCCCATCCAACATAGACCCGCGCGTGCGAGCGCAGCATAGGATGTAGCTGACACTGAGGCTGCCTGCGCAGCTCAGAGACTTGGCCCATCCAACCTGAACACAGACTCCCTTCACAGCCAATTGGCCTGGAGGTCAAACCCTCCTAGGGCTAACAACAACAAGCTGGGTTTAAATTCAAAAATACTGTACAACCCATAAAGGATTGCAGTAAGAGTACCTACCTCAAGTAACTGGGGAGGCTGTGCCACTGACCCTTAGAGGACATCTACCACATAAAGCAGCCACCATGCAGAGATAGGAAAGAAATCAGGTGTGAAAGAAATGGAGGAGAAAAGATGACTAGACATAGAGCTCAAAACCACGGTTATAAGGCTTTTCAAGAGGCTCCTACAAAAGGCCGATCAACTTAATGAGAATTACCAGGAAATAAACAAGACCAACCAGGAAATGAATAAGACCCTCAAGGAAATGAACAAGACCTCTGAGGACATGAACGAGACCCTCACAGATATGAAAAAGGACCAACTAGAAATCAAGCATACACAGACTGAAATAAAAAATATTACACAAAGTCCTAAAAGCAGTCCAGAGGACTGCAAGAACCAAGTCAAAGATTTGAAATACAAAGAAGCAAAATCCACTGTGCTGGAAAAGCAAGAAACAAAAAGAATTCAGATAATTGAAGATAGTGTAAGGGGCCTCTGGGACAACCTCAAACATGCCAACATCCGAATTATTGGGGTGCCAGAAAAAGAGAGAGAGCAAGTTAATGAAAACCTATTTGAAGAAATAGTGACTGAAAACTTCCCCCACCTGGTGAAAGAAACTGACTTAAAAGCCCAAGAAGTACACAGAACCCCAAAATATAGGAATCTAAAGAGGACCACACCAAGACATATCATAATTAAAATGCCAAGAGCAAAAGATAAAGAAAGAATATTAAAAGCAGCAAGAGAAAAACAGTTGGTTACCTACAGGGGAGCACCCATACGATTGTCAGCGGATTTCTCGACAGAAACGATGCAGGCCAGACAGGAGTGGCAAGAAATATTCAAAATAATGAATAGCAAGAATCTACAACCAAAATTACTCTGTCCAGCAAAGCTATCATTCAGAATTGAAGATCAGATAAAGTGCTTCACAGATAAGAAAAAGCTAAAGGAGTTCATCACCACCAAACCAATATTATATGAAAGGCTGAAAGATATTCTTTAAGAAGAGGAAGAAGAAAAAGGTAAAAATATAAATTATGAACAACAAATACACATCTATCAACAAATGAACACAAAAATCAAGTGAATTGATAGGATGATGAACAGGATAAACTGGTGAATATAACAGAATCATGGACATAGAGAGGGAATGGACTGACAATTCTTGGGGAGAAAAGGTGTGTGGGAAGTGTAGCAAGAGACTGGACAAAAATCTTGCAACAATGGGAGAGGACAGTGGGGAGGGGGAGGGGAGGATGGAGGGTGGGATAGGTATAGGGTGGAGGGGAGCTATAGGGAGATAAAAAATGGGAAACAATGTAATTAAAAAACTGAACAATAAAGATTAAAAAAAATAATAAAAAATTTTAAAAAAGAAAAAAAAACAAGAAATAAAACATGGTATATGGAAAACACAAATTAGGAGTATAGAAATAAGTCCAAACATCTGTTATAATAATAATATAAACAAATTAAATGATTCTATTCAAAGAGAGATATTGTACTGTGATTGAACCAACCAATCCAATTATGTGAATGAGACACCGTTCTGTCATAATGAGAAGAAACATAGAGTAAGCAAATACCAATAGAAAGCCTGTATAACTCTATTAATATCAAATGAAAGAGCTCATAAGGCAAAAAAGTACTATTTTGGATAAAGAGACTCACCACATATATAAAAGAAATCATTCTCCAAGAAGCTACTTGCTAAAAAGCAGAGTTTTGCCTGTAAGACTTTTCTCAAAACTTTGATTGCACTCTTCAGAGAAGTGGGAAAAATAACACCCTCCTACCCGACCCTCCAAATAAATCCTATCTAGAAATACTAGGTTTAGCTCTTTTCTCTATCCTTTTTAATGAACCCCATGGCAATCTAAAGGGTTTAAGGACACTTGAAAAATGTTAACAATGTCAAAGAAAAATGATTTATGTTGAGTGCTCGTGTTATTTTATTTATTAAATTCTGACTGCGAAGAGCAGCAAAAGGAATTATAGATTTAAGTGAGGGCTGTTTGCAGGTTGGGAACACTGACTCCAGTGTATTAGCAATTATATTAAATATTAAATATTATAAAACAAATGGAAGTTTCCAGGCAGAACAGCAGGTTGCTTCAGAAATTGCATTCCTCTTATGCCAGGTTTCAGATACATTTCTTATAATGCATGGACATTTCCAATAACTTTATTTAGTTTATCTGTTTGTGAAAGAATATCATTTTATTATAGTGCATATAAAATAGAGCTAATAAACCTTGCCCTCCCTAGTGCAAGATTATTGTCAGAATAAAAATAAAATAATGCATGTGAAAGCCCTTTGCAAACTTTTTAGTACCATGCAAATGTAAGGTATTATTATGCATCCATGGTCCTATGATGTATTGTTAGTAGTAAAAAGCTTTCCCCGCCATTTCTTGAACAAGCCTGCGAAATCTCAATTACCTCTTATTGTGCTTTATCTAATCTTCAAAGTAAAACTACTCCCATTTATATTTTTACACAAATATTAGCAAATCATGGACCAGTAAAACAGTCTCACCATTCACCTTTCACTGGACACACACACAGTTAAAGCTGTGTGTACACCCAAAGAAGGAACTCATTTCAGTGTTTAGTTTAAAGGAATGTATTTTCTTAGCAATGGGTTTTCTAATACTTTTTTTTGGTTTGTTTTCAGAGAGGAAGGGAGATGGAGAAAGAAAGATAGAAACATCAATGATAAGAGAGAATCATTGATCGACTGCCTCCCGCACACCCCACACTGAGAATCAAGCCCGCAACCCCCGGCATGTACCCTGACCGGGAATCAAACCATGACCTCCTGGTTTATAGGTTGATGCTCAACCCCTGAGCCATGCCAGCCAGGCTTAACTCTTGTAAGCATGGCTAGAATGTCTTGCTGTACTTTTCCACCGTTTGATCCTTTTACTCTATATAAGGTAACCCTGAATTCTTGAGGTAGAGAACATGGTTCAGACAAAAAAATGTTAAAATTGCAGTGAAAAGGGGATGAGATAGATACACAGTGACTATGGTACAGCAATGTTCCCTCCCATGGCCATGGCTTTCTTCCCCCATGGCCAGGATCCCACACAAATGCATGTGCAGAGGGAGTAAGGGCTCTGAAGGTAGGCAGACCTCTTAAAAATCGGAATGGATAAGGCAAGTTACTTCATCTCTCAAAGCCTCCATCTTCTCATCTATAAAACATGGCCAAGAAAGTCTCACAGAGCTTCAGTCTGCTGCTTAGTAGGTCTGCTCTTACACTGCTGGGGACCAGGGCCTACCGGCAAGCTAACACTGAGACTTCTGGTTCTCCTACTTCACCTTTAACTACTTGTCCCCAGCTCTCAGTTCTCATCCCTCTGCAGAATGTCAATCAACTTACAAGTGATCAGTTACCTCTACTGTCTTTGTATGCACCCTTTTACCACACCGCCCAAACGCCGGGATCACCAGAATCATTGCAGCTGCAATGGCACTCTCTACCACAGGACCCTTTCCCAGGTTGCCACCAGGAAAATCATTGGCCACTGGGCCACCACCTTGTATCTGTACCTATCACCCAGGACAGCATCCACTTCACCTTCCAGCAATGAGTAAACCAGTCCCAAGTCTCTGTTTTACCACTTGTGTTCTCCCACCTCTTCTGGTATCACTTTGTGTTAGTGTTAGTTCAGTCCCTTCAAGAGGCAGATGCCAAGACAGGACTGGAAATGCAAAAGAATTTGGAGGAGGGGAGTGAAAGATGAAGCGTTGCGTAGAAGCCTTACATACAGCACAGTTCTAAAAGGGAATCAGCCAGGTTGATGGGGAGTCCATCAGAGGGGTCCTCCTACTGGCAGGACCCCTCCTGGTGCATCACCCACTGCTAAGAGCCGCCAACAGGAAGTGCAATCTCAGTCTCCTCGTAGCAGCTGAGGCAGCCATCGGTCCTGCTTCTCGCAGTAGGAGACCCGAGCAGTGCACTTTTATGGCCACAACAGTGATGGAGAAACCAGACAACATCCTGACTGGGCAGTCAAATATCACCTGTGAGGGGCACTAATGTCATGTGCCTCTGGATATGATACACTGAAGAGCACACGTCTATGTTTCTATGATGTTCAACTAAAAAATCCATAACCTGAATCTAATCACAAGGAAAGATCAACACATTCAAATTAAGGAGCTCTATGCAAAATAATGACTAGTATTTTTCAAAAATCTCAGTGTAATAAAGACAAAGAAAGGCCCTACCTGGTTTGGCTCAGTGGATAGAGTGTTGGCCTTCAGACTGAAAGGTCCCAAGGTTCAAGTCTGGTCAAGGGCATGTACCTCGCTTGTGGGCACATCCTCAGTAGGAGGTGTGCAGGAGGCAGCTGATCGAGGTTTCTTTCCCATTGATGTTTTTAACTCTCTGTCCCTTTCCCTTCTTCTCTGCAAAAAAAAATCAATAAAATATATATTTTTTAAAAAAGACAAAGAAAGGCTGAGGAAGTGAACCTGGATTGGGTCCAGTATCAGAGAGAAAAGCATGCTATAAAGAGAATTATTGAGATAATTGTTGAAATTGAATTATGAGCTGCAGATGTGATAAAAAAGCATTGTCTCAATATTAAATTATTTAAATCTGATCATTGTACTGTGATTTTTATTAGAGACTTTTTTTTCATCTTGGGAAATAAGAAACCAAAGTATTAAGGCATAAAGGGGCATCATATATTCAACCATCTCTCAAGTGGTTCAGAAAGATAAATTAGAGAGAGAGAATATCAAGGGCATTTCCTAAAAGATACATGAATTGAGATGCGCATACAACTGTTGACTTTGTCAATGATCAAATGCTGCACTGAGGCATGAAAAGTACATGAGCAATATTAAACCACATTATTAACACCCACTTTCCTGGCTTTTGGCCACAGAGAGGAAAGAGGTGCTGGGTTGAGGTTTTATGGGGTGGCTATCTTCCTTCCATCACAACTATTTGGTGATTCATTATTGCACATACCAGAAACTCCACCCCAGTGGATGCAGTGATCTCTTTTTCTTTTTCTTTTCTTTTAAGAGGTGGGCTAGATAAGATTCTAAATGTGGCCTTGTTGATTTTGATTCACTAATCAGCACTACCATGCTGGTTTCCATTAAGGGGATGAAGGGAGCAGATGATCAGGCTGCCAGTGTTCATGTTAATCTATAGAATTTAAAAACAGATAGCTAGGTCAACTATTTGTGATGTTCGTATCGAGATATGGCTTTCCCAGTTCTTGTGTCAAAAAAACCCAGGCTCATAACTTGAACTCCATTCCCCAGCATGTCCGGTTCATTCTTTTCAAAGCTTGCCTACATCCATCATCTTCTAGACATTACATTAACCTTGTGAACTATCCAGCTGTAAAGATGTGCTGCTTGGGTGTGAGTCCCAGCTCTGGTGGTTACCATTGTGTGACCTTGGACACATTACTTCACCTCTCTAGACTCTCAGTGTTATTATCCCTGTACTACAGATAAGGATTTTGGGGTTGGGCAGCTTCACAACTTGTCTAAATCACTTGGGGATTTAGTGCTAGAGCTGGGACCGTCTATGGAGCTTTCCACTTCCCCATGAAGACATAGATTCTTTTTCGTTAGCACCAGCATCGTGTGAGTTCAGGCAATGCTGCTTTACATGGTGTTGTTGGAAAACAGAAGTCACATTTCTCATTAAGTAGGTCAAACATTTTTTTCCCTGCCACTTAATTCTATTCAGTGAGTATTATTTAGCAGGCTGACAGGGAAAGTGTCGGAGGAGGGGAAGGGGAGCTTTGGGGTCACAAGCTCTGGGGTTAAAGCCAGGCTCTGCCACATAATCTGTATTCAGTTTTTCTCTTTGGTAAATGGGATCCTGATACTTATGCTGTAAGTTTGTGGGGATGAGTAGCAATAATACGTGTACATAATAGGGACTCAACCAATTATGACTTATAAAAACATACAACTTTGAGTGCTTGCTACCTTCCAGGAGCCTTGCTCTCCATGAAATACAGACACAGAAAATTCAGTCCTTGCCATCGGGTGACCCTCCAGGAACCTGTGATGGTTCCTCATATAGTAAAAGGACAATGCCACTCAGAGAAGCTGCAATTACTTATTCCTGGTGCACTTTAAACATGTTGTTTACATTCTTAATTCTCTGAAATTGTTCATGTTTATGTAGTAAATCTTATTTTTCTTTGATGGTTTATTTGTAGCTTTAAATTCAGAAAGCCTTCCTCTGCTTCTTGGACCAGATCAATATTCATCTACGTTTGTCTAGTTCTTTTAATAGTCTAGGTTTTTCACACTGACATTTTTAATCCATCTGGAATTTATTTGGCTACATGGCTGTGAGGTGATGACTAGTTATCTTTTTAAAACACATTCCGGATGGATGATACTAGCCCACTTGGCTTGTACCCATTTCTGTCTCATTAACTTACCCTCTGAGCTGCCTTCTGTGAACATTTGTGAGGCAGTGGCCATGCCACCCTCTCTTTCCTATCCCCCATGTCAGTCTACCTGGGCAGTAGCCTGCCTCTAACATAGCTACATTCACTATCACCCTCCATAGAAAGGCTGCGGGGGGAGCACCATGCAATCCTTTCTCAGAGTCCCTCAATCAGTTCACCTCCCTGTGCCCTAGCCCTCAACCTCCCGCACCCCCCACACACTGCCCAGCCTTAGGGAGACATAAGACACAGAACCTCCGTGTGCTTACTTATACACCCTCCTTTCCCCAGCGGCCACACTGAGCTCTGAACCTCTGGGATCCCACACCCCTGACGGTGGTCATGGGGAGCGGCAGGGAGGATGGACTCCTCACCAAGTCTCTGCTTGATTTGTAAGCTTCAGACTAAGACATTGGGCTGGCTTTGTTAGCAGTTACACCCACAAATATCGCCACCCGCAGATACAAATTGTAGCTGACCAAGGTCAGTTCTTCAGAATATGGGCATGTATAGGACGGGTGGGGAGGGCTGATGCACAAACAGGAAGTCTTGGATAAGCTTCTTTTAAATATGTGGAATGGAGAACCACTCATGTGATAGAAAAACTCATTTAATCCATTCATCCTAGTAAGTATAATTCTCAATAATAAAAGCAATGAAAAGAGACCCTCCCATCTAAATGCATAGTCCAAAGCATGAACTCTCAAGAAAATGACAGAGTATTTAGCTGAAAAGTATTTTAATAAAGAAAAAATATATATGTGTTCAAATAGATCAAACATATATGTGAGATCTGGTATTTTCTTTAAAGACAGTTTTCAGGCAAATTTTTCATTGTGTTTGTTATTGTGTTTAATTATAGAGTTATTAGAAGCCTGGTGCACAAAATTTGTGCATGGGGGTGGGGATGCCCCTCAAGTCAGCCTGCACCCTCTCCAATCTGGATCCCTCTCACAATCCAGGACTGCTGGCTCCCAACTGCTCACCTGCCTGCCTTCCTGATTACCCTTAACCACTCCCCTGCCAGCCTGATTGATGCCTAATTGTTCCCCTGCCAGCCTGTTTGCCCTTAACTGCCCTCCCCTGTAGGCCTGATCACCCCTAACTACCCTCCCCTGTAGGCTTGATTGCCCCCAACAGCCCTCCCTTGTAGGCCTGGTCCCTCCCAAATGCCTTCCCCTACTGGCCATCTTGTGGTGGCCATCTTATGTGCACATGGAAGCCGTCATCTTTGACCACCTAGGGGCAGCCATCTTGTGTGTTGGAGTGACGATCAATTTGCATATTACTCTTTTATTAGCTAGGATAGAGGCCTGGTGCATGGGTTGGGGCCAGCTGGTTTGCCCTGAAGAGTGTCCCAGGTCAGGGTGGGGGGGTTCCCTTGGGGCATAGGGAGGCCTGAGTGAGGGTCCTGTGGTGGTTTGCAGGCCAGCCATGCCCCCCAGCAACCCAAGTGGAGGTCCTGATATCTGGGATTTATTTATCTTCTATAATTGAAACTTTGTAGAGGCCAAGGCAAGCCAGGGCAGGCGGAAAGCTTGGCTTCCTCCATTGCTGGGGAAACCCAAGCCTCCTGCTCTCTCTGTGGCCACAACCATCTTGGTTGGGTTAATTTCCATACTCACTCCTGATTAGCTGGTGGGCGTGGCTTGTGTGTAGCAGAGGCATGGTCAATTTGCATATTAATCTTTTATTAGATAGGATAGCATCAGCCTTTTCTTTTCTTTTCTTTTTTAATCTGAATGATTGGACATCAACCTCCCACACCCCACACACACTGCCCAGCCTTAGGGAAACATAAGACAAAGAACCTCCGTGTGCTTACTTATACACCCTCCTTTCCCCAGTGGCCACACTGAGCTCTGAACCTCTGGGATCTGATGTCCCTGCTTAGCTCATTCTACCCCTTCCATCCCTCACAGTTCTTCCTTTCCCAGACATGTAGCATCTAGGCCTAAAGCTCTCCCACAGTAGTCACAGTCCTTATGGCCTTCTCTTGCCACTTATCTAGTTTTCTGTCATTTTCCAAATTCTCTCTCAGACATCCAAGCCTTTGCCGCAAGGATCCTTTTACCAAGAAAGCTTTTTCCTCCCCCTCCCCTTTACACACACAAATCTTGGCCATCTGGTCAAATACAATATCTTATTCAAGTCTCACTCCTAGCATTGTCTAGTTCTCTTCAAGAGGCCTTAATGTATACTCCGGGCAGGCAAGAGCTATCTACTTTCCCTCCAGGACAACCAAGAGCAAAGACCCAACTTGCTGTCCTGTTACCATAGACAACACAGGCAAGATGGCACAAACGCAGGGGGCAGAGTCTGAAAGGCACTATTAACTCACTCTCCTTCTGTAAACCTACATGGCAGGCTCCTAAGTGAGGATATAAATTCCCTTTGTCAGAGCAAACATTCCTCTTGGGGGGCATCCACTCAGCCTCCAGGCGAGAGTGATGACCATAGCCCAGAGGCAGCAGGGGATGAGTCATTTACTGCTGCTAGGCAATTAGTGTTGCCAGAAAAGAAATGGCTTTCATTTAAAATTCTCTTTAAACCATATGTATCATGGCTCATGGGATAATTTATGTGTCATTAGGAAATAAGAAACATACATCATACTAATAAATTGTCTCTCCCATTCACCGCAGTCAATAGCTCCCAGGGGTCTTTAAAAAGTCAGAGTTTTGCTGCCCTTGTTATGTGAGGTGGTGAGCAAATGTTCATCTGTAACTTATTTAGCTTCTCGTTCACTCCCTGGTTCTCTGGCACAGACAGATGGCCAGAGAAACATTTGCCATTATTTTTACCCAGTGGTTTGCAGTAGCATTTGCTGTAAATGAGCCCATGGTAGAATAGCCATGAACTGTATTGCTTTCCCTAACAACTTGAGTGTCTATTTTGAGATTTGGTTGATTTGGAGCCTTCCCAGTGTTAATAGGTTATTTTCTCCAATACAGCATGTCGAACAATTCTACAGGTTCCTCCCTATTCAAAGGCAGGCCCTGCATGCTAAACGCAAATGGCTATAGAGAGCTGGGAGACAGTGCTGGAAAGTCCATGTGTGTAGCAGGTCCCAAAGGATTTTTCCATGCAAGGTCAGAGGTCACATGGCAACTGGGCAAATGTACTTGAGTTTGGAAGATGAAGCACTTTTAGCTGATTCTCTGTCAAGGCAAAAATATTAAATAGAAAGCCATAAAGTGAGGCTAAACATCAGTGAGAGGTAGGTATGAGGGTAGGTGGGAGGGGGAAAGGGCAGGGATTAAACAGCCCAGCATCCAACCTGCCCATGTGTGCAATATAGAAACTATATTGATCAATATCTCCAACCACAGTTTAATCTCCATTTTTTCTGAGTTAGGAAGAAGCTCCATGGCCACTTATGAGGACAGAGACAGAAAAATGATGTATCCAAATGTCTGTTCTAAAGCAATTCCTAGGGTTCACACTTTCCTTTTATTACATTTAAATGGTCTTTTTAAAAAGTACAATGCTGGTTTTTCTAGCCTTTCCCTAAAAGGCCATGTTCTAATCACTGAGTTACTCACTGAGTTATACTTTCTTATAATCAGAATTTGCTACATAACAGTAGAGAAATTGCTTCCTCAAGCAAAAGCTCCACTGAACATTTTCTGATATTGAAACTGGGGGGATGCCATATTAAAAAAAACACACACACACCAAACTATTAAAATTTGCAAGACTGTGATAGCAAAGCCTTAAACCAAGTGCGGGTCCTTTGGGAACACACAGGTCACAGAGCCGCAAAGCTGGCCCTACTTAGGATCGACATGCGGAGCCCGAGTACCTCAAGTGGGGAAAAGGGGAAAGCAAAGGCACTCAAGACTTAATCCAACATGTCAAATCACCGGTTTCCTAATCCCATGCCTATGGTTCACTGTCCTTCTTCTAGTGCCTAAAATCTGAATGCTGTGCTTAGGGTGGCATGTGTTAGGGCTTCACTCAACTGCAACCCACAGCTACCTGACATTTTTACAAGTAGTGTGAAGTCTTAGATGTTCAGTAGAGAAAGACCCAGCAGGAGTAGCAAAATAAAATTTGCTCAAGTTATATGAAATTAAAGGTGAAACAGCAGTAAAATGGGGTCTAGTCATACAATTTTATTGCGGTAGGTGGTGGGCCCAGTTGAATTGTTCAGATATCTGGAGTCATGTTTTTTTCATTGAATTTATTGGGGTGACATTGGTTAATAGGATCACACAGGTTTCACGTATACATTTCTATGATACACGGTCTGTATATTGCATTGCGTGTCCACCACTCAAATGGAATCATATCTTTAAGCATCACAGCTCTTTATACTGACAGGAGCAATCTATAGTTAAGACTATCATAGACATTCATTGAACATACTTCCCTCATGACTACAGAGTCCCCTGAATTTCAGTGACAGTGCTGGGCTACTTTTACAGGGAGGTCCTCAGGCACTAGAGGGTGACTGGTCATTTGCCCTTACATCAAAAGACCTGATATTCTGCCCCTAGGCCTCCACCAGGTCAGGAACTCCTACTGTTGTTATGGTACTGACTCTGTGGAGGGCTGGGGGGGGGGGGGTGCGGGGGGGGGCGGGAGCAGCGATTTGAGTCTCATTAAGAGCTTTTCCTGGACATCCTCTCACCCTTTTTCGTTTGCTGCCTCACACTGGTTAAGCCAATGGGGTCTTGCCCAGGGTGAAGGCTAGGGTTTTGACACCTTGTGCACACTGGAGACCTTAAGCCTCCCATCAGGACTGACATTTTTATCCCTAATGGCAGGACATGTAGGCTGCTCATGTCTGTGCCCCTCCACAGCTAAGTGCAAGCTTTTGACAGCTGAGCTGATTATTGTCACCAGGACAGAATTAGATGTAGACATTTGCACACAGAAAGTCCTAACTAGAACAAAGTTCACCAATGTGTGTGGTGAGCTCACCCTATATAATAATAGAGGAATATCTAATAATCCATTACTCCGTAATGTAACGACCAGTTTAACAGGCTGCAAACGCAGCAGGCTCGGGTAAATGGGCTGTGGCAGCTGGGGGACGTGAGCCTGAGGTGTCCTCTCTGGAGTTGGGGATCTAATGACAGACGGGCTCTGGTCCTCGTCCAACAGCCCTCTTCAGCAGGCATGGGGCTGCCGAAACCCAGGCCGGGCCTCTGGCCACAGATCCACAGGTTGGTGGAGACCGACTCTACCAGGTCACCCTGCGGTCATGTGGCTGGGCCGCAGGGTGCCTGAATCCAGTGCCTGTTCAAGACATGAAACAGAGAGGAGGTGCAGGAGGAAAGCCAGAGAAAGGGATGTGGGGGTTCAAGACTCACTCCCTTTGGGCTTTGTCCTTCTTGGCCCACCTGAGCGGGGCTCCTGGGTGAGCACTGTGGCTTCGACAAAGCAGCCGGTCAGGATGCGGGCAGCCCAAGGGGCACTGAGGTGGGGTGCACCTGGGCTTGCGCCAGTGCAGGGGGTCGGGAGACGGGGATCTGCCTTGCCCATGAAGAGCAAGGTTCTGCAGTGACCCCAAGATATGGGTCAGCCCAGCAGGAAACAAGAGGCCATAACGGCCAGTGCGGAAGGATGCCTGGGTGGAGGGGCACGGACCTGCAACCCTGAGGTGGGGATTGAGGGGCGGCGGCACCTCAGTGGAGGGACAAGGCAATGCAGGTTACCCCACTGCAGTGGTTCGGCGAAGCTCCCAGCACTAACTGGGCCTTGCCCCTGCAGCCTGCACACTCCTGCTCCCACCGCACAACCAAAAAGCCAGCCAGAGCCCACCCCACCCCCAGTTCCTGCCTCGCCAGCGCCCCGCAGTGGCCTGCACCTACACAGAGAGAAGCCTACCATCTGCTCCCCAGGGGTGGGGCAGTAAAGAATGGGGGTAGTAGGTGGGGGAGAGGAAAGAATGTGGAGCATCCATGATGAAGAGGTGCTTGAGAATGAGGCTCGGAAGCCTCAAGGGAAGGTTTGTTCTATTTGCCCCATGGCTGTCCCTTGGAAGGGCAGAGAGCACAGCTGTGAGGGATCCCTGTGCGGAGTCCAGTTCCGAAGCCAACTGGAAGTGGCCTCAGTTTCCCGGTCTATAAAGTGGATTGTGTCCCAGTGCCTTCACTGAGCTTTGGGGGTCAATTGAGATACTTTATAAAGAAAATGAGTGAAGAAGTGAGAAAGAAAAGGAAAGGGGAACAACACAAAAGAAAGACTGGAAGGACCCTGTAAACCTATTGTCACTTAAATAGGGAATACAGTCAATAGTGTTGTAATGATGGTATGATGCCAGCTGGGTACTGGAAATATTGGGGAACACTTTGTAAAGTACATGATTGTCTAACCACTATTCTGTAACTAATATAAAACCTGAAACTAATATAAAATAATATTGAATGTAAAGAAATGAAAATAGGAGTGAAATTGTTATAAATTTCAAAGTTTAAATAAAAGCTGTAAAGGATAGAAGGGAGAAAATAAAAATAGTGTTTTTCATTTTACCACTTTATTGTCTTTACAGTACATGAAAAAGGCAGTTGTCTTAATATGGTGGTTTTATACTTTTCTACTTCATTATCTCATTTGATGTTCAGGGCAACTTAAAGACAAGATAATTATTCCCTCCACTATTCAAAGAAAGGAAATCTTGGTGCCTGGCCCCAATGATTCAATCATCAAGCCCTTATTGTAAATCAGGGCTAGTGAAATTTTCTGTGAAGGGTCATATCTATACTAATAAAAGCCTTGGGGACAATTAGGCCAGCAGAGGAGGGCAGTTGGGGTGATCAGGCCAGCAGGTGAGTAATTAGGGGGTGACCAGGCTGGCAGGCAGGAGAGCCGTTAGGAGCCAGCAGTCCTGGATTGTGAGAGGGATGTCTGACTGCCAGTTTAAGCCCAATCCCTGCAGCCTAAACCAGCAGTCAGACATCCCCTGAGGGGTCTGAGATTGTAGAAGGTGCAGGTTGGGCTGAGGGTCCCCACCCCCATGCACAAATTTCGTGCACCAAGCCACTAGTTATGAAATAAAGAGTTCCCTGGCTGGTCCAGATGAATAGATCTGCACATTTGTAGATCATGCAAGAAAAGCTTTTTGAAGATCTAATATTCACTGAGCACTTATTAATCATGGCCTATTCTATATACTTCATGTTTTGACATTTAATCCTCACAATCCCCATTTTACAGATGGGGAAACTGAGGCCTGGTGTGACCTTTGCAAAAGGATTCAGAGAGTAGAAGGAAGATAGGAGTTCAGGCAGATGTACTGCAGACTAAATGTCTTAATGTCTTCACTATTCCCTGGTCCAATGGAACCTGCATACTAACATGGCAGAACATTAAAAGGAAAAAAATGGCTCAGGTTTTAGTTCAATACCAGGCTTTGCATGAATTATTTGACCTAAATGCCAAACCCACAGATTTATCCTTGTCACTTCCAAGCAAAAAGGAGCTCAGGGCCACAAAGCTAAAGGGTAAGCCGGATTTTAACGCAAGTTTGTCTAGATGCTATTTTCTATCACCTCCAGCCAATGAGCTTAAGGATGTTCCATCTGGCTTTAAGTGTGTCATTGTGTGAAGGTACACTCTACAAGAGCTGGAGATCCAAAAATGAAGTCAGTAGGTGGGAAGAACATGTCTCCTAACTTTCACAGTGAACTCTCCAAGGAGAAGCCTAGGGTCGGAGAGAAAATGGTTTGTCCCAAAAGTGTCTATTAACTGTCTGTTGTTCTCAACTGAGCTATGAGAACAACATTGCTCAATAAAATCTGAACAGATAATACAGTTGGCAAAGCAACACATTTAAATTTATTTTAAAAGAGAGAAAAAAATGTTTGCACAGATCCAGGGTAACCATGAAAAAAGATTTTCCTTCCTGAAAGTATTCTGTCCCACTGGAGGGGAAAAAATAAATAAAAGGAAACATGAAAGCCAATTAAAGGAAAGCATGAGCATGGAAGACCATTATTAATCTTCTATTCAAATGGCAGTCATGGCTGCAGATTACTGGAAAGGCTTGAATAGCAACTCTATTTTGAGACAAATTAAGTATTGGGAATACATTCAGAAATAAGTAAGTGATTAATTTCATACCTGATTCTAGAGTCATGCAACTGACTGCAGAAACACTAGTTAAAGGCTCATTATTCAAAAGGGAACTATAACTTTTGACATTTGTTTTTGTAAGAAAATAAATTAATAAAAATTATAATGTTAGCAAAGTATTCAGTGTATACACATGAGTTGCTCACTTTATATATACACTTTAGTGGTATTAATTGGATGATTTTCATGGCTTAGACTTAGTGGAGGCACATGGAGAGAGTGTAAGGACAAGGAGAAAGACAGGGGGCATAAGGTGGAAAATCTAGTAGGAACTTGGCAGGGAAGGACAGGGGAAAAAGAAAGCGAGCCCTGGGCTGAGGGTCCTGTTTAATTCCAATTCTACTCTTCACCAATAATTTTAAAATAGTTGACCCATGAGATGGCTCAAGTATTAAATAAAACTATGCATACAGTGACCTTAATTTCTGCAGTCGTTGTTATAAATATTTATTGAATAACTTCTATATGTTAGCTCACATGTCTCTGCTGCTTTTAAGAAAATGGGAAATCCCTTTAGGACACCAGAGACATGATGTGACTATTTTTTTTAACTAGGTAGATGTTAATAGAGTCTACAATTAAAAAGAAATACTAGTAATTCCATATATTATGATAAAAATAAATTTATTTAGGTAAAAAATGCCATCTTTCCTGGCTTGACAAGGGTAAATCCCCACCCTGGTGGAGTCAGTTTGCTAACAAGTAAGAGCTCTGCTATAGTTTACTTCCACGTGTGTGTTGTGTGTACAATCAACAATTAGCACAAGTGAAAGGTGTTTCCTATTCATCTCACTATGCTAGCGGTTACTTCATATCAGACAGAAGAAAACCACAGGAAAACAGGCCAAGAAATGTCTTTCCATTGATTGAAATGTCATCTTTAAATGGCCGGGTAGATTTCCAGCTTGAGTCTATAATTTGATATTTCAACCAACTTCATCTCTATGCAGACCATGACTTGACAAATGTTTTCTAAGCCAAGAATCACTTTTAAAACAAATCTCTATTTGAGGATTAAACACACATCTTCCAATGTGTGGGTTTAAACACCATTGTTTTGCACATTCTGAAATGTAATTTTTTTTTGCATCCCAACATTGTCATGTCATAAATTAAAAGAATTTCATTATCACTAATCTATTGCACTAATTGTCTATGGCCTATACTTCATTATCCAAGGGTATAAAAAAGGAACTTTGGAACTGCAATTGTGGTCAGCCAGCTGACAGTCCTCTTTCCCACTCCAAATTAAGCATCAGTATGTTGGACATGTTGGTCCAAGCCATTCGGGGTCCTTCTGCATTGTCACTGGATAAGGAGGCCCGAACTTGATTATCTTTGGCAGAAGGATTTTAGTTAGTAAATATCAAGTGGTCATCATTTTCTTTCCTACAACAGAAAAGGGAAGGGGAAAGGAGAAAAGAGATTATGACTCAAAAATCTTTGGGAAGGAATAGAAATACTTCATATTCTAGGCATGCATAGGTTATCAACATGCTAAATGGAACATTAAAAAGGGAAAAAGTTAAGGGCATTTGACATTATTTTGGTTCGAGCAGATGCTTTTGGCAGTTTGGAGGAGCTGTCTACCTCTTTGGGACCCTCCATCTCCTTTCCTTGACAAGCCTTCTTAATGACTGGAACCGCAGACTATCCTTCACTGCAGTAGAGAAGGTGAAAAGTAAATTCTGCATCTGTTCAACCAAGCACATCTTTCCAAAGAACCACATAATGTTAGAACTGGAAGAGGTGTTAGAGGTCATCTGTTCACCCTTATGACACTGAGGAACCAAGAGGTTTAGGAAGGGTCATGGGACACATTTGATAATTCGCAGGGTCCAAAATGAAAACCCAGGGATTCTAATGATCAGACTAAAGGCTCCATCAAACCGGAAGGAGAATCCACTTGTGGTGGCTGCTGGACTACTATCTGTCATGGCCCCGGAGAGGTGCCCACACACCAATACTCACAATGCCCGTCCTACTTCCTTGGGTGTCTCAGTGAGGCCTTTCTCCAATATTTACTCTCCATTCATAGCCTCCCTCAATTTTATTCCACTCTTTGGCTCCTAGCCTTTAGATATATCCAGGTATACTTAATGTTTTATAGAATCAAAGCCATCACTTGGTCTCAAGGCCCCGTATACTAGTAATCCATTTCCTTCATCAGGCCTTAAGATCTTCATTTACTCTCTCCAAAGTCCATCCAAAGCCCCCTAGATACAGGCTTTGATTTGATTATTTGGCTAAAGCTGTTTTAGCTGATTTTACCCATAATTGTATTTTGGTAATAGCTACTCCTGTTTTTATTTTTGATATCCTCTTTTTTCAAAACTTTCAAAATTCTTGTTTTTCAGTACATTTCCTTTGGTGAACTCTCCTATTTCATTTAATTCTTTCATTAAAGATGGGCCTCTTCCCTCCATTGCCTCAGGCATCTTCTCAACAGCCCTTTGCACATCTTAGGGCAAACTGCTGATATTTCTCCCTAGCACTCAGACCCAACCTGACTAGCTAATCTTCAAATTCACCTCTTATACCTTTTTACTTATTCCATGTGGCTGCACAAGAAACATTTAACAGCCTTCTGGGGCTTGTTATGGTGCAAACACCAAAAAAAAAACAAAACAAAAAAACATCAAACCCGTAGGTTACTCTCTAGAATTCTCAACTACATTCTAAGATTATTTCTTTTTTTGTTCTGTTCAGCTACGTATTAGAAAAACAACTTGGGGAGACTTTCTTTGTACAAGATGCCTCTTAAGAAGTAGCTGCCTATTAAGAAAATTAATTTTCCTTTATCCCAGTTTTCATGGGAACAATTTAATGCTCTGAAAGGATAAAATGTGATTTTAAAAACTTAACTCTTCTCAAGAAGACTTCATTTCATATTTACTAGAATACTTTGGAAATGCTTCAATCAGATCATTTCAAATCCCAAGATGAGGCATGAATTGATTAGCAGGAAATACATCCTGTGGTTTTTAAGCAGCAATTATATTCCCCATCTTCCTTTAGAAATTTGGTTTAGAGAATCTTTCTCAAAAAAACACGGGTAGGGGATACTTTGAGTTACTCTGACTAGAGATGAAAACAAACACGTGTACCATTAAATATCCTATCCTCATCTGACCCCCATTCTCGTCCCCAAACCACCATGTGGAAGCGTTGACACTGAGATCTAGACCAGTGATTTTCAAATGGTGTGCCGCAAGAATTTTTTAAAAACATCCAATACCTGACTATTTAGTCAGGAACACTGACCTCTTTTCCCTTAAATTGTCAAATTAAAAAAAAATGACAACAATCAACACAATAGCCATCTGGTATGAATAAATCAAAATTATACCTTTTTTTTTTGTCAGGTTGGCAAAAAATATTTTTTGGTGTGCCGTGGAATTTTATGTGTGCCATGAGATGAAAATGGTTGAACATCTCTGGTCTAGACCATTTTCTTAAGTGTCCTGATGAAGAGCGAGCAAAGTGCAGTTGGTCACTTAAGAGCTACTGACACACATTTCCAGTCCAGGACATGTACAGCCTCCTCTCAGGTAGATTTCCTGCTCTGGTCCAGAGGAGTTACCTGTACCACATATTGTGAAAAGGGAAAATGCCCTTGACATTCCGAGAGCTCCACCTCTAAAATTAAGAGTGTTGCCTGACTGGTACAGCTCACTGACTGAGCATCAGCCTATGAACCAGGAGGTCACGGTTCCATTCTTGGTCAGGGCACATGCCCAGGTTGCAGGCTTGACCCCCAAAGTGGGGCATGCAGGAAGCAGCTGATCAATGATTCTGTCTCATCATTGATGTTTCTCTCTCTCCATCTCCCTTCCTTTCTGAAATCAATTATTATATATATACTTTATATATTATATATTATATATTATATATTATATATTACATATTATATATTATATATTATATATTATATATTATGTATTATGTATTATATATTATATATAGACTTTTACTTTGGCCACATAAGAATTCATTCTCTTAACTTGAGGGACATAATTCATGCTTCTCATAATAGTCTCATAATATCCCCATGAGGGTCTAACCATGTCATGTAGCTTTCTAGAATTCATTTATTAGAATTCATTTCTAAGGCCGATTTCAGTGGGAGGGAAGATGGGTTCTTTCCCACAACAAGCTGATTTCTTAGTGTTGTGTGTACCTGGGAAGTACTCTTTGTTAAGGCAGCAGAGCAGCTCCTCTCAGGAGCATGGGGACCTGATTAAACACAATACCAACCTCCTCACACAACAGATGCAGGACAGGAAGGCTGAGGACTCTTTCTGATACTCCTCTCTGCTATTACATTCCTTCAGGAACTCCTGAAGATCTGTCACAGGAAATCCATTCTGCTGGTATTTCTTTAAAAAGTACACAGTGTTGTTACCTTATTTATAAAGCATGAGAAATTGCTCCCTTTGTCAACAAACCAAACCCACCTTTGCTAAAATAAAACTCTCCCACATTGCTAGGTCAGATCCAAGAACTGATATTAACAGTGCTGAATCAATGTCAGTCCCAGAAGGCCAACCCAGGGCCACCATGGATCAGAGAACAATCCAAAGGAAAACACCTCTGGTGCTAGGGTGAAGCAGGGGAGGGGTGTACTAGAAAGGGAAATAAAAGCAATGATCCGAAGGCTAAAGTTTTAATATTAATGCAAGACCAGGT
Source organism: Antrozous pallidus (assembly GCA_027563665.1). Lineage (NCBI taxonomy): Eukaryota > Metazoa > Chordata > Mammalia > Chiroptera > Vespertilionidae > Antrozous > Antrozous pallidus. Next base: position 147,181,863 of record CM050508.1, on the reverse strand, counting down.
AAGACCACCCCCTTTCCCCTCACTGCCCATGCAGAAGCTGCCTGAGAAGTAATCTCTATTTTCTCTACCTTTATGGAAGAAGGTCAGTTGGTAGGGCAGAAGGCAGTAGGTTCTTTCAAGCAGACACAAAGACCCTGAGGCCCTCTCCCCTCACGATAAGTGAGATCATCCACCAGGTCACCAAGACTTGGCCCACTCACAGAGACACTATGCCATCCAAGGCAGGGACCCACGGGGCAGCAGTGTGCAACAATTCTCTCTATTCACCCAACCCTGCTGTTAGAGCCACCCACCCACTCTATGTGGAAACTAACTTCCTCAGGCACAAAAATGTGCTCAGGAGTATTTCCAATGAATCAGCTTCTTCTGAGTTTAGTATGAGAAGGTTCAAGAAGAGCACAACACCCCAAGGCACTGACAGAGCACCCTTGGTTGCTCCAATGCTGGTCTGAAACAAGATTTCTGAACATGACCATCTGCTACTAGACAGGCCACCATTGGAGGCAACAGAGCACCCTTCAAGCTACAGACCAGTTAAATGGACCCAGACTGAAAGGATATAGAACTCACCATGTGGCTCAGAAAGATAGAAAGCTAAACAGCCACAAGAGCCTTAGCTTTTATCATTTAAAGGAAACCTGTATCACATAGATGGTTGTGTCATCCAGTATATAGGTGTTCCCATAACTGAACAATTGTCACGGTGCTAATAACCCCTTACCACTGACACTTACCACTCAAAACCCCAGTGCCCGACAGGCAGGTACACCTGTCAGTGCTGTGACCAACAGTTCGAACTACTTAATTTACTAAACTCAACCTATCTGTACCCATTGCCTTTCTCTTTCCACCACGCCTCCAAATCACTCACCCCGACCTGGGTGACAGGGATGATGACTTAAATGCATATTTAAAATTAAACGCCAACATTCAACAAGTCTCTTTGCTTTTCTTTTAAAACAATCACTTATTAATTTATTTGAGAGAGAGAGAGAGAGAGAGAGAGAGAGAGAGAGAGAGAAATAAAAACATTGCTTTGTTCTTATTTATGCATCCATTGGTTGTTTCTTTTATGTGCCTTGCCTGGGGATTGAAGCCACAACCTTGGCATATCAGGATAATGCTCTGACCAACTCAGCTAGCCGACCAGGCCGACAGTCTCTCTTTCCCACAAAACTTAAAAATTTAAGTAAAATGTAGCATTTTAAGTAAGTGTGTGTGTGTCGGGGGGAGGGAGTAGTTTTTTCTATCCTCCAATCTATACAGGTTTTTCAGTTTTCTTGGCAAAAAATGCTGATAATTACTTACCTTAATGGTGTCATAAGAATCTGTAATAAGCGCAATGAAAAGGCTGAGAATCATATATATAAAAAGGCTGATGAAAGAATATAAATATAGGCGACTGAACAGCCACACCAAGACGCTCTTCTGCTGGATTTGAGCAAAGGTTGCAAACATATCATCACCGTTGACCAGAGAAAACAGACACTCAGAAACTGTATTCAGAGCTACAAACTGAAAGGGGGAAACTAAAGTTAGTTTTTGAGATATATCATCCAAAAAAGAAGAGAAGTATCTATTTCTAGTTAGCTTGTTTTGTTGAAGTTATTGTTGTCATTGCTATTATGAGTAACAGCCATTTTAAGACAGCTGGAATATCAAAGTAGGAAAACATTATTTAAAATTCCCTTGCACACTCACTATCTCTAGACAGTTCCCTTAGTTTTTTCCTATACATTTTTATACATTTGTAATCATATCATCTAATCATTTTGGACCTTATTTCTTTTTCCCTACTTAGCATCATTTTACTTACACTTAGACATGTTAGATAACAGACCTTTCCTTAGAAATGTCAAGTTTAACTATTTCCTTGTCATTGGATATCCAATAATATTTTCTGTTTTAAAGAGCAATGTGAAGAACATTTCTAAGCATAATGTTTTTTCCTGTTATTGGGTCTAAGTGATTAATATTTTTAAGTCTACAACCTGCTAAACAAATTACTTTCTGAAAGAATTATAGCAATTATATTCTATAAACAGCAAAGATGGAAGTGCTTGAGACACAGTATAGGCTCAAGAAAATTTTGCTAAATGAATAGTTTCACTGTAGCCTTTCCAACCATGGGTCGGGGGGATTTTAGCACATTCAAAACCAAAGATGGTCACCAATGGGAGAAGGAAAGATGATGCTCATGCCCAATGCCTTCCAGGATCTCCCGGCTAACAGTGGACAGGCCACAACCAATGTATTCCAGCGCCCTGTGGGAGAGCTGGGGCGGGCTGTGTAAGGAAAGTGACCCTCAGAACGAGGGCCTGAGGCAGAGTTCATCAGTGTGGGGAGTAAGGGATGGGTGTGCTTCATGAATATGGGAATTCAGTGCTGAGCCTAAGAGGCGGCCAGAGAGGCATGCCTGTGCCACACTGAGAAAACCTCGCTTGGTCTTCCACATACTTCAGACTGTTACAGGCCAGAACTGGGAACCAGGAAAAACTGTGGCCAGAGAGTGATCCGACCTGTTTCTAAAGGGCAAGCCTGGCATGTGGAAGATCTCACAGACCGGAAACAGCCCAGGGCAGGGACACGCGGCGGCAGGGTGAGTCCAGGAGCTAGAACTGCACAGGGTTCAGATAAGACTGGAAAAGAAGGAAACTGGGGGTGGGGAGAATAAGCCTGGGAGGGGACAAGGGAAAAGGACTACGAATGGACTCAGTTTTAGATAAGGCAGCTTGAGGTGCCAGGTGGAAATGCTGACATGAGGGGGTCAGAGACATACACCTGGAGCTCTGGAGCTGGGCTGAGGATTGTGTTTCAACTGCAATCCCCAGGCGGCCATCCCGGCGTTCGGGGCTGACAGACTCCTGCCACATCCACTGAAAACCAACAGCAGGTGCTTCATAAACTAACATCTTAGGGCCAGAGGGTTAATGTTAGATGAAAGCCTCTAAAGAACAATAATGGCCTAACTGGTGAAAGATGGTATGGTTTCCGAAAACACCAAGAAAACAAGTTACCTAGAGTTCTGAACCAAACTGTTAGCCATGGGGGCCATGTGCCCATTAGGTCAGTGTGGCTTCGGGGGCTGCCATGTCCCTGATGAATGTCTATAAAACGCCTCCACTTGGAAGTTGTGCTATTACTTCACATGCAACAAAATAAAACCTCACACCCCCTGACCCAGAAACTGGGCTTCCCTTCCAATTGCCCTGCTCCTGGTCAGCGATGTCAGCCTGCTACCAAAGAAACATTGACTCCCAAATAATCAAGTACTTAAAACTAGGTATTGAATTTATTACTCTCTCCCTCTCTTCACTCTGAGAAGGTGGGCTGCTCCTCCGTTTCCCTGACCCAGTCTCTGTCCTCCACACTCACGTCTGGATTAATCCAGAAACTCTGAGGAAGTCTTCTTCACTCCAGCTTCTTTGCCCTCCAGTCCAAGCTGCGGTAAAGTCTAAACTTCACAGAATGCAACCTTTGGGTCATTTCTCTTGCATTAAGATTATATGAAGTCTGGATGCAAAAAATTCACACCAACGAGGCTGGGATAGGCCCTCCTTCACGTGGCTTCCTTCCATCTCCCTACTGTCAATATTATCTTGTGTTTTCCTCCTCCTACAACATCAGACCTGTTTCTCCATCTTTTCCTCCTGGGAATACTCTCTTCATCTGATACCTTCTTCTGTGTCCAACAAAGCCAACGTTAAAGGGCTATTTCAAAGTCTACCTCGAGACAGGTTGCCTTTGCAGCTCTGATCCCTTCTCTATATCAGTAAGAACCACAATGTAAACTACTGGTTTGCCTTCTAGTTGGTTTTGAACCCCTTCTCCATACTCCCACTGGATGGAAACACATGACCTCCTCCATGACTGGATGCACAGGGTTAAAGTCTGTGACCGGGGCAGCGGATACAAATGTAACCCAAACAGGGACCCTCCCCATGCCTTTGCTGCATCAGCAACAGCTCCAAAGCTGCTCTCCACCGAGACCTGGAAGGAACAGCCAGTTGAGCAAAACACAACAATATGCAAATTGTTTAACAGTACGGCAGGCAGCTCTCCGAGTACATATTTTCCATCTAGCCTTCAGACAACAAAGTTAAAGCTGGTTTCTATGGCTAGCAATTACAACTCTAACAGCACCATTCATAATTCATGTTTCTCATGGTTTACTTTGGAATCTGGCCAATTCCTTTGTTTAGTTTTCACAACCCCTCACAATCTATGCTTCAGGTGCCAGAATTACAAATAGCTGGTTGGTTGGTACATATCCAATTCATCCCTTTGTTTCCAGTGCCATGACTGTGTCAGTTTAGAAACAATACCTGTCTCAACATTAATGTTATTCACAGCCATTATGCTTCTCTTTCCTCTATGTGGGTGAGACTTATTTTAACCTAGCAAAAAGTCAAAACAGAGATGCAATAAGGTAAGTGACTGGCATACACCTTGTCATTGGTACCACAGGTGGCTGTGAACCAGTCACTTTCAGGGGCCAAACTCCACAGAAGTGAACATTAGAAATAACAAAAGTAAGGAGAAGCGAGGTCCTAAAGTGCTTCCAGGTCAGAAGGAATGCATTTATAGGGAGTTGCTGTGATTCTGATGAGCTTGTAAGGCCCTGGAAAGCAGGTAGTACTGTCTCTGTTTCTTGCTCAGTAACAAACCTGAAGAATCCTTGCCGTGTTCTGTGCTGGACCCGCGGGATGTAAACAGCAATGAGCTATAGTCACTGCCCTCCAAGAACTCAGTCTAGAAGAACCTGACATGCTTGGAGTGCAACAGACATTTAATAAATATTAAATGGGTATTTCCATAAAGAGTCCCCATACATGCTTTGGGACCACAGTGCGAACCGAAGCATTTGTTTCACAAATAATATTTTTAATTGAACCAGAAAGAACTTTTTTTTAAATTTACATGAAAACATAACCTGCAACAGCTTATGTCAAAGAAGGACATAAAAATCACCTTCAAGAGGAACATTTAAGTTTAATGTTTTAACTGGCTAACAGTTCTTTTGAATAAGAGATGTATTTGGCTAAAACTGAAGACTTTGAGAACAGGATGATGTAATGCAGGTTCTGCCAAAGTGTCTACCCATGGCATCAGCAAATCCAACAATTTTTCAATGCCTTGTTCTTCTCATTTCTGAAATGGGGACAATGCAAGACTATGATTTATTCTTCACAGCAAAAAAGTCCTCCGGAAATGTAAAAATTACATTAGAGTAATATTCTTCCAGACCTGGCTTTGAATTATTAATCATCAGCAGTCTCTAGCCCTCTGTGCCAGACATTTTGAAAGGGTACTATGCCAAAGTCCATTAGTGCAGGTATCGATACCGGTGGGACAAAGCTTGCATCTCTTCCCTCTTTCAGCTGGACCATTGGAATCCACTGTCTATCATGAAAACAGGAAGTGAAAATATGGATCCGGTTACCAGTAAATCAGCAGTGTACAACTAGTTTTCCTGAGACCTCTTTTAGAGTGGCTGCAGAAACATCAATGATGAGAATCACTGATTGTCTGCCTCCTGCACAACCCCTACTGGGGATTGAATCCACAACCTGGCCATGTGCCCTGACTGGAAACAGAACCATGACCTCTTGGTACATAGACCGATGCTCAACCATTGAGCCATGCCTACAGGCTAGAGTGGATGGATGGTTTGCTTAAAAAAAGAGTTAGCTTCTATACCTAAGGTGGCTATGATTCTAGATCCTAGAAAATGCTTGCTATTCTGTCCAGCTTTTGAAGGCTTCAGGTACTACAGAAGGTCTTCTGATTCAACAGAGACTGACTGGCAGAACCTGAATGTGTGACAGTTTAAGTTAATTGGGGGAGAGGGGAGAGACATGAGGGCAGGAAGCACTTCTAACTTCAGACTCAGAGAAGCAGCAATATGGAGAAGGAAAGCAATCCTGAGTCAGACTGAAGATTTTCTTCTTCCACTGACTGGTGCATCCAGTAAAGTAACTGAACTGGGCACTTCCCCAATGAGTAGAGATGGGACACAGATGCCACAGACAGGCCTGCTAGGCAGCCCTGGACACAGCCCTTATCCCTGCTCCTTCGGGGAAAGTGGAGGCGGATGCTGAGACACACAGGCAGGAGGTGCCAGCCACATGTGACTGTGGAGCACCTGCTGTGTTGTCCTACTTGAATATGTCCTAGTAATTTGGCGCACAGGGTAAAATACACACTGAATTTCGAAGATTTCATACAAAAAAAGAGTGTAAAATATCTCAATGCTCAAATAAAATATATAATTAAAATCACAATTGTATCTGTTTCTTTTTTTTTAATTTTCAGTGTAGCTACTGGAAATATTTGAAGCCACCTGTGGTTCTCATTTGTAGCTCTTGCTGCAGTATATTTGGACAATGCTGGTCCAGAGCATCCCAGTCTCACCTGAATCCTTGGAAAGGACAGGATTAAACATATGAAAACGCAGTCAGATCCTCAAAGAAAAGAGAGAGAAATAAGACTGATTATGTGTCTCTCCTCTCAGAATTGATCTATTCAGTCAAACGAAATGTTCGTCTCCAATGGTCTATTCTAGGTAACTCCAAGAAAAGCCCTACTGGGTACTGGTCAAGGATGTGCATTGGGGTCAGGAAACCTGGATGTGAATCCTATCTCTGCCATTTACTAGCTGTGTAGCCTCAGGAAAATTATTAAACACAGTAAGATCTCCATTTCCTATAGGGCTACTGGGGAGTCAACATAGCAAGGGAGCTAAGAAACTTGGATCCTATATCTATTGAGCACATAGCCTTCAAGGATGGTAGCTATATTAGTAAAATTCAAGTAGCATTATCTGAGCACCTTCCAGGGCAATGATGGGTTAGGGAGATGGAGGGCAAAAGAGACAGGACCACTTGTCCTGAGGCCTTGAAGCCCGTGAATTAAAGCCGAAATCTGTACCAAACTTGGTATTTATTTCAGACAGTGCAACACTGTCCTCTAGTGACGAAAGTCTGGAGAAGCATTCAAGAATGTAGCAAGTAAAGGAGAAAAATGTTAATTTTCCTGGGCACTCACACAGTCCGTTCTCTAGATCAGAGAGATCACATCAAAGAGCAAATTTAATCATGACTCAGTGGCAAGGAATAGGAAGAGCAATGATATTATCAAGATTTACTATTAACCCAGAGACTCTCACTTTGTTCACTATGCCTTTTCTCCAATAGGAAAACAATGATTCTCTTTGGATGTGTCAAATGCAACCCCGAATGAGGAGGAAGCCTGGATGTGTGCTAAATTACTAGGACATATTCAAGCAGGACAACACACAGAGCTCGGCCTTTCTGGAATGCTCACTTTTTGTGAACAGTGTATAAACCAGAGATAAGCATATGTTTTGTTTAAGGCAATGAAAGAGGTCAGAGGTTAAGGCTAAGCTGTAATACAAGCATCAGTTTAACCCTTTGCATTTCACCTCTTTTCTTCTGGCAGAGCATCTGAGCCAGGAGAACAGGGCCAGAGGCTGTTGCGGAGATTAAATGAATGAGAGGACAGAAATGCTAAGCACACAGTGTTGGCTGCTGTTATTTTTGTTATATCTGTGGTTCCAACTGTCAGAGGCCCATGGAAGAAAAACTACAAGTTGCAATGACTCCTTTTTCTTTTTGTTGTTTTGGGTTTTTTCTTTGTTTGTTTGTTTGTTTGTTTTGTTTTGGGTTTCTTTTGGTTTGAAGACAGGGCCTATCTACTTTTATTTCCTGGCGTTTCCACTAATCAATATTTTACTTTTAAAACAAGAAGAGCACAACTTTGATGTCCCTGAGGTTATGATGCTTACTGAAGCCCAGCAACAATTTGGAATTCTGAAGCTGATCTTTCATAAGGCAGAGACAATGCTGCCATCAACACCACCATCACAGGCAAGATGTGTTTCATTTTGATTATAAACCTAATATGGTCTATTCTGGGCTGTCTACCTTTGTTCTGCTCAATTAATTGGGATGAAAACCCTAATATGTTAAATTAGAAAGATTTTATAATAATTCCCACCATTCTATTTTCATTTTTCTTATAGGATCTCATATCTAGACATTTCTTATTTGACATTTGGCTGGGTTGGAATGTGACCCATAAAACAGTCCCAGACAACTCTGAAATGTGCTCTCCACTCCCTCACAGTGGTTTCAGCTCCAGAAACCAAAGGGAAAAGAAACTCGTTACAAAGATATGGCTTTCCGACGCTGCGGTTATGCGCTGGGGGAGAGTGGGAAGAAGGTGAAGTCCTGGAAGCCCGCTTTTCAGGTGTCTAATCCGCAGAAGGAAGAACCAGTGCTACACACCTTGTTGTGATACGGGCCTAAGACGACCCAGCCACAGAAGGTATAACCCAGGTAGATCATCCCGGCGCAGGCGCAGAAGCGGAGCACCTTTGGCAGTGAGGCTTGCATTGTTAAAATGAGCACCTGGAAAGACACCGGCAGAGCGGGGGGAATTACAAAGGAGTTTACTGGAACCCAAAGAAGAACTGAACCTCAATCCTATGACATGACCCAATGCCACATCCTTACATTATATTTTTGGAAGTAACCCAGGTATCTGATGACTCCAACCCAGACAAGAAGCGTGGACGTTCCAAGCAAAATGCTGCACAGATCATAATTTGTGATATTCTAAGGAATGGAAAAACAGACGTGAGTGACATATTCTACCTCCCTCAGCTTATTAATCTCACTTTAAGTTGGTAGGAAAAGAATGGACTGCCTGCTCTCTATACGTTATCCTAAGGGTTTCTATACTGGAGAGAATAATGGAGAGCACAGTCCCAAATGTGTTTCTTCTTTCCTTTTAGTGTTTCAATTGGTTCAGCTGTCTTTTTGTTCAAATAATATCCTGAAACAGAAAATGCATTTACTTAGGCATTAAAGAATATAAACTAATGGTGTTTGTTAAATATGAAATGATGCCAAACAGTTACTTCAGAAAGAGAGCTCAAACATGATTGGCTAACACAGTTCCTGCTCTTGAGGATTTATGGATCAAATTGAGAAGATACAACCACAATCTATACTAATAAATGGGTAATATGCTAATTAGAATGGACATCTTCTGGACATCCTTCCAGACATCCTTCTGGACAAAGCCATGGTAGCAGGGCCAAGGCAGAGGCAGTTAGGGGTGGTCAGGCTGGCAGGGGAGAGCAATTAGGGGTAACCAGGCCAGAAGGGGAGGGAAGTTAGGGGGATCAGACAGATAGGTGAGTGGTTAGGAGCCAGTGGTCCCTGATTGCAAGAGGAATGTCTGACTGCCGGTTTAGGTCCGATCACTGGGATTAGACCTAAAATGACAGTCGGACATCCCCCAAGGGGTCACAGATTGGAGAGGGTACAGGCTAGTCTGAGAAAACCCCTCACTGGGCCCATAGTCCTATCTACTAAAAAAGTAATATGTAAATTGACCATATCTTCGATCAAGCCACACCCATAGCCAAGCCCATCAGCCAATCAGGAGCAAATTATGCAAATAATCCCCAACCAAGATGGCTGTGGACACTGAGAGCAGGAGGGAGGCTTGGGTTTCCCCAGCAATGGAGGAAGCCAAGCTTTCCACCCGCTCTTACTGGCCTAGGCCTCCACTCAATGCTACAAAGTTTCAATTATAGGAGATATATAATCCCAACAGAAATGGCAGCAGCTACAGAGCTGGAGAAAGCAGAGCCTACGGTTGCCCAGGCTATGGAGGAAGCCAAGCTTCTGCAGCCCTAGCACCTATGCCTCCACTCTAGGCTACAATGTTTCAATTATAGAAAGTAAATGTCCCAACAGAAATGGCTGTTGCCAGGTGCAGAAGGCTTGGCTCTGCTCCAGGCTACAAAGTTTCAATTATAAAACATAAATTAACCCCACTTGGGTCGCTAGGGGGTGTGGCTGGCCTGCAAACCACCACAGGCCCCTTGCCCAGGCCACCCCATGTCCCAAGGGAACCTCCACCATGATCTGGGACACTCTTTAGGGCAAACCAGCCAGTTCCCACCCAAGCACTAGGCCTCTATCCTATCTAGTAAAAGAGTAATATGCAGATTGACCATCACTCCAACACACAAGATGGCTGCCCCCATGTGGTCAAAGATCCTGCCCCCATGTGGACACAAGATGGCCACCACAAGATGGCCAGGAAGGGAGGGCAATTGGGAGGAACTAGGTCTGCAAGGGAGGGCAGTTGTGGACCAGCAGGCCAGCAGGGAATGGCAGTTGGGAGGGACCAGGCCAGCAGAGGAGGGAAGTTGGGGGCAAACAGGCTGGCAGGGGAACAGTTAGATATCAATTAGACTGGCAGGGTAGTGGTTAGGGGGTGATCAGGCTGGCAGGCAGAAGCGGTTAGGGGCAATCAGGGAGGAAGGCAGGTGAGCAGTTTGGAGCCAGCAGTCCTATATTGTGAGAAGGACTAAATGGGCAGTCGGACATCCCTCAAGGGGTCCCAGATTGAAGAGGGTGCAGGCTGGGCTGAGGGACCCCCATGCACAGATTTCTTACACCAGGCTCTAGTTTTAATATAATATGCTAAGTGCTGTGAGAGATGCAGTGCCCAGCTTGTCACAAAGCACTTCCCATGGGCATGATCCAGAGCAGGGCTGGGCCTGGGGGACAGGCTGGGGGAGAGCACTGAAGGTAAATGGACAAAAGGCTGAATCAGGGCCCAATGCTGAGAGCCAGAAAGTTGTTCTAGAGAGTCAGTATGGATGGCTCAGTGAATCTCTGGCAGGAGAGGGAGGCAGAGCTAGATGAGGAAGACCCTGGAGGTCACTCCACCCAAGGGGGTTCCCATGATTAGGGCCTGTAACAGCAGGATAGACACTGCCAGGGACTTTCCTCTGACAGCTGTGTGGGTGGATTTGAGGGATGTAAGGCTGAAGGCAGACAAGCAATGAGAAGATGGCTACAGCAGTCCAGGCCAGAGAGGAGCCGGCCCAAAGGAAGCCAAAGGTCGTCAGAATGTACAAGTGGGAGCTATGTTAGTGTTGGGAGAGAAAGTTAGTTAGACTCTCCCATAGACAGCACAGCCTGGAGAAAAAAATCTCTGGGTAAAGGGTCAAGACTTTGTCCTAAGATCAATTCAACAAAGTTCTATACAGTCAAACACCTGGCAGACACTCTACTCGTCCTGTCCTCATCCCCATCTGCCAGAGCACCCACTGAACAGGACTGGCTCTTGATAGAACTGGTTCATGGGTCACTGCTTCTCCTAGGATTTTTTTTTTAATAAATAAATGAAACCCACCCAAACAACCAATCTTCTCAAACTTCAGTTCCTATGCTCAATAAGCTGCAAGTTTCCTGCGGATATTCATAGGGATATCATCTCCCCCAGAACATCAGCTTCTTTATATTCCCTCCACAAGGAATCGGGTCAGAGGAGGCTTCCAATACATGGAAGCGAGAAAGGAGAAAACATGAGAACCAAACTAGTCTCCACAAGGAATTTATATCCTAAAGGATCATCCAGGAGAGAAAGAGCAGCAGACTTAGAGTGGGTGGCCCTCACCTTTACTTGAATTTCCATTTTGAGGATGGATCCAATGATTGTCATGAGGTCGCTGATAATCACCAGGACATACCATCCGTTGATGAACTCCCACTGGTCAGCATTACACACGTGTCGCTGGTACTTCTCCAGGAAGAAATTTAGAAATCTCTGCAGCAAACATTTTAAAAATATTTCTTACAAACCACACTGCCCTTTGGAAGGAGAAGATATGTACAAAACAGAGCTCTCACCTGTAACATGACACCGCGTTACCTATCCACCTCAAAGATGGAGATTACAACCACACTTCCCCCCTCACCTGCCCAGCTATACTAAAAAGCCTTCAAGTGCCTACGAAGCAAACTCAAATATTATATGCTTATGCTCTTATCTCCAACAGACTCTTGTAAAAGCTGTCACATAGTATATCCCAAATACGTTACGTTATCACCTCATTCAACCAGACAGCACCTTGTGAACCAAGCATTAGTAGCCTGCTCTTCCAGAGGAGAGAACTGAGGCTGGGGAGGTGGAGCCAGGATGGGTGCCCAGGCATTCCAGCTCCTGTGTGTGTGCTCCCACTGCCCACCCCTGCCTCGGCAGAACCAGGACCCTCATCTGGAATCAGACTATCAGAGGACTGGCGGAGGGGAAGAGAAGAAAAATTGATATTTACAAAATAAGTTGATGGAGGTCAAGAATGAGAAAAAATAGAATGAAGACTGTTTTCTTGCTCCACCAATGGCATCCTGATGACTTCATGCACCTGACACCATTCTGCATTTCCACACATGCCACAAACCAGAGTAAGATTTGTGGGGAGCTGGGATATAGTTTCACAAGAGCCCCTAGAGTAGCAAGGTGAAATGAAACTCAGGGGAGAGTTTTCAAGCTATTTAAAATGTAGAATAAAGTATTTTATGCTTTATTATAACCCATGTATCATGCCCCCTGTCAAAATGAAATCTGATCTGAAGGCAAAAGATGAAACCCACATGTGCTATTATTCTGTTCTTAAGATTTACTCCTGATTCAAAAGGGTCTCATTTATTCTGGAAGCATTCAAGAACTTGAGAGCTCACCATTGTGCACCTGCATTCACTGGCTCAGTTTTAAGCAAGATAATTATCTGATCCCACCTGACATGGTGGGAGCTTGCGCTCACCCTACACACCTCAGGTTGATGAATGCCTTTTAGGGGGCAATCACTCAAAAGGAATCTAATTTAGTCAAGGGCTCCAGAAAGGACAGGATGACCCAACACCAGGGCCCATGGTTTGGACAAACTGAGGGTGGAGGCCAAGAAGGGAGGAAGAAAATTCCAGCATACATACCTTTCGTAAGCGTAAAGCAAGAACAATGGATCTTGTGCACAGAATCAGAGACGCCAAGCAAATCAGAATGACGAATGAATCAAACAAAAGAACATACTGCGTATTCTTCTGAACTAAGGAACAAAAATGATAAAAAAAAAAAAAAACACAAAACACCTCACTGGGGAATAATTTCTGACAAGATGATAGTAAAAAAAGAAGTTTAATTGATAAATTCAAAAACATCAGAAACAAATCTCAATACATTCACTCAAATAAGGTAAAACTTGCCCTGTTATTAAGAGTTATACATTTAAAAACATAAACTCTTGAGAGACGTACTAAAATGTATTTGTAAATATTTACATAGATTATAATTTGACAGAAGGTGGTCCATTTGGGCTCCATTCATAAGAGGCAAAACTATTGACATACTCTGAGGTCTTTCGAAAACATACAAGCACAAACACCACGTTCCCCATTAATGAGGAAACAAACAATTTAAAATACATCTGACTCAGACTCTCCATTTCTGTTTCTCAATCTTACTGTGCACTCTCCCGGCATTCAGTAAGCTCCTTCTGCACATGGAGAAAATAACCACTTGGAATGGTATAAGGAGGAGAGCATATATTGGAACACAGTAGCATGGGGAATGTACTCGAGGAAGATTAAATTGTAAAATCTTAGCTTCTCTCAGACTTCATGGAATTATCCCAAACACCAGGGCCCTGCCCTGCCCGGTCTGGCTCCCCTATCCATCCCTGCAGTCCCATCAACTGCCAGTTGCTTCCCTCCCCCCATCTTCTCTATCCTGAGGCCATACTGGTCTTCCTTCTTCCCACCTCCTATCAGGTTCTCTCTCTCTCTTGCCTCAGAGGCTTTGCACATGATGATCCCTCTGCCTGGAACAGCACCCTCTCCATCACACATGTTAAGATGGTTCTTTTTCAGCCTTAGGTTTCAGAGTGAGTATCATCTTCTCAGAACAACATTCCCTAAGTTCCAATCTTTATTAGCCACTTCCCTCCTCTCAGAGCAGTCTCCATAATGTACACATCTATAGTGTCCTTTACTTGATGACCACTGAACTTCAAAGAGAGCACAGCAAGGAACGAAGAAGTGAAAATGGGAAAGGACATGGCCCCAGAGGGCCTGAAACCTTGGGTCTGAATCTCAGCCCTGCACTCAGAAGCTGAGCAGCCATAGGGAAGGTGCTTCCGTTTCCTCACCCCAAAAGTGGGTAGAATTTTAAAAATTAATCATAAGGCTGTTGTAAAGATTAAACAAGTTCATATATGAAAGCACATGAAACAACACAGTGGTTAGTTACTATGGAATCATTCAATGCCCATCTTCCCCACCAAATGGATGACTCTGGGATCATATGTATTTTGACAACACTGCAGTGCCTTTGCTTAGCATAATGCTTCAGTGTGCTTACAAGTAAATGCAGGGACTCCAGCAGAGCATGAGAAGAGCACTGAATAATCTGAGTTAGAATGCATGAAGGTCTGAACTAAGTCAGAGGCAGAGAAGGCACAGGAGGAGGAGGCACAAAGTGGTGAGAGGTGACGCAGAGAGAGGCAACATGGTCTTTAAGGGGACTCGGGGAACAAGGAAGAAGGGCCAGCCAGGCATGACTCCTGGTTTTCTGTCCTCTGTAAACTGAGCTCAGTCCGGATGTCTATGACAAGAGAGGATGGCTCCATGGCAGCTAAAGCCACCAGTGTGGGCACAGGTACTCAGACCACAGAGAGAAAGGCAGGCAGAGAACAGGGGGACAGTAATGCTTGAGGATTAGAAGAGGAAACGAGCTCAGGAACAAGATGGAGAAAGGCCAGAGGAGAAGGAACAGGACTGGGGACAGGCAACCTTCCAAGGAGTCCAGACTCAGAGTGCTCCTCAGCGACGCCTCTGCAGAGAAGCCTTTAAGAGACAGATCGCAGTGTCCACAGACTTATTAATAACAAGGGTGTGAGAGACAACAGCATGAGGGTCTGGGTAAAGCTGCTCACCAGTGGGTTATGACCACAACCAGCCAATACATGTAACTCACTGAGTGAATTATTTACTATTCAGCCTCGCTAAGCAGGTGGTGCCTAGGCTACAAAGTGGGGGAAGCAATTGTGACTGCTTCAAGGGCTGTCAGGAAAGCCGGTAAACATCCATGCTGAAACCAGGTACAGCCATGCCTGGCACCTAGCACTGACATTTACTTTTAGCCATTTTATACGTCAGAAGTCTAGGGGAAAAAGCAAAGCAACTTAATTTGACTAGAATCGAAGACCTCTCTGTCCCTCCCTCCTTCCTTCCTTCCTTCCTTCCTTCCTTCCTTCCTCCCTCCCTCCCTCCCTCCCTCCCTCCCTCCCTCCCTGCCTCCCTTCCTTCCCTATGGGATGAGGCAGAAGGATTAGAGGCAGTTCATGGGAAAATGGGACTGAAAACCTCATAAAATGCAAGGACAGCATCTAGCACCTTCCTGTCTAACATGTAGCTAGACCAAATCGCTAAGATTGCTCGTAGTGGCAAAACTGGGGCCCAGAGCTAGAAAGAGAAACCAGCCCTCCTCACAGAGAAAACAGTATTGTATTGTTTTTACTTTATTAGGAAGACTAGTTTGGTGTGCTACAGAAAGTATTTTATGAACACTGTAATTGCTTTCTTACTCTATGGAAACTCTGTTACCCCTATGGGAACATTGCCCAAACCTAGGTTTGTAAAACACTAGTCCAGAGAGATGCCTCTGCCAGCCTGGTTAAGTCATTTGTTCCACCCAGTCCTTCAGAGGCCCTGAGAAGTCCCCCTACACCACTACTGCCCGCCTGTGTGGCGCCACCCCAAGGTTTCCCACACTTACTAACCTCCTTCCCCTGTCACACCCATTACATCAGCCATCAATGGGGTGCCCTGCCCACCGAACACCTCCTCCAGCCCCTCATGCCCACACTGCTACACTCATAAAATCAAGTTAAAGTGAAGATTAATGGCACCCTTGGGAACGGGAACGGAAGTCAAAAGAAGGAACATTTGGTTTGTATATGAAGATGGGCATTCCCTCATATTTTGCCCTGAGATAACAGGCAATGTGAGAAGGAGAGTATATGAATGTGAATGAACTCAGAAGTTTTGGAAATAGCGCAAGGATCTCACCAGATGTTAACCTTGCCTTTGTCTTACATCCAAACCTTCCACTTCCCCAAAGCCAGCCAATCAATCAGACTGGAGGAGGAAGGGGGCATGGACATAGAGGATGAGGCTCCATTTCCTAAGCTTGTTTCTAAACGTCAGCTTTTTTCAAAATTTTCACATCATTTTATTTTAAATTTATATTTTCTTAGTGACAGAATCTGGTTTCTTACTAAACAGCTCTGGAAGCCTATAAAAATGTTAGTGTTTCTCCTCACTGGCCATAGGAGGGAGCCAAACCTCCTTTTTTATTTAAATCACTTTTTAATTTTTCAATTATGGTTGGCATATGATAGATATTACATTAGTTTCAGATGTATAGCCCAGTGATTAGGCATTATATAACTTACTAAGTAATCATCCTGATAAATCTCATACCCATCTGACACCATACATAGTTATTAGAATATATTGACTATATTTCCCATGCTGTATTTTATATCCCCATGACTATTCTGTTAATATCAACTTGTACTTTTTAATTCTTCACCCAACTCCCAACCCCCTCCCATCTGGAAACCATCAAAATGCTCTTTGTATCTACGAGTCTTTCTCTTCTGTTTGTTTATTTTGTTTTTTAGAACCAATTGTTGATAGATATGTATTTATTGGCACTTTATTGTTCATATTTTTTATCTTTTCCTTCTTCAAGAAAAATTTCATATAATATTAGTTTGGTGGTAATACAAAAGCGGGGGCATAGAAACTATAAAAAAGAAGCAGTTCAAAATGAAGGATACATGAACTGAAATGAAGAATAATTTACAGGGAATCAACAGTAGAGAATATGAAGCCAAGAATCAAATGAGCAATTAGGAGTATAAAAAAGCAAAAAATACCTATTCAGAATAGCATAAGTTTCTGGCTATGCTTTACAGAATTTAATACTCAAGGTCTGGTTTTCTGGAGCCCTTTCTTTCTAATCACCCTCCAAGTCAACCATGTAAACACCCAAAATTCCAAAATAAAATGCTAAAAATCCTCCAGTGGGCAAGCATGTAAGATACTTACCAGATCCAGATATGTTTAAGTCTTTACATTCTTCAATGTTAGCATCACTGTCAAAATAGATTTTGATTTTGCCACTGTGAGCTTTGTTGTCGAAGGTAATCTGGAAACACAAATGTATCAAGAGCAGAACATATGACTTGTTAGATGGACTCTGCTTAAAATTTTAATGGCATCCAAACAGCAGGCTGACCCAAAAATTGTACTGATGAAAATGTTCCCATCATATGATTTTTCACAACTTTCATTGATGAAAAAATAGTGTCCAAAGGCAGCTTTGTATGAAGTTCTACTAAATCCACAAGCAGGGTGGGAGAAATCCAAAAGCAAAACAGCCAGCTAGTCCCAGGAACAAACATGAAATTCACCAGTCTTTGACAAGACAACAACAGTGACCTCACTGGTTACACTGAATGGAATCCAAAATCATTTGCTTCAAGTTAGTCTTTTGGGTATGAAATTCTAGTTTTCTACTAGGTTGGAGATTAGTTTTCTGTTCACCTCAAATGCTATATATAATGTTTTCAGAAATGGCAAAGAGTGGCCTAAGGCTGCAGGCTGAATTTAAGATTGCCAATGACTCATATCTTCCACTATTACACTTCCATCATTTAAAGTTTGTAAGTGAAATATGCTGGGTATTTTAGGCCTTGAGAGAAGTATTTTTGGGGTTTTCTTTTGGGGAAATGAGACATCAAGTGCCAGGGTTAGGGGAGACTTAGTCATCGCTCAGAGGTATAGAAATGAGGCCTGTAGGGTGAATTCTTGAACCTCTAGTGTAGCTTGTGTTCAGAGTTGCCCAATGCTTATAGATTTACTCATAGATCAACTACACTTTCAGGTCTCAAGTTCTCTGCCTGTGAACTTTCTTAATTTCATCACATGATTCATAATGTGTAGGTCGCTCCAAGGCCGCTAATCCTGCTCTTCTCTTCCTTACCACAAGTCATCATTAGTAATTACCTTTATTTCTTTGTTTACTTGATTTTCTCTCTCTTCCACTCAGCTGTAAGATTCCACTGCACCTCAAGTGCAGAGCAGTGTGTGGTGCATAGTAGGGACTCGTTAGTATTTATGGACTATTGAATAAAGTACTCTCCTGAGTTGCTAAAAGAGAACTGCATACAATGTTCAGCTCATCATCCAGTTTTGCTCTTCCATGAACATGAAGAAAGGAGGGAGGGAAGGAGGCAGGACAGGAAAAAGAAAGGAAAAAGAAAGGAAAAAGTGAGGGAGAAAAGAAGGGCATGATTGGTTGGAGAGAGAACCAAGATGGCAGCATAGGTAAACACCTATCTTGTTGCCATACACAGCAATTTCAAAACTACAACTTAACGAAAGAACAAACACCATCCAGAATCATCGGAAAGCTGGCTGAGTGAAAATTCCACAAATAAAAGTGAAGATAAGACACTGTGACTCGGGGGAGTGGCAGAGGACAGCGTTGAAGATATGTGTGGAGAGAGGTTTGGAGGAGTGTGTGCGCCAGCAGATAGGGCGAGCAGCTGGAAACCGGCCAGTTTTCTCGAATGGGGGAGACAAAGACGTCCCACTGGACTGATTCTCCAGCTCTGGGGGAAGTCCAGGGAACCCACTATCATACGGGGTAAAAACTGGACAGTGGGAAGGCACGGCAGGCTTGTGGAGAAGGCGAGCTTGTGCAGAGCATGAGCTTGGGAACAGCGCAGCTGAGTGACCGCACAGAGAGCACTCGTGACTTGCTCTTTCATTTGGGAAACCATCAGACTGCATTGTTTTGCAACCCTGGGTAAGACTTTGGGTGTGCAGACTCATTTGGGGAGAGGCTGAATTCTCCGGCAGCCGGTGGGGCTCGGCAGCGGCTCTCTTTCAGAGACCCAAGGGCCACATAGGGCAGAGCTGATGCTGTCTGCTTGGCCTGGAGACTCCTCCCATGCAACCTGAGCACAGCTGAGCTTCACAGACAATTGGCCTGGAGGTCAACCCCTCCAAGTGCTACCAATGATTAACCTGAGCTTAACTTCAACAAGACTGTGCAACCCATATCCACCTCAGGTAACTGGGGATGCTGAGCCACTGTCCCTTGTAGGACATCTACCACACAAAGCTAATTGACCAACTCAGGGAAGCAGCCACCATGCAGAGACATGGAAAGAAATCAGATGTGAAAGAAATGGAGGGAAAAAAATGACTGGACGTGGAATTCAAAACCATGGTTATAGGGCTTTTCAAGAGGCTCCTAGAAAAGGTCGAGACCTATAAGGAAATAAATAAGACCTATGAGGAAATGAACAAGACCTACCAGGAATTGAACAAGACCTGCGAGGAAATGAACAAGACCAACGTGGAAATGAATGAGACCTACAAGGAAATGAATGAGACCTACAAGGATATGAACGAGACCCTCAAGGATATGAAAAAGGACCAACCAGAAATTAAGCATACACTGACTGAAATAAAAATATTATACAAAGACCTAAAAGTACTCTAGAGCACTCCAAGAACCAAATTAAAGACTTGAAATACAAAGAGGTAAAATCCACTCAGCTGAAAAATCAAGAAACCAAAAGAACCCAAAATTTGAAGATAGTGTAAGGGGCCTCTGGGACAACCTCAAGCATACCAACATCCGAATTATAGGGGTGCCAGAAAAAGAGAGAGAGCAAGACAATGAAAACCTATTTGAAGAAATAGTGACCAAAAACTTCCCACACCTGGTGAAAGAAATTGACTTAGGAGTCCAGGAAGCACTTCGAACCCTAAGAGGACCACACCAAAGCACATCATAATTAAAATGCCAAGAGCAAAAGACAAAGAGGGAATATTAAAAGCAGCAAGAGAAAAACAGTTAGTTAACTATAAGGGTGCACCCATATGATTGTCAGCGGATTTCTCAACAGAAACGATACAGGCCAGACAGGAGTGGCAAGAAATATTCAAAATAATGAATAGCAAAAATCTACAACCAAGATTACTCTATCCAGCAAAGCTATCATGCAGAATTGAAGGTCAGATAAAGTGCTTTGCAGATAAGAAAAAGCTAAACGTGTTGTAATGCATAAGTACTCTGTGGGGTGATACATTGGAAGTGTCCTGCCTCCTCCTCGCCCTTCCCTTTGGCCCACTGGTTTTAGCTTCTGACTTCATCACCACCAAACCAATATTATATGAAATGCTGAAAGATATTCTTTAAGAAGAGGAAGAAGAAAAAGATAAAAGTGTAAATTAGGAACAACAAATACACATCTATCAACAAATGAATCTAAAAATCAAGTGAATTAATAATCTGATGAACAGGATAAACTGGTGAATGTAACAGAATCATGGACATAGAGAGGGAATTGACTGACAATTCTTGGGGAGAAAAGGGGTGTGGGAAGTGCAGTAAGAGACTGGACAAAAATCATGCAACTATGGGAGAGGACAGTAGGGCGGGGGGGTTGAGGGCGAAGGGTGGGATGGGTACCGGGTGGAGGGGAGCAACAGGGGGAAAAAAGGGAACAATGTAATGAATAAACTGAACAATAAAGATTTTTAAAAAAGAAGAAGAAAAGAAGGTCATGAAATTCTATGAAGGTGAGAAGACATGTTCCTGTCCCCATAAAACTGAACAGTCTCTTCATTGCACAAGCCTCCTCCCAAAATTAAAGGAGCCACAACTGATCCTCTGCAAAATGGCCTTCAGATCAAGGGGGCAGTGTCTGCCCGGAGGTTTGAAAGTGTTTGCTATATTTGCAAAGACCTTCCTTTGAAAGTGGGGAAAATATTATAGACACTTAAAACACTTGTAATAAACTTTTTTAAAAATGTATTAGAAGAATACGAGCTCAAAGCCAATTGGGAAACTTCTCTTTTCAATGCAGAAATTTAGATTTTAAAACATTGGAAAAGGCTTTGTTTCATTTTCAGAAGAAACGGTCTCTGGATGAACAATGCTATCGTGCCATTCAACTCTTTTAAACACGACTGCATCTGACACATCTATAGGCTGGTGTGCTTTGCACTGTGCATCTACAAAAGGAGGAGGGAAGCATAAGAAACAGTGGCAGAACAGACACTTGCCGTATTCTGAAAGACGTAACAGTCCGGTAACTCTCGGGAAAGCATCGTCTGCAGGTCAATGCCTTTGAGGTGAAAGGAGATTTCAACCTGTAAGAGCCTGAATAAAAAATATCACAAGGTATACATTGTCAGAGTCTTTAACTTACTCTCTTTCCCTCCCTCATTGCCTGTCTCCTGGGAAATGAGACTGAAAAACGTTTTCACCTATAAAATTCCAGTCTGAAGAATGACGAGTTCTTCCAGTCCTCAGTGTTCTTGGAGAGGCCCTGGAGGTCCAAGTAAATGCAGTCTAGACCAATGGAGAACAACAATTGCTTCAGGCAAAAGTCAGAGGCTAAAACCAGTGGGCCAAAGGGAAGGGCAAGGAGGAGCAGAACACTTCCAACGTATCACCCCACAGAGTACTTATGCATTACAACAGGAATACCTACGGTAACTGCAGTGAAGAAGGTGGCAGCTAGCAGCACCCTGCCCAAGTGATCTAAGTTCACATGGTTAGTAATGAGATAAAAAGACAGCTCCTGAAATAACATACTGCTTGTGTGCTATTCTTGCTAAAATGTGTAACTCCAATCTAGTCCTAAAGAAACAGAAAACCCCAAAGTGAGAAATATTTCATTCTTTAAAAATGTCAAAATCAGGCCCTGGCCAGTTGGGACAGTTGGTTGAGTATCGTCCCACTCAACAGGAGGTTGCAGGTTCAATTCCTGTTCAAGCACAATACCCAGGTTGCAGTGAGATGCCCAGTCTGGGTGCATACACACATCCATGTTTCGTGTTTTGTTTTTTCTCTCCCTCTCCTCTCCTCTCTCTAAAGAATAAATAAAAAACTACTTTTTTTTAATGCCAAGGCTGTAAAAAACAACAACACACAACCCAACAACAAACCAAGGAACTATTTTGCTCCAGATTAAAGGAGACTAAAGAGGCATGACAACTAAATGATCCTGGAAACAATGAGGATGAGATGGGGCCTTTCTTTTGCGATAGAGAACATCAGGGCAATTGATGAAATGTGAATAGGGTTTGTAGATTAAAGTGCTGTGCCGATGTTTACTTGTGCTTTTGAGCACTGTACAGAGGTGAGGTGGGAGACTGTTCTTGGGAAACACACACTGGAATATTTACAGGTAAAGGGACATCATGCCAGCCTCTTATTCTCATACATTTCAGGAGGGATATTTAAACACTAGCGGTCCCGAGTATGAAATTTGTGTGCGGGTACGGTCCCGAGCCTTAGCCTGTAATTGGGGCCATCTTCTCCGGCTGCCAGCAGCCAGCTCCACCCCCTTCTTTCACCCACCGGGATTCCCACTTTACCGTTGGGCAATGGGAGCCTGATGGCTAGGGGGAAGGACCCAGAGGTCAGCCATTCCTGCCAGCTCACTGGCCCCACCCCCACTGCAGGTCACCCTCTGTGTGTGGGATGACCAGCGGGGTGGGGGCCTGGGCCAGGAGCCACCTGCATCCCCCACCACCCACTCCCAAGTCCCCGTTTGCCATCAGGATATGGGAGCCTGCAGCCGACGTAAGGGACCGAGAGGTGGTCAGTGCACCTCATAGTGACTGGTCGAGTGGTCATTCTGGTCGTTCTGCTGTTATGGTCGCTAGGCTTTTATTATATAGAATAGGAAGAATGATAAAGCAAATGTGGTAAAATGTTAGCAACGGGGAAATCTAGATGAAAGGTATACAAAGAAATTTCTCAGTTATTTTGCAAACTTTCTGTGTCACCTGATATTTTTTCAAAATAAAAACTGAAAAGAAAGGAACTTAGGTTGTATCCCAATAAAAATATAATATGAGCTTTTAACTATAAAAGGATGAGTCCAAGAGCCTCATATGAAAACGTGTCTCATTACTGTGTAGCCCAACACCTTAGCAGGAACCTAAGGAGATCTAGAGCTGGTAAACACCTTTCAAGGGCACAGAGCTCTCATAGACACACTGCTGTGAAGTCAGCTTCACTGATTCCTACTGGGGGCTCTGGCTGCCTTTAAAATGGAAACGCCGGCCCAGCCAGCATGGCTCAGTGGCTGATCACCTACCTATGACGAGGTCACAGTTCAATTCCCGCTCAGGGTACATGCCCAGGTTGTGGGCTTGATTCCCAGGGTGGGGCATGCAGGAGGCAACTGATCAATGATTCTCTCTCATCACTGATGTTTCCATCTCTCTCTGAAATCAATTCCTCTACAGTGGAGTGCTTCTCAGCTGACCATTGGGCACCAGACACCGGGCTCACAGCTAGCTAGCGAGTGAAGCTGTGTCAGTGCAAACCTCTCCTGTCCCCGAGGCACAGCTACCAAGCGGCGGTGGAGGCAGGAGAAATGGGGCTGGGATGAGCGGGAGTAGCACAGCGCCAGGCTGGATTTGGGCTCCTCCCTGCCCACCTGCCACTTCATGCACACTTCTACATCCCTTAGGGAATGTTGGACTGCCGTTTTCCCCTGAGGGGTCCTTGATTGAGAGAGGGAGCAGGCCAGGCTGAGGGATCCCCCTGGTGCATGAATCTGTGCACCAGGCCTCTAGTTTAAAAAATAAAATAAAATGGAAACACAAGGGCTGATTCTCAGTAGTTGCTCCAGAATCTTGGTAGACTCAGTGGATAATTCTTTAAGAGTCCTTTCCCATAACTGCAATCCTTTATTTGCTTATCCTATCAACTAGAGGATAAGATCTAGAGCATATTATGAACAAGAGCATATTATGTTGTGTGGTTGTTCCATTGCCTAGCATATAGCTTACACCCAAAATGTCACAATATATAGGACACACTGATATTTTGGGAAATTCGTTTTCCCAGGCTGAAAACAAGGAGGAGCTGAATGGACAACTCAACAGGCACAATATTAAGAAAGGCAGGTGTCAGAGGAGTGCCTCCTTACTATTGGCAAATAGATTATTAATGTCAAGAAACAGTTTATAATGTTGGTTTTCTTAACCAGATATTGATTAATATGGTGAGAACAGTTACTCTCAAGAAATTTGTTCTCTATAGGAAAAGACTGGTGATGATAAAAATAGCAATTACATGTCACCCACTTACTCTGCGCCAGGCACTGTGCTAGGAGCTTTATATGTTCTCTCATTTAATGCATCATCCTGTTTAAACCCAATAGTACCTTGTGGGATAGGTACTATTGCTGCAATTTTGCAAATGGACAATCCAAAGCACAGAGAGGCCAAGAGACTTTCTAAAGGTCACACAGCTAGCTGATGGCAAACCAGAATTTAAACCCAAACGTGTTCAGTTCCAGAGCCTGAGCTCTTCACAGTTCAATGATATTAAATTTGCCTTATAAAAGCCTGTTTGATTGGTCAAGTTTTACAGTTCTAATTATAGGAATGCACTTTATCAAATACACATGCAGAATTCTCTAAATCTGTCTGATCTTATGCTAGAGTCATTGCTAATGAGGCCACCAAGAACCTGGTGGCAGCAAAACCTAGAAACTGAGACTTTTTAAGCAAGAGCCCTACGTAAAACATCAAACCTCAAACCGAACAAACTGGCATCTGAGTAGCAGACTCTTCACTCAAATGAACCTCATTCACAGAACAGACACTCAAGCAAATGAAATAGCAACCCTAGTAGAGACAATTGGAGGGTGGATTACATATGTTCTTTAAAAGCTGGACGAGTGATGAAATAGTCAGGATGCCTCATACTAAGAAAGGAGAACAGAAGAAATTTAAATCTGTATTACAGGAAATGAAACACTATACAAGAATGATCACTATCTAAATGTTTTGTGTGGTTTTTTTTTTAATTTTTAACAGGGCTTATAACTCCCCCATGTAAGGCTGAACTGAACTATAAAGTTACAGGTCTAGAAGGAGGAATGGAGGGATAGGTCCACAGCATGAATGACAGGAAACCCTTCATGCCAGCTGCACAAACGTGTAAATAAATATTAATCTGCAGAGTAAACAGGCATGCAGGAGATCTCTGCATTTAGCCCACTGAAGGGCAATTCTCTTACTGGGAAAGAGAATGCAAATTCATGAATAGGTAACCGAAAACAGCTTCTGCTAAGTGACCTACTTAAACTATAAAACCATACCTCTAATGTCAAACTCAATCCCTTTTTATTTTATCTGCAGGCTTCCTCCAATGTGTCCAAGAAAAGAGAGACATCAAATATTTAAGACTATTCTTTACTAGAGGCCCAATGCACAAAATTGGTGCAAGGGCCTCTTCCCTCGAAGACCTGGCATCATCCGGAAGGACATCCGGAAGATCATTCAGCTGTCTGGTCTTATTAGCATATTATACTTTTATTATTACAGATGCCTTCTGAATAGATACATCAAAACATTTTCTTTGAAAAGTTATATTTAATGAGTTAAAGAATATAATTAACTTACGTAAGTAGTCTTCCTTAAAGTCAAATTAATAATCAACCTCTCTCCATTTGATTAAAAATATTCCATAATCTGATAGAGTTTGACATTAGAGGTATGGTTTTATAGTTTAAGTAGGTCACTTAGCAGAAAATGAGCAAGTGCATCACTGTCCAATGGCCAGGAGGAAAATTCTACTTCCTGGGACTGCCTGTCCTACCTCACCACTGATACTGACTTTGGCCAGATTTCTTTAATCCATTTTTAAAGAAAAATCAATAGAGGAAAACGACATATAAATCACTGGAAAATAGTTGTATGAGTCACACATTTTTTAAGAGGGCAAGTGACCAGTGGCTTACTTGAAGCAAAGGGTCACTACACAAGGTTTCCGCTCCACCTGTCAGGTGCTCCTATCAGTGACCTGGAGGAGACAGCCGACAGCCTCAGGGAAGGTTCAGAGTGAACCGATCAGCCCCTGATTGCTGTCTACCAAATTGCAATCAGACAAGCCACTTTTAAAAGCCAGCCGCTAACACCCGACACCAGATGACCTCTGAAAGCCACCTGGGGCCCCTGCTGGTCCTGGCTCAGGAGCTGCTTCTCTCAGAGCCCAGAGCACAGGGCACACCAACCCACGCAGAGAGTCTAGCCAGGCAGCCTGTGGAAACAGAATCAGAAACCTCTGCCTTATGCGGGTGTTCTCCTCTATTGCCAAGAACCCTTAAAATCAGGTAATAGGAAATAGGGTCAAATGAATCATGGGATGCTCTCCTGTTGATAAAACCACCCCAAATGTAAACTGCTACTAGGGTCCCTACTCCCGAACTGTCTGTCATCTAGCTGAGGCGCTATCACTGATGAATCCTTGCAAGCCCAATGTAGTCACGCACAGATTACCACAGGGTTACCTTCTGAGAAACGTGGTGATTCCATCATTGTGTGAACATCAGAGAGGGCACTCACACAAACCTAGATGGTACAGCTTACTACACACCTACGCTAATCGGTATAGCCCATTGCTCTCTAGGAGAAGAAAAGTAATTTTCCCTCTACCCTTCTGGGTGCTCGACTGAGACATCCCTGTAATAAAAGACAGACTGATAGGCGAAAACAATCAAAAGTTTAATAACATGTATACCTGCTATATACAGAGACCCAGGAAAACTGAAGCCACCAACTACCTTAAATACCACCTTCAGCTGAGGACAAAAGAAGATGTTGGGGATGGGAGGGTCAGGTATGGGAGATTATCAGGGAAAGCACAGTAAACAAAGGTAAGGTTTTTAAGCAGATC
The DNA here is from genome assembly GCA_027563665.1 of Antrozous pallidus. Taxonomy (NCBI): domain Eukaryota; kingdom Metazoa; phylum Chordata; class Mammalia; order Chiroptera; family Vespertilionidae; genus Antrozous; species Antrozous pallidus. The sequence goes on along the minus strand of CM050508.1, from coordinate 147,155,178 downwards.
TAAATATTTGCCATCTGCACTGATAAGAGTCTACAGAGAAAAGGTCACCTCCCTCTTGCTGGCACAACTAGGGAGAGAGACATCCTTACAAAGGGAGATGTCTCTTACAAGCTTCTTCCATGTTTGCTGTTTCTTAAACTAACCGGCCTAAAATAATCCTTTTGCCAAGTAGACATATTTGGGGATGACAGATTTTGTTCCCCTACAGCTCCTAGGAGGTCTCATGTCACTGTACTGAACACTGTAGGCAACTGTAACATAATAGTGAGTATCTGTGATATCATTGGGCAATGGGAATTTTTTAACTCCATTATAATCTTGTGGGACTGCTGTGGTGTATGTGATCTGTCATTGACTGAACAGTTATGCAGCACATAACAACATAAACAGTGAGTACCTTAGGCATGGTAGGTGTACGCCAGAGGTTTGGTGAATGAATTACAAAACCCCCAGAGATGTAAATCAAACACTTTGAATTTACATAAGACATTCTTTCAAATTCTTACAAAATGACACAAAACAATTCTGCTTGTGTGCCAGCAATAACCTAAAAGAGGAAGGGAGCTGCTAATCACAATGTGCCTTTGAAGAGCATTAATATATTTTACAAGTAATAAAAACAAGAGTGTAAAGCATTTTAACACATTATTTCATTTAACAAATACAGATTCATCTTTCCTTCTTAGCCCCCACCCAAAAAAAAATGTCTAATTATACTCTCATGGAGGAGGGAAAAACCTAAACAAATAGGAAACACCTGGGCATTTACCACAAAACCAATCACCTTAAGTTGCACCTAAACAGTGGTCTGCAAACTCATTAGTCAACAGAGCCAAATATCAACAGCACAACGATTGAAATTTCTTTTGAGAGCCAAATTTTTTAAACTTAAACTTCTTCAAAATAAACTTGCCCAGGCCACAGTAATTTGTGGAAGAGCCATACTCAAGGGGCCAAAGAGCCGCATGTGGCTCTGGAGCTGAGGTTTGCTGACCACTGACCTAAGAGATCCACAAATTTCTAGATCCTATTACTTAGACCTGCAGTTTTCTGAGCCAAAGCCCTTTGTAGGCAGATGTTAAACTGACAGCCGCGAATAGCAGTCAAGAAAGCAAGGTTGAATTGTTCCATTTGTTAGCACATGAGGGCATTTTTGCTCTTACTATAGGAGATGATAAAGGCATATAATAAAGTGATCCATTACCTGTTTCAATGTCACTGTCAATATTCAGTGTCTCATTAGAGATAAATAGGGTCCCTTTCTTGTAGTGCTGCTTACAGACTTTTAAGCCAATTCTATGCTCTTCATTTTCTCCATAACTTAAGGTTCCCAGGGATATGTTCTTTAGACGATGATACTATTAAAAAGAGTCAAGTAAAAAAAAAAAAAAAGGGAGCTTTCAAGAGTTTCATCAGAAGTTACTGCATATGAAATAAACTTTAGCTACTTGTTATTGCTTATATCATACTAGAGGCCTGATGCATACAATTTGTGCAAGGGCTCGGCCCTCCACCACCACTGCGGCTGCCTCGGGCCCCCGCTATGGCAGCTGCATCTGCCTTGACCCTCGCAGCCGGCTTCTTCAGGAAGACTGTCCAGTCTAATTAGCATATTATACTTTTATTATTATAGATTCCTCAATAGAACTTCCAATGTAAACTATCAGCAGGCCATTTTCTCAGGTTGGGTAGAAACACACAGCCTCGCAGAATTCAGAACTAAAGCTGACCTAACAGCGGACTAGTGACCCTTGGTTCCACCCCCACCTCCTGAAGCCACACTGACCTCCAGGCAGTTCCTGGAGCTCCCAGGCACACACCTGCCTGTGGCCTTTGTTATTCCAAGTTTTCAATCTGCTAGGCTCACTGCTTCAGGTATTGACTCAAAAATTACCATCTCAGTGAGGCCTTTCCATCACCAGCACACAGGCACCCCAAGGCTCTCCCATCTGTTCCCTGCTTTATTCCATAGCAGTTTACTTTCTGACATGCCACTGACAACCCAAACCTTCCACACCCCACAGCTGACATTCACACACCTGACACTAGCTCACATGAACACAGCTTCCCCGCTGGCCTAATTGCACTAGCGGGGCTTTACTGGCCCTCTCTTCATTAATATGACTTTATTATTCCCAGGAGCATAAAAGTTGCAAGTAACTGTATTGTTTATTTCAGGAACATTCCAAAAAATCATTCAAATGATCAATTTGAAGGTTTAGTCTAATAATCCCAATATTCTTTGAGAACCACCTCTAATCCTCACCTGGCTGTGTCTACCAACCTAAAACTATTAGATGTCAGGATCTTTACCTGATTCTAATCAAGCTCCATCACATTGAAAGACCCTATTCTTTCCCCTTAAATCAGGCTTCAGAATCTGTGTCTGGAAGTGGTCTTTCAGCCAGGGCACGACTGAGAATGGACAAGATAGCACCTCCCTCCCTCACACTGTAAGCAATGAGCTCAGTGTTTATTATCAGCGAGCTTTTTTTGTGTGTGTGTGTGTGTGATGTTTTCAGGAAGCCAGTATTTAATACTATACATTTCCCTTATTTTCATTTGTCTGGCTCTCCCCTCTAGAATTACTTCTATAAGAACAGGGTTTTATCTTTTATTCACGCTGTATCCCCAAGATCTAGAAAAGTACTTGGCACAAAAGTCTGATTCCATTTTTCAAATATTTATTGGATGGATGGATGGATGGATGGATGGATGGATGGATGAATGAATGAATGAATGGATGAATGAAAAAGAAAGAATAAGAATAATTTCTCTCCTCTAAATGCTTTCTTCAGGTCTGCCAAACTGGTTTCTCAATACCTGCCTAAATCCAACTGTATCATATTCTACTCCCTAGAATCTCAGATTTTGTATCTCATCCATCAAACCTTCTGAGATTATAAATCTGCTCTTGACCATTTGATCTGGGGTAATTACCCAAAAGTAGTTGGTGTGAAGGGATAAATTAAAAAAGTAAATCTCAATAAAAAAATTTAAATACACAAAATCTATTGCATGGAAATGTAGTTACGGAAATACTAATAAACTTTTTTTGGTAGACTATGCAAGTTTTAATTAGAATATTTAAATATATATATAATTTTCTTTTTGGGTTAAGACAACAAGACTAATTATCAATATATTCTTAAAATATAGGTCATTCACAATGAAAACTTGCCTGATTAATAGTGTAAAATATGCTCTCATAGGCGTCCTCTTGAGTATATACACTGTAACTGTAGTTTTCTTCGTCTACGCCAGCATATCCTCTCAAAAACAAATACTTAAAAGCCACGGTGTTTTCTTCCTTGAAAGCAACCACGAGCTGGTTACTTAAACCAAAACGGACAAGCTAGAAAAGAAAATCAAATAGGTATATATGAATTTTAACATTTATTTTAATCCTCCCTGAGGACATTTTTTAATTGATTTTTAGGGAGAGTGGGAGAGGGAAAGACAGAGAGAAATATTGATGTGAGAGAAACATATTGATTGGTTGCCTCCTACACATGCCCTGACCAGAGCCTGGGTCTAGGAGGGGCCTGCAGCCTGCAACTGAGGTGTATGCCCTTGACTGGAATCAAAACCGGGATCCTTTGGTCCACAGGCTTAAGTTCTACCCATTCAGGCAAACTGACTAGGGCTGAATTTTACCATTCAAATGTCTTCTTATCATCAGCAGCAAGAAAAATCTCACTGCTTTGGTTACTAATCACATCAATGTCAAAATACAAGTCCAAAGCAGAATAAGCTCATCAAGCTACATGAGCAATTCTAGGTAGCATAAAATTAGAAGAAATTATCACTACCAATGATGAAGGGCCTTGCTAGCCTCTCTCTCTCTGTGTGACTCTTTATCTGCCAGTCTTCTATATATTATATGTTTATCATTGTTTGTTTGTTGTTTTCAGCATTATTGTGACACAAGTCTGCTGACTTTTAATAAGGGAGAAGAAATCCAAATCAGTTAAGTCTGATTCCATTTTTCTAATACTTGGATTTCAAATTAATTATTTTAAAAACTGGTGTACTTAGTAAAGCAATAATTAATGTTATTGACTTAACACTCAGAAATCATAACTACTATTTGAAATTACAACTTTTTTGCATATGGCTTTAAGAATGTTTTTGAAAAGTAGCTTATATAACTTAACTCCCACTGAGAGGAGATAGTTGTCAACACCTATCTTCTCATGATAAAACTTACTATTCTCCCTCATACTGTATCCTAGCACAAGATTAGGCACCCAGGGTTGCTTCATCAGGACTGAAGGTATTTGTTTTACCCCAAAGTTTTCTTCTTGTAATCCAATAAGTGGTGGAAATTAGAAAGGACTAATGGTTTACAAAAAAAAAAAAAAAAAAACCACAGAAATTGCTACACACACAGACAACCTCTTTTTTTTTAATCACCCTTTCACACATACTCTCAATGCACACTCACACTCTCATTCACACACTGTCCTATACACACTTTCTCACGCATAGTTTCATGTACATAGACTCTGACACACTCTCTGTTACACACATACACCTGCACACACCTCCCCCCCACACACACACAACTCTACAAGCCCTGCTGCCCCACATATCTTTCCCTGTCGCTCCACTTTATCTTCTCATCTGCTTTATAAGACAATGAGCATCTAGAAAATTTGCCCCAAATCCTCACCCTACTGAGTCATCAAAACAATTTGGGACTCTGTTTCACTGTGCTGATATTAGCATGTTCAACTAGATAACCTTGACATTTTTGTTATTTTCTGTCATACCATGGTTCAATATGATACACTGCATGGCACTAAACAAGACCTCAACTACTCAACCTTTCATAGGAAATAAATGCTACTATGCTTATGCAAACGTACATACGTTTAAAAATATTTGTTAGCCTTTCAATTTTGTCTGACTTTATAAAAAGGCTAAATAAATAAAAATAATAGCTACCATTCTACTGCACTTGCTGTACTGCTTTACATATAGTCTCTCATTTACCTACATGACAACATTGTTACTAGTGTTTATCCCCATTTTAGCTGTGTTGAAATTTAGAGTTAGCCTCATTAAATTGTCCTGAGTCACCAAAGTGGAATGAAAGGCAAACCTAATTCCCAAAGTCATTTTTATTATGCCACACAATTTCCTTCTGTTGAAAATTTTGTCTTTGAGGCTCCTTCTGCAGAAAGAATCAGGTGCTAGCTTTCCAGAATCGCAGCTGTTATTTGACAAGGTACAAAGATGACACTCCTTAGCATCTGAGCCTTATCAGGTACCAAATTAAAGGACTGAGCAAATGCAAAACCCCAGCGGTTTCAGGAAACTCTCAGGGGAGAAGTCCACATCATCCAGCCTGTGCTGAAAACCAAGCCACAGAGGCCGGGAGTGCCTGCAAATACGTCATGTCAATCCCTGGTGCCTGCAGGGGATGGCAGAAAAGTCCTGTTGCTTTTTGAAGCCAAGAAAGGAGACCAGCAAACCAACACACATGATTACTTCCAGGTTTGGTTTAAAATACTGACACACAAATGAAAAAACACAGACAAAAATTAAGTTCTTCAATCAAACTTCATTGAGTGCCTACTCTGTACCAAACTGGGGTATAGTGAGCAAGATCAACATTGTTTGGCATTGAATAACAACTCTCATCTACTAACTGCCAGACATGGCACCTAACATTTATAATTTTTATTTTGTACTGAATTGCCCAACACTCTATGAGGGAGATATGACGCTGGGATCCATAAGGACATGTTTTTTCCCCCAAGTAGTATATATGTATTCAGGAATTGGAATAGTGCTCATCACAATGTCACAGTCAAATCCAGAATTGGTTGATAGATATAATCCCATTTTATACATATATTAGAGGCTCAGTGCAAATTTGTGCACAGGGGCAGGGGAATCCCCTCAGCCCAGCCTGCAGCGATGCCAGCATCCCATGCCCCAGCCGGCCTCTGGCCAGAGGCTCACCTGACCTCCCTCTTCGGGTTGGGGTGCACAGGATGCAGAGGCTCGTTGCCAGGGTGACGCCTCAGCGTTGCCAGAGGCCTACCCTCCCTTCCTCCCTCTGTAGGCCAGGGCATGCAGGATGTTGAGGCTCATCGCTGGGGCAAGACTGCCAGCGTCCTGCACCCTGGCCGCTATGGGCACTGCCATCTTTGTGATGGAGTGATAGTTAATTTGAATATTACCCTTTTATTAGATAGGATGTACTGAAGTCACATAACATATACAGGTTGGTATAGCTAAAAAGTGTCAGAGTGAGGAGAGAAAAAAGGCTGTTTGACTCACCTATTCATTCTCTTGACCACCTGTTTACACTACCCCTCAAACTGAAATGCTGCCAACTTAACTCTAGACCCATTCCTTCCATGCTCCAGCTAAGCTAAAAAACTCAGAGAGCCCTAGCTGGTGTTGCATGGTGGTTAGAGCACTGGCCTGAGACTGAAGGCTCATGGGTTCCATTCCCGGTCAAGGTATGGGCCTGGGTTGCAGGTTTGATCCCCAGCCCCAAGTCAGGACAATTGCAGGGGGCAACCAATCGATGTTTCTCCCTGTGTGTGTCTCTCTCTCCCTCTCCCTTCTACCTTCTCTAAAAGTCAATGGGGAAAACATCCTTAAGTGGGGATTTACAACAAAAACAAAAAATTCACACATACAAAAATCTGAAGGGAAACATGGATAACTTGACCAGAAACATGGCATACAACTTGCTGATATTTTAAGCCGTCACTTTATTTAAACTTAATGCTCAACAGCTCCATTTTGGAAATGAGACAGTTGGAGGTGTGATCCCTGCTTGTAAACACCCCCATCTGTCATCAGGAACAAAACAGTTTCTTCATTCTATTTTTCACAGAACAAGCCAAGACCCACCTGTATGTCTAGCATCAGATCAGGGTTGGGATTTTCAAAGCATCTCTTAGTAGAGGAGGTAAACCCTGAAGAGGAGACTGGGAGGCCCTCTTCCTGCTATGGAAGAATTTTTAGGGGCAAAAATACCAGTTTCAGAATCAAACACTCTCTACAAAGCAAGAGTAAGTAGATGATAGAATTGGCCAAATACGTTTATTTTTTAAGAGGAGTTTGACAGAAAAATGCACCTCAGCCCCTCTAACTAAATTTTAAGATTTGCCGAGAATATGATATAAGCCAGAAAAACAATTACACAATTAAGTGCAGCCTGGCAGAGATTGTGAAGTTTATTATGAAATCAAACAGTGTAGGAGAAAATATTCTGTACCAGGTGAAATCAAGATAACGCTGTAATAACTTACAAAGAATACGGGAGGGAAAGAGTAGAACTAGCAAAGGATTGTAGATACCTCTCTCAAGATTACAAATTACTGCCAAATGAAGAGTAGGAATATCTTTTTTAAAAAGTTTCCTTCTCATCAACCCTGATAAAATGCCACCCATCCCATTAGAATTGAGGGTGGAGTGCTAAAAGAGACTGAAAAAAGAGGAGGGAAAATGGGGTTTGAGGGAAGGAAATATAGTCAAGAAATCTGCTCCAATTAGATATCACCCAAATAGCAACCCTTGTTAGAATGACCCTACAGATGAACAAACGTGTAATCACCACTACCCTCGATTTTGTGAGGGGAGATGGAGTACACAAAAAGTAAATTATCAATTCCCAGAAATATTCTATTAAAAGTGAAGTTCATGATGTGGACACACGGTACTAGTGAAAATCAGAGGCTGAATGATCAGGCAAGGTCGGTGGGGGAGATGGACTTGACACAGTGCCTGTAAGATGAGGGAGAAAAGGGAGTCCCTCTGGGTTGAGGAACAAGCAGAGCAGGATCACAGGGCTGGGTCATCAGGCTGGTACGTGCAGGGAACAGTAGATGAACCTGGTGGGAAGGCAAGCTGAAAATCTGTGAATCCAGGCTGTGGAGTCAAGAGTTTCTTCTGTGGGAAATAGTGCTCTGCAAAGTTTCTGAGCAGGAGGGAGACACAATCAAGGCTTTTTAAGAAAAATTAATTTGATATTAGCATTGAATGGACTAGTATGTATGTGGATAAAAAAGGAGGCTTATATGAAGACTAGAAGTAGCTTAGTCAACTTGTCTGTATTCCTAGACTACAAACTCTGAGGATCTACATTTAGAATAGAAACAATGTGAGAATAAGAGTGCGGGCTTCAGAGCCAGACTTCTGGGGCTCCAGTTCCAGCTCTGCCGCTTACTAACTGTATGCCCATGAGATTAACTCTCTTTGGCTCAGTTTCCTCATTCATGAAAACGGGTCATTTCTGAACCTACCTCACAGATCTGCTGTAAGGATGAAATTGAGTTAACATGCACAGCACTTATTGTCCCTAGCATGGTAAACACTATGCTACGTGTCAGGTTAGTTATCAACAGCAGTAACATATCCACAATTAGATGGCCAACAGCATGCTCAGCATACAAGGTGCTTCATACACATTTTTAGTCAACTAACAGATCAGAGCCTGTGCTAGAAAGAAGATAGTGAGCATGGAAAAACATAATTAGATTCAGTTTTGAAGGAAGAATCCATGGGATTTAGTAGATATCTGGACAAGAAAGATAAGTCAAGGATGTTGATAATGTGTTGTGTCTGGATACGTTAGAATTTTAGTAACATTATTAATTTTTTTTAAATGAAGTGAAAGCTAGTTTGGCAAGGAAAGAAATTGGGAAACAATTAAAATTACCCAAATGACAAAAGGAGACATTATTTCTTTGCTTTCTAAGTAACACTAATAATATCCCTATATTATAGGTTGCCAACATTAAAACTTCAAAACTAAGAATTAAAGTGAAAAAATTAAATAAAAGAGAATAAGAAAGCTAAGCATATATATATAATCATCTCAAACTTAAAAAAAAAAAACTTGGTAACTCTAAGACTGAATGAGCTACGCAGTGTGTCATACAATGAAAGCCCTCTTTATGAACACACAATGAAGAACCAACTTCAGTTATGGCAGAAACCTCCTCTCACTTCTAAAACTTTATGGGGGGTATTTTTAAAAAGGTATTTATGTTTGCGCTCCAGGAATAACATCTTTGCAAAGACTTTTACACTGACAACAAAATGATTATTTGCCAGTGGAGCCAAATACCTCAAATCAGTCCTTTTTCCTAAAGAGCAGGTGTTTCAAATGTAGTTACCTAGAGAGACACACCCCTGAAAATGGTTCCACACCACAGGCTACATGACGATTCTAATGGCTGTTGTAATACCGGCAATAAAGGGCTCAACAATATGGACTTAAACAAAAGGTCTCAGCCCTGGCAGTATAGCTCAGTTGGTTGGAGCATCATCCCAATACACCAAGGTTGCAGGTTCAATCCCCAATCAAAGCACATATAAGAATCGACCAACGGATGCACAAATAAGTGGAAAAACAAATCTCTCTTTCTCTTTCTCTCTCTCTCTCTCATCAATAAATAAAAATGAAGAAGGGGAGAAGGTCTCAATGTAGCCTCTTTATGCTCCTTATGATGCCAGGAGCTTAGTATTTAAATACTCAGAGCACTCAGCCACTGATGAAAGGGATTCTTAGCATTCTCTAAATCTTTAAAAGTCAAAACAGTCAAAGATGCAACTTTTAAAAGTGTATTGAAGTAAGACATATTTGGATGAAATGAGGGATTTATGAAATGAGTGATTTCAAGAACAGAGGTCACTTTGGACTGAGCAGCCTGAACTACCCTATGTGCCTCATTCAGATTTAGAAACCCGCACCCTGAAATACGGATCTGCTATTCACCTGGAGTTACAGAACCTGTGGAGGCAGGGCGCCATAATCCCTTCCAAAACAAGGTCACCGTCGGAAATGAACTTCAACCTGCACCATCTGTCCTCCAGAGTCAACACAATTTTATAATTTTATGAACTTGAGTGTGGACTTCCCAGAACAAAATTCAAAGGGCAGAACACATAAAAACACAGTTTCGTCTTGGGGTAAGGAACCAACCCAACGAACTCATCATATAAATTACCTGTGTTGTGACCATGAGTATCTTCAAAATCTGCAAACCCAGTTTCCATGGCATCTGGTGTCTGGCTCGGTATTTTTCACAAGGGTTCATGAAGTAGAACCTCAGGTCTTTCCTCAGACATTCTTCTTTCATGTCAGAATCGCGATGAGCCATTGCAGTGCTGCCACAGAAGATCAATGTTTAAGTACATAAAACAGCCAGTTCACCAGAAAGCTCCTAAGTAATACTCTCCGTTCACATGCTTTACCCACTCTTTCAAGCAAAACTCTCTCAACCAGGGAACTGTGTTCTCTTTAGGAATCTGACAGTTCTTCAGGATCCTCCAGTATTTGCCTTTTAACACAGCTACTCGTCTCATTCAAAATGGCCATTGTGAAAAATTATAAGAAAGAAATTATATTTTCAAAACTCATCAGTTCTACACTTTAACATATAGCACTCACCTGTCACTGAAGTATTAACAAAAACCAGATGGGATATTTTCATGTGAAATCACAGAAATTTAGTATAGATTAACAAAACTAAAGTGTTCTAGAAATAATCTTTGTTCTATAACTTTTGGTACTGAATGAAGGATTATGTCCCCCTTTATTGATAATATACGAGTGACGATAAGATCCTAAAATGTAAATATATTTACAAAGTAAAAACAGCACCTCTGTAGGTATGCCTAGTCAAATATCTATGTCCCCTTACATTAGTAAAAGTTTCTTTCACTGTTTTCAAGGGCTGTGGACTCGGGAATGGGCATAGGACTTAAGCGAGGCCAAAGAGAACCAATGAGGTGTGGTCACAGGACTATGATTAGAACCAATGGGAGAGATGTGGTCTTTCCACTAAGTTGTCCCCAGAGTGGAGTGTACAAAACAAAAAAAATTTAACTCTATTAATAATAAATGTAACGTAACATAGAGAAGGGTCACTAGTTAATTAGTATAATATAACAGAGAATAACAGTTGTATATAGTAGCATACAATTTCTAAATAAATATACACACATTGGGGATGTATGCTTAACTTTTACTGTGGGATACACAATCAACACAGCTGGAGATCAGAGATATAAAGCCTAGGCTGTGAGTCGGAAGTTCCGGGAAGCCATCTTGCCTTCACAGGCGAGCTCACCAGAGAAGCTAACACAGAAGAACAGACAACACAGAGACACCAGACCTAACGACAGTGTTTGAGTTCCTGGATCCAGCTGTGCCTGAAGCCATGGTCCCAAGACCTTCAATTTGAGCTAACAAATACCCTTTGGCATTTAATCCAATTTAAATTAGATTTCTGTTTCTTACAACAGGAAGTGTTGGGATGGTAAATTTAATAAATCAATTCTATGAAGTTCAGCCAGTCAAGCTACACGTTTTTAGGGAAGTTTTTATAATTGAGGGTAGGGGTCATTCTTGGGGATCTTTTCACCTGAAATGTCTAAAATAAGTCAATATTTTTATACTGACTTATAATCTATGTTATCTATATTGACTAACAAGTTTAAAAGAAGCCCAAAGGGAAAAGGCAATTTTAAAACTTATTTTAAGACCTTTTTAAGACTTACATGCAGTTGTTAATAATTTCTTATTTTAAAATATTTTAGGGTTGAATTTCTATTTTTAGACCTCCTGTTTCCAGAATTAGTAGGCTATGTTATTCAGAATTTTCCTGCTTTGAAGGAAGGAAGGAAGAAAAAGAAGTGAGAGAGGGAAGGAAAGGGAGGGAGGAAAGAGAAAAAAATATGCTAAATAAACTACATATTTTGCAGAGGAGTGGAGGAAGTGCTTTGTTAAAACACACACACACATACACACACTTGCACACAGCAAAATGGAGTTGATATTAACAAGAGAACAGTCTAAAGTGAACTGGGAGGCCTCCAGGAAGGTGAGCTAACAGACCTCACCTCATGTAAAACTGAACTTTAGAACTGGGCTGAACCAAATGGCTACATCCCAATGTAGTTCTTGGAACAGATTGATTCCCTGAACTCTCATTAAGAAATAAAATTTTCACCTAAGAGGAGACATAAGCAATTAATCATGTATAGCATAATTCAAGACTTCCTGTGAGCACCAGTCAGATCTTTCAAAGCAACTTGTGTAACTCCTTCAGATGCTCCCCTTTTATGGTCTTTATAAATTCTGTCCCCTACATTCTCCCTCAAAACAAAGTTAACTTTCTATCCAAATCTGTGTATTCTGGATTGCAATTCCTAAAAAGAGACTGCCAAATAGAGCCTTTGTTTGCTTTGCAGTTCTTGGTCAAAATTGATTGACAAACTGTAAAAGACTAGAGTTAAAAGTAGACAAGTCCTGGGGATCTAATGCACAATATCTATCCTATGTAATAAGAGAGTGGTATGCAAATTGACCATATCTCCGCTACACCCACAAGCCACACCAACCAGCCAATCAGGAGCAAATATGCAAGTAAACCCAACCAAGATGGCTGCGATTACAGAGAGCAGGAGGGAGGTTTGGGTTTCCCCGGCAATAGAGGAAGCCAAGCTTTCCATCTGCCCTTGCCGGCTCAGGCCTCCACTCAATGCTACAAAGTTTCAATTATAAAAGATAAATAAATTCCAACAGAAATGGTGGCAGCCATGGAGCTGGAGAGAGCAGAAGGCTAGGGTTGCTCCCAGTGATGGAGGAAGCCAAGCTTCTGCAGCCCTGGTCAGCTCAGGCCTCCACTTAAACTAAAAAATTTCAATTATAGAAGAGAAATAAATCCCAACAGAAATGGCTGTCACCATGGAGGGAGCAGAAGCCTTGGCTCTGTTCCAGGCTACAAAGTTTCAATTGTAGAACATAAATTAATCCCAGATATCAGAGCTTCTGCTTGGGTCGTGGGGGGCATGACTGGCCTGCAAACTACCACAGGCAAACCCATGCCCTAAGGGAACCCCCACCCTGACCAGGAGCACCTTTCAGGGCAAACCAGCTGGCCCCCACCCATGAATCAGGCCTCTATCCTATCTAATAAAAGAGTAATATGGAAACTGAACATCACTCCCACACACAAGATGGCTGCCCTCATGTGGCCTAAGATCCTTCCCCCATGTGGACACAAGATGGCCACCACAAGATGGCCAGAGAGGGCAGTTGGGAGGGACCAGGCCTGCAAGGGAGGGCAGTTGGGGGCAATCAAGCCTATAAGGGAAGGCAGTTAGGGATGACCAGGTCAGCAGAGGAGGGAAGTTGGGGGTGATCGGGCTTTCAGGGAAGGCAGTTAGGGGCAAACAGGCAGACAGGGGAGCAATTAGACATCAATCAGGCTGGCAGGGGAGTGGTTAGGGGGTGATCAAGCTGGCAGGCAGAAGCGGTTAGGGGCAATCAGGAAGGCAGGGGAGCAGTTGGGGGCCAGCAGTCCTGGATTGTGAGAGGGATGTCCGACTGCTCGTTTAGGCCAGATTCCGGTAGGATCGGGCCTAAACGAGCAGTTGGATATCCCTTAAGGATTCCCAGATTGGAGAGGGTGCAGGCTGGGCTGAAGGACACTCCTCCATGTCTCCCCACCCCTGTGCACAAATTTTGTGCACCGGGCCTCTAGTCCTATCTAATAAAAGAGTAATATGAAATTAGATCTTACCTCTGCTACACCCACAAGCTACACCCACCAGCCAATCAGGAGTGAATATGCAAATAAACCCAACCAAGATGGCTGCTGGCCACAGAGAGCACGAGAGAGTCTTGGATTTCCCCGGCGATGGAGGAGGCCAAGCTTTCTGCCTGCCTTTGCCAGCTCAGGCCTCTACTCAATGCTACAAAGTTTCAATTATAAAAGACTAGTGGCCTGGTGCAAGAAATTTGTGTACATTAAAAGGGTATTAATTAGAGGAAATAATTTAATATTGCTATTTGCTCTTCCTCTATAATAGAAGTATCAGAGACTAAAGAAAATTAGTAAAATGTATATGAAAACCTTCCTCCTGTCAGAGTCTGGGGTGCACCAGAGGAGCAGAGTCAAGTCCCCACTCACTCACATGTGCCTCAAAATCACATGAGACCCAGACCCAGCTGTCCCCCTCCCACATTGGGGTAGATCCAGACCCAGCCAGTCCCATCCTTGTCAAGCCTCACAGGGCAGGGGGCATCCTCGGGTCCCCTGGCCCAGCACCAGGATGGGGGACATGGCCTGAGGTCCCCCATCAAGTCCCACCAGGTGGGAGACATGATCTGAGATCCCCTGTCAAGCCCTGCTGGATAGGGTGCATGGCCTGAAGTTCCCTGTCAAGCCCCACCAGGCAGAGGAACACAGCCTCAGGTCCCCAGGCCCAGCACCAGGAGGGAGGCACAACCTCAGGTCTCCCATAAATCCCCACTGGCATGGGGGTGCAGGCTCAGGTGCCCTGTGAAGCCCCGCTAAGTGGGGGGCACAGCCTGATGTCCCCTGTCAAGCCCAGCCAGGCAGGAGGGGCAGGGCCTCAGGTCCCCTGGCCTAGTGCAGGGGCAGAGGGTATGGTCTGAGATCCCTCAGCCTGGTGCCAGGATGGGGGTGCAGTTTGAGGTCCCCTATCAAGCTCTGCTGGGTTGGCAATGTGGCCTGCAGTCCCCTGTCAAACCTCACCAGGTGGGAGGCACAGCCTGAGGTCCCCCAGCCTGGTGCTGGGGCAGGGGAAGCAGCCTGAGGTACACTAGCCCAGCACCAGGGCAGGAAGCATACCTTGAGGTTCCCTGTCAAGCCCTGCCAGGTGGGGGGCGTGGCATGTGGTCCCCTGTCAAGCCCTGCTGGGCAGGGGGCACAGCCAAAGCCCAGCACCAGGATGGGAACTACACCTTGAGGTTCCCCCATCAAGCCCCACTGGGTGGAGGGCATGGCCTGAGGTCCCCTGACCTGGTGCTGGGGTAGGGGTCGAGGCCTGAGGTCCCCTGTAAAGCCCCTCTGGATTGGGGGAGGGTGTAGCCTCAGGTCCCTGCTGATTGCTCTTTCAGCTTCCTGCGCATCACGCTTGGCCTCGCCCCCTGCTCCCTTGTGCCGCACTGGGCCCTGCCCCCTGCTCCTGATTTTCTGGTAGCGTAGTGAAGATATGGTCAAATTTGCATATTACTCTTTTATTAGATAGGCGAATGATGGTAGCCACAGAGCTGGAGAGACCAGGAGGCTTGAGTTGCACCCAAGACAGAGGAAACCAAGCTTTTCACCTACCTTGGCCAGCCCAGGTCTCTGCTTAAGGCTACAAAGTTTCATATAGAAGGTAAATAAATCCAACAGAAATGGCTGCCGCCACTGAGTGAGCAGAAGGGTTGGCTCCACTCCAGGCTACAAAGTTTCAATTATAGAAGATAAACAAATTCCATGTACCAGGGCCGTCGCTTGGGTCACCAGGGGGTGTGTCCAGCATGCAAATCACCACAGGCCACTAGCCCAGGCTGCTCCATTCCTAAGGGAACCCTCACCCTGATCCGGGACACCCTTCAGGACAAACCAGCTTGCCCCTACCCATATACCAGGCCTCTATCCTATCTAGTAAAAGAGTAATGTGCAGATCGACCATCATTCCAACACACAAGATGGCTGCCCCCATGTGATCAAAGATCCTTCCCCCATGTGGACACAAGATGGCCAGCAGGGGAGGGCAGTTGGGAGGGACCAGGCCTGCAATGGAGGGCAGTTGGGGTGGACCCAGGCCTGCAGGGGAGGGCAGTTAGGGGCATACAGGCTGGCAGGGGAGTGGTTAGGGGGTGATCAAGCTGGCAGGTAGAAGTGGTTAGGGGCAATCAGGAAAGCAGGCAGGTGAGCAGTTGGAGCCAGCAGTCCTGGATTGTGAGAGGGATGTCCAAGTGCCCATTTAGGCCTGATCCCAGTATGATCAATTGGGCCTAATGGGCAGTTGGCCATCCCTCAAGGGGTCTCAGATTGGAGAGGGTGCAGGCTGGGCTGTGGGACACTCCACACCTCACCCCATGCATGAATTTCATGCACCAGGCCTCTAGTATATATATAAAATCCTAATATGCAAATAGACCAAATGGCAGAACAACAGAACAACCGGTCGCTATGATATGCGTTGACTACCAGGAGCGCATGCAGAGCATGGTGTGCATCGGGCACTGCGGGATGGTGGAGCAAGTGAGTGGGGGTACCAGACAAAGATGGGGTGCTGGTCACTGCCATTGGGGCAAGTCTCTGGTGGTTACTGAAAATTCTTTCCTCCTGCATGCCACGGTAGCAATTCTTCTAGCATTTTGATGAGTAAAAAGAAAAATGAAAAAGCTAGAAGGAGAACCTTTCCCCTTCAGCATACCAATACAGGAACCACTACAGGATAGTGCCAGTCAAGTGTGATCAATTGATGATAGAAAAAAATTAGTTTATACGAATAATAAAGTTACTGTATAAGATTGCTGTTTTTAAAAAAATGTTTTAAAGTCTTTATTGTTGAAAGTATTATAGATGTCCCCTTTTTTCCCCTATTGAACCCTTCGAGCCTGCACTCACTCCCACCACAGGCCTTTGCCAACTACTGCCTTCGTCCATGGGTTATACATACATGCATACAAGTTCTTTGGTTAATTTCTTTCCACCCACCCACACATCACTGCCTTCCCTCTAAGTTTTGACAGTCGGCTCCATACTTCTATGTCTCTGGATCTACTTTGTTCAGCAGTTTATTTTGTTCATTAGGTTCCACATATGAGTGAGATCAAGTTATACTTGTCTTTCTCTGACTGGCTTATGTCGCTTAGCATAATACTTTTCAGGTCCCTCCATGCTGTCTCAAAAGGTAAGAGATCCTTTTTTTTTTTTTTTAACTGATCCATAGTACTCAGTGGCATAAATGTACCACACCTTTTTTATCCACTCATCTACTGATGGAATCTTAGCTGTTGTAAATTGTGCTGCTATAAACATAGGGGTACATTTATTCTTTCTGATTGGTGTTTTGGGTTTCTTAGGATATACTCCTAGAAGTGGGATCACTGGGTCAAATGGCAATTCCATATTTAATTTTTTGAGGAAACTCCCTGCTGTCTTCCATAATGGTTGCACCATTCTGCATTCCCACCAGCAGTATACTAAGGTTCCCTTTTTACCACATCCTTGCCAGCATTTGTCATTTGTTGATTTGTTGATAGCCATTCAAACAGGTCTGAGGTAATACCTCATTGTTGTTTTAATTTGCATCTCTCTGATAATCAGTGACTTTAAGAATTTTTTCACATATTTCTTGGCAATTGTATGTCCACATTGGAGAAGTGCCTATTTAGGTTCTTTGCCTATTTTTTAATTGGATTGTTTGTCTTCCTTTTTTAAAGTTATATGAAGGTCCTATAAATTTTGGATATTAACTGCTGGGTGTTTCTCAGCATCTGGAAGGGTTTAGAAATCTGGAGAGGGGGCTGCGCATAAATTATAAAGAGACTAGACATGAAAAATAAACTTGGAAGGCATTTTGGGGAGCCAGAGGAGACCTAGCTTAAGTAAGCAAGTTCTCTGAGTCTCTGGACCCTTAGCTTTTTATTAACACAAATTACCCTAAAGCAAAGCAGATATACATATATTAAAGGCAAAGCCTGGTATACAGTAGGCATTCTCAGGTTGGAGGAACTGTCCTCAGCT
Organism: Antrozous pallidus; assembly: GCA_027563665.1. NCBI lineage: Eukaryota > Metazoa > Chordata > Mammalia > Chiroptera > Vespertilionidae > Antrozous > Antrozous pallidus. The sequence goes on along the minus strand of CM050508.1, from coordinate 147,137,641 downwards.
GTCAGGCAACAGGCAATAATATATGCAAATCTTTAGGTTTGGCAAAATGCTTTCAGTTATTCCAGCAGCAAGTAATATGATTCAGTCCTGCTGAAAATAGAAGTCCATCAACCTATTGAGGACTTCTTGCATTTTATTATGCCCTGCTGGAATTAGCTTCTAGCAATTAACCCTTTATCAGATGTATCATTGGCAAATACGTCCTCCCAGACAGTGGGTTCCCTTTTCATTTTGTTGATGGTTTCTTTTGCTGGGCAGAAACTTTTTATTTTGATATAGCCTCATTTGTTTATTTTCTCTTTTGTTTCCCTTGCCCTAGGTCCTAGGAGATATATCCACAAACATATTGCTACAAGACATGTCTGAGATTTTGCTGCGTACGGTTTCTTCAAGGATTTTTATGCTTTCACAACTTAAATTCTTTTACCATTTTGAGTTTATTTTTGTGTATGGTATAAGTTAGTGGTCTACTTTTTTTTTTTTTTGCATGCATCTATCTGTCCAATTTTCCCAACACCATTTATCGAAGAGACTATTTTTACTTCATTGTATGCTCTTGCCTCCTTTGTCAATTAGTTGAGCATAATTGCTTTGGTCAATTTCTGAGATCTCTGTTCTGTTCCATTAATCTTCATGCCTGTTCTTGTGCAGTACCAGGCTATTTTGATTACAGTGGCTTTGTAATATAACTTCATATCTGGTATTGTGAACAAATTCCAAGTTCATTCTTTCTTAAGATTGCTGTGGCTATTCTGGGTCTTTTTTGGTCCCATATAAATTTTTGGAGTATTTGTTATAAATCTGTGAAATATGCCACTGTTATTTTAATAAGAATTACATTGAATCTACAGAGTGCTTTGGATAGTATGGACATTAATGATGTTAATTCTAGCAATCCATGAACATGGTATATTCTTCCACTTGTTTATATCTTCCTCTACCTCTTTTTTCAACGTTCTGTAGTTTTCAGATACAAGTCTTTTACCTCCTTGGTTATTCCTAAGTATCTTAATTTTTTTTCCGTTGCAATAGTAAGTGGGATTGTTTTTTTAGTTTCCTTTCTGAGAATTTGTTATTGGTGTATAAAAATGCCTTCAATTTCTGGGTGTTAATTTTGTCTACAATTTGTTTATGTGATATATCATGTTTATTGATTTGGGAATATTGTACCAGCCTTGCAACCCTGGAATAAATCCCACTGGTCATGGTATGTGATCTTTTTCATATATGATGGATCCATTTGCTAATATTTTATTGAGTATTTTAGCATCTATGTTCATCAGGGATATTGACCTGAATGGTTAATGTCTACCCGAGAAAGGTGTCCTCTGCAGTATGAGGGAATGGACTCAGCACCAGAAACCAGAACGGCTGCCTTCCAAGCTCTAACCCTGGACCCCCCAACCCTGGATTCTCCTGACACAGCATTAATCCACTCTGCCTTCCCTCTGCTGGAGCCCAAGGTGAGTAACTATAGACAAAAGTTTGCACATTGGCCCCTTAAGAGGGAGATTGCATTTCCCACTGACTCTCCCTAGCAGACAGCAGCTCCATTGCTTTTCACAACAATATGTTATGTGGGCACTTTTCTCACTTCTGGTGCTCTGGGCTGGGGACCCCAGCATTGAGTTGAGACCCCACAGTTCTCAGTGGCATCCCCTGACAGTTGAGCTATCCCTCCAGACCTTCAGTCTGTGGGAACTTGCCATCCCTTCTGCACTTCTGTACTTCCTACCAGTCTCTATGCAGTCTTCACTTGTGTCCTTGGTTACCACAGTTCTCTTCAGCTAGTCCTCACTTGATTTTTCAAAGTGGTTCTTCTGTATTTTAGTTGTATTTCTATTTTGGCCTGGAAGAGTGTCAGTGTAGCATCCACTTACTCCGCCACCACTTTGGAACTCCAAGATTGCTGCTTTTAATAAATTTAACTTAAGCTTAAAAATAACATCTAACGTTTGAAAGAAAAGATAATGATATTCAGGTTCAAAAATTCTAGTATCTCAAGGAGAATATAAATGTATAAGCTTTCTAAGCTTTCTTTTCTGGGAGGTCTTTCCTTCTCCCCCTTCCCAGTTTGTAGATTTGCCCCAGTTCCCTGGTAGATGAAGGGTATTAAACACACACACACACATACACACACACACACACACATCTTATTCCTGTAACAAAACTACAATGTAAAAAAAATAATGCAAAGTGAAAAGAAGGAAATTTACTAAAAAAACAAAAGAGAGATTAGGACAACATTATAGGACTAAAACATTCATTATCCAACACCCTGTAGTGCTGAGCACTGGGCTGAGTGTTTGGGTCAGGAGCCTTGAAAGCTGTAATCACAAATTTATAAACAAAAATGAAGTCAGGAGGAGAAATGCTGCAACTTTCATCAGACATGATGAAAATCACCAACAGGTTTTTAAAAGGACAGAGAGATGCTAACTTGTAACACAAGTCAGGGGAAGTGAAAGTGATTGTACCATAAAACCAGTTAAGGAACAGAAATCAATGGTTTATATTTCAGTGACCCATCAATTGCAGGGCAACCCATAGAATAAATAAGAGTAATCATGATTCTTATGAATTATTTATTTCACTAAACTATAGAAAATAATGACCTGAATTTGTATAAGTTTAATAAATGGCACCATTAAAAACCAAAATATCAAAGAAAGAAAGTACAGTATTTATAAGCATAAAAACAAGATTTATAATAGAATGAAAAGTCGCCCATATAGTGGGCTACATAAAAGCTAGCAATGCTTGAATGGAAAAGTAAACAGGACTTAATAAAGAAGCCTGAGACTGGTACTGTGGTGACAAGTCCGGGGAAAAGCACATCAAAGTTACCATGGGTCATGAAGGAAACCTATTCTTTCTCTAAATAATCAGAACCGTGTGAGGTCAATTAATTTTAAGGCTATCACATGACCAAAATAATTCCAACATTATAAAATCAATGACTGAAAGGCCTATGGAAGCTTAATGTTTTGAAAAAGCAAAACAAGTTATCAGCAATTCTTAACCGCATTGGAATCATGAACCCTTATGAGAAACTGTGATGGTTTTTGGTCTTTGTCCTAGAAAAATGGGCACACCAGTTTTAATGATGATACCCTGTACCACTTGCACAATCTGCTCAGCAAATAAGCTAACTAGCACAGGTGCTGTTGCTTTTCAGTTTGCATGACCCTTAACCTCAAAAGAGATGTGAAAGTTTGTTTTCACAGACTTCCAAAGTGGGGTGCAGGCACATAAGAGGGCTTGCAAAACCATTCACTGGTATGTGAGAATAAAGAATTAGGGCTTCTAACTGTATTAACCTAGCAAAGAGATATTAAAATTTACAAGTTTTAATATTTGAATTATTACATGTCACACCTACAATGCCCTCACTTGGTCAGAATGCCAGATGCCTGTGTTTCATTTGGGAATATAAGGCATCCTGGGAAGAGTGCTCGTTTCTAAAGTAGGGATTGATGGTGGCTCCCTCACTTTTTTTCAGCACATCCCCACCACTTAGGGTTTATGTGGGTCCATTTAAACATTTTTAGAGCATATTAACCCTCACTAAAATGGGCAAAGGGCGCAAAGATTATTGCAAATGCCCGGCGGGCACGGATCAGTGGGTGAGCATTGACCTATGAGCCAGGAGGTCAGGATGCGATTCCCAGTCAGGGGACATGCCCAGGTTTCAGGCTCAATCTCCAGTGTGGGGCATTCTTTCTCGCCATTGTTTTTATCTCTCTCTCTTCCTCTATAAAATCAATAAAAGTATGTTTTTAGAAAAAGAATATGAACTTTCTTAAAAAAATAAGATAAAATATAGGCTAAATCTATGATTGCTAAATGCTGAGCCTGCATATAGTAATTCATTTTAACATCCTTTAAAATGTTCACTTTATCTTTTTTATAGTCCATATGGTTCTGTACATAAACTATAAATAAATATACATTCAGAGAGGGTGGATGTTCTTTTACCCAATGGGGATAAGTTATCAAAAATATGTGAGACTGGTTCTCTAGTGTTTCAGAACTCCCACCACGCAGTAAATGTGGTTGTCCTTTTGTTATCCCAGCTGATACCATACATTTGTAAGCTTGGGAGAAACTGATGTTTGCTCCCCTGACTCCAACAAATATGTGAAAAATAACCTAGACGGGCATTGTTCTTCCTGCCAGACCTGTTTATGTATCATGTATGGAGGTGGCGAGTCTAGAATAGGATGTTCTTTCTAATTCACAACTAGCTCTTCCTAGTCACAGAGGATGGCGCAGGGGAGGCAGCATGAACCACTCCACAAATCTCTCCTTTTTCCTCTATTCTTATCACAGGGCATGGTGCCACCTGCTTCTGGGACCCAAACCAGAAACGGACCTCTGCCTTCCCACTGGCAATTTTTCCCCAGAACTTAATTGTGGTGATAATTTTAAATAGACTATAACAAACCCTATCCCTGATTTCTGCCCCTCAGAGACAAACACTTTTCTCTAATTTTCTCAGTTATTTAATAATGCTATTTCCAAATAATACTATTCTACTATTTTTCCTCTTTGGGGTATTATCTATGTATATCCTCCTAGAAAAAAATATGGATTTGGCTCTTTTATCTGCCCCTCATCAGTGAATACACCCATTTCATTTCTCCATTCACCTTCCCATCAAAGTTTTAATGAAATTTTGGGATAAATTAACATTCATAATTTTGAAGCAAATATGCAAATACTCTTCACAATTTGCTATTAGTACAACATGGTTTTATTCTTTCTTGTAAAAAAAATTTTTTTTTGGAGTTGTCTTTTTCCCCATTTGCTTAGTTTTCTACATACCACCCAGAAATGTATCACCAAACTCTGGCTGAGTCTGCCAGCTCCCCTCAATTCATTTAAACAAGTTGGGGGAATCCTGTTGACTTCTTTCTTCCTCCAATGGCTTCCTTCCTGGAGCCTTCATTCTGCTGCTCCAACTTATATTGGTTACTATCTCATCCCTATCTAGGGCCGTCAGCATGGGAATGCCTGCCCTTCACCTCCTTCCTATATCAAGTTCCACATTTCCTGGATCCCATCTCCACCTCTTTCGTCGCTCTCTCATTTTTGTGGAGAGTGTCCTTCATCTCCTTCCTGTGAAAGCAACCTGGAAGGTCCATTTTGAGACTTCTTGTGGCAGACACTGCTAGCTGCCTGCCCAGTCTCCATCCCCCCAAGCTCCACCACCACTACCTCCTGACTTTGTTGAGGGCAAGGAATATGTTAATACTGAAGACAGAATAGTTCAATACCAGAACTAGACAAGAACTTAGTGCCATTGTTTTCAAACGTGGCTACACACAGGGTCACCTGAAGTGCTTCAAAATACTGATGCCCACCACCCACCCACAGAGATTCTGTCCTGTTGGTGTATCACCTGACACCTGGGCTTTTACAAAGTTTCCCAGGTGATTCTAATATGCACCCAAGTTGAAATCCTCCACCTTAGAGATTTACCCATTCCTGGCTCCTCATTTTACAAATGAGGCAAATAAATTACCCTGAGGCTGCAACTTGCCCCCAATGACAAGAATCCAATTTTACTGACCCTTTTTCCAATGTTCTTCCTTGATCCCTGAATTAATATTTCTGAAGGATTAATTGTCTGTAAGATGGTCAGGAATGAAGAAAATGTTATGTTCAAATAAAGTAATATTTCAGACATAAGGTCTCATATTTAAAATGTGCGATCAGTCCAGCTAGTGTGACTCAGTGGTTGAGTGTCCATCTATGAATCAGGAAGTCATGGTTTGATTCCTGGTCAGGGCACATGTCTGGGTTATGGCTTTGATCCCCATGAGGAACATACAGGAGGCAGCTGATCAATGATTCTCTGTCATCATTGATGTTTCTATCTCTCCCTCTTCCTTCCTCATTCACACACACATACCTTACTTAATAAAAGAGTAATATGCAAATTAACCTTCACTCTGCTACATCCACAAACCATGCTCACCAGCCAATCAGGAGCAAGTATGCAAACTAACCCAACCAAGATGGCTGCAGCCACGAAGAGAGCAGCAGGCTTGTATTTCTCTGACAATGGAGGAAACCAAGCTTTCCGCACACCCTGGCAGGCCTAGGCCTCCACTCAAGGCTACAAAGTTTCAATTAAAGAAGATAAATAAATCCCAACAGAAATAGCTGCAGCCATGGAGCAAGCAGGAGGCTTGGCTCTGCTGAAGGCTACAAAGTTTCAATTATAGAAGTTAAATAAGTCCCAGATACCAGGGCCTCTGCTTGGGTCACTGGGTGGCATAGACAGCCTGCAAACCACCACAGGCCCCTCACGCAGGGTGCCCCCCCCAAGGAAACCCCCACCATGATCCGAGACACCCTTCAGAGTATACCAGCTGGCCCCACCCATGCACCAGGTCTCTAATAAAAGAGTAATATGCAGATTGACCATCACTCAAACACACAAAATGGCTGCTCTCATGTGGTCAAAGATCCTGCCCCCATGTGGACACAAGATGGCTACCACAAGATGGCTAGAAGGGGAGGGCAGTTGGGATGGACCAGGCCTGCAAAGGAGGGAAGTTGTGGGTGATCAGGCCAGCAGGGAGGGCAGTTGGAAGGGACCATGTCTGCAAGGGAGGGCAGATGGGGGTGACCAGGCCTGCAGGGAAGGGCAGTTGGAGGGGACAGCCCTGCAGAGGAGAGCAGTTGTGGGGGGACAAAGCCTGCAGGAGAGGGCAGTTGGGGGGACCAGGTCTGCCAGGAAGGTCAGTTAGGGGTGACCAGGCCTGCAGGGAAGGGCAGTTAGGGGCAAACAGGCTGTCAGGGGAGCAGTTAGGCATTAATCAGGCTGACAGGGGAGTGGTTAGGGGTGATCAGACTGGCAGGCAGAAGTGGTTAAGGGAAATCAGGAAGGCAGGCAGGCAAGCAGTTGGGAGCCAGCAGTCCTGGATTGTGAGAAGGATGTCCAACTGCCCATTTAGGCCCGATCCTACCATGATCAGGCCTAAACAGGCAATCGGACATCTCTCTAGGGGTCCCATATTGGAGAAGGCACAGGCTGGGCTGAGGGACACAACCCCATGCATGCATTTCATGCACTGGACCTCTAGTGTCTGAATATATATATACACTAGAGGCCCATTGCACAAAGATTCATGCAATAGGCCTTCCTTCCCCTGGCTTCTGGCACCAGTTTTCCTCCAGCATCTGTGACCCATACCTTCACTCTGGCTGCTTGCCGCCTTCCACCTTCACTCTGGCCAGAGTCTGCCATCTTCGCCTTCACTGTGGCTGGAGTGCTGCTCCTCTAGATTCCTTCGCTCCCCCACTCTCCCTCTCACAGCAGGCATCCTGCCCCTCCAACTGCTCAATGCCACCATCTTTGTTCTTCTAATTTGCATATTTCCTCCTGATTGGCTGGTGAGCATCATGGGGATAAGGTCAATTTGCATCTTTCTCTTTTATTAGAGTGTGTGTGTGTGTGTGTGTGTGTGTGTGTGTGTGTGTGTATTTCAAGTGTGGTGTGGCAAACAATGGCATCCTAGCAAATAAATTCAGGAGACTTCTCAATGGTCCCATTGTTGAAATGAAAAGGAAAAAACAAGTAAAGCTACATGATCAAATGAATCCAACATTTACCTTCCTCAAGTTATCTTTGTGTTTCAGATTCTCTAGAGCCATGGTCGGCAAACTCATTAGTCAACAGAGCCAAATATCAACAGTACAACGATTGAAATTTCTTCTGAGAGCCAAATTTTTTAAACTTAAACTTCTTCTAACGCCACTTCTTCGAAATAGACTCGCCCAGACCATGATATTTTGTGGAAGAGCCACACTCAGGGGACCAAAGAGCTGCATATGGCTCGCGAGCCGCAGTTTGTTGACCACAGCTCTAGAGCAAATATTGGGTTTCCATTCATTCTCCATCACTGATACAGTTGCTGGTTCCACTTCCCAGGCCTGGACTTAGTGGCTCCGCAGCATTTGACACCTTCTCTCTGCTTCTAAAACACCTGGCTCCCCTGGTCTTCTTCCTGCCTCACTGGGCATCTTTCAGCTATAATCCCTCATCCTGCTACCATGGCTGCACAGTAGAACCACCTGGGGATTTTCAAAGGTTTCAGTGCCTGGTTTCCAGGCTCTAGACTTTCTGACTTATTTGGTGCCCAGGTATGAAGTGGGCATTGAGATGTTGCTAAGCTTTCTCATGATTCTAATGTGCAGCAAATACAGCGTCTGATGTTGATTTCCCTTTTTCCTCAATCCTCACATCCACTCAGTCAAGTCTTCCTCAAACACATCATGGCCTGGTCTGTGTGGCTCAGTGGTTGAGCACTGACCTATGAACCAGAGGGTTGCAGTTCGATTCCTGGATAGGGTACACGTCCAGGTTGTGAAGTCCATCCCCAGTGTGAGGCACGCAGGAGGCAGCTGATCAATGATTCTCTGTCATCATTGATGTTTCTATCTCTCCCTCCCTTTCCCAACATATTTTAAAATGTATTTTTAAAGTATTTTAAATATATATTTTAAAAAATACATCATGGATTGGCCCCTGTGTCTCTTGTATATCCATTGCAGCCTCCCTCCTACATGCTCTGTCATCTCGCCTTCCAACTGCAATAAGTCTCCCAATTCTCCACATTGTAGCCAGAGAATTTTTAAAGTGGAAGTCAGATCACTTCCCTATTAAAAACCCTTTAGCAACTTCTGCCTGCCTGCTCTCAAACTAAAATCCAAAACCCTGTTTAAAAGTCTCCTCCCCACACCTTCCCATACCCTCCCTCCCCTCTCCTCACTACCTCCCAGCCTTTTTCGCCGGCCCTAGAACAGTCCCTGCTCTGGACATTGCATTTAGTTCCATCTGTCTGATGCTACTTATATGTCTGGCTCCTTCTTATCCTGTTCCTCTCAAGTGCCACCTCTTTAGAGAGGACTCATTGAGCACTCTATTTAAAAGTGACATTTCTGCCCTAACCAGTTTGGCTCAGTGGATAGAGCGTCAGTCTATGGACTCAAGGGTCCTAAGTTTGATCCTGGTCAAGAGCATGTACCTTGGTTGTGGACACATACCTAGTAGGGAGTGTGCAGAAGGCGACTGACTGATGTTTCTTACTCTTTATCCCTCTCCCTTCTTCTCTGTGAAAAATAAATAAAATATGTTTTTAAAAAAATAAAAGTGACATTTCTGCCTGCCCAGTGTGGTCCAGTGGATGAGCACTGACCCATGAATCAAGAGGTCTCTGGTTCAATTCCTGGTCAAAGCACATACGTGGGTTGCAGATTCTATCCCCAGTAGAGGGTGTTGGGGAGGCAGCTGATTGATGTCTCTCATCAATATTTCTCTCTATCCCTCTCCCTTCCTCTCTCTAAGATCAATCAGAATATATTTTTAAAAATAAATAAAAGTTACTTTCCCCATTACCATCACTTAATTGCCTTCATAATTGAGATCACAATCTTTATTAAAGACTCAGTCTTGCTTAACACTATATCACACAGCATACAGCAAAGTGTCTAATCCTATCTAATAAAAGAGTAATTTGCAGATTGACCATCACTCCAACACACAAGAGGGCTGTCTCCATGTGGTCAAAGATCCTGCCTCCATGTGGACACAAGATGGCCACCACAAGATGGCCAGCAGGGGAGGGCTGTTGGGAGGTTCCAGGCCCTGCAAGGGAGGGCAGCTGTGGGCCATCAGGCCAGCAGGGGAGGGCAGTTGGGAAGGACCAGGCCTGCAAGGGAGGGCAGTTGGGGGCAATCAAGCCTGCAGGGGAGGGCAGTTAGGAGTGACCAGGCCAGCAGAGGAGGGAAGTTGGGGCGAATAGGCTGGCAAGGGAGCAGTTAAACATCAATTAGGCTGGCAGGGTAGTGGTTAGCGGGTGATCAGGCTGGCAGGCAGAAGTAGTTAAGGGCAATCAGGGAGGCAGGCAGGTGAGCAGTTTGGAGCCAGCAGACCTGGATTGTGAGAAGGATGTCAGACTGCCCATTTAGGCCCGATCCTTGGCATCGGGCCTAAACGGGCAGTTGGACATCCCTCAAGGGGTCCCAGATTGGAGAGGGTGCAGGCTGGACTAAGGGACACCCCCCTCATGCACAAATTTTGTGCACCACGCCTCTACTATATAATAGGTGTCCAATGAATATTTGTTGGAAAAAACAAATGAGTCAATGAATGAGACAATAACCCTGAATACATGAACTTTTCCTTGGCCAGTACCATTAAGCTCAAATAACAGCAACAACAAATGTAATACAAATATAATAAAAACAATATAATAATAGAAAGTCTAAAATATTTATATGAAAATTGAATTAAAATATACTGAAATGTGTTTAGGTAATTTAGTTGCTTAGTTTTCTGATGGAAACACTATTTTGTTTCAGTTAATATTCCTAAAATTTTTCCAAAAAATGAATTAGTCAATGAACTGTTATGAAAATGTGGAACTCATTGGAGAGAGTTAGAGTCCTCCCTCAAGTCAAATACAAAAATAAAATTTAGAGACACTAAAAAATAAAAGCATAGAAGCATGGAACAGACTGTTAAATCTCAGAAGGAAGGTGGGGGTGGGTAGGAAGAGATTAACCAAATAACTTGTATGCATTAATGCATAACCCATCGACATAGACAATAGTATAGTGAAGGCCTGGAGGGGGTGCCTGGAAGGAGTAAATAGAGAAAAAAAGGGGACACATGTAATACTTTCAACAATAAAGATTTTTTTAAATTAATAAAAATAAAGAATGATATAGACCTAAATATACATATGTGTGTAGATAGATAGATAGATATAGATATAGATATAGATATAGATATAGATATAGATATAGATATGTGTGTGTGTAAGATACTAGGGGCCGGTGCACGAAATTTGTGCACTGGGGGTGGATGGTCCCTCCACCCAACCTGCCCCCCGTCACATACTGGGAGCCCTCAGGGGATGTCCTACTGATGGCTCAACCCCAGCCCAAGGCTGAAAGCCTTTAGCCGAGTCTTTCGGCCTTGGACAGGGAACCTCGGCCAGGGGACCCCAACCAGCGATTGCCCTGCGAAGGGGCCTATGGCTGGCTGGCTCCGCCCCCAGCCCTGGGCCCGCCCCAAGCCTGGAAAAAGCCTCTTGGGAGAGGCTTGCTCCGGCCTTGGGAACCCAGCAATTGCCCTGCCATGGGGCGGATCGCTGATTGCTGGCTGGCTCTGCCCTGGCCCTGGCTTTGGCCAGCAGCCATCTTGGTTGGGTGTTAATTTGCATATTTCCCCTGATTGGCTGGTGGGTGTGGCTTGTGGGTGTTGTTTATTTGGTGTAGCGAGGGTACAGTCAATTTGAGTATTACTCTTTTATTAGATAGGATATGTAATTTAACATGCCTTTCTAAGCAAGACAAAAGTCAGAAGCCATGAAAATGACTGACAAATTTTAACACAAAAATTTGGGAAAAAAGGTCTGCAATATATTTAAACAGCAAAAGTTTACTATTACTTGTAAATAGTTCCAAATTATTAATAAGAAAACCACAACCCAATATAATAATTGGCAAAAGATCTGAACAAACCAGTAAACATTTAACAACAATAATGAAAAAAAAGAAAAATGTACATTTTTGAAGGGCACTTGGGCAGTTCCTAGAAGAATATCTGTGATCTAGAAATAAAACTTCTATGGAATTATACTACAAATGTTAGTTAAAATAACCAGTGGAAATGATGATCACAAAAATGTTCACTGTAACTTTGCATTGACTTAAAGATGTCTGTGACACATGGTTAAATTTTTTTAAAGTTATAATATAAATACATTCAGATTCCATTTTTCAAAAAAATGTTGATATTTATATCTGTATTGTAGACATTTTAAAAGGCTAAGAGTACAAACCAGAAAAAAACATCTTGCTAATCTCTCTGAAGTAGTATTAGGGTCATCTTAATTTTCTTCAGGTTTTTCATATTTTCTTGATTTTTTTTGCAATTAACATGTGAAATCGTGAGCTATTAAGAGTTAAAATAAGCTATTTCAAAAAGAAAGGATCAAATAATATGCATCAGGTAATTGAGTATTTCCTGGCCCTTAGTTTATAAGTGGTGAATGGGTGGTGGAATGCAGAGACTAAAATTCAGTGTTTCCACAATGACTGTGTTGGCCCCAGGAGGAGTGATACTGCTATCCGGTAGGTGGAAGATTTTATTTAGACCAATCTCAAGCAATGCCCACATTCGTTTTTGTTTGTTTGTTTTTTATATATTTTTATTGATTTCAGAGACAAAGGGAGAAGAAAGACAGAAACATCAATGATGAGAGAGAATCACTGATCAGCTGCCTCCTGCATGCCTGCTACTAGGAACCGAACTGACGATCTGGGCATGAGGCCTGGCCAGGAGTCCAATGTGACTTCCTGCTTCAGAGGTCGACACTCAACCACTGAACCACACTGACTGGACGGGTGTTTTTTTTTTTCTTTTAATTTATTCTAAGTTCCTACAGTAGACTGATGAGCTCATGGTTTGCTAATCTCACAAAAGAGGAAGGAAAAAAGGGAGGGGGGAGAGAGAGAGAGAGAGAGAAGTGTCCAGTTCTCTGAGGCTCTGGGGTAGCTGAGCCCCAATTAAAGGAAATTGAGAGGAAAAAAAGTCAAAGAAAGAAACTTTAGTTACCTTCTTAGCACCACTCTCAGAACATAAAGTCAAAATCATGGGCCATTCTACTCCTGAGAGGCACTTAGAAGAAAGACTGTAGGGGTTTTTCATTTCCCAGGAGGATCGCCCATAAAAGATGAGCAGTTCCTTCAGGGATTTCCCTAAGGAGAACCTGCTGCTAAGTCCCTATGCCACCACCCCCTTCCCCTCCGGCTGTCTCAGGCCAGCAGGAAAGCAGAAGCACAGCTACACATTTTGAAAGTGCTGGCTGTGAACGAGCCTCACCCCCTTTGAAAATACATCCTAAAGAATCAACTTTCTGGGTCAGAGATAAGAAAAACAAAACTCTGTTTCTCAGCAATACTGGATTTCAAATGCAGTTAAAGCTCAAGATGATGACTGGAGTTATGGCCTTTCTTACAGTTTTCTTTCTCTAACATTTTCAGTATGTGCCCAGTTTAACAGGGTCATGCTAATAACAATCTGTAAGCAGATGTAAAATTAAAAGAAGTTACAAAATTATAAATATTTTTTCTTCAAACCATTGACTGACTTTACCTTATTTTTGGACAGGCCCCCTTCAGTGTCAGTTGGGAAGTCCCTAAAGTCACCCTATTTCTAGCAATTCCCTGTAGTTGCTAGAGGGGATACAATTTTCTTTAAAAGCTCACCATTTAAGTTGTGATTCTTCTGTAATTACAGATACCAAAGATAATTTCCCAGGATCCTTAGCCTCACTAGTCACCAGTTATTGCCTGACATACCTTTTAGACGGAAACCACTGTATTTATTCCAGGGGAGACGATAAGATTCAACCTTCAGAGGAGAAGAAAGGATGCAGTCCCTCCAGCTAAGAGCTTCTCACCCTGGGGAGCAGGGGGCAGGGGCCCCAATGCAAAACAGAGAAACCTCAGTTACAGGCAGGATGAAGAAAGGAGGAAGGAAGAACCCCCAGAAGACAGAAGACTGTCAAAGTAAACAAACGAGTAAACAAATTAAGGCTTCAAAACACTTGATAGGGAAAAGAATATTGCAGTTTGACAAAAAAAAAAAAAATGAAGTCTGAGAATAAAATGGCTTTTCTCTGTGAAATCCATAACAGGTGCTAGAAGAGCTCAGCTGATTTCATTCTTTAGCACCCACATTAGTCTCCAGGCTTCAGGGGGAGGTAGCAGTCCAACCTCAGGAAGATTCCCCTTTTAATCTTCACAGCCTAAGGGGTTTTCTGTGATCACCGCTTTTACTTTGAAAACTGTGGCCAGAAGAAGCCACCTGTTTTAAGAATCGTCTTATTCTGGGTTTCACTTTCCTGTTAGAGACTTAGCCAAAGAGGTGAGTTTGTAAAGATGGTTGCCCCTGACTTGGTTCTGTATTCTCTGCCGCTCTGTTCAGAACTTCTCTCCCTATTCTCCTTACCAGTACTTGCTTCTTTGTGATATTTCATATGGCCCCGCTGGTGTGCCTCAGTGGTTGAGCATTGACCTATGAAACAGGGGGTCATGGTCAGGGCTCATGTCCCAGTTGTGGGGTTCAAGCCCCAGTGGGAGGCATGCAATGGGGGACGTGCAGGAGGCAGTGGAGGGTATGTATGCAGGAAGCAGCCAATCAGTGATTCCCTCTCAGCACTGATGTTTCTATCTCTCCCTCCCTTCCCCTCCCTCTCTGAAACAAATAAAAAAATATTTTTAAAGAAGGTATTTCATATGTATTATTTTAAAACAATACTGACATGCTTCTCCTTGGGAGAAAAGAATGAGGCCCCTTTAAACACTTCATTGGGGATTTACCAAATTGTAACTGCCAGGGGTTAAATAAAATTGGCACTATTATGGTGGCCTCTGCGTGGGAATGGTCAGGGAAAGTGTGGAAAAGGTGCCTGGTGTTGAAGGAGCCTGGTTTATGGGAAGTTCTCATGAAAGGAGAAAGGAAGTTTCCTGGCCATGAGAGTTGGACTGGCCTTAAAGTATGAAGAGGAAGATGAGCTAACATAGTGAGATTGCTGGGCACAACAGGAAGAAACTACCAGATGCCCCTACCTTGTGCTGTTTGGTTAGCACATCACAAAGGTGGTGAGCCTCCCGCTGGGGATTAAACCCCACAACTGGGACATGTGCCCTCACTGTGACCTCCTGTTTCATAGGTCGATGCTCAACTACTGAGGCACACCAGCAGGGCCATACGAAATATCACAAAGAAGCAAGCACTGGTGAGAAGAATAGGCGAAGTCCATATCTGGCCTCTGGGGAGGAGGTAGTTGGCCCTTCAACAGAAAATATCAGCATCTGCGTCCTGATATCCACGGCCTCTCCTATCTCCCCCTCACTGACCCCTTCCTTCATTCTCAGTTTACAAAGACACACAGCTTCTGTTTCCCACTGGCATGGTACATACATTGTACACAGTGTTTTTCAAACTTGGATCCCTTCAAAAGCTATTTATAGGCATACCCAAATGTGTGTCCTCCCCTGCTGTAAGAATGGGAACTTTGGAAGATTCTCACTGGATATGATAAAACCTTGAAGTCCTGAAGGAAATGTGCTAAGAAAAATACTGGGCTTGAGGGAAAAAATAGAAAGGTAATAACACCACGCCCACCATCAGCCCAAACCTGTTTATCCATGTAAGCAGAAGACAGTGAGTGAATGAACCCTGGGTCAATTTGCTCCTGTTAAGGAGAGCCCTTTAGGAAGGAATATGTATCTTCTGCCCATCTGTCCCATTAAACAGATATCCAGCATTAGAGATAGTTTATAAGTTACATGATACCCGGTCATTTTGTTGCAACAAGTGGCACCCAAAGTTATGTCTTCTGATTCAAAATGGATCTTTCAAGACTCTGCAAAATATATGGCACACTCCTCTGCACAGCCACCAGGGATCAAGCAAATCCTCCTCTTGACGCCTGGCTTTCCTTGCTAGCGTTAAGTCCACTTACAATATTGAGAGCGCCATGCAGGAAAGGCAGGGAAGTCACTCTTCTATTTTAAGAAGGTTTAACGACCCACCACTAGATTTGTTTAGCGAGCAGGGAACAGGGAGCCAAGGCCCCAAGGCCCCTTTGTACTCATCACGCCCAGACGCAGCCGCTTGGCTGGCTGGTTGCAGCTTTGACCACTGATGTGGGGGCCCCTGGCAGCGCCACTGGCGGAACTGTACCCTTTTCATGAGGCGAAGGAATTGAGGTTAACCACACTGCAACCCTCCCACCTGAGGAAAAGGCCTGTTTGTTCCGGAAGGCAAAGCCCAGCCTTCTTCACTAGCTGCTGGCAGTTCACAGAAGCGTCCCCCCGGCAGCAGGACGGCTCTGGTCTCCACCAGGAAAGCCGTCAGGATTTCTCCCGGGTCCGATGTCCCCAAACGCGCAGCGAACGCGTCTCACCTGACTGTCACCCAGAAAGCACCCGGTCCCCCCTCGGTGGTGGCTCCCTGGCCTGAGGCAGAGGACGGGGCAGTCAGGCCAGGCCTCCGCCTTCCAAACTTTCCTCGGCTCTGGGATGCGGAGCAGGAAACACCTTCTTGGCACAGGCAGGTCGGCTTGACCGACCGCCTCCCTGTTTGGGCCCTCCAGGCGCTTCTCCCTTCCCACCACCCCTACCCACCCCGACCCCCTCAAAACCTCCCAATCCCCACCCCCCACCCCCCTCTTCGCCCTCTTCTTACCCTCCTGCCGCCCCGCAGACCTCAGCCCCGGGTGGACGGGCGGGCGGCCCTCGGCGCGCGCTGTCAGCGGGGCAGGCGCCGGACGGCCGGCTCAACTGCGCTCGCCCCGCCTCCGGTCCCCACCTCCGCCCCGCCGCTTCCCGCCCGGAGCAGGCCTTTTCTTGAGAGACTTTTTCCACGTGTCGCGAGCCAGTCCCTCGGGGAGGAGGGAAGCAGCGAAGCGGCTCGAGGAGCCGGATGTGGGTGATGGAGAGGAGGTGCGGGCGCGAGAAGACCGAGGGGAAAGCAGCCCGGGGCAGGGGGTATCTCCGGGAGAAACCGTGAGATGGAGGGGCCCGTGGCGCGCCCCGGGTACTGACCTGCGGCCGGCCCCCCAGGACGGGGCTGGGGCTGTGTTCAACACGGGCAAGTCCAGCGCCTCAGCTCCGCGAGGCATGGTGGCCCCAGCGCCGCAGGTGAGGAGGCCGGGGGCGCGCCGCTGCACCTGCCTCGCCGCCGCCCCAGCGCCCGCGCTCACGTCTGGGTGCCCCGCGCGGCCGGCCCCTGCGCCTCTGGCTTGTCTGCGGGGGGCAGGACCGGGAGCCGCGCCTCCTGCGGGGTCCCGGCGCCGCTCTCCACTCCGCCCCCGGGCGGCGGGGCCGCGCACTCCCAGGCCTCCGAGCTCCTGCCTTCCTTCGTCCCTTCCCGGTGTCTCTGTTCTCGCCCGGCTTTCCTCGCCGGTGCGTGTGTCCGTGCCCTGAGCCGTGTCCGTTCGGATGCGCTCAGGACGCACTCGGAGCGCCACGCCGAGTGCTGGACACTGCGATGTACGAAGGAACCCTGGCCGGTTCCCTGGGGGACTTCACGTTCTCCGACAAGTTCATTCGTTGTTGTGTGCGTTTGTTTTTTCTGACGTGCACGGTCCCAAAACCCTGTGACAGGGATCCTGTGTCAGGAATGTTAAAAGTGCTACCCGCGCACTGACGCGCGCACAGGGGAAAGGAAAACGAATGGTCTTTTGGTTGCGCCGGGCGGCTGGAGCGGCCCCGCGCGGGGAGCGAGTCCGCGGGGCCCCTGCTGGCGCACAGGGACGGCGAAACCCGCACCGCCGCGCCGGGACTCCTGAGCCCGGCTCCCGGCTGCAGCCGCCGCGGCGCTCTCCTCCGGCTGCAGGAACAGGAACGAAAGGTGCCTGTGCGAACCCCGACATGAATCTGAGAGAGCAGGGTCGAGGGCATCTGACCAAAAGCCCTGTTCCGCTGAGGGTGCTGTTGACCTGGCTGTTTGGACCCGGCCAGCAGGCTCCTTCTGAGGGCGTCGTCTATGCCTCTTCATCACGTGGTAGCGGCAGCTCCTGCAAATCCGGAGTTCCAGGCTGGTTGGGTCAGCAACTGTTTCTTTGTTTTTGTTGTCTTTTTAAAAAATATTTTTATTTATTATTTACAAAGAGGAAGTTAGAAACATCCATGAGAGAGAAACGTCGCTCAGCTGCCTCCTGCACACCCGCTACTAGGAATGTGCCCACAACCAAGGTACATGCCCTTGACCGGAATGGAACCTGGGACTCTTCAGTCCGCAGGCAGACGCTCTAGCCACTGAGCCAAACCAGTTAAGGCAACAACTGTTTAAAAGATCTGTGAATACAGCCAGGGCAAAGACACTTTGCCAGGTGATCACCTTATATATGCATCTCCAGATGGAAGCAGATGGACAGAATAAGGTATATTAAAGCATACACAATTGACTCCCTTTTGAAAGTCACTTCCAATAGGCAAAGATGCCTTATTTGAGAGCCCCTTTCATCAGAGGTGCCTACTGGGTACACAAAGGCTTGAGGGATCCCGTTTCTGTGGTCACAGTCCCCGAAGGTGGGCGCAAAAGCGGTGTGGTTAAGTTCCTTTTCAGAAGAAACGGAGCGGAAATGTTACAGCGCTGTTCTGCGGGGAAGGTGGGGATTCTTGTGGGGAGGGCGGGGACTCCTGTGAAGGAGGCGGACAGTGGTCTGCCGGAGAGTGTTGGAGGAGAAAAGCCATCATGCAGGGACAATCCTATTAATCTCAAAATGCTAGGACACAATGAGGGACAATCATTCCTTTAGAAAGGGGTTGTCAAGTGGGATGTTTTTTGTATCCTTATAAGGATACACTTCTCATTATAAGCCCTGGCAATTCTACACAATAACGTACCAGCAAGTAGTTAAAAAGAAAGCAAATTGTTAATACTGCATTTACTAAGAAGATTTACCATGTGCAAGGGCTCTGCTTCAGAGACCCGAGTATTTGAGCACCTACTAGGTGAAAAGATTGGTTTACATATTATCTCATCGAATGCTCAGAACTCTGTAGTGTCATCTCTCTTTTGAAATGAGGAAGTGGTTTTAGAGAGATTGAAGTTACTTCCTGTAGGTCACCAGCAGAGTGTGGAGTATGCCCAAGATTTCTATCCCCGTGGCTGAGTCTCCAAAACATTTATTCTCACTACACTACTACACTGACAAAAACATGATTAACAATCGCTGGCCTTCAGCAGCTTTCCTGATCTGGAGAAGTTTCTGTAATCAATTGCACATCTGTAACAATCTGTAAATAGCACAAAGTGGAGCCTAGATGCATGTACATAAATAGCCAAATGTA
This sequence comes from Antrozous pallidus, assembly GCA_027563665.1. Taxonomy (NCBI): domain Eukaryota; kingdom Metazoa; phylum Chordata; class Mammalia; order Chiroptera; family Vespertilionidae; genus Antrozous; species Antrozous pallidus. The sequence goes on along the minus strand of CM050508.1, from coordinate 147,118,747 downwards.
TACTTATCCACAGATAAAAGAAAGCAACTTTTTATAGAACCCTGTGGAGGTAAAGTAGTGCAAAAGGGAGCTCCAAGTATTGATATATTTTAATGTGCAAATGCAACATATTATTGAAGCCAACTCTGATTTGGGAAGTCTAGAAGAGGACTTGAAGTTTTGTATTTCTAACTAGAAGAAGTTACTGACACTGCTGGTCCATGCTACACTCTTTAAGTTGAAATATTGAACTTGAGAGTAGAGGGATTTGAAGATGGAGAAGAGTGAGAATGGAAAATACTTGAGGTGGATTGAAATAAGGTCATAAGAACATTTATCTAGGGTAAAACTGCTGTTTGAAACTTTGGCTGCTGTTCACCCCTGCTTGCTTAAAACAAAAGAATAATTGCTTTAATTTCCAGCTTGAGACCTTGAAGGCTGTAGGGAAAAAAAACAAAAAAACCTTTGAAGACCAGAATTTAGAGGAGTAACCGGTCGGTGTCAGTTTTGTAGCTACACCACCTGTTTGTTTGTTTGTTTTTTAATCGTTATTGTTCAGTTTATTAATTACATTGTTCCCCCTTTTCCCCCTTATATCTCCCCTCCACCCGGTACCCATCCCACCCTCCATCCTCACCTCCCCCACACTGTCTTCTCCCATAGGTGTATGATTTTTGTCCAGTCTCTTGCTGCACCTCCCACACATCTTTTCTCCCCAAGAATTGTCAGTCCATTCCCTCTCTATGCCCATGATTCTGTTATATTCACCAGTTTATCCTGTTCATCAGATTATTAATTCACTTGATTTTTAGATTCATTTGTTGATAGATGTGTATTTGTTGTTCATAATTTTTATTTTTACCTTTTTCTTCTTCTTCTTCTTCTTCAAGAATTATTGAGGGGTGTTTTTTCCTCTCTTTCTCCCATATCCAGCATGGAGAGAGACTGGGTTCAGTTTCTGAGTAGAGGAGCTGAGGATTAAGAAAAATGAAGAATAAAAGAGAAAGACACAGAAATAGTAAAAGGCTGGGGCCAGGAGGGTGTCTGTTCTCCCTCTCATGGAGACACAGCCACAATGAGCCCATGAAGCTTCGTTTATTTATATTCCACGCTACAAAGGGGTTTCTCCAACATTTGGATCAAAGGAGTTTTGCTGAGCCCAGTCCCTATTCATCCCCTCATTCCCAGGGCAAGCCTGCATTTACATATCAAGGCCCTCTCCCCAACACCTGAGGCATAGTTAAGCCAAGCTGATAACATATCCAGCCTCATTGGTGAATATGTTTTTCCAATACCTGGTTTTTCCAGGCACCTTGAATTCGGCCAGCACAAAGATTTAAAGAATGCTCTAGATATCTTGCCTAAGTCTACCCCCCACAAAGAATACATTTCAGCATTTCATATAATACTGGTTTGCTGGTGATGAACTCCTTTAGGTTTTTCGTATCTGTGAAGCACTTTATCTAACCTTTAAATCTGAATGATAGCTTTGCTGGGTAGAGTAAGCTTGGTTGTAGGTTCTTGTTATTCATCATTTTGAATATTTCTTGCCATTCCCATCTGGCCTGCATAGTATCTGTTGAGAAATCAGCTGACAATCATATGGGTGCTCCCTTGTAGGTAACTAACTGTTTTTCTCTTGCTGCTTTTAATATTCTCTCTTTGTCTTTTGCTCTTGGCATTTTAATTATGATGTGCCTTGGTGTGGTCCTCTTTGGATTCCTATAGTTTGGGGTTCTGTGCATTTCTTGGACTTTTAAGTAAATTTCTTTCACCAGGTGGGGGAAGTTTTCAGTCACTATTTCTTCAAATAGGTTTTCATTATCTTGCTCTCTCTCTCTTTCTGGCACCCCTATAATTCGGATGTTGGTATGCTTGAGGTTGTCCCAGAGGCTGCTTACACTATCTTCAATTTTTTGGATTCTTTTTGCTTCTTGCTTTTCCGGCTGAGTGGGTTTTGCTTCTTTGTATTTCAAATCTTTGATTTGGTTCTTGCAGCCCTCTAGACAGATTTTAGGTCTTTGTATAATATTTTTTTTTATTTCAGTCAGTGTATGCTTAATTTCTAGTTGGTCCTTTTTTATATCCTCGAGGGTCTCGTTCATATCCTCGGTCTCATTCATATCCTCAAAGGTCTCATTAAGTTCATCAGCCTTTTCTAGGAGCCTCTTGAAAAACTTTATAACCATGGTTTTGAACTCTATGTCCAGTCGTTTTTTTGCCTCCATTTCTTTTACATGTGATTTCTTTCCATGTCTCTGCATTACGGCTGTTTCCCTGAGGTGGTCAATTAGCTTTGTCTGGTAGATGTCCTCTAAGGGACAATGTCTCAGCCTCCCCAGTTACCTGAGGTGGATACTCTTGGTGCAGCCCTTTATGGGCTGCACACAGTCTTGTTGAAGTTAAGCCTAGATTATTGTTGTTAACACTAGGAGGGTTTAACCTCCAGGCCAATTGGCTGTGAGGGTCAGCTGTGCACAGGGGGAGTCTCTGGGCTGAGCAGGCAGCCTTGATTTCCCATCAGCTCCGTCCTATGTAGCACCTGGGTCTCTGTGCTGGGTGGTAATGGCTGCATACACCTCTGAGAGAAAGCTGCCGCTGAGCTCTACCCACTGCTGGACAATTCAGCCTCGCCCCAAATGAGTCCACACACCCAAAGTCTCACCCAGGGCTGTAAAACCATGCAGTCTGGTGGCCTCCCTTCTTTCTTTCTTTTTTTTCTCCCAAACGAGAGAGCAATTCATGAGTCCTCTCTGTAGTCCCCAAGTTTATGCACTCTCTCCACAAGCTCATGGACCTCTGAAGCGCCCAAGTTTTATCGTGCACCTCTTTACTGTCCAGTTTCACCCTATATGAGTGTGGGTTCCCTGGACCTCGCCTGGAAGTGGGGAATCAGTGCAGTGAAACACCTTTGTCTCCCTCCCCGTTTGAGAAAACCAGCCAGGTTTGCAGCCGCCTGTCCTATCTGCTCGCGCACACGCACGGCTCCGAACTTCAGACTCCCCGTGTATCCTCAACTCTACTCTCCACTGCTCCTCTGAGTCACAGTGTCCTATCTTTACTTTTATTTGTGTAATTTCCACTCAGCCAGCTTTCTGGTGATTCTGGATGATGTTTGGTCTGTCGTTAAGTTGTAGTTTTGAAATTGTGTGGGGCAGCAAGATAGGTGTTTACCTATGCCGCCATCTTGGTTCCTCAATCTACTCCACCTGTTTTTGCAAGATAGGACCACTTTCCCACGTCTATCAGAATATACAGTTAGAAGATAACGAGCAAGCAACAGGGTCGTTCATAGTCTGTTGGCACCCCTTCCCCAGATGTGGCCTTGGGGGCTGTTCGCCAAACGTAGGGCAATAACATTTATGGTTCAGACCCCTTAAAAGGACTGCTGGCTCGGCCATGGGTGTTAGGTCTCCCCGCAGTGCCTCTGCAGCCATCCTGGCCAGTTTTCAATAAACCCTTGCCTGCTTATTACCAACTGAACCGCCTCTGCGGTCATTTGCAACTGGTCGTGGAAGTCACCCCACAACAGATGGCTGTGAGTATTACGTAACCTAAAAGACATGAATTATTGTTTCTAGGTACCTAATCTAACCATTCTATAAGTAGTGAGTTAGATCACAATAGGCATGATGTTTTTCACTTTCAAAATTCAGTGCTAATGGTACATCATCACTCACATTTCTCACTGGCAGTAATGGTCATTGTTTTGTGCTATGCTTTTGTTTCTTTCAAATACCTGTGTTCTGTTCTGTACTGCAAAGTAGAGAAAGCTATGCACCCAGACTCAAATCTGTAATAACCAGTAACCACATAACACAAGAATTTTTTGCTCAATAATGTACTATAACAAGGAATTTTGAATGTATAGACCAGGAGTTTCCCTAGCAGGTTGCCTTCATATGAAAGTTCAATAGATTTACAATGTTAAAGGGGAATTTTTCAACTCTAGGAAATATAAGACAGGCTAATAGTAAAAATGCATTAATTTTCTGGGATAGGCTGGCAAGAATAATATTCACTGTGAAGTGTTTGTGGAGAAAATGGGAGCAAAATAGGAGAAACACTGCCGCCTTTTATTTACTTACTGTTCACATTCTTTCCACTTTTTATTGATATGCAAGCAGTCTTTGTAGATTGTAGAGAACAATCCTTGCCAGTTGTAGACATTATAAATACTGTATCTCCTTCCAGAATTCACCTGTGTCAACTTTGTCCATGGTGTTCTTCCTTGGATGGATGTTCTTAATATTATGAAACCAAAATTAAGAATGTTAATCCACATGACTTGTGTTTTTGCAGTCTTAAAAAAGGCTACTCTACCCCTAAGTCACAAATCTTTTTCTGCATTTTTTTTACATTATTTCAGTTTTACCCTTCACATCAAAGTCCATTGTACTTCAAATATGCATGTGGTGAGAGATAGGAAGACAGCTCAAGTTTTCTATGTAAGTCAATTTTCAGCAAATTATCTTATGAATTAGGGGTTAACAAACCTTTCTTTAAAGGGCCAGGCAGTGAGTATTTTACGCATTGGGGATGTACTGTCCCTGTTGCAACTACTCAACTCTGCTTTTGTAGTGTGAAGGCAGTCACAGACAACATGTCAGCAAAAGAGAGTAATTGCAGTATTTTAATTGTTAAATAATAGATTTTATTTTCAGTGAGTTTTAGCTTCACAGCAAAATTAAGCAGAAAATATAGAGTTCCCGTATACTTCCAGCCCCCCCCCCCCCCACACACACACACACATGCAGGACCTTCTCTACCAGCAACATCCCACGCCAGAATGGAACATTACTGATGAATCTACATGGGCACACCATCACCTAAAGTCCATACTGTTGTGCAGTCTATGGGTTTTGACATGTATGTAAGGACATGTACCTACCAGTAGTTTCATACAGAATAGTTTCCCTACCTCATATAGACTGAATATTTGTCTCCTCTCCCACCCTCTACCTCCTCCAACCCCCACCCCGGCAAATTCATCTGTTAAATGCTAACATCCAATGTGGTGGTATTTGGGAGTGGAGTTTTGGGGAGATGATTAGGGAGGGCCCTCATGAATGGGATTAGTGTCATTATAAAAGAGGTTCCTTGCCCACCTCCACCATATGTGAGAACACAGCAAAATGACAGCTGTCTATGAACCAGAAAGCAGGCTCTCACCAAGTACCAGATCTCCTGGCACCTCGATCTTGGACTTCCCTGCCTCCAGAACTGTGAAAAATAATTTTCTGTTGTGTATAAGCCACCTTGTTTATGTTGTTTTGTTACAGCTGCCCAAAAAGATTATGACCTGCCCTAATAATCGTGTGAGTTCTGCCATTCGTTTCTCCCTCCTGACAACCCCCAACAATCATTTTTTACTGTCTCCAAGGTTTCGCCTTTTCCAGAATGTCATATAGATGGAATTACACCGTAAGTAGCCTTTCCAGATTGGCTTCTTTCACTAAATTATATGCATTTAAGCTTCCTCCATTCTTTTCATGACTTGATAGTTCGTTTCTTTTTAGCACTAATATTTTATCATCTGAATGTACCAGTTTATTTCTCTATTCATATACCAGTATAGTTTTATACAGAATAGTTTCACTACTTCCTATAGACTGAATGACATCTTGGTTGCTTCCAAATTTTGGCAATTATGAATAAAGCTGCTATACACATCCATGTGCAGGTTTTTGTGTGGACATAAATTTTCAACTTATTTGCATAAATACCAAGGAGCACAAATGCTCTATTTTATGGGAAGAATATAGTTTTGTAAAAAACTGCCAAACTCTTTTCCAAAATGGCTATCCCATTTTCGCATTTCCATAAAAGTTCATGTTGCTCTACATCCTCATCAGCATTTGGTATTGTTAGTGTTTTGGAATTTGGTCATTCTAATAGGTGTATAGTAGCCTCTCACTGTTGATTTATCTTCAATTCCCTAATGCCATATAATGTTAAGGACCTTTTCATATGCTTATTTGCCATCTGTATATCTTCTTTTTTAAAAAATATATACTTTTATTAATTTCAGAGAGGAAGGGAGAAGGAGAGGGAGATAGAAACATCAATGATGAGAGAGAATAATTTATCGGCTGCCTCCTGCACACCCCATTCTGGGGATCCAGTTCACAACCAGGCATGTGCCCTTGACCAGAATTGAGCCTGGGACCCTTCAGTCTGCAGGCCAAGGCTCTATCCATTGAGCAAAACCAACTAAGGCTGTATATTTTCTTTAGTGAGGTGTCGATTTAGGTGTTTGGCCCAGTTTTAAATCCGGTTATTTGTTTTCTTCCTTATAACTTTGAAGAATCCTTTGCATATTTTGTATAATAGTGTTTATCAGATATGTCTTTGCAAGTGGTCTGTCCAGTCTGTGGCTTGTCTTCTCATTCTCTTGATGGTGTCTTTTTCATGGTATCTTAATTTAATGAAGTCTTATCTTCCCCCCACAGCCCCTTCTCCAGATTGTGCTTGCTGTTGCATCTAAAAATATCATCACCAGCCCTAACTGGTTTGGCTCAGTGGATAGAGTGTTGGCACAGACTGAAGGGTCCTGGGATCAATTCCAGGGCAGACACCTCGGTTAGAGGCTCGATCCCTGACCCTGGTCGGGGTGCATGCAGGAGGCAACTAATCTATATGTCTCTCTCACATCAATGTTTCTCTCTGTCTCTCCCCCTTCCATTCTCTTTAAAAATCAGAGAGCAAAGAACCTGACCTCTAGCCAAATGAACATCACAACAAAAGTCTAATAGTCCCCATCTCCTCTATGCTGCCCAGTCTAGAGACCTGGGAGAAGAAAAGGAGACTTCTATTCTCCATTCCTTCTTACAAGAACCTTGACATTCTTTATGGCACATACACGTAAAAGGAAGCCATGGTAACCACTGACCCATAATTTATCTGCCTGCCCAGAGCAAGCCATTGTATTGTTTTGAGAACAGTTCCAAAAAAGGCAGTGCTGTTTCTTTCAGGAAATAGTAGAGATACTCTCTCATGGTCATCCTTCCTAAAAAGCAGACCCCCAAATTTATTAGGGACTCTCCTGCCACAGTAGGAAAGCTTGGAGAATCAGCAGACTCGTGAAAGTGCCACATCACTGGTTTTAATTCCACAGCAGGAACATGACTTCAGGGCCAAGCAAAACCCCGGGCCCAGCACTAGGTCAGTGGTTTTATGTTCCCATCTAAGTATTATTAGATGGGAACCTCGCAAGGAGTAAAGAAACCTATTTACCAAATAATAAACACAACTTAAAATTCACATTGCATTCTAGTAAATTCTAAAAGTGATCATAATACAAATATTACAACTTAAGAAAAAACTCACCTAGAGATTTAGGGTTTTTTTATTTCTAAAAAACCAAAGGCACTACAAACATAGTTTATATTTGTTGTAATATCTCACAATTCAACACTTAGACTCGTTATGGTTATGATTAAATAAAGATTTTAGTGTCTCAAGGCTATCTTCATTTAGCCCTTCAACCAAAATAAGAAATTGACAAATAGTTTCCTTCAAAAAAAAAAGTTTGTTTTGAGAAAACCTTTATTGCACATCATTGAGTTCATTTCTATTTGAACAAACAGTACACAAAACAAAGATTCATGTTATGAAAATCTCTGAAACTTCGAATCAGCATTTTGCAAGGATAGAGACTTTGGTTTTGTGTATTTTAAAGACACACACTTCCCACTTATTTTAAAATTTTGAGGAAAGCTGTTTTATAAAGTATTTTAAATGTGAGTTATGGAACCTCTCCCCACAAAACAGTTCCCAACCCTAAAATGCTGCTTCTTTCCAAGGCCGAATGTGCCTGTGAAGGGCACACAGTACATCAGTGTCCACAAGGCCATGCAAGAACTGATAAAATAATCCTCATGGGACAGAACATGCATTTGAATGTGCTTTAAATTTTCATAAATGTGTAAGATATTCTTTCAACTTTTTACTTTAATACTGAAGGAGAAAACTTATACATGAATACTAAAACACAGGATCCTCTCCAGAACTATTAGAAGCATGTAACAGTTGTCCTTTACAAATACTGGATTGTTAGTCAGCGATGATTGTGTCCTATTCTGACCTGGTCTTACAAAGCAATGATTACTGGATATATAGCAACATCCTCTCTCAATCACAAGCGGGACCAGTCCAGGCAAAATTTGCCACTGATGATGCAATCAACACAGTCCAAATCACTATAAGCAAGAGGTTAAGAGCTAGAGTAAAGAGTGGTATGGAGCCCTGGCCAGTTTGGCTCAGTGGATAGAGAATCAATCAACCAGTGGACTGAAAGGTCCCAGATTCAATTCTGATCAATCACACATACTACCTCGGTTGCAGGCTCAATCCCCAATCCCTGACAGGGAGATAGGGTGTTTCTCTGTCTCTCCCCTTCCTTCCACTCTGTCTAAAAAATCAATGGAAAAAAATACCTTCGGATGAGGATTAAAAACAACAAAGAGTGGCAGAGAAAGCACCTTCTAATGCAATGGCAAAATAAAGAACAAATAAGAAACCAAAGCTTCACTAATCAAAGGTAGTGTTCTTGCTTTTAAATAAACTCAACATAAAGCTACAAAGACAATAATTTTTGCTTTTAAAATTATAAGCCTAATGAGTTCTTAATGAATTATAGCTGTCAATTTGCTCAAAATAATATTCTTCAAACATACTCCACCAGATCTTAAAATATCCATATAGTTTCCCAACTCGCTACACATCATGTTTTCCTCTAGAGCACAGATAAGCCTGAGAGCTACTTTGTACAACAGCAGAATACAGATCCTGGAGGTTCATCGTCTAATCTGTACTTTCCAGAGTTGGGTAGATCTTTGCACTCTGCTATAAACGTCCGAAGTCTGGTCTCTGGGAAGCCATCCTGTTGGTAATGCTGTGCAGAAGAATAAAAATGGCTGTCATTAATGAAAGCAGCTTTATTCCTAATTTAAAATAGCTCATTTGGCAAGGGAGATCCTTCTAGAGGGCTAGTGTAGTCACTTCCAAGTATTTTCAGGGAAATGTAGTAGATAGAGCCACTCATAGGCTTGGCTAAAGTATAGTGGGTCTGGGATTCAGCAGTGCCCTCCTGGCCTCTCCTTTGTGGCTCTGGTTCAACCCAAAACGAGCATGCTGATCCTGGGTCCGTCTGAGCCCTCCGTCCAGGAAGCATCCAGCCAGTCCTGCTCCCAGTCTGAGAATCTCACCCTCCAGCCCATGACTTGGAGGCCAGTGTGTAGGAGGTACCTTGGCTGGAACCCAATTCAGGCCACAAGTGGCCCAGCTGACCCAGATTAACAATGGTGTTGCTGGGAGCTGAAGGGGGGTGGGCGGCATACCTATCCTTCCTCAGCCCAGCCCTGAATGCTCCTAAGCTGGTCCAGGTGTCTGAACAAAGATCTGAGTGCTGTGAGGGACCTTTCCAGTCTGCACACCCTTTGGGAGTCGCTCTTCTGGACAGAAAGGCTTGTTTAAGGGCCTCATATTTATATCAGTTTGGGGGGTCTAAGCCACTAGAAGGTACCCTGACCAGAAAGGATCAGAAATAATTTAGCATTCCCATTTGGAAGATGTCTGAGCCCACGAAAAGAAGTTAACATCTAAACTATGAGTCTCAGGTTGTGTTATGGAAAGTTGTCAAGTCATGTTACCCTTAGAGATAGTGGATGTCACCTTTAAATACCATATAGTTCTCTGCATGCAGAGTGGAAGGTTTTTAGAGCATTATGGGGAGGGATTTGGACAGGTACAACTACATTCTTTCCCAGTCACCTTGGTGACTCTAAGCACAAATCTGCCAAGAAAGCAGTGAGGACAGTCAGTTCCTGAAATCTGATTCAGTGAGCACGAAATCATAGCCCTGGCTTCATGAGCAAAGTTTTCATAATCATCAACTCATAATGCATCAACTCCCAATGGCCTTCTCTTTATCTCTAGTCCATCACATTTCATTCCGCCTCTCATACCCAGAAAGAAAAGTCCCCCAGTGCAAGTGCCTATGCCAGTAGTGTGCCTAACAATACAAGATTATTCAAAATGTAAGTCTATATGGATGTTTATTTTGTCTTTCAATATTTCAAAGGGCTAAAATGGATTTTTTTAATGTCCCTTGTGAATGATAATACAAATCATAACACCTTTTTAAATCAAATTTCCAACTGGGGAAGGAACCATGCCAAGGAGTAATGAGTTCAGTGACAGCATACTCCAAATGAAGAAGTCAATTTTTCTTTATAAAACTGGATTTTAAAAGTCCCCCACCCCAGCAGCACTAGGGCAGCTGGTCCTGAGGTCAGCTGTGGCTGGTTTTGGTGCTTTTCTGAGCCTGAAGCTGGAATACAACTGAAGTCTAGATGTTATTTCTAGGGAGGAAAGGTCAGGGGACCCAAATTGTATGACCAGCGATATGCTAAGAGAAGAAAAGAAAGGCCATCCAGGGGGCAAGGTCCCACCCTACAATTGTCTTTTGCTAAGTGAAAGACAATATACCTACTCATTGTCCTCCATCTGCAAACTGTCTGTCGAGCTGCCTACCACAGAATGAACTGGAAACAATGACCTAAGTGATGTGAGATTAATGCTAATGGTACCTTTTTTATATGTGTTATTAAAATGGATTTACATTATTGTGAACGGATTTGTGCACAAGTGGGGTTCCTCAGCCTGGCCTGCACCCTCTTGCAATCCAGGACACCTTAGGGGATATAACAGTGCCGAAGCCTCAGGCGGGCCATGGAGGAGCCCAAGCCAGGGCTGCATGCAATTCCACTGTCACTCATCCTGGCCCAGCTGTGCCTGCCGCCACCACGGCTACTCCCCCTGGTGATCAGTGGGCATTATAGCAACCAGTCAAATGGTCATTCGAGTAATTCTGGTTGTAATGGTCGCTCAGGCTTTTATATGAGACTAGATGCCCGGTGCACTAAATTTGTGCACTGAGGGTGGGTGGTCCCTCAACCCAACCTGCCCCTTCTCACATACTGGGAGCCCTCAGGGGATGTCCAACTGATGGCTCACCCCCAGACTGCCCAAGGCTGGGCACCCAGCCATCACCTTGCTCAGTTCAGCCCCAGCTGCCTGCAACCACCTGGCCCTGCGTGCTGGGGGTTTGCCGCCACTTCTGCTCACAGGGCCCAGGGACTGGGCGCTCCCTGCTACCACCACCACCACCACTGCTGCTGCCGCCGCCACTTCCCCTCACAGCGCCCGTTTCATCTCCACCCCCAGGGGCCCAGCGCTCACGCCAGTTGGCCCTGCCCCCACTCCTGATTGGCTGGTAGCACAGCCAATCAGGAGCAAGGGTATGGTCACATTTGCATGTTTCTCTTTTATTATATAGGATTATTTCTTCTCTTTCTCTTTTTTAAATGACTTTGTATTTTACCTTCAACTTTAAACTTCCATTTATTTCTATATCCTTTTTCTTTTTTCAACTTTCCTGTTCACTTCCAGATCTCTTCTGTGTTATTCCTTATGATCATAGGCCTATTCAACAAGTTACCTAGGAAATTAGAGCTAATATTTGTCTTCTCAAATTCAGATATTTAATTTATGTATAAATTAAAATTTTCAATTGGATTAATATAAAAGAAAAAGTTCACCACTCCAAATTCTGGCTTTCTGGAATGCTATCTGCTGTACTCATGCAACACTTACTAATCTTTATAATTTTAATAAGACGCTTGTACAGAAAAAGCACAATTATGTGAAGACAAAAATTCCAACATTCTATACTTCTATTTCTCTTTCATTTTTGTTTCCCTGTATCTAAAACTGAAGTCCTTCTTCTCTACCCAAAGGTACTATATTTTATTGTCACTCCACAAATTCTAGGAAAATGCTGCCACTTATGGCTACCGATGAGCCTACCTTGATTGTTTCATATGTATCAGTGATCAGTGCAATGAAAAGACTTAAAATCATATAGACAAAGAGGCTGATGAACGTGTAGAGGTAAATTCTGCTGAAGAGCCAGACAAAGTAACTTTTTTGGTTCATTCCTGCAAACGTTGCAAACATATCATCTCCATTTATCAGAGAAAAAAGGCACTCGGAGACCAAGTTCAGAGAACGGAACTGAAAAAAAAAGAGAAAAATGCACTTTATTTCATGCTCCTTCCTCTGGGAGACTTCATTCATGACATCATATTAAAATCTAGTGGCCCAGTACACTGATTCATGCACATTGAAAGGAAATTAATTAAAAGAAATATTTTAATATCACTATTTGCCCTTTCTCTATAATAGAAATGTCAACCAAATTCACGATTGACAATGTCAGATCGAAACACATGCATATGATTGGCACCAGTGAGAGCTTTATACGTATCACGCATGCGCGAGTCAACTTAGCCTTTTATATATTCTATATAATAAAAGGCTAATATGCAAATCGACCAAATGGCAGAATGACTGGTCACTATAACACTCACTGACCCCCAGGGGCAGATGCTCAATGCAGGAGCTGCCCCCTGGTGGTCAGTGCACTCCCATAGGGGGAGCACCACTCACCCAGAAGCTGGGCTAACTGCTGGTGAGTGCAGTGGCAGTGGAGGGAGCCTTTCCCACCTCTGTGGCAGCACTAAGGATGTCCGAATGACAGCTTAGGCCCCTGGGGGAGTGGGCCTAAGCCATTAGTCAGACATCTCCTGAGGGCTCCTGGACTGCAAGAGGTCTCAGGCCATGTTGAGGAATCCCCCAGAGTGCATGAATTTTATGCACCAGACCTCTAATATGGAATAAACTTGCTTAATTAGACCTGCTTTCTTTTTTTTAAAATATATTTTATTATTGATTTTTCACAGAGAGGAAGGGAGAGGGACAGAAAGTCAGAAATATCAATGACAGAGGAACATCGATCAGCTGCCTCTTGCACACCTCCAACTGGGGATGTGCCCACAGCCACGGTACATGCCCTTGACCGGAATCGAACCTGAGACCTTTCAGTCCGCAGGCTGATGCTCTATCCACTGAGCCAAACCGGTTTTGGCAGACTTGCTTTCTGATTTAGCTAAACTTTTGCTAGCCCAGTGAAGCCCTCCAACTTCTCTTTCAGGTAATTGTCAGCAACACAGCAGTATATATCAACACAAAGCAGATTATTACTATAGATCACACAGGGAGAACAAAGGGTAAAATATTTAACTGCAGCAGTATTTGCCTATATTCTGCATAGTGAGAAATCCTGAAGTCATTTTCAAGGTTCACCATTTCTTACTTCTTTTCAGTTGGGTCAAGTTTCTAAGCTTTCTAAATCTCCATTTTTTGGCTAATGAAAAGAAAATAGGATTCCACCAAGTCTCCTATCTATCTACTCCAAGACTTCTGTGAGGATCAAATGAGATGAGGCAGAGGAAAATGCTTCACAGACATTTGGTTAAAGTATGATATGTTTGCACCTGGCTATAAAAAGTAAATTGTGTTCCTGGGATGAAGAAACTGCAAGGAGGCTAGCTGTCACTAGGGAGAGGAAGCTGGGTGTTGCTATGTGACATTACTACACAGCACCCACAGCCACCATTTCCAAGCTGGGCTGGGCTGTGGGCCAGGGCCACCATTTTGCGCCTTGGCAGCATAGTCTGCAATTTGGTGGGTTGTTGCTCTGGGGAGGTGATGGAGTCTGTGTCCCACTTGGGGGAAGCTGAGTTTTGCTTTGTTGGTGCCAGGTCCATGCTGCCGTTTCTCTGTAAATGGCCAGTGCACATCACGGCAGCTCCTGCATTGAGTGTCTTCCCCCTGGTGGTCAGTATGTGCCATAGTGACTGGTCAGTCAGGTGGAGGGAGGAACACTTAGCTTATTAGCCTTTTATATAGATAACTAGAGGCCCAGTGCATGAAATTCGTAAACTGGGGTGAAGGGTCCCTCAGCCCAGCCTGTGTCCTCTTACCGTCTGGGACCCCTCGCTACTTACCTCCTGCCTGTTCGCTGCTCCTTACTGCTCAGCTTGCTGCTGCTTAGCACTGCCGCAGAGGCGGGAGAGGCTCCTACCACTGCCACTGCACTTGCCAGCCATGAGCCCAGCTTCTGGCTGAGTGGCACTTCCCCTGTGGGAGCACACTGACCACTAGGGGATAGCTCCTGCATTGAGAGTATGCCCCCTGGTGGTCAGTGCATGTCATAGCGACAGGTCGTTTTGCCAGTCATTCCGCCATTTGGTCGATTTACATATTAGGCTTTTATTATATAAGATGTGGCCAGATATGCCAAGTTACCCTTTCAAACCAATAACCTGGAGTAACTACATGCATTTGCTTGATGATACACGCAACATATACAGGCCTACTATTTTTCCTGGGACAAACAGCTGCTTCTTGATGCTCTGTTAATAGGAGCAGGCTGAACTAGAGGCAGAAAGGGCTTGTCTCAGGGCTTTTTGAGATAAACCTTATCCTTCTCTTTACCTTCATGGAAAGAGATCCTTGAAACACTCCTGAGAAACCCAGATCCTAACCATGCATGGTCATACTTCTCGTTTTAAAGTTCATGCCACTTAAGATAACAGCATTATAGTTAATACTATAACTCCAGTAACAAATATTCCTACAAGTTTCTCCCTATACTACTTTTAAAATAAAATCCCATTTTGAGACACTTTACCTAAATAGCCTACTCTAATATATACTGATGAATCAAATTGACAAAACTTGACTTTGCTGGTGGTAAAAAGGACTTAACTATTTGGCATATTCCACTAAAGAAATTGAGGATGTTGAGTGAATCAATTCTTCTCTCAAGTTGGTCACCCCTTACTAGTTTATATACACGGCAATAGATATACTACCTTCAACATATGAAGACTGGGTCACAAAATAAATAAGAGTCCGTTTGAAAGGAGAAAACAAGCCACTGGCACTATTCTAAGAACTTCATGGTCCCAAAGTGACAGGTTGTGGATCGGTACCTTTTCATGATAAGGTCCCAGCACAATCCATCCGCAGAAGCAATAGCCAAAATAGATCACAGCTGCACAGCAGCAGAACCTCATGACACTGGGCAGCGCTGCCTGAAGGGTCAGGATAAGGAGCTGAGAAAGTAAGAGAGGTCATTAGTCTCTTTTTGTCCTTCAGCCAAAGCAGTGCAATAACAGTGAATGGGAGAAAGACCAGCAGCACTGAGAGCCCTGAAATGTCTTACATTGTACTTGTGGAAGAAACTGAGGTATCGGATGACGCCCAGCCACACCAGCAAGGTGGAGGTCCCGAGAAGTATGCTGCAGACATCATAACTTGTTAGACTCTAAAACACAGTGGGGGAAAGTAATCAGAAATTCACATGAGCAAGAACTGTCTATAGGGTAGCTATGAGTTGGTCACTGTTCCAGGGGCTGAGGACAGAGCAGTGAATAAGCAAAATTTCCTCCATTTCATGAAGCTTACCTTCTCATGAGGGGAGAGAGATAACAGCAATAAAAACACCTGATACATTAGCTGATGTGCAAAAGAAAATTCAGGACAGGGGATAAGAAATGCGTAGAAGGTTGCATTTAAAGAAGGGTGATCAGGAAAGGTTTCCCTGAAGAAGCAGCACTTGAGCAAAGACCTGAAGGGAGTGAGGAGCAAACCAACAAAATCAAGGGGAAGATCTTTCCAGGTACAGGAACCAGCAAGTGCCAAGGCACCGAAGGAGGAGGGCACCTGGCAAGACAGTGAGTCTGGCTGGAGTGAGCGATGGGGACAGTATGAAGTCAGAAGTAAGGAGGCAGGTGGTTAGGGTCTCATGGATAATTTTACAACTTTATATTTATTCTAGGGAGGGGGATTTGAGATCTTGGAACAGGAGTGATATGATAGAATATTGGCTGCTGTGGTTGAGGGCAGATTGTTAGAGGAGTGGGAAGGCTGCAGCAATAATATAATTAAAAGCTGATGGTGACTTAGTGGTAGAGATGGCGAGGTAATTTTTTAAAGTAGATCAATAGGATTTCCTATGGATTAGATGAGATGAGAGTGAGAGCGGATTAGTAAAAGAGAAGAGTTGAGGATGAATTGATAACTCTTATCTTGAGCAAATGAAAATAGCTGGTATTCAACTGAACTTAGAAAGGAGAAGCAAGTTTGGACCGTGGAGGTGGGGGATCTTAGGAATTCTGTTTTAGATATGTTACATTTGAGAGCTAAATAGACATTTTAGTGAAGATGTGGAATACACAGTTGGAAATTTGAGACGAGTTGAGGGAAGAATTCCAAGCTGGACACACAAATGTGGAAATCACTAGTATGGGACAGAATGAGGTCACCAAGACAGCGACAGAAAATAAAAAATGTCCCAGTGCTACACTTTGAAGTAGTCACTTTAGTAGGTTGGAGAGATAAGAGAAAACTGACAAAGGAAAGTCAGAAGACCAGCCCAAGATCTAGGAGGAACACCAGGAAAATGATACCCAGAAGAAAAAAAAGTGCATCAACAAAGAGGGAGTGTTGACAGTGTTAAAAGCTGAAGGGTAAAAATACTTGAAATAATGGATGATGGGACTTATCAACATGGGAGGTCCTTGGAAAGAATACTTTCTGTGGAGTATGGCAGGCAGCCCGGTTGGAACAGATGTAAGAGAGAATGGGAGGAGCAGAATCAGAAACAAGATGAACTACTCTGTTGAGGTCTTTTGCTATGTAAAGAGAAGCAGAAAATGAAGAAGTAACTGGAGGGTGGGGGGAGATGGGTTGATATTTTGTCTTTTTAGAAAGGAGAGAAAACATACTGATGAGAATGACAGCATAGAGACTGGGAAGTCGATGATGTACAAGGAAAGGGAGAGGCACGGTGGAAGCTGTGCCTGTAAGTAAGCAAGTGGGGCAGCATGTGGTAGGCATATGGAGGAGTAGGACTTCAATAATAGCCTAAATAATAAACCCTCCGTAACAGAAAAAGCAGGGTGTGTGGGCATGAATGCTCGCCGATAGATAAATGAAGCAGGAGTTTGTAGAATTTTTACTTTTTTCCTATTGTTCTTATAAAATAGGAAATGAGGTCACCAGCTAAGAATGGCAGTGAGGCAGGGGAAGTTAGAGGTTTCAGAAGAGAAGAAAACATGAATTTATCATTTATAAGTTGGGGGTAGTGAATGGTCTAGAAGAGTGGTCAGCAAACTGTGGCTCACGAGTCACATGCGGCTCTTTGGCTCCTTGAATGTGGCTCTTCCACAATATACCATGGCCTGGGTGAGTCTATTTTGCAGAAGTGGTGTTAGAAGAAGTTTAAGTTTAAAAAATTTGGCTCTCAAAAGAAATTTCAATTGTTGTACTGTTGATATTTGGCTCCGTGGATTAATGAGTTTACCGACCACTGGTCTAGAAAAATGAGGAAAGGTTGCTGGGTACCATTAAGAGCTCATTGAGGTTAAGGATAGTTGAGGTGGGTATAAATGAAGATTTACTGCAAATCTTACCCCATTCCTCCTCCCCTCCCCACCCCCGAAGTTAAATGTTTATTCTGATGTGTTATACAAAGCAGATACTAACAATGGCATACATAAAAAGTTTACCTTGGCTTGGATTTCCATTTTCAGAATTGATCCAATGATTGTCAATAAGTCACTAATAATAATCATAATGTACCATCCATTGACAAATTCCATTCGATCAGAAACAGAAACCTCTTTCTTATAATGGAGAAGGAAAAAATTGACAAATTCCTTTAGGGGGAAGAGGGGAGGCACAGTGAGTTTCTCTGTTGATCAAAATGGCTGTAACATTCCTAGAAAGCAACAACCCCTACCTGTTGAAGCTGAATTCCTTTAATCACAGATCGAAAGCACAGGATTAACGAAGTCAGGCACATCAGGATAACAAAGCCATCAAAGATCATCATGTAATGAGTGTTTCTCTGAACTGGAAGGAAAGGGATTACCTGTTTATGCAGTGGGACATTAATAGAGTGACAGATACTTATTTTTTTTACCTTTTCATTTTTAGCCTCGCTTATTTTAACTGCTGTGTCACACATCACAGTATAGATGTAAAACATGGTAAAGGACACCCAGATTGTAATCTGTTCTTCCCTACTGGAAACAACTCTTCAAGTCCTCTTTGTACTTGGGGGGGATTGTAAGTATTTTTTTTAGTAAGGAGTGGACCAATGAAGGCAGATGGAGAAGGCAGGAAAAGTCATTTCAATTATTAATTATTAATTATTAATTATTGGAACATCAGATAACTACAATGAATTGATCTACTTGCAGAGAATTAGAGACTCAGAAGTAGTACAATTCTTTCATTTGATGCTCCACATATCCATGAGGCCAGTAATTTAATAACCATTTGAAAACTAGTAAAATGTATCAGTTACCTGATCCAGAAACATGCCAGTCTTTACATTCTCTGATGGAAATGTCATTATCTAAACTTATCTTAATTCTTCCGCTATGGGCTTTATTGTCAAATGTTATCTGCAAAGAAAAAGAAGAAGGATCAAAAGCATACCTATAGTTTTTGAAGCCAAGGTAGCTCCATGCATTAATTAGGAAACAATTCTTTTGGTGCCAGAGGAGACCCAGTGTCTCATCCCTGCCTTATTGCTAACTCTGTTCAACCTTGGTAAGTTCACCTTATTTCTCTGTAAAATGAAAAGTTTGAACTATATCTTCTACAGAGGACTTTCAGTCTCTAAAATCCTATGCTGCTAGGACAGTATTCCAACCATGGGAACTTCTAAAACAAGAAAAATTCCCCACCTTCCCATTCTAAGTACCTCTAGATGTCCTCTTGATATGAGCAAGAGCTGATACAAAGCTTCCAGTTATAAGATAAATAAGCCACGGAGATGTAGTGTACAGTACAGTGAATATAGTTAATAATATTGCAATAGTGACAGATGGTTACTAGGCTTAGTGTGGTGATCACCTCTTAGGGTACATGAATGTTGAGTCACTATGTTTTGCACACCTAAAACTAATATTATGTGCCAACTACACTTTAATAATTTTTTAAAAGTTCATAAAATTGTGCATTTCCCCACCTTCCGGTAGTTCCTCAGCTAGGAATAGATTTTTAGCACTGTTACAATTCTTCCTAACACAAGAGGTTCGTTTTTCTTGAAACATCTTAAGTGAAACTTTTTAAATTTTCTTTCTGGATCTAGATTTCTTGGTCATTCTAGAACCGTATGTACCGCCAAGAATGTGGCTCCAGGGAATCAACAGCCACTTCTTGCCTTAAGGATTGCTATTCAGGACACAGGCACAGAGCCAGACAAAGCCGTGCCAGAACACCTTCCACAGCCCTTCTCTGTTTCCTCTTGGCTTCCTCCACTTTCCCCATGAAGAGACCATCAGTCTTTCTGTTGCTGTTGTTTTTAAGTTCTTTCTTGCTCAAATTCTTTTAAAATTCTGTCATTTAAATAATTGTTTTAAAAAAAAATTTTTTTTTTTATTTCAGAGAAGAATGGAGAGGGATAGAAAAATCAATGATGAGAGGGAATCCTTGATTGGCTGCCTCCTACATGCCCCCTACTGGGGATCCAGCCAGCAACTTGGACATGTTCCCTGAACAGGAATTGAACTATGACTTCCTGGTTTAGAGGTTGCTGCTCAAGCACTGAGCCATGCCAGTTGGGCCATTTAAATGAGTTTTATTGCACCTTCTTCATGTGGGGTAATCAGATATCACTTCAAATATAAGATGTAAAATAAATGTATCTGACAAAGTCTGGTCACTTAGCTCACGCTGGATTGTAAGCTTCTTTTATTGACAAGCAACTTGGGCCATTGTCAGTGTCTGTCCATCTCCTTGGCTGCTGGGGGACTCAGCCCATAACCTCACACAAGCAAGATGCTCAGTATTACTTGAATGAGTTTCCCTTGCAAAAGGGAAACCATGTTTTCCCACAAAAGAGCCCCATGGTCTTAGCAACAGTAGGTGCTCACTAAATATGTGTTGAGTAAATACATTTTGGTTTCATGTCAATCACATCTCAGTAAGGTTTAGAAGAATCTGAATTATTTAAACAAAGAAGAAAAATTACTAGATGGGGTTCACAACATATTAGATAGTACAGGGAGAAATATTAGTGGACTTGAAGACATAACAATAGAAACTAATGAAATACAGAAGAAAAGACTAAAAAAAGAAACAGAAAAAGAGAGCATTAATGAGCTGTGGGACAATTTCAAGTGCCAAAATACACATGCAATTAGAATCTCTCAGCAGTGAGTGGGGGGAGAGATAAAAAATATTTGAAGGACTAATGCTGAGTAAATGTCAAATATAATGAAAATTATAAACTCACAGAACCAAAATGTTCAATGCCATACTCAAGAAATATAAAGAAAACAACACCAAGGAGTGTCACTATCAAATTGTTAAAACCTGATATAAAGATAAAAATTGAAAAACAACCGGCGAGGGGAAGGGGGAGACAAATCCCATAAAGAAGAACAAAGATGAAGATGACAGCAGATTTCTCATCAGAAACAATGCATCTTTAAAATACAGAGCGGGTAAAACAACCCAGAATTCTATATCCACTGAAACTTCCTTTTAAGAATGAGGGTGAAGCCCTGGCTAGTTAGCTCAGTTGGTTAGAGCATTATCACAATATGCCTAGGTTGCAGGTTCAAGCCCCAGTGAGAGCGCATATAAGAATTAACCAATGTGCCGAACTGGTTTGGCTCAGTGGATAGAGCATCAGCCTGCGGACTGAAAGGTCCCGGGTTCGATTCCAGTCAAGGGCATGTACCTTAGTTGCAGGCACATCCCCAGTGGGGGGTGTGCAGGAGGCAGCTGATTGATGTTTCTCTCTCATTGATGTTTCTGGCTTTCTATCCCTCTCCCTTCCTCTCTGTGATAAATCAATAATATATATATATATATATATATATATATATATATATATAAGAATTAACCAATGAATTCATAAATAAGTGGGGCAACATGTCTCTCTCTCTCTCTTTCTTCCTCTCTCTAAAAATCATCAAGCAATAAATACATTTAAAGATTAATAGTTAAAAATAAATATAAAATACTTTTTCAGACCTAGGAAAGCTGAGAGAACTCATCACCAGCAGGCCTGCACTATAAGAAATGTTAAAAGAGGCCCTTCAGGTAGAAGGAAAATAATGCCAAATGGAAACCTGGAGTTACACAAAGGAATGAAACACACTGGAAATGGTAACTATGTGGGCAAATATAAATACTGTTTTATTATTATTTAATTGGCTTCAAGAGATAATTGACTATTTAAAGCAAAAATGGTAATAATACATCAAGTATGTGATAACACATCTGGAAAGTAACAATAACATAAAGGCCAAGATTAGAGAAATGGAAATACCGGGATGGGCAAAAGTAGGCTTACAACTATGAGTACACAAAACATAGAGTTTATGCTTGTATTATTATTATATTATTTATACTAGAGGCCTGGTGCATGAAATTTGTGCAGGGGAGAGTGGATCCCCTCAGCTCAGCCTGCACCTTCTCCAATCCGGGATCTCTCAAACATCACTCTCACAATCCGGGACCGCTGGCTCCTAACTGTTCACCTGATCACCCCTAACTGCCCCCCCACCAGCCTGATCATCCCTAACCACCACTGCCTGCTGGCCTGATCAACCCAACTGCTCACCCCACCCTGCTGGCCTAGTTGCCCCCAACTTCCGCCCCACTGGCCTGGTCACCCCATGCAGCCTGCTGGTCAGTCCTTTGGTTGTCCCTCATTAACCTCTCTGCCGGCCTGCTGTGTGGTTGTTACTGTTACTTTTTGGTCATCCTTTCTGGTTGTGAGGGCCCTAGCTTTTTACATATATTAGGATTATTATAACCTACTTTTGCCCACCCCTATATATTGTTGCTAGGTTCTATTTTTAAAAATATATTCTTATTGATTTTAGAGAGAGAAGACAGAGGGAGAGAGAGATAGAAACATTGATGAGAAAGAAACATCTATTGGTTGCCTCCTGCACACCACCTCCTAGGGATCAGACCACAAGCTGATTCCAGGCATGTATCCAGACCTGGAATCCAACCATGAGCTCCAGGTTCATGGGCTGATGCTCAACCACTGAGCAGGGCTGTCCAGGCAGTGATTAGATTCTTATACTATTCATGTAGTGGTATATCATCTGAATGTAGAGTGTAATAAGTGAAATTATGTGCATTATACACTCTAAAATAATACAACGGAGTTATAGCTAATAAGCTAACAAATGAGATATTTCATAATGACAAAAAAGTCAGTTCAATTGAATGAAAGAATCCTAGATATTTATATACCTAATAAGGAGCTTCAGCTAAGAAAGACAAGTATCACATGATCTCCTTTATATGTGGAATCTAATGAAAATAAAGTGACAAAAAAAAAATAGACCCAGAGACATTGAAGCATGCAACAGACTAACATATTTCAGAGGAAAGTGCGGAGAGGTGGGGAAGAGATTAGCCAAAGAACTTATCCTATCTATAAAAGAGTAATATGCAAATTAACCATCACTCTGCTATACCCACAAGCCATGCCCACCAGCCAATCAGAAGTGAGTATGCAAATTAACACCAACCAAGATGGCTGCAGTCATGGAGCAAGCAGAAGACTTGGGTTTCCCAGGCAATGGAGGAAGCTAAGCTTTATGCACACACTGGAAGGCCCAGGCCTCCATTCAAGGCTATAAAGTTTCAATTATAAAAGATAAATAAATCCCAGATCCCAGGGCCTCTGTCTGGGTTGCTGGGGGGGCATAGCTGGCCTGCAAAGTACCATAGGCCCCTCGCCCAGGCCATTCCATACCCCAAGAAAAACCCCGCCCTGATCAAGGCAAACCAGCTGGCCTCCACCTGTGCACCAGTCCTCTATCCTATCTAATAAAAGAGTAATATGCATATTGACCATCACTCCAATACACAAGATGGCTGCCCCCATGTGGTCAAAGATGGCTGCCCCCATGTGGACACAAGATGGCCACCACAGATGGCCAGCAGGGGAGGGTATTTGGGAGGAACCAGGCCTGTAAGGGAGGGCAGTTGTGGGCAATCAGACCAGCAGCGGAGGGCAATTAGGGGTGACCAGGCTGGCAGAGGAGGAAGTTGGGGATGACCAGGCCTGCAGGAAATGGGGGGAGCCAGACCTGCAGGGGAGAGCAGTTGGGGGGGGGGGGACCAGGCCTGCAGGGGAGGGCAGTTAGGAGTAACCAGGCCTGCAGGGGAGGGTAGATAGAGGCAAACAGGCTGCCAGGGGAGCAGTTAGGCACCAATCAGGCTGGCAGGGTAGTGGTTATGGAGTGATCAGGCTGGCAGGCAGAAGCAGTTAGTGGCAATCAGGAAGGCAGGCAGGTGAGCAGTTGGGAGCCAGCAGTCCTGGATTATGAGAGGGATGTCTGACTACCCATTTAGGTCCAACCCTACCAAGATCGGACCTAAACAAGTAGTCAGACATTCCTTGAGGGGTCTCAGATTGGAGATGGTGCAGGCTAGGCTGAGGGACATGACCCACCTTCCCCCATGCACAAATTTCATGCACCAGGCCTCTAGTATGTATATAATATGCATAACCTTTGGACACAGATAATAAAGGGTGCAGTGAAGGTATGTGGAGGGGGCTGGATCAGAGCGGAGGGACTCAATGAGGGGAATGGGGGATAGTGTAATACTTTCAACAATCAAATAATTTTTTTTAAAAGAGCTTCAAAATACATGATACAAGAATTTATGAATGAATCCTAATGTACTACTTTTACATTATAAATCCATCCGCGTACACACAGAAAAAGGTTTAATAAATAGCTGTTGAACGAATATATATATACACACAAGAGTTTTAGGTAGGTCCTTTATATATATATATATATATATATATATATATATATATATATTATCTTCTATCTTTTTTTTAATCTTTATTGTTCAGTTTATTAATTACATTGTTTCCCCCTTTTTATCCCCCTATATCTCCCCTCCACCCTGTACCCATCCCACCCTCCACCCTCACCTCCCCCTCCCCACTGTTCTCTCCCATTGTTGCAAGATTTTTGTCCAATCTCTTGCTGTACTTCCCACAACGCTTTTCTCCCCAAGAATTGTCAGTCCATTCCCTCTCTATGTCCATGTCTCTGTTATATTCACCAGTTTATCCTGTTCATCAGCCTATCAATTCACTTGATTTTTATGTTCATTTGTTGCTAGATATGTATTTGTTGTTCATAATTTATATATTTACCTTTTTCTTCTTCCTCTTCTTAAAGAATATCTTTCAGCATTTCATATAATACTGGTTTGGTGGTGATAAACTCATTTAGCTTTTTCTTATCTGCGAAGCACTTTATCTGATCTTCAATTCTGAATGATAGCTTTGCTGGATAGAGTAATCTTGGTTGTAGATTCTTGCTATTCATCACTTTGAATATTTCTTGCCACTCCCATCTGGCCTGCATCGTTTCTGTTGAGAAATCTGCTGACAATTGTATGGGTGTGCCCCTGTAGGTAACCATCTGTTTTTCTCTTGCTGCTTTTAATATTCTCTCTTTGTCTTTTGCTCTTGGCATTTTAATTATGATATGTCTTGGTGTGGTCCTCTTTAGATTCCTATATTTTGGGGTTCTGTGTACTTCTTGGGCTTTTAAGTCAGTTTCTTTCACCATGTGGGGGAAGTTTTCAGTCACTATTTCTTCAAGTAGATTTTCATTAACTTGCTCTCTCTCTTTTTCTGGCACCCCAATGATTCGGATATTGGCATGCTTGAGGTTGTCCCAGAGGCCCCTTACACTGTCTTCAATTATCTGAATTCTTTTTGTTTCTCGCTTTTCCAGCCCAGTGGATTTTGCTTCTTTGTATTTCAAATCTTTGACTTGGTTCTTGTGGCCCTCTGGACTGCTTTTAGCACTTTGTGTAATATTTTTTATTTCAGTCAGTGTATGCTTGCTTTCTAGTTGATCCTTTTTCATATCCGTGAGGGTCTCATTCATATCCTCAGAGGTCTTGTGCATTTCCTTGAGGGTCTCATTCATTTCCTTGTAAGTCTCATTCATTTCCTGGTTGGTCTTGTTTATTTCCTCATAGTTCTCATTAAGTTCATCGGAAGCCTCTTGAAAAGCCTTATAAACGTGATTTTGAACTCTATGTCTAGTCGTCTGTTCTCCTCCATTTCTTTCACACCTGATTTCTTTCATATCTCTGCATGGTGGCTGCTTTATGTGATAATGTCCTCTAAGGGTCAGTGGCACAGCCTCCCCAGTTACCTGAGGTGGGTACTCTTACTGCAATCCTTTATGGGTTGTATAGTATTTTTTAATTTAAGCCCAGCTTGTTGTTGTTAGCCCTAAGAGGGTTTGACCTCCAGGCCAATTGGCTGTGAAGGGAGACTGTGTTCAGGTTGGATGGGCGGAGTCTCTGAGCTGTGTAGGCAACCTCAGTGTCAGCTGTGTCCTATGCGGTGCTCTCGCGCGCTGGTCTCTGTTGGATGGGGATGGCTGCAGGCACCTCCAACAGAAAGCCGCTAGTCTCTCCCCCATGCCAGATAACTTTGCCTCTCCCCAAATGAGTCTGCACACCCAAAGTCTTGCCCAGGGTTGTAAAACAGGTGGTTTACGGGAACAGGAGACAAGTTTCCAGGGAGCAAGTCGCATGTCTGTGCTGTCGCACAGTTTACTTTCGCGCAAACTTTTCCCAGCTACCTGGTTTCTCCTCAGACTAGGAGACCTCTGCCATGCCCGGCTTCCAGGGTGTGTCCCTTGCGCGCAAACTTCTTTTCCCAGTTACCCGGTTTCTCCGCAGACTAGGAGACCTCTACCATGCCCAGCTTCCAGGGTGCGTCCCCCGGACCTCGGACCTCGCCTGGCACTGGGGAATCCTTGTAGTGGGACGTCTCCGCCCTCCCCTTTGGCGAAATCCAGCTGGGGCTGCTGCTCCAGCCCTACAGCCCGCGCGCGCGACCAGGACGGCTCCTAACCTGTTTCTGTCTTCAAGGCTGCACTCCCGCCGCTCTTCTGAGTCTCAGTGTCCCACCTGTACTTTTATTTGTGGAGTTTTCACTCAGCCAGCTTTCTGGTGATTCTGGGTGATGTTTGTTTGTTGTTATGTTGTAGTTTTTGAATTGTTGCGCGGGGCAGAACAATAGGTGTTTACCTATGCCGCCATCTTGGTTCTACTTATCTTCTATCTTGAGAACAACTTTTTACAGTAGGTAGCCATTAATTTCATTTAACAAATGAGAAAACTGAAGCTTAAACCAATTGAGTATTTTCTCTAAAGTTGCATAGTTACTAACTGGTGAGCTGGAATTAAAATCTGACTTGTCTGCCTGCAAAGTCCCTGCATTTTACATCAAGTGCATGCTGCCTCAGTTCATGTTTAACTATGACAGTGAAGTTGCCCTAATGGTTTTTATTATTAAACTACCAGGTAAGATGTAAGTTCTACCACAATTCTATGAGATGCACTGTTAAATCCAGAACACACAGGCATAGCTTGTGGTGATTCTACAATAATGGTGGAAATATAACATCTGCATGTGGCTAATAGGTCAAGATGCTTTTACCACAATACTGAGGTAAAGGATTGCCTTTCACAAGTGTTTCATTTATTCATTCATCAAATATGTGAGACATCTACTATGCTTTTTGAGAAATGAAAATGTTAATAAAATGATTCCTGCCTTCAAGGAGCCTTCAGTCTAGCAGAGTTGATGATAGGCACCTAGAAAGTCCTAAAACAAAGAAGAATGTGGTAAGACCATAGAAACACAAAAGCAAAATAAAAGTCTGGGAGTTCAAAGTACAAAAATATTTTTATTCATTTCAGGAAAAAAAAAGAAGGAGAGAAACAGAAATATCAATAATGAGAGAGAATCATTAATGGACTGCCTCATGCACGCCCCCTACCAGGATCAAGCCCACAACCCGGGCATGTACCCTGAGCAGGAACTGTGACTTTCTGGTTCATAGGATGATACTAAACCACTGAGACACACCAGCCAGGCCAGAATGTATTTCTAAGTGAAGAATCACGAAAGGGTCCATGAAGAAGGTGTCACTTGAGCTAAGCCTTGAAGACATAAAAACTCTGAAAGTTTCATTTCTCAATGAGAAAGGAAGAAAGAGAAGACAAGACAGTGAATAACTCAACTTTTGAAAAATCAAGTAATATTGAAAATTCATAACTTGGTTAATATTAGGATCAAAACTTGTAGGTTAATTCAAAATAGTCTTACAGTATTACTGCCTTTTCTTATCAAATGTGCACAGATTCATGCACGTTGAAAGGAAATTAATTAAAAGGTGGCAGGCGGGCAGGGGTAGGACTGGGTGGGACTGGGTGAAATAGGCAGGACACACCCTGGAGCCAACCTCCACAGTCCCTCACTCTCTGGCCACACCTGGGATGGCACCACAGCTTGAAGGGTATCTGTGGAGTTCATCAGCCTGGCCTGCGGGGACCAGACTGAAACCAGCTCTCCAACATACCCCAAGGGGTCCCAGAGTGTGAGAGGGCACACTGAAAGTTGCTGGCACTCGGCAGCTCCTGTGTTGAGTGTCTGCCCCCTGATGGTCAGTGCACATCATACCTACCAGCCCATTGCACTGTCAGTCAGATGGTCACTTAGCCTTTTATATATAATAGAGGCTCAGTGCACAACATTCATGCATTGTGGGGGAGAGGGTAGTCCCAATCCGGATATCCCTCTTGCAATCTGGGACTGCTGGCTCCTAACCGCTCACCTGCCTGCCTCCCTGATTGCCCCTAACTGTTCTCCCTGCCAGCCTGATCACCCCTAATAGCTTTCCCCTGTGGTTGATCACCCCTATCCATTCTCTCCTGCCAACTTGATCACCCCAAACCACTCTGCCTGCCTAGCTGATTGCCCCTAACTGCTATCCCCTGCCAGCCTGATTGCCCCTAACCACTCTCCCCTGTGGCCTGATCACCCTGAACCGCTCTCTCCTGCCTGCCTGATCACCCCTAACCACTCTGCCTGTCTACCTGATCACCCTTAACTGCCTCTGTCTTGGCCCTTGTCACCGTGACTTTGTCCAGAAGGATGTCTGAAGGACATCTAGTCTATCTGGTCTAATTAGTATATTACCCTTTTATTAGTATAGACTACAGGCTCAACGCACAAAAATTCATGCAAGGGTCTTAGGCCCAGCTCCCACCTGCCACCACCATGGCCCAGGGCCTCTGCTGCTTCTGCCGAGGGCCCGTCTACTGCAGCTTTATCTGGAAGGTAGGACATCCAGAAGGATGTCTGGTCTAATTAGCATATTATGCTTTAATTATTATAGACTAGAGGCCTGGTGCACAAAATTCATGCACTCGGAGGGGGCGGGTGTCCCTTCAGCCAGGCCTGTGCCTTCTCACAGTCTGGGAGCCCTTGGGGGATGTCTGACTGATGGACAACTTAGGCTCCCTGTGGGGAGCGGGCCTAAGCTGTCAGACAGACATCCTTAGTGCTGCCATAGAGGCAGGAGATCCTCCTGCCAACGCTACTGCACTCACCAGCCATGAGCCTGGCTTCTGGCTGAGCAGCATTCCCCCTATAGGAGCGTACTGACCACCAGGGGGCAGCTCCTGCATTGAGCATCTGCCCCTTGGTGGTCAATGCATATCACAGGGACGAGTCCTTCTGCTATTCAGTCAATTTGCATATTAGCCTTTTATTATATAGGGTTACTACATTAGACTATGTTCTGAACATTTTTTTAACCTCATTCTCTGAGAACTTGATTTCTTTTTTTTAATAATTCTTTATTGTTTAAAGTATTACCTATGTCCCTTTTTTTTCCCCATTTAGACCCCCTTCAGCCCAACCCTGCCCCTAACCCCAGGTCTCCAGCACCCTATTGTCTGTGTCCATGGGCCATGCATATGTGCATACAAGGTTTTTGATTGATTGCCTCCCACCCACCCACCCTCCCCTGCCTTCCCTCTGAGATTCCACACTCTGTTCCATGCATCCATGTCTCTGGTTCCACTCTGTACATCAGTTTATTTTGTTACTTTGATTCTACATATGAGTGAGATCATCTGATACTTATCTTTTTTTGACTGATTTATTTTACTTAGCATGATACTCTCCAGGTCCCTCCATGGTGTGAGAGTTTGATTTCTTACAGCCAATTATTTGAGTACTGAGGAAATAGCCTTTGATACAGATTATTGCCAAAGTAAAAGAAATTTTTATCAGATGAAGGCAAGTCGTATAAAACACTTTCCTGCATATGACCAGCCAGCATTGGGTTACTGACTCTGATCCTCGTGAAGTAACCGACTCACATAAGAGGCATCTTGTGCTCTTTAGAGAGCATTAATAGCTTCATTTACAACTACGTGTGGAGAACATGGAAATGATAGGGTGGGCTGAAGGGGGAGAAACTCACCAGACCATTCAGAGGCAGCACAAGGAAGGCACTGTGAGCAATAACCCAAAGATTACAAACATTCATTCATGGCGAGGAAACTCAGTTAGCAAGAACCCTTGACAAGGACTTAAGCACACAGCCACGGACTGCTAGATGCTGAACCTACAAAATCTTCTCCTTTTGTATTTGAACACCTACCCTGTGCCAGACACTTGCCTTGGAACTAAAGACACAACAATGAACAAGAAAAGGTCCCTGCCCTCATAGAACTTAGGTGGAAGTACAAAAGAAAGCTAATTAACAAGTAAACAAGTTATTGTAACAAAATAGAGCTAGCTGTTTCAATGCCCCGCTTAGGCACATTCAAGCCGAAATATCCTATATATTTGATCATGCCTTAACGCAAGTAGATGAAACATATAACTAGATAATACACTTTTCTCCAGATTGGAACCAAATCAGCCCAGCCCATTCTTACAGTCAGAGTGAAGTCGTAACAATCAGGGAGCTCGTGATGACGAATAGTCTGCAGATTAATGGCCTTCAGTTTAAAGGTCAGCTCCACTGTCAGGAGTCTAGAAAACAGAAGAGACTTCAAGGCAGTGAAAACACACTCACAAACATAAGTCACGCTCCCGCCTGCCCCCTCACCTGTGAAAATCCAGTGTTAAGTTGAGTTTATTTTCTTCTGGTGTTCCAATGTAAAAAGTATCATCTGGCTCCACGGAGAAACATTCTGCCACAGACAGGAACAAAACATAGTATTGTGGCCGAAATAAATAAAACTACATCTTGGAAAGATTATATATATATTCAAAACTAAATATTCAGATTCTAGTAGTTCTCTGAATTAAGATGTTAAAGGCTAGACATCTATACCGGCCTCTTGGTTACAATGACTCATAAGACATAAGTGGCTAATTTCTACAGTGGGTGGAAGTGGAAAAAGTTCTGAACATGATTTCATTAGTCTCCTACAGAATGCTATTTTCTCTCCTGGGCTTTAAATCTAAACTTAGAGACCTTCCTCTTTTTTTTTTTTTTTTTTTTTTTTTTTTTTTTTTTTGTTCATTGTATTTAAACATTTTTGAAACACTTGCAGAGTCAACGAAAAAAATTTCTAAGCATAAAGTATCTACTTTTTTAACATTATGTGTTGACTATTTTTCCTCAATAAGCATTTTTAAAGAAAAATAGCATTTTAGAAGGTTTTCACTAATCCATACTATAATATTTTACTATTCCTCTAAAAAAAGAAGTCCCAATCACTATTGATGAAAGTATTCA
The DNA here is from genome assembly GCA_027563665.1 of Antrozous pallidus. NCBI lineage: Eukaryota > Metazoa > Chordata > Mammalia > Chiroptera > Vespertilionidae > Antrozous > Antrozous pallidus. The sequence goes on along the minus strand of CM050508.1, from coordinate 147,088,202 downwards.
AATATGTTTTATTCTTTTTAATAAATGACAGAGGTGACATTGATGAATAAGATTAATACCTATTTTTTAACATTTAGTCCTGAGCTAATGTTTCAGGTACAACTTGCAAATAACACTTTGCTGCTAAGAATAAGCTGTGCTCTTCTATATTCTGGTTCTCATTCCTACCCCAGTCTACTTCCCCTTCACCCCCGTAGATACTGAATAGTGAGATGCTAGTAAAGGGAGGGAGCTGGACACACATAAAGACTTTGCAAGCATAATTTCTTATAAGGAAAGTATCTCCCTATTTAATTAGCTTGTCCAGCATGAGAGGCAGTGGAATATAGTGCTTACGAGCCCCGACAGCCTGGGTCAGATTTCAGCTCTGCCTTTTACTCGCTCCACCTTGAGCAGATCACCTAACCCTCTGTGCCATGCTGTAGTCTTCCATAAAGTGGTAATAATAAACCTTGGGATAAGATCTAACCGACACACAACTTTTATACAGTTTATCAGATGACCTACTAGCACAGACCAAATCAACGTTTTCAGAGATGAAATTACTGATTTAAAATATAAATCAAGGAATGAAAAGTGGAAGTTCCAGCTTATAGAAGAGCATTACCAGTTTCAATTTTGGGGTCAATGTCAAAGGTATCATTTCCAGGACAGATGTTTCCTTGCTTGTAGAAGTACTGACAGATCGCCATTCCAGACTGCTCCGCGCCCTTATCCTCATAAGCATGGTTCCCGATTGAGACGTTGCGTAGCTGCAAGTACTTCAACCAAGAAGAGAAACAGAGAGTGGGAATGCCAGCCAAGGCAGAAGTGAAGCCATGCTCCTGCTCCCCACTTGCCTTTGAAACTGGCAGGTCCCACCTCTGCTCTGGGTAAAGACCCTCCCACTGACACGCAGAGTAAGTAGCATGGACAGTGCCCCCAGGCAGCAGAGGGACTAAGAGCACTTGAAAGACTTGAGTTCTGAGCTCAGGTGTCAAATCCATAACCTCAGGTAAATCACAAACTTTTCTGAGCTTCTGGTTCCTTATCTGCAAAATTAAAGGCTTAAACCGCATAATCTTCTTTCCTCCTTTAAAGAACTATGTGGGAGAGTGGCTTTTACATTGACTGTGGCTACAAATTTATTTTATCTTAGACCTACATATATGGTCAGAGTTTTGCTTCACTACTGCAATACAGGAAGGGGGATATAATTGTTCCAGGCTAATCAGCAAAACTCTTTATTTAAAAATATATTTTAATATATATCTTCATAAGAATATAGCATAGTCATTTTTATAGCAATATTCCCCTGTCCTGGTGAATCCTCTAAAACAAAATGTAACTTTTACAAATGAGAATCACATGGTATCTTAGAATAAATGTCCACTTAAACCTCTTAGTAGATTTCTGTGGACGAAAAGCACAAAAGGAAGGGTTTCAGAGCTTATTTTGAACGTCACATGGCACAATTAGTGATACAAAGATAAGGATATGTTCTCTGTCTCTTGGAATTAATAATTTAGTGGAATAGACACAGGTAAATAATTCTACTAAAAGATGCATGTGAAACACGCTGTGATCACTGAAGGGAATTATTGATAACACGAGCCCATGGGACTGATTCTGAGCTGGCCTTGTGAAGGAGCATGTTACCAAATCCCATACTTAGTTCCCAGTCCTCAGTGCTTCGTGCCTGGTTGTCAGGGCTCACCTAACTTAACTTCCCCATGGTGCTTGATGCAGGTGAGTGCTTTCCTCTTCAGGGGATACTTTCTTCACTTGTCTCCTGGGACCCAGGTTGCTCGTTCTCAGTCTCCTTAACTGAATCCCCTCTTAACAGCTTCTGCATCTCAAGGTAACTTGTGTTCAGTCTTCAACCTCTTTAACCATATTCTTTCCATGGGTGATCTCAGCCAGTCTCGTGCTTTATCTACCATCTATATGCTAATGACTTCCAAATTTATATCTCCAGCCCTCCTCTCTCCATTAAATTCCATATACAAGTGGGTAGCTATCTACCTCTGGTGTCTAACAGAAATCTTAATCACAGATGGACAAACAGCTAAAACTGTCTCTTTCTACAATAATTTTCTTCTCCATAAACAACTCCATAAGTCAGTCACTTTCCAGGCAAGACTTGGAAATGATGCTTTAGTCTTCTTCTCTCATACTCCATTTCTAATCCATCAGAAAATCATGCTTTCCAATTATATCTCAAACCTGACCTCTTCTCATTACCTTCACTGCTATCACCCTGGACTCCTCCTCCATCATGTCCCACCTGGAAACCTGACTTTCCTGCTTCCAATCCGGGCTCTCACCACAGTCTCGTCTTCATAAAGAAATCACAGGACTGTTACAAATATTTCCTTACTACAGTCCCAGAGAGTAAGTGAATTAAGGCGCAAAAAACCCTTAGAACAGTGACACCTAAGACACGAACCTTCTCGAGGCTCTGTTCCTTCTCCCTGGAAGCTTTTTCCTTAAGGTCATCACGGCTGCCTCACCACTCTTTTGTCTGCTCTCTGCTCACCTGTATCACCTTCTCAGAGAAGCCTTCCCTGACCACCTCCATCCTTTCACTCTGCCTGCTTCTTTTGTTTGTTTTACCTTAAACAAAGAACCAACTGACAGATGATTTATTTAGGTATTTATTGCTGAGCTCTCCCTATTAGAATAAGACCTCCTTGACTTTGTCTATGTGTTCACTACTATATTTATGAACCAAAAACAGTATCTGATACATAACAATTTTGAGGGAATAAATGTTAGCCTCTGCTGGTGTATATTAGAGTCTCTCCCTCCTTCCATGGCTTCCTGTCTCTCTCAGAGTAAACTTCATCACTCCTTTCCTGGCCCAGACACACTTGCCTCCTTTGCATTTTCCTGAAACTTACTCAGTGCTTTCTGGCTGCAGGGCCTTGGCTGCTGCCACCCTGAAATATTCTTCCTCACACTTTAAGTCCTCAGAGAGGCTAATTCTGACCATCCTTATGCTGCTTTATTTTACTTAATAGCATTCATCACTATATGAAATCAAATAATTTGGTTTAAACTTGTTTAAAAGCCATCTTTTCCATTAGAATGTAAATTCCACAGGGCTAGGAATTTATCAAGTCCACTGCTCTAACCCCAGTACTTAGAATAGTATTAGGCCCAGAATAGGTGTCAAATGAATGGTGAAGTCAAATAATATCATATGCTGCAGTGGCTCTTCACTTCCTAGAGCTAATCTATGCACAGTAAACCATTAGGATAATATGTGTGATTAGGACATTGAGATTGGGGAAATGAGAAATCTATGATAATGGAAGTAGCATAAATTATTAAATAGCATTGTGTCCTAAATATAAGGGGAAATAATGTAATGCTGGAGATACTCCATTTTGAGATTTTTGTTTTCTATTCAAGGAAATGCTGTATTAATTAAGTCTTCCTAAAGCCACTCTGAGCTAAATTGGTAGTTTTATGAGGGGGACAGAAGAGATAAAAAAATCCTTTACATGAAAGCGAACGTAAAAGATATTGAAGATAGTAATCTATTTCAGGCACATCATGAGAAGGCAGGGTTCTTTGGAAAAGACAATAATGCTAGGAAAATAGAAGGCAGGAAGAACAAATAGGAGATAGACTAACTCCATAAAAGAAGCCATAGGCTTGAGTCTGCAGCAGCTGAGCAGGGCTGTTGAGGACAGGACATTGTGGATGTCACTCATTACTCTGAGGACTGCCCAAATGTAAGGGGCCGATGAGAAAAAGGAACCCAGTAAAGATGACCCACAAGTGGTTGAGGAAAGCCAAGATATTATTTAAAACAAAATAACTAGTGTTCTGACATTCAAATATATAAACACATATAGTAAACAAAAGTGATGTTATAACCAGCATTGGATCAGAATGAGCCTAGAGGAAATCTGGGGGCTAATTCCTTTGGGATAACTAATTAGTCATGGAAATACCTTTAAGAACCAAGAAGCCACCATCCCATCTGTCAGTTCGCCTCAGGGACTATCATTTCAACTATCAGGATATCTCCTTACAACAAAGCTCCCTCTTTAACACCAGTTCATACTGTCCCTTTTCAGTTATCTGGAGCCATGTAAAATGACTGACCTCATTAACCACAAAACTCTAGTTATTCATGAAAATTGTGATCAAGATATTTTTATCTTTAGCTAAAAATGCCTGATTATTGCTTGGAAGATAGAAAGCAATCATTTGCCCATGGTAAACCACCCCAATTATTATTTTCTACTTACATTTTAGAGTAAGGAATCTACATGCAGTTCTATAAAGAAGGTAGAAATCTGATAAATAGAATGGCCTGAATGCCAAATAGTACTGTATTTTTATAAATATATTTTTATTAATTTCAGAGAGGAAGGAAGAGGGAGAGATAAAAACATCAGTCATGAGAGGGAATCATTGATTGGCTGTGTCCTACATGCCCCATACTGAGGATTAAGCCCACAATCCAGGCATGTGCCCTGACTGGGAATTGAACCATGACCTTCTGGTTCATAGATCAACACTCAAAGACTGAGCCATGCTGGCCCCGGGCCAAGTAGTACTATATTTTTAAAATAAGTTTAAGTCTACTAATTAAGGTAAATACATTTTAGGAGGAATTTTAATGAACTGTTTACTTCTTTGCTCTGCCCACCCCCACCCCCACTCCGCCCAAAAAACACAAAAAACAAAACAACTACCAATTTGATTCAAAGTAGCTTTAGAGAATCTTAATAAGCTTAAAACAAAAATCTCAAAACTGAGTATTTCCAACATTATATATTTTTTCCTTATAAATTGTAGGAATTTGTCATTCTGTTTAACAACTTATACAGCTTACTTTTATTACTGTAGGTTTTGGGCCAATTCTTGCAATCGGAATGCTAACAGAAAGCTTTGGTGTCATAATTACATATCTCATCTTAGCAAGTTATCATTTCAGTGTACAAACATTATCTCTAGATAATGAAGAGCCATGATTGCTTTATAACAATTGTTTGAAGGAGAGTTGTAATAATTTTGAAACTAAGCCAGGTTGGAAATACTGACTTTAAGAACACGTTCAGCACTAACCTGTTTGGCTCAGTGGATTGAGTGTTGGCCTGTGGACCGAAGGGTCCCAGGTTTGATTCTGGTCAAGGACAAGTACCTGACCAGACCCCGGTGGGGGCTCATGCAGGAGGAAACCAATCCATGTGTTTCTCTCACATCAATCCATCTTTCTCTCTCTCTAAAAATCAATGGAAAAATATCCTCAGGGGAGGATTAAAAAAAAAAGAAAAAAGAATACTGCCAATGATACCACCAAATAAGTGATTTAGGATCTTAAGAAAACAAAACAAAACTATTTATAGCAAAAACAAATGCAGAATAGGAATTTGACTCATTTAGATGAAAAACAAGCTTACTTTTTGGCAGTTAATCTGTGTCACAATAAGATCATTGTCATGCCTGACATAAAGGCCTTACTTATATTTTATGAGAACTTTCAGGTCTTGGTTGCTATATACACTCTGCAAAGTGAATATTCTCATTAAGTAGTAAGGGCCTCTGAAACTATAAGCTCTGAGGACTTAATGACTACTTACAACCGGTGTCGTGGTTAATAATTTTAAACCTTTTAGGCTCTCATACAAGCCCAAGTTCTGGTTCTTTTAATTAAGTCTTTCAAGTTTCTGTCTCTGTGTTACTGACCAAAAACTCTTCTCAGTTTACAGTTTTGTAAAAGTTTGTTGGAAATATTTTTAAAACATTTTTAAAATAATTTTATACATGTCATTTAAACATTAAAGAAACATTCACTCTTCTCCATCAGAATGTCAGTTTCTATTACATACATTGCTAACTATTTTTCAGTCTGATCTTTCTCCCAAGTAAAGAATGCACATGAACCCCTGAGTGTGGAAAACGAAGTAAATTCAATTAAAGTATCTATGCATTTAAAAAAATCCATGCTTGATTTACCTGGTTCACTGCAAAGATGATCTGACTGTATACATCACTCTGTGTGTAAACTGCATATGTGTCATCCGCTTGGTCCACATACTCTTTTAGGAAGAGGTGTTTGAATGCTATCGTGTTATCTTCCTTGAAAGCTACCATCATCTGGTTACTTAGCCCAAAATAGACCAGCTTAAGGGGGAAAAAAGGAAAAAATTAGAGGGTAAAAAAAGCATCAAAATTAGAGGGTAAAAAAAGCATCAAAATAAAAGTATCCATATAATGATCAATTTATCTATGCAAGATTCAGTGTCTAATTAATCTTGATTAAGTTCCATGGAAATCAATCTTTGATAGCTATGAATTAGTTTGTCCTTAAAGATAAGGTAGGTTTTGCCCTTACTGGTTTGGCTCAGTGGATAGAGCGTTGGCCTGTGGACTCAAGGGTCCCAGGTTTGATTTCAGTCAGGGGCATGTTCCTTGGTTAGAGGCACATCCCCGGTAGGGGGTGTGCAAGAGGTAGCTGATTGATGTTTCTCTCTCATCAATGTTTCTAACTCTCTCTTCCTCTCTATAAGAAATAAATAAAATATATGTATATATATATTTTTAAAAAATAAAGTAGGTTTCTAGTTCTAAGGTAAAAGGAAGTGGATTTGCATCTTTTCAACATTTTTTTCAGTGTCTTATCTCACTTATGGTATTGCTCCCATCAAAAGCTTTAAAAGTTCAGGTAAGTCCTTCAGGAGTTCTTCTGTTGTTCAGAGCAGCAAGGTCACTTTTTGGCTACAAAATAGGGAGGTTCACTTAAAGAAAGAATGATAGAAACCCTGAAGTATGCGCAGGACTCGGGCAAAGGACATTTGAGGAGCTAAGCAGGTAGCCCAGAATTTAGCACTTTGGAAGGACATAAGTCAAGTAGAGGAACAATGAGAAAAAATATTAGCAAAGGATATGGTGCAGAGGCCTGAACATCAAGTAGAAGAGTGTGATATTGAATTCTGTAGGACATCAAGAAGGTCTTGAAGAAGGTATATCATATAATGTAAGAAATCCTTAAATAAGTCTAACTCCTACAATCAAGCTATATTTCTATGTCTAATTACCAAAACTGTGACAATAAGACCCAATATAAAAATATTCTTTCAACTTATCTCTAAATTAAAGTATATTAATATAGTATAACCTTAATGTTCATGCAGGATTGACCCACATGAAACTGGGTGTTCACACGCAAAAAAAAAAAAAAAAGGTTGTTTTCTGAACTGATGGCATGGTAACATAGTCTGTCAATCATATCCAAAACCTTACTTTACTCCAAGTCTCTTTCACCTTCTTTTCGCTCCAAAATCACCTCAATCCATCTCTATTTCAAACACCACACACACGCACGCACACACACACATATACACACACACATAAACACGCACGCACACGCGCGTCATAAAGGCCTTGCTTATTTTTTAAGTAAACTTTCTAAAGTGCGTGCACGTAGTTTAGAACATACATTCTGACTTCAATCCCAAAATGAAGCAGGATGTATTGTAGATGGAAAAGGGAGGAACACTGAGCCCCCATGTGCCATTCCTCTATTCCAGCAACTTTCCTCACTCTAACCTCATAGCATAGTTCCTAATGTACCTGTTTCACAAGAGGAGTACATACAGGCTCGGAGAAGCTAAATAATTTTTCCAAGTCCTGTTACCCAAAAGTGTATAGTTAAAATTGGAGCCATCTAACAGACTAAATCTAAGCTGCACAACCCAGGTTCTGCTCAGAAAAAAATAGAGCACATAGGTCTTTTCCCCTTCCTTCTCCCTTTGTAAATGGATGTCCTGTACCCTACATTTGTCATCTCTCTCCACCCAACTCAGCCCCATCACTGAAGAGCCTCTTTCAGCTCAAAGTCCTACTTAAATCCCAATAAGACGACAGTTTGATATTCCAGGGATTTGAAGCTGATGACCAAAAAGCCTCCAAAGAATTTGCAAACACATTCTTACCAAGTCATTCAAATACATGAGGACCTCCCATGTGCCAGTACTGAGGTAGGTACTGAGGATACAATGAGAAGGTAACAGTCCTTGTCTTTACTGGCCTAGAGGCAGACAGGAAGCTGAGACAGAACTGCTGTGATTCAGAGACTGAGCCAGGAAGTAGGGAAGAGAAAACCTTTAGTATGGTACCTTTCATTGTACATCTTTCTTTTGTTACCGAGACACATCTCCAACTTAACAGAAATACCACCTTCTTTTCCCTGAAGAAGGAATCTGTTACCAAGTCACCCTTATTGATCAATTACAAAGTTGTCTTTATGTAATATTTGATCAATTGCTCAGATATAAATTAAGGAAACATCTCAATTGAGAAACTTCAGTTCCTTTCAAAAGCTTACCTAAACACCTTTCACAAGTTTATTACTAATTAGCCTAACATTTTAAACCATTGGTCAATTTTTCTCTTGACCTCTCTAGGAAACACAGGAAGGTTAGATAAGCTTCCTAAAAGATCAAGGAATAATTAAGATAATAAACCTTAGAGGGAATAAATCTGAGTTTGAATTTCAGTTCTGCTCTTTGTTTCCTGTCTATAATAGGTTCTTCTACCTCACTAAGCCTCAGTGTGAAGTGGGAATACCACTCTCTCTGATTTGTTTTAAGAACTGAACATGATGATACCTATACAATGTTTAGCCCAAAACACAGCACTTTCAAGTAGAAAGTATTTATGTTCAACCATTTACTTTTAAAGAGAAATCGTTACTCCCACCAACAGAAAAAACACTTGCAAGAATTCTACCAACTTCATATGATTGTAGAAATCCCCTTACATTCTTAAGCATTTGTTCTCAATAACCAGTTAAGATTAGTGACTTCAGGGTTTAAAATATTTTTCTCCTTGAATATGAGTTGTTTATTTAGTTGTTGGGTTGTTTTGTTGTTGTTGTTTTTTCACCAAAAAGTGAAAATACTAATAAAACATCTCTTTCCCCTATTAAAATTGACTTTTATTTTTGCCTATTTGCTTTTAATGAAAGATAATTGCTCTCAGCAGCAGAAAAACATTTCTACACAAGAGGAAATCACAAGAGGGAGAAGCCAAGATGGCAACATAGGTGGCTCCGGCTTCTCGGCGGGCAGGGCCTGGCTGCAGGGCGTTGGGCAGAGCCTCCAGCCCATGCAAGTATAAACTGCTGCCTCGCACAACAATTTCAAAACTGCAGCTAAAAGACAAAACATCTATCACCCAGAACCACAGGAAAGCTGGCTGAGTGGAAGTTCTGCAACTAGACGGAAAGAGAGAGGAGCATTGAGACGTGCACAAGCGCTGAAAAACTGAGGTGCAGAGGCACATGAGCCGGGCTAGTGGCAGGCGACTTTGGGCTGTTTTTTTCAACCTGAAGGGAAATGGGCTCCTGATTACTCCAAACTCGTTTCTGGGGAGATGCTGGTGACCCAGATTCCTATGGGGAGGAGCAGGATAGTCAGCCATCAGTTGGAAAGTGAGGGTGGCTCCCTTGCAAAGGTGCACACAGCAATTATTGTTCACTGCGCGGGGGAGGGACCTAAGGACTTGGAACCATGGAGACACAGAAATGGTTGAAAGGCAGCCATCACTGTTTGCCACACCCTAGTGACTCCCTGAGACTCCACCCAATCTGCAAACCTGCCCAAGCTGTGTGCAGCAGCATTAGCATATAAATGGCCTGCCCTTTCGCAGCTTAACCTAAACTGCAGCTCTGGTCAGACCAGGAGAAATCTGCAGACCTCACTGTAGCTCCTGCTGGATCGCCTCAGACAGTAGCTAGCTGACCTACACCCCACTGGAGTTCCAGAAGCTAGTGTATCTAGAGGTCAGTGTGAGACAACACCAGAATTCAACTACTCACATCCATAAGTGACACACTTAAGAGGCAGACTCAGGGAGCACTAAAGCTTCACTGAACCAAGTCCAGCCCAATTGCCTGTCTCCAGCACAGCAGTTCTTCCACTCTATTAACAAAGGGAAGAAGCAAAATGTGGAGACAAAGAAACATGTCACAAATGAAAGAAATGGGGGAAAGCAGTCTATCGGACATAAAGTTTAGGACCACATTTATAAGGTTAATCAAGAATCTTCTAAAAACCTCTGAGAAACTTGATAAGACCTCTGAGGAGCTCAGTGAGACCTTCAAGGATCTAAAGGAGAATGCTAAGAAAACAGAAAAGGACAAGACAGAAATTAAGCATATACTATCTGAAATAAAGAATATACAGAAATTCAATGGTAGATCAAAGGACTCCAAGAATCAAACCAAAAATCTAAAATATAAGGAGACAAAAGACACCCAACCAGAAAAAAAAAAAAGAATCCAAAAATATGAAGATAGTGTAAGGACCCTCTGGGGAAACTTTAAGCATACCAACATCAGAATTATTAGGGTGCCAGAAGAGAGAGAGCAAAATATTGAAAACCTATTAGAAGAAATAATGACATAAAACTTTCCCTACTTGGTGAGAGAAATTGATTTACAAGTCCAGGAAGTGCAGAGAACCCCAAATAAGAGAAATCCAAAGAGGACCACACCAAGACACATCATAATTAAAATGCCAAGGGCAAAAGACAAAGAGAGAATCTTGAAAGCAGCAAGAGAAAAACAGCTGGTTACCTATAAGGAAGTACCCATATGACTGTCAGCTGATTTCTCAACAGAAACGATGCAGGCCAGACAGTAGTGGCAAGAACTATTCAAAGTGATGAACAGCAAGAACCTACAACCAAGATTATTCTACCTAGCAAGGCTATCATTCAGAATTAAAGGTCAGATAAAGAGATTCACAGACATGAAAAAGCTAAAGGAGTTCATCATCACCAAATCAGTATTATATGAAATGCTGAAGGATATTCTTTAAGAAGAGGAATAAGAAAAAGGTAAAGATAAAAACTATGAACAACAAAATGTCAATAAATACGTACATACCAACAAGTGAATCCAAAAATCAAGTGAATGAAAAATCTGATGAACAGAATGGACTGATGAATATAATAGAATCAGGGACATAGAAAGGGCGTAGACTGACAATTCTCAGGGGGAAGAGGGTGTGAGGGTTGCGGGGAAGAGATTGGCCAAAAATCTTACACCTATGGATGAAGACAATGGCAAGGGGTAAGGGCATGGGCGGAGTGGGGGATCGGGTGGAGGGGAGCTATGGGGGAAATAAAAAAGAGGAACACCTGTAATAATCTGAACAATAAAGATTAATTTAAAAAAGAATAAATCACAAGTATAAATAAAGTATCACAAAATTTTGTTTCCCCCTAAAAATGTTAAGACCAAGGAAATGAGATTCTTAACATCTCCTAAAATGAAGTGTCATATTTCACTCACCACCTATGCTACTCTTTAGTTAACTCGGATTCTTCCAATGCAGGACTCCCATGATCACAAAGAATCCAAGTACTTGCTTTACAGAAACCCTTGAAGTGTCTGAAAAGAAATTCCCAGGAAACTAACTAGGAAGAAAAAGGCTCTTCTGATTGGACAACAGCTAGCTCCAAGGTGGATTCAGAAACCTCTCCACTAGAAGCCAAATATTAAAATTTGCTTTTCCTGAAAACTAGTCAGATTATGTGGATGAAATGATAACTTTGGGAAAGATGAAAAGGAAAAAGGTAAGAAAAAAATCCCAAAGTCTTTTTTCACAAATAATTAAGAGAGAAGGATTTAAGATTTCATGTTTCCTTATTTATTGTTCCCCATTACGCATGCAGTCCAAAGTTATAAAAACTACTGGCTGGTTTGGTTCAGTGAATAGAGCGTTGGCCTTTGGACTGAGGGGTCCTGGGATCAATTCCGGTCAAGAGCGCATATTTGGGTTCCGGGCTCAATCCCCATTGGGTGGGGGGAGGAAGCATTTGTGAGGCAGCCAATCAATGATTCTCATCATTAATGTTTCTTTCTCTCTTTTTCCTCTCTGAAATCAATAAAAATATATTTAAAAATAACAAAAAACCACTAGCCATGGGCTCTTTGTCATTAAAAGTGGCTTTTAACAACCCTCTGACCTGAGATGCTCACCTGGATAGTCACCATTACAAGTTTTATAATCTGTATGACAAGTTTCCATGGTTTTCTGCCTCGAGCCCAGAATTTCTCACAAGGATTCATGAAAAAAAATTTGAGTTTTCGCCTCATCTGGTCTTCTAATAGAAGCTCCTCGGAGGGAGATGTATTCTGGTTAAATGTGCAGCCATTTTCCTCCTGCTGAGAGCTAGAGCTATTTGTAACAACCTCAGGATTTGCCATCTCTAGAGGAAAACAAACAAACAAACAAACAAAACTGTTTCCATTCTGTAAGTAAAGACACAGGTTTATGTTCTTTGCTATTGCAGGATAGTTGAAGGAGTCTCAACAGATCTGGTTTCAAATAAGCACCATTGTTGTAAACTGCACGTTAGATGTTTACAGACTCAATTAGAATGGTGTATGTCATTTTTCTTTTTTGTTTCCATTATGAAAGGATTTTCTACTCAGTTAAATTTACAAAACTCAGGGACTACATTTAGAAAAATGTTATGGTATGGTATGTATAGGCTTTCTGTCTCATTCAGTGGCAGATACAGAGCATGGATTGTGAGCTGAAAGGCCAGGCCAGGGTAGATGGATCTTGAAATCATAAGCAAACATTTTTTATATATGGAGAGACTTAAAGAGTCATCGGATTATCAAAACCGTTTCAAACCCCTGAGTGCTGTTTGGTTTTTAATCCTAGTTCTACAACCTGACACTTTTCTGCCATGAGCCTTTCTGAGCCTCAATTTTCCCTCCCGCAAAATGAGGACAGGAGGTGCTGGCATATGATTGCATTGAGCCTTACAAGTAAAAATACAACCAAAGCCCTTACATAGGGCCTCACACTGAACAAACAGCCTCACTCTCCCCACAGACCCAGCAGTTCCCTGAAACTGCCCACAAGGTTCTTAGTGGCCCTGTGAGCCTCAGAGGACTTGACTGTCCCACAACGGGGAACACAGAAGCTCAATTTAAATCCAAATCCTAGTCAGCCATGTCACTTGTATTTGCTTTTTATTGGGGACTTGATATTTCTGTAGCACATTTTACTTTTCAGAGTACTTCATAGCTATTATTTCACTTGTCCCTTTGAAAAGGATAGGGCTGGTTTTACTGTCTTTATAGTCAACTTTTCCAAAGTGACCAATAAATCACTCCAGACGCTGGGACCTATCTTGGATTTCTCCCTCAGACTAATTTGGATATTCTGGAAACCTGTTCAAAGTAAAATACCCCAAACCACCAGGGAGAGTCTTTCCATATAACAGGATGGCTCTGTTTGATGTTTTTCCAATAACTTGTACTCAGAAATCAAAGGGGAATTCAAACTATACATATTAATGCAATATGTGACGAGTCACTGTTTAGACCCCACACTGTTTTTTCAAGCCTAGAATTCCATTTTTTGGTTCTGATTCAGACATTTGTAGCAAACGTACCATCTCCAAACAATAGATATTTGTTGTAAAAACTAGGCATGGGATACATTTTTTAAACTCTTAAAAACTTATACAATAAGGATATTGCTGAATCAGTAACATAAAATATATTTGTAATAGCATATAAACCCCTTCAAAATGAAATAATTATTATAGGACTAACGAGTGTGGTTTGTGTGTATGTTAAAATGCCTTTCCAAGTGTGAGTACAATAGCTCTTAGGTAAAGACATCAAGGAGAGAAAAAGTTTACCAATACATTAGGATTTTCACTTAAGAACACGTCATTTTTTCTTCAAAAAAGGTATGATATGTTTAATCAGCATTTTAAAAGGCTTTACTTATTATGGGGCTTAAAATGAAGATGATTTTATGTTGCTCAAAACTCAAATGAACACCAACATAATGAAGCTCTTAATAATAAACCATATTGGTGAATTACAGAGTTGAGGTCACATTAAGCCCTTTCTATTTTGATATAGGGGAAATTAAACTTTAAACAAACTAGCCACAGGCCATGTAACAGTAACCCATAGGAACTAAAGAGAAAATGAGCCAACCCCAATTAATTTATTCAGCACATCGCACCTAGCTGTTGGGGGAACCAGATATAGCGGTACAAGGACTGACCGCTAAACTTGCTGCAAACGTTAGCTTTGCGCATCACAGATGCCCTTCGAAGCAGCGTGCACTGTGGAAACTGCAACCTGTCCAGACCCCTAGCCGCTGGAGGAGGGCAAGCCGCAGCCCTGCTCACCACCACCACCACCCCCACCTCCACCCCCACCCCCACTACCATTACCACCCCTACCCCCACCACCCCCACCCCTACCCCCACCCCCCTACCCCCCCACCCCTACCCCCACCCCCACCCCCCCCTCCCCCGCCAGAGCGCCCAGCGGGAGGCGGGGCGGGCGGAGCTGCGGGTCCCCAGGGTGGTCATCTCGAGGCATGATTGGAATCTACAAACTAACACACAGAGGTTGTTTATTCAGGGCGATGAAAGGCTTAACTGGAAGAGCTGCGGAATATTAGAGAGAACTGCGGAATGTGTGCAAATAGCAAAAAGCCTCACAGTTGGTGACCAAGTAACGCAACCTCATTTCCGCGGAAGCGCGTGGTCTCTTTCCCGTTCTTTTTCTTTCTTCATCTTTTTATCTTTTCTCAGGCGCACTTTATGGGGCTGGTCCTTCGTTCCCGGGAGGGCGTGAAAGCCAAGGTGATCGTCCGAGAGCTGAGCCCCCAGCAGCCCCGCCTTCCTGCCGGCCTTGCGCCCCGAGAGCCCCGAGCCCGGCTGGACGCTGCTTTGGCCCAGCGCATGGACGAACCCCCCCCCCGCCCCCCATTTCCGTCCGCCTCCACGTATCCCGGTGAAAAGAGACCGGCCGTGCACCCTCCAGACCGTCTCTGAGCGGCCGCGCGCGGACCGCCACCCCCTCCCAGGCCTTCTCCAGCCAGACATCCTCAGGTGGCTCCGGCTTCTCGGCGGGCGGGGCCTGGCTGCCGGGCGCCGGGCAGAGCCTCCAGCCCCTGCAGCCGTCCCCACCCCCCCCCACCCCACCCCAGGACCCCGGAGGGGGGCGCGCCGACCCGACCCGCGAGCCCCCCGCCCGACCCCGACCTGCCCGTGCCCCCACTGACCTCGGCGGGGTGGCCGGGCGGGCGCTGCGCCGAGCACCTGCAGCGGGTACCCCCCTGCCACCGGCGTCTCCTCCATAGAGCCGACGTCCGGGGCGACCCTCCCGCTTTAGTCCCCGACGGCTCCAACATCGCGGTTCCTCCCTGCGCGGCGGGCGCCGCTCCCACGACACCTGATGCCTCTGGGCGGCGCTGGGCCAGACTCACCTGAGGCCGGCAGCGCCCCGAGGGGGCGCGGGGGCGGGAGCAGCGGGGCGACCCCCGGGGTGCACCGTTAACAAGCCGGCCGGGAGGTGCTGGGTCTTCTGAGCCGCGGGGGGACGCGGTGTGCCCGGGCGTCACTCCGGAAACCTCTGCGGCTCTGCTCGGCGGGGAAGAACGGGCGTTGGGCCGCCAGGAGCCGCTGCCGGTGGCATCCTCCCTCCTCCCGCCGCCTGACTTCGTGCCCCTCCGCCCCGCTGCTCCCGTTCCCGTCCACGCCCTCTCTGGGGCCGGCTTGGGGTGGGGGTGGGGGGCAGGCGGGGCGAGGAGGCTGTCCGAATGAGCCCAGCATTCTCCGGGCACCCCACCCCTCCCTACCCTCTCACTCCTGTCTGGATCCCAGTAAACAACTCGCACAGCCCCCCCCCCCCCCCCCCCCCCGCCCCGCCAGGTACTCTCTCTGGTGGAGCAGGAGCTGCGGGAGGTTGAGGTGAGAGTCCTCGGGCTCTGGCCTCTCCTCACTTGGCTGGGGAAGGGGAGAGGGGGCGGGGCGCGAAGCGGGGCCAAGGGCCGGCGGGCAGTGGGGGCGCAGACCTCTCCAACAGCGTTCCGTCCTGAGGTCTGCCTACAGGCGAATCACACAGGGTGAGGCTTCTCAAGCTGAGACGGGCACCCTCTCGAGGCCTTCCAGTTTTGCAAAATCGCTGTGAGGTTAATGAACTGTTGGCTAGATCCTCTGACTGGCTGCGGGGACCGAACGCGCCCTGGACAGCTCCTTGAAGAAATGGGTCCAGAAATACCTGAGGTTGTGGAAAGGATTCTTTGCTTGGTCAAACTTTAGTCAGGCTCCTAAACTTTCTCCTGGGTGCCTCTGTGCGCTTCCCTGTAAAATCCGGTTTTAGCAAGAATGCTGCCAAGTAGCAAGAATGCTGCCAAGTCAGTTTACCAGAACCCGTTCCCCCACAAAACACACACACACACACACACACACACACACACACACACACACGTACTCGCGCCCGCTCAGTATTTGATTATCCTCCATATCTGAAGGGGTTCCTCATCTCCCATCATCCCTCAGGCGATGTCTGATCACCCTGGCCTGCTTGCAGTTAGTAGGATTAGCAGGAACTTCCCTCACTCCTGTGGTCTTCTTCCAGTCATTTTTCACCCACTTGACCATACTGAATTTGGACTTGAGCCCCACCTCACTCACCCACTGTGAAACCCCATTCCAGTGGTCCCTACAACTATCCCCATAGACCAGAATAAAGGCTGCCTTCAATTTTAAACAAGTGCTGTTGAATATTGTTCTTCTTTAAGAGTGGACCTCAAGCCCTGCTGCAGTGGCTCAATGGTTGAGCATGGACCTATGAACCAGGACGTCACGGTTGGATTCCATGCTGGGATTGCCAGCTTGGTCCCTAGTAGGGGGCATGAAAGAGGCAGCCGATCAATAATTCTCTCTCATCATTGATGTTTCTATTTCTTCCTGCCCCTTCCTCTCTGAAATAAATAAAGTATATATATATTTAAGTAGATCTCGAGCCATAAGTATTTTTCTTTATGAAATTTTAAAACTAAACCTGAGTTACTCCTTTACTAAATTTAGGGAACTTTGATTAAGTTGAATCACAACCACTTTAGACTTTTTATTTTTTGGCCCCGGGTAAAAAATTTTACCTGGTATGAATTTTCATAACAGGTAATTCCCCTAAATTATATAAAGAGCTGTCAGGTCCTTTTTAAAAATCTTTCACAAATCCTAAACCAACTTGTATGGATAATTTATAAATGAAATACCTTTTCTTGAAATGAAATACAAAAATTGTATGCTGTTCATTAATCTGAATCCCATGTGTTGGGAACAAGGAGATACTCAAAAGGCTATAATTGGCACACTCAATTTGAGGGTGCAATTTGGAAATATAATTTAATCTCTAATGCCCATATGCTTCCACATGCTTTTACACCATCGTATCTAATAAAAGAGTAATCAAGCCACGCCCACCACCACGCCCATCAGCCAATCAGAACCAAATTATGCAAATAAACCCAAACCAAGATGGCTGCCACCACTGAGAGCAGGAAGGAGGCTTGGGTTTCCCCAGCAACGAAGGAAGCCAAGTTTTCCCCCTGCTGTTGCTGGCCTAGGCCTCCACTCAATGCTACAAAGTTTTAATTATGGAAGAACATAATCCCAACAAAATGGCAACTACTACAGAGATGGAGAGAGAAGAGGCTTAGGGTTGCTGGGGCAATGGAGGAAACCAAACTTCTGCAGCCCTAGCCTATGCCTCCACTCTAGGCTACAAAGTTTCAAATAGAAATGGCTGTCACCACAAAGCGAGCAGAAAGCTTGGCTCTGCTCCAGGCTACAAAGTTTCAATTGTAAAACATAAATTAATCCCAGATCCCAGTGCCTCTGCTTGACGTGCTGGTGGGCATGGCCAGGCTGCCCCACACCCCAAGGGAACCCCCACCTTGATCCAGGATACCTTTCAGGGCAAACCAGCCAGTCCCCATCCATGCACCTATCTAATAAAAGAGTAATACACAGATTGACCATCACAGGAGGGCTGCCCCCATGTGGACACAAGATGGCCACCACAAGATGACCAGCAGGGGAGGACAGTGGGAGGTTCCAGACCTGCAAGAGAGGGCAGTTGTGGGCATCAGGCCAGCGGGGGAGGGAAGTTGAGGGCAAACAGTCTGGCAAGGGAGCAGTTAGACATCAATTAGGCTGGCAGGGTAGTAGTTAGGGGGTGATCAGGCTGGCAGGCAAAAGTGGTTAGGGGCAATCAGGGAGGCAGGCAGGCAGGCTAGCAATTTGGGGCCAGCAGTCCTGGATTATGAGAAGGATGCCCGACTGCCCATTTAGGCCTGATCCTGGTCCTGTTTAGGCCTGATCCTACCCGGATCAGGCCTAAATGGGCAGTTGGACATCTCTCAAGGGGTCCAAGATTGGAGAGGTTACAGGCTGGGCTGAGGGACACCCCCCACTCCCAGTGCATGAATTTCGTGCACCAGGCCTCTAGTTTCCTTATAATAATAGTGAAGTCATCTTTACAGTGGAAGCTTGAAATGCTTAATTTTTCTAGAACAATCTGAACTTTAGAGAGGTTTGCAGGTATAAATGATAACCCTAACTTAACCCTAGAGTTGACTTAAGTAGATGAGTGAATAGAGGCTTTGGAGTCAGATGAATGCAGGCCCAAATTTCCTTCTGTGTCAACTATTGAGTGACCTTGGGAAATTACTTAACATCCCCAATCCCTTCTATGTATAATCCATCTAATAACAGAATGCATTCAAAGCACTCATTACTATGCCTGGCATATTTTATATTCTTGTAAATGTTCATTTGGGGGGGGAGGGTGGAATCTAAATTAATGAATCAACCATGTTCATGAATTGCAAGACAATATTATTAGGATACTAATTATCAGCAAGTTAATTTATAAAGTCAACCCAATATCAATCAAAATTCCAGGAAAACTTTTTGTAGAAATTGACAAGCTGATTTTAAAATTCATACAGAAATGCAAAGAAACTAGAATAACCAAACAAATTTTTAACACGAGGACAACCTTTTTTTGGTGCTTGGGACAGCACTTCGACCAACTGAGCCACCTGGCTATGGTTCATTTATGTTTTTAACAATGAAATTATTTTGTGTTTTCAAAAAACTATCATTTAGTGAATATCCAAACACTGGAAAATGCAGCAAACAGGATTGGGTAGTATTCAGATAATATAACATTCGGATGTCCTAACAAGATCAACAATAATACAAAGAAATATGTTGAAATCACCAATTTAGGGAGTTATTTTGTTTGTAAAACTTGTTATTTCTTGAAATAAACTTCTTAATGTTTATTTGCATGAACTAACATGACAACAATGACAAGTAAGACTGACAACTTAGAATTCCACTGCTTCTTTAATGTACTTCTGTCATGCTTCCATAATATTGACCTTAATTTTTAACTCTGCATGGTAGTTTCCTGTCTTCCTTTTGACTTGGTATCAATATATTCCGTTAAGCCAATGTTAAGGCTTAATTACCCCTTTTACATTATTTTTGGTATCTTTGTCAAGAATCAATTAATTGATATATATGTATGGATCTATTTCCAGACTTTCTAGTCTGTTCCATTGTCTACATATATTCTATATGTCTCTCTACACACACCAAACTGTCTTGCTTTAGAATAAGTCTTGAAATCAGGGAGGGTAAGTCTTCCAATCACCTATATTATAATTTTGTAATTTATTTTGCATTAATGCTTCTTTCTTTTAATGCTTTTTATTATGAAATGTTTATGACAGATAGCAATAATTTTACATGTAAATGAAATATGTAATCTTGTTTAAATTTACTTTGAACATAATTTAAGATTAAATCTGATTCAATAAGCATTCATTAAAATATGTACTGCATTTGAGACACTATGATGGCCTTTTTAGGACAGTGCTATGGAGAAGGGACAGATTAAGGGCTCTGGGCAATCTGGATAGGCTACTGATTTGGCGTCTCTTCATACTAATATTCTTAAAAATTTAATTGCTATATATCTAGCTAAAATATGAAAAAACTGATTTCTGTTAACAAACATGTATTCTCTTTCTTTACATTTGAAATAATTTGCTGATCATTGTTTTTTCAAATTAAACAACCTATTTGGAACACATAGAACTGTTTAAAATTTAGATATTAAAACTGGCTGAACTCAGATGGGAACATTATCTTTTGGTTGCATCTTGTATTTGTACTCTCACTTAGCAAAATTATTCAATATGATTTTTAAAAATATATTTTTATTTTAAAGAGAAAGGGAGAGGGAGAGGTAGAATATCATTGACCAGCTGCCTCCTGCACGCCCCCTACTGGGGAGTGAGTCAGCAACCGGGGCATGTACCCTTTGAACCCTGGACCCTTCAGTCCACAGGCCAGCGCTCTATCCACTGAACCAAACCCGCTAGGACCCCATAACCACAGAAAAAATGAACCTTGGGGTTCCTTCGGGGTTTAAGTATGAGACTCATACTTAAGATTTGAATTAAAATTTATACAAAAATTACGTTTGCAAGGGGTAAAGCTAACATTTTAGAAGGTAATCGAACCGGATTATCTCTCCTTCACACGGAATCTAGGGCAGGTTTGGGAGGGGGGGGGGCAGCTTTCCCTTGGAAGGCAAGGAGCTGCCCTAAGGCTGCTGCCCGCAATCTTCACATCACCCTTCCCTCCCTGCTGCTAGAGACCAACGCTAGCAGGCTTCTTCTTCGGGTTCGGTAGCTCTGGACCTAGCCTGTCAGACTGGGGCCAGGTTGGCCACCGTTCTCAATGAAATTATTATAATGTACAACTCCCTCCTTGCCAGGGGATAACTGCCAGACTTCCCCCTGTTTCCTGTTACATGACGTTATCATCATAGCAACCAATCACAGTTGAAAGAAACTTAGAAAACGGAGACTGTATTGGTTTTGGTGCTTTGTCAATCTCTGCTGAATCACCGCCTCTTTTTCTCTTAGCAACGGATGCATCACAGCAACCGCTTGCAAAGGAGCTGCGTTTTGTGCTCTTAGGACTGGTTTTTCTGAGAGGAGAGTAAAATTTCCATCTTCAGCCCCAGAAGGAGTTTTTCGCTTGGGTACTGCAAAGAGGCTTCTTTTCTGTTTAGCAAGTATCAGGTAAGGGAAGCTCAGCATGGGAAAGGAGGTTTGGAAAACAAATACTCTCCTCTTTAAAGGGAGTTGGAACACTATGTACTGGACACAGTGGAGACTACAAAAAAGTACAAAACTTTTCCAGCTTGAAAAGAACTCCCAGCTTAGCCAGAAGACAAAAATAGCAACGAGAGAGCAGTTAAGGACATTCTTAAGAACTTTGAGGGCAGGTACAGTGTCTTGTTCATAGATCGTATATCCCCAGTGTCTATCACGTTGCCTGGCACATAGTGGGAAATCAATAAATACTGGATGAATGATGAATGGATGGATGGGTGGATGGATGGGGTGGATGGAAAGGAAAATAGCATGATTCTGGTTATTCATCGGTATTGGAGATCAAAGAAGAAAAGATAAATGTGGGCTAAAGTAGTTAGAGATGACTTCGGGATGTTAAGAAAGGACTGGAGTAGACAAGGAGTGCAGAAAATGAGGGGGGGGGGGGGCTTTAATTCTTTGAAAGTAAGGACTTTGTCTTCCTCATTTAGTGACCTCCAGTATCTAATTGTTGCTCAAAAAGTTCTCTCCTGCCCAGTGTATCCTGGATGCTGCATGAATTCACAGCCATTTCCAGGCCCCTCTGGGTTTGAGGCCCTCTGCATTTGTGAAAGCCTGGCATAACTAATTCACTACAGTGTGATTAGAAAGTGTCAAGGAGAACAAAACTGTTTAGGCCTGAGTGAGAAAGTTGGGGAGGCTTCAGTGAGAAGGTCCAGCTGGAGTTGAGCCTTGCAGGATGAGGGATGAGTAACATTTAAGCAAGCAGAGAAATGTGTGCATGGTATGGAGCGGAGTGGCTGGAGGCAAGGGGGTTCCCCAGAGAGGGAGGTAGGAAGACTGTTTGGAGATGCTGGTACTGTTTAGAGATTGGAGGACAGTAACCCTGTGAGGCTGGAGAACTGAAGGAGTGGATATGATGGGGCAGACTGTGAAGGGTGTTAAAGGTGACGCTTACACAATTGGACTGTGGTCTGCAGTCCTGCCTCATAGTGATTTTTAGATCGCAGACTCACCCAGACCTGCAGAATCGCAGTGGCTCCAGGAAGTTTGCATTTCAGATGAACAACGCCATTTCTCCCCTAGTGGAAGAGAATGCCACTGTGGACATTAATGACCCCCTATACAAGGGAGAGACTTGTTAAGATCTGCATTTCACAAAGAGGACTTTGAAGGCCTGTCCTGTGGGTGACTATGCTGGTTGGAACAGAGTCAGGGAGGCCAGTTAAATGTCCATGATCTGATTGGAGGATGGGGTGTAGATTGATAAATAAAATCACATGTTTATTTTTACTAACAGCTAATTGAAATATATGCATTTGATAACAAACCACAGTAGTATTAGAAGGCCTGTGACTTTGTCACTAAGAGAAATTAAAGTTCTTTTCTTATTACATTATGGATGTTATAAATATATTATTTATGTTCATCACATCTTCAGAATTAAGGTGGTAATTAGAATCACTGCTTAGTCTTGTTTTGCATTAATAAAGAAGCACATAAATTATTATATTATTATTTTTAAAATATCTTGATAACTGTATTTCAAAAAAGCCTCCCTTGTAATCCTGTGTTTTAATTTGATTTATGGGGCTTCATCAGGTTGCCAAAGGGTTCAAAATAGGAACTTCTGGTACAAGAGGGCATGTTAAAGACCTGAACACATGGAGGCTATGGGAAGGGGAGCTTCGAATTCAGGAGATATTACAAAGGGTGAAGTGATAGAACAGTATCTACTTAAATGAGTATTCTGTCTTGGAAAGAGGTGGAGGTAGGTTGGAAGGGTAGAAACCAGTGTAACAGACTAATTGAAAACTTGTCAGAAGACCACTGACGAGCCCCAGAGAGCCTTGAAGCTTAATCAGGGTCTTGGTGGAGGCTCACCAAGCAGCAGCAGGTCTTGGGAAACATATCACCAGACTCCCACAATGTTAGTCTTAGCTCATATTCTAAACTTTTGTTTAAAAAGAAGAAAAGATAGGAGGCAAGCATGATGAGCTTACAAATACATTGGGAAGAGAAAAGAAGTCTGTGAACATCTAGACAATGTCGGCTAATTGAAGGAGACTCGGGACATAACACTTTCTAGGGAAGCTGGTAGGGAGAAGGTGCCAGAGCTACAGGTTTTCTCAGAATTAAAGGTCTCGTGCCTGGGAGTAAGACACTCATGCATACAGGTAACAAATGGGAACATGTAAGCAGGTGTGTGCATTGTAGCCGAACCAAGTGAAGAGAGGGCACCAATAACTGTTTCAATCATTGTATTATATCAATAATAATTTGTCATTTATTCCTTCATATAGAGTAGTTATCCTCCTAATAACAAAAGCTTCATAAAAGGATAGTCACAGACAAGTTGAAAGTTAGTTTGGAACAGGGTTGTGGCCAGCTCTGAATGCAATGTTTCTCATAATCACTGGAGTGCCATCACAGGTTTTGAACTGTTACACAGAGGACTTACCCCATACTCACTTCTCTCATCGCTCTGTAATACCCTTTGCTGTTAATGTGGAAGAATATGTGCTCTTTGCTACGTTGGTAAAAGACAGGTATTCTGGAATGGTTAAGTAATTTATAAAGAACATGAGTGGCTTTAATATAAAAGTATTTCAATTTGAATGCTTAAATATTTGTAAGTGCTATCTTTCACAAATTCTGCTTTGAAATTCAATCAGCCATAGTGGCTTTGCAAACAAATTGTAATACAAGCTACGAGGTAAGCATAAACTTTATTTTAGGAATAAATGAATTATCTCCTCTGCTACTTTAAATAATAAATTTAGTTGGGAACAAGAAAAACGAGGTGAACATTTCAGAATAATGCAGCTTAGTGAAGTCATATTTGTATTAAAAATCTTTTATGACCTTTTACTAGTCAATTTAATAGGAATTTTTTGAAAAATGTAACACAGCACATTCACTGCATAAACTATACAATTAATTTTATGAAAAAAAATTTAGTAAGCCCTATTGTGATTTAAAAGAAATATCTTTTATTTGGGATTTATTTTTAAAGGAAATATACATAAAAATGAATCTAAATAAGTGTGATTTTTAAAATTATGCACACTAATAATTCATTTCATTTAGGTACTGCCAATTAAAAGTGGTTTGTTTTCTAAACACAATATTGATAGAGTTTTTATTACTTTCAATTACTAAAATAAACTATACAGTTTGGCCTGAAACACAAATACATGTAGTTACTTCCAAAGTAATCCCTTTCTTTTCAGTGTAGACTATATTCACCAGTCCAACCTCAGCTAATGAATTTTTCCAAGCAGGATGCCTAGCCAATTAGATGCTGTGTTTTTAATTGAGAAGAATTAGGACCCCTGAAAGCCTATATAACCACCTGGTCTTCCTATTTTTGTTGGTCACTAGTCAATACTTTATACATTTGTGATATTTGTGAAAGTAGTAAGTGAGCTGTTTTGGTAAAGTAGCATACATTTAATGTTGGCTCAATTTTGTCACCTAAGGTACTGATGGAAAATTTGTTTTCCCTGAAAATTGGAAATTGAACCAAATTATCTACAGATCATTTTATGGCAACATTTGAAAAGGACTGGATACATGTGATCACTTTGACTATTTCTTGGGATGATTGTATTAAATGATACATATTCAAGCTTAATGTCAATACAGCACCCCTTAATACCAGGAAACTGTGAATGTTACTATGTATGGCAAAGGGGAATTAGGCTGCAGATGGAATTAAACTTGCTAATCAGCTGATCTTAAAACAGATAGACTATTATTCCATATTTTCTTGGTGGGCACAATGTAATCTCAGGGTCCTGACAAGTGGAAGAGGGAGGAAGAAAACAAGGTCAGACAAAGTATGCTATGTGAGAAGGACTTAACTTGTCCTTGCTGGTGCTGAAGATGGAAAAAAAGAGCCCACAAGCCAAGAGATACTGGTGGCTTCTAAAAACTGGAAACAGCCAGAGAATGGATGCTCTCTTAGAGCCTCTAGAAAGAATGGCCCCCCACTGATACCTTGATTTTAGCCTAGTGAGATGGTGTCAGACTTATAAACAATAGAACTATAAGATAATAAATGTGTGTTGTTTTAATACACTAAGTTTGTGGTAGTTCATTACAGCAGCAAGAGAAAACTAACCTGGTATGCATACTGGTTATAATTACACAGGCCATGAGGCAAAAGCCTTTTGTCCAGACTGGAAATTCATAAGCTAAGAATGACAGAAGGGAAGGAATGGAAGAAGGAATTACTAATTCAAGCTTTTTTTCTTTTTTGATGTACAACTGTACACATCCTCCCAGAGTTTACTATCTAGTTCACAGTCCAACTTCACATGCCTCATATTGAATTCCTGATCTTCCTGTTCAAATCTTCTCTTCCCATGGGATTCCCATCTCAACAAATAGCAACTCCATGCTTTCAATTTCTTAGGCAAAACTCATTAAAGACATCATGATCCCTTTCTTTCTCTCAGACCTTACATCCAAGTCATCCAAAAATCCTATTGACTCTGCTTATAAAATACTAGTGGCCTGATACACAGATTTATGCACATTGAAAGGAAATTAACTAGAAGAAATATTTTAATATCACTATTCATCCTTTCTCTATAATAGAAGTGTCAGAGATGAAAGAAAATTAGTAAAAATGCATGTGAAAATAATATAAATTGATTAATAAGTAAGCAATAACAACATAATATAACAACAAAGACATGATATAAAAATAAAAACGTGATATAAAAACAACATTGTTAAAAACGACTGATAAATTGACTGAACTTATTCTAATATCTCCCTGTATACCACATTAAGAGTAAAAACACTTTCAGAGTGCTTGACTAATTTCCCTTGTGATGAAGTATTTACAATTTTAACTTTAATGTCACACTCTCTTTGAATTCAAGAGAAAGCAACATATAACTGACCATGTGTGAAAACAGGTTCAGGTAGGAATATTCCTATTCTGTCTAGAGTTTGTCCTTGTGATTTATTAACGTCATTGCAAATGCTGGCATCATGGGAAACTCTTTGAATTCATTTAAATGGGAGGCAGTGTCAGACGGGGACAAATATCACACATGCATGAGTCAATGTTTATTTTTAAATTGCCAGTGCATATCATATGTACCAGCCAGTTGGATGGTCAGATGGATGGATGGTCGGTCACTTAACCTTTGATATATATAGATAACCAGAGCCTAATCACTTTGTCCATTCCATTGCACTCCTTGATCTAAGCTGCCATCTTTTCTCTCTTGGATGATTGAATGTATCTTTTTAATATATATATTTCTGAGAGAAAGGGAGAGGGAGAGAGAGAGAGAAACATCAATGATGAAAGAGAAACATTGATGGGCTGCTCCCTAAACACCCCAACTGGGGATCAAGCATGAAACCCGGTTCATAGGTCAATGCTCAGCCACTGAGCCATGTGCACCAGGCTGAATGACTCTCAATTGAACTCTGCTTCGAGCCCTTTCCTCACTGCAGTCTTTGCAGCACAGCAGCCACAGTGTTTGCTCAATTCTTAAAATATGAGTCAAATCAAATAACATAACTCCTCAGCTCAAAATCATCCAATAGCTCTTACCTCATTCAGTGTAAAAACCCCTGTTCTTATACATGGCCTAGACCCCTTGTGGTATTCTATTTAATAAAAGGCTAATATGCAAATTGACCAAAAAGCAGAACTACCAATTGCTATGACACACACTGACCACCAGGAGGCAGACAACACAGGAGCTGCCCCCCTGGTGGTCAGTGCGCTCCCATGGAGCTGGCCAGCACAGCAGTGGTGGCAGGAGCCTCTCCTGCCTCTGTGGCAATGCTAAGGATGTCTGACTGCTGGCTTAGGCCCGCCCCTCATGGGACATCCCCCAAGGGCTCCCACACTGCGAGAGTGCACAGGCTGCGCTGAAGAACGCCCCCCCCCCACACACACACACTCCAGTGCATGAATTTTGTGCACTGAGCCTCTACTGTTGTATAATTGTACCCAACTATTACCTCCTTTCTTTGTAAGAGGATTATATATTCCCATGCATTGCCATGTGTGCCACACCAGCACAGCCAGGCATTCGGCAAGACTGAGAGGGGTGGTGGTGGTCAAGGATGAAGAAAAGACAGACAGAGAATAAGCTGGGTCTAGGTGGATCTTCTGTGCCTGGCTGAGGCCACAGAACGGATCCAGACTGCAAGCTGATGATTTATTTTATAGTCAGAGGTAAACAAGGTAATTTACAATGTTCTTGTAAGTTTCACTTGTTTTGGCAGCACTTGCTGCACCTCCACAAACCATTAGCTACCCAGGAAAGATCTAGGGAGCAGTCACAAGATCAAGCTTAATTATTCTCAGAGGACTGTGCCTTCTAAGCTGCAACTTGTTTGCCACTTTGCCAACAGGTCAGTCCAAGGCTTAACCCTACAGCAATACAAACATATACTCCTTCCCCATTGTTAGGATTGGCTGTGTGATTGGTTTGGGCCAGTGGAATGTGAGCAGAAAGGACAGCATGCCAGTGCCAAGGAGAAGATTAAGAAGGCATTGCGTGATTATATCACCTCTCTCGCTTTTTCTTTTGCCATGAAAGTAGCATGTATCAAATAGGGACTGCTCCTTCAGCCTAAGTCCCAGAATAAGATTTGAAGCAGCAACTCATTCTCAACCACAAGACAGAACATGTTGTTGGTTCATGTTACTGAGACTTGGGGGGAACATTTGTTACTGCAGCAAAGCTGACTAATATATATCCCCACCTCTCACTGACCAAATTCATCTCCTAGTCTTCCCCTCACTCACTCTGCTCCAGTCATCATGACCTTCTGCTGTTTCCTTAAATGTGCCAAGCATATTCCTGCCCCAAAACCTTTAAACTTATTGTTCTCTCTGCCTGGAAACACCCTTCTTTCCATGGTTATCTACATTTTTTGCTTTCCCCTTTTCTTAGGTCTTTGCTCCAATGTCTATTAATGAGACTTTCCCTGGTTGTCTAATACACTCCTAGAATCCTTTTCCCCTTCCTACTTCATTTTTCTCTTTAATAGTTATCACCATGTGAAGTATTAATTATTTTTCTTCTTTATTTGCTTGCTGTCTATCTCCCCCCTATCATGTGAGCGCTATCAGGGTAATGGTTTGCCTCTTTTGTTCACCTCTGTATTCCTAACACCTGCATCTGGTATATCATAGCTGTTAAATAAATATTTCTAGAATGAATAGTGGTGATAGTGGTGGTGGTGATGGTGTGTTTATGAATGCATGTGTGTGTGTGTGTGTGGGGGGGTGTCCAGATGATACTCTTGAATATTTTAAGTCAAATACATCTGGAATAGAATATGGAAAGGAGTACATTTACAGAGAATATTTTGAAAAAAAGGACTAGGTCCAAGATTTGAAATTGTGCTAAGGCTGGGAAGTGGGATGGACACTTGACAAGCTGAAGAGTTGGGTCAGAGTGACCCATTGCAGTATATTTAAAAAGTCAAAATTCCTGAAATATTAATGTTTACTGCATGTAACATTATTATACTTAACATCGTGTTTCTTTAAGTATTAATGTTTATTGCATGTAAAAAAATAATATAAAATAAAATACAAAAAAGTAGAAATTCCTAAATTGTCAGACACATAAAATGCTAATTAAAACATTAAATCATAACTTTCTAGGTAAAAACAATTATTTTTTTTCAGAATTCACATTAACACCAAATGCTTTGGCCAAAAATTAGACACGTTTTGAAGAACTGAATTTTCCTTCTATTTCTTCATATCTAAATAAATACTCTCAAATGCAAAAATTAGGTACTACAATCCTATAAACAGACTCTTCCCTGCTTTTAAGCTTCATCAGCATAATATTTACAACTAAATTTGATAACTTCCTTCATAGTGTAGTAAACTAAATTAATATATGAAAACATAAGAAGGTACTTTATAAACTTTAAAGAATGATATGAGTCTAAGGTTTTCCATGTAAGCCCATGTCTAAGTACAATATATTTTGTTGTATTAAATTTTTTCCTTTTAATACAACACTATTTAAGACAGTCATCCTACATGATTGACAAGATGAAAAGTATCCTTTAATTGTAGTGAAATTATACATACAAAATACACCTTCCATGATATGCATTACCAAATTTGTTTTTAAAAGCATGACCTTTTTTTACAACAATTTATAGAAAAACATTAATATTTGCTGTAATTTATTGTTTTCTAAATATTGATATAAAGTGACATGAATGTTATTTGGCAAAAGTATTTCTAGCTCTATCTCCATAGAAAGAGTTTTAAATTAAGGTCAAAGCTATTGACACACAATTTCTCTGTTCTAGCTGCTTGCACAAAGCCAATAAATATAGCCAAAATATTACATTTAACGCTGACATAATGCACAGAGCTCAAATACATCTAATTTTTTTGAGGACTGCTTGACACAACTTAGTACAATTATGTCTCATAGCTTATATATATGTGTATATATATTTAAGGTCAATCCTGCAATTTTAAGGAGCTTTTTTAAAGTAAGATTTTTTTCATACATTTCTATATGATTTAATACTAATTCCCACTGATAGCCATTTAATAGTTAAATGTAGTAATATGTTCTTTGATAAAAAGCTGTAGCATTCCTTCATCCCCACACTCCTACATGTAGAAAATTGTCTTTTGTTACAGTCCTATTTTATAACTAAAACATTAAACCAAAGAACATAGCTTTTTTGTTTTTATTGTGTTTATTTCCAGAAAGTCCAATAAATGACACCTTTGCCTGTAGTGGGTTAGATATACCTAGAAACTGGGACTTAAAAATCAAACAAGGAAATTTCTGTAAAACAGTATATATAATTATGTAATAAGGGTTCCTACTTTAATTCTTAAACAAGTTACCATCTTCATTATGACTGCCATTGATGGTTTACCTGTAGACTTATGAAATGGATAAAAAGAAGGTAAAATTCTCTTTGCCACCAAAACTACAAATGTAAAAAAGTTCAAATATGCACATTGAAGCTGCAGTAAAATTCTAAATTTCTATTTTTGCATGCCATGATCCAGACTGTATCTAACAAACCACAGCACATTTTTGTTGGAAACTGGGGTCCCATTTATTTGTAAGAAAAAGCTGAATCTCAGCATACGCCAGAGCAAAATTCAATAGCAACCTGCACACAGGTCTCAATCTCACTACTTGCCAAAACCAAAATAGTTTACATAAAAAATAGATATAACCCAGGTTACCATATACATAGGTATGTGACCAGTGCTATTTACATTAAAAACATTGCATTGCATAATTCAAGAAATAAAATATCATCATGCATTTTATTTTTATTTTTTAAAAATATATTTTATTGATTTTTCACAGAGAGGAAAGGAGAGTGATAGAAAGTCAGAAACATCGATGGGAGAGAAACATCGATCAGCTGCCTCTTGCACACCCCCTACTGGGGATGTGCCCGCAAACCAAGGTACATGCCCTTGACAGAAATTGAACCTGGGACCTTTCAGTCTGCAGGTCAACAGCTCTATCCACTGAGCCAAACCGGTTCGGCCATGCATTTTATTTTAAGGTGAAAAATGCAGTTACAGAACTAAGCTTGTATACCATGATTGTCTCAACATTTACTAAAGGAATAATATCCAAAGGTTTCTCATTTATATCTCCCCTTCCACACCCAGCCATTAATCTTAAATATCATATAGAGTGTAACACTTTAGCAACAAGAAACTTTGGAATATATTCTTCTGGTATGTTAAACTAAAGATACAGACACATAAATACATTGAAACATTTGATGAAAATGTATGAAATAATCCCAACAATTATAGTTTTTTAAATGTAAAAAAACTATTTGGATCATCTTTAAAGAGCACTAAAGTTCTTCCAACATTTAATGTCACTCTTCAGACAAGTACAGATATAACACACTTCTAGAAAGTTCTAGAAAGGAACATTCTTATCATTCTGCACAAATTAAAATATAGTGCAATAAAAATATATATAATTGTCACATTAGATTATGTTTTTGCCATTTCTTCAGGAGAATGACTCTTTATTACTTCTTTGATGAACTGTTCAAGGTTAGTGAAGTAACCCTGGCATTGCCATGTGCCATTATGAGTTCTATCAGGAAAAATGGCTAATCTCTTAGTCCGAGATGGGGAGAGTTCATAAAGCTGCTTCATCATTACTGGTGGAATTAATTGGTCAGAGAGTCCAGAGATGAAAAGAGAAGGCATTCTGCACTGAGAAATTTTTCTGTAGGACAAAAATTTATTTTTGTAGCACCATAAAGGAAGGTAATGCATTGGAAGGAATGAAAATAAAGTCCTGGCCATGTGTAGTATACTTAAAAATGTGTTCTCCACCACAATAGCTGAAATCTTATGTGAATTTTCAGAAGCTAAATGAATAGCCACTGCTCCTCCCAAGGAACAATCAAAAAAGAAAATTTTTTGTTTTGTCAAGGTCAGGTCTAGTCATCACATAGTCTAGCATAGCTTCAGAATCTAAGTAGAGTCCTTCTTCATTTGCTTCTCCATCACTTTCCCCATATCCTCGATAATCAACAAGCAAAAGATGAACTTTGAGATTAACCAACATAAGCAACACATTTGGTAACCTATGACCTATGTTGCCTGCATTCCCATGAAAATAAATTATGGTTGGACAATAGGGTGAATTGTCTCCAGTATATCTTACCAAAATAAGATTCAGATGCACTCCATCTTTGGTTCTGATAAAAATGTTTTCATGTGGAATACCAGTGGGCATGAGAACATAAAGGCGTGAGGAAGATGGCTGTTCTAGAAAATAGAGCAATATGTCCTGGAACTTATATAGAATACCTGCTATTGATATGATTATTAACAAAAATAAGATAATGCCTCCATACAGATGAAAAGTCACTATTAAAGGTGAGAGAGAAATACGGCAGAGAGCCCAAGACCAGGAGGCCAAGGTTATTAACCATCTTTCAACAAAGTTCCACAACATCCAGGGCTTTTCCATTGTAGCTCTTTGTAAGTGTCTTAGACCTGCTCGTGTCAGCCGCAGACACGCAAGCAGATGCCACTTAGCAGCATCCTCCCGTGCCACTTCCGTCACTCCACATCATCCTCCTCCAGTTGAGGGGTGCTGCTGTCAACTCAGCCTCTAGCCAGAGGTCCTGGGGCACCCTCTCGACTCCTCCACTTCTGGCCCACACTCAGTGTTGCTAGCAAATACTCCCGACGGCTCCCACATCACCAGTTCTCCACCTCACTCTCCCAGTCATTCTACCCAAGACAATTATTTTAAACTAGTGGCCTGGTGCATGAAATTCATGCATGGAAAGGGGTTCCCTCAGCCCAGCCTGCACCCTCTTCCAATCAGGGACCCCTTCAGGGATGTCTGACTGTTGGCAGTCAGAGATGTCTGACTGTTGGCAGTAGGACATCCCTCTCACAATCTAAGAACACTGGCTCCTAACTGCTCATGGCCTGCCTGACTGATCGCCCCTAATCCCTCTGCCTGCTTGCATGATTGCCCCTAACCACCGCTGCCTGCCTGATCACCTCTAACCACCTCTGCCTGTCTGCCTGCCTGATCACTCCTAAGTGCTCCCCTGCTGGCCTGATTGCTCCTAACTGCCTCTGCCTTGCCCCACACCTGGGACCCAGGCTTCCCTCCCTCTGGCCAGCTATAGGCACCCAGGACCTGGGCCAGCTTCACTTAGGCTGGCCACAGCCACAGGCATCCACAGGCACCCAGGACCACAGGGCATGCTGCCTAACCCCAGGGTCGGAAAGGAACGCCGCCCCTCTATGTTCCTGCTTGGCCAAGTCCCCCTACTCTGACTGCCGTGGCTTAAAGAACTTTCTATATATGTTCTCCTCAGCCTCCTGGGGAGAGGGTGTGAGCTGAGAAACGGGAGATGCTGCAGCCCCACTGAGGGCGCACCTTCCTCAGCATCTTCAGAAGCCAGAGCGCCTGGCTGGTGGGTGCTGTGGTTGGAAGGCTCCCGGCTCCAATCCTGGCCCAAGGAGGCGGGGAGCTGCAGAGTGTGCGTGGTGCTTGGAGAAAGGGTGACCTCACTGGACTCACACACACTGCCACTGACAACGGCATGAGGTCATAGAGATGCACCACTTGAAGGAGCAGAGAAATGCATCCAGAACTGGGGGATCCCACGCCAACCCAGCAGGCAGGTACCTCTTGACAGCACACCCCGCAGGCAGCTTGCCCCGCAGCCCCAGGTGGGCCTCCCACAACCGCCCCGCCCCGCCCCTCCGCGGGGCCCCGCCTGGGAAGCGCATGCATGCTGCGCCGCTGCCACCACTGCAGCCAACCGCCCAGCGGCGCCCGCCCCACAGGGCTCTGGCCTGGGGAGCGCATGCTGCACCACGGCCATGCCCCCACAGGCCTCGCCGGCCTCACCTCCTGTCCTGCTGTCCACGCTCCCTGCATCTGCCACCAGAACTACATTTCCCAGAACTTCTGGTGCTCCCTGCACTCGATGTCTTCTTCTGGTTCAGTTATGCATGAACCAAGAGAACTGTGAACTTCCTGCACCGGGTAATGGCCACCGGGGTCTCTGCACACCCCAAAGACTGGCAGCCAGTCCCCCTCGACCCATCATGGGTGCTGGGCTGTAGGGCATGCAGGGACCCCTGGGCCTCACACAGTGGCGACCACCAAAGTATCCGCATGCTACAGAGGGCAGCAGCCAGCTGCCTGTCGTAGGCACTAGGCTGGGGGTGTGGACCCAAAAACTGCTGCTTGGCTCACAGCCCTGCCTCGCACCTGGCGCTCATTATCCAAGGTGCCCCGGGTGCTCATTTGCATGGCCCACATGACAGGTAAACTCCACAGCTCAGTCACAGCCTAACTATCAGAGCAACCAACATGCGAGCCTCGTGACATTTTATCTTATCTTTCTGTATGGCAGGGCACACTAATAATTACTGAACATGTGCTCTCCTGAAATGACCCTTTGAAGGCCCAAGGTGCATCACCTCCTCCCTAGCTCACAAAGTCACACCTCAATTTCCCTTTCTGTCTTTGAACCTCAGTGCATATGGAGTGTCTGACTCTCATATTAAAGTATGCAGGGTTTCCATCCGTACAGTGTGTGTTAAATTTGGGTTATTTCCTTGGGTTAATCTGTCTGAAATCTATTTGATTATTAGATCAACTGAGGGTAGAGGAACATTTTCTCCTCCTCCACACTAGGAAATAATACTCAGTGTGTGTTGGTTTATTAAAATGAGACAAAAAGTGAACATTGTAAGATGACTGAGCTGATGATGATAATGTGACTTTATTTCATTACTAGAGGCCCAGTGCATGAAATTCTTGCACAGGGGTTGGGGGATGTCCCTCAGCCCAGCCTGCACCCTCTCCAATCTGGGACCCCTCAAGGGATGTCCGACTGCCAGTTCCCAGTAGGATAGGGCCTAAACAGGCAGTTGGACATCCTTCTCATAATACAGGACTGCTGGCTCCCAACTGCTCACCTACCTGCCTCCCTGATTGCCCCTAACTGCTTCTGCCTGCCAACCTGATCATCCCCTAACCACTACCCTGCCAGCCCAATTGATGTTTAATTGCTCCCCTGCCAGCCTGTTTGCCCCCAATTTTCCTCCTCTGCTATCCTGGTCACCCCTAACTGCCCTCCCCTGATTGCCCCCAACTGCCCTCCCTTGCAGGCCTGGTCCCTTCTAACTGTCCTCCCCTGCTGGCCATCTTGTGGTAGCCATCTTGTGTCCACATGGGGGCAGGATCTTTGACCACATGAGAGCAGCCCTCTTTTGTGTTGGAGTGATGGTCAATCTGTGTATTACTCTTTTATTAGATAGGATAGAGGCCTGGTGCATGGGTGGGGGCCAGCTGGTTTCCCCTGAAGGGTGTCCCGGATCAGGGTGGGAGTTCCCTTGGGGCTTGGGGCAGCCTGGGCGAGGGGCCTAAGGTTGTTTTGCAGGCCAGCCATGCCCCCCAGTGACCCAAGCAGAGGCCCTGGGATCTGGGATTAATTTATGTTCTATAATTGAAACTTTGTAGCCTGGAGCAGAGCCAAGCCTTCTACTTGCTCCATGGCAACAGCCATTTCTGTTTGGTTTTATTTAAATTCTATAATTGAAACTTTGTAGCCTAGAGTGGAGGCGTAGGCCCACCAGTACTGCAGAAGCTTGACTTCTTTCATTGCCCTGGCAACTCTAGCCTCTACTCTCTCCAGCTCCATGGTTGCCACCATTTCTGTTGGGATTATGTATCTTCTATAATTGAAACTTTGTAACATTGAGTGAAGGCCTACGCTGGCAAGAGCAGGCGGAAAGCTTGGCTTCCTCCATTGCTGGGGAAACCCAAGCCTCCTTCCTGCTCTCAGTGGCTGCAGCCATCTTGGTTGGGATTTATTTGCATAATTTGCTCTTGGTTGGCTGATGGGTGTGGCTGATGGGTGTGGCTTGATCAGAGGTATGGTCCATTTGCACATTCCTCTTTTATTAGATAGTCCCCTTGTGCGTTAGGTTTTTATTATCTCCATTAAACTGACGAATCAGCTGAGACTCAGAAAGTCAACAATTTGCCCAGGGTCACCCAGCTAGTAAAAGGTAGAGCCTGTTTTTAAACCCCTCTGACTGTGCTCCTGAAATCACACTCCTAACCACTGAACAAGATGGGGCAAAGATGAGCATTGAGGAGATGAGAAGGGTTTGATGTCATGGCAAGGCTCTTGGCTAGAGCTATGTCCTGTCAAAATTGATGAGCAATCCTCCAGAAACTTTTGGAGACCTTTTCTGATAGTATAATAAGGACACAGTGCTTACATGCACGCATGCTAGGACAAAAGTACTATTTACATTATGTTAATTGTATAATTATGTGCATATGTGCACATTGTGGGCCTGTGTCTGGCCATGTACCTTAAACCTGTCTTTGTAGCTGGGGCACCTGCCAGGGAGCAGCTCCCTGGGTGCAGAACCACAGCCAGAGGCGGGGCAGCAGCGTCCTCTCTGGTGCTTCCATGGCAGGCCCTGAGGCTGAAACCTGGAGGAGTTGGCAGGTCACCATCCTGTGTTTCAGCTGAACGGCTCCACCGAATGGCAAGATCTAGACTAAGATTGTCGTTGCAGTAAACCTCTGTCCCCAGAACACCCACTTTATAAAGATACATGTTGCCCTAGCTGCTTTGGCTCAGTGGATAGAGTTGTAGGCCTGTGGACTGAAGAGTCCTAGGTTCGATTCTGATCAAGGGCACATGACCAGCTTATGGGCTTGATCCCCAGTAGGAGGAGTACATGAGGCAGCTAGTCAATGATTCTCTCTCATCATTGATATTCCTATCTCTCCTTCTCTCCCTCTCTCTTCCTCTCTGAAATCATTAAGAATATATTTAAAAAATAAATAAAAGATACATGTTGAGTTAGCTGAAGGCTCATCTTAGAAAACATACTCATGTTTGCGAATGCTTGCTATTTGAACTTGTGAGCCAGACGTCCAATGGCATTCTCTCTTCGTGCAGCCAGAGTCAGAGCCATGGCTCCAAAACCTCGAGGAGGAAAGAGTCCGCGAGGAGGCAAAACAAAGAGAGGAAAACGTGGTGAAAGCAAGGACCTAAAACATGGTAGGACTGTCTTTTCATTAATGGGATTTTTATGAGTTCAGTGTCTGTACAGTTAGCAGCCAAAATGATCATGGCCTTATGTATCAAATAAACTTAAATATGTTGGCTGTCACAAAGCTAAACACAGTGGAATTCAAAACATGGGCATTTATTCTCATTTTGTGTGTATTTCGTTACCATTGAACACCACAGGAAACATATCATGTAGAGACAATCCTGTGAGAAAGACAATTATTCAGATTCTGTTTATTTAATTATTCATAAAGTAGTTTAAGACTTTGAGACCTGGTTAAAAGAATGTAATAAACTAAGATATACATGTGATTCAAACATGTCAATTTGACATTATTTTGTTATATTCCAGGTACTGAAGAACCAGAACCTGTAAATATGGAGAGCCTGGGTAAGTGGAAACAATGTAGAACCTGTTCCCAGGTGTAATTTTAATATGTGATAAGTAAGTGAAAATTGTACAAATTGAAGCAATTGATCAACATGTACATGGACTAAAATCACATCAGGTCATTGCGAATATAAAATGAAAGATGTTAAAGAAAATAAAAAGTAAGAGTGAAAGAAAGAATTTTAAACTGAGAAATAGACTCAGGCCAACCCATCCCTTCAAAATCCAAATTGAATGATGATTGAGAGACCTTTTGTAATTATAAAGTGTGGTAAGTGTGCAAGTTATTGCTTTTATTACAATGATATTTTTAAAACTCTGGCTCATAAACAATATTTATCTGTACTTCCCAATAAGATTCCACTATTTCAAGGAGAAAGGCTGAGTGTTAAACAAAGAAGCTAGAACTTAGACAGCCAAACTAATGTTGTCCCTATTTTCAGAGGCTAAATAACTAGCAAGCCTTTGTTTTTGTTGCTGCTCAAACTTTTTCTCAGAATTGACTTAGGAAACAGAGGAAACAGCAAGGGTGGAAAGGTAAAGAGTTAAGAGCCTGCAGGCCGTTGTGAAGATTTTGGCTGTTAATCATACAGGGTAAGCAACTGTTGGCGGTATTTAAGTAGAGCAGTGAGTGGCATGATCTGACTTAACGTCTCCACTGGGTTAACCTGACTACTCTGTTGAGAACTGCAAGGGTGAGAACAGAAGCAGAGTGTGCTTAGGGAACTATTGCAACAATCCAGGAAGGAGAAGGCGGTGGCTTGGGCCAAGGTGGCAGATGGGGTGGAGATGATAGGAGGATGTCAGCTAACAGTAAATGGCACTGGAGCAGACTATGCTGCCCAACAAGTATGTATTGAATTAATGAATGTATCACCCATAAATGCCGAAGCCATTTTTGACCCTTTTCTCTTCCCACACCCTTACTTCCCTTTAAATCTTCCCAACTCCTATTAATTTCACCTCTAAAATGTATCTCAAACTCATTCATCTCACGTATCGCCACATCTACTACCTTACCCCAAGCCTCCACATTCCTCGCTTAGATGAGTTCCTTAGCTCCTACCTGGTATCATTGTTTCCATTCAGCCTCCTTCAATACCTTGTGCACCCAGCAACCTGCCATGTTTATCTATTTCTTGCTTAAACTCTCCCGAGGCTATTCTTTGTGGCCTTGGCTCTGCCTTCCTCTCTGATCATTACTCTTCATCTTCTGCGCTATCCATGGTTCACTAGTCATGCTTAGCACAGAACCCACCACATTTGTTCCTGCCTCAGGGCCTTTGCTCTTGTTCCATGTGCCTGGATAGCTCTTTCTCCAAATCTCTATGCATCTAACTCCTCATCATTCAGGTCTAGACTCCAGTCTCATCTCTGGAAGAGGCATTTCCTGAAGGCCTCTCTTTCATCTACTACCCTTGCCTTCATAGCACTTACCACAATTCTAAAGTTAAAGTACAGTCGATTCTCATGTTTTATGGATGTTCTATACAGTTGCTATGAACACTGAAGAAGCAAATACTGAGCCATTGCTCTTAGGGGAAATACAGGGTTAGAATGCTATGAACCTATGGTCATGACATTTCCATTAACCAATCAACATATAACCTTTTTATGTGTTTTTCCTTTTAAAGACACTTTATCATATGCTATTATTATATATTCACTAATGTATATTCATTATATATATATATATATATATATATATATATATATTCATTTATATATCTATATGTGTATATATATTAGAGGCCCAGTGCATGAAATTCATGCATGGGAGGTGGGGGTCCCTCAGCCTGGCCTGCACACTCTCTAGTCCAGGACCCCTCAGGAGATGTCCAACTGACTCTCACAATCTGAGACAGCTGGCTTCTAACTGCTCACCTGCCTGCCTGCCTGATCACCCCTAACCACCTCTGCCTGCCTGTTTGATTGCCCTTAACTGCTCCCCTGCTGGCTTTATTGCCCCTAACTGCATGTGCCTCGCCCTGCACCCAGGACCCAGGATTCCCTCCTCCAGCCAATCGCAGGCACCAGGGACCCGGGCTTTCCTCCCTCTGGCCAGCCGCAGGCACCCAGGACCAAGGCCAGCTTCGCCAGGGCCAGCTGCAGCCATAGGGGACCATGGGTGGCCAGCTTAGCCTGGGCCACAATCACAGGTGCCTGGGACCATAGGGCAGGCAGCTTGTCCCTCTCCCAGGCTGCAGCCCTAGCCACTGGTGTCTGGGACCATGGGGCGGGTAGCTTGTCCCTCTCCCAGGCCACAGCCCCAGCTGCTGGCACCCAGAACCATGAGTTGGGTGGCTTGTCCCTCTCCCGTGCCACAGGCATAGGCACAGCCACTGGTGCTCAGGACTGTGGCCTCTTGGGCTGCAGCCTGGCTGATCCCCTTTTCTCTCTTATGAGCTCATTTGTGCCTTGCTGGTCCCCATTCCTCTCTCCCCTGTGTTGAGTGTCTGAGCCATTATGGCGTGATCGCATGAGGGCATGATGACCATTTGTATATTAACTCTTTATTATATAGAACTAGAGGCCCATTGCACAAAATTCATGCAAGGAGCTCTGCCCTCTGCTGCCTCTGCCTTGGCCCTGGCTGCCATGGCTTCATCCAAAAGGATATCCAGTCTAATTAGCACATTATACTTTTATTATTATAAATTCATTAATAAGCACTCACAGAAGACAGCACTGTAACTCATGCTTTAACCATACTTATCTAATACTAGAGGCCCAGTGCATGAAATTCATGCATGGGAGGGTTGTCCCTCAGCCCAGCCTGCACCCTCTCTAATCTGGGACCCCTGGAGGGATGTCAGACTGCCCGTTTAGGCCTGATCCCGGTAGAATCCAGGTAAGATCGGGCCTAAACAAACAGTCGGACATCCTTCTCACAATTCAGGACTGCTAGCTCCATCTGCTTGCCTGCCTGCCTCCCTGATTGCCCCTAACTGCTTCTGCCTGCCAGCCTGATAACCCCCTAACCACTACCCTGCCAGCCTGATTGATGTCTAACTGCTCCCTTGCCAGCCTATTTGCCCCCAACTTCCCTCCTCTGCCAGCCTGGTCACCCCTAACTGCCCTGGTCACCTCCCCTGCTGGCCTGATCGCCCACAACTGCCCTCCCTGGCAGGCCTGGTCCCTCCCAACTGCCCTCCCCTGCTGGCCTGATGGCCCACAACTGCCCTCTCTTGCAGGCCTGGAACCTTTCACTGTCCTCCTCTGCTGGCCATCTGTGGTGTCCATCTTGTGACCACATGGGGGCAGGATCTTTGACCACATGGAGGAAGCCCTCTTGTGTGTTGGAGTGATGGTCAATCTGTGTTTTATTAGATAGTATAGAGGCCTGGTGCAAGGGTGGTTTGCCCAGGTAGGTGTCCTGAATCAGGGTGGGGGTTCTCTTGGGGTGTGGAGTAGTCTGGGTGAGGGGCCTATGGTGGTTTGCAAGGCAGGCCATGCCCCCCAGTGATACAAGTGGAGGCCCTGGGATCTGGGATTAATTTATGTTCTACAATTGAAACTTTGTAGCCTAGGGTGGAGCCAAGCCTTCTGCTCACTTTGTGGTGACAGCCATATCTGTTTGAAATTTTATAGCCTAGAGTAGAGGCCTATACTAGGGATGCAGAAGTTTGGTTTCCTCCATCACCTCTGCTCTCTCAAGCTCCGTGACTGATGCCATTTCTGTTGGGATTTATGTATCTTTTATAATTGAAACTTTGTAGCATTGAGTGCAGGCCTAGGCCGGCAAGAGCAGGCGGAAAGCTTGGCTTCCTCCATTGCTGGGGAAACCCAAGCCTCCCTCCTGCTCTCAGTGGCCACAGCCATCTTGTTTGGGGTTTATTTGCATAATTTGCTCCTGATTGGTTGATGGGCATGGCTGTGGGCATGGCTTGATCGGAGGTATGGTCAATTTGCATATTACTCTTTTATTAGGTAGGATATGGATTTCCTCCACGAAGGGCATCACAGCTTTCTTGAGTTTAGGAACACTGTACAGCATTTCAACACCACACTTGAGAATCAGTTTAGATAACAAAGTCACCAATAAAAAGCACAAAAATGTGGAAAACGTGGCACTAACTAGACAGTGGAAAGGACACTTGTTTCCTGTCTGAACTGAAATAAGATGCAGAGCATGGGCTTGTTGGACCTCAGCTCACAATGTGCTCATTGGACAACTCAAATTATTTTACCACTCTGGGCACATCCACTAATGACCATGAAAGTGCCACAACTATTGATTTTAGGATTACAAATAAAGTTTAGCAAGTGAATTCGCAAATACAAAATTAGTAGATAATGAGAAGCAACTATTTACTTGTTAATGCATTTATAATCTAGTTACACACACACTTTTTCACACACATATACACATACACACACTCCCAGGGAACAGAAAATGCTCTTGTACTTCAATGCTTAGAACAGATCTTGACACATAATACATAGTAAATAAATATTTGTTGATTGATTGATTGCATGCATGAGTGAAGGAATGAATGAACTGCTTTCTCTCTTCTTTCTTCCTGTCTAAGTAAACCAACCCACCACCACTCCTACCTTTCTTAGTTCTATCTCTCACCCTGTTCTCTCCTAGTTAGCACTTTTCACAACTTGTACTTGCGTATATCTGAGTGTATTTGTCTGATTTTTGTGCCCCCTCTAGACTGTATACATGGGCACTAGCATCATGCTTTTCATCTAATAGGTGCTAGATGAAATAATTTTTCACCAATTATTTCTTGACTAAATAATTGGTAAAAAACAAAACAAACAAACACCTCCATGAACCTGAGAAGGGACACAGTTGAGATGTTTCAGCTGGAAGGGAAAGGACTGAAAGAGAGAAGTGATTTTGTTTGTTTATTGGAGAATAAACCAAGCAAACAAACCTCTGAATCTATAATAATAAAAGTGTAATATACTAATTAGACCAGACATCCTTCTGGACAAAGATACAGAACCACGGGGCAGGTGGTAGTGAGACTTGAAAGTAGATTTTGACTTAGCATCCTACTATATTAGGACCTCTCTCCTCTACTCCAGGACTCTTCTCAGGGAACATCAGGATCCCTTTGATGTCCTTGCTATGGGACCCTGCCATTATTAACATCACTTGGGCCTCATGGCTGTCATGCTCGAGGGGGCAAGGACTCCCTTTCTTATCAAGGGACCAAGGGACCCTCAGACTAGCTAACCAGCTGTCTCCTGAGGACCTAAGGGCAACACCTAGAGGTTTCTAGAGAATAGTATCCCTTTAGCTCTATAATATAATAAGCACTAGAGGCCCTGGAGGTGCATGAATTCGTACATGGGTGGGGTCTCTCAGGGTGCCCTGCAGGGATGGGGCCCCCTCTCACACCCCCAGCCTCACAGCCCTGCAGCCGTGCTTGGCACCCCACCTTGGCCTGGTGGTGGCCCCTCACCTGCTTCACAATCCGGCCTGCAGGGAAATTGATCGGGGCTGGGCCCGATCACAGCTCTCTCAGCACCTGAGAGCTGAGCAGCAGCCCTGCCACCTCCCCCTCGCGTGCCCCTCCCTACCCCCCCCCCCCCCCCCCCCCGCTGCTGCTGGTTGCCATCTGCGGGATGATCGGTAGAGTGATTCGGCCGCTGCTTATACCCGCCTTGGCCTGGCACTGCCCACTCACCTGCTCCACCATCTCACAGCAGCCTCACTCTCATCAGGGCCGGCACCGCCCCACTGCCACCCACTGCCAGCCGTGTTGCCAAAGCCTGCCATATTCCACGCCACCCCATGATAGCACACGTCATGGCAAACAGTCAAACTCCCGGGCCAACGACAGCCCGAAGGGACAATTTGCATATTAGACTTTTATTATATAGGATTATTGTAGCCATGACAAGATGGAGGTGCTGTGATATCCAAAAGTGAAATTACCCAAATTATGATTACAAATCATACTTTAATACAGGTTAGGTTATCAGCGGTATATTAATTCCATGTTGTTGCCATAACAAATTGCCACAAATTTATTACCTTACAGTTTGGAAATAATAGTCTGAAATTACTTCTACTGGGATAAAGACTAGGTGTTGGCAGGGCTGATTCCTTCCAGAGTCTCTGAGAGGAAAATGTTTCCTTCCCTTTTTAAGCTAAAAACGCTCTGTATTCATTGACTCTTGGCCCCTTCCTCTGTCTTTAAAGCCTGCAGCATTGCATCTTCTAAACGTTCTCTTTCTTTGACCTCTGCCTCACTGTCATGTCTCCTTCCTTGACATTGACCCTCCTGCCTTATACCGACCTTTGTGATTATATTGGGCCCAGGGTCATTAGCATAATCAATCAATTGACAGTGTCAGAAATGAGGCCATGGACATCTTTTGTGGCACATTATTCTGCTCATCACCAGTGATTAAGAATAGCACAGGTTTTTTAATTAGAGAGACCTGGTTCAAATCATACTGCTGCCACTTATGACTATGTGGCCACAAATGACTTTCTCTCTGGGAGTCTCTACTTCATCCCAAGAATGAGGTAGTGACACCCACCTCCTGAGACTCTGCAAAAGAATAGAAAACCCAGAATTCAACCCAAACCACTATGCCCAATTAATATTTGACAAAGGAGGCATGAACATAAAATGGAGTCAAGATAATCTCTTCAACAAATGGTGTTGGGAAAATTGGACAGATACATGCAAAAAAATGAAACTAGAGCACCAACTTACACCATACACAAAAATAAACTCAAAATGGATCAAAGACTTAAACATAAGAAGGGAAACCATAAAAATGCTAGAGGAATCCACAGACAGAAAATCTCAGACATATGCCGCAGGAACTTCTTCAATGATACGGCTCCTAGAGCAATGGAAACCAAAGAGAAAATAAACAAATGGGACTACATCAAAATTAAAAGCTTTTCCACAGCAAAAGAAACCATCAACAAAACAACAAGAAATCCCACTGCATGGGAGAACATATTTGCCAATGTCACCACAGACAAGGGTTTAATCTCCAACATTTACAGGGAACTCATACAATTTAACAAAAGGAAGATAAACAATCCAATCAAAAAATGGGCAACAGACCTAAAGAGATATTTTTCGAAGGAGGAAAGAAGGAAGGCTAAGAGACATATGAAAACATGCTCAAAGTCACTAATTATCTGAGAGATGCAAATCAAAGCA
This sequence comes from Antrozous pallidus, assembly GCA_027563665.1. Lineage (NCBI taxonomy): Eukaryota > Metazoa > Chordata > Mammalia > Chiroptera > Vespertilionidae > Antrozous > Antrozous pallidus. Next base: position 147,044,058 of record CM050508.1, on the reverse strand, counting down.
ACAATGAGGTATCATCTCCTGTCAGAATGGCAATCAACAAATTAACGAAAGATAAATGTTGGCGAGGATGCGGAGAAAAAGGATCTCTTTTGCACTGCTGGTGGGAATGCAGACTGGCGCAGCTACTGTGGAGAACAGTATGGAGTTTCCTCAAAAAACTAAAAATGGAGCTCCCATTTGACTCAGTGATCCCACTTTTAGGAATATATCCCAAGAAACTAGAAGCGTGAATCAGAAAGGATTTATGCACCCCTATGTTCATTGCAGCACAATTGATCATAGCTAAGATTTGGAAACAGCCTAAGTGCCCATCAGCAGATGATTGGATTAAAAAACTGTGGTACATCTACATAATGGAATACTGCAGTAAAAAAGAAGGAGTTCTTACTATTTGCAACAGCATGGATGGAATCAGAAAGCATTATGCTAAGTGAAATAAGCCAGTCAGAGAAAGACAAATATCACATGATCTCACTCATTTGTGGAATATAATGAACAACATAAACTGATGAACAGGGACAGATCCAGAGGCAGAGAAGCACTGACCAGAATGCTGGTCCTCAGGGGGAAGGTATTGGGGGGGGGGGGGGGGGAGAAAGGAGGAGAGATCAACCAAAGGACTTGGATGCATGAATATAAGCCTAACCAATGGACATGAACACCAGGGGTGTGAGGGCATGAGTCGGGGGAGGGTTGGGGGGTTAATAGACAGATAAGGACACATATGTAATACCTTAATCAATAAAGAAATTGTGAAAAAAAAAGAAGTTAGATCAGGTAGTACCCGCACTTCTACTTACATAGGCTGTTGCCGCGACCTTCGCAGTGGGGTTCGGGATCTGAAGGAGGGGCTGACACACAAGTGAAAATACTATACAAGAAATATGAATTTAGAAGGCATTTGGGGCCAGGTGGAGCCTCTTTCTTGAAGAGACACACTGACTTCTCCCATAGTCCACTTTTTATTTATTTGGATACACTTTTGCCCTTTAGCAATGCATATAAGCAGATCAAAAGTAAAAATTGGTAAACAGTGTAAGGATTATCATGTTAGAAAATTGCCTTGAGCCACTGAGCCCACAGCAGGGCAGTATTATGCTGATTTTCATCCTTGCTGAATATCAAAGTCCATTGGTCTTTCAGTGTTTTCTTTTTGCATTAATATGCTAACTGCTGTTGGCTTTAGCCTCCAGCAGGTTGTCTCAAAGTTCACCTTAACTGTTGTTACTAAGAGATACCATATATTGGGCCAATTTGAACTTGGTAAGGTATATAAATGTCTAGTCACTATGCTGTACACCTGAAGCTAATATATTATTATATGCCAACTGTAATTGAAAAATACTTTTTTTAAATGAGGGCATAAAAATAGTGAATTCAATCAATACATGATAATGGAGGGTCCAAAAAATAGACCCATATATGTGGTCAATTTATTTTCAACAAAAATGCAAAGGTAATTCAATGGAGAAGGGTGGTCTTTTCAACAAACAATGCTGGATCTATTGCATATCTATATACAGAAAGGTGAACTTCAGTCTATACACCATACACAAAAATTAATTCAAATGGATCATAAACCTAAATGTAAAACCAAATATTATAAAACTTCTAGAAGACAACATAGGAGAAAATCTTGTGAACTTGGGTTAGGCAAAGATTCCTAGATACCATACCCAATGTGAATAACAATGTGGGTGAATAATAGCCACTGACTATTTCATGAATATGTGCATCTATGAAGCAAATGGTACACTTGAAATACACAGTTTATTATTTGTTAATTAAATCTCAATAATAACTGCTCTTTAAAAAATAAACAGCAAACAAAACGTTTTAAAAGAAGATACAGATGAAATGCATGGGAGTTCTTTATTTCTGTTTCAACATACAGGACATGGTTTATAGTTCATAGGCCTCTTTTTTGTTGACACAGTAAGATTTCCAGGAGTGAGTTGTATAGAGTTTGGGTCTGTTTTTGGCTCCTGCTCTATTGGTCTGCTAGGTAAATAACTGCCATTCACCGCATCCTATGGAATGTCACCCCTCTCACCTCTCTGACTGTGTGAAGGAGCAGACCCTTCTCCTGGGCTCTGCTGGGGTCACACATTGGAGAGAAAGTATAGGAGGGTAGTTAGAGTGCAGGGACCTTGGTTTGAATTCCAGATCCCCTATTTCCAACTCCTAGATCCTGACCTTGGATACAGTATTTCAATTCTGTAGGACTCCCTTTGCTCAGCTTTTTTTTTTTTTTTAAAGAATGCACTTATACTAATCTCTTAGAATGTCGTAAAGATTAAGTTAATTAATGATACACGTGAAGTGTTCAGAGCAGCACCTTGCATGCAGTAGGTACTCTACAGAAGTTACTCTCATTAACCTGGCCATTGGGTACCCACATTGTTATTCACTCACCGCCCTCGCCTGGCACCCTATCCAGCAAATCTTGCTCCTGACTCTGTAAGGTTCAGGAAGCCTTGCAGACCTTTTCCTCTGCTCCAACAACTTCCTCACCTTCCTGGAGCAACCAACATCCCACACTCAACTGGAGCCATAACTGACCCTGGAGCTTATCTCATTGCTAATCACCATAGCCTCATTGTTGTATGCCTGGGGTGCTGTCTTCAGTGTAGGCCTCAATGCCTAAATAGTAGTATCCTTTTTATTGAATTTTGCCAGAAACTCTTGGGGAAGGCCAGAAGCATCAGGCCTTGCTCTGTGAAGTTTAGCCATTGTTCAGGTAGGGCTTGAAAGGAGTAGACTGTGGGGATTTTGCATGAAGTTATGAATGACTGCCAATTGCAACTAGAAACAGTCTACTCATTTTACTAACTTCCAGATAAAGGAAAGAATGTCATAATAAAATACTTGTTACATACAGTAATATTAAAGGTAGTATTTAAAATTCCATATAAGATACTGCATATGGAATGGCTAGAAGGAAGTAGAATGAACTATTAATAGAGGTTCTCTCTTGAGATGTAGTAATATGGGTAATTGTTTTTTTCTTTCTTTTGACATTTGTTTTTATAATGGAAGGACTTACTTTAAAAGTAAGAATAATGAGCCCCAGCTAATGTGAATTTCGACCTAACCAGAAGGTCACAGTTTGATTCCTAGTTAGGGCACATGCCCAGGTTCTAGTCTCCATCCCCAGTAGTGGGAGTACAGGAGGCAGCTGATCAATGTTTTGAACGTCATTGATTTCTCTCTCTCTCTCTCTCTCTCTCTCTCTCTCTCTCTCTCTCTCTCTCTCTCTCTCATCTTCCTCTCTGAAATCAATAAAAATATATTTTAAAAATAAGAGCCATGATTTTAAAGACTTTTAAAAATTCTAACCAAGACAAGTATTTAAAGCAAACAATTGCATGTTTCCCATTACTAATGTTTTACATGATTACGTTTAATATAAAAATTCCACTTTGTCTTCCCCAGGTCATCCAGAAATTTATCCTTTAGTGTTAACTACCAGGACTCAAGAAATATTCAGTTGCCGAATAGATGAAGATCTGACAGATGAGAAACCTTATAAACTTATCAAAAAACAAGACATTTTGGCAGACTTTCAAAACAGAGCTGCAGTGTCTGATTTCCACCCAGTCAAAAAACTTATCCTGGTAAGTACAACATCCCTCTTCATTTTTCAGTCTTGCTTAAAGGGGTTCCTGATACATAATTATGAAAGTTGGAGCTATTGCTGCATTCACATCTGGCATTTGCCAGGAGCATGGGCACATACTAGCTTGCCCATGCCTTGGGAATCCTGCTTAATGATTCTCTATGAAAAGCAAACACTCATTGACACTTAGTGACTGTCTTATTCCACACCCAGAAATGCTAATCCTTGCCCAATTGTAACTGGAATAAGAATCTATCTTTATTTTCCCATACTATCTTAAATGTTTAACTCATAATTTTGTTCCTGATTTGTCTCCAAGCATGCAACAGAGCACAATACCAAATTAAAGAAATGCTTCTTTTTTTCCTATTAGAAATAAAATTGCACGGTAAATTTCCCTGAACCTATTGTATCTTAAAAGCTTTTAAGAGTTAATCTGATAATTGTGCAACTTGGGCTTATTGACCATCGATTAGTAGTATGGTGATCTTTTTACAATTGATTGATTGATTAGAGAAATGTCAATTTTGTGTCGATATCAGAATAAATTGAATGACCACTGGACATCATTAACCTTCTTTCCTTTTCAGTAGCATGTTGTTTAATTTCCACATATTTGTGAATTTTCCAGTTTTCTTTGTGTAATTAATTTCTAGTTTTATACCAGGGTGGTCAGAAAATATGTTTGATATGATTTCAGTCCTCTTACATTTATTAAGACATTTTTTGTGGCCTAACATATGATCTATCATTTTAAATGTTTCATGTGCACCTGAAAAGAATGTACAGGGCTTGACAAAAGAAGGTTTACAGTTGTGAGTGTGCGAAACAGAAAGTTTATTCTTGTATAGTTATTGTATTATTTCCCATGTAAACAACTGTGCCGGGGTTCTTATTCCCCAGCCTTACAAAGGGTTCAGCATTCTGGAGAAAGGGCTGCACGTAGATGATTAAGAAGGAATCCATGGACGAAAGATATTTTTGAAAGGCATTGAGGATCAGAGGAGCTTCTAGCTGAAGGAGATAGAAGGCTCTCCTCCTTAACCAAGGACCATGCCTTTATTAAACACAATTTGTCCCAAGGCAAGGTGGAAATACACACTTAAAAGGGTAGGGTATCAAAGGGTATACAGAAACATTGTCAGTTTGAGGAATAGCCTACAGCTATTCAGGTGTTTGGCCAACAGGAGGCAATAAAATGCCCTGAGTTGTCTGGCAGTTAACAATTCTTTTCAGGTTTGGGGGGAGTGCCTTTTAGCTGTTTCCAACAGGTAAACTACATGTGACTCAACCTTGTTGAGCTCCCCAAGCTTCACCAACCTTTTGGTAAATCTCTTGTAATTATTACATACATGTTGGAATTGGTTCTCAGCACAACTGTAAGCCTACTTTTGCCCACCCTGTATATTTTGTTGCTTTTGGATGAAATATTCTATAACCTTCTCCTTTGATTATATTCCTGTAGGGGTATCCTGGAGATGAGATTCTGGTTGTTCATGACAAAGACTTCCAATATGGACTTAACTTTTATGTTGTTGGAACAGAAGAGGGCAAGGAAAACTATTTCACTGTAAGCACACCCAAGCCTTTGCGTTTTGTGGGTTATCAGAAGGGAGCGGTACCTCTCGCGGAGACCTATGTATGCATGGTTATGATTCTTCTTGTTCAGCCCCCTTTCTCCAGGGCCTGGATCAAGTTCTCCCACCTAGAGTAGATGAGCAGTAAAATATGGGGTGAGCTAAGTCAAACATCTCAGGATAGCAGATATTCTGCTTATTTGCCTTTATTGGCCCAATGAGAGCAGAAACAGCAAATCTGGAGTGCCACTGCCCTCAGCCACTCCTCCACCCATATTCCTGGTTCTCCTCTTGCCCTCTCCATAGCTTAAGTAAGTTACTGAAACTCTCATCTGCAAAATGGTGGCACCAATAGTGCCCATTCCAAGGCTGTTATAAAAATTAAATGGGCTAACACAAGGTAAAGCCCCCTTATTATAGGGTTTGCTATGATTATTGAGAAGTAAGTTTTTAAAAGAACGACTTGGTCAGTGGGCTGTTGGTGGGGAGGGAAGCAGAAATTTTTAAAAATTGTAGCTTTCAAAGAAAAGAAAATTCGTTAACCTTCAAGGTATTTTGTTCCAAGTGGCCATGGCAGGTAATGAATTTCTGAGACTTGCCTTCTGATCTGGCATCCTTATGGGGAGGTTTGGTCAAATTGAGGTAGACAGAGAAGTTTGAATTCTTGTTGAACAAACAAGAAAAAAATAAAGAAAGCATAGAATTTTAAAATATTTACACTTTTTAAACTAAAAATGATAATTTACTTAGCCTTAACATTTTCAATTTTATTTTTATGGTTGCTTTTCTCTGTGCTTTTAATATTTTTTTATTATAGTCTTGTGCCATTTAACAATGGGGACACACCTGAGAAATGTGCCACTAGGTGATTTTCTTGTTATGAGAACATTGTAGACTGTACTTACACAATCCTAGAGGGTCTAGCCTATTGATCCTAGGCTACCATTAATGTACAAACAACACAAGACTAAATCAAACATAAGACAAAATGATGCAATCAAGCATGAGATGTTTGAGGCTGTTGTTGGTGTAACATAGCATGTTGTGTTGTTTTTGTTTTAAATCTAAGAGCTTCTTTTTTTAAAAAAAAATTATTGTTTAAAGTATTACAAATAGTAGTACATATGTCTCCTTTTTTCCCCATTGACCTCCCCCCCACCTCCCCTACTCCCCAGTACATGCCCTCACCTGCCCCCCCCCCCCGCCTCCCAGGTCTAAGAGCCTCTTTTTTTTATTGATTTTTGAAAGAGGAAAACAAAGGAAGAGAGAGAAAAATATCAATCAATGGCAGCATAATGTGTTTTACAGTAAAGTACTTTCTTTAATAAGTAAAAAGAGTATACAATAATGTAAAAAGTGTAGTACAGTAAATACATAGTTGTTTATAAGTATTAACAAGTATTATGTACTATGCATCATTGTATGTGCTGTACTTTATATTTCTGACATCGCAACAGGTTTGTCTGCACCAGTATCACCACCAACATATAAGAAACGCCGCCTGGCTGTTGTGCTCAGTGGTTGAGCATCAGCCTATGAACTAAAAGGTCACTGGTTTGTTTCCCAGTCAGGGCTCATGTAGACTCAAACCCAGCAGGGGTGTGCAGCAGGCAGCCGATGGATGAAGTTCTTCTCTCATCGATGTTTCTATCTCTTTATTCCTCTCCCTTCCTCTCTCTAAAAATCAATACAAACTTTTTTTTAAAGAAAGAAATGCATTGTGTTAATGACATTACTATGGCTACATCATTAGGTGATAGGAATTTTTTAGTTCCATTTTAATCTTATGGAACTATCATTGTTGAACAAAACATCATTATACAGCACATAACTGTGTAGTGAGATATTTTCAAGCATATAGAAAAGCTTAGATAATAATATAACAAAATCCACACAATCACATAACATTCTACAAATCATTTTGCAATTTTTGTTTTTAACTAAATTATAAAATTCTAGGCCTCATCCATGTTGATACATTTAGATATCATATATATGTAGATCAAGTTTTTTTCATTGCAACTGCTTTACAAAATTTTATTTTATGATGATAACACAATGTATAAGTTACTCACCTACTGATACTTATTCAGTTTATAGATAGCTAGCTATAGAGATATAGATTTAGGTATTAATATATGTCTGTATACTTCTTGTGGATATCTTGATTTTAAAACATTCACTCATTATTGATAGGTGCCCCCTTACAATTGTTTCATATATATCATGTTTATTCATCCTTATAATTCTCTTATCAAAGAGATGTATTAAGTCAGAGAAAACTAGTTTTATAGTTAACATTAAGTGTTAGTATTCCATAGTCATAAAGATGTGCAGTAAATGTTTTTTTTCTTATCACATACCTTTTCCTTTTTTACTCTTTTATTTTGTTCTGTCATCTTCTGTCTGTAGTTTTGATTTGTTGTTGTTCTTCTTATTTTATTTTATTTTATTATTATTATTATTTTGTTTGGTTTCCTTCTCATAATTGGAAAGCAGGAACCAACAAAGAAGAAAAATAATAAAGAAGTTATTTATATAACAGTAAGTTTATTGCAAAATATTCAGTTGTACCTAAAACCTACATTTAGTCATGTATTTTAAAATGTTATTTGTTTTACTCTAGCTCTTAGAAGCTCAAGAAGAACAGGATGAACATAAAGAACTTGACCATATTCCTGAAGATTTATATGTTTATAAGCCACCCATCTCTAAACCATGGGTTTCTTTGGGCAGTGAAAAAGAAATTGAGGAAGAATCTGTTACGAGATCTACAGAACAGGTCAGAGGCCTGAATTATTATCTCCAGTCATTACCTCCCTATAGCTGAATAACACTTATTTCTGAAGGGTTTGTAAGGCTTCTGTGCTTGCTATGGCCATGTGGTTTTTCTTTGCATAAAAGAGTGGTCATTGTCTCAAGTGTGTATTATGGGTTGAATGGTATTTCCCCCCAAAAGACATGAAGTCCTAACCCCCAGTTCCTGAGAATATGACCTACTAGGAAATGAGAGGGTGCTATTCCAACATGGCTATGTCCTTATAAAGAGAGGTCCATATGAAGACGTAGAGACACAAGGAGAAAGAAGGAGGCAGAGATTAGAGTGCTGTATCTATAATCCAAGGTTTGCTGGGATCACCAGAAGCTAGAGAGAGACAAGCAATAGATTCTTCCTCAGGAAACACACACACACACACACACACACACACACACACACACACACACACACACACACACACCATACTCCAACACCTTGATCTCAGACTTCTAGCCTCCACAACTGGAGAGAATAAATTCCTGTTGTTTTAAGCCACCCAATCTGTGGTACCTAGGTATGGCAGCCCTAGGAAACCGAATCAGTGGTGTTGCCAGAGCAGCTGCTGGGAGGAGTTCTTAAATTAGTGGCTTATTTTGAGAGTACAGGGAAAGCTGCAGCAGAGGGGTAACGCTCTCAGGAAAAATTTCAACGGAGAGAATGCTTCAGCCTGAACCCCTAGGGGAACTCTGGAGGCTAACTTACACCCCAGAGTTGTGCCAAAGAGAAGCAGAAGAGATGAGCTGCCATATGTCTCCTATCAATCCATCTCGTGTTGAGATGAAAACAGCCAGTCACTTCCTGTTCTTGTACCTGCAGGCAAAGTGGTGCTTCGCAAAGAGCAGCAGGCAGTGGCCGTGGGAACAAACAGCATGCGGAGCTGGAGGGGACAGAAAGTGCATATACAAAGGGATCTGAGAGATCTAGGCAGAGCACCAGCGTGGTCTGCCTCGCATCCATTTTTCTTAGGGGACTTAATTGTGTTACCTTTACTGCTCACCTGTGTTGCAGATTACATATATGATTTCTCGAAAACGAGGGGATTTTGGTGCACCGATTAAATTCAGTGACCATAATGCTTCCAGTACAAAAGATGCCTATATTGAATGCACAGCCTACCCAGATAAAAATTTTGTTATTAAGCAACTTGAGAAAGATGTTGGCATGCAAGTAGTCCCTCAAATCAAGGACATAAGTACTCAGACAAGATGGTAAGTATACAATGGGTATATGTATTTTCAAAGGCAATTACAGTAAAATCTAGCAATGTCCATGATTATTTTGAGAGATCACTATAATAAATAGAAATGGATTGACAATGATGAAATATTTCTACATAGAGTAATTCAACTGAGGAAGTTCCAATGGCTTTCAACTACACCTTTTAAAATCTTAATAGAAAATGAGATACACATATGTAAGACCATGTAGTTGGAAAATAATGGGTGCTGTTAATAAGTACAGCATTGTTTTCAACTGGAATATTACCATTCCTAACTGCTCTATTCTACCTAAGTCATCATTCTTACATATCAAATCAGATTGTGTTACTTCACTGCCTAAATCCTTTCTCTGGCTCCCTATCACATCCAGATTCCTTGCGTGGTATGATGAGATTCTCCTTCTTCCATGTCAAAGTATTGGTGGCCTCTCCAGCCCCTTCCTCCCTCCTCCCCCCCCCCCCCCCATGCTCTAGCCCTATGAGCTTCTTTCATCTCCCAGAATATCTGCTTTTTCATATCTTCCTGCCTTTGACGATGCTGTTCCTCTGCACAAAATACCCTTCCTTCACTGCCTTGTCTGCCTTGTCCTTCTTTACTCTTGCAGTTCAGTGCCCCCTCCTCTGTGATTTCCTGGCAACACCAGGTAGACTTGATCACTCCCTCTGCTGAGGCCCCACTAGAGCTTAAAGATGTCTTTATCAAAGCACTGAGGACCCATATTGTACTCATCTGCTTACCTGTCTGCCTTAGATCCAGAGCTCTGGGAGGCTACAAACCTTACCATTTCACAATCAGCTCTCTTTTATTATAATTAAATTTATTGAAGCTGAAATTTAAAGTGTTTTTTATTCACTTAATTTCCTTAAATAATAGTATCAAACAAGGCCTTGAGTTTCACTAATATTTTCCTGATATTTTTACATGTATGCAAATAAAAATTTTATTTTCATTAGAATTATCAATTAATTACCTGCCCAGCCAGCATGGCTCAGTGGTTGAGTGTCGTGTCAACCTATGAACAAGGAGGTCATGGTTTCACTCCCGGTCAGGGCACATGCCTGGGTTGTGGGCTTGATCCCTCATGGGGGTTGTACAGGAGGCAACTGATTAATGATTCTCATCATTGATCTTTGTTTTTATTTGTTTTGTTTCAATAACTTTATATTATATTTTAAAGGATGCTTTTTTAATTCTCACCTGAAGACATGCTTAGACAGAAAAATAAAGAGAAACATCAATGTGAGAAACATTGATCAATTGTCTTCAGTATCAACATCATCAGCTCTTATTAAAATGTATTCAGTGAATGAATTGATGTGAAATGGGTTGTCAAGGAAATACTTTGGGAACTTGAACTAGGCTTTGAATGTTGTATAAATTTGGAGACATATTTAGCTAAGCTATGCATTTTTAGAAGTAAAAAAATAATTATTTTGGAATAATTTTCGATATATAGAAGATAAGCCACAAATGTTGCATGTAATTTGGAGAAATGGAGACAGGGAAAACAGCTCAATTTTTTTAAAAAAATTATGTGAATAATTCAAAAAGATGGGAAGAACTGAGTTTGCCTAGGACCACGAGGAGACCAGCTCGGGTACACGGAAGGAAGGAGCAGAGGTAGACAGAGAAGTGGTTTCTCTGTGGCAGACAGTGGGGAACTTTGACAAATTCTGAAGCAAAAGAGAGAGGCAGGATGGTGAGGTGTTAAAATAAGATGGCTGGACAGTATGTATTGGAAAGCAGAGGGGAGAAAGTCTGGAGTTGAAGAGATTGGCCAGGTAGGATTCTGCTGTCACTAAACCAGGTAAAAACGTGACCATGTCTAAAGTCAGGTGGTGGCAGTCAACTGAGAGGAAAGGTGGAAAGGAGACATTACAAAATGCTATTACCGCTATCATGCAAACAAGCAATCAAAACCCAACAATCCTTTGGTGGGTGAATTTATCTAGTCCTTTGGTGTTATTCATTATCTGTTTGCAGATGACTCCCAAATCTATGCCTTCAACCTTCATCTCTCCCCTGAACTCCACATGCTTATATTCATCTTACTTGGATGTATAAAAGAGCCTCAGATTAACATTCCCAGAAACGTTTTTTTTTTTTAATTTCCTACCTCCAAATCTGAAACTCCCTAAATCTTCCTCATCTCAGCCAATGAAAATGATATTCTTATTACTTAAGACCCCAAACCTTAGATTCTGTTGGGTCTACCTTCAAAATACACAGTGTCCCAAAAAATGTACACACACTTTGAATGATTATAAAGTCAGTGTTTATTTTTTTTTACTTTTTTTATTTACAATATAACTTATATTTAATAGTAGTACATATGTTTTCCTTCCCCACCTAATATCCTCCCCCCAGCCTCCGTTACCCCCCAGCACATGTCCCCACCTGCCCCCCTCCCCGTCCCAGTGTCTTTCATTCATTGGTTATGCTCATATGTATGCATACAAGTCCTTCGGTTGATCTCCCCCAGCATCTGCCTCCCATCCACTCCAGCCTTCCTCCTGTAGCTTGACAGCCTGTTCGAAGCCACCCTGCCTCTATATCAATCACTTCCCCCTGTTTCTTTTCTTCAAAAATATCTTGCCTCTGCATACTGAAAACAAACGTATAAGAGCAAAAGAAGTTTGAGTGTCAGTTTCAATGTCCAACTGTTCTGAGTCCCAGTTTCAATGTCAAATAGTTCTTAATGTGTACATGTCAGCAATGGTATCTAGATGGTGGACACATCGTGGCAATGCAAGATCCATCCTCTCTGGTGTGGTCCTGGGCCTACTGCAGCCACGCACAGCTGCCGACTGCTAGCATGGCAAGGTGTTGTCAGCGCCCCCCATCTCTGGACCGTCTTCGTGGATGGAACAGACCCGTCAGTTCCTCACTGTCGCAGGAACCCACATGGTCTTGGAGTTGTTCTCTGAAAACACACAAACACATTCTCGATCAAAGGTTAACAAAGCGGTCCTCTCTGCAAAATAGACTTGGGATTCTTTTTATTTTTGCCTAAATGATTTTCCTTTGGCTTATTTTGACACCATGTGTGTTTTTTCATGGGTGTCCTGCAAGTTGGTTTTACAAATGGAATTTTCTTTTCTGGAGTAAGAATTTTCTACATGTATTTTACTTATAGGATATTTTTCCTTACATGATATTACCCCCACTGAACCCCCCCTTTTTTTTGTTAATAGGGGCTTTTGGAAATTTTATCTTGCAGTCTTGGTAATTTTAAATTTTAATTTTTGCACACAAATATTACTGCTTTAGGTTCTTTGGATGTTAGGCAATTTTGCAGTGAGATGAACTTCTAATAGATATTTTAGTTAATGTCTTAGGAAAAGCTTTTTGTCCAGTACACTTAGATTTTCTTGAGTATTCACTTATTTCACTTGGCCAATTTAAATTAATCTGAAAACTTGATTACTATTTTACTGTCAATTTTAATACTCAAGCAGAAATCTTAGTTTACCCAGTAAATACTTGTGGAAAGGAATATTTGCATTTTTGAGTAGGTCCTCAGCATTCCTGGTAATAAACTGAATTTAGATATAGGGCAGCTATTGCTGGCCAAGTCTCTGTCTGCCACCAGGGTCCCGGTGTGAGTTGTGAGTGGGAGGCATAGCAGCCGTGGGGGTAGGAGACCTTCCTCAGGAGGGGTGAGAATTCAAGCCCCTGCAAGGTTTGTGGATGAGGGTCTGTGCCCCACCTCTGCTGATCTTTTAGTTCTCTCCTGTTGGCCCCTCTGCGACTGTGCCTATCTTAGGTTATTCCTTCCCTGAGGAATCTTACCCGTCTCTGGCTAACCAGCCATCTTCTGGGGCCAAACAGGGTGATGTGAGGTTCAGTCCTGTCTCCTTTGTAGTCTATGCCCCCGTGGCCTCCACGTCCAGCACCTGCCTTGGGGTCCCCTCGCTTGCTGGCGGGGTCCCGGTACTGATCACATATCTCGGATGACCCAGGTTTCTTCTCCAGAGAGGGCCCAGCTCACGCCATTGGTCGAGAGACAGATCCATGGTGCCAGCTGCCCAGAGGCTTCAGCCACAGCTTGAACTGAAAGTTCACGCATCAGCTGTGTGTATTTGGATAATAAGAGGGTCCCTCTTGACAAAAGGGCCAGAGGGGCCAATATAGAATGCTCAGATGCCTTCCCAGTGCCTTAATCCCTTCTGAAAGGGATTAATTCCTTTCCTATCTTTTTTAAGTTGCTGCCCAACATTCAAAGAATTAGTTTGTAAGTTTATTTGGGATAATTGTATAATATGCTGTTGTCAAATATAAAATATTATAATGACATTGTAGAATAATATCATGTAAGGGTATTGTGGTGTCACGGGAGGTTAAGGAGGGCCTAGCATAAGGACTGGTGTCCATAAGAGATGACATGCTCTAGGCAATCTCAAACTAGCTGCCAATTTTTTTATAACTTTAAATAAACTTTGTCAGGGATGTAAAAACACAAATCACTTACCTTAGTTCAAGCATTCAAATATATTGACTTTCCCCCTTACTCCCACCACCTGCCACTTACCCTGAGGTTTGACATTTTGATGGACTTTTCTCAGTCTCTGGATCCATTCTTGTTCATCAGTCTATGTCATTCATTATATTCCTCAAATGAGTGAGATCATGTGATATTTGTCTTTCTCTGCCTGGCTAATTTAAGGTAGCATAATGCTCTCTAATTCCATCCATGTTGCTACAAATGGTTGGAGCTCTTTCTTTTTTACCGCAGCGTAGTATTCCATTGTGTAGATGTACCACAGTTTTTTTAATCCATTCATCTGCTGATGGGCACTTAGGCTGTTTCCAATCTTAGCTATGATAAATTGTGCTGCTATGAACATAGGAGTACATATATCCTTTCTAATTTGCCTTTCTAGTTTCTTGGGGTATATTCCTAGAAGTGGGATCACTGGGTCAAATGAGAGCTCCATTTTTAGTTTTTTGAGGAAACTCCATACTGTTCTCCACAGTGGCTGCACTAGTCTACAATCCCACCAACAGTGCAGGAGAGTTCCTTTTTCTCCGCATCCTCGCCAGAACTTGTCATTTGTTGATTTGTTGATGTAAGCCATTCTGACAGGTGTGAGATGGTACCGCATAGTCGTTTTGATTTGCATCTCTTGGATAATTAGTGACTTTGAGCAAGTTTTCATATGTCTCTGGGCCTTCCTTTTGTCTTCTTTAGAAAAGGTTCTATTTATGTTGCCCATTTTTTTATTGGATCATTTTTCTTCCTTTTATTGAGTTGTGTGAGTTGCCTGTAGATGCTTGAGATTAAACCTTTATCACTGATAACATTTGCAAATATGTTCTCCCATACAGTGGGTTTTCTTGTTGTTTTGTTGATGGTTTCTTTAGCTGTGCAAAAGCTTTTTATTTTGATGTAGTCCCATTTGTTTATTCTGTCTTTAGCTTCCATTGCCCTAGGAGCAGTATCATTGAAGAAGTTCTTTTGGCATATGTCTGAGATTTTATTTCCTGTAGATTCCTCTAATGTTTTTATGGTTTTCCATCTTATGTTTAAGTCCTGTATCCATTTTGAGTTTATTTTTGTGTATGGTGTAAGTTGGTGCTCTAGTTTCATTTTTTTGCATGTATCTATCCAATTTTCCCAACACCATTTATTGAAGAGACTATCTTGACGCCATTTTATGTTCATACCTCCTTTGTCAAATATTAATTGAGCATAGTGGTTTGGGTTGATATCGGGATTCTCTATTCTATTCCATTGATCTATATGTCTGTTCTTGTGCCAGTACCAGGCTGTTTTGAGAACAGTAGCTTTGTAATACAGCTTGAAATCTGGTATTGAAATCCCACTGACTTTGTGCTTCTTTCTCAGGATTGCTATGGCTATCTGGGGCCTTTTTTTATTCCAGATAAATTTTTGGATAGCTCTTTCTATGTCTGTGAAGTATGCCATTGGTATTTTAATGGGGAGTGCATTAAATTTATAGATTGCTTTGGATAGTATGGACATTTTAATTATGTTGATTCTCCCAATCCATGAACATGGTATGTTCTTCCATCTGTTTACATCTTCCTCTATCTCTTTTTTTAGTGTCTTGTAGTTTTCCGTGAATAGGTCTTTTACCTCCTTAGTTAAGTTTATTCCTAGGTATCTTAATTTTTTTGGTGTGATGGTAAATGGGATTGCTTTTTTAGTCTCTCTTTCTGTAAGTTCACTATTGGTGTATAGGAATGCCATAGATTTCTTGGCATTGATTTTGTAGCCTGCTACATTGCTGAACTCATTTATTAAGTCTATTAGCTTTTTTATGGAGTCTTTCAGGTTTTTTATGTACAATATCATGTCATCTGCAAATAAGGATAGCTTTACTTCTTCTTTTCCAATTTGGATGCCTTTTATTTCTTCTTCTTGTCTAATTGCAATGGCTAATACTTCCAGTTCTATGTTGAACAGGAGTGGTGAGAGTGGGCAACCCTGTCTTGTTCCTGTTCTTAGGGGAAATGGTTGTAGTTTTTGCCCATTGAGTATGATGTTTGCTGTGGGTTTCTCATATATGGCTTTTATTATGTTGAGGTATGATTCTTCTATTCCTACCTTCTTGAGAGTTTTTATCAAGAAAGGGTGTTGGATTTTGTCAAATGCTTTTTCTGCATCAATTGATATGACTGTGATTTTTATCTCTCAATTTGTTTATGTGATGTATCACATTTATTGATTTGCGGATATTGTACCATCCTTGCATTCCTGGGATAAATCCTACTTGGTCATGGTGTATGATCTTTCTGATGTACTGCTGGATCCGATTTGCTAGAATTTTATTGAGGATTTTGGCATCTATATTCATGAGGGATATTGGCCTGTAATTCTCTTTTATTGTGTCATCTTTATCTGATTTAGGTATTAGGGTGATGTTAGCTTCACAGAAGGAGTTTGGAAGTGTTCCATCCTCTTGAATTTTCTGGAATAGTCTGAGGAGTATAGGTTTTAGTTCTTCCTTGAATGTTTGGTAAAACTCCCCTGTGAAGCCGTCTGGCCCTGGGCTTTTGTTTGCTGGAAGCTTTATGATGACTGCTTCAATTTCTTCCACAGTTATTGGTCTATTGAGTTGTTTAGATTCTTCCTGATTGAGTTTTGGGAGGTTATATTATCCTAGAAATATATCCATTTCCTCCAGGTTGTCCAGTTTATTGGAGTAGAGTTGTTCATAGTACTTTTTAACAATCCTTTGTATTTCAGTGGAGTCTGTTGTTATTTCACCTCTTTCATTTCTGTTTTTATTTATTAGGGTCCTCTCTCTTTGCTTTTTAGTGAGTCTGGCTAGAGGTTCATCAATCTTGTTTAATCTTTCAAAGAACCAGCTTTTGGTTTTGTTGATCTTCTGTATTGTTTCTTTGGTCTCTATGTCATTTATTTCTGCTCTGATCTTTACTATTTCCTTCCTTCTGCTTACACTGGGCTTTTCTTGTTGCTTTCTTTCTAACTCTTTGAGTTGTTGGATTAGATAATTTATTGCCACTGTTTCTAGTTTTTTGCAGTAGGATTGTAGAGCTATGAACTTCCCTCTCAGAACTGCTTTCACTGTGTCCCATAGATTTTGGATTGTTGTGCTATCATTGTCATTTGTTTCCATGATGTTTTCTATCTCTTCCTTGATCTCTCTAGTAACCAAGTCATAGTTTAATAGCATGCTGTTTAGTCTCCATGTGTTTGATTCCTTTGGATTGTTTCTATTGTAGTTGATTTCCAGCTTTATGCCATTGTGATCTTTGAATATGCTTGATATGATTTCTATCTTCTTGAATTTGGAGAGACTTTGGCCATGACCCAACATATGGTCTATCTTTGAGAATGACCCATGGGTACTTGAAAAGAATGTATATTCTGTGGTTTGGGGGTGAAATGATCTGAAGATGTCAATTAATTCCGTCTGGTCTAGTGATTCATTGAGGATTGATATTTCTTTACTGATTTTTTGTTTAGAGGATTTGTCCAATGGTGATAGTTGGGTATTAAAGTCTCCTACTATGATTGTATTGCTGTCTATCTCTCCCTTGATATCCTCTAGGAGTTTTAGTATGTATTTGGGTGCTCCTGTATTGGGTGCATATATGTTTACCAGAGTTATTTCTTCTTGTTGAATTGCTCCCTTTAGTATTATGAAGTGGCCTTCTTTATCTCTTGTTATGTCCTTCACTTTGAGATCTAATTTGTCAGATATAAGTATTGCTACCCTAGCTTTTTTTCCATTTCCATTTTTCTGAAGAACCTTTTCCCATCCTTTCACCCTCAGTCTGTGTGCATCTTTTTTTTTGGAGGTGGGTTTCTTGTAGACAGCAGATATATGGGTCGTGTTTTCTTATCCAGTCTATTACCCTATGTCTTTTGATTGGAGCATTTAAACCATTTACATTTAAAGTTATTATTGATAGATAGTTATTTGTAGCCATTTTTGTTCTTTGCCCCTATGTTCTTTCATGGCTTCCTATTGTTTTTCACAGCAGACCCTTTAGCATTTCTTGAATTGCTGGTTTGGTGGTAATGTATTCCCTTAGACCTTTTTTGTCTGTGAAGCTCCTGATTTGACCTTCAATTTTGATTGATAGCCTTGCTGGGTACAGTATTCTAGGATTCAGACCCTTTCTTTACATAACTTTGTATATTTCATTCCAATCCCTTCTGGCCTGATAAGTTTCTGTTGAGAAATCACTTGTTAATCTGATGGGGGTTCCTTTGTAGGTGACTTTTCATCTCTCTCTGGCAGCTTTTAGGATTCTCACTTTGTCGTTGATGTTTGCCAATTTAATTATAACATGTGTTGGTGTAGGTCTTTTGGGGTTTAATTTGCTTGGAACTCTGTGAGCTTCTTGGATTTGTGTGGGTTTTTTCTTTCCTATATCAGGGAAGTTTTCTGTCATTATTTCTTCCAACAGGTTTTCTATTCCTTGCTCATTTTCTTGTCCCTCTGGAAGCCCTATTATGCGGATGTTGTTTTGTTTCATGTCCCAAAGTTCCCTTAGGCTCTCTTTCTG
The DNA here is from genome assembly GCA_027563665.1 of Antrozous pallidus. Taxonomy (NCBI): domain Eukaryota; kingdom Metazoa; phylum Chordata; class Mammalia; order Chiroptera; family Vespertilionidae; genus Antrozous; species Antrozous pallidus. Next base: position 147,025,818 of record CM050508.1, on the reverse strand, counting down.
TTTTTAAATTTTTTTTTCTAGAAGCTGCTCTACTTGGGTGTTTTTTCCTACCTTGTCTTCCAGCTCACTGATGCGGTCCTCTGCTTCATTTAGTCTACTCCTGACACTGTCTATGGAGTTCTTTACCTCAGCAATGTCACTTTTCATTTCTTCTTGGGTCTTCTTCATTTCTTCATAATTCTTCTTCATTTCTTCATAGTTCTTCATTTATTCCTGGCTCTTCTTCATTTCCTCTTGATTCCTCTTCAATTCCTCATGGTTCTTACTCAGATTGACTTCTGTTCTCTTCAGCCACCCTATGACCATTTCTCTGAACTCTCTCTCTGACAGGTTGCTTGCTTCCATTTCGGTTACCTCTTTTTCTGGTGAGGCTTGTTTTTCTTTCATTGGTGGGCTATTTCTTTGTCTCCCCATGGTCTTTCTTCTCTGTGTGTCTTGTTATGTAGTTCTCAGTCTCCTGTGTTGATTTAAAGGCTCAGACTACAACACAACCAGGTGCAGCACACCAGGCACTCTAGAAGAATGTATTCACAGTATTGGTAACTCCAAATTAAAAGTGATTGCCAGAGGAAGGTAAATTAGGTGATAGGTGGGATAAAAGAGAGTAAGAGAAAACACACTCACACACACAAAAGAAAGAAAGAAGGAAAGAAAGAAAGAAAGAAAGAAAGAAAGAAAGAAAGAAAGAGAGAGAGAATAAAAAAGGGAATGCCAAAATAAAATTGGGAAAAGGGGAAGGAGTAAAAAGAAAGGAAAAGGGAGTAAACTATAAATATGGGTTGGAAACTCCCAGAGGACCGCCACTAATCCCAGCAAAAGCTAGCAATGAGTACCTGGAGATTGATACAAACTACATACAACAACTAATATCAAGGGAGGTTAGGGAACACAGAAGCTTAAATCTATCAAAAAACAATGTAAACATCACCAAAACACAAAACAATGCCAACCCCCGCCCCACAAAACAAATTAAAAGAAAAGAATAACCAAACCAATCTCACAAATATGCATAAAATATAAACAACATCAGCAGCACCGAGAGAAAAACATTTTAGGATAGTGAAGTCGGAGAAGCATTAGATGTGTATGGACTTGGGAGCAGGTGGTTGGAGATTGGATATAAAAGTGGGGTGAAATTTTAACAGGGGGTAAAAAGAGAGAATAAGGAAAATCTAAACCAGAAAAAGTGTAAGGGGTATAAGACACTAACTAAGGAAAGGTTAGCAAGAGAGTGCTGGCATAAGGGGGAAGTTGAAGTAGATTAAAGAGATACTAAAGGGTAGATGAAAAAAGACTATATGACACTAATCTCTGAGTAGAATAAAGATGGAATAAAATGGCACTTAAAAAATTAAATAGTAGTAGAAATAAAATTGATTCCTTAATTTGTGTTACACAAGAGACAATTTGTGATTCAGCCCCTAGGTGGCAGTGTTTCTGAATTCACCTCCGGGTCTATTGGTCCTCTCTAGCCTGGTCTAAAATCCCGCTATGTCTATGGTATTTACTACTGATTTGTGGAAATAGGCTACCCCAGAGCTGCCTCTCTAATTGTGAGGACCTGTTCTGATCCCCAGCATCAGAAAAACAGCTCGCCCCTGTGGTCTCCCTGGTTATCCCCCACCAGGGGATCCCCCGTTCGTCGTTCAGCGCTGAGAAATTCGGATTTAGAGAGGACAAATGCAGGCACGCGAACTCACGTCCTGCTTGTATGTTTGCGTAAAACCCTTTCTCCCCTTGGGTTTGGCAGCCCGCTCCCTCCCAAAACTGCCAGGCTGGCCTTCTCCTTCAGGTCCAAATGGGTTGCCCTCTATGTATCTCCCCCCCCCCCCAACCCCCTTCACCAGCTCCAAGGACCCTCTTCCACGTTTGCCGGCTCCAACAGCCACGGACTTTTCCTCTTTTTTCCCCCAGGCGAGAAACTCCCTGTGTTACCAGCTCCCTTAACCCCCAGAGAAACCTGACCTTTCCGTGGCGGAGCACAAGTTTCCTCGGAGTCCGCTTCTTCACCAACTAGGAACCGATGTTGGGGCGGTGGTGGGGGTCTCAGATGCCCAGTGGGTACCGCAACTGTAAAATCTTCAGGTTCTTCCCCTTTAAGATGGCACAGCCGCCTCTGAGCCAGGCTCCGGGAGAGAATCCAGCCACACAGAGCCGCTCCATTGAGGGAGGCTAATCTAAGCAGTCGCCCTCCTTCTCCCAAAGCCCTGCTGTCCCTCCACTCGCCAACAAACACTCCCCCCACGACCCTCAGCTGCTCACCCCATCTACCCTGGTACACAAATGATTACGCGTCCTTCTGTCCCGCCATCTTTTCTACTTCAAGTCAGTGTTTATTAACATACAGTTAATTTTCAAAATTAAGTGATTATCAGCTGTTAAAGTGTGTGTGTACATTTTTTTGAGACACCCTATATTCAGTGTTGTAGTCTTGGACCAAGCCGTCTTCATCTCTTTCCTGGATTATTGCAATGCCTCCTGACTTGACTTCCTCTACCCATCCTTGCCCTCCTACATTCTGTTTCCATAGAAGAGCCAGACTAATTGGGATCCTATTTGCCCCTCGTCCCTCATTTTCCATAATTCCCTGGTTCATCCATTCCAGCTACAGTGGCTTCCTTGTTCCCTGAATTCACCAAGCATACTCATACCTGATGTGTTTATAGTCACAGTTCCTTTATAGAGGCTGCTCTTCCCCCATCCTTAGGATTCATTTCCTCCTTCATTCAGATGTTGGTTTGAATGAGGCTTTCCCCAGCACTCTTTTATAAAACAGCAACTCCATTCTATCCACTCCCTTACTCTATTTTTTTTTTCATGGCACTATTATCGCTTGAAATGTATTTGTCATTGTCTCTCTTTTCTCACCTTCTTCCCACCTACCCACTTAGAATTTAAGTTCCTAAGACAGACACTTGTTCTGTTTTGTTTACTTCTATGTCCCCAATTTCTAGGACAGTTCCTGGCAAAGATTTACTAAATGAAGGGAATAAAGGAATGAGGGAGGAAAGGAGGAGAGGAACCAAGTCAAGGGAGAATGTCAGAAGGAATGACTGACTCGAGTTCAATGTTAAGAGAAGGGCCATTAAATATGCAGTTAGTCCGTGACCAGAAGAATTGGGGTCAGCGGTGTGGAGTGTAGTACAAAGCATGCTTCTCAGCTCTGTGGGAAGCAATGAGTCAGAAAGCATGAGAGAGCAATGTGCAAGTCAAGGCACACATGCATTGAATCCAGGAGTCAGGACAAGAGATGGATCAGAAACCAGGGAGGCAGATGAATATACAGTCCAGAACCAAATAGTTGGAAAGAAAGACAAGGATCAGTGGTAGAGTCTCAGCAGAGATTCATAATCAGAGGTGAGGATGAGACTCAAAGGAGAGCGGTGCTACATTAGCACAAAAAAAAAAACCAAACACAACAAACCACCTTAGATTCTGATAAAAAATTCTCAGTTAAGCCAACAGAGGCTTCATCTGGGTTCCTGCCAGGGTACAGAAAAGTGGCAAAAATGGGCCAGCCAGGGTAGACACAGGAGGTCAACTCAGAAAGGGACAGTGAATTGGCAACAGGAACCTTCATAGGTTCTCAATGGATATTGACTGGTAATAATGGACAGCTGTTTCTATCAAGCAGCTAGAATGAATAGATGATAAATAAAGGCAGGTCTTGACCCACAAAGTGAAAAAAAAGCATCAAAAGAACTCAAATAGTTCGAATCTAGGTGACAGAGAATGTTGGTGCCACTTACTAAGATCAGGAAATTAGCTGGTCTGAGGAGGAGAAGATCGGATATATGATTGTGATGAAAGAACTAAAAAGAAAAAAATCAGGGAGAGAACCAAGATGGTGGCATAGGTAAACACCTATTGTTCTGCCCTGCACAACAATTCAAAAACTACAACATAACAACAAAACAAACATCATCCAGAATCACCGGACAGATGGCTGAGTGAAAACTCCACAAATAAAAGTAAAGGTGGGACACTGAGACTCAGAAGACCAGTGGGAGAGCAGCCTTGAAGATATGCGTGGAAACAGAGGTTCGGAGCCGCCGTGCGTGCGCAGGCTGTAGGGCTGAAGCAGCAACCCCGGCTGGATTTCTCCAATAGGGAGGGTGGAGACGTCCCACTGCACAGACTCCCCAGTGCCAGGCGAGGTCCGAGGTCTGGGGGATGCACCCTGGATGCCGGGCGCAACAGAGGTCTCCTAGTCCTAGTCTGAGGAGAAACCGGGTTGCTTGGAAAAGCAGTTGGCACACATAAACTGTGTGACAGCACAGACGCGCGACTTGTTCCTTGGAAACTTGACCCCTGGTCCCGGAGACCACCGGACTGCTTTGTTTTACAACTATGGGTGAGACTTTGGGTGTGCAGACTCATTTGGGGGAGACAGAGTTGTCTGGCAAGGGGCAGAGACTAGCGGAATTCTCTTGGAGGTGTCTGCAACAATTACCACCCAACAGAGACCCATGTGCGCCAGCGCCGCATAGGACATAGCTGACACTGAGGCTGCCTGCTCAGCTCAGAAACTCCGCCCATCCAACCTGAACACAGTCTCCCTTCACAGCCAATTGGCCTGGAGGTCAAACCCTCCTAGGGCTAACAACAACAAGCTGGGCTTAAATTCAAAAATACTATGCAACCCATAAAGGATTGCAGTAAGAGTACTCACCTCAGGTAACTGAGGAGGCTGAGCCACTGACCCTTAGAGGACATCTACCACATAAAGCAGCCATCATGCAGAGACATGGAAAGAAATCAGGTGTTAAAGAAATGGAGGAAAAAAAACGACTGGACATGGAATTCAAAACCATGATTATAGGGTTTTTCAAGAGGCTCCAACAAAAGGTTGAGGCCTATAAGGAAATAAGCAAGACCACAAAGGAAATGATCTAGACCAACATGGAAATGAATAAGTCCTACAAGGAAATGAAGGAGACCCTCAAGGATATAAAGGAGACTCTCAAGGATATGAAAAAGGACCAACCAGAAATTAAGCATACACTGACTGAAATAAAAAATATTATACAAAGACCTGAAAGTGCTCTGGAGCATCCCAAGAACCAAGTTAAAGATTTGAAATACAAAGAGGGAAAATCCACTCAGCTGAAAAAGCAAGAATCCAAAATAATCCAAAAAATTGAAGATAGTGTAGGGGGCCTCTGGGACAACCTCAAGCATACCAACATCCGAATTATAGGGGTGCCAGAAAAAGAGAGAGACCAAGACAATGAAAACCTATTTGAAGAAATAGTGACTGAAAACTTCCTACACCTGGTGAAAGAAATTGACTTAAGAGTCCAAGAAGCACACCGAACCCCAATATATAGGAACCCTAAGAGGACCACACCAAGGCACATCATAATTAAAATGCCAAGAGCAAAAGATAAAGAGAGAATATTAAAAGCAGCAAGAGAAAAACAGTTGGTTACCTACAGGGGAGCACCCATACGATTGTCAGTGGATTTCTCAACAGAAACGATGCAGGCCAGACGGGAGTGGCAAGAAATATTCAAAATAATGTATAGCAAGAATCTACAACCAAAATTACTCTGTCCAGCAAAGCTATCATTCAGAATTGAAGATCAGATAAAGTGCTTCGCAGATAAGAAAAAGCTAAAGGAGTTCATCACCACCAAACCAATATTATATTAAATGCTGAAAGATATTCTTTAAGAAGAGGAAGAAGAAAAAGGTAAAAATATAAATTATGAACAACAAATACACATCTATCAACAAATGAATATAAAAATCAAGTGAATTGATAGTCTGATGAACAGGATAAACTGGTGAATACAACAGAATCACGGACATAGAGAGGGAATGGACTGACAATTCTTGGGGAGAAAAGGGTGTGGGAAGTACAGCAAGAGACTGGACAAAAATCTTGCAACAATGGGAGAGGACAGTGGGGAGGGGGAGGTGAGGATGGAGGGTGGGATGGGTACAGGGTGGAGGGAGCTATAGGGGAATTAAAAAAAGGGGAACAATGTAATTAATAAACTGAACAATAAAGATAAAAAAAATGAAAAAGATAAAAATCAAAGATGAGGTTTAAAGAGTAACCGCAAGAAAAGCGAATGTTTACAGTGCTCTTACCACAAGCCAGGCATTCTTCTAAGTACTTTGCACACATCAACTCAATTAATCTTCACAACTGCCCTCGAAGGTAGGCACTATTTTCATTTTAAAAAATAAAGAAACTGAGGCAGACAGGTTAAAAATGAAAGCTCAATATTTAGAACATAATTTAAATTTGAATCAATAATGAATAGATTTGCTGAAAAACAACAAAACTAATCACATTAAAATAAAATCAGAGTGTAATGGGTGAGCCTGACTGAGCCCAGAGATACAACACAATGTGATGTGTTCAAGATGAAGGTGAGCACTGAGGGCAGCCGGTCTGGTTGGATAAGCTTTCCTCCAGAGAGCCTGGGCTGCCCTTACGGCCTAAATGTCCACTTTTCCTGGTTTTGTATATTCAGAGCAGAGTGTCTTAACCTGAACCCTGCTGAAGTTTCGGGCTGGGTAGTTTCCTGTCTGGAATGGGATGCGGGGGGCTGTCTTGTGTATTGTAGGGTGTTTTAACAGCATCCCTGGGCTCTAACCATGAGGTGCCAATAACACTTCCAAGCTGTGAAAACCAAAAATGTTTCCAGATACTGCCAAGTGTTCCCAGACTGTGGGGGTGGGACAGGATTGCACTGGTTAAGAAACACTGATTTGATGAAATGGCATGAGAGAAAATGACAAACAAATGAGGCAAAATGTTAATAATTGATGAATTGGGGTGAAAGAAGTATGGGAGTTTCTTATACTCTTCTTACAACTTTCCTGTAAGTTTAAAATGATATCTAAATGATTTTTAAATAAGAGTTTATTAATTATGTTTGAGAGAAATACACAAATACTTTGAATGGCAGTCAACATTGATTTTCTAGGATAAAGAAGAAATGCAATGTATAAAATAATTAGTACAACCTAATACTGTCACAGAGATAAACCTTTGACTTGTCATGACTATATTTGCTTCTCTTTGATCTTATTTTTGTTATTCAACTTTCTTTTTATATATTAGGACATATCCCAGAAACGCTGCTACACAATATTATCCAAGAGAATTTTTAGAAGAGGAAAAAGAAATATTTGGACAATCAAAGCTGTTAGCTGATTTTCTTAACAATATGTCCACAAGGTAAAAAAAAAATGTATTAAATTTTAATAATAAAACATAAAATATGTATGTTTAGTTATAACAATAGCTCCTAAAAATCAGTTCCATACATGGCATCTAGATAGAAAGTATGAAGACAGTTATCAGTTATTCATGAACATATGACACCTTCTACAGATTCTCAGTAGTTCTTTCTCCTCTATTGCTAAGCAGCATCCTAGACCTCGGATGCTAGGACCATACCAAACAGCATAAACTTGGAAGATGTATACAGCTGAGTATGTGAGGATGTTTCCCTAATAGCAAATTAACATTTATTTACCAGGATTTCCTTAAGTCTTTGTCTCCATGCCTCACTCCCCTCCTTAGCTTTACTGACTTCTTTAGGATTATAAAGATGAGGATGCTGTTTGTGTTGAGGATGATCATTGCAATGATGATGATAGGAACTTACAAAAATATCTTTGTAAAAAAGACCCCGAATCCAATTCAGAGGTGATACTTGGATATGCCATCCTCATCCCCAATTGCTGTGTTGCTGCCAGGCTTATTACAGGCTCTGAAAGAGCGGTGCCTTCAAAATGCCTTTACAGTGGTGTCAGGGCCCTGGGCAGCCCTTTCGGGCTTCTGAACCAGAGGAAGAGCTTGTAAGTTCTCAAGTTGATACCAGAGTTCAGAGGAGTGGAACCAATGATGGAAAGAAAGATCTGCCCATTAGGTTGGTTTCCATTTCTTTCCAAAATTAAAAAATTGGTGGTCTGATTCACAGATAGCCCAAGTTAAGCTTTTTTAAAAAAAACAAAAGCAAACAAACATTCACACACACACACACACACACACACACACACACACAAATCATTAGTTCTTTCAGCCTAGAAGTCCGGAAAATTACCTATACTTCGGGAGAATCTGGTTAAATAGTCATCAGTGTTCAGAGCATGCATGGATTACTTGCCTTTCACAGGAAGCATGCTATCGTTTTTTCCTATGTGGGCAAAGAGGAAGAGAAAAACAAGAAAACCCAAGGTTTCTTTTTCTCCTTGTCAAAATTAAGGTTTTAAATTTTTCTTGATAAAAACATTAAAAATGAGAAGTCTGTCTCTGTATAATCCATTTTAAGGGAATACACGGCCTGTAGTCAGTTCTCAATTGTCCATGTTGTGAAGTATCTTTAGTCCTGGAGTTTTGTTCTTCCCTTTCAATCACCACACTCATAAAGAGAAGAGTATTGAGCCTTCCCTGAGACATGGGAAGGAGAAGCTAGAACTATAGGAAGAAAGAGGAAAGGGATTAAAATATCATTGGCCAAGAATAGATAAGAAACCTGTGTTTATATCACTGCCATTCTATTATTATTATTGTTGTTGTTGTTGTTATTGTTGTTATTATTTAAAGTATTATAAACAATAGAGCATATGTCTCCCTTTTCCCCTATTGACCTCCCCCTGGTCTCCCCCACCCACCTGGCACATGCCCTCACCCCCTAGTGTCTGTGTCCATTGGTTATGCTTATATGCATGCATTCAAGTCCTTTGGTAGATCTCTTACTCCAACCCAAGTGCGCCTCCCCCAACCCCCCGCCAACCCTCTCCTGCTTTCCCACTGAGTATGAAGTTTGAAGTTTGATCACTGACATTCTTCCCATGCAAACTGTTTAAGGCTTATTTAATTTTTTTTTTAATAATATAAGCTTAATTTTGTTCTGGAAGAGAGTCTTTCAGAAATGAGTTATTTTTCATAAAACTTTACCCAGAATCAACCTAAGGGAAGCATGATTTGCAAAAGAAGGAAATTATGTGAGGAGAGAGAACAACTTCCAGGGGATTCTCAAAGCAACTAAGAAACTTCCATTTGCAGGTTCAAACAAACAGACAAACCACCAACAATACTCATGGGCCTTTACTCACACAACAGGTTTGCCAGTACATCACTATCAGGGGCCAAGTGGTTGAGTGCAGGGAAAACTAGGCACAGGAAACCAGAGAAACCAGCTGTCTTCACTTCCCCCTTGTGAATTACTCCCCCATTCAGTGGGAAGAATCAGGAAGCCAGACCAAGGGCCCTGTCTTTAACTTCTCCCTTGGGAATTCCTTTCCCATTCTGGCTGAAACATAAAGAAATAAGGCTTTGAACATGTTCACAAATGTTTCCACTTGAAACTGGGTTCAAATCTAGGAGCACCAGGGAGATGCGAACCTGGAAGATGAATCCAGTCGAGTATGTGAGGATGCTTACCTACCCCACACAGGACTATTCCAGTTCTCACAGGCACCCGAACCACCTCCACAGCTTGTTAGAAACCGGGTTCTGACTCAGGAGGCCTAGGGGCAAGCCTGTGGCTCTGCATTTCCCATAGTTCCAGGTCACGCTGATCCTACGGGACCTTTCCAGTTTGAAAGATGAAGTGCAAGAATTTAGCCCAAAGAGTACTCGGTGAGGCAGTGGATTGTAGCGTAGAAGCTTACGGACAGAGGCATTAGATGGTACCCTTGCGTTAATTACGTTTTGAGGTACATATGTTATGATAGTGTTTCTGTATAACTGTCTAAATATAGTGGGGGAGGGTGTTCTTATTTTAGGAGATTCAGAATTCAGAACCACTCTTTCAGCTTACCTCATTTATTAAAACTCCAAGCTCATTGGACTTTCAATCATCAGGGTAAAACCTTGGTTGGCATTCCACTTGTGGGAAAGCTCCTAGCGGCCTTGGGAATGAGCCAGGCTTCCCAACCTTAGCCTATGAAGGGACAATAAACATTAGAGTAACTTATAGTAACTTTTAAGGCGGGAGCGTGTCAAACCAGGGGCCTTAGCCCATTAAGAGATGACCCTAGCACTCTTGATTGTTTTTTGAAAAGAATAGAGGCAGTTTTAACAGGATAATTCTCCACTTTAGGGACTGTCTCATGCAAGCGGTTTAGTAACGGAAATAAATACATTAGGCCCTCCCAGGCATTGTGATAACTAAAACCACCACCATCACCACCACCACCACCACCACCACCACCCCCCCCCACACACACACACACTCCTAATTATGTAATAGTATACTAATCAGTACACATGATCATTTGGTACTGAATATAGCTAAGAAAATTGCCTTCTCTGCCAATTTGGGATTTTCAGGAAGCCAGTAAGACCAAGTTCAAAGTGGAGGCTTACTGAGGGGTCCACTGTGAAAAATAAAGACCGGGAAAGGAGGAAAGAGTAGGGAGAGCTTCAGCCGTCTCAGCCAGCCCAGCAGGAGCTGCAGAGTGAAGGGGGCCTGCTGGAGTCTGAGCCCTTCCTCCTTCCGTCTAAAAAGACAGCCCTGGTGTCCTCATAGCTGCCAAGGCTGCTGGCCTGGGAGCCAAGGCCGAGGGTGAAGGTGCTGGGGGCTGTCAGCTAACCACATCCTGGAAGCTGAACAGCAAGCCCTAAGACCCGAGGAGCACACGGCCGCGAATTTTCTTCCAAGTCCTTACCTCATTTGTTTCACCTGGGGTTCATCCTTTCATTACCAAATATAATTGAGGGTATCTTTTTCTTTCCTTATAAATGAAGCAGGAAGAGCTACTGGAAAGCATATCATTGAATACTTGGTAAAATCCAGCATCTTCAGCATCTTCATTGCTTTTTTTTTCTTTCTTTTCTTTTCTTTCTTTCTTCCTTTTTTTTTTCTTACAAAATAGCGTTGAAATAGCCCTGCAGCAAAACGAAATCACCAACACCTTTGTTGACGACTGGAAATCGCTTGCGGAGGAAGAGGGCACCTTTGGGGACAAGACCGACACCCACCTGAAAGAGTACCAGTCCTTCACCGACCTTCATAACCTGATGGAGAAAATGGTCACCTGTGTCTCGTGGCACCCGACTATCTATGGTGAGATGAGAAAGCCTGGGGTCCCCTCTGTGGTGGCCTCGAAATAGTCTGGTGCTTTTATGTGTAGCATTGAAGATTAGCTCCACTCACTCCAATCAGAGAACTTCCGTTTGCTGAGTGCCAGGCACCTGCTAAGCGCTCTCTTTCCCTGCCCTCCCTCAGCCGTTTGTCCTCTTGGCTACTCTGGGATCCCCACTGTGACCTCCACTTTACACGGAGGGGACACAGCTCAACTCAGGGGAGTGGCTGGCTCAGGTCAATGCCAGATCTGGATCTGACTCTGGCTGGTTGAATGGCCCAAGTTACCTTCATTCCCCATGCACTCTGCCTGCCTCTCCAATGATGGGACAGGATGGCAGCTGCCCTCCCCCCTCCCTCCCCCAGAGCTCTCAGCAGCCAAGGGAGGTAGGAAGGTGTGAAGGTGGGGCTGCAGAGAGAGGGAAGCCCTTGCCCCCATTCTTCCTCCTCCTCTCCCCTCCTCCACATTGGTTCTTTCCTCACACACACAGAAACATTTGTTTTTCTTACTAAATCTTCAAAGTCCAATGTTTGTTTTGTACTACCCGTCATCTCAGTTTGGACTGGGCACATTTCAAGTGCTGAGTAAGGGACATGTGGTTGCCGGTAACCATGTTGAACAGTGGGACTCCAAGAAAACGCTCGGGCTCCTGTAGAACATTTTTACTCAAGTTTCATCCAAAGGGCAATGAACAGTGACTATGTAGAAAAGCAAAACCTACAGACACTTCACCAGGTACAGCTGCTGCAGACCTTCCTTGTAATTGTGTCTCAATCAGGACTAATAGCTGTGTCGGTGGCCGTGCGGCTCTCCTTTGAAGAGAGAGTTTACTTTTCTGGCAAATTATTGCTGCAACCATCACTGATTCTTTTCTGGAGTTTCTCTGACCCCATACATCCTCAGGTAATGAAGGAGTGACGTCGCATAGTCTAAAAATTTCAAATATTACTGTCACATGTCTCAGCAGTTTCAATTGCGAAGTGCTTCATAATCACCAATGTTGTAAATCCTTATAAAGTCAGGATTTTCTTCAGTTCAGAATTTATGATCATTCAATTTGAGGAAAATGAAAGTTTACACTTAGTTTATTGAGAAGGTTCATTAGAACAAATCAATGTATTAAAAAAAAAAAAGATTATAAAAGCCCTGGCCAGTGTGGCTAGGTTGGAGCATCAGCCCATGCACCACAGGGTCGTGGGTTTGATTCGCGATCAGGGCACATACCGAGGTGGTAAATTCAGCCCCCATTTGGGGGTGTTGGAATGCAACCAATTGATGTTTCTCTCTCTCCCTCTTCCTTCCTCTCTCTAAAGTCAATAAAAACATATCCTTGGATGAGAGGGTTTTTTTTTAATTTAAAGAAAAGATTATAAGAAGAGTTTTCAAACAATTTTATTTTATTTATGTTTTTGTTCATCCTCACCCAAGGATATTTTTCCACTGATTTTTAGAGAAAATGGGAGAGGGAGAGACAGAGAGAAATATCGATGTGAGAGAGATACATTGATTGGCTGGGAGTGGAATCAAACCTGGGACCCTTTCCACAGGCTGATGCTCTATCCATTGAGCCAAACTGGCTAAGGTTTAAAGTGCAAACTCTTTTATGAGCTTTATTTAAATACTAATCCTTCAAATGCAAATGATTTTAGTTTCACACAAATTTCCTCAATTCCAAGGATCACCCAGTAGGTGGTGGTAATGAGTAAAGATGAGTGTGTAGGAGTGTGAGGGAGAGCAGGGATCCTAGAGAGTGTACAGCCCATCTGTAGGGACAGCTACTCTTCATTTCTCTTATTGCCAGGTCGTCTCACTTGTCAAGAGAATCCAGCAATTGGGAATTTTGTGTGAAATCTCCAAATTGTTTAACAGCTATTCTAAGACCAAACCAAAAGTACCCACTCAACCCAAACCAAAACACACAGCAATCCAAGTAAAACAAGGCTGAAGGCTGAGTCTGGCCTGTAGGGTTCTGTTTCCAAGACCCGCTCAAGAAGAGTTCTGCTTAGGGGGAAGGCACTTCATAGGGTTAAATGAAGTTTTTTTCAATGGACTTAAGTAGAATAATAATTTGTTTCTATAAAGTAATAAATATTAGCCTCCCCTTCTTCCTTCTTCCTTAATTCATCTGAATTAAGGCAGTTTTTCTGTAACAGAGTCTAGATACTTAGATTATTATAGACTCAGGGATCAAAATGACAGCTCTCTAGGTATTTCTTGTCAGCCTACTTACCACAGAAACAGAGCCATTCTCTTGATGGGTTTTTCTGTCATTTTCTAGAGGTGTCAAACTGCTTCCCGCTATGTCAGTGGTCGGCAAACTAGGGCTCACTAGCCACATGTGGCTCTTTGGCCCCTTGAGTGTGGCTCTTCCACAAAATACCACATGCAGGCGCACACGAACAGTGCGATTGAAACTTCGTGGCCCATGCTCAGAAGTCGGTTTTCGGCTCTCAAAAGAAATTTCAATCATTGTACTGTTGATATTTGGCTCTGTTGACTAATGAGTTTGCCGACCACTGCCCTATGTGACATAAAAGTGTGCCTGAACACCCAGGCAAATAAAGAATAGTTTTAAAAAGACAAGCAAATAGTTTCTTAAAGAAATAATGCAAATGATTTATTTTGTCTTGTTCTGATCAAAACTATAGGAGAGTATTACAGTACTTTATTTCCAAAAGTAGAGGTTTCTCTAGAATCCCCAGAATACCAAATTAACCAAGATAATTAACCCCAATTCCAGTTGGCAATCTTTAACTCAATGTTTGCTAACCAGTGGCCTTGGAGCCTATATTTGTGGTAGTTATGTTTATATAAGAACAGTAACCATGCAAGTGTTTTGCTTGGTGATAACCCAGTGGTGCCAGTGCTACCTATGGTTGACATACCTATTCCTTCACACCAGTGTATTCCTTGAAGAGCTTCCTCCCTACCCTACAGGCACTTGAATTCGTTTACTTATTTTAAATTTTGAGATAGCATCACTGGCATTACCTTCATCTTCTCTTATGCTGCATATTTTATTTTTGTGTGCTCACTACTAGTATGTGCCAGGCTGGGTATACAGCAGGGAACAAAATAGTCAAATATCCTGCCTTCCCAGAACTTACATTCCATACTTTTCAAAAACATTGATTTTGCAGTCCTTTTGCTTAAGAAAAATTATAAGATGCCCCAACAATGACCCATGGAGCATGGGGGAGAGGGGTAGGCCTGGTCCCCTTGAAAACATACCTGCTCTCATACATATGGCTAATGTCCGCAATAAAATTCAACAAAAGCAGCTTCTAATTCAGAGGTAGAATTCTGGCAATGGACTCTCTGTGCATGTTCCTTATGGGTAGCTTATAAAATGGGACTTTTGACTGTCTTAATATTTTCTAGCCATTCCCTTAGTAGGTTTTCTGACTCCCTTGAATTTGTGGGGTTCACTTTAGTTAATGCTGGAGAGTCCAGACGACATTTTCTGCTTCAAGTTCTGTCCCAGTAACCCTAATATTATTGCTGGAGGCTGCATCAATGGACAGGTACGTATGGACTTCTTTAAAGCTATTTATTAATTTAGACGACATCCTGTAATACATTTTGATTGGTTGGGTTTTGTTTTTTTCCACTTGAGGAGTCAATTGAGGAGAAGGAAGGCATGCCGTTGTTGACCAATCACCATGCCAGCAACTGGGGAATAAAGATGTGTTAGGGCAGTGGTCGGTAAACTGCGGCTCACGAGTCACGTGTGGCTCTTTGGTCCCTTGAGATTTTAGCAAAGGCCAGCTTAGGAGGACCCTAATTAAGTTAATAACAATGTACCTAACTATATATTTTAAGTTTACAAAGTTTGGCTCTCAAAAGAAATTTCAATCGTTGTACTGTTGATATTTGGTTCTGTTGATTAATGAGTTTGCCGACCACTGTGTTAGGGGGTTGGGTGATGGGAATGTAAAAAAGAAGAAAAAAGGAAGGAAGGAAGGAAGGAAGGAAGGAAGGAAGGAAGGAAGAGAGGGAGGGAGGGAAGGAGGGAGGGAGGGAGGGAGGGAGGGAGGGAAGAAGAAGAAAGAAAGAAAGAGAAAGAAAGAAAGAAAGAAAGAAAGAAAGAAAGAAAGAAAGAAAGAGAGAGAGAGAGAGAAAGGAAGGAGGAAGAAAGGAAGGAAGGAAGGAAGGAAGGAAGGAAGGAAGGAAGGAAGGAAGGAAGGGAGGGAAAAGAAAGAAAGAAAGAAAGAAAGAAAGAAAGGAAGGAAGGAAGAAAGATAAAAGAAAAGAAACCTGCCTTCTATAAGTAAGTAAATAAATAAATGTGGTATCAACACTGCAGGTGTCCTCAGGGTAACCTAGTCATGCTAATTGGAACAAAAAGGGTTAAATCTATTCATATCGCTGAGATAGAATCATGCATTATACCAGATTTCACAGAAGAACAAAACCCACAAGCATTAATACCCGCTGGCCAAGTGGCCTCTTGAAATTTCCCTAGATGTAGGAGTTAGGAAGTAAAACAGACTTTAAACAGAAATTCACTGAAAAACATACATATATTATTGAATTTATGTGTGTATAATTTGATATCATGTTTGGGGTTTTTTTCCTTTGCTATCAAATTTATATAAAATTTAGATCCTATCTTCCAATTGCCAGTTTCTCCAATAAAGAAAAACAAAAATCTTAAAGCTATGTTTTAGTCAAAGTTTGACTGTGAGCCAGTGAATTTGAGCATTCCAAGAGTACATGATCTTATTTTGGTGTGGCTAGGAAAACTTCCTTGTCGTTGAAATTTAAATATCTGCAGCATCCATGCCCATTTATCAAAACCAAAAGCATGCAGAAAACAACACTTCTCCCTGAGTTTTATTCAACAATAACTGGTGGTCCTAATGATGACCCAGAGACCATCCTCCAAGCCCTACAAATCCTGAAATGCCTTTTTTTACTCATTAGGAAAGTTATACAACTTTGTTTTAGTTTTAGGTGTTTTGTTTTGTTTTTTAAGAAAAGCAAATAATGAAAATAAAAGCACCCATAATTCTGCAATCCTGACATTTTGTTAACATTTTAGTGTACTGAAATGACTTTTTATCATTAAAAATTAATATAAATTAGTATTGCATATCTACTTCATTTTGATTTTTTCAAAAAACAACTATGCATGTATATGCAAATTTGGAGTAGGCCATAATATCCAATAGAATAAAATTCATCATGTCTTATACTTTTTGGACAATTGAGTGTGTATATTTAATTCTGGAGAACAAGACAGCTGGGTCTAAGACAACTGTCCCACAATCATAGCACATTCCCGAAAATAGAGGTGAACTCTTCCCAAAGTGGAGGGAATGGCATGATGTTTATCTTGGATTTTAGGAATTACTGGCATTTTTTTTAATACAAGCACATAAAACAAAGTGTTGAAAATACTTTCATAGGGAAGACATTCTTTTTTATATTAGCTTTAGAAGTTGCTGCCTGACCTAAGATGTAGGCTAAATTTGGTTATCCCCAAGGTGATTGATTTATCCAAGTGCTAACCAATGTGAATAGGTTTTAAAAAATTCTTTAATCCTGAAAATGTGTAATAACATCTCTTTCTGCTTCAGATTGTCCTGTGGGATATTACCGCACATGCCGATCGCATAGAGCACATTAAGACAGGCAGCAGTAGAAGTAAAAAAGCCACTCTCAAGGTTAGTTTTTTACAATTCTTCCCCCCCCCCATTTGGAAATTTATTAAAAAGTGCATAACAGAGTTGCCAAGTTAAACAAAGATTCAGTGGGGGGAGAAGGGATTCTATTTCCCAAACCTTCACATCTGCTTTGAGCATTGTTCTGAATCACTTTCATGTAGGCCCTTGATTAAAACACCACAGAATCAGTGGTACCATCTAGCTAGACTGTTAAGTTCTTTTTTGTTGTTGTTGTCATTAAAATGAAATGGCAGGTAAGTTTCCTAAAGTGATGTCGTTGAAGGAGCGCTGGACAGAAGACCACGTGACCAAGTTCTGGGTCATAGTCCTGTACGTTTGGACATTTCCCCACCTGGGCCAACATCCATTTTCTCATGCATAACATGAAGAGAGTAATGAATACTATGATTTTGTGAAGCTGTGGATTCTGCCAAGAGGGTAGGGCAGTGGTCTGCAAACTCATTAGCCAACAGAGCCAAATATCAACATCACAACGATTGAAATTTCTTTTGAGGGCTAAAAACCGACTTCTGCACATGGGCCATGAAGTTTCAATTGCACTGTACGTGCGCGCCTGCACATGGTATTTTGTGGAAGAGCCACACTCAAGGGGCCAAAGAGTCGCATGTGGCTTGCGAGCCACAGTTTGCCAACCACTGGGGTAGGGGAATGCTTCCTGAGCTCCCAGCTCAGGATTTAGCCACAGTTTACACATCTTCGCCCCAGTTCTCCAACCTGGATATCAACAGGTGTCTCACCAACGAAAGGATGTGGCCTTGTGTGCACACAAAGAAGTACTTTTTCAAAAATGGGACCTCATTGATTCTTTAGGGAGTGGGTCAACAATTTTTGTTAAAATCTTAGACTAAACTGAATGGAAAGTATATAGCGTGATTCTCTAAATATGTGATATATAAAAACACTAGTTTCTGTTTTTCTTTGAACTGGTATTTCTCCAAGTTATTAATTTTAATTGATGTGATGAGTCAAGTATGAATTCATTCATCCGTGCTCTGAAGTTAGCACATAAGTTTCTTTTAACAATTTTCCAGCCCATGTTTCTCCTTGAACCAGATGATAATAAAGAAGCAATGTATATCAGACACTGTGCAGTCTCCTCAATAGAAAATGGACATAAGAAAGTAATTACAGATATACACTGGCTGTCAGACACCTTTGAGGTGAGTCTCAATGGCTTCATGGTTTCCTTCTGCTGGATTGAAAATGTTTGGAAGATTTTGTCCAAAGAGGATGTTTCAAGTCAACAATCCATTTACATTTACACTGAAATAACCAGTGTAAATGGGTGTGAGCCTGTGTCAGGCGCAGGGGGGCTGGGATGGGCAGGAATGGCAGGTAGGAGCTGCTGATGGCATTGGACTATGGGTTTTGGCCTGACACAGGCTAGCAGAGGAAGACTTAGGCATCAATCAGGCTGGCAGGGGAGTGATTAGAGGGTAATCAGGCTGGCATGCAGAAGTGGTTAGGAGCAATTTGTACCAAACATTTGCGTCACTGTTACCAGACCCATACCTGAGAATGTTTCAACCTCCATGACTTAAAAGCACTGAAAAATGTAGAAGTTGTCAGCATCGACATACTATAATAGCAGAGAAGATGAGGATTTGATACATAAACGTAAAGTGTAAATATTTTATAACCTTAGACTGAGGATTTAAAATTTTGAGCAGGCAACTCTGAAGATCTGAGACATTTAGGAATGTTGCCAAGGCAGCCTTGAACTGAGTGAGCCCTGAGGCTACAATAGCTGTTCAGAGAGGGAGCCCAGCATTGGCATTGCAGTTTGGCTCTGCGGTTCCATACTTGACTCATAAAGTCACTTTTGTGGATTTGTAAACTAGTAAGATCCCCAAATGTCTCACTCAAGGACACCAAAGGTCTGCTGTATACTTTGAAGGATTAACAAGTGAGTTACTAAAGAACTGCAGGCTCAGTGCACAAATTCATGCATGGGTGGGGTCCCACGGGTGGGATCCCTGCCAGGATCAGGCCAAAACCCATAGTCCAATGCTGCCGGCAGCTCCTACCTGCCATTCCTGCCCATCCCAGCCCCACTACGCTGGCACAGGCTCACACCCAATCAGTTCCAATTGAGAGAGGCTAACCAGCCATGAGTCCTACATCGGGCACCCTCCTGAGGTGAGTGGCCTGCGGGATCAGGCCAAAACCAGCTCTCCAACATCCCCTGAGGGGTCCTGGATTGTGAGAGGGCTCAGGCTAGTCCGAGGGACCTCACTGGTGCACAGTGAGGGCTGGGGAGGGACCAAGAGAGGGCTCCAGGGTGGTCCGGCCCATCTCACTCAGTCCTGATCAACTGGACCCCAGCAGCAAGCTAACCTACTGGTTAGAGCATCTGTCCCCTAGTAGTCAGTGCACATCATATCAGCGGTTGAGCAGCCTTAGCATATCATTAGCATATTATGCTGTTGAACAGTCGACTGGTCACTGGATGACCAGACATTTAGTATATTAGGCTTTTATTATATAGGACTAGTGGCCTGGTGAATGTGGACACAAGATGGCCACTACAAGATGGCCTGCAGGGGATGGCAGTTGGGAGGGACCAGGTCTACAAGAGAGGGCAGTTGGGGATGATCAAGCCTGCAAGGGAGGGCAGTTAGGGGTGAACAGGCCAGCAAAGGAGGGAAGTTGGGGGCGACCAGACCTGCAGGGAAGGGCAATTGAGGGTGACCCAGGCCTACAGGGGAGAGCAGTTAGGAGCAAACAAGCTGGCAGAGGAACACTTAGGCATCAATCAGGCTGGCAGAGGAGTGGTTAGAGGGTGATCAGGCTGGCAGGCAGAAGTGGTTTGGGGCAATAAGGAAAGCAAGCAGGCGAGCAGCTGGGAGTGAGCAGTCCTAGATTGTGAGAGGGATATCTGACTGCCTGTTTAGGCCCGATCCCAGTAGGATCGGGCCTAAACGGGCAGTCTGACATCCTTTGAGGAGGTCCCAGATTGTAGAGGGTGAAGGCTAGGCTGAGGGACACACCCATGCATGAATTTTGTGCACTGGACCTCTAGTTTTGAATAATACCTGGTGTTGGAAACAAGGAGATGGTGCAACCCACAAACTCCAACATTGTTGGTTCCAACATAAAACTTTTAGAGTATAATTAATCAATGTGGTTCTTAAAGCATCCAAGTTTCAAACTTTTGACCAATAATTCATATTTTGGTAATTCATACAAAGAAATAATGCAATTTGTGTCTCAAGATACAAAATTGCATGCACACCCTGACAAATCACAGCAAAGTTTATCTATAAAAAAAGATTTGAAAAAAATACAAGGTGAAATTATATTTGATTTTAAAACCTATTTTCCAAACCTCCATAATATTTTTAAATAACTCTATCTAATAAAAGAGTAATATTCAAATTGACCACATCTCTGCTGTACCCACAAGCCACGCCCACCAGCTAATCAGGAGCAAGTTATGCAAATTAACCCAACCAAGATGGCTGCAGCCACAGAGAGAGTAGGAGGCTTGGGTTTCCCCAGCCATGGTGGAAGCCAAGCTTTTCATCTGTTCTGGCCTGCCTTGGTCTCTACTTAAGGCTACAAAGTTTCACTATAGAAGATAAATAAATACCAACAAAAATGGCTGCAGCCACAAAGCAAGCAGGAGGCTTGGCTCTGCTGAAGGCTACAAAGTTTCAATTATAGAAGATAAATAAATCTCAGATCCCAGGGCCTTCACTTGGGTCGCTAGGGGGTGTGGCCAGCCTGCAAACTACCATAGGCCCCTCGCCCAGACGGCCCACACCCCAAGGGAATCCCCACCCTGATTTGGGACACCCTTTAGGACAAACTAGCCGGCCCCCATCAGTGCACCAGCCCTTTAACCTATCTAATAAAAAAGTAATATCCAAATTGACCATTACTCCAACATATAAGATGGCTGCCTGCATGTTGTCAAAGATGACTGACCCCATGTGGACATAAAATGGCCACCACAAGTTGGGAGGGACCAGGTCTGCAAGGGAGGGCATTTGTGGGGGACCCAGGCCTGCAGGGAAGGGCAGTTATGGGTGACCAGATCTGTAGAGGAGGGCAGTTAGGGGCAAGCTGGATGGCAAGGGAGCAGCTAGACATCAGTCAGGCTGTCAGGGGAGTGATTAGGGGTTGATCAGGCTGGCAGGCAGAAGCAGTTAGGTGCAATCAGGATGGCAGGCAGGTGAGCAGTTTGGAGCCAGTAGTCCTGGATTGTGAAAGGGCTGTCTGACTGCCCGTTTAGGCCTGTTTAGGTCGGACATCCCTCAATGGTTCCTAGATTGGAGAGGGTGCAGGCTTGGCTGAGAAACACACACCCCCATGCACGATTTTCATGCATGGGCCTCTAGTTAAAATATGAAACCCCCAGAGCCAGCACATCTCTGGAGTCTCATACTTTCTGCGCCAGGGAAGCTCATTAGCAGGAGAGGCAGCCTGGGTTCTGGATTATATATCAGATGCGAGTGGCAGCTGTCATGGAACCTGACCCGGGGCAGCCAGATTAGTGTCAGCCAGGTTTCCAGGGTCCGGGCTCCTGTGATGCCAACAGGCCTTCCCAGGGCAGCACCTGCAGCCCTCCCCGCCCCTGCCCCCTCCCTCACTGTTTATTTGCTGCTGGAACCCCCATCTCTGCTGTTCTGCTCATCAGTCCTACCAGAATGGCAGAAAATAGGAGAAGGTCATGTTTCCCTGTTGATTTGAGAATGGCACCTTCACAGGTTGCCCCAAAATCTTTCACCTCATTTGGGAGCTTAATTGGTTGGTATTTTGGATCTTCCAGGGCTCTGAGGAGCATTAACCCTCTTTGTAACACTCTGTGTGCTGGCAGAGCTGGGCCATGCTTACTCAAAAAGCGTAGGTGCCACGACATTGGCTGCATGCTGATGGTGTCTACTTTAACACTCGATTGATTCTACCTGCTTAACAACCTCATGAAAGCTCCTGTGTTTGGCACCACAAATAATACTGAAAAACAGAAAGAGCCTACATGTCCAATAATAGTGGGTAATGAACTTATGATACGTAAACTTGTAGTTTGCATCTGTATCTTATAAAACTACTAGGGGTCCGGTGCACAAAATTTGTGCACTGCGGATAGGTGATCCCTCAGCCCAACCTGCCCCCTCACACATACTGGGAGCCTTCTGGCTGAGGCTTTAGGCCTTGAGCACCCAGCCATAACCCTGCAATGGGCCAGATGGCTCACTCCATCCCAGCCCCACCCTCCCACCCATCTGACCAGGGCCTTAGCCCCAGCCAGCTCTCCCCAAGCTAGCACGGGCATCGGCCCCACCCCCCAGGCCCAGGCCACCTCAGACACACTCCCGCAGGCCCCCCCAGGCCTGGGCTGCGTCGGCCATTCCCCCCAGGGCCCCCAGGCCCAGGCCGCCTCGTACACACACCCTCAGGCTTAGGCCACCTTGGACATGACTTCCCAGGCCCTCCCCAGGCCCGGGCTGCCTTAGACACGCCCCTCCAGGACCCCCCAGGCCTGGGCCCCCTCAGAAACGCCCCTTCAGAACCTCCCAGGCCCAGGCCACTTCGGCCACACTCCCCAGACCCTGACCACCTCAGTCACACCTCTCTCAACCTGGGCTGCCTCAGCCACGCCCCCAGTCCCCCCAGGCCTGGGCCACCTCAGACATGCCTCCAAGGCCCCACCAGGCCCGGGCCACCTTGGAAATGTCCATCAGGCACCCCCTAGCCCAGGTGGCCTCGAACATGCCCCCCCAAGCCCGGGCTGCCTTGGACATGCCCCCCAGGCCTGGGCCGCCTTGGTCACGCCCCCACTCTCCTGATTGGCTGGTGGGCGTGGCTAGTGGGCATGGCTGATGGGTGTAGCGAAGGTACAGTCAAATTTGCATATTATTCTTTTATTAGATAGGATTAGCATGATTCATGAGTACACAGGTAAGCATTCGAGTTATAATCTCAGACTAGAAATTTATATGTATGCTAATTAAAATGGCATAAAAATGTTTCTGTGAAAAACAACTGGAGAGCATATGACAGAAATGCATTTGATTTTAAAACCTTTTGTTTTCCAAATTTCTGTGATAGTGTTATGCTCTTTTAATAAAAATTAAAATGAAGAAAAGTTTTTTTAAAAATGCAAAAAGCTCTGAGAAGAAAGTCTTTGCTGTTCTAGGTACACAGAACTTACTTCCTGTGTATTGTTTTAAACATAGATTAACAGAATGGGTTCAGTCTTTGAGAATCGAAGTGGGATATGCTGTCAACTGGTCACCTGTTCAGCAGATTGGTATGTCTCACCTGAAATGTTACCTACTATGTGTCCACACAATGTATTCTTTTTTTTTTAGATGTTTCTAAAATAATTGTCTTTTTATGTTCCTTAAATAATCCTTACTGTAGTCATTAAACCTTATATAACTAACACAAAGAATTTTATAGATTGTTGCTGGTTAAAAAATGTTTTTAATTTTTATATATTTTTATTTATCTTTATTGTTGAAAGTAAAGTCCACCTTTTTTCTCCATTAGTCCCCTTTCCCTTCCTCCAGTTCCTCCCCAGGCCTTCACTGCACTGTTTTTATAGATACAAATATGATGTAAAAGAGAATTAATGATGTTTCCTGATTAATACTGTTATATAATATTATCCAAAGTAATTCTGCTTCATCATATTCTTATATCTGTAAATGTTCAGTTTGCATTGTATATATTCAATTTTATATCACAATTATGAAGAGTACAATGTTTAATTTGGAAAGCTTTTACAAAGTGAGAGTTTTAGGTTTGTATTGCAAATTTATAAAAATGTTTTTATGAATTTGGTAACTATGTTGAAGGATGTTTATTTGAAAAATTGCATCTCTCAATTTATAGAACTCAAAATTCATAATGAAATAGGAAATACAAAGAGTAATATTATTATGTAGCACATTCAAATTCTGGCAAAATATTACCATTCTAAGTAGTTTTGATCCCAACAGAAACAATGATACTTCAAGCTGTAGACTCTGACAGCAGAAGCAGCAGCTGTGGAGTGGTAGTCAAAAGCATCAGTAACATCAACATAGGCAAGGGTTGCGAGAGGCATGATTAATCCTGGGGGCATGTATGGGTAAGGTTTTGTGATTGCAAGCAACAGAAATTGGCCATGGCTAACTTAAGGAGACAAAATAAACTTACTGAAAATACATTTATTTGAAGTTTATGTCAAAACTCTACTTAAATGCTTTAACAAATTAAGTTTTTTTGTTTGTTTGTTTTTTTAATAATTGTAACAACCCTGAAAAATGCTATGGATAAAGAAAATAAGGCTCTGAAAGCAAAGTTCACTATATATAGTGAGTGATATATGTGGTTATATCCTATACTAGGGCCCAGTGCACGAATTTGTGCACCTTGAAAGGAACTGTGGATCATGAGGCACCAGGCAGTGGCAGTGAGTGCGAGTAGGGTCAGCACCAGCAGTGGGTGCAAGCGGTGGCTCCGGCACTGGCAGTGGGTGCGAGCGCCGGGCAAGACCACGGTGCGCGGGAGCAAAGGATTTTTAGTAACCACCAGAGGCTCGCCCCAATGACAGAGACCGGCACCCTGCCTTAGTCTGGCATCCCTGCTCACCTGCTCCACCATCCCACAGTGGCCAACACCTGCCATGTTCCACGCACACCCTCTGGTGGTCAGGTCACATCATAGCAACTGGTTGTTCAGTTTGTTCGATTGTTCCCCTTTGGTCTATTTGCATATTAGGGTTAGATAGATAGATAGATAGATAGATAGATAGATAGATAGATAGAAGATAGATAGACAGATAGATAGATTATAGCTAGCAAGTAATGATGTTGCTGAATAAAATGAAGAGCTAACTCAGGCTGCAGAAAGAGCCCTGTGGAGTTAGGTTGCAGGAATAAATGGCCAGCCCCTTCATTATAAATGAATCAGTTCAAATCCTTTTGTTACTGATTGACTTCTATTACATTATGAACTCGGCCCTTTGGAGAGGAATGGCAGAGCACCTTGACTGACAGTTCCAACCTTACTGCATCCAATAGGAAAGAAGCAGCTTCCTCCAAACATTTAGAAAGCTTTGGCTGAAAAATGACTGGAGAGAGGGTAATTATTCCCCAGGCAAAAGCAACACATGGCAACTCTAGGGCCATATGGAACATTATATCACAATTAGATTATATTATTATTTAATGGAGAAATGCTTATGATATAATGTTGATTATAAATCACAAATGCAGAGCTATGCTGCTCTTCAGTAGCCTTGGAAAACATTGAGAAACACTGAGCAGACTAAAAATATTACATATTCTAGATTAAAGTTAGAGTTACTTGGTTGTTGTTTATAATGATAGCCCTTGAATTTAGAAACAGTCTAAGAATAGTTCCTTCAAAGTTGTTAAAGTAAAAGGAAAAAAATAATGCATTTAGAATAGCTAACTTTTAGTTTTCTGGAAAACTCATCAGTCCAAACTTTTATACTTTAGCCATGCTAAATGTTTTATAATGTACTAGAATAAGGTAAAATAAGGTCCAATAATTAAGAATGTGTGACTGATTTATACAGAAAGTTTAAGTGAAATTTTATGTATTTAGCATAACCATTTCACAAATAATGCAAATTAATGGCATAAATAAGATTCAAGAAGACCTATGTAATTTTGAAACAGTTTTGAATTAACTATAAATATATTATAAAAATAAATCTTATTTCATTTGTGTTACCCTCCCAAGGATTTATGTTTTTACAGCACAAAAATGATTACTATTTTTAATAATTTTTAATTTTAACATTGTTATCAAAATTAAATGAATTAATTTTCATTAATTATTAAGATGAATAAATTATTAGTATTAATTAAATAGTTCACATAAATGAATACATGTTTTGTTGCTCTTTAATTACCATCCATTTATCTAAATACATATACATCAAAATATTTAATAATATCTTAAATTTATTAAATTAGGTTACTCATAACCTCAGTGATAGAAATTATGAAGCTAATCTGAGAGACTTTTTGTGGTTTTCATGTTTTTACATAATTAATACAGAGGAGGCCCTTTATGCTACAGTACTGTACAAGTTTTATTACACATTTTTAACCAAGTTGATTGCACTAAAAATAACACTATATATGTGTGGAACTTACAAATAATTTTCATAAACATTATCTCATCTAATTTTCTTCACTAACCTGTGAGGAAGGAGAAAGAAGAGAAATAACATTTATTGGATACCTACTATGTAAAAAGCACATTAAATCCAACTCCATCTGTATATGTGGTGTTTTCACTATCAGTATATGAATGGGGAGTGGCTGCTAATCTGTACAGGATTTCCTTTGGAGATCATAAAACATGCTAAATCTGTCATGGTTATGGTTGTATAACTCTGAATATATTTAAAACTATTGAAGTGTGCATTTTAAATGGATGAATTTGGGGGTATATGAGTTATATTTCAAAAAAGTATGTTGAAAACAAAAGGTTGAATCAATCTCCTAACTCAATTTCATATTTTATAATATAAGCTTCAAGACCAGATAAATCATCATCTTTTTTATTTCTCTAAAATAAGAAATGAAAAATAATTTTATAAAAATTTTACTTTCAGAGATATTAAAATATAATCATAATCTCATTGATAATGTATAACAGTAAGAATAGTAGTCCCAAGGTTATTATAATCCCCTTATTTGCACTTAACAAAAAAAAAAGTAAACTTTTTTTTTAAAGCACAATATGTTTTTGGGATATCAGACAACAAAAAAGTACAACCATTCAATCAACAGAGAAGAAGAAAGAAGAAACTGTTGAAATTCCTAATGATATACCATCTACATTTTTGCATCTAGATCTCTCCTGGAAACCTCTCTCTAGGGTAAGTAACAGGATTTATTCCATATACTATGTAATTCATGTGCATAGACATGCATACATATACTCTAAAAGACAGGAGAGTTAAAAGTAGAGCAGCTCAAATTAACACAGGACTTTATTAATTCATGTATTCATTCACCCAGTAAATTCCTTGATTGAATTATTATGATGCCTGACTACATCAAGCCAGAATCACAGTTATTGTAAACTTGAAATTAATATTTGTTCATGTGTAAGCAAGCCACAACTTACAACTAATTTGCATAATTATTTAATTGCATGTCAGTTGCTTGAAGGTGGGTACCTCCCGTGTTAGCCCAAAACAGTTAATTTTACCTATACCGCAGTCAAAATTTCGGATCTTTTGCACATCAATCGTAGGAAAAAGTATTGTAATACTTATAACCAAATAAAACTGAAAAGTAGCCCTACCAGGTTTGGCTCAGTGGATAGAGCGTCGGCCTGAGGACTAAAAGTTCCCGGGTTCAGTTCTGGTCAAGGGTATATGCCCAGGTTGTGGGCTCAATCCCCAATAGGGGCGGCATGCAGGAAGAAGTCTATCAATTATTCTCTTATCATGAATGTTTCTACTGCTCTCTCCCTCTTCGTTCCTCACTGAAATAAATAAAAACATATAAAAAACTGAAAAGTAATTGAACAAGAAATTATCAATACTTATCTTGAATGCAAAGCTTCAGGAAAAGCAATTTTTGTCCAACGGGGTAGCTCAATTGTTAAGCATCAACCTATGAACCAGAAGCTTACCGTTTGATTGCTGGTCACGGTACGTGCCTGAGTTGCAGGCTCAATCCCCAGGAGGGGCCGTGCAGGAGGCAGCCATCAATGATTCTTTCTCATCATTGACGTTTCTATCTCTCTCTCCCTTTCCCTTCTTCTCTGAAATCAATTTAAAAAATATATATATATATATATTTAAAAACCATTTTAATTGAATGCCCTGGCAAAATAATTAGAGCATCATTCCAATATGCCAGGCTTTCGAGTTTGATACCTGGTCAGGCACATACAGGAATCAACCAAAGAGTCCATCAATATGTGGAACAACAAATCTTTCTCTCTAAAAAATCAATATTTTTAAATTAAACAAAAGAAAAGTAATACTCTGGTTTCTCTTCAGATTGCATAAATCTTTAGCTTAAAAAAAAGAAAAGCAATTTTAATTTAAGAAAGATATGCCTATAGTGGGTTGTGTCTGGAAAGTATGACTGGACTGCTGGCGTTAATGGCTCTCTTTTTGTGGAATGGCTAAGTCTGATTCCAAACTTAAAACTTTTTTTAAAAATTTGATTTGTAAGTACTATTAGAATTACATTATTTTGTGTTTGAAGAGAGAGCATGAAATGCTGAGAATTTTCCTGAAGTAACTGGGATTAGAAATTAGAAAAAAAGGATTAGAAATGTGCTGGGCTAGGATTCACTAAGCTTTAAATCATTTAAAAAGAAACAAGCAAACAAAACCTTACCAGCGAATAATGGTACAGAATGTGGACAAATATCCTCTAGGAGAAAAGTTGGCAGGGAGCCATGGGAATAATGTAAAGTGTGGCCATCTTCTATGATGGTGCAGGCCCAGGCTACTTCTAAACCTCAGGGGCATGTTCCCCCCCCACCCCGGGGGGGAGGGGGGGGGACTCAGCAGTGATGGGCAGGAGAAAGGTCCCTGAACATCTTTCTGAAACTTTTGTTTAACTGAAAGATTTAGGGAGGGTGTGTTAGGAAAGAGAAAACAAAACATTTTAAGAAATTACACAACACAAGCCTCTGGGATTTGGAAATGAGCCTCCCAGATAAGTTCCCTTGAGTAGCACAGTTTTAGAAACTATGGTTTAGGCACTTTCCATGGGAAAAGCCAACTAGAAATCTGAGGGAGAAGGAAGAAGGACAGGGAGGTAGAAAACAGCAACCCGGGGGCAGAAGGGCAAAGAAAGAATAATTTAAGGATATATGGAAATAACCTTTCTTGTATGTTCTTCCCAAAAGCTAAGACTGTCTAAAGGTGAAACAAGTTTAGACCACTGTCCAGTCAAGTTAAGCCTGAGTAAAGACCATCTCTTTTACAAAACAGAAGGTAAGTGCCTTTATTTAAAAAGCATTGAAATCTGGTCAAGATGGCAATGTAGGGAAACACAGCAATCACACCCCCTACATCAAAATTGCAACTAAAATATAGAACAGCCATCATTCAGAACCACCTGAAAACTAGCTGAAAGGAAGTCCTACAAATAGGAAAATTAAAGAAGAAGCACATAGGGAAAGATGGAGCTGTGGGGCAGAATCGAAGAACCAGCTGGTCCCATATCCACGCGTGACAGTTTAAAATCAGAGTGATATCGTGCCTCTGGAGGTTTCCCTGAGAAGTAAGGGCTCCCAGCCCCACACCAGCCTATGGTTCCAGTGCTGGGAAGAGAAGCCCCCAGTGTCGAGATGATCAGCAGACCCTGAGCGAAAGATGAATGATTACTCTGACACACATTTCTGTGAGAGGGCTAAGGGACTGCCTGCCTAGAGAAACCAAACAGCCTCATTCACCTGCCTCTTCAGGCTTTGATTATAACAGTATTATGAGATAAAATTTAACTTTTAGATACAATTAGCAAGGTAAGCATTCTTGGGAGGATAGAGGCATCTGCAGTGTCCTTTAGGCATAACAATTAAGCATTAAATTCCAGCAAACACCCAAGGGCCTGTGAGTACACAGACTTGTTTGGAAAGATCAAGGAACAATTAAGGGCAGTCACCCTCAGCCAACTCCCCGAGGGGATCCTGATTAACAGGGGTGGTTGCCTTCAGCTAATGCCCACCAAAAATTCTTTCAGAATTTCTTCCTTACAAATTTTCCAACCAGGTCCTGTGCTTCCCCACACCCACAACTTCTAGCTATAGAAACTAGCAAGGATTGCAGCTGAGTGACAGGAAGCTGCTGGAGCCACAGGCAGCTCCTCTTAAAGGCCCACACATGGACTCACCCCCCCGTCCCCGAACTGCAGCGCTGGGGCAGCAGCTTGAAAGGAACCTGGAACAGTCAGGGAGGAACTTACTTGTCTGGAATCAGGGCAAGAGGTGGACGGACATCTTTCTCCCAGACAGAAGTGCTGGCAAAGGCCATTGTTTCTTTGATGAGCCCTCCCTGCCACAAAGCCACCAGACAGTTGCCATATCTGAATCTGCATTTGCCTGGCTCCCACTTTTCTCCCTGCCCTAGTGACTTCCTAAAACCCTGCTCCTCCTTACTTGCAGGTTAAACCAAACCATTTGCAGTGGTTTTCCCATTCAACTGTCCTCTCTTGCCTCATGCTTCAGACATTCCTAAAATCTCTCAAACGAGCAGCAGCTGACCTGCTGATTTTGCACCTCCTGGGAGGCTCCAGAGCCAGTGCACTGAGTGGTCAGCTTTGAGCACACCAGATTACAACCCTACCAACTCCACAAGTGACACACTCAAGGGGTGGACTCAGTGAGCACTAAAGCCCCGCTGAAACAAGTCCTGCTCCATATGAATGTCTCCTGCATAGCAGCTCTTCCACTGTGATCACAGTTGCTCCTCACAGTTGATTGGTCTGGGGGGTCAATCCCTTCTAGTGATGCCAACATCAATCAAGGCTCAACTACAATGGGATAGTGCACACAGCCCATACAAGGGCACAACTGGAGCACAAGATCAGGTGACTGGGGAAGCTGAGCCACTGGGCCCTACAGGATACCTCCTATACAAGTTTACTCTACCAAGTCTGGGAGACATAGCAGATCTATCTAAATACATAGAAACAAACACTGGGAAACAGCCAAAATGGGGAGACAAAGACACAGGTCACAAATGAAAAATCAGGAGAAATCTCCAGAAAAAGAAGTAAATGAAATAGAAGCAAGAAAACTACCAAATATAGAATTTAAAAAATGGTTATAAGGATGCTCAAGGAGCTTACTGAGTACTTCAAGGAACTTAGAATCTCAACAACATAAAAAGGACCAGTCAGAAATGAAGAATACACTAACTGAAATAAAGAATGATTTACATGGAATAAACAATAGAGTAGAGGATGCCAAGAATCAAATCAAAAATTTGGAATATAAGGAAGCAAAAGACACCCAATCAGAACAGCAGAAAGAAAAAGGAATACAAAAATATGAAGATAGTGTAAGGAGCCTCTGGACAACTTCAAGCAGACCAACATTTGCATCATGAGGGTACTGGAAGGAGAAGAGAAGGAGCAAGAAATTGAAAACTTATTTGAAAAAATGATAGAAAACTTCCACTACCTAGTGAAAGAAATAGACATACAAGTCTAGGAAGCACAGAGTCCCAAACAAGAGGAATGCAAAGAGGCCCACACCAAAGCATATCATAATTAAAATGCCAACATTAAAGACAAAGAGAGAATCTTAAAAGCATCAAGAGAAAAGCAGTTACCTTCCTTCAAGGGAGCACACATACAACTGTATTTCTCAACAGAAACTTTGCAGGCCAGAAAGAAGTGGCAAGAAATATTCCATGTGGTGAAAAGCTAGGACCTACCAGTATAACCAAGATTACTCTGCCCAGCAAAGTTATTATTTAGAAGTGTGAAGGTCAGATAAAGAGCTTCCAAGACAAGAAAAAGCTAAAGGAGCTCATCACTACTAAACTAGTATTACGTGAAATGTTAAATGGTCTTATTGAAAAAGGAAGAAAAGGAGGGGGGGGGAAGAGGAGGAGGAGGAGGAGGAAAAAGGAAAAAATATGATCAATAAAATGGCAATAAATACATATATATCAACAATTGAATCTAAAAAGCAAAATAAATGAATAAGCAGAACAGAAACTGACTCACAGATACAGAGAACATTTTGACAGTTGCCAGATGGGAGGGGGTTTGGGGAAATGGGTGAAAAAGGAAAAGGGATTTAGAAGTACAAATTAGTCATAGCCTATGGACACAGATAATAGACTGGTGCAGGTGTGGGAGATGGAGGGGAGATGGGTGAAGGCAAACAAAGGGGGGAAATTTGGGAAGATCTGTAATAATCTCAGCAATAAAATAAAATTATTAACAAAATCATTTGATAGTTTGAGTGTTAGTCAATTATATGTCTGAGGTTACTTGCTAGAATAATCTAATTTGTTAAAAGAATACCAAAGCCCTAATTGGTTTGGCTTGGTGGATAAAGCATTGGCCTGTGGACTGAAGTGTCGCAGGTTCGATTCCAGTCAAGGGCATGTACCTTGGCTGTGGGCACATCCCCGGTAGGTGGTATGTAGGAGGCAGCTGATCAATGTTTCTCTCTCATCGATGTTTCTAACCTTCTCTCCCTCTCCCTTCCTCTCTGTAAAAAAAATCAATAAAATACATTAAAAAAAAGAATACCAAAAGTCAAACCCTCCAATATGGAACTTTATAATGGCTATAACAGAGATAGCCAACACATTAAAACTGTCTTTACACACAAAAAGATTTGAAACAATTTACTTCAATTCAGTTTCACAAATATTTATTGAGTGTATTCATGTATTTTTGAGAACTTAATATATTTTAAAAATTTAATGAAGCCCATGTAATGAATATAAATATGCTCAAAAATAATTTTATAGAATGAAACATAACAAAATCAGTTATGAAGTACTAAGAAACAAAATTACTATTCTTAATCTGAATATAATAAAAAATTTAGTATTTCTGCAACACTATGCTAAAACTTGAGTAAAGAACTAATAATTTACTTTTAAATCTATTTCAACCCCTATACCTTTGTTGAAATAATTGAAGGATACACATGTAAGTTGTCAAAACTTTAAAAATAAAAGTATGCTTGAATATTCCACCTTGAGAACAATGCATAATGAAAATGTACAAGAGTCACCGGTAACTAAAGTATTTTCAGAATATTTGCCTTTATCAAAAGAGTTTTCTTTTATAAAATTAAATTTTTTTATTGATGTCAGAAAGGAAGAAAGAGGGAGAGAGATGTAGATACATTGATTATGAGAGAGAATCATTTATCTAAACGCCCCCTGTTGGGGATTGAGCCTGTCACCAAAGTATTTGCCTTGACCGGGGATGGAATCGTGACCTCCTGGTTCATAGTTCCACGCTCAACCACTGAGCCACACCCACCAGGCATCCATTTATAAAATCTTTAGTCTTCAGTTAAATGATAGGGCAACTAAAAAACAAACAAACCTATTATATATCTAACACCCAGCTTGGGCAAAACTTACTTTGAATCCATGTGTTTTGTAGATACCACCAAAAACCTCATGAAAAACTTGAAACTTCCTTTTGAGGTTCTATCCAGTGAAAGTCTCTGTGGGCCTACAAACTTTCTATTTACATAGAAACGTGGACATGTAGGCTTGAAGAAAGAGTCATCCATAGACAATAAAATGAAAAACTTGGAGACTTAAACACTTTTCTTTTAAAATAAAAATGTTGGGGGAGGAACTAAGATGATGGCATAGGTAAACACCTATTGTTCTGCCCCGCGCAACGATTTAAGAACTACAACATAACAACAAAACAAAAACCACCCAGAATCGCCAGAAAGCTGGCTGAGTGAAAACTCCACAAATAAGAGTAAAGGTGGGACACTGAGACTCAGAGGAGCGGCAGGAGTGCACCCTTGAAGACGGAAACAGGTTAGGAGCCGTCCTGGTCACGCACGCAGGCTGGGGCTGGAGCAGCAACCCCGGCTGGATTTCGCCAAAGGGGAGGGCGGAGACGTCCCACTACACGGATTCCCCAGTGCCAGGCGAGGTCCGAGATCCAGGGTACGTGGAGATGTCCCACTGCACAGATTCCCCAGTGCCAGGCGAGGTCCGAGGTCCAGGGGACACACCCTGGAAGCGGGGCGTGGCAGAGGTCTCCTAGTCTGCGAGAAACCCGGAGGCGGGGAAAAGAAGTTTGGGCGCAAGTGTCATACAAACCTGCGACTTGGCCCCTGGAAACTTGTCTCCAGGTCCCGGAAATCATCTATTTTACAACCCTGGGCTATACTTTGGGGATGCAGACACATTTGGGGAGAGGCAGAGTTTTCTGGCAAGGGGAAGAGACTAGCGGCTTTCTCTTGGAGGTGTCTGCAGCCATCCCTATCCAACAGAGACCCGCATGCGTGCGCATGAGCGCCACATAGGACATAGCTGACACTGAGGCTGCCTGTGCAGCTCAGAGACTCCGCCCATCCAACCTGAACACAGTCTCCCTTCACAGCCAATTGGCCTGGAGGTCAAACCCTCCTAGGGCTAACAACAACAAGCTGGGTTTAAACTCAAAAATGCTGTACAACCCATAAAGGATTGCAGTAAGAGTACCCATCTCAAATAACTGGGGAAGCTGTGCCACTGACCCTTAGAGGATATCTACCACATAAAGCAGCCACTATGCAGAGATATGGAAAGAAATCAGGGGTGAAAGAAATGGAGGAGAAAAGACGACAAGACATAGAGTTCAAAGCCACGGTTATAAGGCTTTTCAAGAGGCTCCTAAAAAGGCCGATGAACTTAATGAGAATTATGAGCAAATAAACAAGACCAACCAGGAAATGAATGAGACTTACAAGGAAATGAATGAGACCCTCAGGGAAATGAACAAGACCTCTGAGGCTATGAACCAGACCCTCACGGATATGAAAAAGGACCAACTAGAAATCAAGCATACACAGACTGAAAATATATATATATATATTACACAAAGTCCTAAAAGCAGTCCAGAGGGCCACAAGAACCAAGTCAAAGATTTGAAATAAAAGAAGCAAAATTCACTCGGCTGGAAAAACAAGAAACAAAAATAATTCAGAAAATTGAAGATAGTGTAAGGGGCCTCTGGGACAACCTCAAGCATGCCAACATCCAAATTATGGGGTACCAGAAAAAGAGAGAGAGCAAGGTAATGAAAACCTACTTGAAGAAATAGTGACTGAAAACTTCCCCCACCTGGTGAAAGAAAATGACTTAAAAGCCTAAGAAGTACACAGAACCCCAAAATATAGGAATCTAAAGAGGACCACACCAAGACATATCATAATTAAAATGCCAAGAGCAAAAGATAAAGAGAGAATATTAAAAGCAGCAAGAGAAAAACAGTTGGTTACCTACAGGGGAGCACCCATACAATTGTAAGCGGATTTCTCAACAGAAACGATGCAGGCCAGACGGGAGTGGCAAGAAATATTCAAAAAAATGAATAGGAAGAATCTACAACCAAGATTACTCTATCCAGCAAAGCTATCATTCAGAATTGAAGATCAGATAAAGTGCTTCGCAGATAAGAAAAAGCTAAAGGAGTTCATCACCACCAAACCAATATTATATGAAATGCTGAAAGATATTCTTTAAGAAGAGGAAGAAGAAAAAGGTAAAAATATAAATTATGAACAACAAATACACATCTATCAACAAATGAACATAAAAATCAAGTGAATTGATAGGCTGATGTACAGGATAAACTGGTGAATATAACAGAAACTTGGACATAGAGAGAGAATGGACTGACAATTCTTGGGGAGAAAAGAGGTTTGGGAAGTACAGCAAGAGACTGGACAAAAATCTTGCAACAATGGGAGAGGACATTGGGGAGGGGGAGGTGAGGGTGGAGGGTGGGATAGGTACAGGGTGGAGGGAAGATATAGGGGGATAAAAAAGGGGAAACAATGTAATTAATAAACTGAACAATAAAGATAAAAAATAAATAAATAATAAAATAAAATAAAAATGTTGGGAATAAAATAAAAATATTGGTGTATTTTTTAAAATTGATTTTAGAGAGAGAGAAAGGGAGAGGCATGGAGAGATAGAAACATGGATGGGAATCACTGATAGGCTGACTCCTGCATGCCCCGCATCAGTGACCAAGCCAGCAACCTGGGCATGTGTGCTGATCAGGAATCAAACCAGGTACCTCCTGGTTCATAGATAGATGCTCAACCATTGAGCCACACCAGCTGGGCTGGGAGTGGTATCTTTTAAAGTTTGGTTTTTCCTTATTCCCTTTTAACAACTTCATTGACATATCATTGACATACAATAATATGCACAAGTTAAATTGTTCAACTTAGTATGTTTTGACATATTAAAAACCCATGAAATGATCACTATAATCAAGGTAACAACATATTCATCACTCCCAAAAGGAATTTCCTTTATAACCTCCCCCACCTCCACTCCCAGTCCATCACTGATCTTTCTGCCACTATCTACCAGTTTGCATTTTCTATAATTTTATGTAACTCATACAATATATGCTTATTTTTGGTCTGTTTTTCTTAATCAGTTTAATTATTTGGGGATTCCTTCATATTACTGTGTGTTTAAATAGTTCGTTCTCTTTTATTCCAAACTAGTAGTTTATTGTATAAATATACCACAGTTGTTTACCCATTCACCTGTTGATGGACGTGTGGATTGTTTTCAGCATAAGATTATTACAAATAAATTTTCCGTGAACATTCATACACAAGTCTTTGTTTGGACATATGCTTTCAATTGTCTTGGGTAAGTACCTAGGAGTGGAGCAACTTGATTATATGGCAGGTGTATGTCTAACTTTTTAAGAAACTATTGAAGTGTTTTCCTAAGTGGTTGTACCATTTTACACCTCAATTATCAGTGTATGGGGGTTCCAGTTTTCCACATCTTCACTAACAGAATGGTTAGTCTTTTAAATCTAACCTTTTTAAAAGTTGTGTGATGATATCTCGTTTGTTTTTACTTAATGACTAAAGGTGTTGAGCATCACGTTATTAGATATATAGAATTATTACATCCTCTTGATGTATTGGTAATATCCTTTATTCTGAAGTCTACTTTGTCTAATATTACTATAGCCATCTAGCTTTGTTTTGGTTAGTGTTAGCATGCTATACCTTTTTTTTTTATTCTTTGACTTCTTACCTGTTTGTGTCTTATATTTGACATGCATTCTTGTAGGTCTTGCTTTAAAAAAAAAGACACTCCAATCTGGTAATCTCTGTCTTTTATTTGAGACATTTAGAACATTTAGATTTAATGTGCTTATTGATATGATTAGTTTGTCCCCATTTTTATTGGATTTATTAGGGTGACACTGATTAACAAAATTATACAGGCTTCAGGTGCCCAATTCCACAGCACACCATCTTACACTCCATTGTGTGTTCACCACCCCAAGTCAAGTCTCCGTCCATCACCATTCATCCCCACTATGCCCTCCTCCACCTCCCCTTACCCCCTCCTCCAGCAAACACCACACTGTTATCCATGCCCATGAGTTTTTTGCTCAAACCTCCCCCCCTCAACACCACACCCCCTCCCCCAGATCTTTTGTTCTAACTCTCAGGGATTAATGAATGTCCTTTGTGGTCTAATGTCCAATTTTTGAAAAACTATAATTTCATATATTTGCCCTGTTTGGGTTGCTTTAGGTGAGAGAGCTTAAGTGCAGTACTAATTGTTCCATCTTGGCCACAGCAGAAGTTTCTCTAAAGTGTGTTTTTAAAAATTCACTATGAGATACGACTTTTTAAAAACAAATGTATCTAAACTTTAATGTCTTTATAAAGTGAATGTAATTTCTGTTGATCCTTCATTTCTTTACCAGGATTAGACTCCTAAGCCAGTGGTTGGTAACTCATTAGTCAACAGAGCCAAGTATCAACAGTACAACGATTGAAATTTCTTTTGAGAGCTGAAAACCAACTTCTGTGCATGGGCCACAAAATTTCAGTCGCACTGTATGTGCGCGCCAGCATGTGATATTTTGTGGAAGAGCCACACTCACGGGGCCAGAGAGCTGCATGTGGTTTGAGAGCCACGGTTTGCCGACCACTGTTCTAGGCTATGTCTTTCTGGAGACTGCCTAAATACAATATCATTTCAGATGACAGAGGCCTTGTTTATCCCTAAAAGAACATTCTACTTCATTTTAGTGTACCACTTCTAACATTATGGAATAGATGCATAATGCCAAATGTGATCAGAAACATTATATAAAAATATTGTGATCCGTTACTTTTTAAAAGAATAATGTTTGCATTGATATATATATATATACACACATATATAAATATGTGTGTATATATATATACATATACATATAGTATATATATTCTATACCATACTATACTACACTATACTATACTATACTATACTATACTATACTATACTATACTGTGTTTATATAAAACATTAAAGTTTAGCTAAGTGCCAGGCTCTGAGGAAACAGCTGTGGGTTTGCATTCTTGTGGGAGAGACACTAAAATACATAAAAGTACACACCTGCCCCAGATAAGGATGTGCCTATTTAAAATGAAGAGACCTGAAGCATGCCCCAAAAGTTATCAAACAGGAATATTCCTCATCAAATGAATTTCTCTTTCCAAAGTCATTTTGGGGGAGTTTCTTAGAGAAAGTTATATTTAGCTAAATCAGTTCATGAAGGGAATGGACATATTTTTAGATTCTCAGCTGAGACTCTAGTAGGCCTTGCCCCCTTATGTGTGTCTAGAAATCCGAGTTACAGACAATTCTACAGGTCCTGGACAGAATTACTTTTCACTTGGTAGTGCTATGCAGCTTGCTAACAGAATGCCTCTTATCTGGAAAGGCAGGCCATGACCTGCTTCCTGTGTAGCTTCCAGGACTTATTCGAGATCTAACTATGGTATTTTGGTTCTCCTTCAGACACACCGACAGCTATCCACCTACTCTGGCCTGACTTGGATCTGTTGACTAAATCACATTCATATGCTTTTTCATCATCATATTTTCCTTACTGACCCTATAGTGGTTCTTCAACTGTGAATCACAACTCCAGGCTCCTCTCAAGGCCTCCCTGTCTCAGCAGCAGTGCCTGGTACTCCGTTGCCACCTAGCGGCCTATGGCCATATTAGGTCATAATGGTGCCCTTCTAAGTAGTACTGTAGTACTACTGTTTTAGGAAGTCTTATATTTATTCCAATGAGGGAACCTTTGCTGTGATGGTTTTGGAATTCCGCTTTTGGGATGACCTTCAGAGCCTGTGTCATATTCTTCTAAGTAACGGGTGTGGATTCTGGACTCAGTGGTTTGGATTTAAATCCCAAAGCCACAATTTATTCTTTCACCAGGTCAAATTACTCTACCACCCTGTGCCTGACTTTTGTTTTCTTTTTACCTTGTTTGAAAGGAGAGAGGAGAAAGTAGGGAGTGGGGCCAAGTAAATAACAGAGGTAAGCACCTCATAGGGTACTATGAAGATAAAAATGGGTTTATACATGTAAAGCTCTAAGAACAGCAAGCACATCATGAACTCACAATAAACGTTAGCCGCCGAGTGTGAGATTGTGGCCAAGTTACTTAACTGCTCTGAGCCTCCTCTGACTCGTTCCTGAAGGAGGATTAATGTTTACCCACCTTGGGTTGTGAGGATTGAATGAAATGGTTCATGAGCACACAGTTTCGTGCCTGGCACGTGGTAAGCCTTTGATAACTGTTAGCAGCTATTGTTATTACTCTCCTCAGTGATGGAAAAATCCATGATCTATAAGGATGGTGTTGAATTTAATAAATTGACCATTTATTTCAGTGAAATTTAAGTAAACACAGTTGATGATAGCCTTTTTCTTTGACCACCTCCTCTTTGCTTCTAACACATTAATCATGATCAACTAAGCCCCTTTCCTTGCCTTTTCTGATATTTCCTCTGTTTCTCTCCTCTCTCTTCTTTCCTGGTTCCTTTTACCCTGCTGCCCCATCATTAAATGTACCTCAAAATCTAACCTCAGCTGTGTGCTTTCTCATCACACTCTCCTTTGGGGATGTGGTCTACTCTTATCTCTGCCAAGAATCCTCCACCTTCTTTCTCTCTTTCTCCTGGGTTTGAACCCAACCTTTCCCTCAAAGTCAATCTGCCCAGAACAGAATTTGCACACACCCCCGGCCTCTTTCCTCAGGCCCCCATGTCCACTCTGTCACTCAGGATAATTAAGTTGTCCTTCGCAATGCATCTCACACATGCCTCTTCCCTTGCATTACTAGTAGTGCCCTCTGAATCAGTCCTTTGTGTTCTCTAGTTAGATCAGAAGGCTCCAAATTTTTCACCTTCAACCCCCTCAGGAAACTATTTTGAGCACATACTCCCAATGAACATGTGTATTTACAAATTATATAGGTGTTCTTCTCTACTAACAGATACTCCCCCTTTCCCCAATTTGTATCCCAGATGTACTAGGTTTGGTCTCTAACCCCGATACTGCTTATTTTACTTTAAGCATGGCTTACGAAATATATATAATACACACACACACACACATACACACTCACCAGAGGCCCAGTGCGTGGATTCGTGCACTGGTAGGGTCCCTTAGCTTGCCCTGTGGGAATAGGGTCAAAACTGTCTCTGCAACATCCCCCAAGGGGTCCTGAATTGCAAGAGGGTGGTTCTTTAGTGACACACCCCAGAATCAGGCTCCCCCAAGAACCGCAGCTGCCAAGTCACCACAGATCGGCAGCTCCTGTGTTAAGCATCTGTCCCCTAGTGTGTGTCAAGCTACCAGTTGGATGGTTAAGGTCAGACAGTTGCTTAGGCTTTTATATATATACTAGGGGCCCGGTGCATGAAATTCGTGCACTGGGGGTGGGAGGTTCCTCAGCCCAACCTGCCCTCTCTCACATACTGGGATCCCTCAGGGGATGTCCTAATGTTGGCTCACCCCCACCCTGCCCAAGGCCAAAAGCACCTCAACCAGGGGACCCCAGCTATCTGTCACCCGGTGATACAGCTGATCTCTGGTTGTCCCTGACTCCGCCCCAGCCCAAGGCCGGGGGTAGGGGGTAGGGGGTTAAGCCCGTTCCCTCCCTCCACCAAGCCGGCCTGCTCTGCCTGTTCCCTCCCTCTGCACAGCCCCAGCTGGGGGCACCGACGCTGCACTTGCAGCCCCGGCCAGGCCCAGTCTCTCAGTGGCTGCAGCCATCTCGGTTGTGGTTTATTTGCTCCTGCTTGGCTTGTGGGCATAGCGGAGGTACAGTCAATTTGCTTTTTACTCTTTTATTAGATAGAACTAGAAGTCTAGTGCACAAAATCTGTGCACAAAGGGGGTCCCCTCAGCCCAGCTTGTACCCTCTCCAATCCAGGACCCCTCAGGGGATGTCTGACTGCCCGATCCCACCTAAACTGGCAGTCAGATATCTCTCTCACAATTTGGGACTGCTGGCTCCTAACTGCTTACCTGCCTGCCCGATCACCCCTAACTGCCCCTCCCCCCAGCCAGCCTGATCATCCCTACCACCTCTACCTGCTAGCCTGATCATCCCTAACTGCCTCCCCTACTGGCCTAGTTGCCCCCAAATGCCGCCCCTCCCCCCCCCCCCCCCGCCCGCCGACCTGGTCACTCCTAACTTCCTTCATCTGCTCTGCTTGGTTGCCCCTTACTGATGCCCCTGCCAGCCTGGTTGCCCCCAGCTGCTCCCCTCTGTCAGCCTGGTAACCCCTACTGCCCCCCCTGCTGGCCTGGTTCACCCCAACAGCCCCCCAAAAGCCTGGTCACCCCAAACTTCTCCCTCCCCCCACTGGCCTGGTCACCCCATGCAGCCTGATGTTCAATTGTTCATTTAGTTGTTTCAGTCATGACAGGCCTTGGCTTTTATATATTAGGATAGATACATATACTGTGTGTGTGTGTGTGTGTGTGTGTGTGTGTGTGTGTGTGTGTACATACTAGGGGCCCAGTGCACAAAATTCATGCATGGGGGGGTGTCCCTCAGCCCAGTCTTCACCCTCTCCAATAAGGGACACCTTGAGGAATGCCTGACTGTCCAGAATTGGGCCTAAATGGGCAGTTGGACATCCCTCTCATGATCCAGGACTGCTTGCTCCCAACTGCTCACCTGCCTGCCTTCCTGATGGCCCCTAACCACTTCTGCCTGCCAGCCTGATCACCCCCTAACCACTTCCCTGCCAGCCTGATTGATGCCTAACTGCTCACTTGCCAGCCTGTTTGCCTCTATCTACCCT
The DNA here is from genome assembly GCA_027563665.1 of Antrozous pallidus. NCBI lineage: Eukaryota > Metazoa > Chordata > Mammalia > Chiroptera > Vespertilionidae > Antrozous > Antrozous pallidus. Next base: position 146,984,260 of record CM050508.1, on the reverse strand, counting down.
CCCCTGCAGGCCTGGTCACCCCCAACTGCCCTTTCCTATAGGTCTGGTTTCCCCTAACTGCCCTCCCTTGCAGGCCTGGTCCCTCCCAACTGCCCTCCTTTTCTGGCCTGATTGCCCACAACTGCCCTCCCTTGCAGGCCTGGTCCCTCCCAAATACCCTCGCCTGCTGGCCATCTTGTGTCAACATGGGGGCAGTAATCTTTGACCATATGGAGGCAACTATCTTGTGTGTTGGAGTGGCAGCCAATTTGCCTATTATTCTTTTATTAAATAGGATAGAGGCCTGGTGCATGGGTGGGGGGCAGCTGGTTTGCCCTTTAGGGTGTCCCAGATCAGGGTGGGGGTTCCCTTAGGGCATGGGATGGCCTGGGAAAGGGGCCTGTGGTGATTTGAAGGCTATCCATGCCCCCTAGTGACAAGCAGAGGCCCTGGTATCTGGGATTTATTTATCTTCTATAATTGAAACTTTGTAGCCTTCAGCAGAGCCAAGCCTCCTGCTTGCTCCATGGCTGCAGCCATTTGGGCGGGGGTGGGGGGGATTTATTTATCTTCTATAATTGAAACTTTGTAGGCTGAAATGGAGGCCAAGGCAGGCCAGGGCAGGTGAAAAGTTTGGCTTCCTCCATTCCCAAGGAAATCCAAGCCTCCTGCTCTCTCTGTGGCTGCAGCCATCTTAGTTGGATTAATTTGCATACTTGCTCCTGATTGGCTGGGGGGGTGTAGCTTGTGGGTGTGGTGGAGGGATGGTCAATTTGCATGTTACTATTTTATTAGATAGGAGATATATATATATATATATATATATATATATATATATTTAGAGGCCCAGTACATGAAATTGATACCCTTGGGGAGGGGAGGATCCCTCAGCCCATCCTGCCCTCTCTCACAATCTGGGAGCCCTCAGAGGATGTCTTACTAATGGCTTAGGGGAGTAGGGAGTGGGCCTAAGCCACAGTCTGGCCTCATTCTGTAGGAGGTGACCGGCAGGTCGATCGGGATGGTGTGGGCAGCAAGTGGCTAGCCCTGCCCCCAATTGTGCCATGGCCACTTGTGGCCTCCCTCTGTGGGAGGCAACCCCAGCAGGCCTATCTGGGGATGGTGCTAGGTGGCCCCCCGAATTGTCCCATCACTGCTGCCACCTGTGGTCTCCATCTGTAGGAGACAACCAGGTGTGTGATCAGGGGATGGCACCAACCCCCATGCCCACTGCTGCGGGTTGCTGCCACTCCCCCAACCCCATCATTGTCCCCTCCCTCTTCCCACTGGCATATGCCTTGGCTGGCCTGGCAACACCTACTTGCCAGCCCCCCCCCCCCCCCCCCCGACCAGTTGTTCTGCTGTTTTGTCAATTTGCAGATTACATTTTTATTATACAGGATATATATATCCTGTATATATACACACCACCAGGGGGCAGATGCTCAGCACAGGAGCTGCCCCCTGGTGGTTAGGGCGCTCCCACAGCCAACCTTCCACAGCCCCTCCCCCTGGCCAGCCAACCTCCCAGGGCTCCCCCCGCCTACCTCGCTGGCTGGTTCCAATTGTGATCCGGACTGGGTGAGATGCCCCAATTGACTTTAATCTCTGGTCAGGCCAAGGGATCCCACCCGTCCACAAATTCATGTACTGGGCCTCTAGTGTGTGTATATATATATATATATATATATATATATATATACACACACACACACACACTTACTTATTTCAGTTTGCATTCAATGTTATTTTGTATTGGTTTCAGTTGTACAGCCTAACATAGTGGTTAGACAATCATATACTTTGCAAAGTGTTCTCCCTGACATTTCCAGTACTCAAATGGCACCATAGTTATTACAACAATATTGATTATATGTTCTATGCTGCACTTTACATCCCCATGACTATTTTGCAACTACCAATCTGTACTTCTCAATCCCTTCATATTGTCCACCTAGTACTCTCAATCCCCTTCCCCTCTGGCAAGCATCAGTCTGTTACCTGTATCTATGAGTCCATTTCTGTTTAGTTTGTTCCTTTATATTGTCCTTTTGTTCCATATATAAGTGAGATCCTACAAATATACTTATGTATATTATTTAAAAAGAGAAAAACAGACATTGAAGTAAGAGTGAAGAACTTGAAATAAATATTTGAATGACTTTAATTTTTTAGATTAAATGGATACAAAATGCCACTTTGCTCTTGCTAAATGTATTATGAGTACCTTTAAATAAGAACAACGCGTTTGAATGTGCCTAGCTATTTCTGAATGTTGACTGATACTTTGTAACACAGGTATTTAAAGATCTAGATCCATGGTTGACTTAACTTGGATACTTATTTTTAATGTCTTAGCTAATGAAAAAAGGGACCCTCAAAACACATAGATCTCAAACAATGGAAGTATTGATTACCTACATCATGATAATTATTTTTAACTTTTGTCCAGAATTATGCTAAAGATTTTTTGAAATGCAATATATATTTTTAGTATAGCTGGCGTTCCTTCTCCTATTTTAGTTTTTCATTTATGTGTTTGCTGGTTGGCTTTTATGTTCGTTTTTTGTTTTCCCATGGGTGATATAACCCCGGAGATATATTGAGGAGATGTGGTAAGGAGGGTTTTGTGAGCATATTTTCTCTAACCACCTTTCCCTCAAATTTAATATTTTAATATCACATTTCTTAAAAACTAATAAGTGACCTGGGAAAGTGTCCAAGACATATCTTTAAGAGAATAGACAAGTAGGATACAGTACTTAACATACCCAATTTTTAAAAATATGTTTATATATATATATATATTAAACATATTTTAAACAGAAAAGTAACTAGAAGAAAATACATGAATATTATAATAGTGGTTTTTTTTCTGGTGGGTATGAAAATGTATATGTTTTATAATTTTTATCATGCTTTTCTCTCTTTTCCAAAGTTTCAATAAATAACATTTATTAATTTTTTATCATAAAACTTTATTTGTTTTTAAACAAAATGACATCAGATACTTTTAAAATGAAAGAAGATTCAGATGACATTTGAATTTCAGCCCCCATATTAGCTATACCTTTACTGTTTGCATGTATAGATGTAGCCATAATATAGTACAGTCATTGATATCCTATCTAATAAAAGAGTAATATGAAAATTGACCATCACTCCAACACACAAGATGCTCACCACAAGATGATCGGCAAGAGAAGGCAGTTGAGAGGGACCAGGCCTGCAAGGGAGGGCAGTTGGGGGCAATCAGGCTTGCAAAGGGAGGGCAGTTAGGGGTGACTAGGCCTGCAGGGGAGGGCAGTTAGTGGTGATCAGGCCTACAGGGGAGGGCAGTTAGGGACAAACAGGCTGGCAGGGAAGCAGTTAGGCATCAATCAGGTTGACAAGGGAGTGGTTAGGGGGTGATCAGGCTGGCAGGCAGAAGTGATTAGGGGCAATCAGGAAGGCAGGCAGGCGAGCAGTTGGGAGCCAGCAGTCCTGTATTGTGAAAGGGATGTCCGACTGCCGGTTTTGGCCCAATTCCACTGGGGTCCCAGATTGGAGAGGTTGCAGACTGGGCTGAGGGTCACCCCTCATGCATGACCTGGGGCTCTAGTTCATAAATAAATCCAGGATAATCAGAAAACAAATAACGTCATATATGCTATGCTCATGACAAACAAGTAATACATTCTAAGTGGATTTATCTTTTAGAAGTTAAAGAATTTTCACACTTAAAAAGTTAATCTTGAATTGCTTGAAAATTTTCTATTTGATGCCAACTGAACAAAAATGATATGAGTTTCTCATTAGAAAATCTTATTGAGCACATTAAGGGTGATATAACCCAGGGGATATGTTGTGTCCAATTTTTACTATAAATAATTTTGCAATGGTGGAAATACATAGGAGTAGTGTGTGTATATATATATATATATATATATATATATATATATATATATATATATATATTTCAGAAAAAAAGGGAGAGATAGAAACATCAATGAAGAGAGAGAATTACTGATTGGCTGCCTCCTGCATGCCCCCAACTGGGGATCAAGCCCACAACCTGGGCATGTGCCCTTTATCAGAATAAAACCCAGAACCCTTCAGTTGCCAAGCCAACACTCTACCCACTGAGTCAAACCGACTAGAAATGTTTTTCACATGTGCCATGAAACCTTTCAGAGCCCCTGAGAAGTAGGCAGGTGGATCTCCCCATTACCACCCAGATAATACTTCAAAGAGCAATACAGCTTCCATCAATTTTGCAAACAGGGGGTCTTACATAAGCTTTGTTTTGTAAAAAGAAAAAAGCATTCCACTGCTAAACTAGAGGTCTGAAAATGCTGGGATTTTCACTCATCCTACCTTGGAGAATACAGGGCAGATGTGTATGACAATGGACTAAAAATAAAAACTATATTTTTAAAGGTCATTCAACTATAAATATGTGCTTTTTCTCTCCATACTCCTCTGAAAGACAAAGTGTTAGTTCAGAACATAGTCATAAAGACTGAAGAATTGAACCCGTACCAGAGCCTGGAAAGTGGGTTGGGCAATCTCCTCAGGCCAATAGAGGACTTCTGCACAAAGTTCTTTGTGGGAACAGAGGTGAGTTGGAATTTTCTGTTTTTTTTTAATTAATACTTTTAATTACATTGAAATATATGATGATAACTCCTGTTGAACATGTTTGCTTTATGAAAGCTTACAATATTTATACCTTTTCTATTTTAAAATGCTTATTTGCACTTAAAATTTTTGTTAACCTCCATTGTTAACCTCATAGATTTATATTTAAAGTGTTCCTGAACAAACATGGAAAAAATCTATAAAATTAAACATGACCGGTAATGTATTGATTAACCTGCAAATTTTATCAAACACCTATCTACACCATATGGAATAAACTATGCTAAGTGTTAGAGATTTACTAAGAAAATATATTGTTTTGTTAGGCCAGCATCATCTATTAGGAAAGATAGTAATAAAAAAAATCCCTCAATTCAAATGATCAATAACAGCTGGATATAATAATGATAATGGCTGCCATTTTTTAGTATCCACTATAGTAAGTAAAGCAGGCTATCTAGCCCTTAGTTTAGAATTAATTTTATTCATCATTCAATAGATATTATTGAGCATTTACTATATGCCCAGCACTGTTCTTGGCCCAGGGGAGAGAGCAGTGAATAAAACAGACAAAATCCCTTGCCTTGTGAGGCCGCCGACATTCCAGTGGAATGACCTTCTCCAACCCTTGGTGGGGCGAATCCTTCTGCTCTGGGACCTGGGCTGGCTGGTGCAGGGCTGAAGCAAGAAGGAGTTGTGTCCTGGAGGCAGAGAGATCAGATGGGGGAGCGGGGGAGGGGGGCAGGATTTCAGGGGGAGCCAACCCAGAGGCAAAGAGGGCTTGACCTAGGTGCCAAAAATATCAACATGGAGGTTGAAAGAATGGAATTATCAGAACTCGATAATTGGATGGAGAAAGATGTGAAGGTTTCCAACTCTGCCTGCTGATGTAATGGGCACTCAACACAAATGTATTGACCTGGTTCAAACTATTCTGCTTTGACTTGGTTTAATTTTAGTGCTCCATGTACCAGTAATAAGTCCCAGGAGATATCAGTAACTCTCTTACGGGACTTTGGTGAGGTCTGGCATCACATACGTAAAGCTCCTAGAATTTCTGGCAAACACTTGGTGCTCAGTGAATGGTAACTATGAAGGGGTGTGGCACTGGCCATGGGCCAGACATGTACAGTCTGTCTGTGCCCTTAGACTGTGACTGAGAATGGAGGGAGCACCTGTCCTCTGACTCTGCATTTCCAGCACCAAACACAGTCCTCTGTTAAAAGAATTAACATGGATGAATAAAGAACAGATGAGTAAATGAGTGGGCCCTGGCCCCAGTCAGCTTTCCTTCACTTTGCATAAATCAAGTGTTTTCCCATCTCCCCTCCCTTGACTACACATCCTATTCCATCTTCTCCTTCGAATCCTCTCAATCTTTATACAACCTTCTCTTTATCTTTATACAACCTTCTTTCTGTTTTTCTCTTATTATCCGGGAGGGGAGGGGGATAGAAATTAGGAAACTGCATTTGGGTAAGTCATTAAATTTCTCTGAGTCTCAGTTATTGCATCTATAAGACTAAATTTGGAGGGACTGAATTTTTTCTCTCTAAACTGCTCCCACCTCTGCCACTCACTGGTTATGCCTTTCCCATTTTTGTGGCTGTTTCTGCCTCTTCTTTATGCCTTTCCCTCTCCCGAAAATGGTCATAGGTGGAACTGGAAAATATATTACTTATGTCATTTGGATGGAACTTTGTTTCCTGTTCTCAACTTTAAATGGTAATGAGTACCATATTATGAATTCATATTCCCTCTTTCTCTCTTATCCCACAAATGTTTGTTCAGCACTGCTGTGCAGCATGCTGAGAATAAATCACTAAGTTGGACGAGATCCCCCTCCTCCTGGAGCTTTCAGTCCATCAGGACAATTTCCTGTTGAAAACAAAGGCTTTGGAAAACCAGCAGTCAAAACTTGTGTACATATAGATTATCTCCATAATGGTCTGTGTTCTCCATGTCACTGGGTGTAGATAAAAACTCATCCAACTCATTTTGTTATTGTTGTTGTTGTTTGAGATAAAATCAAGTAATCATCTTGAGCCTTTTCCCACCATTGTACCAAGTTATCACTTGATTAAATTCACCTGTTGTTTTATTTGTTACAATCAGTCTTAGCACATGACTAAGAGAGGGGTTTGTCCCTTTAAGTGGCCATTGTACTCACCAGGAATCTAATATTTTTAGGAAGGTGAAGTATTATACTCAGATTGGAGAATGGAAAGAGACACTGAAACTGGCCGATTGCTGAGTAAGTTTGGACGAGTGTTCCATTATTAATAAGGTTGTTCCTTTTTAGCAAAGTACTGAGTAACCCTGGCTTTGCTGAAGGGAGGGAGGGCCACTGAGAGGGCCTCAGACCAGGCAGGGCCTCATTCACTGAGAGCTTGTAGGAAACACAGAATCCTGGATCCTGCCCCAGGCCTACTGATATTCTGAATGTGGATTTTAATAAAATTTGCCAGGTGATTTGTTTTCACACCAAAACTTGAGAGCATAATTTTAAAAATAACCATACTGTTTCAACCTGGTAGTTCATCTATGTGAAAATTCTGAGTCAGTGTGAAATTATAAGGTAAATGTATGATGCTCTTGAAGACCTCGGGAAATATGGGAGAAGTACCTGCAGGACCCTCCTTTGGGGTCGGGGACTTGGGGCAGCTGAGCAGAGAGAGGTATGAGGGTCACACCCAGGTGTGAGCAGGAATCAGTCAAGATTCAGTCTCCTCAACAAGCAAAGCTCCCTGTCAAAGCTCAGAGCCTTAGAGTTGCCTACAATGACAACTACTTTACTTTAAAGCTTTGGGATATTCAAAGCATAAAAATATATTTGAACCACATTTCAACGCATGGAATAACTGTAAGTACAGGAAGAGGCAGCTCCTAGGACTGCTGGAACACCACACAGCAATGAGGTGGACCAGCTGGGCTAGGTTTGCCTAAGGGAATCTGGTCATCCTGTGAATGTTTGGACAAATGGCCACATACATGACTGACAGGGTTGGAGGTCAGAGCCACAGCCCGCAGGGAACAGCAGCTGGGACTCAATCTTCGCTCCTGTCTCTTCTATCAGTAAAGTTAGGTTCCCAGACTAGCAGCTGCCTCAGACTTTCGAAGGCCTGCTTTGTCGGCATTGCCTCCAGGTAGCTATTTCAATCTGGAAACAAAAGCATTCCTGCTTTCCTAATATAGTGTCCCCTGACCAGAAACCCAAACGTGTCCAATTGGTAGGAGTGGGGCATTGAGGGAGGATTTGTGACCCAAGGGAGGGTCAAGTGCCTGCATTTAGTCCCAATTCTATGATTTGAAGTTGAATTAAAAATGATATATTGGTTATAATGAATTACAATCAACTACTTCTATGCTTATTCGTGTTTCTATTTATTCAGTTAATTTGTCAATGTTCACTGCGCACATACTGTATGCCAGGCACTGTGTACCATGGCAGCCCCTCCACCACACCCCTGGGACACAGCTTGATGCCATGACTTGGTAACACACAGGTGGACACTGGTTCCTCCTGATCTCAGAGATTTCCTGGAGGCCTTACCTCCCGCTTCCTAAACTGCTTTTGAGGATGCCCATAACAAATAGGTTTCGTTGTTTTTAAAATATTTTTTGTTTTATTTTTTCTAAGAGAGAAAGAGGAAGGGGGAGGGAAGGAGAGAAAAACATCCATGTGAAAGAGAAACCTGCCTCTTATACACCCCCTACTAGAGTTCGAGCCCGAAACCCAGGCATGTGCCCTGACCCGGAATCAACCGGCAACTTTTTTGGTGGGTGGGATGGTGCTCAACCCATTGAGCCACACCGGCCATAGCTGGTTTAGTTAAAATTTTTATGTGCTTTATTCCATTTTTATAGAATAATCAATGACAGTAAACTTAAAAACCAAGAACTTTATGTTCTAACCTCCCTGATGTTTGTTCTTTCTTTCTTACTCATTTATTTATCAAATGAAAGTGCCAGGCACTGGTGATATAAAGATGAACAAGATGTTATCCTCCCCTAGAGGAGTCCCATGACCTATTGGAAAGGTTAAACACATAAACAAATGATGACAGATTCTTTTGGGCTCTTAAGAAAAGGCCCCACTGAAGAGAGAGACAGGTGAGCAGGGTCCTGGAGGGTGCACTGCAGTTTTCTAAATGGAGAAGATGGGGAGAAACCAGGGGACAGTGAGGAAACAGGGACAGCTCCTGGCCACACCATAGCCATAGGAAGGGCAACCGCAGCAGAAGAGGTGCCAGGAGAGACAGTTAGGCCAAGAGACTAGAGTGCCCTTTGAAGCACTTTGGGCTTTATCCTAGAGCCACTGTGTAATGAGAAAATCACTCTGGCAGGAGAACAAGGGCTGGATTAATTTATTAGCGTGACTTGCCATGGCCCTCCCTGGGGCTTGTGGGTGTGGGCAGGAAGGAGTGGAATACATCCATCTCTGAGTACAAGCCTGGGGGAAAGGAAACCCCAGCAAAGGCACAGTGAACAGACCGGAGAGGCAGAAGGCCCCAGGGCCTGGGGCAGAGACCACAAGGAAGTCTTGATCTTTAAGTCCAAACCTGCTCCTCCACCAGTCTTCCCAGTTTCCATAAATAGAAACTCCACAGAGCCAGTGCTTTACCAGAAACCTGGTTTGTTATTCTCAGTCATCTTTCTCACCTTTCCTGTCCAAGGCATCTCCAAGCCCTGTAAATTCTAGCTTGCAAATATGTCTTGATTATCTACTCTTCTTCATCTAAGTCAGCATCCACTCTCACTGGAACTACCACCTAGCCGCCTCTGGTGTTCCCTCTTTGCTGTTACCTGCTGCCAATCTGCTCTCCCCACAGCAATTTTCTGGAAATTTCAATAAGATTGTCTTTTAGGCCTGAAACACTCATTAAACATGTTACACTTAGAATATAACCTAAACACCTTTCCTGCAAGGCGCTGCATGGTTTGTGAACTCCTGGCCCCCATTTGTTTTGCTTGTCTCACACTGGGGTTACCAGATTCGATCTTACTTCTCTCTACAAATTTAAAAAGATCCCGGCTGGTATGGCGATGACCTGTGAACCAGAAGATCACGGTTCCATTCTGGGCACATGCCTGGGTTGCAGGCTCCACCCCCAGTAGCAGTTGTGGATTAGGCAGCCAATCAATGATTCATTCTCATCATTGATATTTCTATCTATCTCTCTCTCTCCCTCTCCCTTCCTCTCTGAAATCAATAACAATATATATTTTTTAAAAAAATAAAAAGAAAATATAGTATTTGGTAAATATAAGCAATGGACAAATATTGATTGACAAATTGAATGAATTATTGAATGAATAAATGAGTAAGAAGATGAAGCATTTCTCTGAAAAGTGGCCTGGGTGGGAAATTCTATGGACATTTTATAAAAAGAGGAGGAGCTATTTCTTGATTCATTCACCCCAACTGACCTCTGGTTATTTACTCTTGGATCTCATTAATCAAGACCTGTCTGTCCAGTGGAAGCTACTTCATTCTGTATTGCAGAAATGTGTAGTGTTTTTAAAGATGAAATGGCCTTTTCCACCCCAACAGCAAAGAAGCCCGTGAGCCTCAGTACCGTCCACGATGGTGCCATCCACACTGTTCAGAGGTCACCCTTTTACAATGACATTATCCTCACCGTTGGGGGATGGAATGTGGCCATCTGGAAGGAAGGTGTCATGGTAAGTTGCTTGCAATATGGAGAAATGGGTGTGTGATCCTTTGTTATTGAGAAAAACAATAGGGACAGCACACTGTTCCAACATAACAGTGCCTTTGGGACACTTTTTAAAGAAATTGAAACAGATGGCCTGGCTCCAGCTGGTTGGCAGAACTGCTATAAGCCCTTTGAAAACCCAACCATTTGCTTTTCTTTCCTGAGGGAAGGAAACATTTACAAGTCACTTGTTTTCTGAAAGCTAACAGTCTTTCCTTTTTCTTTTATATATATAATATATATACTATGTATGTGTGTATATATATATATACCTATAAATGTGTGTGTGTGTGTGTATATATATATATATATATGTATATATATATATATACCAATCGCTTTGATTTGCATTTTTCCTTCCCTTAAAACATCAGAATGAACCCTGGTCAGTTGGGCTCAGTTGGCTGAGTGACATCCTGTGCACCAGGAGTTGCTGGTTCAATTCCCCATCAGGGCATATGCCCAGGTTGCAGGATTGATCTTTGTATGCAGTCAATCAATGTTTCTCTCCCTTTCCTTTCCTCTCTCTCTAACAAATCAATAAAAATTATTATTTTTAAAGATATGTATTTTTTAAATTCTTTATTGTTTAAAATATTACTTATAGTATTACATATTTCTCCTTTTTTCCATTGACCACTCCCTAGCCATCTCTACCCCCCTCCCCCCAGCACATGTCCTCACCACCCTAGTGTCTTTGTCCATTGGTTATGCTTATATGCATGCATACAAGTCCTTTGGTTGATCTCTTAAGCCCCACCCTATTTTCTGCCCTTCCTGTGAAGTTTGACTGTCTGTTCAATGCTTCTCTGACTCTGGATCTATTTTTATTCATTCACGTTGTTAATTATATTCCACAAATGAGTGAGATCATGGGATATTTATCTTTCTCCAACTGGCTTATTTCACTTAGCATAATGCTTTCCATGTCCATCCATGCTGTTGTAAATGATAAGAGTTTTTCTTTTTTACAGCATCATAGTATTTCATTGTGTAGATGTACCATCATTTTTTTATCCACTCATCTGCTGATGAGCACTTAGGCTGTTTTCAAATCTTAGCTATTATAAATTGTGCTGCTATGAACATAGGGGTACATATGTCCTTTCTGATTGGTATTTCTGATTTCTTGGGATATATTCCTAGAAGTGGGATTATTGGGTCAAATGGAAGTTCCATTTTTTAATTTTTTGAGGAAACTACATACTGTTTTCCACAGTGGCTGCACCAGTCTGTATTCCCACCAGCAGTGTATAAGGGTTCCTTTTTCTCCACATCCTCACCAGCACTTGTTGTTTGTTGATTTGTTGATGATAGCCATTCTGACAGGTGTGAGATGGTACCTCATTGTCGTTTTGATTTGCATCTCTTGGATGATTAGTGACTGTGAGCAGGTTTTCATATGTCTCTTGGCCTTCTGTAGGTCCACTTTCAAGAAGTGTCTATTTTAGTCCTTTGCCCAATTTTGATTGAATTGTTTATCTTCCTTTTGTTAAGATATAGGAGTTCCCTTTAAATTTTGGAGATTAGGCCCTTATTGGAGATAGCATTGGAAAATACGTTCTCCCATGCAGTGGGCTTTCTTGATGGTTTCTTCTGCTATGCAGAAGCTTTTTATTTTGGTGTAGACCCATTTGTTTATTTTCTCGGTTTCCATTGCCTTAGGAGCTGTATCAGTAAAGATATTGCTATGACATATATCTGATATTTTGCTGCCTATGGATTTGTCTAAAATTTTTATGGATTTCCACCTTGCGTTTCAGTCCTTTTACCCATTTTGAGATTATTTTTGTGTATGATGTAAGTTGATGGTCTAGTTTCTTTTCTTTTTCTTTCTTTTCTTTTTTTTTTTTTTTTGGCTGTATCTGTCCAATTTTCTCTATGCCATTTATTGAAGAGATTTATGCCTTTGCCTCCTTTGTCAAATATTAATTGAGCATAAAACATGGGTCGATTTCTGGGTTCTCTGTTCTGTTCCATTGGTCTATATGTCTGTTCTTGTGCTAGTAATAGGCAGTTTTGAGAACAGTGGCTATGTTATACAGCTTGATACCTGGTATTGTGATCCCTCTAACTTTGTCTTTCTCAGGATTGTTGCAGTTATTCGGATTTGTTTGTTTTATTCCATATGAATTTTTAGAGTTTGTTCTAGGTCTGTGAAATATGCCATTTTAATGGGGATTACATTGAATTTGTAGATTCCTTTGGGTGAGTATGGACATTTAATGAAGTTGATTCTACCAATCCATGAACATACCATATTCTTCAATTTGTTTATGTCTTCCTCAATCTCTTTTTTCAATGTCCTATAGTTTTCCAAGTTCAGGTCTTTTACCACCTTATTTAAGTTTTTAAATTTTATTTAATAAATCTTTATTGTTCAGATTATTACAGTTGTTCCTCTTTTTCCCCCCATAGCTCCCCTCCACCTGGTTCTCACTCCACCCCATTCCCTTACCCCATCTTCGGCCATAGGTGTAAGTTTTTGTCCAATCTCTTCCTGCACCACCCCCACACAATTCGTTCTCCCTGAGAATTGTCAGTCCGCTCCCTTTCTATGCCCCTGATTCTATTATATTCACCAGTTTATTCTGTTCATCTGATATTTTATTCACTTGATTTTTAGATTCACTTTTGATAGATATGTATTTGCTGTCACTTTGTTGTTCATAATTTTTATCTTCTCCTTCTTCTTCTCCTCCTCCTCCTCCTCCTCCTTCTTCTTCTTCTTCTTCTCCTTCTCCTTCTCCTTCTCCTTCTCCTTCTCCTTCTCCTTCTCCTTCTCCTCCTTCTCCTCCTCCTCCTTCTCCTCCTCCTTCTTCTCCCCCTCCTCCTCCTCCTCCTCCTCCTCCTCCTCCTCCTCCTTCTCCTCCTCCTCCTCCTCCTCCTCCTCCTTCTTCTTCTTCTTCTTCTTCTTCTTCTTCTTCTTCTTCTTCTTCTTCTTCTTCTTCTTCTTCAAGAATAGCCTTCAGCATTTCATATAATACTAGTTTGATGGAGATGAACTCCTTTAGCTTTTTTTTATCTGTGAAGCTCACTTTGAATATTTCTTGCCACTCCCTTCTGATCTGCATAGTTTCTGTTGAGAAATCAGCTGACAGTCCTATGGGTACTCCCTTGTAGGTAACTAACTGTTTTGTCTCTTTCTGCTTTTAATATTCTCTCTTTGTCTTTTGCCCTTGGCATTTTAATTAGGGTGTGTCTTGGTGTGGTCCTCTTTGGATTCCTCTTATTTGGGTTATGTGCGTTTCCTGGACTTGTAAGTCTATTTCTTTCACCAGGTAGAGGAAATTTTCTGTCATTATTTCTTCAAGTAGATTTTCAGTATATTGCTCTCTCTCTTCTTCTGCACCCCATAATTTGGATGTTGGTATACTTGAAGTTGTCCCAGAGGCTCCTTGCACTATCTTTATATTTTTGGATTATTTTTTCTTTTTGCTTTTCTGGTTGGGTGTTTTTTTGCTTCTTTGTATTTCAAATCTTTGACTTGATTCTTGGGATCCTCTAGTTTGCTGTTGGATCTCTGTATATTATCATTTATTTCAGGCAGTGTATACTTAATTTCTGATTGGTCCTTTTTCATATCCTTGAGGGTCTCACTAAATTTCTCAGAGCTTTCTAGAAGATTCTTGAGTAACCTTATAACCATGGTTTTGAACTCTATATCCAGTAGTTTGCTTTCCTCCATATCTTTCGTTTGTGACATGTTTCTTTGTCTCCTCATTTTGGCTGCTTCCTTGTGTTGATAGAGTGACTTTGTGTGGTAGGTGTCCTATAGGGCTGAGTGGCTCAGCCTCCCCAATTACCTAAGGTGGAATCTATTGATGCACCCCTTTGTGAGCTGTGTGAATAGTCTTGTTGTAGTTAAGCTTTGATTGCTGTTGGTATCACTGGGAGAAATTGGCCTTCGGGCCATTAGGCTGTGAGGACCAGCTGTGTCTACAATGGGAGAACTGCTGTGCTGGAGAAAGCCTTATGGGGCAGGACTTGCTTCAGTGGGGCTTTGGTGCTCACTGAGTCTGCCCCTTATGGATATGAAGGGTGTGTCGCTTATGGATATGAAGAGTTATAATCTGGTATGGTTTCACACTGACCACTGGGTACACTGGCTCTTGGATCTCCAAGGAGGTGCAAGGTCAGCCACTGTCTGAGGCCACCCAGCAGGAACTACAGAAAGATCTGCAGATTCCTCTTCTTTGTTTGGGGTTTAGAAGTTCCCAGGTGAGGCTCAGCTGTAAAGCAATGCAGGCTGCTGCTGCAGGACATTAGACCTTTTGGAAGCTTTGCAGCTCTCTGACCCAGGTGCAGTTTGTTAGGTTTGAGGTTGCAAAATGACAGGCCATTCAAATGCAAAAGTCACTGCACACAACTTGGGTGGGGTTATAAATTGGGTGGGCTAGGGTCTCAGGGAATCTCCAGGGCAGAGCAAACAGCAATGGCTACCAGTCAGCCCTGCCCTAGAGAAGTCCCCATGGCACCATGCAGGAATAATGATCGCTGTGAGCACCTCTGAGAAAAAGCCACCTTCACACTCCGGCCCGATGCCAGACAGTCCAATTTCTCCCCATATGAGTCTGAGTCTCCAGAGTCTCACCCACAACTGGAATTCAGAGCAATCAGGAGCTTGTATCTCCCTCCTGATTGAAAAAAACATAGCATACCCAGTTGCCAGCCCATTTCGTGTGCACCTTGGTACCTTCGCACTTCTGCACCTCTGCACCTCCTACCGCACTTTTTTCTTTCCTTCTAGTTGTAAAACTTCCACAGAACCATCTTTCCTGTGCTTCTGAATGATAGTTGTTTTGTCTTTTAGTTGGACTTTTGATGTGGTTGTGAGAGGCAGTTAAGTACAGGTGTTTACCTTTCTTGCCATCTTGGTTGTCTGCCTTATTTAAGTTTATTCCTATGTATCTTAATATTTTTTTTGGTGCAATGATAAATGGGATTGTGCTTTTTCCCCTCTTTGTGAGTTCATTATTGATGTATAAAAAGGCCATAGATTTCTGGGTGTAAATTTTGTATCATGCTACATTGTCAAATTCATTTATTAAATCTAGTAGTTTTTTTTATGGTGTCTTTATGGTTTTCTATGTACAATATCATATCATCTGCGGATAATGACAGTTTTACTTATTCTTTCCAATTTGGATGCCTTTTATTTCTTTTTGTTTGATAACTATGGCTAGCACTTCCAGGACCATATTGAACAGGAATAGTGAGAGTGGGCATCCTTGTCTTGTTCCTGTTATTAGGGGAAATGGTTTTAGTTTTTGCCCATTGAGTATGATATTGACTGTAGGTTTGTCATATGAGGCTTTTATTATATTGAGGTATGATCCCTCTAGTCCCACTTTGCTGAGAGTTTTTATCAAGGAAGAGTGTTGGATTTTGTCAAATTCTTTTTCTGCATCAATTGATAAGATTATGTGATTTTTATCTGTCCATTTGTTTATGTGGTGTATCATGTTTATTGATTTGTGGATATTGTACTATCCTTGCATCCCCAGAATAAATTCCACTTGGTCATGGTGTATGATCTTTCTAATGTAATGCTGGATCTGATTTGCTAGGATTTTGTTGAAGATTTTAGCATCTATGTTCATTAGGGATATTGGCCTTTTTCTTTGCAGTGTCTTTATCTGGTTTTGGGATTAGGATAATGGTAGCTTCATAGAAAGATCTTGGAAGTGTTCCTTCCTCTTGAATTTTCTGGAATAGTCTGAGGGGGATAGATTTTATTTCTTCCTTGAATGTTCAGTAAAACCGCACTGTGAAGCTTTCTGCCCCAGCACTTTTGTTTGCTGGAAGCTTTTTGATTACTGCTTCAGTTTCTCCAGAGTTATTGGCCTATTCAGATTTTTTCCTTCCTGGTTGAGTTTTGGAAGGTCGTATTTTTTTAGGAATATGTCCATTTCCTCTAGGTTGACCAGTTTCTTGAAATAAAGGTGTTCATAGTATTTTTTATAATCCTTTGTATTTCTGTGGGGTCTGTTATTATTTTGTCTCTTTAATTTCTGATTTTTGTTTATTTGAGTCATCTCTCTTTGCTTCTTGGTGAGCCTGGCTAGAGGTTCATCAATCTTGTTTATCTTTTCAAAGAACCAGCTCTTGGCTTTATTGTTCTTTTTGTTGTTGTTGTTGTTGTTGTTGTTGTTGTTGTTCTTCTTCTTCTTCTTCTTCTTCTTCTTCTTCTTTTTTTTTTTTTTTTTTTTTTTGTCTCCCAGTCTATAATCTTTTCTTCTGCACCTGAAATATGTCAGGAGTTTTGGAAAGTGGGAGTGAAAAAGCTAAAGAATCTGTCACCAGGAAGACCAGAGGTGTGTAGGGTCAAAGTGATACACTAATAATAAAATCTAGTGGTCAGGATTAGGGGACAGCTTGAATCCAGACTAATAGAAACTAAACTGCCAAAAAACTAAGGAGATTGAGAAAGACCAATGAAATAAGGGTGTGGAGAAATCATTATGATATGTCCATCTGATGCAGTTTAAGATTATTAAAACCTGCAATATATCTATTTCATAGCTGTAATGTATATATTCTTTGAATAAATAATATGTGTAATATATTTACATATACATATAAAATTTTATAAATATTTTTCCTTAATCCAATACTTTCATTTTAACACAAATCTCGAAAAAATTGCATGAATACATGTTCAAGTTTTTCATTGAAAAGATTGGAAACTACTTAAGTGCCCATCCACAGAACGACTCTACTTTATACCAATGTACTCTATATGTTATTTTTCTTTTTTCACAATGAACAAGTGTTAGTTTTATAATTGAAGAAAAAGAAAAAGAAATTTAGGGGCAGGAACCTGGTTATCCACAGAAACAGAAGGACCTGGGCCAAGGACAGGTCTGGAGTGGCACCTCTCAGGAGTCCATGCATCTGAGACATCCTTCCGTCCCCACAGGAAAGGCTCTTGTGCATGTGTTGGAGGCATGAGGCAGTTCCTCTGCAGTTGTAAATAGGTAAATGATCTACCTGGTTGCCAGGTGGAGCATGCCAGTGAGAAGAAAGCACATTCTGATCTTCTATCTCTATGAAAACCTCCCAAAGAAGGCAAATTGCCCCATGGTGGAGAAAAGACAAGACGATCTTGGATGCTTTACTGGTCTAAAATCTCTTCCCAATAGTAGTTATAAGTCATTGCATGCATCTCACAGCTAAAATTTACCCTTCCTTCCTTCCTTCCTTCCTTCCTTCCTTCCTTCCTTCCTTCCTTTCTTTCTTTCTTTCTTTCTTCCTTTCTTTCTTTCTTTCTTCCTTTCTCTACCAGGATTGTTCCCCATGGGAAGGAGGTATAAAGCAATTTCATAATCTTTATTTATCTCCAGAGAAATAGCAATGGACTTCCATAGCCAATGGATTATTAAAACCAACAACAGCTTGATAGGAAAGTTTGCTCTTTTCTAAAAAGCAAATAAAATAGTAAGAAAAAGGTGTTATAAAAACATGCAGGGAAGAAAAGAACTGCCATTATATAAAAATTCTACAAGTAAAAGAAATAAAAGGCATAGTTTGGCTGTTATGTGATCATAGCTATCTGACTTGCACTTAAAATCATTGTGAACATCCCTTTGATGATAACACAAGCTTTCAATGTGTCTTTTTAAAAATTGTCTTCAAGTTCGGACCCCTCCTTCAGTCATGCTATGCTCCAAGAAGGTACTCTTCAGGGCACTGGTCCCTGACGAGGCCCGGCGTCTTCTATATCGGCCGAGAAGATGGATACATCGATATCTGGGACCTGCTGGAGAAAACCCATGAACCAGCCCAGTCACAGAACATCTGTATAACGATGATCACCTGTATCAAACCCTGGACCTTTTCTGGTATGTTCTTTTCCTGCAAACACGCTAAGCCATCTTGCCTTTTCGTGTAACTCAGGAAAATGTTGGCATCATCTGGGAGGCCTCCACTGTCCTTTCTTGAGATTTTGTCTTCTTCCCTCCTTTCCCTTCCTTCTCCCTCCTCCTCCTCCCTTTTCTTCCCATCATGCCCCTTCTCTCTTGCACTATCTTGGATACAACCTGAGCTTCTCTCACTAATTCCTCCATCAACAGTTATTTCTGAGACACATTTAGGATGCCACACAGAGGGCAATTTTGAACCACACAACACAAAGCATCCTTCTCATCTTCTAATAATTTATTTCCTTTGTCCTGGTTGCTCTGTTACAACCAAATGCTACTTTCTATATAAATCCTATATATTTGCCTCTTTTAAAAAGAGTTTTCCTTTGTTTCCAAAGTTGTTGAAGGCATAGGATGGTCTTTCCCTTTCTCTCTCGGTAACATTACCTTGAGAAATTCATCCCTCTAGAATCTCTCGAGCGCCACAGTCCAGCTGCTGCTTAAGACATCACCAAAGTGTGTTTTCCTATCTTTGCTCCAAAACATAATATACCTACAGAGATTATGAGTATGGGAATTGGCAATGTGAACAGTTTTCTGAACATGAGAAGAAAACAACAACAACAACACATGATGAGATAGAAAGTTCAAACGCTCAAACACGTTTGTGTTTCAGGTTCGTTTTAAATGCTCCAAGGAAACCATCTGGTGTGCATTCTGGCTCCTGGTTCTAACTGTGCCTTTTGCATTCAGCTGCGTGCTGGTTTCCTTGCGGATACTGCCTTCATGATTTTTCCCTGGAAATCTTTCCATGTGTTTTCCCTGCTTTCTTCCCACATCTGCCCAGTGGGTCCCCCCAACAGAGAGAGCCTGCCTCAGCGAGGAGCCACACTCTTTACGCAGAGGCCGAGAAAAGGAGAGCCGAGGTGGGCAGGGTGGCTGACGCAGGCTCAGGGTCTCAGCTGTCATCCCTTCAACTGGAAAACACGACGTCCATGTTAATAGGCCCCCAGTCACGAATATCTGATGCAGACGCCAAGGTCCCGGCAACTCCTGCAGGTCCTTTGGGACACCACAAAGCAAGCCGCAGTTCCTGTTTGAATGCTAAGACAGCCTTCTGTTGGTGACTTGTTTCTCCCCTTTCCCCCTGTTTATTTTTAACCTTGCAGCTAAGCAGCAGTTCATAGCCGTAGCTGATTACTATGGGACACTGCATATATTAGAGATTCCTTGGACATTAAGTCACCCTTCCACCAATGAGGTCGGTAACTTTGGGTTTTGAGGAGGTATGTGACTGAATATCACGGTGGCATGTCTTAAAAGTGTGTTCAGAAATGACAGCACTTTCACTCGAAGAGAACAGTCAAAAACAAGGGGATGAATTTCTGCTTTATGAGTTAAATAGTTTGAAGCCAGAAAAGTAAATAAAAATGGAAGGAGAGGGAGGCCAAGTCAATAAAACCCAGACTCAGAGAAGAATCACTTGGAGGATTCAGAATCAGAAGCACAGGGCCCTTATTTCAGTGACGCCTGTCCTTGAGGGTGCATGTGACGTTTGCATGCAGCTTCTAATTGCCCACCACCGCATCCCCTCCCCCAAGCTGGTGTCCTGCAAGTAGTGTGTCTTAAGTGGCAATATTCTGCCCACCCTTGTCCCATCCCCACCAGCCCAGGGCTGCAGGCAATGTTAATAAGGAGGTTATGAAAAGATCAATAAGTATATAAGTATACATACACCAAACGTTAGATATATAGACTGCAATCTGTTGCAAGTCCCGGCAACATTGGCCTCATTAATGCTAGGCAAAAAGCTTTTCCTCTGCTGGTCACCTGGCCTGTTTTCTGTTTCTGTTCTTATGCCTACATGCCAAACCCTCCAGAGGGCCAGGAACTCTGCTCCCAGGCCCTTTAGGATCTGCATTGATACCCTCCTTTGGGTTTTCCAAGTTCAGTTGATGATATGAAAATTTCCTGGGTGTTAGAAGTGAGAAGGAAGGAAGAAGAGAAAAAAGCAATCCTTGAATTTTCATTCTACAAAATTATAAACAATTTGTGCAGCTCTCTCCTTCCAACCTCACTCCCTTCCTGGAATACTGTAATTTGCAGGGTCTTAAAACTTAGCACAGTGGTCTCCAAATTGAGCTAACTTCTCTGGTAGTGGGCCTGTGGGCAGTGTCCCAAAGTAGGGGATATACACTGAGTGGCCAGATTATTATGCATTCAGAGATCATAATAATCTGGCCACTCAATGTATATCCTAAATAAAAAAGGCTAATGTGCAAATTGTCCCCTAGACCAGGAGTTTGACCCCCAGGCAGGTCAGCCAACTGCTTATGTCCCCTCCCCCTGGCCAAGCTGGCCAGACCACACCCATGCATGGATTCATACACCAAACCTCATTATACACACACACACACACACACACACACACACACACACACACTCTGAGTGGCCAGATTATCATGCATTCAGAGATCATAATAATCTGGCCACTCAGTGTACCTGAAGAATTATAGTAGCAAGAACTCTTCCAGGCCCTTGTAAAAAACACAGGGGAAGGGGGTGTCCTTGGGGGTTCCTTTCTTGAAGGACTCTGTTTCTAACAGGTAGCAAGTATAAACTATTACTTTGAAAGAGAAGTCAAGCACCTGGAATATGTGGCACAACGCAAGCAACTTCGTGAACAAGAAAGGAAGGAAATGGAGCTGGAGAGGGAGAAGAAAAAAGCTGTAAGTTAAATTTCAGAAACAAAAGTTGATTCTCTCTAACCCCAGCGGAAATATGGGTGTTTGGCTTATTCCACAATTTGAAAAAGAAAACTACGCCTTTCACGTTCTTCTCTCATTCTCGTGAGAGTCAAGAGGGCGTGTCTCCGATTTCCTAGCGTGCCATGAGCAAGCAGCTGTTGTTGGACACCTCATAAGATTCTACCTAATGCAAGTTTCTGAAATGCTCTGTAACATCAAAGTTTTTTAGATACAATGGTATCTAAATACCATCTACACATACAATGATTCACACCAGCCAGGCTATTGTCATTTCTTTAATTTGATAATCTAAGGGGAAAGAGGTGACTGCCCCTGACTAAATAGTCAACTATTACATGTTTTTAAAATCACTGTAGCACACCAGTCGAAAATCACTGGATTAACACGATCATTTATTGATAGACTAGAGGCCCGGTGCACAAAATTTGTGCATGGGGGGTGGCAGGGGGATGTCCCTTAGCCCAGCCTGCACCCTCTCCAATTTGGGACCCCTTGAGGTATGTCTGACTGCCCATCTAGGTCAGATCCTGGTGGGATCAGGCCTAAACGGGCAATCAGACATCCTTCTCACAATCCAGGGCTACTGGCTCCAAAGTGCTCACCTGCCTGCCTCCCTGATTGCCCCTAACTGCTTCTGCCTGCCAGCCTGATCACCCACTAACCACTACCCTGCCAGCCTAATTGATTTTTAACTGCTCCCCTGCCAGCCTATTTGCCCCCAACTTTTCTCCTCTGCTGGCCTGGTCAACCCAAACGGCCCTCCCCTGCAGGCTTGATTGCCCCCAACTACCCCCTCCCTTGCAGGCCTGGAACCTCCCAATGGCCCTCCCCTGCTGGCCATCTTGTGTCCACATGGGGGCAGGATCTTTGGCCACATGGAGGCAGTCCTCTTGTGTGTTGGAGTGATGGTCAATCTGCAAATTACTCTTTTATTAGATAAGATAGAGGCCTAGTGCATGGGTGGGGGCCAGCTGGTTTGCCCTGAAGAGTGTCCCAGATCAGGGTGGGGGTTCCCTTTGAGTGAGGGGCGGCCTGGGCAAGGGGCCGGTGGAGGTTTGCAGGCTGGCCATGCCCCTCAGCAACCCAAGCGGAGGCCCTGGGATCTGGGATTAGTCTATATCTACAATTGAAACTTTGTAGCCTGGAGTGGAGCCAAGCCTTCTGCTCGCTCCATGGCAGCAACCATTTCTGTTTGAAACATTGTAGCCTAGAGTGGAGGCCTGCAACAGCAGACTGAAAGTTTGGCTTCTTCCATTGCCAGGGGAACCCAAGCTAATGTTCTCTCCGCTCATTGGCTGCCGCCATTTCTGTATCTTTTATAATTGAAACTTTGTAACATTGAGTGGAGGCCTAGGGAGGCAGAAAGCTTGGCTTCCTCTGTTGCTGGGTAAACGCAAGCCTTCCACCTGCTCTCAGTGGTGGCAGCCATCTTGGTTGGGGTTTATTTGCATAATTTGCTCCTAGTTGGCTGGTGTGCATGACTGTGGGCATGGCTTGTGGGTGTGGAGGAGGTACAGTCAAATTTGCATATTATTCTTTTATTAGGATATTAATTAGTGTAATAAAAACAGAGGGACTCATTTAAAAAATTAGTTAGTGGTGATAAGGTATAACAGAATACTGATTAACTAATTGTTTTGCCCCAGCCAAAACAAAAATGCTCTTAGTTTTTTGGGTTTTTTTGTGTTTGTTTGTTTGTTTGTTTGTTTGTTTTGTGTGTGTGTGTGTGTGTGTGTGTGTGTGTGTGTATGCATTCCAAAAATTGGTTGAAATTTTGTTGTGGGAGGTAAGTTGCCACCCTTTCCCTATGCCAGAAATTATCTCCAATTATTATGAGTATTTAAATACCATAGCAACAGGCCCTAATTACTCACATTAGTAGAATTATGGATTTTACAAAAATAATTTGCCTGTGAAATACTTTTAAAGCATCTGAATGTTATAAAAATCTTAGTATCACGCATTTGAGTTTCCAACACTTTTCCAGCTCCTTGTTGTGGCTTGATTTCCCTTTGACATTGTGCTCATGCTCTTTTTTAAGTAAAGCTACCACTTCTCAGATGCTCTCTGGACTGGACTGTGGTTAAGTAAATGAATTTTAAAGGGCTCCTCTGTTACATTTAGAAGGTGCAAAGGTCACCAAGGATAAACAACTAATGTTCATCAGAACTATCTACACTAATAAAAGAGAAACATGCAAATTGACTATCATTCTGCTTTACCCACAAGCCACGCCCAACAGCCAATTACGAATGAGTATGCAAATTAACTCAACCAAGGTGGCAGTGGCCACGGAGCTGGAATGGGCAGGAGGCTTGGGTTGTCCCCAACAATGGAGGAAGCCAAGCTTTCTGCCTGCCCTGGCTGGCCCTGACCTCTGTTCAAGGCTACAAAGTTTCAATTATAGAAGATAAATAAATCACAGATACTTGCTCCGAGCTGGCCCTGGCCTCCACTCAAGGAAGAGCTGCAAAAAAAAAAAAAAAACAAAAGGAGGGGAGCTTGGGTCACCAGGGGGTGATCAGGCCAGGATGGGACAGCAGTTGTGGATGATCAGGCTAGTGGGGGGCAGGGCCATTGGGGGTAAGCAGACCAGCATGGGGGCCAGTTGGGGGTGAGCAGGCCATCAGTGGGGGTCAGTTGGGGATGATCAGGACAACGGGGGTGCAGTTTGGAGTGAGGAGGTTAGCAGGAGCATAGTTGGGGGTGAGCAGGCCAGCAGGAGAGGGCAGTTGAGAGGGACCAGGCCTGCAAGGAAAGGCAGTTGGGGGTGATCAAGCCTGCAGGGGAGGGTAGTTAGGAGTGACCAGGCTGGCAATCAGGCTGGCAGGCAGAGTGGTTAGGGGCAATCAGGCAGGTGAGTGGCTGAAGCCAGCAGTCCCAGACTGTGAGAGAGATGTCCAGCTGCCAGTTTAGGCCCGATCCCTGTAAACCAGCAGTAGGACATCCTTCGAGGGGTCTCAGATTGGAGAGGGTGCAGGCCAGGCTGAGAAACACCCCTGCCCTTGCATGAATTTCAGGCACTGAGCCTCTAGTCTTTTCATAAGCAACAGCTGATAAAAGGGAAAATGGAAACAAACTGCAACAACCTCAGAGGATTGCAATGAGGATTAAATGAGTTAAAATGTTTACAGCACTAGCCAGTAACTGGCACATAGAAAGTGCTAGTATTGTTTCAGAAAACAGAAGAACATCACACTTCTGTCCCGAGAGGCTGGTCTTGATGAGTGCCCCCAGGTGCCAGGGATCACTGCAACCCATGGGTCCGGAGGAAATCATAAATCCACCTGCTTGTAAACATCGAGTATGGATACAGTTCATTTCTTGGGGGGAAAAAAATAGTAGTTGTAGCTCAAGCAGTACATGAAATGGGAAATATCCTAACTGGAATTTCAGCTGGAAACCCAAAGCTGGGGCAAGGAGCAGTTTCCATGTGATCCAGAAGCTGTGCCATCTGCTTGGGGCTTAGAAGGGAATCCTGCCACCTCGTGTCAATCACCCACACTCCAGACTACGTAAGGGAAGAAACCTGAAAGAGGGCATGTTCTTTGGAGAGAGGTGTCAGAGAGCTACACATTTCCCCTTCCCACCTCGGCAACACTGAACTCAGTGAGAGATGGGCTGCTGGCCAGGAGAGCCGATGCCTCTGACACCCAGCAAGAGGAGTTGCTGAGCCAGAGAAACCCAAAGGCCAGGAATTACCAGGCGACCAGAGCACCGTATGCAGGGAGAGTTTGGGGAACCCAGAGACTAGGGCCTATACTCCTGAGGATGGTCGATGGGCAAGAGATTGATTTAAACAGCTCTGAAGAGGGTGGAGAGAGGGCCAAGGGCAATGAACTTCTACTGGAGGCAGAGGGAGGGTGCTGAGGAGACTCTTGGAAAGAAGCTGGTCTCAAAAGTGCCTAAGAACCTTCTAAACTGGATGAGGCCACATCTGCAGAAAGAGGCTGAAGGGGCAAGAGATGCCGTCCCCTCCCCCCAACCCCTGTCCTCCCACAAACCCCTCCAGAGCAGCCAGGCTGGCCATTCACAAGCAGCCCCTTCTCTGTGGTATTTCTAGCTGTCTGTGTCTTATAGGGATGACTTGCTTTTCTCCCCCTAGAAACCGTATCATAAGGGAAAAGAGCAGTTGGACGCTGAGTTGAAGATGGACTACGAGAGCTATTTGGATCTGGAAAAGAGCGTCCTCCTCAGCCTGGGCCTCACTAAGATCAAGGACAGTGTGTCGTTCGGGGACGTCACATAGGAGCCTTCCTTGGGTGGGTGGGGGGAGAAGAGGGGTGTCTGGGGCTTTCGGGAGAGAGACTGACTGCCTTTCCTTCCTACTCATGACTTTTATGTAAGGTGGACTGTCAAACTAAACATTCAGTAGGATCACTTATTAATAGCAAGCTTTTATTTCATTGTTAGTAAAATTTTTTCCATTATAACAATTAGTAAGGTCTGCTTTGATTATTTCTAGTTTGAATATGTACCGAAACTTTGTAACAAATATGAAAGTTATGGATAAGGGAACTTTGATTTTCCTATAGAAATACACAGCTTCAGAAATCCCCTCACCCTCAATCCTCAATAGCCATTCAGGACCCCAACTCCAGATAGAAGTGGAGATTAAACTTTGCTCCTATTTATCAGGTTGCTTTTGGTCACCTCCCCAAAAAGAGCTTTGGGCCCCTGCACAGTTGTAGAACCATGTGCTGAATAAAATATTAGCGAGTCAAATCCAGAAACATGCATAAAGAAAGGATGACACGTGAAGATCGTGCTGGCTTTATCCAGGAAATATAAAATTAATTTAACAGTAGAAAATAAATTGATGATTGATTGAAGGAGAGAAAGTATGATCCCAAAGAGATGCAGGAACATATGCTTTATATTCATGAAGATAAGGAACTGTTTGGAATAGGGAGAGCCTTGTGGCAGGAAATCCTATTAGGATACAGTAGGGAAAGTTCAAGGTAAAAGATTACGATGGTCAGTATTGAAGCTTACGGTGAAAACAGAAATGATAAAATATGATATCTATTCCTGATAAAACAACAATCGATTCTTAGCAACTACAGACAGAAGGGAATGTCCTTAACCTGATGCAGGAAATGTAAAAAAAAGAAGAAGAAAAAAAAAGTCCTACAACTTGCCTGGCTGGCAAGGCTGTGGTTGAAGGTCGACCTATGAACCAGGAAGTCACGGTTCCATTCCCTGTCAGGGCACAAGCCTGAGGTGGGGCAAACAGGAGGAAGCCACTCAGTGAGTCTCTCTCATCATTGATGTTTCTGTCTCTCTCTCTCTCCCTCTCCCTTCCTCTCTGAAATCAATAAAAATATAGTTTAAAAATAAATAATAAATAAATAAAATTTGTAAAGTCCTACAACAAACTCATGATGAAAAGCTGAAAGCTTGACTCCAATTTGTGGAACAAGACACAGTACCCACCATCATGTCTTCTAGTCAATATTGTACCAGGGGGTCAAGCAGTGTGGACACGAAAAGAGAACAGCATGTGAAACTCAGTTGTGGAAGAGTTTGATGGATCTCTTAATAAGAGATTCGGTTTCAGAAAAGTGACTGATATGGGGTGTGGGGCTGGGGGGAGACGAGCAGATGAGACTGGAAAAGTCGGTTGGAGCCAGATTGCGAAGGCTCCTGTAAACCAAGTTCAAGAAGCTGGGTTACAGCTTGCAGGTATTCATAGAAGGGCTAAGCAGGAAGGTGGCGCAATCTGCTCTGTATTCAAGGACCGGATTAGGATAGGGCGAGCCCCACAGCAGGAAATCCTGTTCAGATACAGCAGGGAAAGTTCAAGGTAAAAGATTACGATGGTCCATGCTGAAGCTTAAGGTGAAAACAGAAATGAAAGGCTGATTTGGATTGGGAAGGATGATGCCAAGATTGTAAGTTAAGGTGCTAGACGAAATGAACTCAAAGCTGTATTCCCTAGAGAAGTCAGAGAGCAGCCCTGAACTATCTGTGTGCCTTTGGGCAGATGTATTTTCACTGTGCAACAGATTCCACCTCTATCAAGTCAGGTTGAGAATGTTGACCTTGCAACATCTGTATCTGGGTAACTGAGCACCTGCACATGATGAAGACCATGCCCAGCACGCATTGGCATCATCACAATGGGAATGCCCAGGACTCATTCTTATATTTAAACATCTCTTTTTCTTCTTCTTTTTAACTCACACTCATGCCTTGTGGAAACCATCCAGTCTCATAGCTTTAAATACAGCCTACATCCTTGGCCTGGGCCTCTACCATAAAATCAATTGCTGTATATCCATCTGACTACCTAATGTCTCCACTGGAATGTGCAACAGGCATCTCAAATTCAAACATGTTCAAAACTGAGTGCCTGCTTTTTTTTTCTTTCTTCCTTTCTTTCTTTCTTCCTTCCTTTCTTCCTTTCTTTCTTTCTTCCTTCCTTCCTTTCTTCCTTCCTTCCTTCCTTCCTTCCTTCCTTCCTTCCTTCTTCTTCCTTCCTTCCTTCCTTCCTTCCTTTCTTCCTTCCTTTCTTTTTTTACCTCCAAACTCCAGTTTTCCTGAAGTCCTCACAATCACCTTGCTTCTAGTTTCTTTGGGCAAAACCCTCGAAGTCATGCCTCATTTCTCCCTATCTCCCTCAATGGACACCCAATCTGTGAGCAAATCTTACTGACTCTACCTTTAAAATATATACAGGACCTACTCACTTCTCACTGCTACCGCCATGGACCCAGCCACCACCACCATTGGCTTGGATCGTCGCAGTCACCCCCTAATTCTTATCTCCTTGCGTCTACGTTACCTACACCAGCATCTCTCAGCAGCAGCCAGCTGGTGATTCCAGATGCAAGTCAGAGACTGTCCTCCTCCCCCTCAGCACCCAAGCGCACTGAGAGCAGGAGCCAAAGGCTTTCCTACGGCCTGCAAGATCTGGTGTGTTCAGGCTCTCCGCCAACACCCTGGTTCCATCTCTCCTCTCTGCCCTTCCATCACACCACCCGTCACGCTGGCCTGCTCCTATTCACCCATACGGCAGGCGTGTGTTTGTCCCAGGATATCTGTGCTTGCTGTTCTGCGTTTCTCCTAGTGACTTTCCCTGCTTTGTTCTTTACGTGCTCACTCAAAGAGAAGAAAGGATATGTGCCAGGCTATACAATTTTGAACAGGGTGTTCAGCATAGGGCTTATGGGAAGGGGACATTCAAGTGAAGACCCAGAGGGTGAGGAATTTTGCCCTGGAGTCTTCCAGGAGAAGCATGTTCCATAACCCAGCGCCCACCCCCACCCTGACCTACTCCTGCTTAGGCCTGCTGGACAGAACTGGGCTGTGTGGACACCCTGCGGTCTAAAGAAGCCAGGACTACAAAGAACAAGAGTGTCATGATTGCGTGACATAAGTCATCACCTGGGGCTGGCCCATTGTTGTCGCAAACAAAAGCAAGATTTTATTAGCATAGGAGGAGAGGGAAATGGAGAGTGAATAATGGTCTGCCTTAGGGTTATCAAAGGAAGAATTTAGTATGGCATCTGGCATATGGCAAGCAGTAAATGTGTTTATTATCATTTTACCTAATTTATGAACACAACATGATTATAATCTGACTGTGGAAGGGAAAACATGGGGTTTGTCTAACTTATTATAGCAATTATGAAAGATTCACTATGATATTTGCCTTGTGTGTTTACAACCTCAGTTTTTCCAGGGCTCATCAGCTCGCCAGCCTGTGGCCACCAGTGGGATCACATAACACAGCCATAGCCCTAGTTTTAGGAGATCCTGCCCCACCTGCTTATTGGGTATTTCATCCTTCTGCAAAGGGCCTCCAGGTGTGTCCCGGGGTCCCTGGGTTGAAGGTGGAATCCAATATGTTTTAAACAAGGCAGCAGTCACCAGGCACTCAAGGCTCCCCTCTCTCAATATGCCTAGCGGCCTGTAACGAGAGGGGAGGTGCTGGGCAAAGCCTCTGTGCTAGTCCAGGTCCTGCAAGAAGCAGACACCAAGGTAGGCTTCCAGGTGGGAGAGAGAAGCAGCCAGGGGGACCTTCAGCCCTGTATGCAGGTCTAGTGGAAGGAATAAGGGAAGGACAGAAGACCCACTCAGCAGGTTCACTTCCCCTGGACGCTGAGGCACTGGAACTCCGGCAAACACTGTGCAGCCTCCCCTCCCCCGGGATGAGGTTTCCCAGAGGCACTTCAACTCCTCAAGCTAATGTCTTTCTCTCTTGCCCAGACTTTCCACTTGGCAGACAGGCCAGACCTGCTGAAATCCAGAAGAGAACACAGTTAGGTCTCAAGCTAGGAAACTAACTGCCTCTGACTGAACATGCAGGAATATCGAGAATGAGTAAAAATGGAATTAACTGGTCTGCCTCCTTCCGTTCCCCTTAACTCCAACCTTTTTCCCTTTCTGAGTGCACCATGGGGTCAATCCGGTCTTCTTTTTCTGCCTTTACATCTTTGGCCTGGCATGTGATGGACTGAAAAGAAAGGGAGCTTGGGATCCTAGCAGACCTGAGTCCAAATCCCAACTTCATCACCCCAGGCAAGCTGCACTGTCTCCTGAGTCTTAGTTATATCTTTATAAAATGGGAATAGTAATTAAACTGCTACATACAAGGACAATGTGTGTATTACCTGGCATATAGTTGGTGCTTAATAAATGTAATTCCTCCTTTTCTTGCTTGGTCTCAGATACACACACACACACACACACACAGGAAACCATAGTGTTTCCTGTCTGTCTTATGCAATAATCTTTAGATTTTAGCACTATTATTCTGAATAATAATGGCAGTATCTCTCAAATAGGACTTAAGCAGGAACTCTGCATGCCTAGTTTAATATTAGCCTTTGATCATTTTAATATGAGACCAGACACATTGGACTTAGTATTTAAAAACTGGACAATAGCTTTCTTTTCTGCCTAACTTAAAAGGCTCATGGCTATCCAGAAAAGTAATCATTCTAATCATACTTGATTCATTTAGATTAAGTTTAATTACCATTCAACTTTACAAATTGCTTTTCACCCACCAAATGTTACAGAATTTGGCCTATTTTCAGGTCCTCATTAGCACATCACCTTTGTGCGCTTCAGTTGAAAAGTCATTTGACTCCAGGAGATAGTGGTCCCATCCCCTTCGGCAGCTTCACCCTTTGGCCACTGTAAATAATTAACACCTCACTGGGCCCTCAACCCTGCAGCTTGCCTGGGTAGGTGGAGTCCCACCAGGTTGCTAGGCTGCCATTGCCAGGTCACGTGCAGTGTAACTGAGCAAGGACCCACAACGAAAATTAAATATCTCAGCAAGGGGCAAATGAAACCGTGTGTGATGAATTCATTCCTTCTGTGGCTGCTGAGTTGTTGGAGCGTTACAGGCTCATGTGAAACAACTGCATATACAATCACAATAGAATCCCAAAACACCAAAGAAACCAGACACGGAAGTTTATTGGGGGAAACAATGGTTTAAGAAAAAATAAGTGTAATTGCTTCCACATGCTTTCTTGTTCACAAACAGGACATTAAAAATAGATGCAGTAAGTATGGTAAATAATATAGTTGTGCTTTCCTGCAATAACGCCAATGCTCCAAACTTAAAAGCACAGAAAATCAGTTTGCTCTGGGTCTCCTGCCCATGTGATATATTTTTTCTTAAAAAGAAGACAAAAAGATGTAAAATAGAAGACTTCACATTCTTCCCTGTAAACTAAAGATACATTTTTCAGTTCTTGTGAAGGGTCATATTTTAAAGAAGAATCCCCACTCCTACCCCCCAAGAAAACCTCTAAAAAGAAAATAATAGTAAGTCAAAACTAAAATATGACCAGTGTCTGCTGTATTTCAACCTTAACAAATGAACTAAATTAACTATTGAAATTGATAACTATTATTCACTTTTTTTCTCTAAAAGTGTCAATCCATTCAGGTTTGTTTCTTTTTTTATATAATCTTTTTATTGTTTAAAGTATTACAAATAGTGGTACATATGTTTCCTTCCCTCCCCCCCTTCCCTATTATTCACTTTTAATGAAGCTTCTAGACTGTATGGCTCTAAATGTAACAAATTTAAAAGAATAAAATTTCAATTTCCCAGAATTCTAACAACCAAAACTAGAACTTTATTATTTTCTAGTTCTGCAATCAACATTTGGTATGACAACAAAAGACAAATAAGCGACTTGTGCTAAGAGTGCTGATGGAGTTGCCGACTAAGACAAAGTGTAAACGTCTGGTGTTAAGGAGAGTAAATATTAGCCAGAACAAAGCAGGAATGTGTAGAAGGAATCCACATGTCCATCCACAGGAAAATGACAAAATGTCACAGAAAGAGCTGCTCTTCAGCGGAGTGGAGATGTAATACAGATTTATTCATTCTGACAAGGAAAGATTTCCACCAATTATTTAGGGAAAAATCAAATTGTGCAACAATTAATATAATTTGATTTCATATATCAAATTTGCATATATATTTGTACAAATATATAGATACTAGAGGCCCACTGCACAAAATTTGTGCATGGGGTGGGGAGTGTCTCTCAGCCCAGCTTGCACCCTCTCCAATCTGGGACCCCTCGAAGGATGTCTGACTGCCCGTCTAGGTCTGATCCTGCCTAAAAGGACAGTCGGACATCCTTCTCACAATCCAGGACTGCTGGCTCCAAACTGCTCGTCTGCCTGCCTCCCTGATTGCCCCTAACCACTTCTGCTTGCCAGCCTGATCACCCCCACACCATACCCTGCCAGCTTAATTGATGTCTAACTGCTCCCCTGACAGCCTGTTTGCCCACAACTTCCCTCCTCTGCTGGCCTGGTCACCCCTAACTGCCCTCCCCTATGGCTTGATTGCCCCCAACTGCCCTCTCTTGCAGGCCTGGTCCCTCCCAACTGCCCTCCCTTGCTGGCCTAATCGCCCACAACTACTCTCCCTTGCAGGCCTGGAACCTCCCAACGACCCTCTCCTGCTGACCATCTTGTGGTGGCCATCTTGTGTCCACATGGGGGCAGGATCTTTGACCACATGGGGGCAGCCATCTAGTGTTTTGGAGTGATGGTCAATCTGCATATTACTCTTTTATTAGATAGGATAGAGGCCTGGTACATGGGGGGGGCCAGTTGGTTTGCCCTGAAGGGTGTCCCAGATCAGGGTAGGGATTCCCTTGGGGTGTGGCCCAGCCTGAGCGAGAGGCTTATGGTGGTTTGCAGGCCAGCCATGCCCCCCAGCGACCCAAGAGATGCCCTGGGATCTGGGATTAATTTATGTCTACAATTGAAACTTTGTAGCCTAAAGTGGAGCCACGCCTTCTGCTTGCTCTGTGGCGACAGCCATTTCTCTTAGGAGATTTACCTTCTATAATTGAAACTTTGTAGCCTAAAGTGGAGGTCTAGGCACTAGGGCTTCAGAAGCTTTGCTTCCTCCATTGCCCGGACAACCCTAGCCTCTGTTCTCTCCAGTTCCGTGGCTGCCACCATTTCTGTTGGGATATCTCTTCTATAACTTTGTAGTGTTGACTGGAGGCTGAGGCCAGCAAGGGAAGGTGAAAAGCTTGGCTTCCTCCATTGCCAGAAAACCCAAGCCTCCCTCCTGCTCTCAGTGGTGGCAGCCATCTTGGTCGGGGTTTATTTGCATAATTTTCTCCTGATTGGCTGATGGGCATGGCTGTGGGTGTGGCTTGATAGGAGATACGTTCAATTTGCATATTACTCTTTTATTAGATAGGATTCATACTTCACTGTATATGTACAGAAAGGTCTAGAAGTATAGCCATAAAAATTCCCATTATGGGAGGAGAACTAAGATGGCGGCAAAGGCAAAACACCTATCTTGCCGTCATAATCAGCAATTTTAATACTACAACTTAACGAAAGAACAAACACCTTCCAGAATCACCAGAAAGCTGGCCGAGTGAAAATTCCACAAATAAAAGTGAAGATAAGACACTGTGACTCGGAGGAGCGGCGGCGACCAGCGTTGAAAGATTCGCATGGAGAGAGGTTTGGAGTGCGCGCCAGGGAGAGGGCAGGCGGCTGAAAACCGGCCAGTTTTCTCGAACGGGGAGACAAAGGCATCCCACTGGACTGATTCTCCAGCTCTGGGCGAAGTCCAGAGAACCCACTATCACACGGGGTGAAAACTGGACAGTGGGAGGGCACGCCGAAGCTCGGGTGCTGCCAGGTCTCCCAGCTTGTGGAGAAGGCAGCTTGCGCAAACAGCTCGGCTGCGTGACGGCGCAGAGAGCGCACCGCGACTTGTCTCTCATTCAGAAAACCGTCAGACTGCTTTGTTTTACGATCCTGGGTGAGACATTGCGCATGCAGACTCATTTTGGGAAAGTCTGAATTCCCCGGCAACCAGCAGCCGGTGGACCTCCGCAGCGGCTCTCTCTCAGAGGTGCTGGTGGCCATTGCCCCTGGCACAGAGTCCCTGGGGCCGCATAGGGCGGAGCTAACGCTGTCTGCTTGGCCCGGAGACTCTGCCCACCCAACCTGAGCACAGCTGAGCTTCACAGACAATTGGCCTGGAGGTCAACCCTCCAAGTGCTAACAACGATTAACTGAGCTTAACTTCAGCAAGACTGTGCAGCCCATATCCACCTCAGGTAACTGGAGAGGCTGAGCCACTATCCCTAGTAGGAAGTCTACCACACAAAGCTAATTGACCAAGTCAGGGAAGCAGCCACCATGCAGCAACATGGAAAGAAATCAGATGTGAAAGAAATGGAGGAAAAAAAATGACTGGACATGGAATTCAGAACCATGGTTATAGGGTTTTTTAAGAGGCTCCAACAAAAGATCGAGGCCTATAAGGAAATAAGCAAGACCACAAAGGAAATGAATGAGTCCTACAAGAAAATGAACAACACCCTCAAGGATATAAACGAGAGCTGCAAAGAAATGATCAAGACCAACGTGGAAATGATCAAGACCAGCGTGGAAATGAATGAGTCCTACAAGGAAATGAAAGAAACCCTCAAGGATATAAAGCAGACTCTCAAGAATATGAAAAAGGACCAACCAGAAATTAAGCATACACTGACTGAAACAAAAAATATTATACAAAGACCTGAAAGTGCCCTGGAGCACCCCAAGAACCAAGTTAAAGATTTGAAATACAAAGAGGTAAAATCCACTCAGCTGAAAAAGCAAGAAACCAAAAGAATCCAAAAAATTGAAGATAGTGTAAGGGGCCTCTGGGACAACCTCAAGCATACCAATATCCGAATTATAGGGGTGCCAGAAAAAGCGAGAGGCCAAGACAATGAAAACCTATTTGAAGAAATAGTGACTGAAAACTTCCCACACCTGGTGAAAGAAATTGACTTAGGAGTCCAAGAAGTGCACCGAACCCCAATATATAGGAACCCTAAGAGGACCACACCAAGGCACATCATAATTAAAATGCCAAGAGCAAAAGACAAAGAGAGAATATTAAAAGCAGCAAGAGAGAAACAGTTGGTTACCTATAAGGGAGCACCCATACGACTGTCAGCGGATTTCTCAACAGAAACGATGCAGGCCAGACGGGAGTGGCAAGAAATATTCAAAGTGATGAACAGCAAGAATCTACAATCAAGATTACTCTATCCAGCAAAGATATCATTCAGAATTGAAGGTCAGATGAAGTGCTTCGCAGATAAGAAAAAGCTGAAGGAGTTCATCACCACCAAACCAACATTATATGAAATGCTGAAAGATATTCTTTAAGAAGAGGAAGAAGAAAAAGGTAAAGATGAAAATTATGAACAACAAATACACATCTATCAACAAATGAACATAAAAATCAAGTGAATTGATAGGCTGTTGAACAGAATAGACTAGTGAATATAACAGAGACATGGACATAGAGAGGGAATGGACTGACAATTCTTGGGGAGAAAAGGGTTGTGGGAAGTGCAGCAAGAGACTGGACAAAAATCTAGCAACAATGGGAGAGGACAGTGGGGAGGGGGAGGTGAGGGTGGAGGGTGGGATATGTACAGGGTGGAGGAGAGCTATAGGGGGATAAAAAGGGGAAACAATGTAATTAATAAACTGAACAATAAAGATTAAAAAATCCCATTATGTTTGCTTCTGAGGGATGGAATGGGAGAAGAGGGAAAGTGTGCCAAGCAAAGAGGGGGACTCTAACCATTCCAGTTCTAAAGAATCCTAGTACAGGGCTAATTAGTACAGGGCTAATCTTTTTGAATCTACTAACCCTTCCCTCCAGATTATTTTGAAACATAGGGACTTTTATTTGAATAGATCTGTTTTATTAAATCCATACTAATAAAAGGGTAATAAGCTAATTAGTCTGGGAGACCTTTCCGGTGTCCTTTCAGACAAAGCCATGGTTGGGGGGCTGAGGCAGCGGCGGTTAGGGGTGATCAGGCCAGGAGGGCAGAGCAGTTGGAGGCGAGCAGGCTGGCAGTGGGAGGAGGAATTGTGGGTAAGCCGGCCAGCAGGAGAGACAGTTGGGGATGAGAAGGCTGGCAGAGGTGGGCAGTTGGGGCTGAGCAGGCTGGCATGTAGAGTGGTTAGGGGCAATCAGGCAGGCAGGTGAGCCATTAGAAGCCAGCAGTCCTGGATTTCGAGAGGGATCAGGCCTAAAATGGCAGTCGGACATCCCCCGAGGTGTCCCAGATTCAAGAGGGTGCAGGCTGGGCAGAGGGACACCCCCCTCTCCCGTGCACGAATTTCATGCATTAAGTCACTAGTATTTTATAATAGGCCCTTATGATTTGACAGTGGTTGTGTTTATTGCTGAAAACTTAGATGCCATACTACTAACAAAAGCCAACCTTTTATGAGCCCTTGCAGCAGTGTCAGGTGCTGTTCTAAATGCTTTAAATACATTAACTCATTTAATCCCCTCCACAGTTCTATGAGGTAGTGGGTATTGTGCTTTTACCTACAATATTACGCTCCTCCATGAATCTCATATGTATAATGCACACATATACATATATACATACGCACTTTTTTTGTTAATCTGAGGATATTATTTTCCATTGATTTTTTTATTTTTATTTTATTTTATTTTTTAGAGAGAGTAGAAAGGAAGGACGGGAGACACAGAGAGAGAAACATCAATGTAAGAGAGACACATCAATTGGTTGCCTCATATGTGCCCTGACGAGGAGCCAGGAATCTACCATTGAGCTATACTGGCCAGGGACACATACACACTTTTAATAATGCTACTAAGTCATAACTTACATAAAAATACATTGTATATATTTATCATATACAACTGGTTAAGTTTTTGTTGTGTGTTTTTTAAAATATATTTTTTAGAGAGAGAGGAAGTTAGAGGAATAGAGAGATAGAAACATTGATGAGAGGGAAACATTGATTGGCTGCCTCCTGCATGCCCCCTACTCATACTAAGGACTGAGCCAACTACCTACACATGTGCCCAGAATAGGAACCGAACTGGTGACCTCTTGGTTCATGAGTGATTGCTCAACACTGAGCAACACTGGCCATGCAACTGGTTAAGTTTTGACATATGTATAAACACAGAAAATTATCGCCAAAATCAAGAAATAAACATATCTATCACCCCACAAAGCTTCTGAATGCCCCTTTCCACTAGCTCCCTCTAACATCTCTCTCCCAATTCTTAGGCAATCGTTGTCTGCTTTCTGCTACTATAGATTACCTCTCTGCATTTCCTATTTTACATAAATAGAATCATATGATATTTACATATTTTTGTCTTTCAATTTTGAGATTCATCCATGTTATGTGTATCTATATAGTTCATTACTATTTATTGCTGAATAACATTCCATTGTATGGATATACAAGGTGGAGCAAAAGTAGGTTTCCAGGTGTGGAACAAGGATTTTATTTTTTGTGCTATTATTTATTAATTATTGTTTATTTTTCCATACAAAATGTGTTTGATAAATGTTTAGTTTGGTTGTTTCCAGTTTGGAGCTATTACAAATTAGTTTGCTCTGATCACTATCTATAAAGTCTTTTTACGGACATATGCTTTCATTTCTCTTGGATCAATACCTAGGAGTAGAATGCCTGGATCAAATGGTGTGTATATATTCAACTTTTAAAGATATTGCCAAGCGTGTTTAAGGTGGTGGTTCCATGTCATGTTCCCACCAGCAGTGTACAAGAGTCCCAGTTCCTGTCCTCTCCCACCAGTGCTAAAATGTAGCCTTGCTAATTAGTGTGCAGTAGTATCCCATAGTTTTAATTTGCATTTCCCTAATGACTAACAATGTTGAGATTATTTTCATGTGTTTATTTTTCATCCATATATCTTCTTTCATGAAATGTTTGTTCACATATTTTGCTCAGATTATTTTTGCAGGGTTATATTTTTTATTATTACTGAGACTTGAGAGTTCTCTTTATATTTTGAATATAAGTCTTTTGCCAAGTGCACAAAAACAGTTACTCCCCATCTATGGTCTACCTTCTTGTTTTCTTAACAGTAGTTTTTGAAAAGACAGAGTTTTTAATTTTGATAAAGTTTAGTTTATCAATTTGTGGTGTGTGTGTTTTTTTGTTTGTTTGTTTGTTTTTATGAATCAAAGTTTTGGTGATCTTTGTATAACTCAAGCTTTTCTTCTAGAAGTTTTGAGACTTTTAGGATTTACTTTTAGGTCTATGACCATTTCAGTTGATGTTTACATATAGTATGAGGTGTAAATCAACAATTTTTTAAATTATTTTTTGCATATGAATATCCAATTATTCCAGCACCAGTGGTTGAAAAGACTATCCTTTCTCCACTGAAATGCCTTTGTCAAAAAGTCAGTTTTATATATACATATGGGTCTATTTCTGAAGTCTCCCTTGTGTTCCATTTGCCTATCCTAATGTCAATACCACACTGTCTTGAAAACTGTCATCATAAAGTCAGGTAGTATTAATCTTCCAATACTGTTTTTTTTTTTTAAAGTTGTTTTGGCTAGTCTAGGCCCTTCATACATATATTTATATTAATTTACAGATGCAATTCTGACTTCCATAAAATTTCCATTAGGTGATTTGCTAGAAGCCCAACCTCTTTGTAATGCAGACCTTTTGTCAATGCACCAACAACAGTTTACCAGTAAGTGCCGTCCTGTGGTGGCTGAGGACATGTGCCCACACAGGAAGTTGGGATGGCTAATACAAAAGCTGATCGCGGTGAACATGGCATGGGAGTAGCAGCAGCAGCAAGGAAGCGCCACAGTCAACAGAAGGAATTGTAACTAAAGAAATTCTTCTGATATTCTCTTATGCATGTTCTTTAATGGTGGCTTAATACACTTTCATTTTAAAATGAAGTGCAAATAAACCCTACCATCATTAACATCCTAGGATTTCAGTCAGATGATGAGCTTGCATTCTCACAGGTGAGACTATAGACCCAAGTGGAAAGTAGCTTTTCCCTGGAAGCAGGGAAGGAGGCAGATTCTGCTGGATCTGGGAGGAAAAGACAAGACTGGTGGGGAGACTGAGGCCAGATCTGACTCGTGACCATGGGCTTTACAGAGTGAAGGTAGAATATACCCACTTGCAGATTAACCAGAGTGCCCAATGGCAGCAGTTGTCTAGCCATTATCTACAAAACCTTTACATGTTGTTTTTGGCTGCCAATATGTTGTTGCCAGTTCAGCATTCCCATTTCCTACTCCAAAGTTCATCCTGTGACATTTGGTCACTAGAGGAGGAAGCAATAGGAGGTAATTGTTAAGGGATAACATCCTGCATTTCTTGTGTTTCCATAAAAGGGAGGGAACTTCACCTCTCAAGAGGGAGGAATATGAGAGGATCACCTCCAGCTTCTGCTGCCCCCATTGCCTGCTTCCCAAGTCCTGAGGCTAACTCTACGGGTGGCGGCTGAGCAGGACCTCAGCAAGCTTGACTGCGTGCCTTCTGTGTTCTCTCACCCACTGCGCCAGCACAAGTGACAGGCTAGTCTCTACCCCTGCCAGGAGAGGCTTGTTTTCAACCAACTCTGCCAGTGACTGGGCAGAAGTGATCACATCACAGGGGAGGTAGGAAGAAGCCCACTGGCCATTCTCCAGTTTACCTTTATCAGTAGGAAACCGGGCCTTTTGACCTTTGAATGTCTGGCTTCTGTATCTTGGTTCTACCACACCTATGTTAACATACAGGTAGTTTGGAAAAGATACGCTGATGGGGTGGGGTGGGAGGGAGGGTAAAAGAGGAAAGCAAATGAGACAGAAAATGTGGTCAGGGCCATAGCTCTGAGAGGTCCACAGAGTAGAAACTCGAGATACAAGGGTTGGGCTTTTTTGCGGGGGTTCTGTAGGTGCCAGTGTGGGGCCTGCAGAACAGCTGGGTTGGCAACAGAGGGCTCAGCAAGAATGGTCCCACTTGGGACACAATCTCAGGCAGGCTGCAGACCCTAGCTAGCCCTGCTGTAGGAAGCCCTTCACCTCTCCCACTGGCAGCTCAAGGTGAGGCTTAGGCAAGTGTGCATGTGGTGCTTTTGTCCTTTAAAAAGAGAATAGCCTGGTGTCATCTGTGTTTAACTTCCAATGCAGCTTTGACTTTTCTTGTGCCCAATATTTGTGATAGAAAAGTGGGAAGGATTGGGGACAGTCAGGATTCTCTAAGGTTTGGTATGCATGCGAAAGTGTACATTATACATTGATTTCAGCATATAAAAAACATGGTTAACTTGTTTATAACAAATGATACCTCTTTTCCATTTACAGTGGCAATATAAAGTTTGACTCTAAAGGTAAACTTAATTGAAAAATAAAGTTATTTTAGGGAAAATAAGAAAAATCTTACACATAGAATTTGAATATGGTAGAAATAGTGAAGGTTGTCTGTGAATGATGCAAGTCTAGGATAGCTAAAAGTCATGTGGAAAGGATCACAAGATACCCAAAATATGTATTACCTTTTAGAGGTTATTAATAGGCATGTTGGATCTTTCTAACCATGATGAAATCTAGAATTTGTGGTGAACACATATTATGTGACTCTTTTAGAGATTAATTTTAATCGCATAAAGTTCATCTCCAACTCAGCTTTGCTTTTTTGCTTCCAAAATGACACATTGTGAACTATACTGAAGTCTTCAATTTGCTTTAAAACGAACCATTATTTGGACAGTTAATGGTGGGTAATCAAACAAATAAAGCAAAATCTTTACAATTATATAATCTAGATATATGGGTATTCACTGTATAAATTCCAACTTATCTTGTGTTTTAAAGTGTTCATAATAAAATGTTGATAGACAAAAGACACTAATGCACTTTCCTTTATCTATACTTTGGTTGGCTTTACAGGTGAGTTTTAACGTCGGGTACAGATCAAACACAAATGTATAACCTTGGACAGAAGGCGCTTTATGCTCTGACATTTCTTATCTACCAGTTTAGACAAGCTGTTTTCACCTACCTGATGATTCAAATGTGTTCTTAGGTTAACAGGTGGGTTTTGCAATGCCTGGTGTGGGGAGCGGGGGACGCGGGCGGGCAAGAGCAGACGTTAACAGACTGGCAACCTGCCTCCCTTTTCCTGAACAAAGAAAGATCAAGAACAAGGGGTCACTGTTCAATACCGCAGCTGTGAGAGAATGCGAGCAGCCGGCTCTGCTGTCTCATAACTTTCACAAAAACATCTCAGAGGTGAAGGACTTGCACTTTTCTTGATTTACTAACCATTGTACTTTTCTGAAGTTGGAATTTTAAACTCTCCTTGGAAGAGCTCATTTTGAAGAGTAGAATTTCCAGTCAAAGAAGTATGTAGAGCATGCACTACATAAACATCTGTGTTAAGCAGAAAAATAAAGATGAATTCAAATAACTTAAAAGCACACCTTATCAAACAATAAGGATTAAATTTAATCCAACTCAGGGCAATATTTAGGCATTTTTTTTCTCACTTGTGTAAAACAAACACTTGACACTGAGACAAATAAAGGCATTCAGTGCAGTGCCTGCCTCCCAAAGGGGCGGGCCTTGGCTATTCTTTCAAATGGGAATATTTATTGAGTGCATTCAACTTACGAAAGTATTTTACTTTAATGAGATGAGACAATAGTCTTATCCAGTTCTGGAAAAAAGGAAGTGCATACCAAAGTGAATCAGACCAAAGTTAAGAGGATTTATTTGCTCACAATTTCTATAAAGAAATTACCAATGCATTTTAATCAAACATTTTTTAGAGGCCTTCCTTCTTATGGTGAGATGTACGTTTTCATAAACACGTCATATAGATAATTGTTTCTACTGAAGTCTACACCAAAAAATTACTACAAAATATTACCCCAAATTTGCCAACCCACTTATTTAAGTCATTAATTTTCCTAAGGCGACTCTAGTTCCAAAAAAACATGTTTTTGTTTTTGTTTTTGTTTTTAAAAAAGGCAATGTTGCTTTTCCAATCCCAAATAATTTATTATGCAGGAGTAAATATTTGAAAAATTACATAGACATGGCATCTCATAGTCCTTAGTTTTTTTCTGAGAAAAAGACAACCATTCTCTGAATATCCCTTTACATTCATTCATTTATTAATAATTAACTGAACATCTGTTATAGTTCCTAGGTGTATGGAAATGAATTAAATACACAAGATCTCTGCTGCCATGGAGATTACATGCCAGAAGGTAGACATAGATAATAAATCAACACGGTGATTTCAGACACTGATAAATGCCTTGTGAAAATGAGGTAGGGGGATAGTACAGTGACAATGGTGTGTGTTTTTTAGTTTTCTTTCCAAATTTAGTTTAAATGCAAACATTTTCCAAAGGTTTAAATGTTTAGAGTTCAATGAAATAATAGCATAACTATCTGTACTTGTTAGGAGCAACAAATCTCCATCTTCTTCCTCCCCCAATTCTTGGCAGGTTACTGATTTGGGGTTTTCGGGGCAGTCTCTGAAGTGACATTTGAGCAGAGGTGAAATGACAAAAAGAGCTACCCAAGTAGATCTGGATAAAGAGCTCTCCAGAGAAAAGGAATGCCAAGTGCAAGGATCCTAAGAGGAATGGGGTCAAGGGTGTTACTAGAGCACAGGAGGAAGGGAAAGACCTAGGAAATGATGTGATTTGTCATTTTAAAAGATTAACTTAACTTTCATTGGTAGAGAAGTGATAACAAAGAAATGAAATAGGAAGAGATTGAGAGGTGAGGATGGCTTGGACTAGGGCCGTGGTTGGCAAACTGTGGTTCACAAGCCACATGGGGGCTCTTTGGCCCCTTGAGTGTGGCTCTTCAACAAAAAACCATGGCCTGGGTGAGTC
Source organism: Antrozous pallidus (assembly GCA_027563665.1). Taxonomy (NCBI): domain Eukaryota; kingdom Metazoa; phylum Chordata; class Mammalia; order Chiroptera; family Vespertilionidae; genus Antrozous; species Antrozous pallidus. Next base: position 146,942,094 of record CM050508.1, on the reverse strand, counting down.
TATTTTGAAGAAAAGACATTAAAAGAAGTTTAAGTTTAAAAAAATGTGGCTCTCAAAAGAAATTTTAATCCTTGTACTGTTGATATTTGGCTCTGTTGACTAATGAGTTTGCCGACCACTGGACTAGGGTGTTGTTGATGATCTGGGTATAGGGAGTGAGAGAGACTCCAGTTTGGGGGGTGGGCAAGAGAAGAAGACTGGGGAAGTGCTGTGGATATTTGTCTCTGCTCAGCCTGCTCAGTACCTGAATCTTCTTCTTATACTCATAGAATGTACCATTGTATACATTTCTGAGAAGGGATGCTAATTGTTCTGACACCTGGAAGTTGAGACACAATCTGATGCTTCTGTTGGACACCTGGAATCAGGAATGCTGCGGAGGGGCAAGGATGTTTTGTAATTGATTCCTGGGGTGTACATGGAGGGCTATGTTTGGTGGTAGAGGCGCTAACAGCAGCCCCCTAGTCGGCATAGCCTTGGTTACTGTCATTCTGATCACCTACCCTCTCTTAGTTCTACTTGTTTTCCAAGCCTATTTCGCTAGCTCTCCCATTTAAAAAATTACTTAAAAAACATAAAGGACACAAATTTTAAATATGCAATCGATAGATAAACACCTATGAAATTTCTGCTATAACACATTTTTAGAAACCTTTCCTCTGATAGTTTTTTTTTAATAAAATCAATTTCCACCTGAGTTAGCAAGTCAATTTTTTGCTGAGTCAGAATGTGATCAAGAACTGGAATTTCAATGTTTATCAAATATGAGCCTTACTGAATTAAAAATGAACATTGGGCAGGGAAACGAGTGAAAGAACATTCCTCTTGTACCAAAGTCCTCAGGTCTGTAAGGATCAAATAATCACTGGTTGTTATTAAACATGTTACAACTTTATCATTACTCAAGAACCTAAAAATTGGTAATTTAAATTACAAATCTTAAAATTCAATTCTTTGGTCTGGAAACTAAATTCGTTTTAGGAATCATAGCACTACCAAACCTATTCTTGGGGTCCCTAATATAGAGCTACATACACAATCTGAAGTTTCCAGGCAGCTCTGATGGACTTTGCTTAGATGTACATGAAATCCTCTTGCTTTCCTTTTCTTGAAGTGACTCCATGGGTATCATTACTAGATACAGAAGCACTAGTACTTTCATCTAACAGGACATTATAAGACATTTCGATAACTACTATATTAATAATAGCAACATCCATTTTAAAGAGCTCATCTGAAAAATACAATGGAGCCATCTCAATCTCATTTGAAATTCCTTACTTCAGTTGATTCGGCCTTTCTTATCTCCTCTCACAGTACACTGACAGATTCTTTTGGCTCCTATTTCCAAAATATATCCATAATACAATCATTTCTCATCACATCTTGCTTCTTTTCTGATCTAAATCGCCATCTTTCTTGCCTAGATTACTGCAAAACTGAATGCTAGAAGATAATAGAGAAATGCTTTCAAAGCCCTAAAGGAAAATGAGTTTGAACCTAGAACTGCCGATCCAATCAAAATGAAGAGGGAGGCCCGGCCATTGGCTCAGTGGTTGAGCATCAATCCATGAACCAAAAGGTCACCAGTCGGATTCCCGGTCAGGGCACATGCCCGCGTTTCAACCTCTCTCCTCAGAAGGGAGCATGTATGAGGCAGGGGATGGTCCTCTTTCATCGATGTTTCTATTTCTCTATTCCTCTCATTTCCTCACTCTCTTAAAAAAAAATGAAGTAGGCAGAATAAAGGCCTTGTCAGACATGCAAGATCTCAAAACTCATCTCCTATGAACCCTTTTTGTGTGTGTTGAGGGAAGGGGAAATACTTCAGCAAACAAACAAAATCAAGAAAGAGTGGGATACAAAAGAAAAACAAAATGAAAAAATAGTACATAGGCATGCAAAGAAAATATATCCCAGGATAACAGTGAAAAATCACTTGGTCCATATTCATACAAGTTGATTAAAAGAAGAGTAAGAGAATAAATTTGTTGTTTTAAACAACAACAACAAAAAGCTTAAAGTGATCTCAGAATGATAGTGAACAATTTTTCCAATTTTTATTCTCTCAAAGTAAAATTTTAAAAGGCAAGAATATGCTTCAGGAATCTCAGGATGAGAGATAAAAGCACTATGAACAAATCTGATAGTTCAAAAGAATGATAAAAGAAGAGTTATAATGAAGAAAGCATTTTTCTTGTAAAAAAAAAGGGGGGGGGGTGAAGGGATAGCAATTACTCCAGGAAAAATAAAAATCTGCAAAAGCCATGTCCCAATTATAAAGCAAATGACATATATAGTATAATTTAGAGAAAATATGGCTATGAAGTAAAATAATCCATTTGACCTCATCATAGAATATTATGTTTATATCTCAGAATATACTTTAGGATATAAGATTGGATATGTAGGAAACAAAATCACCTGGTTTACCTGTGAATACTTTTGCATAATCTAGTACATAGCAGCTATTTATTCCTTTGCAGAATTTAGAATTAATATATAAAGGAAAAAACAAAGTCAATTATAGTTCACCAAAATAATATATATCTATTAATATTGATTATATAAACAAGTAGTATAACTTAGAGAAATTAGGAGGCAAAGAGAAGTAATAAGTTGGAAAGAAAGTATAGAGTTGATTGCCCTAACCCAGTGGTTGGCAAACTCATTAGTCAACAGAGTCAAATATCAACAGTACAACGATTGAAATTTCTTTTGAGAGCCAAATTTTTTAAACCTAAACTTCTTCTAATGCCACGTCTTCAAAATAGATTCGCCCAGGCCGTGGTATTTTGTGGAAGAGCCACACTCAAGGGGCCAAAGAGCCGCATGTGGCTCCGAAACCGCAGTTTGCCGACCACGGCCTTAACCAGTTTGGCTCAGTGGATAGAGTGTTGGCTTGAGGACTGAAGGATCCCTGGTTTGATTCCAGTCACAGGCACATGCCCTGTTTGCAGGTTCAATCCCCAGTGGCGGATGTGCAAGAGGTAGCCAATCAATGATTCTCTCTCGTCATTGATGTTTCTCTCTATCTCATCCTCTCCCTTCCCCTCTGAAATCAATAAAAATATATTTTAAAAAAAGAAAGTACAGAATTGGTCATTTCCAAAATGGTAGGGATACAAGAGATATGTTTAAAACTGATGAATTAAGAATTAAATATTACTAAAGTTATAAACAGAAGAAATAAACAAAATGGGGAGGAGAAATGGAGATAAATTGCTTGTAATTCATAATGGATAATCAACAAATTAAATGACACAAGGAACAGCAGCAATAACCTGCAAGTGACAGATGTATTATCTGAAAATTTTTGAAATAAGAAAGTATACATCTGAAGTTTATATAATCTTATTAACCAATTAGTGGCCCAGTGCAGTTGCCATCCTAGGCTTGCCTGTGCCTCAGGCTGGCTTTGAGCGGCTGGGGAGATGAGGGGATTGGATGACTCTGGAGGCAGGCGGGTCTCGGGGGACTGGGCACTGCCACCTTGTGACTGTGGGTACCGCCATCTTTGAGGATGGGGCAGTTAATTAGCATACTCCCTTCTTATTGGCTGTGGGCACTGCCATCTTTGCAACAGTGAGGGTCAATTAGCATATTCCCTTTTATTAGATAGGTTATATTATATAGGATAAGATAGCTTAGATTGTGGGGGAAGCCTTTATCAGCAGGAAGAGATGTTCTTGGCAGATAAAAATACATAATCCCTATATCTGGACTGATAGCCAGCCATATGCACTATACTGCCAAACTGGTCATTAAAAATTGAACCACTTTCTTACACCTTACACCAAACAGCTGTTGCCTTTAAAACCCCTCCTCAGCCTCCAACTTAGCTTCTGCCTTTGCAGTTCATCCAGATTGGGTTCTGATTGCTCAGTTTCTATGCCAGTCAGCACCCAAAGCTCTGCCTCTTAGGCAGCCATTGGGTCCTCTCAGTTCACCCAGATTTGGTTCTGATTGGTCACCTTCTATGCCAGTGTCAAAAGCTCTGCCTCCTAGGCAGCCATTGGCTCCTCACAACTCACCCAGATTTGATTCTGATTGGTCGGTTTCTATGCCGTCAGCATCTCTGGGCCTATCCCTGGGCCTGATCAGAGAGGCGGAGGTGACCAGCAGCCCCCGCAGCTGCTTGCAAGGCCCAGAGAGAAAGAGGGGCAAGGGCTGATCAACAGCTGCCACGGAGGCTGCAGATCTCTGGGCCTCTCTCTGGGCCTGATCGGCAGCCCCTCAGCAGTCAGGGCTGGGTCACTGAGAAGCCTGCTGCACAGCAGTCAGTGCTGGGGCACCGCATCAACCAGCACTGACTGCAGGACTGACTTCCTGGTTCTGGTCATTTTGGATGTAATGGACCCGGCTGAGTGTGCGTGTATTTGTGTATGTGTGCATGTATACATATACATATACATATACACATACACATATACATACACACACACACACACACACACTATAGGTTCGGTGCACAATATTTGTGCATGGGGTAGGAGGGGTGTGTCCCTCAGCCCAGCCTGCACCCTGTCCAATCTGGGAATCCTCAAGAGATGTCCGACTGCCCGTTTAGGCCCGATCCCAGTGGGCCTAAACGGGCAGTCGGACATCACTTTCACAATTCAGGACTACTGGCTCCCAACAACTCGCCTGCCTGCCTGATTGCCCCTAACTGCTTCTGTCTGCCAACCTGATCACCTCCTAACCACTCCCTTGCCAGCCTGGTCACCCCCAACTGCCCTCCCTGTAGGCCTAGTCCCCCTAAACTGCCCTCTCCTGCAAGCCTGGTCCCCCTCAACTGCCCTTCCCTGCAGGCCTGATTGCCCACAACTGCCCTCCCTTGCAGACCTGGTCCCTCCCAACTGCCCGCCCCCCCCGGCCTGATTGCCCACAACTGCCCTCCCCTGTCGGTCATCTTGTGTCCACATGGGGGCAACCATCTTGTGTGTTAGAGTGATGGTCAATTTGCATATTACCTCTTTATTAGATAGGATATATGTATTTTTAAGTGATTATTACTATGGCTGGTGACTCGGTTGGCGTGCTGACCCATACCCCAAAAGGTAGTGGGTTCAATTCCAGGTCAGGGCATATTGCTAGGTTACAGGTTTGGTCCTAGGTTAAGGGTTCATTCAGGAGGCAACTGATCAATGTTTCTCTCACACATATAAATGTCTTTCTCTTTCTCTCTCTCTTTCCCTCCCTTTCTAAAAATCAATAAACATCATGAGGCAAGGATTTTTTTAAAAGTGGTTATTACCTCTGAGAAGTGGGATTGGTGTAAATGGCAGGAAAGAGCACGTTTATTTTTTATTTCCTATCTACCTGAATTATTTCAAATTTTTATTCAGATACATGCACTAAACTTCAATTGTTTTTAATCCTAAAAAACATTAGGACTGGCAGCTGACAGTGTAACACTGTAGGAAGATCTCAGGAGATTATAAAAAGCAGGTGTAAGAATTCAACAATGACTTGAAATAAAAGGTCATCTACACTAATAAAAGCCTAAGTGGTCCTCATGTCTTCACGCAATGCCCTCATGTCGACACAAGATGGCCGGCAGGGGAGGGCAGTTGGGGGCGAACAGGCCAGTAGGAGTGAGCAGTTGGGGGTGAACCAGCCAGCAGGGTAGGGCAGGGTAGATGGGAGCTATCGAGTCAGCAGGGGAACAGTTAGGTGTCAATCAGGCTGGCAGGGGAGTGGTTAGGGGGTGACCAGGCTGACAGGCAGCAGCAGTTAGGAACCAACAGTCCCAGGTTGTGAGATAGGGCCTACACTGGCAGTCTGACATCACCCGAGGAGTCCCAGATTGGAGAGAGTGTAGGCCAGGCTAAGGGACAACCCCCCACTCCCCCGTGCACAAATTTCATATTCCAGGCCTCTAGTTTTAAATAAAGGCATAAACTTATTGGGCACTACTGAATACAGCATCAATTAAAGAGGTTTATAGTTATAATTCAGTGATTAAGACAAAAAACTGTTCAGTATTTTCTATTTAAAATGGCAAAGATTAACTTTAAAACTATTCTTATCCCAAGTAATATAACAAATAAATATGGCCCTTAAGGTATATCGAATTCTGGACAATTCAACTTTGGACACACAAAAAAGAAGTTATTATGTATATTTATGAATAACATATGATGGTCCAATACTTTAAACACATTTGTTTAAAAATAATGGCATTAAAATAAGTAATCCTTAAAATTATTATGATAATAGTATGACACCAAGGTTATAATACTTTAATAAAAGTTTTACATTTTTGGAACAACTTATTGCATACATACGCTGTACATGATATAGCAAACAAGAGGAAGAAGACTGAGACAGCCTTCCTACAAATATTTAAAGAACATTTCGTTTGACTATTTACTCAGAACATATTCCTGTCACATATTCTTTTGGTATTCTTCTAAATTGTTATACAAAAGCTTAAAAACTGAAAATTTCACATAAAAATAGTTTTTTATCTGGGTATTTAAAAAAACAATTAAGTATTCAAATTAAATAAAAAGGTGCTCTATTTACCAATGTGTATTGCAAAGAAATAAATACTTTAATATTTCGAAAAACATCAAGAAGTCGGGTTTCCTAATGGCTGCTACATGTTTAAGTTGGTAATTAAAATTTTATTTATAATTTTAAAGTTATACATACCATAGGTATAAAAGTTTTAAAAAAATACATTCCAATTTAATAAAACAAAAGGCTTTTAAATGTATATTTTCAAACACTGCTGTGATTGTTATAATGACTACCCTGTAGATATACTTAGCCAAAATAAGTTAATTTTTAAAAATCAGTAACATGTAGTATGCTGGCAAGATTTTTTAGAAACAAGTGAGAGTAATTATAAAGTCAATGTTATAAATGTACTATTAAAAATAAATATGTTTTATGCATAATTATTTTTTTAAGCAGAACTTAAATATGCATAGAATAGGTGAACATTTTTATAACCTATCACCAGTGCAGAACTCTGGGCACTTAATCCTTTCAGTTAGAGAATTTCACTTTAAAAGATGACTTCTCACTGGGGATATTGTGACTTTCTGTGAGCCAAATACAGTCTAATATTTCTACTCAAGTACATCTAGTATTTTGGTTCATGTGTTTCTATGCAATTCCTCCTTTGACTTAACTGTTCTTTCCCTGAAAATAACATTCTTATGCTAATGATTTTGGCCTCATGACATATATTTTAAAGATACATGTGATTCTGCAACCAATCCTTCCCCCCATTAATACCTACACACATATGCACTTATAAATATATACATATTTTTCAGGATTATAAAAATATTTAATTTCCATAAGCTTAAATAATTACTATTAATACAGAATACATTAATATTTGTATACTTGTACTTTCATTTACAAAAAGGTTCTCAGATAGCAGCATTTGCATTGCAAATGAAATGTGGTCAAAGTGGTGTTGCAGTGTACGTGGACTCATACTGCAAATCCAACCGAGCAGCTGCAGCATTCCTCTAAAAGGAACATCTGTTTCAGCTACAGAAGAGCAATTCCTATAAAGTACAAAAATTGTGAGGGGCTAATAACTTATGTGAATGCTGTAAGTGCACTTAAAGTTATCTCCAAAGAAGTGGCAAGATTTATTAAAATATACCCAAGAAGTCCAAGTTATCTTTTCTAGTAAGTAAAAAATTATATTAGTGAATATGAGTGTTTTTAATTGAATCACATTATCTTATCAGAAATTAACTGAAGGCTTCAAGAATAAAAAAAATAAAAACATCCCTTGTGAGAAAGCTTTGAAACTTTAAACATTATGAAAAAACAAAAATTCTCAAACACTCATACTAAGCTTGTTTTTGTTGAGCTCACGCTCCAGATTTCCAATCAATGTATCAATACTTTCTTGTAGATCTTTGAGATTGACATTTCGATCCACTGTAGACTCAATTGTCTGCATTGTCAAATATGTCTGAAATGTGCACTCTTTGGACAAGGGAATTGGCTGTTTAATCATTATATCAGGTCCATACATTTTGCTGCAATTTTCTCCATCTTCTGAAGGGACATCATCATAATCCACATCATTTAAATTTTCTTTTGTATTTAAAAAGTAGTTTTCTCCACAGCTGCTCCAGTCTCCTGCATAACGATTGCTAAGTGGACTGTCTAACCTGGTTTGCCGTGGCCTAAGTACTCTTGATGAATCGGTACCACTCAAATTTAACATCTTAGGTCGTTCCTTCTTCTTCCTCAAATAATTCAGAGAAGACTTCTGTTCTGGCGATTCTTTGACAGTTAAACGCTGCACTAGAAACAAACAATAAATCTGCTTTGGTGATAGTAATCCAGCTGGCCTTTAAAAAACAGAGCTAAAGATAAGCCACTTAGTAACTACAAACATGCATTAAAACAAAACATGCACATTATCAAAGAAAGCATTCCATAATTATTTTTTCTATCACCAGACATAATCAAGATTAGGGACAGCGCTAGTAGAATGTACAGTGGTGCTAATTCATGCCATATCTTAACATCCCCAAACAAATCAATTTCCAATGTTGATTAACTTCTGTTAATTATTATCAAGCCGTAATTCAAACAGTAGCTAAGCTGGTAGCTTCTTCTAAATTAAAAGCTACAGCAAAAAGCAGGCAAGGAATGTTGATGTACAAACAAAACAAAACAGGAAAGTTCCTTCATCTGCAAAGATCTAAATAAGGCAAGGCATCTAAAGTGCTCACTCTAAAAGTTCTGACCTTTGTGCTTCTTTGCAATTCTATTAGCAGCAGTGTTGTAAGCTACTTTACCAAGCAGCCCCAATTCCACTTTGATAAAATGCACGAATACTAGACTTGACTACATGTTACCTGGGTTTGATTATACAGCATTAGCTACTAAGAGTCTTCATTTATTGCCTGAAAATAGTACAGATATTTTATTTTCCCATTCTGGTTAGGTATCTAATAATCTCAAATAACATTCCTGATTAAATTCTCCTAAGGGTATGCATTCTGCTGGCTGTACAGATTACCACAGAGACACACGTTATTCCGTAACGAACCAGTTACTCTTTTGTGTATACTGAACAGAACATTTGTCGAGACTCTTCTGTATGTAAATCAACCTTAATTAAATATTGAAGCACAGCTATTAAAACCTGTCCATAATACCTTTCTTTCTGCTTGATTATTTTTGGTTAATAACTACCTCTCCATCTGTATTTCCCTTTTCTAAGGTAAAGGGAACATATCATCATCAACAAGGCAGCAACTTTGAACTCTGCAAAGCGTAAAGTTGCTGTATTCCTATTGTACAAAATGCTTGCTTCCTATTGTATAAAATAAAATGATTGAAAAACAATGCAAACATGCATATGGTTCTAGTTTTCCAGAATTACAGTGACATTATAGCATTTTTCAGAGCTCACACAATATTTTTACTTACATTTTATTAAAATACTTGGTAACTGTGCATAGATATGTTCTCTAACATTTCTGTTTATCGGTATTTTTATTATGGTTATTATATATCATCATGAATGGGTAAAAGCTCTTTACCTAAAATTTTCTAGAAACTAAAAGTCTGATATTAAAACTGATATTTGATAACAGTATTAATAAAGAATGTCCCATGCCATTAACTGATGTAATGGCAGAATGGACATCTGAATTTTTCCACTGTTGAATTATTCATATTGCTTTTTCTTCTCTAGCTTCTCATCTCCACTAAGTCTCCTTGCTTATCTCTCTTCATTTTCTGTGCTATTACTGTTCTTACTGCGTAAGTGCCATGCCTGCTGTTCTCACAACCTATTGCAGTATTCCAATCATCTTGAGGTCACCTGGTTTGTGATCCGAACCAAAGTAAAACACTTTTGACTCTTGTGTCTGAGCTCGTGTTACTTTTCTGACATTCACCTGTAAACCCTGTATTTATTTTACTGATCAAGTCCTTATTCAAACCTTATTTTTGTATATTTTCTTGGAAAATATTTAAGAAACTGATTATAATGATAGTAATATCTTTTAGACTAAAAAGACAATTTCTGAAAAATCAACCTCACTAGCTTCTTAAACTACTGATGGTGAAATGATTTCTTATTAATTATGCAGAGAAAATGGCTAACTATTTATTTTTATTATATACTTTTTTATTTCAGAGAGAGGAAGGGAGAGGGAGGGAGAGATAGAAACATCAATGATGAGACAGAATCACTGATCGGCTGCCTCCCTCATACATCCTCTCCTATTGGGGATCAAGGGGGAAACTAGGCCATGTGCCCTGACCGGGAATTGAACTGTGACCTCCTCACAGCTCAACCACTGAGTTACACTGACTGGGCGCAAATGGCTAACTTTAACCACCCCAGAAAAGTTCTGGCTTTCCCAGCACTGCTGACTACCCACTTCAAACAGAATAAAAATTATTTATTTATTTTTGTCTTTTAATATATTTTTATTGATTTTAGAGAGGAAGTGGGGAGAAGGAGAGAGAGATAAAAACATCAATGATTAGAAAGAATCACTGATGGGCTGTGTCCTGCAGGCCTCACACTTGGGATGGAGCCCGCAACCCAGGCATGTGCCCTGACTCGGAATTGAACCATGTCCTCTGGTTTATAGGTTGATGCTCAACCACTGAGCTATGTTGGCTGGGCAACAGAATAAAATTTGGGACAACAGAATGAAATTTAAAATGCAGTCTAGAGAGTGCTGGAAAAGCTTCACAATGTAATGTTGAGTACTAAGAAACTTATCTTATTTTCTACCAATAGGTTTATATCTTTAATAACCACTTTATTAGCCTTTTATCTACAGTGCAACTGCCTAATTTAACAAAATGCTTTGTCTAGTTAGTGCCAAGCGCTGTGTTAGGACTTGAGAATATAAGTCCCTGACCTCATGAAGCTTTGTCTAGTGAAAAATTAAACAAAAAGGATTAGGAAAAAATCAACAGCTTTTCCAAAAAAAACCTCTCCCAAATCTATTCATCACAGAATATGCGATATAGCAAATAGCTGTCTAAAGCTACTTCACCTATAAAGTGAAAGAGTGGCCTATCAATAACTTTCAATATTCTTCTTAAAATAGCAAATGTATTTTTAAAAAGCAACATTTTTTAAATCTACAATATTAAAGAAAAGATGAAAAAAAGAAGGTTTTGGTCAAAAAGGGAAGTGTGTTTCCATTTTGTCCCCCAGCATGTTACCAATCTGACCATGAAGCTGTTTCCAAAGAATTGTAGAGCTCTGGCAGAAGAAAAGCTGAAAACCACTGGCAGGATGGTTTTACCTTCAATGCCAATCGACCAGCATTCTGACCACTTCGATACTTTCTAATTTATCAAATGGAAAACTCAAATGAAATTATAATCTTGCCCAAAGTGGGAAAAACACACCCACAAAACAAAAAGTTAAGGAAGCAAAAAGGAAGGGTGGAACCAACTCTTCTTACCTCTGGCATAGGGGAGATTCCAAAAAGACAAATAAGATATGCATAGCAAGGAGAGCCCAAGTCTTCTATTGAATGTATGATAGGCATTCACCAAGTTCACAGGCTATGACCCAGTCTCTATGTCACCATCAATTTTCTCAGGTTCAGTAACTGTCTTACATCTATTTGACTTCTGCCTTTTCTTGAATCCAAAAGTAATGATTTAGAGGGCAAAACTAACTGCTATTTCCTCTCATCTTTCTACCCTGTTCTGTCCTTTGTCTGAGACGGTATAACTAAAGGAAAATAAAAGATTATAGAAAAGGGAGCAGTTATTGTTAAATCCCACAACACAAATCTCTGCAATAAGGTATTAATACACTAGGAGTCATTGTTTAAGGATGTCACTGAAATACAATGAATCTGAAATCTACACCTGCTTTTTCTGTAATAGAGGATGTAATTTAATTTTTACTTCTATACCCAGAACTAGGTTAGCTATCACAAAATAATGAAGTGACATTAACCTCTAGTACAGGATTTATGATAAAGGACTCAGTTACGGATAGTAATTTAATGTATCTCAAAGCAAGCAAGTTTACATGTGCAATTAGAATGATAAGACAGCTTGACCGGCTTGGCTCAGTAGCTAAGCTCTGACCTATGAACCTGGAGGTTACTGTTCAATTCCCGGTCAGGGCTTGTGCCCGAGTTGTAGGCTTGATCCCTAATGTGGAGTGTGCAGCAGGTAGCCGATCAATGATACTTTCTAAACATTGATGTTTCTACCTCTCTACCCCTCTTCCTTCCTCTCTGAAATCAATGAAAAAACACATATATACTTCTAAAAATAAGATAGCTCCTCTCCAAATACCTGATGTTTATTAGAATTAAAGCAGTTTTAGGAAAAGCTAAGAAACCCGCATTTAAAACTTTAACCTGAATGATTCCTTATTTTGGACACAAAATGCACTATTCAGGCCAGTTATACAAAAAAAAATCTTGACTTAGATTTTAAAATAATAATACATACTAATTCATTTAAAATGTCAACTAGAAATTTATTTTAAGTCTGTGTTTAAAAGAAAGCAAAAATTTTAACTTCCCAAATTTAAAAGCTGAAAATTTTTATTAGCTTAAATTTTAATTTACTTTTAAAAACTAGATTTAATTTAAAAGAATGAGTCAGCATTCCTTTGTACTTTAATCTCTTCTTCTCATCAATATACATAAAAGCCCAGGGAATGTTAAGGCGTAATGACCTGAATGACTCTTCACTATGATGCACTCTGACCAACATAGGCGCTCACCATAGGAGCTGCCCCCTGGTGGTCAGTGTGCTCCCACAGTGGAAGTGCTGCTCAGCTGACCGGGATGAGTGGCGCTCCCACAGCGGGAGCAGCCACTCAATAGGACGGGTCCACAGTCACATGGCTGACCGGGATGAATGGTTGCTCCTGAAGTGGGCTGATCCCATAGGCCATGCCCCTCACCAGTGCACAAATCCATGCACCGGGCCTTTAGTTTGTCTATAAGAGGGTAACAGTGCACATTTACCGAGGGCTAACCTTATGCTAAACACTCTGTTCATTGCCTTAGATGCTTTATCGCAATCTTCACAACCCTGAGGTAAACACTATTTACAGAGAAAGAAACAGGTCTCATAAAACTAAAGCATTTGCCTTAGTCCACACTGTGGGTGAGTGCCACAATCCAAATCTGGATCCAAGCCTGACTCCAGGGCTGAACAATTTCACCACCGTGCCTTCTACCAAGCATCTAAGAACTGTGCAGTGTTGGGAAGTGAAGCAAGGGTTACTTCAAGATAAGAAAATTTTGGAACTTAAATACAGGACCCTTTATGGAACATCTAATTAATTATATATTTCTTTTAGTTCTGAAGCTACACAAGAGATACACGAGGACAATAACCGTCAGCATTTTATTACTGACTGCTTCAAGGGATGGATAAGAAAGATAAAAAGATCAGACGTAACTGTCAATTCAAGCCTGGATAATTTGAAGAATGAAGATGTCAAGAAGAAGAATTGATTTAAGAAGAAAAATAAATTCTTCTTCATAACAGTTAACTAAAAATGAGAAAAGAAATTAATATTTACTTAAGTACCTATTATGTGCCAAGAACTGGGCTGAGCACTTCCATTCATAATTTTTAACTTAATCCTCCTATAAATTCTACAAACATACTAAATCCCTATGACAAATGGTAATGCTGAGACTCTAATATATTAAGGAACCTGCTCAAGGTCAGACAGCTAATAAGTGACACAGCCAGATTAAACCAAATCCAAAAAGTGTACATTGATCTATATGTCTATCATATTATCAGCAAGAGCAGAAATATTAAATTCATAAACCTAAAAGGCAAGTATCAATTCATAAATATTTCCGAAAGCAAAATCTAAAAAAGGTGTTCTTCAGTCATATATGAGTATATTTAATTGTCAACGAATTAAAATATCCTATCATTAAAAGAGAAAAATGTTTCCATAGAATCATTTACCTGGCCAGAGCTGAAGTAAGTAATGAAGAACTTCTATGTGTTTTTTAAAGTCCAAAGCACTTGCAAGTTCTTCTGAATCAGTGAAGACTCTGTTGTTGTGGTTGGAAGTCTCTTGCCTCTGACTTAATAATACTGGTCCAAAGCACACAGCCAAGTTCTGGCAGGTCATCTTATTCACTTCATGGTAAGAAGCTACCAATTTCAAGTGATCCAACAACATCTTTAGGGTTGCCTAAATGAAATGAAATTACATTTTGCCTAATATAGTTACACAAGGGGAAATTCAAGAGCACAATGTATAGCAGAAAATATAGGCAGGCATCCTGTTACTCTTAAAAGGTTATTTTATGAACAAGCAGGACAAATACTCATGGACACAGACAACAGACAACAAAATGGTGGACACCAGAGGGAAAAGAGGGTAGGAGAAGGTAGTAATGGGTAAGGGGGGTCAAATATATGGTGACAGAAGAATATTGGACTGTGGGTAGTGAGCATACAATGCAATATACATATATTAGTAATGTGTTATAGGATTGTACACTTGAAATCTATGTAATTTTATTAACCAATGTCACCCCAATAAATTTAATTTAAAAAATTGAACCCCCACAAAAAATTAAAAATAAATAAAAAGTTATTTCAAAGACTTCCTTATAAGTTGGATGTTTGGAACCTGAAACATTTTATTATGGAAATGTTATACAAAACCCTTAGGTTCCAATAACATAATTGGATCCATTAAGTGCTTAAAATATATATTCTTTGAATTCCAAATTTCAGCTGGAATCCCTGGGTAAATATATTAGCAGCATTTTCCTCTCTTCCCTCCTCTAAAATGACAATAGCAAAAAGGCTATGATGGAAATGGGATTAGAGTTTTTTACTAAAAGATATATATTTTATTGATTTTTTACAGAGAGGAAAGGAGAGGGATAAAGAGCTAGAAACACTGATCAGCTGCCTCCTGCACACTCCCTACCGGGGATGTGCCTGCAACCAAGGTACATGCCCTTGACCGGAATCGAACCTGGGACCCTTTAGTCCGCAGGCCAATGCTCTATTCCACTGAGCCAAACTGGTTTTGGCAGGTGTGTTCATTTTTAAGTACAGATAAATCCTGCAATCAAAAGTAGGGTATATCTAGGAACATTTCAGAACATGGCCAGGTTCTACTGTGATCTAGATTAGGAAAATGATCAATGTGCTGCTTAACTAATCAACATTATAAGTGACAAACTACAGAAAAGGGAAGAGTAGTATAGTTAGGAATTAAAGCAAATTTATTGGGGAAAATTTTTTTATTACCTTTGAAGAAAATAATTTCATAAAGGCAATTTGCTCAAGAAATGGAATGGTTATTTAGGTTTAGGCAATAATGAAAAGAAACTATGTTTTATTTTTTTTAAGTAGTGGCATATAATCAATGTTTTAACAAATAAAATGAGTATGTGATGTCTTCTTCATAAGTGTACTGAAGAAATAAATTCCAACTAACACTGTAATTTAAAAAAACACACAGAAAAAACAAAGTTATATATTATTTCTGGAGCTCTAAGTAATACTTGGGTTTGGTGATTAGAAGGTTATTAGTAACCTTAGCAAAAACAAGTCCACAGAGCAGGGGGAGGAAGCCAGATTACAATGTGTTGAGTAATAAATGAGTGGTAAAGAAGTGATGACAGCTAAAAGAAACATTCCTTCGGTGTCTAGCTGTGAAGGCAAAGAATTAAGAGAATATGAAAGCCAGAGAAGACATAAATTGATATTTTGAACTCAAAGTCTGTCACACACACGCACACTCACACAAACAAAACCACAATTGGTTTGCACTAGCTGGTCTGGCTCAGTGGATAGAGCATTGGCCTAGGGACTGAAGGGTCTAAGGTTCCATTCCAGTCAAGGGCACATACCTCGGTTGTAGGATCCTCCCCGGCCTGGGCCTGATCAGGAGGCAACCAATCAATGTGTTTCTCCCACATCAATATTTCTCTCTGTCTTTCCCTCTTTCTTCCACTCTCTCTAAAAATCAATGGGAAAATATCCTTGCATGAGGATTAAAAGAAAAAAAAAAGCACAACTGGTTAAAAATATTAGGTTCATCACATCACCCTGTTTGGCCCTGGAGAATGACTGGTTAGCCAGAGATGGATAAGATTCCTCAGGGAGGGAACAACCTAAGACAGGCACAGTCGCAGAGAGGCCATCAGGAGAGAACTAAAAGGTCAACAGAGGTGGGGCACAGACCCACAAACCTTGCAGGGGCCTGAACTCTCACCCCTTCTGAGTGAGGTCTCCTGCCCCCATGGCTGCTTCGCCTTCCACACACAACTCAGATCGGGACCCAGGTTACAGACAGAGACTCAGCCAGCAACAGCTGCTCTATATCTAAATTTAATCTAGTACCAGGAATGCTCAGGGCCTACTCAAGAATGCAAATAATCCTTTCCACTAATATTTACAGGATAAACTAAGATTTTTTGCTTGAGTATTAAAATTGACAGTAAAATAGTAATCAAGTTTTCAGATTAATTTAAATTGGCCAAGTGAAACAAGTGAATACTCAAGAAAATTTAAGTTCACTGGACAAAAAGCTGTTCCTAAAATATTAACTAAAATTTCTATTAATAATTCATCTCACTGTAAAAATGCCTAACATCCAAAGAACCTAAAGCAGTCATATTTGTGTGCAAAAATTAAAATTTAAAATTATCAAGACTGCAATATAAAATTTCCAAAAGCCCCCATTAATCAAAAAGGGGGAGGGAGGGACAGTGGAGTAATATCATGTAAGGAAAAATATCCTGTAAGTAAAATACATGTAGAAAATTCTTACTCCAGAAAAATAAACTTCCATTTGTAATGCCAACAGCAGGACACCCATGAAAAACACACATGGTCTCAAAATAAGCCAAAGAAAAATCATTTGGGCAAAAATAAAAAGAATCCCAAGTCTAATTTGCAGAGAGGATCCCTTTCTTAACTTTTGGTCGAGAATGTGTTTGTGTGTTTGCAGAGAACAACTCCAAGACCATGTGGGTTCCTGCAACAGTGAGGAACTGACGGGTCTATTCCAGCCACAAGGACAGTCCAGAGATGGGGGACACTGACGACACCTTGCCATGCTAGCAGTCGGCAGCTGCGTGTTGCTGCAGGTGGCCCAGGATCAAACCAGAGAGGATGGAACTTGCATTGCTACCATGTGTCCACCATCCAGATACCATTGCTGACATGTACACATAAAGAACTATTTGACATTAAAACTGGGACTCAGAACAGTTGGATATTGAAACTGAGACTCAAACATTTTTTTTTATACATTTATTTCTAGTATGCAGATGCAAGATATTTTTGAAGAAAAGAAACAGGGGAGAGGGATTGATATAGAGGAAGGGAGGCATTGAACAGACTGTCAAGCTACAGGGGGAAGGCTGGAGAGGGTGGGGGCGGATGCTGGGGGAGATCAACCGAAGGACTTGTATGCATGCATATGAGCATAACCAATGGATGCAAGACAGTGGGCCGGGGGGACAGGTGGGGACATGTGCTGGGGATAGGGGAGGCTGTGGGGAGGACAATGGGGAGGAAAAGGAAAACATATGTACTACTACTAAATCTAAATTATACTGCAAAAAAAAAAACTAAACATTTAAAATAAATAAATAAATAAATATATTAGGTTCAATCTCAATGGAAATAAAAAAATTCAATTTATTTATTTATTTTTTAATATATTTTATTGATTTTTTACAAAGCGGAAGGGAGAGGGATAGAAAGTCAGAAACATCAATGAGAGAGAGACATCGATCTGCTGCCTCTTGCACGCCCCCTACTGGGGATGTGCCCGCAGCCAAGGTACATGCCCTTGACCGGAATCGAACCCGGGACCCTTCAGTCCGCAGTCCGACGCTCTATCCACTGAGCCAAACCGGTCTCGGCCAAAAAAATTCAATTTAAATTAAAAACCTATTTTGCCTATTAAATAAGATGAGCCAAAAAAATAACTGTTTTGTACCTTTTGAAAAGTAATATAAAAAAAATGTATTAAGAGCCTTAAAATGTTCACATCCTTTAAAACAGTAATTCCACTCTGAGAGCCTCATACAAATAAGTAATTGTAACTGTAAAGGAATATGTGAACAAATATATACAAATAGGTTCAAAACCTAAATATTATATATGAGCTTATGATATATTATGTCAAATCCACTCAATGGAATATTGCACAAACTTTTTAGAAAGGATGTTAATAGTTTAAGGGCCAGAAAGACCTAAATTCATGTTGACAGACTTATACTCAAAAGAGCTATCTAGCCTCGGGCAAGTGATTTAAATTTTTTGACGCTCCTTTCTTCACTTACATGTAAATTGACACATAATTATACCTTGTATTTGTGTGGGAATATTTCTAGCCTTTCACCCCACCCTCTGTATCTGCTCACCTCTTTCTAGTTGCTCCCATCCCCCAAGAAAGAAGTAGTAATTGCTAATCTAATTGGACAGAGCACAGGTTCTGAACCCAGTGAATAAAGCTATTGGGCTTAACATTTCTACTCACTAACTCTTGACCACTCTGCCCTCACATAAGAAAGACAGGCAAGCCCTATATTTATCCGGACAAGCCCAACCACATGTTTTCCCCTCATATTTTTTTTTTATTCTACGCAAGGTAGGTTAAGACTGGTTCTGCATACTCAGCCATCCTCCCACCTATCCTGCAGGCATACCTGAAGATACTGGTCCCAAGATTTAGATTGTGGGGAGGGCACTAATTGAAAGAGGCAAGGAGAAAGGAAATGTTGGTGAGGGCTGCTTAAGTCTTAAGACTAAGCCATGTGCACCAAAATAGTTACCATATTTTTATAAAATACTAAAAGGAAATAAATAAAAATGTTAATTATAGTTGCCTTTGGGTTTTGGTAATTATAATTTTCCATTCTTCTTTTCTATATATTCCCAAGTATCTATAATAATAAAAGGGTAATATGCTAATTAGACCTGTCATTATTCTAGACATCCTTCTGGACGAAGCCAGGGCTGGAGCCAAGCCTGGGTCCCCCGTGCCTGCCGGTGGCTGTGGTCGGAGGAAAGCCTGGGTCCCGGAAGCCACCCAGGTCCCAGGTGCTGGCGGGGGAAGGAAGGCCTACTCTTGCATGAATTTTTGGGCATTGGGCCTCTAGTTCTACAATAAACTTATATTAATAGTAAGAAAATAATACTCTTTAAAAACTTAGGAGAATATTTATGCCGAGGCTAAAATCATATACAAAAAAATAAAATCTTTTTCTAAACGTATTCTGTTTAAGAGGTAGTTTCTAGATTTATGATGTTAAAGAAGCCATGATCTCACTCCTATTTGGAATCTAAAGAACAAAATAAACTGATGAACAAAATAGATCCAGAGCTATAGAAACATAGAACAGACCTTCAAATCTCAGAGGAAAGGCAGGGAGGGTAGATGGAAAGAAATTAAGATTAACAGAAGAATTTATATATATGCATAACCCCCGGACACAGATAATAGTGTGGTGAAGGCCTGGGATGGATGGAGGGAGGGGGTGGATTAGGGTGGGAGGAATGCAGGCTAGAAGGGATCAGTGGGGGAAAATAGGGGGACATCTGAAATACTTTCAACAATAACGATAAAAGAAAAAAAGAAGCCATTAGTAAAGGAAGAGCTAAAACTCATGAGTGCCACAAATGTCAAAATAGCTAAAAAATTATTTGCAGCTCTGGAGCTAAGTATATAGTTCATTACCTGGCTTTCAGGAAAAATGTACACTAGTTACGCTTACCTTCTCAACGTCAGGCAGGCAGTCCAACAGGCCCACAGTGTGCTCAGAGTCACGTGGGTCATTCTCACAACTGTGTGACGACATTCTCAGGGGGTTTTTAGCCATTGCGTCTAATACAGCCTCATAAAGCTGCTTTGTTATCAGCGGAGAAGGAAGTTCTCTTAAATAATCCTTAAGAACACCTTCAGAAAACAAACCAGAGACAAGTGACAATAGATCTTCAAAGTAAAATAAAAAACTGTGGTGATTTTTTTTCAATTCAAGTATTACACAACCAATTTTTAATATTCTGAAAATAATAAAAGCAATAACTTTTAGAAGTGTTATAACAAAACAGTAGCATTTTGTATTCTTACTAATTGCTTCATTAACTGACATTTTGTTTTGAAAGCATGATAAAAATGCACATATAATTTCCAATTATCATACATATTAGATTTGTTGTTGCTCATAAAATAAGTCATTTGACACATATACCCTATTGATTCTGCTCCCTCATAAAAAGCTACTCTAAGTGCATGTAAAAGTTAAGAAATCAAGACATTAATATTAATCCTAAATTATTCCAATTATATGAATTTTGAATTTCTAGACTTCTAATTGATAGTGAAAGAGTACCAATGACCCAAAGCCCTTGCAAATAACTGAACTATATAGGACATATTGTCTTAAACATAAGCACTGGGTGGTTGGATTAACCCTAACGCTCCACTGTGGAAGAAGAAAGCCATTCCTAAAACTGAACAAATGAAGCCAAAAGCCAAGAACAGAGAAGGCATCAGACTTGTCACAATAATAGGAAAGAAGTCGATTTCAAAGGCATCACAAGTGGTTATGAACTAAGATATATCACCTTCAGACGAGGAAACAGGAAAGGGTAATGAATGGTTGTTACATACCAGCAAGCGAGGTAAGATACTAGCTAAAGACTGGAATGTGATCACAAGGAAAAATGGGAGACATTGCTGACAACAAAAACCCAAATATAATAGACCAATGGTCAGCAAATCGTGGCTCACAAGCCACATGCGGCTCTTTGGCCCCCTGAGTGTGGCTCTTCCACAAAATACTACATGCGGGCGCACACATATAGTGCGATTGAAACGTCGTGGCCCATGCACAGAAGTAGGTTTCCGGCTCTCAAAAGAAATTTCAATCGTTGTACTGTTGATATTTGGCTCTGTTGACTAATGAGTTTGCTGACCACTGTAATAGACAATACTGATTCAGAACATGCTCTGAGCTTAGAATTTAGTTAGAAAGCTGAGGTGGAACTTCAACATGGTCATATAGAAAGCTTCCCATCTGAAAATCTTTTAAATTTTCATAGTAATATGGTTCCTTAGTTTCTTAGGCATCCTTCCAGTGTTTACAAAAATATAAACACTATATTAACCATACATGTTTGTGAAAGTATAAGATGTATTACTACACTCCCCTTTATTACACCAACATAGCATACATGGTCAGTTCTGTTATTTGCTTTTTTATTTATCATCATCTACTTGAAATCTTTTCAGTCTACAGAGAGCTTCCTCAAACATTTTACAGTCACACCTGTAACAAACACTGAGAACAGTGTTTCTCAAACTTGGCTGCACAACGAAATGGGTGATATGAGTGCTACGGGTGACACAAGGAGAGTGAGAAAACATCATTCCAATGGATCATGGATGTCCCATTACCAACTGCTATAGTTGGATACTTGGATTGTTTCTAATGTCTTGTTATTCTAAAACATGCTATAGTGAATCATCTATGAGAAAACATAATTATTAGCTATTTTATTTTCATTTTAGCTTCTTTTGACTATTGTGTTCATATCTATCCTCCCTCTGCTCCCCCAGCTCCCAGCACATCAATACTTCCTATATGTAGGATAAATTCCCAAAAACGGTAAAAGAAGGAGTAAGGCCGCTTCCTAGGTTTGGGGTTTTGGCATCTAGGTGAATAGTAGTGCCATTACTTGAAACGGGGAAAAGGAGGAAAACCATGTCTTAAGGGATAGGAAAGAGTTTTATTTTGAACATATTAAGCTTCAGGTATCTATGAAACATTGAAAGCCGCTGGGTATAAAAATCTGAGCCCAGCCAGAGTGGCTCAGTTGTTGAGCGTCAACATATGTACCAGGAGGTCACCGTTCTATTCTAGTCAGGGCACATGCCCGAGTTGCAAGCTCGAACCCCAGTGTGGAACATGCAGGAGGCAGCTGATCAATGATGTTTCTATCTGTTTCTCCTTCTCTCCCTTCCTCTCTAAAATCAACAACAACAACAAAAAGTATTTTGTTTTTTTAATTTGAGGCTCAGGAAAGAGATGGCTGGAAACATGGATCTGAGAATGGTCAACTAAAGATGACAGTGGAAGCTTGAGAATGACTGAGACTATCTAGGGAGGCATTCTGAGTGATATGAGAAGGCCTAGTGACAAGAGAAGCCCCTGAAGAAGGCTCTTAATCGGTTATAAGAAAGAGGATCTCTCAAAGGTAACGAAAGAATAATGGCTAAAGAAGCATGAGTGGTAAGAAGAGGTGGAGAGGTGGTGAAGGGAGCAAATATGCTGCTGAGGAAGTCAAGGAGAGAATGTTTAAAGAAAGTCTACAGTATCCATTAATACCCAACAATAATTAGGTTAGAAAATAACTTTTAAATGCTGTGGAGAACAGTGATTCTCAAACTTGGCTGCACAATGAAATAATCTGAGAAACTTTAAAACAATGGACTCCAGAGCCCCCTGTCAGTCCTACAAAATCAGAAATATTTTCACAAATTCCTATTGTGGTTCTAAGGCAGCAGGGTTTTATAAATAGGGATGAAAACCAATGAGATAATTTAAGACAAGGACCAAAAAATGTACACCCAAGAAGCAAATCAGCAACCTTGGTAAGCATAAGTCAAGCTGCAGTGGGTTAGGAAGTAAATGGACATTAAGGAAATGGAGAGAGAGGGGAAAAGATGGGCAACTTGCTCCAGAAATCTGGCTTTGAGAGAAGGTGATGTCCACAGAGGAGCAGAAAGAACAGGGGTGAAGTAGGATCAAAGTAGGGATTATTTTAAAGATGGGAGAGACTTCAACATTTAAACACTGATGTAAAGAAGATATTAAAATGGTTTTTAAGGTTTAGGAGAGAGAAATATAATCAATTGAGCAAAGCCCCCAAAGAGAAAGGAAGAAGAGACTCTTGGGAACACACAAGAGAATTAAAATTAGTCCAAAAATGTGAGGAAGATCACTTCTATACTGTTACAGAAAGGATAGTGGGAAAGTGAAAAGGGATGTATGCCAGAGAAGGCAGGTGGCAGGCTGAGTCACAAGAAATAGAGGAAGTTCCTATCTGATGGCTTCTATTTTCTCTGGGAAGTTAGGGACAAGGTCATCACTAAGAGTGACTTGGGTGACACGAGATTCAAGGAGAGTGAGAAGACATTAAATAGATACTCTGGAGAATGGGGTAGAGGGAGGGAGGAAGAGAAGGAGTAGAGGAAAGGAGGGAGAGAAATAGAATGAGAAAACATAATTATTAGCTATTTTATTTTCATTTTAGCTTCGTTTGACTATTGTGTTCACTTCTATCCTCCCTCTGCTGCCCCAGCTCCCAACAATAGAATGTAGCCTCCATGATAACAGGAATCTTCTGTCATTTGACCCCTGCGTTCCCGGCACATTAAACACTCTCTGGTGCATGATCAACTCTCAATTAACCAAATCACTGGCCTCTTGTTTCTTAAGAAACAAGAAAAAAAAAGGAACATATTATACTCAAAGTAAGCAGAAGAAAGAAAAATATAAAGATCAGAGTAGAAATTAATGAAATAGATAATAGAAACCAATAACGAAAATCAACAAAACCAAAGTTTGGTTGTTTGAAAAGATAGAAAAAAATAAAGACAAACCTTCTTCAACTATGGTCACCAAGAAAAATAAAAGAGAGAAGACTCAACTAAAATAGGGAATGAAAAAGGGAACATCAACCTCACAGAAACAAAAAGAATTTTAAGTTAATTCTATAAACAGTTGTATACCAATAAGTTAGATAACTCAGAAGAAAGTACAACACATAGAAAGATATAAACTAGAAAGTTATTTAAGAAATAGAAAATCTGAATAGACTTATAACAAGAGATTGAATAATTTTAAAACTTCCCACAAAATAAAGCAAACCAAGACAGTTTTGCTGATGAATACTACCAAATATTAAAAGAAGAATTAATACCAATTCTTCATAAACTCTTCCCAAAGATAGAAGAGAATACACTTTCCAACTTACTCTACAAGGCTACTATTACTCTGATACCAAACCCAGACAAAGACAGCACACAAAAAACTACAGGCCAAAATTTAGGAATATAGACACAAAACTCAACAAAATACTAACACATTAAATCCAGCAAGATATTTAAAAATATATATATATATATATATATATATATCTCATGACCAAATGGGATTATCTCAGGAATACAAGGTTGGTTTAACATCTGAAAACCAATTAATGTAATATACTATAGCAATAAAATAAAGGACAAAAACATGGTCATTTTCAATAGACTCGGGTCACTGAACAAAATCCAACATCTTTTCATGATAAACTTGGGCTAAAAATTTATATTTCAATTCTCTTTCCTGCAGATGTAGTCTTTCCAAAATGTGTACATAAAATAAAATCTATTACCTGTTATTACATTTATATCTGGGTACTGGTTTTCACACAGAACAACAGCTTTGCTATCTCTCTCAAAAGCCTCCCGAAGTTCTTTCTTGACTGCTGCCGAACCACATAATCGGTACAGGCCTACTACCTAGAAATAAAATTATGACTATATTGTGGTAAGTTTGATAAAAAGAAAATGTAACTGTACAGTATGTATAAATCCCATGAGCTCAGCCATCAAATATTTTCTGAGGGCATGTAATTAAAAATACCTCAAGCACAGCTTTTGAATTTCACCATAGACCACATTCATTAATTTAATAAGAACAATCTACTCTTTCATTTAAACTCAAACAGTATACTATGATTTCTGCAGTGCTAGCTATCTTAAGCAAAGATACAATCCATCCCCTTTTAGTTGTATATGCTCAACCAGCATCTCCATGCCGAGATCACGCCCTTAACATCTTTTTGGCTTCAGGCTGAAATACTACAGCACAATGGTTAAACAGGGGTTTTGGATTCATAAAGCCTCACTCTATCCCTCCTTCCTTGATGAATTTGGGCAAGTGATTTAATCCCTTTAAAACTCAGTTGATTTACCCATCTAAAAGTATATAGTTGAGCCTTAAGGCTAGAATAGTCATCTTCCAGTAATTTGCCAAAATGACTAACACAAAGGGGAAAAGGAGAGGCACCTGTTCTATGTTCTCCAGGCCCTTTAAAAAACATGGAGCTGTTCCTTTGGCCACACACATGGAAATCTACAAGAAGGTGATATTGTGGACATCAAGGAAATGGGCACTGTTCAAAAAGAAATGGCCCACAAATGTCACCAGGGCAAAACTGGACGAGTCTACAGTGTCACCCAGCATGCAGTGGGCATTGATTGTAAACAAGCAAGTCAAGCCAAGAGAATTAATGCACATATTAAGCATCGTAAGCACTGAAGAGCTGAGATTGCTTCCTGAAAGGTGTAAAGGAAAATGATCAGAAAGAGAAGGAAGCCAAAGAGAAAGGGACCTGGGTTCAACTGAAGCATCAGCCTGCTCCACCCAGAGCAGTACACTTTGTGAGAACCAATGGAAAGGAGCCTGAGCTGCTGGAACCCATTCTCTCTAAATTCCTGGCACAATAAGTGTAAAAAAAAAGATCTATGTACTGACAAAAACGTTTCTCTTTAAAAAAAAAAAAAAAAAAGGATATAGTTGAAATAAGATTCCAACATTCTATTTGTATAAAATTATCTTTTCAGGGGGGAAAAAAGGTTCTCAGGAAGAAATAAAAGTAAACTTAGTATTTGTTTAAATTAACTGGTTATAGAGTGATGGAGGAAATGCAATTAAAATAATATATTAAAGGTTAAATAAAACCTCCTATTCAAAATGTAAATAAGATGCACAGAAACTTCCAATCCTCTCCTTAACTTACATTAAAAGGGTCTGTTTTTTAAACACTGTAAGCTCAGACAGGTTCTAAAATATTACGGCTGAAGAAGTTCACTATAAATCCACTGAGAAAAAATGAATATGGTATCTGTAAAGAAAAAGTATGCCTGATTAAGCAATTAAAGTTTTTTAAAAGAATAAACCTTCAAGGAAATGACAGAAAAGTAACTGTTCGGCACCTACACTTCCACATCAAAGACTATTTAGCAAGTTCAATCACCTTGAAGAAATTATGGATAAAGAAATTATTTTAAGACAGAAATAAAGTAAAAACAAACAAGGGAGACCCCCAAGAATTGAACTAGAAATCAGTTTAAAATGTTAAAGTCAATATATTTAATGATTTCTTAAATATAATCAATTTAATAAATATTTTTAAAATAATAAAAATTAAAAATGTTATAAATAATCTAGAGAAAGGTGTACACAAATGAAATTTCTAGGCTTACTTATGACACTAATCTCTTGTGAGTAGTTAAATAACTGATAGAATACACTATAGAAGGTGGGTGTCAATATAGGAAAGTACCAATAATGGATACAGCAAAATGTTATCCAAAATATTTGAGATGACAAGGTAGTATTAACTGAAAGATAGTAAGAAACCTACAACTATTTCTAAGAGAAGGTAATGCTAGGGGTGGTTATATTCAAAAGGATCAACCGGTTTGGCTCAGTGGATAGAGCGTCGGCAGGTCCCAGGCTCAATTCCAGTCAAGGGCATGTATCTTGGCTGCGGGCACATTCCCACTAGGGAGTGCACAAGAGGCAGCTGATCAATGTTTCTCTCATCAATGTTTCTGACTTTCTATCCCTCTCCCTTCCTCTCTGTAAAAATTCAATAAAATATATATTTTTTAAAAAGGATCAGCCTACTGTGGAAAACCAAGTAATGTACTGGGAAGAAAATTCAAATTTCCTACTCCATCCACATTCATAGTGCATTCACATTGAGAAGAGTATGTACTGTGCTGGTCATATCACTGCAAGAGAGACATGGTAGAACTGC
This sequence comes from Antrozous pallidus, assembly GCA_027563665.1. NCBI lineage: Eukaryota > Metazoa > Chordata > Mammalia > Chiroptera > Vespertilionidae > Antrozous > Antrozous pallidus. The sequence continues at coordinate 146,915,253 of CM050508.1, read as the reverse complement.
AGATGATCCAGAAAATGAAATTAAAATATTAAACAGAATCAAAGGAAATGCCATCACATTAGGAGAAACTAACTTGAGTAGAGCCCTTCTTGTGTGGGCACAATAAGTGTCACAAATCCCATAAGGATGTATCCCCTTGAACTTGAGAAAGAGATGAAACTAGAATAAATTAAAGAAAATATCTGTAATAACAGTTCATTAGTAATAAATTAATGGAACATGTTATCCCAAAAGCTGAAATTATAAACATATTTTTAAAGGTGAATAAAGGGAAAAAAATCTAATAGAGATATTTCAAGGGAAGGATATTTTAGAATATATCCCTAACTTCAGAAGCTGACTTCTTGAATCAAATACTTGAAGTACATGCTTGATGCCTCTATCAGAGATAGAATCTGCACTAGGTGCACCAAGAGTGTAATTTCTGTAATAATTTTTCCCATTGGAAGCAAGAGATGGGTGACAGTAGCCTTCAAAGCATTTGGAAAATGCCATAGACTATTTTTGCATGACTGTCAAAACCTGATTTTCATAGTTTAAAAAAAACAAGAAAAATTACTGGCTAAAAGGGTAAACAAAATTTAAACAGTATGCTAGTCTGTAAAATGCAGACAGAACAAGCCTCTTTCTGGAGAGCGGGGAGTGGGGAGAAGCAAAAGACACACACACACACACACACACACACACACACACACACACACAGATTTAAAAAGTATAATTCCAAATGTATAACTGTGAAATTTTTCTTTTTAGCTCACAGAAAATTCTTTTTTAAAATAAATATTTCTAAAATTTATGTAGAGAAATAAAAGGCATTGCTAAAAACGCTTTCTTGGCATTTAAAATACTAAGCTTCAACAGTCTTATATATCTGCTCTTTATAAAATATTTCCGAGAATGGACCATAAAAGTACAGTGCTATTTGAGTTGCTTATTTTAATACTCAATTGTAAAAGTTTCTGCTTAATAATTATCTTTAAAATCTGACTAATCTCTCTGACTTCTCTATACATTGCTTGGAGGGGGGAAAAAAAAGACAACGATGACACTGAAGAAAAAGAAATGGAAGGAAACAGAGAACCTTCAGAAAAAGGTTCAAATTAGACTGGACCAAAAGTTCAATTAGAAACTTAAAGACTTCACTCCCATCTAGAAAATGTATCATATATCTGAGAAGAGGTTTCAAAAATTCAGATATGCTACCTTCCAGCTTCAGGAAGCTACTGCATCTATTTTTATAGATATAACCGCATAAGACCCCTAGAGATTAAATGACTTGCCCAACATCACACAGCTATTAATGAAGGAAAAACAGAATCCAGGTTCTCTGCATTTCATTACAAAACGCCACTAACTTATGCTGTTTCCATATTTTCTATAAGTTCACAATAGGTTATTTTAAATTCCTTTTTTCCTTTTTTTATATAAATAAACCTATTTCATATTTTGTGATATTTACCCTTGATATTTTTAATCAATGTTATAAATTTTGATAACACCAAAGTAGAAATACCTCAGAGCATACTGATCGTTAGGCTTAATTTGTGTTACAAAAATAAGTATAAATAATTACTTATAAATCAGAACAATAGCCTCAGTGATATGCTGTTTCTCATTTTCACAGTCCATATGTATTAATGAAATTAAAGAAACAATAAGTTCTACTAACTGGTTAACATTTACATATCTTGCTACAAATAACACCAGGCTCTTTGTTTTAATGGGTTGCTTTAACCATCTTATTTAAAAGGAATAAAGAAAGAGATGTGTTTTTATTAGTGGGACATCTCTTCATTCTCCATGTTTTCCCAAAGAGACAGATTAGCTTATGCTTTCCAAAGTAGGGAATAAGAACAGGGAGTTAATTTTAGGAGTGAAGCAAGGAGATTAGATATACTGTTGAAACTCTCTACCTCAGGAATCAAACCATGGAGAAACATTACTTAATTATTTGCCTATGTTATCAGCTCTGGCTTATCCTAGAAATGATACTGCAACCCAATCTTGATCTTTGGTATAAGGCCCATCAGCTTTGCATTACAACATAAATTGCAGAACCATCTAACATGCTCTCAATTATTGACAACACAGGTTAAGGTATGAATTATACCATAACCAGAAATATAATAAAGAACAGAAAAGAGAAATGTCTAAATTAGGTTATTTTTATCTTTAACTCCTCCCCCCAAGAATTACTATTAATAAATTTAATTAATTAACTGAAGAGTTCATTAAGGTAGATAGATAAGTAGACAGATAGAGGGTAGTAGAGAAACAGTGAAGTAATACCTGGCAGCCTCTCTTTACAATTTCCATAATACATTTCTGTATCAGGAGTGGCACCATCAATCCTGTATTTTCTTTCTCTACAACTTTTCGAATATCAACACCAAACATTACTGGCTCTCGATTTACATCTAGTCCATGAAGAGAATTCTCCCACTGTTCCAAAAGGGTCACTTTTACATAAATAAGGCCTCTAGGTTCAAGTTTGACAGCCAATTGATGTGTCTTTGTCACTCTGAATAAGGTGGGGAGAACAACAGTTCCATGGCAGCACACTCGATTTTTCCTTGGAGTGGGTTCCCAACTAAATACCACTAACTTCAAATGCTGAGCATTTTCAATTTCTATGTTGAAAGTGTGATCCATGTCTAAAAATGTCGTCCGACACGTAAGCAAAGCAGTTCTTGCTTTGTTTACTGAATCTACCTGAATTGCGCAGAAGACATCTTTTGAATCTATCCGAGGTGGTTTTAAATCCTCAGCACCATAGAAATGCACACTCATGAGCCCAGATATGTATTGTGAACACTTAGGTTGATCAGAAAAGCTATAATGTCTAAAAGCATCAATGTCAATTTCATTCTTGCTACAGCTACTTGAAATTAATTCTTTTCCCTTTCCAAATCTGTTTTCAGATCCATGTTTGCTAGATTTAGTTATGAGCTCAGGGGAATCTCCATCACTGAGATAACCACCTCTGCAGGAATACTTAGAACTCATAGAGGGTTTCTTCTGGTAACTGGGCTGAGAAGACACACTGGTATCAAGATGGTACCGACTTATAACATTCCTCCTGGCAGCTGTGGTTGTGTTCCCAGAAGGCAGAATAACAGTATGATGAATTTCTTGATAGTCACATCTAGACAAGGAAGGGGTATTATCTGGACTGTTTATATAATTCAAGTTTCCTTTAACACTCAGTTTTCGGCTAAGTTCTGGCAACCTTTTCATTTTCATGGAAAGTTTCCTCACAGTGCGTGGAGATTTTATTTTATCTGGGAAAGACCAATTAATTGAACTGCCTTTTTTCACAAGGCTAGCGCTTGGAGAAGATGATTCTAAAACTCCCAATTCAGTCTTATTCGTAGCAGCTAGGATCCCAGGGCCTGTTAAAAAAAAAAAGGTATTATAAAGTGATATGTTTTGATTCCTACTTTACAAACCACCAACTTAACAAGCTCTCACATGCACAGAAATTCTTTTGTCTCATCTCAGTAGGGAGATTTACGGTAGTTACAAGTTAGGTGAATCTTCATTATCATGTTTAAGAAGAATAGCAACAACCACCAAAATGGCTTATACAGGAAAGAAGCATCTCCCTCCCTCTCCATCCACTTTTCTATTCTGAAAATTTAGAGGAAGGGTAATATAGGTTCCTTTTAGGTCTTTCTACTATAATGTATTTCAGTATGTTATTTTATAGCTATGAAAAGGGAGCATCAGAAGAAACTAGGAAAGCTTTGTATTTTAATACATTAAAAACATATATTAACATATCTCCTATTTTAATATTTCTTTAGAATATTTCCTCGATATTTATAATCCTCTAAAAAATAAATTTTGGCCCAGCGATTCCATTTCTGGAAATATATCCTAAGAAACCCAAAACACTGACTTTAAAGAATATATGCACTCTAGTCAATCAAGAATAACCAAATACTGAATATCAAATCTAACTGAATAATTTTTAAAACTGTAAAAACATTTTCTTTCTTGTATTACTTCTATGTAATAATTCCCCAGAATTTAAAAAGCTGAATTAGGGACTTTCCCTCCAGTTTCCACATATTAAACAGACAACACAGAGATATAAACAAGTTTTCTTATTTTTTTCAGTTTTCATAAAGAGTAAAGCATTGAAATGTTTTAAATTTTTTTCCACACAGAAAGAGCTTTACTTTTTTTCTGAATGTCAAAATTATCCAGGTTTATGATAAGAAGTTTTTAAAAGATACCAAAAAGTACCAGTAAATAACAACCCAAACTTCATTACCATCAAGTAGTGATTAACCATTATAAATATTGTACTCAAAATAACATTAAAATAGTTTAATATGACATTATTATTAAAAATAACACAAGCTAACAATGAGTTAGACAAAATATGAAAAATTAATATAATGAATTAGTATGTGCAGACCCTCATTCAATTCTCATTATGACCCTATAAGTTGAAGTATCACTAGTTCTTCAGTCTCCACATAAGGAACCTCATGCACAGAGCTGTCTAATTTGTCTAAGACAGCAACAGATAGTAGGTGGCAGAACCAGAATTCAAAACTAGCCATAGGCCTTCAGAGTCTATGTTCTTCAATACTACACCTTTAGCCTCCCCATCCTTGTAAACATTTCTCTATGCATATATACAGCCTCTCCCATCCTTTTAAACATTTTTATATCTATACATGGGGCAAAAATTGGTTTATAGTTGTGAGTGGTATGAAACACAGTTTATTTTTGTATTATTATTTATTACTAGAGGCCTAGTACACAACATTCATGCACTGTATGGAGGGTGGGATCCCGGCCTGTGCCCTCTCGCAGTCTGGGAACCCTCGGGGGAAGTCCGACTGCCAGCTTAGGTCAGCTGAGTGGCATTCCCACTGAGGGAACACACTGACCACCAAGGGGCAGCTCCTGTATTGAGCATCTGCCTCCTGGTGGTCAGTGCACGTCATAGCGACCAGTCAACCGGTCGTTCGGCCCCTTAGGCATATATATAGAGAGAGAGGCCAAGTGCACAAAATTTGTGCACTTGTGGGGCCCTACCCCCCAAACTCCCAATATTCATGTGTTTTTGTATATTTGTGCACTGTTGGTTTTTATGTTAATCCTCACCTAAGGACATTTGTCATTGATATTTAGAGTAGAAGGGAAGGCAAGAGACAGAGAGAGAAACATGGGTGTGAGGAAGACACATCAATTGGTTGCCTCCTGCACATGCCCTGACCAGATCAGGCCGAAACAGCTCTGCCAACAGGGCTGACTGCTGGCAGCCCTCTGAGGCTCAGGCGTTGAGCGTATGGCAATTTTTCTGTTTCTGCTTCCACATCTGGTAGAGGTCCCGCTTTCTGTCTTGATCTTCCTCTTGTCCTCTTATCCTGACTGTCCCACAAACGGCTGCTTCTTCCAGTCCCACTTGAGATGCTTCTGGCCCCTGATCAGGTTCTGGGCCTCATCCCCCATCAGATCCAGGACAGCACCAGCCACCTGCTGCTCAAAGGCACCTCTGGTCCCCACCAACACTTAGGCCCCATTCACTGTCAAAATCCTTGAGCCAATAGAGGACATAGAAATCCTAGTCCAGCGACTAGGCCTCCTCCTTCCACCTCTTGGCTCCCCGCTCAGGTCCTGGTTGTTGCCATTTCCAGTCCACAACCTCTATGAGAGATCCTCCGTGCTCTCTCCCGCCACCTCCTCCTCCTCCTCCTTTTGCAGGCTGCTCCACCTGCCACGCTGGACAGCTCCGGGCTGGACCGGCCAGGCCCTCCTGCCGCTCCTGCCAGCCCTGCTGGAAGCTGGAGATGGCTTTACAGTCCTTCTGCCACTTGGCCTCATCACCTGGCTGCTCAGTCCTGGCTGGAGGCGTTGATCTCAAAGGTGGACGCCTGTGAGCGGTACTGCTTGATGCTGTCCACCAGCCTCAGCACTGCAGCTCCTCTTCCTAAAAGCTCGAGCTGAAGAGGGGGTGTAGGCCCAGCCCCACAAGGTCCAGCTCCTTGACCCACTTAATGGACTCTGGCAAGTGTACCGGCCACAAGCACACGTACTGCTACTGAACATGCGGCCCAGGTCCCACAGCTGCAGTGACGCCTCCAGGGTGAACGGCCACAGTCCTCATTGTCCACCATCCTCTGTGGCATCCGGCCCAGCATGCTGTCCATGCCGACTGCACTTGAGGGCTCCTTGTGGGCGAGGGTGAAGGCACGGCCCAGGGACAGGGGCAGGTCCAGCAGGTAGGATACCTCCATCTGAAGCCACCAAGGAGTAGGCTGTGCCACTTAGGCCAGCCCAGGCCACATGACCCACATGATGCAGGAAGAGCTTGCCCTTGGCTGGGAAGCTGAAGTTGACATTGTCCAAGAGCAGGATGTCCAGGCCCCAAGCCACAGGTCAGTCACAATGAGGGTGGAGCACTTGCCGTGAGTTAATTTGGCCAAGTTGATCTTCTGGGCGGTCTGTTCCAGAGCACTGTAGAAGTGGGCGCAGCTCACCCACTGGAGTGGCCCTGGCCCCACAGAGACCAAGCAGCTTCGGGGAGCCAATCAGGGGCAGGGCCGGCTGGGGGGAGCGGTTGATCGGGGTCAGATCGAGCAGTTAGCCACCGGCAGTGTGCACATAGCGACCAGCTGTTCCATCATTCAGTCGATTTACATACTAGCCTTTTATTATATAAGATTGTATTATTTTCCAAATGAACAACTATAAATCTACTTTGGCCCTATCCTGTATATATTAAATTGATTTTTAAAGTTTTTTATCAACTCTTAAATAGTTAAAGTATTCTACTGAACCTTAAATTTTAATTCTCCCAGTTTAAAAAAATGTACAGACTAATGAATTTTTAAATTTGAACCTCGTTCTAGTGAGTTTTCAAATAAAGCAAAATAAAAATATCTTTTAAAATATAATATTACATAAACTTTTAACTATTCCATTAAAGAAACAATCAGGTATTATCCCAGTTAAATTAACTTCTCATACTTGATCTTACCATTCCTTATAAAAAAGTCCCTAACAAACTTAGTATCAGAGGCTATTCTATGTAATATTAGAAATGAGGGGGGAAAATATTTATTCATTTTAAAAATCAATAGATTGAATGACCTTTCTTTAAAGTATTAATATAATAGTCCCCCCACACACACCCTCTTTAGGTATCCTAATGACAAATAAGTGGTTTCTTTATAGAGAAAGGACTATTTTAAGTATGCCTCCTGGGCTTTTCTAGTAAGCAACTAATAATAAATGGAGTGTTTGATAAATTAGACAAAGCATTCCCTGTACTGTAAACTGTAGTGCAATTCTACTGGTTTACTGGTCTAAAATACTCTATAGTAATTAGAATCCTGCTTTAGTCTACAATCTATTTTGTCATGGCATAAAAAAGTTACTCAATATATTGCTCTAGGTTTTATTAAATTATAAAGGAGTTAATCTAACATTATAACTTTTTTACAGTACAAATATTTAATTGTACATTGATTTCCTACTGAAGTCCTTAATTATTAAAATAAAATACTGTATATGTTAGCAATTTCTACTCTAGACAACAGTGAATTTATTAAAACAAAAATGCTTTGTTTTTATAAAATTCAAGAGCGAAAATATTACCAAATTCAACAATCACTTAAAACTAAACTGCAATTTTACTAATAAATCATAGACCAGCATTGAGGGGGAAAATATAAAATAAAAATGTTTAAATATAAATTTATGAACCAGCCAGAATGAAGTGAAACTGGCTCACTCCTTCAACGCCTAGAACAGTAACTGGCACACAGCAGAAACTGTATTTACCGAATAAATAAATTAATCAATTGTTGCCTATAAATTGGTAAACATTTTAGGAAATACAATATAGGAATTACCTATAGTTGTTACCAGCCATACAGAAGCAGTAATAAAGCTAGTAATCAATCCTAATGAAGCAAAAAAGATAGAGATGAAAGTCAGTGCAATTGTAATAGAAATAATCTATTAACACCCATTAGGAAACCAGTCACAAAGATTATGGCAAATCATTTCCTAATGATTAGGAAAGACTGCTAACAAAATGTGTGACATGTACAACACTAGATGAAGATATAAAGTGAAAGTAATAAAAACCAAAATCAGACCACTGATTGCAACTATGTAAAGACACATAGACATTAGAAGTTAATAAGCAAAAAAACAATACTTCAGCTTTCCTATTCCTTGATCAAAATTTGTTTTGAAATTCAACCATTCTCTGCTATTTCCTCAACAGCTTTCTGGCAATGTTGCTAAAGAAAATAGGTCACTTTAGTTAACTTTTCTGATCATTCTTAAATCAAAAAGCATGGCATGTAAGTAAACTATCTAAATATTTTCCTTTGGTCAACTTAAGATTGTGCCTAGCGTAACCAGAGGCCCAGCACACAAAATTCATGCACTTGGAGGAGAGGCTAAGAGGTGCGCCCCCTGTGGGAGCGCATTGACCATCAGAGGGGCAGCTCCTTTGTTGAGCATTTGTCCTCTGGTGGTCAATGTGCATCATAGTGACCAGTCGTTCAGCTGTTTGGTCAATTTGCATATTAGCCTTTTATTATATAGGACTAGAGGCCTGGTGCACAAAATTCCTTCACTCAGGAAGGTAGGGAGGGGTCCCTCAGTCTGGCCTTCGCCCTCTCACACTCTGGGAGCCCTTGGGGAATGTCTGAATAACAGCTTAAGCCCAAGGAATGGGCCTAAGCTATCAGTTGGACATCTTAGTGCTGCAGCGGAGGCAGGAGAGGCTCTCACCATGACCACTGCACTTGCCAGCCATGAGCCTGGCTTCTGGCTGAGCGGCACTCCCCCTGGGAGTGCACTGACCACCAACAGAAAGCTCCTGCATTGAGAGGGATCAGGCCAAAACTGGCTCTCCAACATCCCCCAAGGAGACCTGGATTGTAAGAGGGCACAGGCCAGGCCAAGGGACCCCACCAGTGCATAATTGGGGCCGGGAAGGGATACGGGAGGTTGGCCAGTCAGGGAGGGAGCACAAGAGGGCTCCAGGGCATATCTGGCCCATCTGGCTTAGTCCCGATCAGCCAGAGCCCAGCAGCAAGCTAACCTACCAGTTGGATCATCTGCCCCCTGGTGGTCAGTGCATGTCATAGTGAGTGGTTGAACAGCCTTAGCATATCATTAGCATATTATGCTTTGCTTGGCATAACAGACAACCAGACACTTAGCATATTAGGCTTTTATTATATACTAGGGTCCTGGTACACGAAATTCGTGCACTGGGGGTGGGTGGTCCCTCAACCCAACCTGCCCCCTCTCACATACTGGGAGCCCTCAGAGGATGTCCAATTGATGGCTTACCCCCGGCCTGCCCAAGGCCTAAAGCCTCAGCTCAGCCCCGGCTGCCTGGGACCACCCTTCTCCAGGGACTGGGCGCTCTCCTCCACTTCCGCTCGCAGTGCCTGGGGGCTGAGTGCTCCCTGCCGCCACCACCACCAATGCTGCTGCTGCCACAACCACTTCCCCTCACAGCACCCAGAGGCTGGGAGCTCCCGCCACCGCCGTTTCATCTCCACACCCAGGGCCTGGCGCTCGCGTCACTTGGTCCCGCCCCCGCTCCTGATTGGCTGGTAGTATAACCAATCAGGAGTGAAGGTACGGTCAAATTTGCATGTTTCTCTTTTATTATATAGGACTAGTGGCCGACCTGCACCCTCTCCAATCTGGGACCCCCTCAGGGAATGTCTGACTGCTGATTTAGGCCCGATCCCTGTGGAACCACAGGGATCGGGCCTAAACCAGCAGTTACAAATCCCTCCCAATCCAGGACTGCTGGCTCTGAGCACTCACATGCCTGTCTGCCTGATTGACCCTAACCACTCTACATGCTGGCCTACTTGCCCCCAAATGCCTTCCCTGCCAGCCTGCTCGCCCCCAACTGCCTCCCCTGCTGGCCTTCTCACCCCCAACTGACCCCTGCTGGCCTGATCATCCCCAACTGCCCTCCCCTCCTGGCCTGATAGCCCCTAACTGCATCTGCCTCAGCTTTACCACCATGGCTTTGTCCAGAAGGACAACCAGAAGGTCTCCTGGTATAATTAGCATATTAAACTTTTATTAGTATAGATACTAGAGGCTCAATGCATGAAATTTGTGCACAGGGTTGGGGGTGTCCCTCAGCTTGGCCTGCACCCTCTCCAATCTGGAATCCCTCTCACAATTCAGGAATGCTAGATCCTAACCATTCACCTGCCTGCCTGCCTGCCTGCCTGATTGCCCCTAACTGCTTCTGCCTACTAGCCTGATTGCCCCCTAACCGCTCCCCTGCTGGCCTGATCGCCCCCAACTGCCCTTCCCTGCTGGCCCGATCACCCACAACTGCCCTCCCTGCCACAACCTGCCTCCTCTGCCAGGACCTGCTTCCTCTGTGCAAGGTGGCAGAGACACAGGGACCAGCCTCCTCTGCGCCACACGGAGCTGTGGAACCCCCAGGCCTCACCGCACAGAGCGGCTGCTGGGCCCCGTCTCTACTGTGTGCACGGCCATCTTGTGGCAGCCATCCTGTGGTGGCCATCTTGTGATGACATTACTCATGAGGGCGTGAGAACCACCTACGCTTTTATTAGTATAGATAGGATATGTTAAAGGGAAGACACTAAGAAAAAAGACATAAATGACAGTTCTACTGTATTTTTTTAAAATGTCTGTTCTTTCCAGGTTCAAAAATTGACACAAACAGGAAAAAATGTGTAAAGACAGCAATTTAAAATGTGTAACACTTTATAGACACTGGCTTTCTAACTTCGCTCTTATCTTTATGCCCTCTTGTCTTTTCTGCCCCATCCCACAGCCATCATTACCTGCCACACACCTATAAGTTTCCCTATCACACCACCCTGATCACAACCTGCACTCCAAATTATTAGTTTATATAGTATTTATTCTTCTCTTTATCCAGATTACAAAAGAAACACAAACTTACTCTGGAAAATCAGTCTACAATTAGAAATGCACACACCCACACACACAGATTTTTATTTACCTTCTACTCCAAGACCAGAAAGAAAAGCCATTAACATTTCCACAATAGCTTTTCAGTGTTTCTTATTATATCGGCATCAGATAGTATACACTGTTTTGTAACTTGATTTTTCTCTTAACAATATAACATTTATTCTACCTCTGCATATTCCTAAGAAAAGAGCTCAAATGCAAGTAGTTTACTTATAAAGTACAGAAACATCAGAAAGGAAGTGAGAAAATTCAAGGTGAATTATCAAGCCTTGCTACCATTATGAGCAACTGCAGCTTAACCTCAAGAGAAAATTCTGGGTAACGTAGAATTAGCCCACCCAAGGAAGGAGGGAGCTGGGTAGTCCTACACCAACTCCTATCAGCACTGGTTGAGGTTCCAAGGCTACCTGGCGAAGAGACTTCCTAACAATTTGAAAAGAGCTTCAAGCAGAATTAAATTTGAAAAGAGGCACAACAGAAAAACAAAGGTAATCAAGGAAGAATAAAATCATTAGGTTAAACTATAAGAAATACTGGGGTTTTTTGCAGATCAAAAATGATTGAATATCAGCAATTTTACATGGTTCAATCCAATATGTATCAAATTCAATTTTTCCTTTCTGGATTCCATAACTAGCATAGAACTTATCTAAAAAGTCTTTACTTTTTCTCTCTCTCATTTCTTTTTCTCTTCTCTCTTTCCTTTGTTGAGAAAACACAGGCCTAAAAGTGTAACCTAATAACTACTGGTACACTGAAAATGCAACTTTTCAGCTATAGCCAGGCTGTGTGAATGAATGAATGAAGCTAATAAGATTTAAACAAAAAATATACCTTTCTCTTCTACTTCCCATCATGTCATTCTTTCAACTAAGAGAAAAATAATTACTATCTCAAAAGATCAATACATTAACAATCACCAAGTGTATAACAACAATCGCCATATATATAAAATGCTTATAAATGATTTTGAGGTATTTTTAATATATTTTATTGATTTTTTTACAGAGAGAAAGGAAGAGGGACAGAGAGTTAGAAACATCCATGAGAGAGAAACATCAATCAGCTGCCTCCTGCACACCTCCTACTGGGGATGTGCCTCCAACCAAGACACATACCCTTGACTAGAATCAAACCTGGGACCTTTCAGTCCACAGGCCGACGCTCTAGCCACTGAGCCAAACTGGTTAGGGCTTGAGTTTTATTTTTATGAAAAGATATTCACTCTGTAAGGAAAAGTACATAGCTACAATAGACATCTATATTTAGTTTTAACTACCACTAAAGAGTTGAAAAATGGGAAGAAAGAAAAGGCAGATATATGATCATCTTTACCTGCAAACGGAGATTTCAACATGGGATTGTTGTCCACCATTATACCGTCTTGTGTCTTGTGTCCAAGCCTTTGCTTATACTGCTGCACAAATACTGTGGAATGGACAGGATCTACAGGCTTCACTGCATTTGACTGTGTGGTCCGAACACTGCCCGTGTGTTCAGAAGAGCACAGCAAGTCGTCAGGATGCGGCTCTGCTTTTAGTAGGTTGCCACTGTCTAATACTCGCAAACTGACAGCAGGAATCTTCAGAACAGCAGAGTTTGCCTCACCCAAACTCAAAGCTTTTGATATACCAACGTCATCATCCTCGGGAATGGGGTTGTACCATATTTCGCCTTCATCATCTGCATCATTTTCCTCATTAAAGTCTAAAGAACAGTTTCTTGATAACGAAGAATCTGTATCATTACACACCACATACCCACAATACTCTTCAGATGACTTGAGGAAAGGCGGTGATAGCTGATGTTTACGTGGAGAGGCAGGTGAGATGGGGAAATGGCTTATATGTTGGTATTTCTTATTTTCTTCTTCCTCCAAAGTAAAAGATCGCAGAGTACTCTGATATAGCCAATTGCGTTTCTTTGACACAGTGATACTGTTAAGTGGTTTATGATCTCTGAATCCAATGTTACCCTTCAAATCATCAAGTTCTCTTCTCTTCATTGTAGAACCATAAACATTTTCAAATAAATCTGTTTTAAAGAAAAAAAGACAATAGAATATAATGCCAGGTATACCAAGAAAGACATGTCCTTTGAGATCAGTCATTCAAGTCCTATTTTTAAAAAGATAAAAAGAAGCCTAGTGGGTTTGGCTCAGTGGAGAGAGTGTCAGCCTGCAGACTGAAAGGTCTCAGGTTTGATTCTGGTAAAGGGCACATGCCCAGGTTGCAGGCTCAACCCCAGTGGGAAGCATGCAGGAGGCAGCTGATCATAGATTCTCTGATCTCTCTCTCCTTCTCCTCTCCTCTCTGAAATCAATAAAAACGTATTTAAAAAAAAAAAAAAAAAGGACAAAAAGAAAGAAAAGTAGCCCGGCTGGCATGGCTCAGTGGTTGAGCATCGACATATGGATCAGAAGGTCAGGGTTTGATTCTCAGTCAAGACACATACCCAGTGTGGGGCCTGCAGAAGGCAGCCTATCAATGATTCTCTCATCACTGATGTTTCTATCTCTCTCCTTTCCTCTCTGAAATCAATAAAAAATATATTTAAAAGAATAAAAAGAAATAAAAGTAAATATTAATCATATTCAAATACTAAAATTGAATAAGACAAAAATTTGGATTTTTCCACCTAAAAACTATTTACATTATTTATAACTCAGACTGCAAGTATAAGTGTCCTAAGAATTCTAAGAATTCCGAGACTGCTTTTATTAACATGATAGGGCTAACAAAGCCTTACCCTAAGCAAAACATACTTCATGAAAAGCTAATATAGAATGCATTGTACACAAGATGCCTTTAATATTTGAGTGATTTTCAACTTACTACGTGGACTAGAAGTTCTTTAGAAAACACAAGTAATATTCCTGCCTTTATGAAGATTAACTTTGAGTAAATATTTCAAAATAAGTGAGCCTTCCTCATTATGACATGCCTTACTGATTATTAAAATTTCAACATTTGTTTCCTAACCATATAACGCAGTAGCATCTCATGCAGTGTTTAAGTTCTAAATATATAGGGCAAAAATAAAAATCCCTTAAGAAGGCCCCAGATTAGAACCAAAAATGCTATCATACAGTAAGCATAAGGCAGCTATTCTTATTGGCCAGGCAGAAACTTAAGCATAGAAATAAGCAAAAATGTCCCTGCCCTTAAGAAATTCACTGTTGGAGAAGGCGAGCTTGTGCGGAGTGCGCATGAGCTTGGGAACAGCGCAGCTGCCTGACCGCGCAAAGAGCACTCGTGACTTGCTCTTTCATTGGGGAAACCGTCAGACTGCATTGTTTTGCGACCTCGGGTGAGAGATTAGGTGTGCAGACTCATTTGGGGAGAGTCTGAATTCTCCGGCAGCCAGTGGAGCTCGGCAGCGGCTCTCTCTCAGAGACCCGGAGGCCGCATAGGGCAGAGCTGACGCTGTCTGCTTGGCCCAGAGACTCCGCCCATCCAACCTGAGCACAGCTGAACTTCACAGACAATTGGCTTGGAAGTCAACCCCTCCAAGTGCTAACAACAATTAACCTGAGCTTAACTTCAGCAAGACTGTGAAACCCATATCCACCTCAGGGAACTGGGGAGGCTGAGCCACTGTCCCTTGTAGGACATCTACCACACAAATCTAATTGATCAACTCAGGGAAGCAGCCACCATGCAGAGACATGGAAAGAAATCAGATGTGAAAGAAATGGAGGGAAAAAAATTACTGGACATGGAATTCAAAACCACGGTTATAGGGCTTTTCAAGAGGCTCCTAGAAAAGGTTGAGACCTATAAGGAAATAAGCAAGACCTACAAGGAAATGAACGAGACCCTCAAGGATATGAATGAGACCTGCAGGGAAATGAACAAGACCAAGGTGGAAATGAATGAGTCCTACAAGGAAATGAACGAGACCTACAAGGATATGAAGGAGACTCTCAAGGATATGAAAAAGGACCAACTGGAAATTCAGCATACACTGACTGAAATAAAAAATATTATACAAAGACCTAAAAGTACTATAGAGCACCCCAAGAACCAAGTTAAAGATTTGAAATACAAAGAGGTAAAATCCACTCAGCTGAAAAAGCAAGAAACCAAAAGAATCCAAAAAATTGAAGATAGTGTAAGGGGCCTCTGGGACAACCTCAAGCATACCAACATCCAAATTATAGGGGTGCCAGAAAAAAAGAGAGAGCAAGGTAATGAAAACCTATTTGAAGAAATAGTGACCGAAAACTTCCCACACCTGATGAAAGAAATTGACTTAGGAGTCCAAGAAGTGCACCAAACCCCAATATATAGGAACCCTAAGAGGACCACACCAAGGCACATCATAATTAAAATGCCAAGAGCAAAAGACAAAGAGAGAATATTAAAAGCAGCAAGAGAAAAACAGATGGTTACCTATAAGGGAGCACCCATACAACTGTCAGCGGATTTCTCAACAGAAATGATGCAGGCCAGACGGGAGTGGCAAGAAATATTCAAAATAATGAATAGCAAGAATCTAAAACCAAGATTACTCTATCCAGCAAAGCTATCATTCAGAATTGAAGGTCAGATAAAGTGCTTCGCAGATAAGAAAAAGCTAAAGGAGTTCATCACCACCAAACCAATATTATATGAAATGCTGAAAAATATTCTTTAAGAAGAGGAAGAAGAAAAAGATAAAAGTGTAAATTATGAACAACAAATACACATCTATGAACAAATGAATCTAAAATGCAAGTGAATAAGTTGATGAACAGGATAAACTGGTGAATGTAACAGAATCATGGGCATAGAGAGGGAACGGACTGACAATTCTTGGGGGGAAAAGGGGTGTGGGAAGTGCAGCAAGAGACTAGACAAAAATCATGCAACTATGGGAGAGGACAGTGGAGGGGGGTGAGGATGGAGGGTGGGATGGGTACCAGGTGGAGGGGAGCTATGAGGGAAAAAAAGGAAACAATGTAATTAATAAACTGAACAATAAAGATTAAATAAAATTTAAAAAAAGAAAAAAGAAAAAAAATAAAAAGATGAAAGTGTAAATTATGAACAACAAATACACATCTATCAACAAATGAATCTAAAAATCAAGTGAATTAATGATCTGATGAACAGGATAAAGTGATGAATGTAACAGAATCACGGACATAGAGAGGGAATGGACTGACAATTCTTGGGGAGAAAAGGGGTGTGGCAAGTGCAGCAAGAGACTGGACAAAAATCATGCAACTATGCGAGAGGACAGTGGAGGGGGGTGAGGGCAGAGGGTGGGATGGGTACCAGGTGGAGGGGAGCTATGAGGGAAAAAAAGGGAACAATGTAATTAATAAACTGAAAATAAATATTAAACAATAAACAGAAAGAAAGAAAGAAAGAAAGAAAGAAAGAAAGAAAGAAAGAAAGAAAGAAAGAAGGAAAGAAAGAAAGAAAGAAAGATTAATTCACTGTTGCCCTAATTGGTTTAGTTCAGTGGACAGAGCGTTGGCCTGCGAACCAAAGAATCCTGGTTCTATTCCAGTTCAGGGCACGTACTGGCATTGTGGACATGATCCCCAGTGGGGGGGAAGCGGGTTGTAGGAGGCAACAATCAATGATTCTCTCTCATCATTGATGTTTCTATCTCTCTCTCTTCCTTTCTCTCTGAAATCAATAAAAATATTTTTTAAAGAGAAATTCACTGTCCAATGAGGGATATCAAATACTAAGATATATATACATGTTAATATAAGACTCCAGAATTACATATATAACATTAATTCCATATAAAGAAGAAACTTTTGCCCTAACCGGGTTGGTTCAGTGGATAGAGCGTCGGCCTTCAGACTAAAAGGTCCCAGGTTTGATTCGGGTCAAGGGCATGTATCTTGGTTGTGGGCACATCCCCAGTAGGAGGTGTGTAGGAGACAGCTGATTGATGTTTCTCTCTCATGAATGATTCTAACTTTCTATCCCTCTCCCCTTCCTCTCTATAAAAAAAAATCAATAAAATATGTATTTTTTTAATAGAGGAAACATCTTTTTGCACTTCCAAAGAGTTGCATAAAGTTTCAACAATAGTCAAGAAGCTAAATACATATCTATCATAACATAAATTCACTCCACATAATTAAAACAAAATCATATTTTTTAAAATTAAGGTCATGCCAGGTTTATAAATTAGAGAATTATGGTCCTGTGCTAATTTGAGTGTGTATGTGGTTGGTTCATCTTAGTATTTCAGTAAGTAAAATATAATAATCTAATAACAGAGACTGATAAAAACACACAAAACTATGAAAAGCTTAGTAACAGTCAAAAGGTTATTTTGTGCATAATCAAGGCTTGCAGTAACCTCCCTTCTACTGAAAAAAAAAATCCTTTAAAGATGTAAATTTATTTTTTTAATTATAAACATTACCCAACCAAGCAGATTAATAATTAATAAACAAATAAAATATATTTAAACCTTTAACAAATTGGGTTTCAAGTTCAATTAGTTCCAGAGACATGAACAGACTAAGAATCAGAAGGAAAGAAAGCTCCCGTGAATGCCTACTATGCCAGACATTTATTTACTCAACACATTTACTGAGTGCTCATTTTGGGCCAGGTATGAGAGATAAAGCAATAAGAAAGCCCTTAACCTCATTTCACCTTCACAAGAATTCTATGAGACAGGTACGATTATTTTCACGAGCCTCAAAAAATATGTGGAATATGGTCAAGGTGATAGCACTACAATGCAAAATCCATGCCTTTACCAATCTTCCTGATCCCCACTAGAAGAAGGGAAGTAGGCAACCCTCTCTGGACCTGGTGATAACATTAACCCGGCTAACCTTATAGGATGGTGACTGCTGGTAACATTAGAAAACTGTATCATACTATTCAGAAAGATCAAGTAACTTGCCCAAGATCACCTAGTGGGAAAATGGAAGAGGAAGAACTCGAACTGTTTTGACTTCAAAGTCTGTAGTAGTAGCCCTGGGCTACTAGGAAGGGATACCCACCTCCAACTTCGAGGATTTAACATGCAAACATGTAACAGATGTTCAATATATATCTTGAATTGATCTAGTTTAGTTCATTAACAAAAACCTTAAGATTCAAGGGTTGTTCTTTGATTTGTTTCCTATACACTTAAAATTCAGAGCTGAAATTCAATTCATCAATGGAGTTTCTGGATTTTTAGCGACTACATCCTTCTGCTGAGTGCACTAAAATCTAGATCTATTTTACATTTAAGACCAAGTCTCATATCCTATATGATAAAAGAGAAACATGCAAATTTGATTGTACCTTGACTCCTGATTGGCTACACTACGAGCCAATCAGGAACGGGGGAGGGGGCCAAGTGGTACGTGCGCTGGGCCCGGGGGTGGAGATAAAACAGCGGTGGCAGCAAGCTCCCAGCCCCTGGGTGCTGTGAGGGGAAGCGGCGGCAGCAGCAGCAGTGGTGGTGGCAGCTGCAGGGAGTGCCCGGCCCCTGGGTGCTATGAGTGGAAGTGGTGGCAAGTGCCCAGCCCCCGGAGCCGGGTGGTCGCAGGCAGCCGGGGCTGAGCTGAGCAGGGCGATGGCTGGGTGGCCAAGGCAGGCTGGGGGTGAGCCATCAGTTGGACATCCCCTGACAGCTCCCAGTATGTGAGAGGGTACAGGTTGGGTTGAGGGACCACCCACCCCCAGTGCATGAATTTCGTGCACCAGGCCCCTAGGTATTTAATAACATTTCAGACCTTTACAGGATACTATATGTAGTTTTGACACAATTATATATTTGAAGCACAAAGTGTAAAATTATACAACTCACAATTGCTATGATCCACATCTTATTTTACTTTTCTCTCAGATGTCTCTAAAAACATGCAAAATTTTATATAGTTTAACATATTTGAATCCTACTATAGTACAAATACACTATTAACATTCCACATTTCAAGAACTACAATGAGAAAAATAAAGCAAATTTAATATTTCTATTAATACTAGAGGCCCAGTGCACGAAATTCATGCACAGGGTTGAGGGGGGTTGTCCTTCAGCCCAGCCTGTACCCTCTCCAATCTGGGACTCCTTGAGGGATTGGGCCTAAACGGGCAGTTGGACATCCTTCTCATAATCCAGGACTGCTGGCTACCAACTGCTCTCCTGCCTGCCTTCCTGATTGACCCTAACTGCTTCTGTCTGCCAGCCTGATCATCCCTAACTTCCCTCCCCTGCAGGCTTGATCACCTCAACTGCCCTCCCCTACTGGCCATCTTGTGGTGGCCACCTTGTGTCCACATGGGGGCAGGATCTTTGACCACATGGGGGCAACCATCTTGTGTGTTGGAATGATGGTCAATCTGTATTTTACTCTTTTATTAGATAGGAGAGAGGCCTTGGTGCATTGGTGGGGGTCAGCTGGTTTGCCCTGAAGGGTGTCCTGGATCAGGGTTGGGGTTTCCTTGGGGCATGAGACAGCCTGGGCAAGGGGCCTGTGGTGGTTTGCAGGCCAGCCATGCTCCCTAGTGACCCATGTGGAGGACCTGGTATCTGGGATTTATTTTATGTTCTACATTTGAAACTTTGTAGCCTGGAGCAGAGCCAAGCTCTGCCAAGCAGCCATTTCTGTTGGGACATTTACATTCTATAATTGAAACAGTGCCTGGAGTGGAGGCCTAGGCTGGCCAGAGCTGCAGAAGCTTGGCTTACTCCATCGCCCAGGCAACCCTAGCCTCTGCTCTCTCCAGCTCCCTGGCTGCCACCATTTCTGTTGGGATTATGTATCTTCTATAATTGAAACTTTGTAGCATTGATTGGAGGCCTAGGCCAGCAAGGGCAGGCAGAAAGCTTGGCTTCCTCTATTGCCAGGGAAACTCAAGCCTCCCTCCTGCTCTCAGTGGCTGCAGCCAACTTGGTTAGGGTTTATTTGCCCCTGATTGGCTTGTGGGCATGGCTTGATCAGAGGCACAGTCAATTTGCATATTATTCTTTTATTAGATAGGATAAGCATTTAATGAATGTGTAATATTAAAAGGAATAATTACACCATGAGACACATTATTTTTCATGAAATTACAAACTTCATTGAAACCAAATAGTTTCATTGCTATTACTAAATATTTAAAAATATGTGAGAATAGAGTTTAAATATAGTTAGGAGTATCACAATAATTTCTGATAGTCAAACTTTTTCAGATATTGAAACTGAATATAGTCCTGGCTGGTGTGTTTAGTGGTTAGAGCATCTCAAGTGCCAAAGGGTCTCAAACCCAGGCAAGAGCATGTACCGGGGTTGCAGGATGGATCCCCAGGCCAGGAGGCAACCAATCAATGTGTCTTTCTCACATCAGTGTTCCTTTCTTTCTCTTTCTCTCTCTCTGTCCTCCTCTGCCCTTCCACTCACTCTAAAAATCAATGGAAAAATATCCTTAGTGAAAATTAACAACAAAACACACACACACACACACACACACACACACACACACACACACAAACCCTGAATATAAGCAACACATTAAATTTTAATAATAAATTTTACTTGAGCAATTACTTATAAATAATTTAAGTCATTTCATTTGCATCACAGTTAGTTAAAAGGATGTGTATGAATGCACATTACACAGAAATGGAAAGGTATTTGCAATCTTGCCTTCATTCCCTTTTTACGCTAAAAGTAATGTTAAACCTTATTGACATAAACTTAAAACCTAACTTTAACTTCAGATTTTATATCTGTGTGTATATATATAAAATAAAAGTTAAAAAATGTAAAGCACAAGTAAAAATATAAAAATAAGTATGCAAAGTTACAAAGCAAAAAGTCTTTATTCCCTTTAAGTACACTTTATGTTATGATTATCAGATTCTAATTAAAGTCATTTTACTTTAAATACAAGAAAATCTAGAAGTGGTAATTAAAATTTTTACTGAGGAGAGTATTTACATAGTGGTGAACTACTCAAGCCAATTTTGTGCTCTCAACTTTTATTTCATAATAAATCTAGATGACTCACTATTACTAAACATTTAACTAGTGCCCCAGCTCAAAATCATCAACAAACTTTCTGAGAAATTATGTATTTCAACCCTCATTGAAAATGTATAATATATACAGATTTCTCTTCATCATTTTAAAATTTCTACTACAGAAACAAACTCTGTGCTTTTGCATACTTCTCTTTTAAAAACCTAAGTAAAAGTATTCTCATGCACCTTGTATTTAAGTTTAAATAAATACAAGCAGCTCTGCTCATGGAGTCAAGTCTGACAGCCCAGAAGAAATGACTAGAATAAAAGCCTTAGCCTTAAGTATATACACATAATCTTTTCCAGATAAATCTAAATGGGGAAGAGTACAATGAAAGGGGAAAAAAATGCTTTTTCTCTTTTTTTTTTTTCTTCTCCCTGGTGACTAGCAATGAAAACCCTTATGAAAAAAAAAAGCTGTGTGTTAGCTCTTGGAACAGGAAAGTAGAGAAGAAAATATTGAGACTGTTTCCAGATCCACAATAGTAATGAGGAAGAGCAAGAAAAAAGAAGCCGAAAAGAAAAGATGAGTAGCATAAATAAGTGCCCCTAAATGGGTATACTCTAGCTCAATTCCCTGCAAGGCAGCACTCCTCAACCTCTGATTATTTCCTTCTCCATCCAGAATCCCAATGATCTGGGGCAGGACGGTATTCTCACAAAGTCTGTCTGCCTTTCTCTGGATAGCAGCTAAGCACCAGGCATGGTACCAAATAGATTATCTTTTTTCAGTCTCACAGCAACTGAGGCTTTGCCCAGTTGAGTAACTTGTCCAAGGTCACAAGCCAGGTAAGTGGAGGATCTGGTTAGGAATCCAGAACCTCTACGGTTTATAACCATACTATATGGTTTGCAGATTCCAAAGTCTCATTTTTATTGGTGAAAGATCAGACGAATATGAAGGGAACTGCTTGAACTTGTCATATATAAGTAGTAAGTATAAATTCAACTTATGAAACTAAAAGCAGAAAGAGCTTAAGTGCTTTTCTCTAGTAAGGGTTGGTATCAATATCAGAATAAAATATGGTTTTTCAAAAGTTTAACAAATGTATTAAGAGAGGTGATTGGGGAGACTGAGAATTGTTGAAACTTACTATTTAAAATGAGTACCAGACCTGGCCAGCTGCTCAATGGTTAGAGCATCAGTCCATATACTGAAGGTTCTCCGGTTCAATTCCCCATCAAGGGCACAATACCTAAGGTTCGGCTTCCCCACCCCCCACCCCTCTAATGTCTCCCCCAGTGGGGATGGGTGTGGGAGGCAACCAATTGATGTGGCTCTCTCACATCAATGTTTCTCTCTCCCCTCTCTCCCTCACCCTCTCTTCCACTCTCTCTAGAATCAATGTGAAAAATATCCTCAGGTGAGGATTAACAACAACAACAAAAAAGAGTACCAAAATGCAGCATCCTTACTGGGAATTCGTCAAAATGCAGACTCTCAGGTCCCATGCCCACACAAATGAAATCTGCATTTTAAGAAGATTTTTAGGGGATTCATATGCACATTAAACTTGAAAAGTACTGCTCTATAACTGAAACACACACACACACACACACACACACACACACACACACACAGAGTGGCAAAGGTCTAGAAAAATATCCTTAGTAGTTCTCAAAATAACACCACCACTTAGAAATTTAGGACTTCCAAATCAACACAGGACCTTCTGCCGAATTTGTAATTCTCGGTTTTCCTGCCACCGGCAACATCAATGTTCTATGCCACTCTTCTCCAAACACACAGAAAAACAAAAAACTGAACTTGCTTCCTAGGGCCACACTGGCAGAATTTTTCAGAAAGGGATTTAAAACTAGAAGATAGTCAGAAAGTATATGCCTGTAGCCACTAATCTCAAAGGGGAGATGTATAAAAGAACTTGTTGGGAAAATGCATAAAGATTACTTATCTCATAAAGGTAAGAAATTAGGTGAGAAAAGAGAACAGATGGGTATTTGCATTAAAAGTGTCAACTTCTGCTGTGGCCAGTTTGGCTTAGTGGATATAGTGTGGGCCTGCAGACTAAAGGGTCCTGGGTTCAATTCCAGTAAAAGGCACATGCCTGGGTTGCGGCTGGATCCCCAGTAGGAGGTGTGCAGGAGGCAGCCAATCAACAATTCTCTCTTATCATTGATATTTTTTCTCTCTCTCTCTTCTTCTCTGAAATCAATAAAAATGTTTTATTAAGTGTCAACTTCTCTTTAAGATATACTGCACTAGATCATACCTGCTAATTAATATTTTTAAAGGACTGTCTAAAGATGACAGACAAAATATTAACAAATTACATGTCCTATTTTTTTTCTGTCGCACATCATGAAGGAAGAAAAATGGAGTCAAAGTAAGGCTAATTATTTTTTAAAGTGGCAAAAGGATGAAATAGCTCAACCTGAAGCTTTTAAATTTATTTCTGAATACTATATACTAATCAAAACGTATTTATAAAGTCTTATAATGAAGTATAGTTGGCAAATAGGTTAAAATTCCTTTGTAATATTAAGGCTTGCAGAAACTTGACAATATTTACTATGTGTAATGTCTTTAGATTTCGTAAATAATCATCTCAATTAGGAACAAATTGGCCAATCTGTGAACATTACAACCCTAACTGCATAAAATCACTGGCATCATTATACTACCAAAAGTTTTAGTGGTTCTTAGTAGGAGCCAGAAATCAAAATAGAATACCATTTTGACTCCCATTTGGCATATGATCTCAAAAATTTCTAAAATACCTACATAGGTATCTCTATTCCATTATATAGTTATTTTGTGTTATAAATTCTAAATAGAACTGTATTTTGAAATAAAATATACTCATAAGTAATACTGTCTAGAAAAATGGGTATAAACTTTTTAGGCAATTTAGTATCTTTATACAACCAAGAATGTACTGATTCATCTGGACTGCGCAACTGATTTTTTAGAAAACGTGATTTTTTAAAAGGAGAATCCAAGTAACATCAATTTGAACTAAGCAAGCATTTAAAGGTAAAGATTTAAAATGGATATAGCAGTTGATGAAAAAAATGTCTTAAAACCTATTTTAGAATTCCCCCATCTTCTTTGCAAATTTGAGACAGTTACTTACCCTTTTAAACCTTGTTGAAATTCCATCCATCTCCTCAATCCAAGCAATTTAATAGAATTAATTGACTCAAATCTCTAAAGAACATTAGAGTCTCTTTGACTGGGGTTTTGGAGTCATAAAGACCTGAGTTTGAATCTTCATAATAGTTTGAATCCATATACTAATATATACAAACAATACACTAGTTTGAGTGACCTTGGGCAAACTACTCAAGCATTCTGTTTCTTTGTTGTTAAATGACAGTTGTCATACCTTTATGATTGTGTGTGTGTGTGTGTGTGTGTGTGTGTAATAAAGATTATATGCAAACCACATAAAGTATCCAGGATGATTTTAACAACTTTGACTAACCATCAAAAATATAATTATTCAAAATAATAAATTCTCCAAATCTACAGTAGATATGTAAACACTGCACAAGTTACGTTTATCCTTTATAAAAGATGAATTGATGATTTGAAAGGACGTAACCAGGGAAAGCTGTTTAAACCATAGATTAAGCTACTGGCTTATCTTGGAAAATATCTAAAATACCATCACACAGTAATTCTAATATTTCGTTTTAATTTCTTTTTTAAAATATATTTTTATTGATTTCACAGAGGTAGGGAGAGGGAGAGATAGAAACATCAATGACAACAGAGAATCATTGATTGGCTGCCTCCTGCACAACCTCCACTGAGGATTGAGCCAAACCAGCTAGGGCTCATTTTAATTTCTTTTAAAGTTTGTTTCATTTAATTATTTTCTCAATGAAAAAAAATCAACTTATTTGTAAAGGTTACATTTATCATTGCTTCTACAATCCTTGAACGTTTACACTACAACTGACGCCATTAAAAGCCATCAGATGGTAAATGTTTAACCTTTGTGGCAAGAGTAAAAAATATATTTGAAGTTTTATATAGATTGTAGTTGTAGCTCCAATTTAACTGTCCTACAAGAGTTAACTGAACCAATATTAGAGGAGGTAAAGTTAATGGCAATAAACTGCAATAAATGATTACAAAATACTTTGCTCCTGAAATGTGTATTTTAATTTGAACTTAGCATAAAGTACACTTCTCTTCACACACACACACACACACACACACACACTGCATTCTACTCTCTATCCTGTTATTCAAGTGAAATGGAATAAATTTGAGAGAAATTTTTGACAGGTGTGGGATAGAGATTTATAGATTCAAAGAAACTTTTCAAGTTTCTATATGCTTTAAATGAGTCATTTGATTTGTTCTCATTGTGCAATTAGAAGGTTTGTGAACTTTGCTACTCTCCAGTTTTGTTTATTGGTTAAACAAAGTTAATGTATACAAACCCATTCCTGTAGGATTTGTAATTCTTACCTTAGAAACTGCCAAATACTGTGAATACTTCTTACATTTCAACATTCAATATTTTAAAAACTCCTACCTTTTTAAGGAGTTTACTAAAGTCATGTTTACTACAGTCTTTATATTTAAGAGTGTAACGCAAAAGATCATCTTGTTTCTCGCTCAATCTGAAGGTATCATACTTCTTTCAGAAGAGAATTTTTTCTTTTTACAACATAATTAAGAGATTTCTAGAACTGATAACTAAACTGTCAGTGAAAATTAAAAACCACAAATATAAAAAATAGGCATTAAAGTCCTATTACAAGGATATTTAAGTTTACAGATGACTTTAAATGTCTACAGTTTCTTTAAAAAGAGTGTAAGGGACATTTTTCTTTTGATTAAAATACTAGTGCCTTTGGTTTTCCATAATAAAAAAAATACAATAAATAAAATTATAAGAAAAAATAAAAATAAAATATTAAATCTAAAAAAATTACTTCGTTTGTGTGTGTGTGTGTGTGTGTGAGGTGTGTGGGGGCGGGGGGGGGGAGGTGGAAAGAAGTACTTGAAATCCTACCTGACTAAAAAGAAATTTTACTATCATAGATTTTGGTTGGTTGGTTGGTTGGGTTTTGGTTTTGGGTTGTGTGTATGTGTGCACTTGCGCCTGGGAGAGAGGGAGAGAAAAGGTATAATGAGCAAAACGACAGTTTATGAAACCTGTAAAGTCTACCTTGGAACAAATTCAAATGCACAAACTCCACAAGTCTACGGGTTTGCCTAGAGCTACAGAGAATAAAAATCAAGGCAGCACCGCCCAACTCCAAACCTACTAACAGCGTGTGCTGAACTTAACCTTTACTCGCTGTTGTGCTCAGGAAGCAGGCACACTGGTTCATAGAGAAGAAAAAACAAAAACAAAATCCCCAAGTTCCTCATGCCGCTGTCTTGAAAAAGAAAAGCAAAATGAGTGCATTATACTCGATAAGCCCGAAATCGCACTAAGCTGCCACTTATATGCCACTTGCTTTTGGCAGGGCACGTACCTGTCTGCAAAAACGTACCTTATTCTTCGCCCTAAAGACAGAAGCCCAGTTAGTAGACACTGAAGTTCGGAGTGTCAGCACTTTGATTGCAAACTGTCCTACCTGTCAGCGTAATTCTTTCGTCTGGGGCCACCGAGAGGACTTGGCTTTCACGCATTTTCAAAGCTCCCGGACTTGGAGAGGTGACCTGCGCTCCCGTGACTTTGGGGGGTGTCGCACCGGCGCGACCCTTCATTCCCAGGGACAGCAGGCGTCCTTTGTACATCCACTTCTGCAGCTTCTTGACTGTCACCGCGGGCGGCTTAAGGAAGGGGAGCCCCTCCTGGTCGTCTCCTTTGCCGCACAGCACAGGGGAGCCCGCAGAATCCCGTAAAGCGCTTCCCGGGGAACGGCCGGGGTCCTTGGAGCGGGGACTCGGGAAGCCGTAAGACGCCGCGGCCGGCGCGCTGCCTCCGCTCCAGCCGTCCATCCCGCCTCCACGTGGCGGGAGCTCGTCCCGGTCCCCGCGCGCGCCGCACCTGATGCAGCTATCGCTCGGCCACCGCTGGAAGGCAGCGGGCTTGGCACCTACCCGGAGGTTCTCGAGGCTTCTGCTGCAGGACAGACGCATCCGAGGAGTCCGCGGGCGGCCTCCCCACGGCTCCCTCAGAGGCGACCAGGGCAGGGACACCTGCTGCCAAGGGCGGCCCCGGGCTCCCCGCTCCCAGTCTCGGGGGCCGGCTCGGCGGTCCGCAGCGCCGCTGGCGGAAGGCGGCTGGCCCGGAGCCCGGGCTCCCGCAGCGCAGCAGCTATCCGCCCAGCCCCGCCGCGCGCCCGAGTCGGGGGGCAGGTCGTGCATAGCCTGGATCAGCAGATAATAGGCCTCTCGCAACTGGGTCTGCAGCCTGCCCGTCTCCAGGCGGCCGCCCTCCGCCCCCGGGGAGGAGCCCGCCGCTGGGGGAGGCGGGGGCCACAGCTCCGCCTCCGCCCCCTCGGGCTCTGGCGCGGACCCGCAGCCGCCGGGCAGGTTCTCGTAGTAGTCGGCGGCGTCCTCGTCCTCCTCCGCGCTGCCCTCTGAGTCCGGCGCGGCGAGCACCGAGGCGCAAACGAGCCCGCGGCCCCGAGGGGCGGCCTCCTTCCCGCCGCGCGGCCGAGGCCCGAGCGCCCCCGCCAACTCCGGACGCCGCCCCGCGCCCCGCGCCCCGGGGCCACGCGCCTGCAGCGACGGCGGGGGACGGCTCCGGGCTCCGCCGAGCTCCGTTGGAGCGCTCGCGTGGGGGGCCGGCCGCAGCGCCCCCAACGTCTCCATGGGCAGCGGAGGAGGCCGCCACGGTGGCTGCGGCGGCCGCCCGGAGCCCGAGTCCGCCGGCGGCGCGGGGACCTCGCCTCCCCCGGAGCCTGGACAGCGTCCTCCTCAGAGGGTCCGCCATCCCCTCGGCCTCAGGAACCGGGACCACCCCCGCCGCGGGGAGCGGTCGGAGCCCCGCTCGGGAGAAAGCGGCGTTGGCGGAGACGGCGGCGGCTCCCCATGACCGGCGCGGGCCCTCGCGGGCTCCTCACATACTTGGCATAACTCCGCCGAGGGAAGGGGCGGGGGCGGGCGGCGGCGCGCAGAGCGCATGCCCCAGGCCCTGGCCGCGACGGGGCGCGCGGGCTGCGGGCTGCCCAGCTGCGGGGTCGGGAAGGCGGGCCAGGGAGGTGGGGGAGCTCAAGTACACGCAGCCAGCGTGGGAGTGCAGGGGGGAAGGCGGGGGGGGGGGGGGGTGAGTCTGTCTAGGCTGGAGGCTGCAGAGTTTTTGTTAGGAAGGCAGAAAGGGAAAGTGCCTCCTGGCTGCCACCCAGCACGTTCACCACCCTCCCCATTGCCACCATTGCAGGAGCAAGCCGTAACTTGAGGGAAAACAAAGTATGAGCACAGGTGTATCTCGGTACCCTGTGTTCTAGAAACGCTCCCAATCATTCTATTTACACAGAGAGTTAGCTACTTCAAGGACCTGGCAGGGATTCCTTTTCTTTTTCTGTGTGTGTATGAGAGAGATTCCTTTTCAGCCTTTCCCCCCCTCCAATCCATGCGAACACAAAATTAATTCAGACATCAACCAAAACTTGTCAAGTGGAGCTTTATTTTTATTAAAGCTGGGTTGAGGAACAGTTAGATTGAAATTTAGAAATTGTCATTTGCAAATACCAACTCTCAAACATCTTCTGTGCAACAGTTGTAAACGAAAGCACCTCGTGTTGGAATCAGTGTGTTGCATCATCCCTGACTTCAGTAACATTTTTCAGTGTTTGCATATTAGAAAGGGCCTTTGTGCGCTAGCTCATGAATGTACTTCTACCTCCTAGCACAGTACTTGCACATAGTAAGTACTCAAGAAATATTTGTTGGATAAAAGCTTGCATAAATGAATATTAAGAATTTAGCTCTAAATACTTTTCAAGTATATTTCTCTATGTATTCTTTTTTCCTGCTCGTCAAAGGCTCCAGTCAATAAATGTGCTTTGATCTATACTAGTTTTGTTGTTACCTGGTTTCTGCCTCCTTGGAATATTTTTACCTGCATCTCTATCTTCAGAAATCTTACCCATCCTTTAAGAGTCCACCCAACTAGCTCTGGATGAGTAGCGCAGTTGGTTAGAGCATTGTCCTGATATGCCAAAGTTGGGGCTTTCATTCCTGTTCAGGGCACATACAGAGTCACACAATGGCTCTGACCGGTTTGGCTCAGTGGCTAGAGCATGGACCCATGCACTGAAGGGTCCCGGGTTCAGTTCTGGTCAAGGACATACATCTTGGTTCCATCCCCATTAGGGGCGCAGGGGAAGCAGCTGATCCATGTTACTAACTCTCCTTTCCTTTCTGTAAAATCATTAAAATATATTTTTTAAGTAAATGAATGCATAAATAAGTGGAACAACAAATTGATCTCTATTTCTCCCCTCCCTACTCTCTAAAATCAATAGATAGAATTAAAAAAAAAAAAAAAAGATCCCACCCAACTTTCTTCTTTATAAAGTCATCTCTGATCTCCCAGATGGACATGATTTCCATTCTTCAAAACTCCAACAGTACTTTATTTATTTATATAGTATATTTATTGCTTTTGTTTTATACAAAGCATACCCTATCTCTTGTAGAACAAAATTCATAAACTCCTGAATGGCAGCAACTATTTATAATTGACATTTGAATTATCCACAGAGTACAAAAACAGTATCTAATGTACTGGACATGATAAGTATTTTTAAATTAGTGTCAACTTTAATTTTAAGGAAATAAATGGCTCTAATTTTCAGTTTATTCCCTAACTCTCCATTAGACCATACTGAATTAGTGTTGTTTTAAAATTCTTTCAGTGATGGAGAAGAACATAGTTTGTTAAATTATCTTAATTCTGATCTAGGAAAATAGCATGAAATGTTACATTATAATTTGCATACATCACTATTTTTAGTTCTACTAGTATGCTTATTCCATGGGACCAAGGCTATTTAATGAATAGTAAAGGCATAAAGTTATGTTCCGGTGAAATATTCCCAAAGGAAATGACTAATGGTAAAGCTGCCAATAATGGCGTCTATAAACAATTTGATCTGTATCTCAGAAATTGTTTCCATCCCAACTCTCAGTTGCAAGATCTTTCACTTCTTTGCAATTAACATATTTGTTAAGAATAGCCTAAGATGTATATGTAAAAGTGAATGGAAACATAACCTTGAAGGTCTAGATGAACTTCATTTTTACTTCATCTTGCCAACACGTTGAGTTTATGAGTTACAAGACATATTAGCCAATACAGAATACTGTGCATTGTCCCAGGCATTACTCAGAACTCACCTGATGCTGCACAGCACAGTGAACTAATGCCACTTTAAAGCTGAGAGTGTTCCATCACATAAAAATCCACAAGTTTTAAGAACTATTTGGGTCACAACAGAAATTAATAAGGCGGCCAAGGCAATGTGACCCTAAAATAACCTTAATAACCTTAAAAATGCAAATCTCACTTTTCTATATGTGCATTACTCTTCAGTAATTGTGTTAAAATTTCATTCTAAGATAGTGCCCATAGAACTAACATTGTACATATTATAATTAAGGCGGTGACCAAACAGGATCATGATCGGCTTGTAAAGTCCTTTCTTTGTGTGTGTTTTAACAGTTTATAACTTCTTCCTCCAGTTAGCTGAATTGTCATATATTTCTAATCAACATTCCTATGAAGGCGGGGGAGGGGGGAAGGGTGATACATTTTCCAGTGTTTGTACTTGTTTCTGACTTGGGAATCATTTTGATGCCCCATGAGTTAACAACTATGTGTCGCGGCGGCACTGTCACAGGAGGTGAAACAATTATGGGGTAACAGGACTCCAGGGAGGCAGAGAGCCAAACTAGACCTGGGGCAGGACTGACTATCTGGAAGGGACACGGGAAGGGCAGGGTGAGGCAGTAGGAGGAGGAAAATGTCTAGGTATGTCATGGTTATTTTCTAGGTAATTAGAATGCCTTTCTGTCTCACTGCTACTCAATCTTCCATTTTGCTCAGTGGAACCAAAGGCAAGTTTAACGCTGGCAAACGCCCAGTTCTCCCTCTAACTGACTTGCTCGTAGCAGACCTGCCTGTTTTGCCATGCAGTTCCATCACACTGAGTAACATGGGCTTCAGTCTAAAGCTGACTGCACAACCACTGCCCTGAGAATCAGAGCTGACTGCACTACCACTATCCTCAATACAGCGATTTTTACGGCTCATAGTTTCATTATTAACAATATCTGGCAATTGGCAACATTTCATACTTCATCCCACCCCTAATCAAAGTGATTTGGAGGAGGAGGGGGGCTTTTGCTAAATGTATTTTCCAACTTTTTAGAAATCTACAGTGTTTAGAATGTTGGCTAATATTCCGGGTTCTGTTATTATATAGGTACACTATGCGGAATAACTTGCTCAAGGTCACCAAAAGTGAAGGGGAATTCGAACCTTGTCCGATTGCACACACTCTACACCCTTGGCACCTTTCCTGGAATAGAAAAAGAGAATTGACACTTGCTATAATAATAGCACTTGCACTGACTTGAGCCTTTGTTTTTATAAATTATTTAGGTGGCTGCCTATCAGAAAGGAGTTTAATGTTTTATGATCTTTTGTGAAATGCAGTGGAACATTGGAAAGCTGTTGGTTGAACATTTGAATGCTTCTCAGGGCAGTCCTCTTCAAGGATGCTAAAACCAAATCCTATAACCTATTCCCATTTAGCTGAACATTTGTTCATTTTTAAGCCACGATGTGAAACTGCCTCCTGTAAACATGGTCTAATTTTAAAGGTAAGACAAGCTACAATTAAATACCTTAAGTAAAATGTATGCATCCTTAAAACCACAGGAGTTATCAAGTAAACCTCTTTCAAAAGTAAAATGATGGGACAGTCTGTCTCTCCTAAATGACTTGTACCTCAGGGTAACCCCTGGTTGATGAAGGGAAGTTGCTCTCTTTCAAAAATTGTTAACCTAAGAAAAAATTTATAGAATTATTACCATTCAGCACTCTAATGAAATGGTGGATCTGGGCTGAAACTACCAGTGGCTACTAACATCACAAAGGGAGAGACGCACCTGATGTTATGGTCACTGATCAAGCACACATCACCCCTATGAGATATTCTTACCAAAACTGAACCTGTGTCTGACTAGCCACAAGATCTGATTATCAGTTTCCAGGAATTTCAGAGAACAGAGGAGCAGGTAAAACAACACTATGGGGCCCGGGCCAGTGTTTTCAGTGGTTAGAGTATTGGCCTGAGCTCCACAAGGTCAAGGGATATGCCTGGGTGGCAGGTTGGATCACTGGCCCCTGTCTGGGCGCCTGCTGGAGGCAACCAACCGATGTGTCTCACATCAATGTCTCTCTCTCTCTCCCTCTCTCTCCCTCTCTCCTTCCCATCCCTCCTCCGAACTCTCAATCAATGGAAAATATATCCTCAGGTGAGGATTAATTTAAAAAAAATTAAAATAACACCATGGAAATACAATAACAAAAACCAGACTATGGTAAAAAATAAATAAATAAAAAATAAAAAAAACCGGTCAGATATCAACAGGTTTCTTCATTTGCAATGTTTGGACTTTACTTAAAGCCTAATTTAAGTAAACACCTGTATTAAAAAATATTATGACCCAATCAAGGAGGTTTGAACACTGACTAGATATTTGATGGTAACAATGAATTATAATTTTAGTTATAATTTTTAAAACAGTTCTTTATCCTTTGAAATAAATACTGAAATATTGATAAAATGACATGCAATCAGAAATTTTGTTTCAAAATAATTGAGGAAGGAGACCTGACATAGAAAAATGAAGATGAACTTGGAGTTGATAATTGTTGAAACTGTGCAATGAGTACTAGTGGTTTGTTTTACTGGTTTCTCTCTACCTTCTGTACATGCTTGAAATTTCCTATAAAATGTATTTTCATTTATATGAAATCGGACTCTTAAAATCGATCTCAGCAGCTGTGTACAGCAACACAACTTTATACTGCAGGTAGGATGTCAAGAGAATATTGGAATCCAGGCCTAAGAATTATCATTTCAATTCAAATCTGAAGTGTTATAATGGAAATGATTTGAAATCAGATGAACTAGTTCAAATCCTAACTTGATCAGTCATACATATACACAAGAACCACACATTTAGGAGAGCTCTTATTCATCTTTGCCAATTCCTAATCATTATTCCTTCCTCCTAAAATTCCACAGCTCCTTTGAAATACATGGCTTTTAACTTTACCACCTGCTGCCTCTGCTTTTTGTAGTCATATACCAACTTTTCCCTTCATTCATTCCAGTATCTACCTCACTCTCTTTGCCATTCTTCTTGTCATCATCCTGGGTGATGTCATTATTCACAAAAAGGATCCATCCAATACCCTGGCCTGTTGTGTTCTTGAACTTCTCTTTTCCTCTACCACCTCAGTTACCCAAGCCCAGAGTCACACATTAGAATTTGTCATAACCAATAACTGCAAATTCTCCAGACACCAATTCCAGTTTCCTAGCTCACTCCCTCCAACACCCAGACTCCAGCAATATGTTAAGCCCACCATCCCTCCCGTCTATCACTGTCCTTCAGTCCTTTCTTCCATGCTTTCTCAGTTTCGATTGCATGATCCTTATAAAATCACTATTTTAAAAATTTATAACAAAAATTATAATTCCTCATTATCATCAAATATCTAGTCAGTGTTCAAACCTCCCTGATTGGCTCTGCTCAAGGTTACAAAGTTTCAGTTACAGAAGATAAATAAATCCCAGATACCAGGGCCTCCACTTGGGTTGCTGGGAGGGGGCGTGGCCAGCCTGCAATCCACCACAGGCCCTTCGCCCAGGCCACCCCACTCCCCAAGGGAACCCTACCATGAACCAGGACACTCTTCAGGGCACACCAGCTGGCCCCCACCCATGAACCCCTCTATCCTATCTAATAAAAGAGTAATATGCAGATTGACTGTCACTCCAACACACAAAATGGCTGGCCCCATGTGGTCAAAAATGGCCACCCCCATGTGGGCACAAGATGGCCACCACAAGATGGCCAACAGGGGAGGGCAGTTGTGGGCAATCAGGCCAGCAGGGGAGGGTGGTTGGAAAGGACCAGGCCTGCAAAGGAACGCAGTTGGGGGCAATCAAGCCTGCAAGGGAGGGCAGTTAGGGGTGACCAGGCCTGCAGGGGAGGGCAGTTAGGGGCAATCAGGCTGGCAGGGGAGTGGACAGGGAGTGATCAGACTGGTAGGCAGAAGAGGTTAGGGGCAGTCAGAAAGGCAGGCAATCGAGCAATTAGGAGCTAGCAGTCCTGGATTGTGAGAGGGATCCCAGATTGGAGAAGGTGCAGGGTCGGTTGAGGGACATCCCCCAACCCCATGCATGAATTATGCTTTGATTGGTTGAATGGCAGACTGGTCTACCTGACACTTAGCATATTAGGCTTTTATTATATAGTATGTAGACACATGGTATTTGCTAGTGTATCTGATCTAACATGTCTGAGGAAAAAAAACATAAAACTTATTTTACAACAAGAATGTCATATGATTCAATATGGAATGTCATTTCTACCAGAATCTCTATGCAATTACATTGAAAAAATACACCCAAAACAAAACTGTTTTTCTTTGCATGCAGAAGAAGGTCACTAATCTGAAACCTTTATCTTTTTTTTTTTTACTATGCATACAAGTTAGCAATGGCATAATTACATACCCAGAAATTATCTAAATAAAAAGAGAACAAAGCTCCTAAACAAAGTTAATGCATAAGTCCAGACTGCCTAGAGGTATAAGAAGTTTTGCATCTCTGTTTATCCCAGGCGTAATTAAATAAACGCTTATTCAACATAGGAATCACTGTTGTATTTGGTTCAGATAGTACGGGCAGGGAGAAACAAGACAGTTCTTGCTCAGATAAAAGTTATTAATGAAAACTGAACATACACAGGTCCAGATAGTTTCTTCTAGAATGTAGTCATGACAAGTACAAAAAAATATCTGTGACGCAAAAAGGGCAACTAGTATTTTGAGCAAAACGCACACTCTGTCTCTTAATTACCAAACATGGACAGAATGCACACATCACCTATTTGAGGACTCTGGACAGCATATAGTAGCAGTTGGACTGAGGAACAGCACAGTTAAAAGGACCACCAAACTGGCGGTGAGCTTACCTTTTATTTTCTAGTATCCCTTGATCTGAATGCAATGCAGCCTCATACCTGGAGGTGGACACTGAGGCCCCCAAAAGGGAGAGCTCTAAGAGGAGCCCTCCACTCTTTCTCATAAAAGAATGAGAAATGGAAGGGAATTCCCAAGCTCAGAGAATGTACAGAAAGCCCTGAAGTTTTTTTCTCTTCTCTTTGTACTGTTCTAGTCCAGCTCCCAAGCAATCCCACTGGCAGTGATGGAGGACACAATGGAAGCCAACAGCAGCCTGCACTGCACGGAAGGAAAACCTTTCTCCAAATGATGAAGCTGTAGTCCAGAGATGGTGGGACAAACCCCCATTGCCTTTTTTTCTCTTTCAATCCTTCTGCTGCTTGGCCACAGATGCCAGCACAACCATAGACGGATATAGCAGAGAGTGGTGACAGACACCTTGGCTTGGTGGCCCAAGGACCAAAAGAAGAAGGACCAGGGAAGTGAAAAGAACCTAAGAGATTGCACCATGGACTGGATGCTTATATCTCCCCAAAACTCATCTGTTGAAATATAATCCCCAGTGTGACAGCGTTAGGAAGTGGAGCTTTTGGGTGGTGGTTAGGTCATGAAGGAGGATCCGTTATGAATAGGATTCATGTCCCTCTAAGAGAATCCCTAGAAAGCTCCCTCACCCCTTCCTTTCCACCATGTGAGGACACACAGAAAGAAGGCAGCCATTTATGAACCAAAGTGGGCCCTCATCAGACGCCAAATCTGCTAGTGCCTTGATCTTGAACTTTGCAGCCTTCACAACTGTCATGAGTAAACTGTTGTTTATGCCAGCAGCCTTGGTATTCTTGTTGTAGAGCCTTGAGCAGACTGAGACAGATTGTATATGAACTCATGGGCTACCGCTGAGTTATGTATATGTGCATTCGATCTGGGTCCATATACCAACGACTTTGAGAACTGAGCTAACAGATATACCACCACCCATCCCACATGAGCACCCGATGACCCATATGTGGGACAAACCTGAAAAGTGCTCCTAAGGTTTGAGTAGCTGAGCTGACATTGGAACCACAGCCCATAGAAGGTGGGTTGAAACTTGTAGCCTTAACCTAGTCAGATTGATGGTTTAAAAAAAAAAGAAAAAGAAAAAAATCAACATTCTCTATAGGGTTTAAACAAGACCCAGAGTTTTGGAATATAATATTCAATATGTCCAGGATACAATTCAAATTTACTCAGAACTAGGAAAATGTTGCATGGGAAAATAAAATCAATAGATATGAACACCATGATGACACGGATGGTGGAATTATCTAACAAAGACTTTAAAACAGCTATCATATAAATGCTTAAACAAGTAGAAAGATTCAGCAATTAAAAAAGAACAAATGGAAATTTTAGAAATGAAAAAGACAATGACCAAATAAAATACAAAAAACTTTACTGGATAGGCTTCAAAGAATGGTGACGACACAGAAAGAATCAGTATACTTGAAGGTATGTCAACAGGAATTTTCCTATCTGAACATCAGAGAAAAATGATTTTTAGAAAAATGAACAGAGCCTCAAGGGCTGGTTGGTTAATAACTAAAAGTTTAACATTCACGTCATCAGTGTCCCAGAGGGAGAGGAGAATGTAGTACTGAAAAAATATTTGCTGCTGTAATAACTGAAAACAGAATGTACTTGGGAATAGCAAAGTATGACAAAAGGAAAACATAAAAATTTAAGAAATTCAGCTAACTCCAAATAAGATAAAGCCAAAGAAATCCATGCCCAGACATCATGGACAACCTACTGAAAACTATAAAGAAAAACATCTTAAGTCCTAGCTGGTTTCACTCAGTGGATAGAGCATGAGCCTGGAGACTGAAGGGTCTCAAGTTCCATTCTGGTCAAGGACATATGCCCAGGTTGCAGGCTCGATCCCCAGTAGGGGCCATACAGGAGACAGCCAATCTATGACTCTGATCATTGATCTTTCTATAACTCTCTCTTCCTCTCTGAAATCAATAAAGATATATTTTTTAAGAAAAGAAAAACATCTTAAGAGGAGCCAGAGAAAAACTGCTCATTACCTATTGTCAGACAATGACTCAACTGATGGCAGATTTCTCATCAGAGCCATGGAGATCAGAAGAAAGTGTCACAACATCTTCAAATATTGAAAGAATGGTTAATTCTTAATCAAATATCTATCTATGTATTCTTTAGGAATAAAGGTGAAATTAAAAACATTTTCAGATAAAAGAAAACTAAGATAAATTCATTGCCAGTAAACCTGCTCTAAAAGAATTTTTTGAAAAAATTCTTGAAATAGAAATGATACCAGTAAAAAATGTGAGTGTTTCTTTAAAAACAAAGATTATTCATTCCATTTATGTTTAATCCAATTATTTATATATTGTGATTTAGCTTTACCATTCCATTACTTGTTTTCTGTGTGCCTCTTTTGTTTTCCCTTTTCTCCCCCTGCCTTTTTTATAGGTTTTGAACCCTCTTTAGTGTTCCATTTTATCTTATCTATGGTGATTTTGACTCTCTGTACAGCTTTCTTATTTGGGTTCTCTAAGAGTATAATATACATAATTTTCCATGAAAAATACAATGACCAACATTAAAAAAAAAAACAAAAAAACTTCACTGGATAGGCTTCCAGAATGGTGATGACACAGAAAGAATCTGAAAACAGAAGGGACACATAGTCTACTAAAAATCAGTATTTTACCACTTTAAGTGGAATGAAGAAACATACCAACATATGGGTTCTTTTACCCTCTCCTTTTATAATTGTCTTATTTCTTACTTCTACATATGTTGAAACCTCATCAGACAATGTTCTAATTTTTGCTTTCTACTATGAAATATATTTTAGGAAATTTAAGCGAAAACAATTATTATATGTGTCTAGATGTAGACCGTTTCCGTTGTTCCTCCTTCATTCCCTCAATGAAATTATCTGGTAGAATAAAATGGATGTTTCCCCCTCATCACGGCTGCCCAGGGTGCCACCTGCTGAGAGTCGAATCTGCCATCCTGGTGGTGGAGATGCATGAGAAAGGCACAGTGGTGGGAACGTACAGAATGTGCTTCGGAATAGCAAAGGGTCTGCTTTGAATTTTTAAAAAAAAATGGGGTTGGCTGCTGGCTGAGAGGAAGAGAGGTTTAACATGCTCTGGGGAGGAGTGTCTGAGGGAAGGCTGTGTACAAAAAGAGAAGTAAGGGCTTTTTCCCCAAATGGAAATTGCAACGGAGTAAGTAGCAGTTAAAGCCAAGACCTGTCAAGGTTGAAGGGAAGCAAAGATCTCATTCCCTAGCATTATGTTAACAAAAGAATGAGCCAAACTATAAACTAGTTCCCCATATAAACATTCCAAACTGCTCTAGGAAAAACACTGGGAGCTTGGCATGCTAAAGAGCCCAAGGAAATGTGTGAATGAGGTCAATGACCAGCTCAAGACAGAAAGGCAAAGGGGAATTAGGCCGATGAGTTATAACTGAAGTGGCAATCAATGAAGAAAATCTCCCTTTGGGATGATAGGGAGTAGGTCCTGGTCAATACTAGCAAGATCATTTACAGCAAGTTGCAAAGGCTGAAATTGAACTCATAATTTAATGAAAGGTTTTAAGAAAAACAATTTAATCTCTAAATACTAAAACATCCTAGAAACTTAAAATTCCGTCCTTTTAATACAATTTTGACTCCCCAAAATGGATACTTTCACCATGAATTATCTCAGCACCCTTTAGAGAGGCTTACAGTTCTGAACCAGTAATAATAGGATTACTAATGATTCTTGATGATCTATGGCCAGAAATAAAGGAAAGAAATGATACTGTCCTAAAAGACAAGCAACGGCTCTAAGATGCAACTTAGTTCATTTAATATGCCCTCTGAGCACAATAAAGCAATATTTAAAATATGGATTTGGTTTCAGGGATGTAAACTATTGTATAGGTCAGTGGTTTTCAGCCCTTTCATCTTATGGGACATGTAAACTAGTTAGTAAAATTCTGTGGCACACCAAAAATTATATTTTTTGCCAATCTGATTTTGATTCATTTACATCGGGTGGCTATTGTTGTGTTGGCTGTCGTCATTTTTTTTTATATGACAATCTGAGGGAAAAGAGGTCAGTGCCCCTGACTAAGATAGTCAGATATTGCATGTTTTAAAAACTCTTCCAGTACACCAGTGCCTCTTGGGGAACACCCATTGAAAATCATTGATAAAAGGAATATAGTTAATAATCCTACCTAATAAAAGAGTAATATGCAGATTGACCATCACTCCAACACACAAGAGGGCTGCCCCCATGTATGCCTTTTGTCATACTTTGCCCCTTTCTGGACACAAGATGGCCACCACAAGATGGCCAGCAGGGGAGGGCCATTGGGAGGTTTCAAGCCTGCAAGGGAGGGCAGTTGTGGGCAATCAATCGTACAGGGGAGGGCAGTTAGGGGTGACCAGGTCAGCAGAGGAGGGAAGTTGGGGCAAACCGGATGGCAGGGGAGAAGTTAGACATCAACTAGGCTGGCAGGGTAGTGGTTAGGGGGTTATCAGGCTGGCAGGCAGAGGTGGTTAGGGGCATTCAGGGAGGCAGGCAGGTGAGCAGTTTGATGCCAGCAGTCCTGGATTGTGAGAAGGATGTCCCACTGCCCATTTAGGCCCATTCCTACCGGGATCGGGCCTAAATGGGCAGTCAGACATCCCTGGAGGGGTCCTAGATTAGAGAGGGTGCAGGCTGGGCTGAGGGACATCCCCCTGCCCTGTGCACAAATTTTGTGCACCAGGCCTCTAGTAGTAAAATAACTATGTATGGTGTCACTTGGGTACTAGACTTATCAAGGGATCATTTCATAAATTATATAGATGTATAACTACCAGGCCACACACCAAAACTAATATATAGTGAATGACAACTGTAATTGAACATTTTTTATTTAAATGTGGATTTGGTTCCCCTGGCATAGTGCAATGTCCCAAAGACTTAAAAAGCTATCATTTAATTTTTTACTAGTGACAGAATATTTGTGAAGAAAGCTGCTTGATTTAATCATCATATCTACTTCTACTCAGAATTTTAAAGGTGTGCTCTTTCCTGAATTTTAACCATTCTAACCACTTTTTCATAGCTTCACAGCTTTTGCATGTGACCCTTGACCCTCAATACCTGCTCCCATACGTTGGCCTGACCCTTCCTTGTTTAAGTCCTTAGAGTCTTATTCTCATAACAGACATTTTGAACTTCCTCCCTCAGTCTACAAGGACCTACTTTATGTAGTTTCTGCCTGCCTTTCCATCCTCAACTCATACCACTCTCCCCCTCCCCTTCCAGCCACATGGCCACCTCCTGTTTCTCAGATCTGCAAACAGACTCGGTACGGGAATCGCTCTGTGCAGGGAACCCATGGCTGGCTCTTTCTCATCCTTAAGCCTCAGCTCAGATGTTACTGCAACAGAGTCTCTGGTGATAACAGATATCACCAACTAGAATTATCTTTTTATAGATATATTTTATTTGTTTGCTGACTATCTCTTCAATGAGGATGTAAGCTCCAGGGGGCAGGGACCAAGCACAGATAGACCCCAAATTATTCTTCAAGTTTCAGCTAAAATATTGTTGTTTCTGTCCTCAGTGGTCAATAGCTGGTAAGTGAACGAAAGGAAAAATGGGATAGGAATCTGGCAAAAGGCAGTGGTCTTCACATAGACACATAAATCAGACTGAGACTGTGAGAAAAATAAAGGATTCCTGAAATCGCAACAACACTGCAAGAAATCCAGGGTGTCAATACTATGGCATCATTTATAAGTAGGATGAATAAACAGGTTCAGTTATTATAAAAGAAATTGTTTCAAAGTTGCTCAGCTAATATTAAAATTGTAGCAACTTTTAAAATCTGAAAACCTGACGATACTTGCCACCTCAATTTATCACAGAGCTAATGATGGGAGCAAATAATTGAAAAGTTCTTCCAACTTGAATCAAAGCTTCTAAATAATAACTTCAGGAAGACTGTCTTTACATAAAAATGGGGGAAAGAAGTCATTGTTTAACATTGAATAATTAACTATTTCTAGCACAAGGGAGTCAGTTCTATTACAGTATATCTCTTAAGGAGAAGGTACCTTGCAATATATATATATATATATATGTATAATGTTAAATATTTTTTAAATAACTTATAAATATAACTTATGTTTTGCAATATAAAATATTAACATTAATAAGTAATCATGAAATACCTACTATGGAAGGTAATGTTTTAATATTATTTATGATAATAACCTAAACCAGCTGAACAGAATAACTTAGTTGTTACTCTCACTTTAAAAGAAGAAAGCTATTTTGATACGGACTTTTGCTAATAGAAAGTGCTAACTGCTGGAGATATTTAAAATATTTATAGCCCTAGCCTATTTGGCTCAGCGGATCAAGCATCGGCCTGCAGATTGAAGGTTCCCAGGTCAAGGGCACAGGTCTGGATTGCAGGCTCAATCCCCAGATGGGGGCGTGCAGGAGGCAGCCCAACAATTATTTTTTTCATTATTGGTGTTTCAATCTCTCTCTCCCTCTCTCTTCTTCTCTGAAATCAATAAAAATTGACAGTACCTCTGATACACCCACTAGCCACGCCCACCAGCCAATCAGGAGCAAATGAACCCCAACCAAGATGGCTGCAGCCACTGACAGCAGGAGGGAGGCTTGGGTTTCCCCAGCAATGGAGGAAGCCAAGCTTTCCACCTGCCCTTGCCAGCCTAGGCCTCCACTCAATGCTACAAAGTTTCAATTATAAAAGATACATAATCCCAACAGAAATGGCGGCAGCCAAGGAGCTGGAGAGAACGGAGGCTGGGGTTGCCAGGGCGATGGAGGAAGCCAAGTTTCTGCAGCCCTAGCACCTAGGCCTCCACTCTAGGCTACAAAGTTTCAATTATAGAAGGTAAATATCCCAAGAGAAATGGCTGTTGCCACAGAGCAAGGGGGAAGGCTTGGCTCTGCTCCAGGCTACAAAGTTTCAATTATAGAACATAAATTAATCCCAGATTCCAGGGCCTCCATTTGGGTCGCTGGGGGTGTAGCTGGCCTGCAAACCAACACAGGCCCCTCACCCAGGCCACTCCACACCTCAAGGGAACCCCCACCCTGGTCCAGGACACACTTCAGGGCAAGCCAGCCAGCCCCCATCTGTGCACCAGACCTCTATCCTATCTAATAAAAGAGTAATATGCAGATTGACTATCACCCCAACACACAAGAGGGCTGCCCCCATGTGGACACAAGATGGCCACTACAAGATGGCCAGCAGGGGAGGGCTGTTGGGAGGTTCCTGGCTTGCAAGGGGGGCAGTTAGGGGTGATCAAGCCTTCAGGGGAGGGCAGTTAGGGGTGACCAGGCCGGCAAAGGAAGGAAGTTGGGGGCAAACAGGCTGGCAGAAGAGCAGTTAGACATCAATTAGGCTGGCAGGGTAGTGTGATCAGTCTGGCAGGCAGAAGTGGTTAGAGGCAATCAAGGAGGCAGGCAGGTGAGTTTGGAGCCAGCAGTCCTGGATTATGAGAAGGATGTCCGACTGCCCATTTAGGCCTGATCCCACCAGGACTAAATGGGCAGTCGGACATCCCTCGAGGGGTCCCAGATTGAAGAGGGTGCACGCTGGGCTGAGGGACACCCTCCCTCACCACCACCCCCCGATGTTATCTGTTGAGTGGAAGTCTTAATCTTTCTTCTAATTACCTTTCTCCCTGAATAAATTGCCAATGACCTTCATACAAATAACTTACATTTTCATAACATTTCCATTTTTAAAATTTGTATTTATTGATCTGAGAGAGAGAGAGAGAGAGAGGCATTGATTTGTTGTTCCACTTACTCATACATTCATTGGTTGATTCTTGCATGAGTCCTGACAGGGGATTAAGACCCAAAACCTTGAGTATTGGATGATGCTCTAACCAACTACACTACCTGGCCAGAGCCTCATCGCACTTTCAATTTGTTATTTAATCTGTCTTCGTTTTAGAGCAAATTTTAGGTAGGAATTTATCCTCCAGCAGTGAATATCAAAGATCACTCCAATTTTCCCTTCCAATTGAAATCAGCTGTACTACTTAAAAAACACTAAAAATTTCAATATTTTTTAATGGAAGCATTAACACCATAAATTATGGTAGACAGAAGCATCTCAGTGTCACCTGAAAGTCATCTCAGGCCTAGCTGGTTTGGCTCAGTGGATAGAGCGTCGGCCTGAGGACTGAAGGGTCCCGGGTTTGATTCCGGTCAAGGGCATGTACCTTGGTTGTGGGCACATCCCCAGTGGGGAGTGTGCAGGAGGCAGCTGATCGATGTTTCTCTCTCATCAATGTTTCTAGCTCTTTCTCCCTCTCCCTTCCTCTCTGAAAAAAAAAAAATCAATAAAAGATATAAAAAATAAAAGTCATCTCAAATGAGTAAAACACTGTCCCCAAGAACAACACACGAGCCGAGCCTCAAGGGCATCCATCAAGTGCACGTGCTGAGCTGCTCTTTGGAGCTGTGGTTTACAAAGGGCTTGTTCCTATTGGCTGCTATAAACAAAATACGAATCATTGTATCATCTCTTAAGGGGAGTTTAGAAAAAAATACCAGGCATAGTTTCAAGTGTGGCAATTTATACAAGTGCCTCTCTAAATACATGTTTTGGGATTGTTACTAAGCCGGGTAATCAGGGGCATTCCCACTTTTACTAAGGCATATTTGTGTGACAGATTAGACCTTGTTTAGGCACCTACTTACAGGTCAAAGCCTGCAGGCCTTGAAAGGAGAAAGCAGGGAGCTCACCCAGCCCGGCCTCGCTCCCAGGCAGCTGTGTAATCCCAC
The DNA here is from genome assembly GCA_027563665.1 of Antrozous pallidus. Taxonomy (NCBI): domain Eukaryota; kingdom Metazoa; phylum Chordata; class Mammalia; order Chiroptera; family Vespertilionidae; genus Antrozous; species Antrozous pallidus. Next base: position 146,871,290 of record CM050508.1, on the reverse strand, counting down.
TGAACCAGTTTGGCAGCTCGCAGTCGCTGCGGCAGCCAGCAGATAAGACCCTCCTGGAAAGCCTGATAGTCCCGTCAATAAGGAAACGGCGGGAGAGCAAGTGGAATTTTCCAAAGCATCAAAACAGATTCTCCGATTTGAAAAAGTGTGGATGCTCCGTCGTGACAGGGAGCCCTTTGAGTAAGATTTTTGTTAAGGTTAGATGACAATTATTTGCTTCTTTAAGTCATAGGCAAATCTCAAACTCATCTTGGTCATAACAACCATTGTCTGTTTACCTGTTGCATCGCTGAAGCAAAATGAGGCCGATGGCCATAGCAACAAGACTAAGATTGCGTTTCCGCTGCTTTGTCAGCAATGGGTTGGAAGATGTTATACAAACAGAGCTTAGGTTTCCCATCTTTTTTTTTTTTTTTCTTCTTCACATTAGCGTGAGTTTTCATGCTTCTAGAAAGGAGCAAAAAGAGCGTCCCACCCACAACCTCCAATAGAGCGAGGTTTCCAGCCGGGGGAGGGATGGAGCTGTCCACCCCTGAGCCGATCCCACAGCTCCCCACGAGCATGTCCCTCTCAGGGACTGGAGAAGGGTCCAGAAATTCTGCCGAGTCTATACTTTTTGCTTTTCCAATCCCTGGTCTCTAAAAAGAGACTATGATTATTAAAACTAGATACCCACCACCCTCTCATTGTGGAAAAGAAAAAAAGTTACTGGAACATGATACTCGAGAAAACCATGAAGATGTTTCAGCCAAAGGGGGGAAAAAGAAAGAGTGAGTGGGTAGACAATAGTAAGAGGTCTGGAATGTAGAAGCCCAAGGGAGCCAGAAAAAAAGGGAAATGCGGTGCTGTATCTCGTGAAGCTGTTTGAAACAGCGCCCTATCTCACTGCGTCTGATGGCTCCTGGTTTATTCTTAGGGTGCTTTCACGGCTCGCTGTCCTTCCCCTTTAATACCACTTTGCAGTGTAAGGGGTCGAGTTCCTTTCAGGATTATGATTAGGCCTTCCTTTTCCAAACAGCTTTTCAGCAGTTTAAAAGAAGTTACATATCCATATGAATAGTCCCCCAAGATAGTAACGGAAAAAAAAAACCCCACACATTCTTTGGGGGTAGGCCATGATGAGACAAAGCGCTCTAAATCCGTTACAGTAATCTGATCACCACCAAAGGCAATCAAACTTCAGGAAGCAGGGCGGGGGATGAAACGGTGAAACAGGAGGTCCTGGAGTAAACACCAGGATACACTAAGGTCGTGGGCCATTGAAGAAAGAAAACTGAAGAGTTTCATTAAAAGTATGAAAAGGAAATAGATCCTACGAACGAGGTGCGGCGGCTGCGGAAGGCAGCGGAGTGGGCCTTGACCGCAGCCACGCCCGACGCCCCAGAGCTCTGCGGCCTTGGCCTTGCACCGGTCGGGTCATGGAAGACCCGCGGAGAGGCGCCAGCGCAGCCTCAGCCGGCTGTATTTCTCCAGAATTGTATATATCTAACAACCTGGAGTCCACCATGAGTGGACAGTTGGACCTAAGTGGGAAGCTAATCATCAAAGCTCAACGTGGAGAGGACATTGGACGAATTCCCATTCATAATGAAGATATTACTTATGATGAATTAGTGCTAACAATGCAAAGAGTTTTCAGAGAACTTCTGCGTAATGATGAAGTTATCATAAAGTATAAAGATGAAGATGGAGATCTTATAACAATTTTTGGTAGTTCTGACCTTTCCTTTGCAATTCAGCGCAGTAGAATACTGAAACTGACATTATTTGTTAATGGCCAACCAAGATCCCTTGAATCAAGTCAGGTGAAATATCTCCGTCGAGAACTCAGAGAACTTCGAAATAAAGGGGATCGCTTATTGGATAGCTTGGAACCACCTGGCAAACCGGGACCTTCCATTAGTATTCCTGAAAATGATACTATGGATGGTAGCGAAGAAAAGCTTTCTGCTTTTGATTCTTCTGGGAAACAGTCTACTCAGGTTATGGCAGCAAGTATGTCAGCTTTTCATCCTTTAAAAAGCCAAGATGAAGTCAGTAAAAATGTCATGTCAGCGTTTGGCTTAACAGATGATCAGGTTTCAGGGCCACCCAGTGCTCCTGCAGAAGACCATTCAGGCACACCTGACAGCATTGCTTCCTCCTCCTCCGGAGCTCATCTCCCCCCCACCCCGAGTTCAGCCACCATATACAGGAACTCAGTCACAAGCAGTCAGATGTATCAACAGTACCCACAGCAGGCTGGTTATGGTGCTCAGCAGCCACAGGCACCACCTCAGCCAGCACAGCAGAATGCCATTCAGTATTCAGTAGGCTATAGTTAGCAGACTGAACCCCAGCAACCTCAGCAGATCCAGGGATATGGCCAGCAAGCAACTTCCCAAGCACAAGCTGCTGCCTTTTCTGATCAGCCTCAACAACTGCCTGCTCAACCGCCACAGCAGTACCAGGTGAGCAATTACCCTCCATATACTTACCTCAGTATGTGGAGGGTAATTCCAGTTCGATTCCAGTCAAGGACACAGACCTCCTTTGTTGGCTCCTCCTTGACCGAGGCCCTGGTCAGGGCATGTGCAGGAGGCAAGCAATCGATGTGCTTCTCTCACATCAATATTTCTGTTGTTGTAGAATGGGAATTTTTGAGCACTACTGAGACCATGGACTATGCCCCAGATAGAGTAGTCAGTGCTGACACCAGGTCAAGCCTTGAGATATGGTCTCATGGCCCCTTCCCAGCACTTAGGCCTTGCAAGATAGAACACCGTCAGCTTTCTGAAGAACAGGATGACCCTGTGGGTAGCATGGTCATCAATGGCATGACTCTGATGTAGCTTGGGGAAAACTGTTTTATCTTAGGTTGCTTGTTGTGCAAAAACAGGATGTGGTTAATGTGCTTAAACGTGGTCTTGCACAAAGGGTCGGGGCTGCTCTCTGGTCTCCCCGAGTTAGGATGGCAGAGCAGTCTCCAGCCCGGGTAATAAAGGCCCTCTAAAGTTTAATTTGGTCTGGGCTCCAGTGATCTTTCACTCACCTCTGCTCCATAACACTCTCTGTCTTTCCCTCTCTACCACTCTCTCAAAAAATCATTGGAAAGAATATCTTAGGGTGAGAATTAAAAACAAACAAGCAAACAAACAAAAAACCAAAAATATATTGTTTGGAGTTGGCTGTTTTTAATCAGATACTTTTATGTTCTATGGTATGTATGTATGTGTGTGTAATAGACACGAATTTCATCTTTCTTGTATAAACTACATCATGAAGATCCCTCCATGAAAATTGGTGCAGTTCTAAACTCATTCTTTTTAAGGAGTGCATAGTTTTCTTTCATTATATGAATGAGCCATACTTTAATTAATCATTTTTCTACCTAATGTCTAATGTTTAAGTTTTTTTCTACTGGCAAACAAAGATGCAATAAGCATCCTAATCATATATTCCTCCATACTGGTACATTTATTTAAATGAAAAAAAAATGTTTTCTTTGGGCAGCAATTTAAAAAAAGGATAGGAAAGGAATTAATCCCTTTCAGAAGGGATTAAGGCACTGGGAAGGCATCCGAGCATTCTATATTGGCCCCTCTGGCCCTTTTGCCAAGAGGGACCCTCTTCTTATTATCCAAATACACACAGCTGATGCTTGAACTTACAGTTCAAGCTGTTGCTGAAGCCTCTGGGCAGCTGGCACCATGGATCTCTCTCTCGACCAATTGCGTGAGCTGGGCCCTCTCTGGAGAAGAAACCTGGGTCACCCGAGATATGTGATCAGTACCGGGACCCCGCCAGCAGGCGAAGGGACCCCAAGGCAGGTGCTGGACGTGGAGGCCATGGGGGCATAGACTACAAAGGAGACAGGACTGAATCTCACATGACCCTGTTTGGCCCTGGAGGATGGCTGGTTAGCCAGAGACGGGCAAGATTCCTCAGGGAAGGAACAACCTAAGACAGGCACAGTCACAGAGGGGCCAACAGGAGGGAACTAAAAGGTCAACAGAGGTGGGGCACAGACCCTCATCCACAAACCTTGCAGGGGCTTGAATTCTCACCCCTCCTGAGGAAGGTCTCCTACCCCCACGGCTGCTTCGCCTCCCATGCACAACTCACACCGGGACCCAGGTGGCAGACAGAGACTCGGCCAGCAATAGCTGCCCTATATCTAAATTTAGTTTATTACCAGGAATGCTGAGGACCTACTCAAAAAATGCAAATATTCCTTTCCACAAGTATTTACTGGGTAAACTAAGATTTCTGCTTGAGTATTAAAATTGACAGTAAAATAGTAATCAAGTTTTCAGATTAATTTAAATTGGCCAAGTGAAATAAGTGAATACTCAAGAAAATCTAAGTGTACTGGACAAAAAGCTTTTCCTAAAACATTAACTAAAATATCTATTAGTAGTTCATCTCACTGCAAAATTGCCTAATATCCAAAGAACCTAAAGCAGTCGTATTTGTGTGCAAAAATTAAAATTTAAAATTACCAAGACTGCAAGATAAAATTTCCAAAAGTCCCCATTAACCAAAAAAGGGGAGGGGGCAGTGGGGTAATATCATGTAAGGAAAAATATCCTATAAGTAAAATACATGTAGAAAATTCTTACTCCAGAAAAGAAAATTCCATTTGTAAAACCAACTGCAGGACACCCATGAAAATACACACATGGTGTCAAAATAAGCCAAAGGAAAATCATTTAGGCAAAAATAAAAAGAATCCCAAGTCTATTTTGCAGAGAGGATCCCTTTGTTAACCTTTGGTCGAGAATGTGTTTGTGTGTTTTCAGAGAACAACTCCAAGACCATGTGGGTTCCTGCGACAGTGAGGAACTGACGTGCCTGTTCCAGCCACGAGGACGGTCCAGAGATGGGGGACGCTGACGACACCTTGCCATGCTAGCAGTCGGCAGCTGTGTGTGGCTGCAGGCAGCCCAGGACCACACCAGAGAGGATGGATCTTGCATTGCCACGATGTGTCCACCATCTGGATACCATTGCTGACATGTACACATGAAGAACTATTTGACATTGAAACTGGGACTCAGAACAGTTGGACATTGAAACTGACACTCAGACATTTTTTGTTCTTATACGTTTGTTTCTAGTATGCAGAGGCAAGATATTTTTGAAGAAAAGAAACAGGGGGGAGTGATTGATATAGAGGAAGGGAGGCATTGAACAGACTGTCAAGCTACAGGGGGAAGGCTGGAGTGGATGGGAGGCGGATGCTGGGGGAGATCAATCGAAGGACTTGTATGCATGCATATGAGCATAACCAATGAATGAAAGACACTGGGGTGGGGAGGGGGGCAGGTGGGGACATGTGCTAGGGTTAAGGGAGGCTGGGGGGAGAATATTGGCGGGGGGGAAGGAAAACATATGCACTACTATTAAATATAGTTATATTGTAAATAAAAAAGATAAAAAGATAAAAAATAATAAAATAAAATATTTCCTCTAATTAAAAAAATAAAAAAATAAAATAAATAAATGAAAAAAATGTTTTATAAGAGTAGATTGCTAGAAAGAGAGTATGTATATTTTTTAATTTTAGTTTTCAAAAGTGTAACAAATCACATTTCTACTAGTAATGTAGGAGTGTCCCTTTCTGCATATTCCTAAAAGCAGTAGCTGTTTTCTCTCTTTTTTATTTTTGCCAATCTGATGTCTATAAAGGGAGTTCAAATTGTTGTTACTTTAATTTGCAATTCCCTGAGTTCTCATGAGACTGGCATCTTGGCATCTTTTTCTGTATCTAGTGGCCATCTTGGATTTGCTCTTAGGTAAATTTACATAAATTGCCTTTTTACACTCTTATCCATTTTCTAATAAGTTACTTTTTTAAAAGCCTTTTTTTAGTAAAAGATTTTAAAATGTTACACATATATATGTACATATGTATCTCTCTATACAAAAGGCCTAATATGCAAGTTGTCCCCACAGGAGTTCAACCGGGACACCCATCACTTGCTATGTGGTGCAGTGACCATCAGGGGGTGGTGTGGAACTAAGGGAGACCCCATCCAGCAACCGGCAGCTGGCAGCCAGCAGCCAGGAAAGGGAGGCCCCAGCTGACAGCTGGAAGGTCCCAATCACCATCCAAGCCTAGGGACCCTACCCAATCATGAATTCTGTGCACTGGGCCTCTAGTGTGTGTGTGTGTGTGTGTGTGTGTGTGTGTGTGTGTGTGTGTGTGTATTTGAGAAGTTATCTATTTTACCTTTTCATATTTTATTGATTTTTCACAGAAAGGAAGGGAGAGGAATAGAACATCAGAAACAATGATGAGAGAAACATCCATCAGCTGCCTCTTGCACACGCCCTGCTGGGGATGTGCCCGCAGCCAAGGTACATGCCCTTGACCAGAATCAAACCTGGGACCCTTCAGTCTGCAGGCCGATGGATGCTCTATCCACTGAGGCAAACCGGTTTCAGCTATTTTTACTTTTATAAATTCTGAGTTTCCTGCTAAAAATCTCTCCAATGTCTAGGGCTAAGATTCCATTGTTACAGTTTTTACATTTAAATTTCAAATCCATCTAAAGTTATGCTTATATATAATACTACAGGCCCGGTGCCTGGCCTGCCCTGTCTTACAGTCCAGGAGCCCTCATGGGCAGAAGGCAACCTGGTAATCAGGAGAAGGCGATGCCCCACCACACACCTCCGCTGCTGCCATTGCCGGCATCGCAAACCTCGGCCGGCCCTGGTTACTTGAGCCTCATGCAGCCCTGGGCAGCTGGGTAGCCGCCATCTGAGGTTTGCCTGCACCTCAGGCCAGCCCTGGGTGGCTGGGCAGCTGCCATACAACGAGAATGACCAGTTACAATTTCTTGAGCATTTATTATTAGTCAAGAATTTCTGTTTGAATTATCTCAGGTTGTAAAATACTTGCTCGTGTTACTTGAATTTTATGGATAAGAAAGTGAGGCTCAGACAGTTTAAGTGATTCGCCCAGGGTCACAGGTGGTAAGGAGCTGGGCCAGAAACTGAATTTATGATGGCTGAACCCAAAGTCCAGGTCTTATCCATTAGGCCAGAATAGCAAATGCAGTGCAGCTGTGCCCATGATATGCTGTATAAACACAGCTATGCTTCAAAGCCTCTGTTACACTTTAAAGTGGCAAAATTAGGCTTTGATTCACATAGGTTGGCACGAGGAAGCTTCTTAGAGATTATCCAACACAACCCTTTTGATTTTCTTGAAAAGAAGTTGTGTTTGCTGGAATAAAGTTAGACGGTGCAGTGGCTCAGAAAAGGGTTTTTTTTTCTCCCATGTGATAGTTTCAGTGCAGATGGCCCGGGTCTTTAGCACAGCCTTGCTCCTCATGCTCACTTGGGGATCCAGGTTCCTTCCAGGGAATTGCTGTGCCCTTTCCTAGGGCTTCTCATCAAAGCGAGCTCACCACATCCAAGTTCCAACCAGCAATTAGTAGGGAGAGAACACACACAGGTACATGTAAGCCCAGCCCCCAAAACATTAACGAAAACTGAAGGGGAAGGAGGGAGAAGGCCAAAGGCAGGAATATGTAGAGGAAAACAAGAGAAAATGACAATCTTTTGTGTTTTATTTTTTTGTTTTGTTTTGTTTTGCAATAGGAGGAGAGATTAGGTGCTCAAAGCAAATAATCTTACTAGCCACAGGTTAAACAAAACATACATCAGAGGACAGAACTGCTTTCTGCTTTTCCCCTTTTTCCTTTCTCTCTCCTTTCTCTTATTTCAAGTCTACGTATGACTAAGAAAAGCCTGGAAAGTGTAAATGAGCAAATACCTCATCAATCAGCAGAAACAAGGCTGAAATACAGGACAGGACGTACTTCCATCCTGAAATAGGTAGCTGGGATGCCAACACTGAGATATTCTGGTTAATGAAACTTTCCATTTAACGAGTAGTTAATCGAAAATATCTTTTGCTTGTTTTGTGTTTTAAATTCAATTAAACATTTTAAAGTAAGCAATGAAGTCACACATGGTTCAAAAATAAAAATGATACAGATGATGATAAAAGACTCTGGTAGCATTAAACATTGTCCTTAAAAAAACAAAATCAAAATGATATAGGTTTCTCCAGAGAAATTTCCCACCCCATCCCCATCCTTGTCGTGAAAATGTACTGGACAATTAGGAGATGACTTTATCCTGGCTGTTATAAAGGGGGTATGTTGATTCATGAGGGGTGTCTGAGAGAACAGGAAGGGGACAGGTTAACAAGGGAGTCATCCATGCCAGTCTTATGGGAGTCTGGAGGAAGAATGCAGATGGGTCTTATTTCAGACAGCAGGAGGGTCCTTTGTTATTTTCTGGAACACAAAGGGTTGGGGGATTTCTTAACCTTCACTGTTTTCCTGGAGCCCAGGGCTCTGTCAAGTTAAACATTATCACTATTTACCCCAAATCCCCCCACTCTCTATAGTTGAATACTTTTATTGGTGTCTTGTGTATTGTAACAGTATTTCCTTATACAAACTCAAGCAAATATGACTATTTTATTTTTCTTGAAGACTTAATGTTTTTTTTCCACTTTGGCAGGACTTTTTTTTATGGATTTGAGAGAGAGAGAGAGAGAGAGAGAGAGAGAGAGAGAGAGAGAGAGAGAGAGAAACAAGGACCTGTTGTCCCATCCATTTATGCATTAATTGGTTGATTCTTGTATGTGTCTTGATGGGGGATCGAACCCATAATCTTGATACATTGGGACTCTGCTCTAACCAACTGAGCTACCCAGCCAGGGCCAGTTTCTTTTTAGAGCAGTTTTAGGTCCACGGGCAAATTGAGAGAAAGATGCAGAGATTTCCCATAGAACTCTTGTCTGCACACACCCACAGCCTCCCCTATTATCAACATGCTCCACCAGAGGGCTACATTTATTACAACTGATGAGATGACATTGGTACAAAATAATCACCCAGAGTCCATACTTTACATTACAGTTCACTCTGGGTGTTTTACGTACCATGGGTTTGAACACGTGTATTCATCATTACAGTATCACACAGAGTATTTTGACTGCCCTAAAAACGCTCTGTGTTCTACCTCTTCATCCTTCCCACTCACCCCAGCTCCTGGAAACCCCTGATCTTCATATTGTCTCCATAGTTTTGCCTTTCCTAGGATATCATGCAGTGAATCATACAGTTTATATAGCCTTTTCAGATTGGCCTCTTTTATTTAATAGTATGTACTTGTTTGTTTTCATGTCCTTTCATGACTTGATAACTCATTTCTTTTTAGTGCTGATTAATATTCTATTGTCTGGTGAATATATATTCTTATCCTTCTTCCTCCCTTTTAAAAAAGATATTTATATACTTTTTATTGAGAGAAAGGGAGAGGCAGAGAGAGATAGAAACATCAATGATGAGAATCATTGATATAGGCTGCCTCCTGCATGCCCCCTACTGGGGGGGTCAAACCCACAATCCAGGCATGTGCCCTGACCAGGAATCAAACCATAACCTCCTGGTTCATAGGTCAACACTCAACTAATGAGCCACACAAGCTGGGGCATTATACTCCCCTTTCTTACACAAAAAGTAAAAAGAAGCATAGTACACATAATTTCTGCAACTTGCTTTCTTTTCATTTTATAATACTATTAGAGGCCCAATGCATGAAATTTGTGTATTCCTTCTCCCAGCTGCCGGCACTGGCTTTCCTCCGGCACTGAGACCCAGGCTTCCCTCACAGAGGGAGGCCCTGCCCACCTGCCACAGCCCGCCAGTCGGTGGCCTGGGCCTCCCTCTTTGGGGCAATCATGGAGCCCCTGATTGATTGTCCCACCAGCCAGTGGCCTGGGCCTCCCTCTGCAGGGTGATAATGGGGCGATGGCCAAGCCCCTGACCAATCGCATTGCACCCGCCTTGGCTGGCCTGGTGCCAGTGGGTGCCATAGTGTGGTCCCAGATGGTCATCTGGATGGTCGTCCAGATGGCCACTCTACTGTTCGGCCGTTGGGTCGATTTGCATATTATGCTTTCATTATATATGATTATATCCTGGATATCTTTTCATATCCATAGAGATGTTTTATTTTCTTTATTTTTCTCCACTGCATACTACAGTAGGTCCCCAGATTAAGTTGGAGATCTGTTCCTATGGTGCGATGTAATGCGATTTTCTCTGAAAGTCGGAACCCACTTACATGGGCACCTACGTCACTCACATGGAACTCATACACAGCAGTAATAAAGTGAAACAGTAAAAAAATTTCAAAAGAAAGATAATAATTCCAGACCTTTATTTGTGGTAAATAATAATAAAAACATAAAGCACATATGTACATATGTTGAAATGATGGAACTTTTTAAATAAATAAATGGGAGATGGCAACATAACCACGAAATGACCTATGTTGAGTCCAACGTAACCCGAGGACTGCCTGTATTCTATTGTGTGGACAAACCATTGTTATTTAACCAGCCCCCTATGACACTTGAATTACTTCCAATGTTTTGATATTATAAACAACTAGAGGCCCGTTGCTTGATATTTGTGTAAGAATAGGCCTTCCTTCTCTTGGCTTCACTCCCAGCTGCCTGAGAGCTGGCAAGTCCTCACTTCCATCTGGAGCACCACTCCAGTAGCTTCCTTCATCGCCCCCCTTCTCCCCTTCCCCTGATAGCAGGCTTCACACCACTCCATTCCTGCATATGCAAATTAAACTCTATCTTTGTTGGGTTAGTTTGCATTCTCACTCTGATTGGCTGTGGGCATAGTGGAGTGATGGTTAATTTGCATGTTTCTCTTTTATTAGGTAAGCTATATCAATAAATAACCTTAAATATATATCATAGTATTTTACATGTACCAGCATATCTACAGAATAAATTCCCAAAGGTGGGATTTGCTAGGTTAATAGGCAAATATATTTATTACTAGAAGCCCGATGCATGAAGATTCATGCTAGAATGGGCTTTCCTTTCCCTGGCTGCCGGCACTCCCTTTCCACTCCAACCCAGGCCCTGTCCACTCAGGCCCTGGAGCCACCTCTTTCCACTTCAGCCCCTCCTTCCCGCGCTGCCCAGAGGCCCTGGGAGACTGGGGGTGGGCAAAACGCCCGTGTCATCGCAAGGACAATGAAGCAAGCATCCCACCCCCAACACTCAGTGCTTGTGTATGTAAGTTAACTGCCACCTTTGTTGATTTAATTTGCTTACCACTCCTGATTGGCAATTTACATGTCTTTCTATTATTAGGTAAGATTTCTGTAGATTGTGCCCAATTGCTCCACAGGGCTTGGGTCATTTTGCCCTCTTACCTGCACTTTGTGAGTATCCTGTGTTCCCATCGCCTCTACAGAGTGAGTTCTCAAGTGGAGTTATTCTAATCCAGTTGGCGAGAAATAGTATTTCATAGTAGTATTAATTTGCATTTCTCTCAAAATTGTCTATTTGATCCAACAACTATTTTGAAAAATCCTTTAGAAAACAGACTCTACTGAAGATGCTGACCCCTTGAATAATCACTGGTGGATCACCCCCTCTCACCTCCACACCCGTGCAAACCCACATGAGCCTTCCACAGGTGGAGAACAGCATGTCTCCAAGTTCATTCTCAAATATTACCGGCTGCTCTCGGGATTCTGTGCTCAAATACATTTGAGACACCAGCAAAGAGGGTAAAGAGGCTTCTTTACTGAATGACTCCTCAGAGTTCATTGTGGATTTCTAGCAGGAAGGAATCCTAGAAGGGTCAGTGAAGCCCTTTCCTTAGAGCATCTGCAGTAGTCTTCCTAGAGCACACTTTTTAAAACATTAATAGAGAAACTTTATACTGAATCAAGGGCCAACCCTGAGAAGTAATTGTAGGGGTGTGTGTGTGTGTGTGTGTGTGTGTGTGTGTGTGTGTGTGTTAGTAAATATTCTTGTTTTCTTAAAACATTTTTTCTAAACATTGAGAGGGGTGGAGAGGGTGGAGAGTGAGGATCCCAGTTAATTGAAGGTTATTAATAGTTGGATTAGCTGAGGTACAGGGTCAGAATCGGATTTGGGGCCAATCCAGGGAAATAAGAACATTGGTAAACAGCTCTTTACTCATCCTTTTTTCCCTTGGGGCCTTGCTCCTTGACAAAAGGCCGGCAGGAGAAGACCTGGCAAGGAGAAGACTCACTTGCTGTAAGATGCTAAGGGCTGGTTCATTTGTTAGATTACTTATTGAACAATTTCTCACTTTATTGCCTTATGCTGGGTCCCTCAATTTGTCCCACAAGAAATGTAAGGCCGGCTGATGCTCCAGCAGACCCTAATCCAGTAAAATGTATGCCCTGCAGCAAGGCAACAATGTAAGAGATTAAGTGACAAGATGAGAGTTAGGATAATGTTACTTCTCCCAGGGAGCTCCTCTCTTGGGAGTCTGCTTTTAACTCTCTGGTAAAGCTGTGCTGGGAGCTCTCCTGGAATTTCCCCAATTCTACAAGCCCGATAAGGAGGCATTTTCTTTCTTTCCTTTTTTTTTTTTAATATATTTTTATTGATTTCAGATATGAAGGGAGAAGAAGAGACAGAAATACCATCATTGATTGGCTGCCTCCTGCATGCTAAGCTCCACACTGGGGACGGAGCCCACAACCTAGGCATGTGCCCCTGACCAGAATGGAACCTGGGACCGTTCAGTTGCAGGCTGACACTCTTTCCATTCAGCCAAACAGGCCAGGTCTTTCCTTCTTTTTGAAGTGTATGTTCTCATGCACTCTCCTTACTTAGTTGTGTAGCTTTGGATACCTCCTGCAGTGGGGTAAGCCGGCTGCTGTGGGGAATCCAAGAGGCCTGGCTTGAAAGCCCAGGGTATTCCCTTCAGTAGCCTTTGGCTCCACCTAAGGTTTTTCTCTGTTAATTGCAATAATATGACCAATAATGTAGCAGTGGGAGGGAAAAACCGCTGTCTACTTCATTGTTGTTTTCCCCCAGTCTTCTTTTCAACCTCCGATTTTGTGTTTATTTTACAGTAGCCACAAATTCCTTTTGCTGTGGGTAAAATGAGCATGCTCTGAATCTGAGCTCTGGTGAGTAGCTTTTTGGAATCGGGGTAGCTTTGGGGGCAGTCTAAAAAGAAACGTGTTTTTTTTGTTTTGTTTTGTTTTGTTTTCAAAACAGCTGAAAAGAGGACTTATTTTTGAAATGCCAAATTGGTGTTATAAGGGCTTGGCTTCTGGCAAGAGACTTGATATTTGGGATTTCAAGGAGATATTAAAAAAAATTTGAAAGTACCTGTTTTTATGTGGTTTCAAGCATTAGGAACAATAAGTCAAGCAAACTGGATGCACTTTACAAAAGGCTCCGTCTTGAGTGCTACAATCAAATACGACAACCAAATACAGAGATGTTCATCGTAGTGGTGAAAATATATGAAAATAATTTTAATGTCCAATAGATAAATGAAAATAAAAATTAAGCTTCTGAAGTACTCTTAATGGAATTGATGTTTATTGTTCTGAATATATATAGATATGCATAGAAAAACACTCAAAGAAAATACTTTACATCAAAATGTTAAATGGATAAAAGTGATTTTCATTTTCTTGATTTTGTTCTTTTTTTTTTAGAACTTCTACAGTGAACATGTATCATTTTCATAATCAGAAAATGACCATTATTATTATAAAGAATTTATACCTAATATTCATTTTATGAGAATTGAAATGTGACTTAAATATAAAGAATTGTTATTGTATTTTTGTGTAAACATTGTTCCTGTCCTTGAAAAGGCTAAATATACTTGTAGTAAAGAAAGCACTTAATTTTTTTTTTTTTCTTCTGTGACATACAGATTTTTTTGGCACTACTGTGAGGCAATAGAAAACCTGTTCTCCGTCACTGTTTATCACATTTTCACAAATCCCAGTTGGAAAAAAATAGTTGAAATTATGGTAATGCTAAGAAAATTTAATCTTCTCTTCAACTAACTCTCTGGAGCTTAAAAAAAAAAATTCAACAGTAGGCTGTGTGATCTGAAAAAACAACCACCTCCTGGGCAAAAGATTAAATTAGGAACTCTGGTTTGGCTACCCAGCAAGACTGACATAGGATAGCCTTGATACTGTTACAGTGGAAACAAAAGTGGAAAAAGAATAGAAAAACCTAGGCAGTTTATAATTAGACAAAGTGACTGGAGAAACCCAGCAACTTGTAAATAAGTCAAAAATACACAGGGCCTCAGCCAAATTATCTAGAAAATGCCACTTACTGTCTCAGGTGTTAAGTCCACATCACCAAGTTGGTGCCAGAGGCTCCTACTTGGCAATCCTATTACTTTAAACAAAAAAGCATCCACTTCTTTTTCACACAGTTGAAGCAGCAGGGCTAGGTGAGCTTTTTTCACGAGTGGTAGTGAATCCGGGGCTTTGGCTCAGAATGAAGTCACTAGCTCAGGGTTCCAGACAGTCTGCAATCCCAAAGTAAGCCCTGCTCCAGGGTGGCAGCTTGGTGTAGAGAGAAAAGCTTGAAAACTCAAAAACACCCTGCAGAGTAAGGGCATGATCTTTCTTCCCCAACCGTGGAACAGTCTAGAGAAATTAACCCTCTCATTTGTTAACCTCACTCACAGGCTTTAGCAGATCTGCAGGCCTGAATGGCTCAGGGAATTGCCCTAACTGGTTTGGTATGGATGGAGGCAGGGGCAGCACGTACTTGGAGCTCATTTAAATTAAGAGAGAGAGAAAAAAATCAAGACTGTATGCCTTACAGATATTTTTTAAAAATAAATTTTATTGATTTTTTACAGAGCAGCAGGGAGAGGGATAGAAAGTCAGAAACATCGATGAGAGAGACATCGATCAGCTGCCTCCTGCACGCCCCCCACCGGGGATGTGCCCATAGCCAAGGTACATGCCCTTGACCGGAATTGAACCCGGGACCCTTCAGTCCGCAGTCCGACGCTCTATCCACTGAGCCAAACCAGTCTCGGCTGCCTTACAGATTTGACATATGAATTCCAGATCTTATGGAAGACATTTTACTGTTAAGGCTTTTGGGCCACTTTTTGTAATTAAGGAGAAGATTGGAGGGGAAGGCCTGAAGGCAGAACATGGTAAAGAGAGGGAGATTCTATAGCTTCCTAAAACCTCAGGAGGGGTGTGTGTGTGTGTGTGTGTGTGTGTGTGTGTGTGTGTGTGTGTGTGTGTGTTTCCAAAATGAAAACTAGCAACAGAGTCTTAAAATCCCCCCCGATGTGAGCCTCAGAGGAGTTATTGTGTGAGTTATTGACTTGCTTATAGCTTTGCTGGTGGACACGTCACCTCCTTAGTTGGAAGTGCTTGTTTTGTTATTTCCTTGCAATTTCTCTCAGGAATTCTAAATTTAAAATGTTAATGCAAACCCACCAGTGTTCTTGGGAAGGTTGTTAGAATTTTTGCCCCATTTAGAAACTAAGACAGGTAATTATACCAGGAATAGAGCTGCACTTTTACTTCAATGATAGGCACCAAATCCTGTTTCTTCTCCTTTTTTCAGAAAATGGTAAAACACTGGGAAAGAACTGGAGTTCCAGACCCTGGGTACCAAAATATTACAGACACACAGGAAATGGCTTTTCAAATCCAGCCTGTAAACCTGTCATTTCATGGGCTTGTCTGTGAGCCTTGAAAAGAGAGGCGAAGATCACAGAGCAGACATTCCTACATCCTGGGAAGGCTGTACCGGGGTCCTCTGGAGGACTTCCCATGCCCCCGTGCTATGGTTCTAAACTCAAGCCATAATTTGAAATGTTAGAGAAAAGCCAATGAAATTTGAGGCAAAATTTGTGGCTTAAAACTATCTCACTTTGCTTTAAATAACAATCGACAAGCTAAAATACAGTTTTAAAGGGACAGGGATATATTCCCAGACCTATTGCTTTAAGGTGTCCAATTTAAAATACTCCAAATATGTGGTAATTAAGCTATAAAGTCATTGAAATATGCATTAATCCTCTTTAAAACATTTACATATTGACTTTCATTTTACATCAATCTAATCTATCTGAAAGATGTTTCTGCCCTGGCCGGTCTGGCTCAGTGGATAGAGCATCGGCCTGCGGACTGAAAGGTCCCAGGTTCGATTCCGGTCAAGGGCATGTACCTTGGCTGCGGGCACATCCCCAGGAGGGGGTGTGCAGGAGGCAGCTGATCGATGTTTCTCTCTCATCAATGTTTGTAACTCTCTATCCCTCTCCCTTCCTTTCTATAAAAAATCAATAAAATGTATTTTAAAAAAATAGTTTCTGGTGTCTTCAACAAATTCTACACTATTGGTGAACTTGTTTTGGATTCACTAATTATCTAAATATTTGTACTCTGAGTGCCTTGTAGAGGTAAGACATTCTCTGAATAAAACAGACAGGAATGAATAAATCAATCTGCTGGCTCATTTAGGCGCTCCGTCCTCCCATCCAGGGAAGTGAGGAAGCCGTTTCCTCCCCTGAAAAGTAGGCTCGTCATAGCACATACCTCATTGAATTAAATGAGTTGATACATGCACCAAGAACAAGCCTGGCAAGTACTCAGTAAATGCTGGCTATTCGTTTAGTACTGAGCATGGGGGGAAACAATGTACAGGTCCAGATTCAGCGATAAACAGAACAAAGTATATAAAGAAGGAAATGTTTGAACCGCTCCTTGGAGGATAAGAGGGTGTTCACTAAGTATGTAGATGAAGCCTGGGCCAAGCAAACTGTACAAAAGAAGACATAGAACTCTGAAACTAACAGGATATCTAGGGAATTGTAAACAATTCATTAGAGCCAGATTAAGAGGTATCCTATATAATTAAAGGGTAATATGTAAATAGATAAAACGGCAGAACTGAACAAATCAATTAAGGCATAATATGCTAATGCTATGCTAAGGCTGCTCAACCATTTGCTATGACATGCACTGACCACCAGGGGGTAGATACTCTGATCGGTTAGCTTGCTGCTGGGGTCCAGCAGATCAGGACTGAGCGGGATGGGCCAGAAATGCCCTGGAGCCCTCCTGCAGTCCCTCCCTGGCCTGATCGTGCACTGGTGGGGTCCCTCAGCCTGGCCTGTGCCCTCTTACAATCCAGGACAACCTCGGAGGATGTGGGAGAGCCGGTTTCAGTCTGATCCCGCAGGCCACTCCCCTTGGGAGGGCGCCAGATGCAGGGCTCATGGCTGGTGAGTGCAGCTGCAGCAGCACAAGCCTCTCCTGATCGAGACCGATTGGGCGAGAGCCCGCATCAGGCACAGTGGGGCCGGGGTGAGCCGGAGCGGCAGGTAGGAGTTGCAGGCGGCGTTGGACTGCGGGTTTCAGCCCTATCCCTATCGGCTACCCAGAGGGATCTCACCCATGCACAAATTCATGCACCAGGCCTCTTGTGTGAGAATAAGAGAATCTTTAGTGTTTACTGCCCAAACCCATGTGACAGGAAGTGATGCAGAGGGCAAATTTCCAGGTTGATGGTGACACCATTAACTAGAAATGAAATATGGGAGGTGACATGGGTTTTGACAGTCTTTGGTTTTGGACATCCATTATATGAGGGGCCTTTGAGATCCAAGGGGAAATATACAATTGAATATGCAAATCTGGGGCTGAAACTTGGCTAGAATCAAGAACTAGTGTGGAGAATGAGAAAGGAACGACATGATCTACACGGGCATTCACGGACAGTTGCCAGAGAAAGAGCCAGAGAAAATAGATACCTGAACCAGGATAGCATGGGGCCCTGGAAGAAACCAAAAGAGTGAGAAGAGTTTCACATCAATTGGGATGTTTTTGAAGAAAAATGACAGAAAACTTAACTGATATTGGTTTAAACTGTCAGGATTTATTGGCACATATAACTGGAAACACAAACCTCTGATGGATCACCCCTAAGCCTGGGGTGAGGAATTCAGTTTCCCATCAACAGTTAGCAGTTACATTGAGTGCCTACTATGTGTCAGACATTGCCCGTCAATAAACAAAACAGGCTAAAAGTTCCACCTCTGAGGGCAGTACATACAAATGCTTCTTGGTTTTTTTTTTTTTTTCCTTTTTCTTCTGCCTTAAAATTTGCCATGCTTCAAATTGGGAAAACTAAGTGAGGGAGAGCAAGAGAGAAAGCTTCAGAACTTAATGAAAAGTTCAACAAAACACTCGCTGGGAATTTCACACCTTTTTGTGGGACTGTCTGTCTGGCACTCCTGTACTCAGTGATCATGGAAGGTAAAACAGGGGAGAAGTTCTGTATGGATACAAAACTCTAAAATCCAAAATTCCACCAAGGATACATTTTAAAATCCAGTTGTGGATTTAAATTCATCAGTTTTCACCTACCAAGTTGAGTTGCCAAGTTCATTTAAATATCTATAAAATAATCACATTTTTCAAATATCTCTGGTAGGACTTTGTATCTCCATCAAGTGGCAACATGTTTTATGTATATGTAGGCCATGTCCAAACCTATATTAGTTCATTCATATTTTAATTGTCTCTCCTCTCATTTGGAAATGATTTTAATGGCTAAAAAGCAGTGTCAATTTTCTCAACAATGCTCTCTGATACCTTTTGAATGTTTTCCACAAAGCTCTATAGGCTATTTACACTTTAAAATGACCCCAAAATGCTTTAAGTTCTTTTCTCAATTTTATCTTTATACAAAAAAGTCCTTCATTCCTGATACAACCTCCTTATCCTAAAGATGAGCAAACTATCAGAAATATCAAGTGATTGGTTTCTCTAAAATGAAAGCAATTTAATTAGAAGATTTTCCTTATCTATATGGATTTTTCTAAGCTTTTTCCACCGCATTTTCACTAGCTAAAGCACTCTCTTTCATTTGTGTGGAGCCTCCTCCAGAACCCAAATCTTTAACTTGAGCCACGTGGGACGTGGGTGGGGAGTGGGGGCACTCACAACTGGCGCGCCTTTGACGTGGGACCTCTGGAGGGGATATTTCGCCCAGAGCGAAGAAAGGAAGAATTCACTGAAAAGGTGGGGAACAATTCACCGTATAGGTGAGGGAAATTCACCGCATGCGAAGTCCATGATCAGCTGCAGAAGTCACCATCTGTAAGTAGGGTGGGAACATCTTTTTCAGCCAGGCTAATGGGGCAGAACTAGGTTATAAAGTAAACTTTATTATAAACTTTTGGTTTGCATGCTTAAGGAATTAAAGTTTTAGAAGGAATTCTCTTACAGGTTTTGTTTCATGTTCTAGAACATAACCCTTAGTTTCCTGAAGAAGGTACATTGGAATGTTTGGCCAAAGTTGGTTAAAACTTGAAAAAAGCTCAGCAGCAGGGAAAAAACTTGCCTCTAAACTGTGTGTCCGTGGGGAACACAACATTGCATTTGCTAGAGCTTTTCGAGAGGCTGAGGCGAAGTCTCCTCCCCTGGCTCTCTCCACTCCTGGAGAGGAGCAGGAAGAAAAATCGGAGGGATGGCCTCTATGGCCCCCTCCACCTCCATGTCCTAATCCTGAAACATTTAATTGGCCGTCAATAGAATCATCTATACAGAGAGCCATCAGAGAAGGAATGAAGGAATGTCAGTGGAAGAAAGGCTTACTTTTCCTGGTAGACAAGTAGCTGACCCACAGCTCCCAAATCAGATAATAAGACACCATGAAAAAATTGATTTTAAAATAAAAGCTTTGCAAGAAAGTGTTGTTCAAAATGGTCTGACAGCTCCTTTTACAGGTGAAATTCTGAATAATTCTGAAGCATTCTTAGCTCCTTATGATTGGTATTCTCTGGCTTGTGCAACTCTGGAGATTATTTACTGTGGAAGAAAGAATATTTGGAGAAATGTCTAGAGCAAACCCACGCAAACAGAGGGCTGAATGCTCAAATAACCTATGAAATGCTGGCAGGACTGGGACAGTATATGGATATACAAAACAGCTACATTATGTGCAACAGGCGTAGGAGCAAATTAGACTTTGTGGAAGGAGAGCTTTGTGGGCTTTACCAGCCAAAGGAGACCCTCAGGGAGCTTTTAGTAAAATTGCAGCACAATTCCCAGAAGTTGCTTAATAATCTCACAAGTATGGCCACTACTTGTCCTAAAATATTGGTACAACCCCTTCAAAAAGAAGAGTAGTATTTGTTTCCTCTCCATTCTGTTACCTTTTAGAAAGGAGGCTCAAAGCTGGAGCCACATGCGGCTCTTTGGCCCCTTGAATGTGGCTCTTCCACAAAATACCACGGCCTGGGCGAGTCTATTTTGAAGTGGCAAAAGTTTTAAAAATTTGGCTCTCAAAATAAATTTCCATCGTTGTACTGTTGATATTTAGCTCTGTTGACGAATAAGTTTGCCGACCACTGGTGTAAATTGTGCGATGAGTTGAACCAATAGGAGTAGAATCAAATGTTTAAAAGATTTTCAGAGAGTGGCTTGCTGGACTTTTTTTTTTTGGTGGGGTTATGGTTTGTTTTCATTTTTTAGTTTTATAGTATTTTATCAACTTCTGAGCTATAAGTTTCACCAACACATGCATTCAGACTATATACTGAGTGGCCAGATTATTGTGTGTTCAGAGATCATAATAATCTGGCCACTCAGTGTACCTTTTGCCTCATTAATTATAATTCCATTTAATTTGGTGTCACAGTGGGTTATGCTTACCAGTTGATGCCATCCCCCTCCAAATTATTCACATACAAAGACTTCAACCTTAAACAGTTTCTTGCTTTATCAATTTCTTCAATTTTGGGATTCATACATTTGTAAACCTAGAGGATAGGCAACTGCAATTGTTTTTTGTTAAGTTTGAGACATAGTAGAAACCATCATACTGTTACATTCCTTGCTTATTCCAAAAACATCACAACTGGTATACTTTTAAGGACACAAATTTTAATCTACTTGATCACAGTTCCCAACTAAACAAATTTTATAGTTTAAAGATTGGCTTTCAGTATGGAGGGAAACAATTGGACTGGGGATTTTTTAGAACTTTTTTTTTACACTATAAATGCAGCGTGTCCAGTAATTAGCACTGTCTCTTAAAGATAAGAATCATGGAGAGATAGATGCAGTGTATTTTTTCCTTTTACTATTCAAAATGTTACAAATAACAGCACTACAGTTTGAACCATGTAAGTCAAATCAAAGATTACCTTCCTGACTACAATCTTTTCTTATTACTATATGCAAGCATTAAAATAGGAGCTGGGTAGAGAAACCACATATAAGTAGAGTTGGCTGATAAATTATGATATCAGGTTAAATTTGATTTTTGGGTAAACAAATTTTTGGTATAAATAGGTTTTAAATATTACACATACTAAAACATTATTTATTATGTAAAATTCAAACTTAACTGTGGGTCCTGTATTTTTATTTTTGACATCTGGCAACGCTTTGTATTCAGCAAACTATAACCGGGGAATCAATGAATTTTTACAGTATAAGTCTTATATACTATAAGAGATATATGATACGTGCAGTAATACAATCAGGTGAGGAGAGGATGTCCACCACCACATAAGGGTACCTAGAAAAGATGCCAATCACAGTTCTAAATTTTGATAGGCGGATAGATGGTTTAGTGTGATGATTTGAGCTCAAGTGTCGTGCGTTAAATCCCAAATCCACTGTTCACTAGCTGTGTAACCTTGGATGTTACTCTTTATTATAAAATAAGGTTACTAATACCTGTTTTACTAGGCTGCTTGGGGATCACAGATAATGTACGTACAAAGCACCTGGAACACAGGAGAAAGTCCCTAAATGGTAATACCTACTATTAACATCACATGGCAGAGAGTTTGTCACAAATATTCAAATGTTGATGTAATGCAGTAATACTATTGAATAAGTAATTTTATTTCCATGATCTATTTACACTGTACAAACACTGTTGAAAAGCACCCTACAACTTCACAGTACATTACATTATATTTACTTAAAAAATATATTCCTTTATAAAAGGTTCATAAGACATTGGCATGTCAACATCTCAAAGCATGTCACCGGTTCTGTGATAGCATGAATGCTTCCAAGTGTTGTCAACTTTATAATCACAAGTCACCATTTTAGTTTTAAATACACAGAAGTTTTAAATAAAAAGTGAAATTAACAGTGGAAAGTTCCTGCTGCAGCAATGCTTATTAATGGGGACTTTCATGGAGATGACATTTCATATTTTACAATATCAACTTATCTGACCAAAAAACCATTTCATCAATAAGTTCCGCAGTTCAAAATTTGTCATTTGTTGTTTTCTACTTTTTCTTCTTTGTTGATTCTCCTGGTTCTACTTTGCGCTTTTTAGAAGTATGCTCATCTTTTTCATCATCTTTAAACAGGAAAGGAAGTTTCAATCAGTAATTTTTAAAAAGCATTACAATTTCATTTACTTTGTAACAATACCATCAGCTTCAACTAATGTTTCTTTCAAAGTTTCCCCCCAAAATCCAAAAATTAACCTTTACAACTGAGTTATAGTGCAAGTAAAAAGGGGGATTTTGTTTCAATTGTTACACAAAATTCGCCCTTTAATGCTATATTTAAGGTAACCTAAAATATAAAAATCAGATTTGTTCTGAAAAAGTATTCCCATGTATTCCACAGCATATGTTGTATTTAAATATATAATCTACACTTTGTACAAATGGAACACACTGTTTTACACACACACACACACACACACACACACACACACAATGTAACCATAACATTATTTGTAACTATCAGATATTTTCCCCCTTTCAATCTGCTTTAACTCTCCTCTCCCCCAACAAATGACTTCCTTATCTGATCCCTAGTCTCCTTATATTTTGCAGTTAAAAAAAAAAAATCACAGGTAGGTGTTTCACTGTCAATTATGTTCTACGTAGTTAGTTCTACTCCCCTTACCCTCACTATCCCATTCCTAGCTGGGTGAGAATATTCCAATGGTAATAGAAAAAGAGACATCTTTCCTCCTTCATATTGTAAAGAATTTGAGAGGGAGGATAAAGAACCTTACATTTAAACTATGTCCTTTATAACTTTTCTAATGCCTATAGCTACAAAAAATTAATTTGACAATTATTATAAATGTCAAAAATGAGAAGTGGACCATTTTTTCAACTTAAAATATCTAACTACAGAAACAGAAAAAGGAAAAAATAACAAAAGAAAAAAAACAACATCCAACTACATGTTTCAATAAAACACAGGGTAGCACAGACCAGCTGCTAATTTCCCATTTCTCTGAATAAATGTGTGGCTTTATTTTAAGAACACTACATAGATGGAATAAATAACTTGTACAAGATATGATTTACAAATACAAATTTATTTTAAGTAGATTACTGAATTCATTGAACTTTTGGTTTTATATTCTCCATCAACAACAGAAGTTCAACAACTATTACGTGGTGGTCTAAAAACTATTTTGATGTTGAAAGGGTCCTTTATTTTAAAAAATTTGGGAAGCCAATGATATCAGATAATAAAACTATAGAGGAAATATAGTTAAAACCTTAAGTTTTCAATTTCCTTTTGCTAACTGTACCATATTCAGAATATTTCCTTTGATATGGGCAATAATTAATATCAAGAACAGGTGATACATCTTGATTCATCTTTAAACACAGCATGGAGATGTTATTCATACATTTCATAAAACACTATGGATTTAGTAGACAGTAAAATAAAAGACAATTCAGCTTAACAAATCATCCCAGGAATTTACAAACCAAAGTTTTAATCAGTAGTTTATTATGTATACACAAAGACCCTTGCTCTACAGACCAAAGTAAAATAATATACAACTCAAATAAACCAAGCCTATGGTTTTTAATTGGAGTTTAATTATCATCATGCTTGACTTTAGAGATTTTCACTACTAATATAAAAATTAAAGTTACTTTGTAACTCTACTAGAAAAATCTGTTAATATATATTAAAAAGATTATCTTATGACACTTCTGCTTTTAATCCACCACTTGTTACAAGTGTATTTACTGAATAACAACAAAAACACAAATTACTGAGGCTGGAAAAATAAGTTCCTATCACTGATATGAACAGAAGAGCTAATGCCATCTAGTGACATAACAAGGCATTACTTTAAAAACCAGAGCAGAAAAAAACCCCTCCAAAACCCCGGAAATGTTCCTTCATCAGCTTTACTACTTTGTGCCATATACTACCGAGGCAGAGTAAGAAAACAATTTTCCTATTATGGAATTCATGTCACCAGAAGTAAATAAGTTTAAATTATTAATACAAGCTAATTTTCTAAATTAAGAAAAGAAAGCATTACTACTTGAGCTTAGCTTTCATGACTGTTAATAAAGCTACGATTCATTATCTAAGCGCCTTACAGATCTATATTTTACAATCACTGAACAAGAGGTGCTAGTAAACAGCAGGATTCAATGGCCAGCTTTGAACTTTTCCCAATTCCTCTTAAAATATCTGGAAGAAGTCAACTGGCAAAAAGAACCAAAGGGCAGAAAATGGGAAGAAAAAGTAAGCACAATAATGTGATAATCTAAAAACTTAATACAAGACATTTTATGAATTAAAAGAAAGTATTTATTATAAGAAGATAGATTTCAGAATTATCTTTTAATCTTATTATCCAGCTTTAAACTAGTTGAGTGTGTTTGGGCCAACATTCACTTTCTGATGGAGGACCATCATATGATCAAAAGCTCAGAAAATAAAAAAACTATGGCAATAGTAGCTTGCCACATACTTGGAATTCCTTCTATCTGAACTCAACAGGCAAGCTGGAAAAAAAGAAAATTCTTTCCACTTGTCCTGAATATATAATCCCCACCTTTTCCACAGAGGAAAAAGGAGAGCACCTGTGTATGACACCCCAGTTACACCGGCAACTGAGTGACCTTGCTGCCATACTTCCTATGGAATTTTGGGCATATTTCTTATGTACTCCAGCTTGAGAAATATAAAAAGATGAAATTCCAGTTTAATAATGCATTCTTTCCACTTAAGGACTTAAATTTGTGAAGGTACCTACCTTGGAGCATGCCATTTTCTAGTTTTGTGGCCCTGGACATGTCACACAAGCTCTCATTTCCACAAGGTGTTGTAAAGATTAAAGACTATTTATGCAAAAATATTATTATTAACTAGAGGCCCAGTGCATAAAATTTGTGCACCGGGTGTGTGTTCTTTAGCCCAGCCTGCACCCTCTCCAACCTGGGACCCCTCTAGGGATGTCCAATTGCCCATTTAGGCCCAATCTCTACCAGAATCGGGCCTAAATGGGCAGTTGTACATCCCTCTCAAAACCCAGGACTGCTGGCTGCCAACTGCTTGCCTGCCTGCCTTCCTGATTGCCCCTAACTGCTTTTGCCTGATAGCCTGATCACCCCTAACCACTCCCTTGCCAGCATGATTGATGCATTAACTGCTCCCCTGTCAGCCTGATTGCCCCTAACTGCCTTTCCCTGCAGGCCTGGTAACCCTTAACTGCCCTCCCATAAAGGCCTGGGTACCCCTAGCTGCCCTCCCCTGCAGGCCTGGTTTCCCCACAACTGCCCTTCCCTGCAGGTCTGGTCACTCCCAACTGCCCTCCCCTGTAGACCTGGTCCTTCTCAACTGCCCTCCCCTGCTGGCCTGATCGCCTATAACTGACCTCCCTTGCAGGCCTAGTCCCTCCCAACTGCCCTTCCCTGCTGGCCATGTGTCCACATGGGGGCAGGATCTTTGACCACATGGGGGGTAGCCATGCTGTGTGTTGGAATGACAATTTGCATATTATTCTTTAATTAGATAGGGTGTCCCAGATCAGGGTGGGGGTTCCCTAAAGGCGTGGGGAGGCCTGGGAAAAGGGCCTGTGGTGGTTTACAGGCCTGCCACACCCCCTTACCCCACCCCCCCACCCTGCTGACCCAAGTGGAGACTCTGGGATTTGGGATTTATTTATCTTCTATAATCGAAATTTTGTAGCCTCGAGCAGAGGCCAAGGCAGGCCAGGGCTGCAGAAGCTTGGCTTCCTCCATTGCTGGGGGCAACTCAAGCCTCCTGCTCTCTACAGCTCCGTAGCTGCCACCATTTTTTGTTGTGATTGATTTATCTTCTATAATTGAAACTTTGTAGCCTTGAGCGGAGGCCCGGGCCCACCAGGGCAGGCAGAAAGCTTGGCTTCCTCCATTGCCCAGGAAATCCAAGTCTCCTGCTTGCTCTGTGGCCGAAGCCATCTTGGCTGGGTTTATTTGCATACTCAGTCCTAATTGGGTGGTGGGCGTGGCTTTTGGTTTAGCAGAGTGGTGGCTAATTTGCATATCACTTTTATTAGATAGGGTAGTTCAAAATATTTAGTCCAACTTAACAACTCTCCACTGAGTACTTAGAATGTTTACTACTACAAACTTTGATACAAACATAAATAAAACCTGGACCCTACTGTGTAAGTAACTCATTTTCATAAAGGAGACAGGCAGTGAATAATCTCACATAAAAGCTGGTAAGTGCAATCAACAGCACTAGAATACACAGGTACAGACAATTAATTAGAGGGAGGTAATAATCTCAGATTTCCTTCTTCAAGTTGGATTTTAGGGATAAATGAGTTTAGCAGCTAAAGAGGAAGAGAAGAACATTCCAGATTACGGTGCAACATATATTGAAAGGCATAGAACTATAAAATAGCATGGCATATCAGGTTTGAATTTTAAGGTCTTAAAGTGCCAGAAAGGGGCCAGGTGAAATGAGAGCAGAGAGAAAGGCAGAGTCCATCACAGAAGGCTTTGACTCTATGCTGTTGGTGAAGGGTACTGGGCAGGTGAGTTACATAATCAGCTGTGATTTTTAGGAAGTTAATATTATTAGCTGCAGTGTGAAGGATGAATATGGGTAATAAAAGTGTGGCAGCAGAGATTACTGTGGCTACTTATAGTCCAAGTAAGAGATGAGATTATGATACTATGACAGAGAAAAGACGATGAGGTCATTCTATTACTATTTTTAATGATTCTATAGTATTACTCGGGTAAGCTAATTCTGTCACACTAATTTTCGCTTTAAACCACAACTGCTTTCATAGAACATGAAGCCTTCACAACTGCAATCACAAGAAAGAATCCATGGATTAACTCCGCTGTTCTAGTAAGCTAAGCCGCCGCAAATCCCATACACCACTGCCTGCGATACCAGAGATTGCACTCTAAAGCCTGAGTAATTTATGCTCTTTCTCTAAAACAGAGCACATACTACTGGCTGAGATAGCAGCACTTCGAAGTTGACTACAAAGAAGCTGATTACATACCATCTTTAAAAAAAAAAACAACCCACAAACAGTAAAAAGTACTCAAAGACTCTCCTATTTGCTAATGCGCTAGGTTTGAATTTCATCAAGCATCCCAATCTTCTAGAACTCATCACAAGGACCAAAAGGTACTGCCCCCAGAGCCTGCCTCTCCTTACCCGATTCCACCGTCTCCTCCCCTTCGGGTAGGAGCCGGGCCTTCTTGACGCTCTGCGGGGCGTCATCGCCATTGTCCTCATATATGTTAGACCACTTGATGGCCATATCCAGCTCCGGAGGGGGAGGCCTCTTCTCAGTGGCGTAGGTCTCCGGAGGTGGGACGCAGTTGGACTTCCAGATTTTGAATTCCTTTGGCGGCTGTCAAGCAAACACAGGAAGCACCGTGAGGAACCGAGGTTCCCTGAATTCGTAGGGCACCATGCACCTCCCTTGCCGCCGTTCGATTATTGCTCAGGTTGACTTTTTTTATTTTAAGTATAAAGACACATTTTTTTTCCATCCAAACCACAATGCTGTTAAGTGAAAAGCCAAACGGTTCCCTATACGAATAAAGCTAATAACTTTTAATTACCAAAGAAGAATCCAGTCCCAGACACTACGCCAAGGCTGACCCTTTCCGGAGGCTGCAGCCGACACTGTCTTGGAGGCAGCACCGCAGGCACTTCGGCGTCAAGGGGGAGGGGTCTCGGGGACCAGCTGCAGCGGGGGCGGGGGAGTCACCACCGTTAGTCCTGGCCCCGCCGGAGGGGCACCGAGCGCGGAGGTTTGGGTCTCTGCACAAGCGGGCGGGGCTGCGGGTCCGACCGGGCACCCACCAGGCGGGGGAGGGGGCCCGGGCTCCCGGGGCTGGAGGGGAGGAGGGGGCTCGGCATCCCCGGGGGTGACTGCGGGTGGGGGAAGGGACTTCCGGTCCAGGAGGCGGCTCGGGAGGGCGGAGGGCGGAGGCCGGGGCCGAGACCGAGAGAGGGATAGGGGCCTCACCTCCTCGGGCGCCTTGACGACGTGCCTCTCCCAGTCGATCTGTTTGTTGAGCGGATTGTAGAGAAAGGCCGGGCGCGTCACGCTCCGGAACAGCTCGTCGGGGCCCGGCAGCTTCTTGTTGCCGCAGCCGCTCGCCGACTTCGCCGGGTCTGGAGCCCTGCGCCTCGTCTCCTCCGGCTCGCTGCTGTCCTCCTCGTCCGAGGAGTCTGAGCTGCTGCTCCCGTACGCTGCGAAGTAGCTCAAGGGGTCCTTCTCCTCGGCTGCCATGACGGCGACGCGCGGCGACCGAGGCCTCCGCCGGAAGCCGGAAGCTGTCACAGGCCCCACCCCCGATGCCCCTCCCCCATCCCCCCCCGCTCCCGGGTCGCAGGTAACCGCGGGGAGGGGCGCGCCCCCTGGCGGCCATGCCGCGCTATTGCTCCCGGCTGAAGGCTGGCTGCAGAGGCCGCGCATGCTCCCCAGCAGGGGCTTATTGGCTCCTTGACCCAGATGCACTGAGAGGAGAAGGCACTCGGGTCAGTGGTCCCAGCCTAACCTTGAGCACTCAGTAAGTATTTATTAAAGGCAAGAAAAGCTAAGAATTTTGTCATTTCACTGCCACCTCCCTTTAGGTCTTGCCTAGAGAAAACCAGTATTTCTTTCTGATCCTGCTGCATCTTCTCTTCAAAAGAGAAAAAGGAGAGATAAAAACTATGAGCAGTAACATGGCAACAAATACACATCTATCAACAATTGAATCTAAAAATCAAAGTAAACGATCAAGAAATCTAATGGACAAAATAAACTGGTGAACAAAATAGAATCAGAGGCATGGAAACATGGAACACACTGACGAATCACAGAGGAAAGGGGGGAGGAGTAGGGGGAGGAGGAAAGGGGAGGGGGAGGGGAGGGAGAGAGGGGGGAAAGAGAGGGGAGAGGGGCGAAGGAGGGGAGAGGGGAGAAGGAGGGGAGGGAGGAAGGGGGAAGAGGGAGGAAGGGGGAGAGGGAGGGGAGGGATTGACCAAAGATCTTACCTATAGACACAGACAATATAGTGGTGAAGGCCTGGGGCGGGGTGGGAACCTGGTGAAGGGGGGTCATGGGAGGGGTAAAAAGGGGGACATCTGTAATACTCTCAACAATACTTTAAAAAGAAAAAAGAAAAAAAAATCAGTGTGCTTTCCTCGGTCATCATGGAAGTCACTCACGGAGTCTCTCCCGGTTGATCCCATTCCAATGCATTCTGAACACCCTCTCTGATGCACTCCTTCTGGATTGCACCCACACCCACACACACCAGAGTCCCCCAAACTCTCTAGTTTATCTTTGTCATCCTCCTTCCATTCCTGCATCACTCTTCCCCAACATACAGGTGTCCAAAATAAAGTATACACACATTAACAGCTGATAGCTCAATTTTGAAAATGAAATGTATTTTAATAAAAACTGTATAATTATTCAATGTGTGTGCATACTTTTTTGGGACACCCTATCTTATACCATCTTTCAGCAATGTTAACATTTTTCTACTGCCCATCCCTTTTTATGGCATTAATCACCTTGTGCTTATGACTCCCAAATCTGGCCTCTGACCCCAATCTTACCTCCAAGCTCTACAGCAAACCTCTACGTGGATCTTAAACTTGCCGTATGGATTTCCTGCTGGGATCTCAAAAACCCACTTATAGGACAAGTAACTTGTCTTTCTATATAACTTTCTTTTGCATTTGTGTTTCCTCCTAGTAAATGACATAATCATGTGCCTAATCACCAGGGAAACTAAAAATCTTTGCCCTGGCCAGTGTGGTTGTTATTTGGGCATTGTCCTGGACACCAAGAGGTTGCTGGTTCGATTCCCAGCCAGGGCACATAACCCTGATCCCCAATAAGGGGCATGCATGACCAATGTTTCTCTCTCTTCCTTCTTTTCATTCTAAAATCAATAGTGAACTAAGAGGGAATGATACCCAAGTGAAAGTGATAAAGTTGGTATCATGTAAACATTCACAGACTCCACTTAAGGATGCCCACTCACACAGTACCCTCATCTCTGGGGGCAGAGAATATGTCTCTTAGTCACTCCTCTTTCACAGTCCTATAGCACAAGCCTGAGTTCTTTGAGGGGAGGAATTGATTATGCTTTGTTCACTTACATATTCCTGGTACCAGATTAGTGCTTGCCACTAAATAAGTAGATGATCAACATATTCTGTGGATTATAATTTAGGAGGATGTATGTATAGATAAATGTTCCTCAGATTTTTCCATCCAAGTACATATGGTGATAGGGAAAAAGGATGGTGCTAAGTTTGAGAGACCATCCTCATTCTGACACCAGTTACAAGCTTGCAGATCCCCCAAACCAACCTCAGGTTCGATAATTTGGTAGAAGGCCTCATAGGACTCACCGAAAGCTGTTTTACTCATGCCTATATTTTATTATAGCAAAAGGATACCGATTAAAATCAGTCAGGAGAAGAGGTACATGGGGCAGAGTCCCAGAGACTTCTACATGCTGAGCTGCCATTTGGCTTCTTCCAGTGGAACTGTAGGCAGTGTTAACTTCTTGCAGCAAAGATATGTGATCAGATGCATGGAGCATTGCCAATCAGGGAGCTCATCTGAGCATTACTGTTCAGAGTTTTACTGGGGCTAGCTCATGTAACATAGTTGATTCCCGTGTGGCTAACCTCATTCTCCAGACCTTCCAGAGGTCAAGCTGATATAATGTGGCCCCTAAACTCTATAAGCTTAACATTTTTGGGGAAGGAACATAATATAGTATCTTGAAAATGTATGCAAATATTATATATCAGTTCCTAATGTGTCTCTTATTGTAATACGCCAATATTTAAAAATACTTACCATTGAGTAAAACTAACACTCTTAAGGTAACCACATATCCTGTGGCGTTTAAAACAGTTCCACTGTCTTGATTCCAGTCAAGCACATGTACCTTGGTTGCGGGCACATCCCCAGTAGAGGCTGTGCAGGAGGCAGCTGATTGATGTTTCTCTCTCATCAATGTTTCTGACTCTCCCTCTCCCTTCCTCTCTGTAAAAATATATATATATAAATATAAATAAAAAATAAATAAAATGGTCCCACTGTTGAATACCTCTGAGGTTGGGGTACCCAGTTTGAGTCACAAAAGTCTCTATTATCAAATTGCCAATAGCTTCCATGTAAACAAATCCAAGAGCCACGTCTTGACCTTTTAGCAAGACAGGCCTTCTGGAAACACTTTTCCCCCTTGCCTTTCACTATATCATAAGCTTCAGTTTTTGTCCTATTTCATGGGCCACTTCAGTTTCTTCTGTGGCCTTTTTCTCTGTCTTACCTGTAAATGTGAGAGCACTTCAGGCTCAGCCCTAGACCTTCCTCTCTTTTCTATCAACCCTTATTTCAAGTTTGTTTGTTTGTTTGAATGAAGTCCCATGATTTAAAAAATCTTTTTTTTTTTTTTGCTAATAACTCCCACATTCATTTAACCAGTCCAGAAGCCTTCCCTGACCACCAAACTCCTGTAATCCAATTTCCAACTTTACTAACAATTCCTTGAAATTTAACATATTTGTGGCAGGTTATCTACCAAGATTATCACATATGCTACTCCTTCCACCAAGAGGTGTAGAATATTTCCTCCCTCTCTGAAGGTGGGCTGGCTTTGTCATTGGCTCTGATGAACAGAACACTTCGCTTCCACTCTTGCTCTCTTGGGAACACTGAGCCACCATGTAAAGAGGTCCGGCTGCCCAGCTGGAGAGAGAAGGGTCTCTGGCCAGTTCTCAGCCAGTACATTCATGCTAGGTAAGGCACCAGACATGCGAGTGAAGTCATGTGGAATCATCCAGCCCCAGTTGACATTTTAGAAGTTTCCAGAATGACCCTAGGATAGACCATTAGAGAAACCATGAAGCTAAATCCAGCCCAATTTGCAGAATCATAAATAAGTGTTATTTTAAGCCACTATATTTTGGGATGGTGTGTTATGTAGCAATAGATAAGTGAAAAATATGTCCTTAACAGAACTCTTTATTCCCTACCTTCAATACTCCCCACAGTCTTTCCTACCGCTTTAATTCCCACTATTATTAATTAGGTGCTCAGGACAAAAATCAGAAAGTCATCATTTTAGGTTTAAAAATATTTTCCAAATCCAAACACTTTTTACCAGTACACCTCTACTGCCCTCTTATTTTGCCTAAACAATTGCAGTATTCTTTTTTTTTAATATATGTTTTATTGATTTTTTACAGAGAGGAAGGGAGAGGGATAGAAAGCCAGAAACTTCGATGAGAGAGAAATATCGATCAGCTGCCAAGGTACATGCCCTTGACCGGAATCAAACCTGGGACCTCCCAGTCCACAGGCCAATGCTCTATCCACTGAGCCAAACCAGTTTTGGCTGCAGTATTGTTTCTTTATTGCCAACTTTTCTTTACATTTAATAACCTTTAAATTGATTCAGTTTTGTGCATTGCATTTGGTAGTCTCCTTCAACCTAGAGTGATTTTTCAGTCTTTAACTTTTATAACTTCGATATTTGGAAGAGTATAGGCCAATTATTTTGTAGAAGAGTCCTCATTTTGAGTTTGTCCAAAGATTAGATTCATAAGTAGGAAAGAGTGGTGTATTCCTTTCATTGCATTCCATTAGGAGGAATTGGATTTCAATTTGCTCTGGTACTGATAATTTTTTAAATTTTTTGAGGAGGTGTCCACCAGGCTTCTCTGCTAAAAAGTTATTTTTTCTTTCTTTATAGTTTACATGAAAATTCATGCACTGGAGGGGGGGGGGTCCCTCAGCCCGGCCTGCCCCCTCTCACAGTCCGGGAGCCCTCAGGAGCAGGAGGCAACCTGGCGATCAGGGGAAGGCGACACTCCATCACACCTCTGCTGCTGCCACTGCTGGCAGTGCAATCCTTGGCCAGCCCTGGTTACCTGAGCCTTGGGCAGCCCTGGGCAGCTGGGCAGCTGCCATCTGAGGTGTGCCTGTGCCTCGGGCCAGCTCTGGGGGGTTGGGAGGCTGAGGGGCAGGCCTGGTCTTGCTGCATGCCTGGCACCGCAGCAGAGCTGAGGGGTCTTGGTGCCACCATATCTGAGGGCATGACAGTCAATTAGCATATTCCCTCCTTATTGGCTGTGGGTGCCACCATCTTTGAGGATGTGGCAGTCAATTAGCATATTCCCTCCTTATTGGCTGTGGGCGCCACCATCTTTGGGATGGTGTGAGGGTCAATTAGCATATTCCTTCTTTATTAGATAGGACTAGGTGTCAGGTGCATGAAATTCATGCACTGGGAGTGAATAGTTCCTCAGCCCAACCTGCCCCCTCTCACATACTGGGAGCTCTCAGGGGATGTCCTACTGAAGGCTCATCCTTGGCCTGCCCAAGGCCAGAAAGCCTCTGGCCCAGGCTTTCCAGCCTTGGGCAGGGGACCTTGGCCAGGGGACCCCTCAGTGCCCTGTAATCGGCAGATCGCTGGCTCCACCCCTGCCCCCTGGTGGCTTACCTGACAGTGACCTGGGTGCCAGGATGTTCCCAGGACACAGGCGCTGGGTGCCTATGTATGCAAATTAACCGCCATCTTTGTTAGGTTAATTTGCATACTCACTCTGATTGGCTCTGGGCATAGTGGAGGTATGGTCAATTTACATGGTTGTCTATTATTAGGTAAGATTAGTATTTTATTGGGAGATACTTTGAGATTAGTTATGTTTGTGCATTTGTATTGACTCATTGTTTCCTGTTTTACCCAATGAATTGCAATCTATTATCACCAGTTATTTTAATGTTGAAATTGTCCCAGATTTGGCCTGTGGGGGTCCCTTCAAGCTGGCTTCTGTGCCCTCTGGACATGCCCATTCTTTGCACACTTGCCTACTTTCTGGTGTAAGACATTCCGGGCTTATTTTATACTTTGCCCTGGAATTTGATATTTTGCCAATGAACTCTGATTCTTTTTAATGGAGGATATTTAGGAGACATGATCTAGGTGTTTGGCGTGTTCATTCCCAATGAGATGTTAACGTTCCAGGTTCTCTCAGTAGACAAAGTTAAGGTATTTCTTTCTATATCTGTCACATTCACATGGATACCTCTAATTTTAATCCACTACTACAGGACTGATTACTTTTTGCTATCTCTTCCCATATTTGTAACTTCATTTTTTAACATTGAGAAATCTGGCTCCCATTAGCCTAAATGTTTTTATTTGATCAACTCCGAAGTATGCAGCCAACCTTCCATCACTGCTGCCGGTCCTTCCCTCATGTGAGCATCCTGCTTCACCCTGCTTTGGGTCTGACATCCTGCAGCAGAGTGCCCTCTTGACACTCTTCTCACCCAGACGCCCTTCTCACCCTGTTCCCACCTTCTGCTTCAGGCTCTGACGTCGGACATCCCTACAGGTAGACGCCTTCCTCACCAGCTCAGGCTCTCTCACCTTTCGAGGGGACACCTTTCTCTGGGCCCTCACACTATGCTGAGCCACGTCTACACCTTTCTTACAGCATTCAAGCTCTGAGTGCCCCCACCAGGCGACCCACCTGCATTGCCACTCTCATTCTTTTTGAATCCTAAAACTCTATCCCAGCGTTTTCAGCCAGTGTGCTGCAAGAATTTTTAAAGCATGCGATACCTATTTAGTCGGGGGGCGCTGGCCTCTTTTCCCGTAGACTGTCACATAAAAAAAATGACGGCAGCCAACACAGTAACAGCTGTCTGGTGTGAATGAATCAAAATTATACTTTTTTGGGGGGGTCCCAGATCAGCAAAAAATACATTTTTTGGTGTGCCACAGAATTTTAGTAATGAATTTCTATGTGCTGTGAGATGAGAAAAGGTTGAAAATGGCTGCCCTATCCCCCACCGCATACTATGCAGATTCTGTCCAGCCTCCCATGCTCCAGTCTGTACCCCACAACTCCCCTAAGTCCTACAGTGCAGGTACTTACTGTGTTTGGCCCCCGATAATGGTTTGTGGATTGAGTTGTTAAAATGCAGAGAAGAGAATGAAAGGTTAGAGCAAGGGAAAGAAGAACAGAAAAATAAAGTTGATCTCTTTCCTTCTATCCTGTCCTCCAGTCCATTCTCCATAAAGCAGCCACACTGAACTTTTAAAATACGAATCAGATCGTATCACTCATTTAATCCCCTCCAATTGTTTCTTTCCCACCTTAGAAGAAAATTCAAATCTTTGGAGAATGGTCTGTAGGCCCTTGTGAAATCTCATCTCCATCCAGGCTCCTAAGTTCCCCAACGTCACCCCTCACACGTATGTGCCAGTTACACAGGCCTATATGACCCTCAGTAACTCATTCCCATCTCAGGCTTTTGCACTGGATGTTCCTTCAGCTGGAATTTACCCCCAGAACTTCCTGTGACTGGCTTCTTCCTTATTGTTATTTAGGTCTGAGCTCAAATGTTACCTTCTCTGATAGCACGTCCTTCATAATGCTATCAATACTCTTTTCAAGTGATTTTGTAGCTCATGCATGTACTATTTTATATCCATGGCAACTAGAATGATTTGACTTTCCTTGTTTATTTTCCAACTCCTTCAAAATGTGAGTTCTACAAGAACATACTTTGTCTGTTTTATAATTGTACCTCTAGCACCTAAAATAGGGACTCAATAATTATTGAATTAATGAGTCAAAAATATATATAATCTCCACTTACCTTTTTGTCATTTAAGAAATACTAATAAGAAAACATGGAGTTGTGGAAAGAACATTAGTCAATCTTAGAATTAAACAGCTCTAAATTTTAATCCCAAAGAGCAATGTGATTTTGAGTCCTGAGTTTCTCATTTGTTAAAAACAAACAAACCAACAAAAAAAGCTGAAAATGAAACCTACCTTGCAGGGTTATTAAAAGTAAAAACAAGATCACACATGTGGGAACACTAAGCAGAGTTATTTGGCTTCCTACACGACTGTGGTTTCCAAATATTGTTGCACATTGGAATCACTTGGAACTCTTTATAGACTTCTGATGCCTGGCTTCCAAACCCAAGCATCTGATTTAATCGGTATGGGGTACAGCATGGACATCAGGATCTTTCAAAGACCTCCAGGCAATTCTAAAATGGGCAGTAAAGTTTAGGAAACACTGCAATCAATAACTGCCTGATAACTAAATAGTATGGCAAATTCAGAGTAAGGATTTTTGGAGCATTCAAGTTATCTATGGGAGAAACCAAGATGGTGGCATAGGTACACACCTAAACTGCTGCCTCGCACAATTTCAAAACTACAACTAAAAGACAAAACGGACATCATCCAGAACCACAGGAAAGCTGGCTGAGTGGAAATTCTACAACTAGAAGGAAAGGGAAAAGCTCACAGAGAATCAGAAGAGCTGCAGGAGGCAGAGGTACTGAGACACGTGCACAGAGAGGACTGGCAACTGAGTGCACTGCTGGCTTTCTCAAGCAGGAGGGAGACAAAAGTTCCTAACTGCATTGAACCCCAGTTCTAGGTGAGATTTTGAGGACCCAGACTCACACGGAGTGAAACTGGACAGTCAGGAAAGAGAAAAGCACACTGAGACTCAGAGGAACTGCGTAAGGCAGAGGTACCAAGGAATGCTCGCGGAGAGGGCAGGCAACTAAGTACACAGCTGGCTTTCTCAAGCGGGAGGGAGAAAAAAGCTCCAGACTGTGCTGAACTCCAGTTCCTGGCGAGACTCTGGGGATCCATACTCATTCGGGGAGAAAGTGGACAGTCTGGCAGAGGGCAGAACTCGAGGGCAGCTTTCTCTGAGGTGCTTGCACTGATTACCACAGGACACTGAGACACAGGGGCCTATTAGGGTAGGGCTGACGGAAAACCAATGCTGTCTGCTCTGCCCTGAGACTCCACCCCATCCAAGCTGAGCACAGAGGCTTTTTCAAGTCTTGTCTCATAAAGGGTGTCTCCAGCACATAAGTTCTCCCAGTGTAGACACAGCTGATCCTCACAGCCAATTGGCATGGAAGTCAATTCCTCCCAGTGATAACAACAATCAAGGCTTAACTACAACAAGACTTTGCACACAGCCCACAAAAGGGTGCACCAAGAGTGTTTACCTCAGGTAACTGGGGAGGCTGAGCCACTGGGTCCTATAGGACACCTAGCACACAGAGCCACTCTTATCAACTCATGGAAGCAGCCAAAATGAGAGACAAAGAAACAGATAACAAATGAAAGAAATGGAGGAAAGCAAAGGATTGGATACAGAGTTCAAAACCATGGTTATAAGGTTTTTCAAGAATTTCCTAGTAAAGGCTGATAAATTTAGCAAAACCCTCGAGGATATGAAAAAGGACCAACTAGAAATTAAGCATACACTGACTGAAATAAAAATATTATACAGAGACCTAACAGGAGACTTGAGGACCACAAGAATCAAGTCAAAGATTTGAAATACAAAAAAGCAAAAAACAATTGCAAAAAGAAAAATAATAAAAAAAATATGAAGATAGTGTAAGGAGCCTCTGGAACAACTTTAAGCATACCAACTTCTATTTTATACCATGCACAAAAATTACTTTGCAGTGACTCATAGAGCTAATTGTGAAACTGAAACAACTAAGTTTCCAAAAGGCCTTAGTTGGCCCTTGGACTGAAGGGTCTCCAGTTCGATTCCTGTCAAGGGTAGTAGGCACCTTGGTGGCAGGCTTGATCCTGGGCCCCCACTCAGGGCGTGTTGAGGAGGCAACCAAATGTTTGTTTCTCCCCTCCCTTCCACTCTAAAAATCAATGGGAAAAACATCCTCTGGTGAGAATTAACCAAAAGAAAAAAATAAAATATCATCACGACATTAGGACAAAGATTTCTTAAACATAAAAGAACCATTGGACTTGATTTAAAAAATTATCAAAATAAACAAAAACCCCCACAAGCAAAAAACAAAAAAACTCCCAATGACAATGAAACAAAAACTCAAAAAACAAAAAAAATTTGAAAAATAAGCAAATTTCCCTTCTCCTGGCTTGCCTCTAATTTGCCAGTATTTGACTTCACGCTAAGAGTGACTTGCTGACAAAATGGAATCACCTCTTGAAAATGTGAGCTCATCATGAAAAGACATGGAGGTACTTTAAAAGCATATTGCTAAGTACAAGCCAAACTGAAAAGACTATATTCTGTATGATTCCAACTATGAGATTCGGGACACAATAAATTATAGGGACAATAAAAAGATCAGTGGTTGCCAGGATAGGAAAGGATTAAAAAGAGGATGAGTAAGGGGTAATGGGACCACAGGATTTTTAGAGCAGTGTAATTGCTCTGTATCATATTTTAGAATAGTGAATACATGACATTTTGCATTTGTCAAAACTTAACAGAACTGTACAACAAAGAACCCTAATGTACACTATTAATTTTAGTTAATAATAATGTATCAAGACTGGTTCATCACTTCTAACAAATGTACCACACTAGAGATGCTAATATGGGAATCGGGAGAGGGAATATATGGTAACTTTGTACTTTATGCTCAAGTTTTTTGTAAACCTTTAAAACTCCTTTAAAAAGTAGTCTATTAATTTTTCAAAAAAAGCAATTAAAAAATGATTTCAAAAGTATTTTGTGTTGATAATATGGTATCAGTAAAAAGTAACCTTTTCATTCTGTATTAATCAACCCAGTAACCAGAGTTGATTGTATCATGTCTATCATTCATTTAAACATTTGTTGGCAATTGCTTGTTTTCAGTGTTTAGAGGGCGGAGGGAGAGGGAGAAAATGACTTTATAGGATTTAGAAAACCCAAAAACCAAAATTTGTTTAAAAAGCAACTTAATTTTATTATCTATATATTCAATAGTCTGAAAAAACTCAAGTGTTATAAACTATAAATATAGGTACTCTAGCATATCTAAATTATGGCCTTTGATTATGAGTAAATTCTACTTAAATTAAAAAAATAATTGCATATCAAATTTTAATAAAAAGAAAAGCCTGCTTCTCCTTTTAAAATAGAAATGTAATGCCACTATTTTCTTATGTTACACTGGACATGAAATATGTTTCTCCATAATCCTTAGAAAATGTTTACACTAAAATAAATCACCCAGTCTTTATAATTTTTTAAAACCAATATGACAATCTTCTTCATGATTGATAAACTCAGTCTATCTGGAAATGCAACTTGAACCCATAACTTGCAATGTTTCCTATAAAAATTAGTACATAGAAAGTAACTTTTATATATTTCCTTCCTATTGAAAAGTTTGAAACTTTATAAACACAGTACAATTTAAAAACTTTTATTGTTAATAGTGTGTTTCTATCTCTGTTTTTTGCAACTAATGGAAATATATTAGATGACCAGAAAATAGAATTATAATTTAAATGAACACGAGGGCATAATTCATAAATGTACAAATTTAGTCAAATTTTGTTATATAATAAAAAGGAAATTCTGCTTCAATTGTTCCAAATAGTATTAAAAACAATCACGTACACACATAGGAAAAAAAGATTTTGTTCTAGTTATTTTAACTCACACAGTGGTCCTCATTAAAAGAAAATGAAAAGTGCAGAAAAAGTATTTCTTAAAAATCTCATCAAATTACATGTAATAACAGGTTTTTGTAAAGATTTTTCTTTAGGAATGAAAATGTAAATATCTTAATAGCATGAATTATTAAGGTTAGATGCATGTTGACAAACTGAGATTTTAAGTGACTCAATCTCCGATGTTCCTGTGCATCATAAGGGGATTCTGTTTTGTTTGTAAGCCAAACTAAATAGGAAAGAGGTTTGTGTTTTCTTTTTGGTTCACTGAGTTTTTCTCATTAGTGATTGGCTTTATTACCAACTAGAGGTCTGGTGCATGAAATTTGTGCGTTGAGTTAGGTCCCTAGGCCTGGCCGGCAATTGAAGTGCAAGCATCTGGTGAGGAAGGACAGGTCCCAGCTGATCTCTGGGCCCTGGGCAGCACCGGGTTCCTGTGCATCTTCCTCCACCTGAGTCATTGGGTCCCCGCCTGGCTTCCTCAGTGCCTGGGAGCTGGGCAGCAGCCCCACCCCCCACCACTGGTTGCCGTCTTTGGGGCAATTGAGGATCGGGCCCCACTCGCACCCACCTTGGCCTGGTGCTGCTTGCTCATCTGCTCCACCATACTGCTGCAGTCCCATTCTCGTTGGGACCCTTTGGGGCTGGCAGCGCCTCTACTGCTGCCTGCTGCCAGGACCACATCAACAATTCCTGCCATGTTCTGTGCTGCACCCTGGTGATCAGGGCAAATAGCGAGAAGTTGAACTCCTGGTCGAAGGGACAATTTGCATATTAGGCTTTTATTATATAGGACTAAGGCCATTGCATGAAGATTCGTTCAAGAATTGGCCTTCCTTCCCCTGGCTTCACTTCTGGTCACCTGGGAGCCTGCAAGTCCTTACTCCTGGCCACCCTGAAGCCTGCAAGTCCTTGCTCCTGGCCAGAGTGCCGCTCCTGGAGCTCCCTCCGCCCCCCACCCTCCCCCTCATAGCAGGCGTTCCACCCTGCTCACCGCTCTGTGCCTGCATATGCAAATTAACACGCCATTTTGTTGGGTTAATTTGCATACACACCCCTGATTGGCTGGTGGTTGTTGTGGAGGTATGGTCAATTTGCATATTTCTTTTTTATTAGTGTAGATTAGAAACAGCTTCATCCTGAAAATTTACTGCTAGATGGTTGGAAAGGACTATTAGACTGAAAATTTCTAGCACAAATGCACTGAGAAACATCATTCCCAGCCTGAGACTCTATTATCAAATAGAGAAATGTTCTGTATTAAAATTGGTCTTAAAACATAAAAAATGTGAAAACAGTAAATACCTCAAAAATGAAAATCAAAAACCAAAAACAAAACCCACAAAATTCTGAAAAGTACATGATCAACATGATTTACTTTATCTATCTAAAAGTATCCACAAAAGTCTATTTACAAAGTGTGCTTACATTGCATTTAAAAAGACATGCATCAGGTGTTAATAAGTCATTATAGCAGTTCTATAAAGATTCATATCCTTCCAAATATTAGTCATTATTTAAAAAAAAGACTGTAAACTGTCATTGTCTCGAAAGAGCACGTGACCTTAAGGGAAGAAACATCTCATTAGAGTTTCCACAAGTTCCTTCTTCTAGTTGCAACTCTGGGGGCAAAGGAGGAGCCCCAGGGTCCCCAGGTCTGGGAAGTGTAGTTGAAGAGAATGTAGGGTTTTCAGTTTTGCCTACTTCTAGGACAGGCAAATTCAGAGATGAATTAGTAGAAAAAAAGGGAGCTGTGCTGGATTCTCCTTCGGGATGGTACATAGTGGACACTCTCCGTTTTTCAGAGAAATAACTCTCATCTGAATTTGATCTAGAAAGGTTGTTCGTGGCTCCATCTGGAAAAGGCTCACAGTTGCTACATTTTAGTCCTACAATAAAATTATTCGGATGTTAATAAAAAGTAACAAGAAAATTGAGTCCAATTTTAAAGATTACAAACTAGTTACCACACAAAATTTAAGTTACAATTTATAAATTCTGTCATAATCCATTTCACATTTCATTTGCTTTTTCCAACAACTATGAAGTATATCCAATTATTTACATTTTCTAGGTAGGGAAATAGTCTCAAGGAAGCTAAATAACATGCTATAAACTCACTTTGTATACTTATATCCTTAACCATTGGAAGACCTTAGAAAAATAAAGCAGCCCTTAAAAATTTTCATAAAATAAGAAATGGCGTTTAGCCCTGGCTGGTTTGGCTTGGTGCAGCATTGGCCTGCGGACTAAAGGGTCCCAGGTTCAATTCCGGTCAAGGGCACATGCCTGGGTTGTAGGCTCAAACCTGAGTAGGGGGCATGCAGGAGGCAGCTGATTGATTATTTTCTCATCATTGATGTTTCTTGCTTCCCCTCTCCCTTCCTCTTTGAAATAAATAAATGAACATATATATATATATGACTTTCACAACTAATATTTTTTTAGCACCGGCACAAAAAACATTAATAGAAACAAAATTTAAAAAGAGTATATCTAAAATTATATCTTAATGAACCTTAGTTACTGAGTCTTGAATCATAGGGTGTTAGAAGTGGAAGGGATTTTAGAGGTCATCTGGGAGAGTCTGTCACCCACAAAATTCTGAAAAGTACATGATCAACATGATTTACTTTATCTATCTAAAAGTATCCACAAAAGTCTATAAAAAAATATATATATATATTTTTTTTTAGTCTCTCTCTATTAAAGATGGGCAAACAGAAACAGGGAAGTCATGCCCAGCATTCCAACTACTTCATGAGAAAGAGAGAATTAGATCCCAGGTTTGCTCTTCACATTAAATAATATCCTGGTTTTCAACCTAACAATTTACTTAAGTGATGGCAGTTGTTCTAATCAAAGAATTTTACCATATTGAAAGAGTATAGCCAATAATTAGCCTCAATTTAGAAAGAATAAACACAAACAAAATTTATTTTTGTTAAGGCTTAGCAAAAATATTCAACCCATAACTATCTATAGATACAGAAAGTTGACAAATGTTATGTAAAACCTGCAAATTCTATAAGGTACATTTATATATAATTTTTCCCCCACTAGTCTTTCAACTTCACAATACAGCAGTATTTCTGTTCTATGCTATAGAAACTATTTTCTTAAATATGGCTCAGAAGGGGAAACTTCCATTGTGTTCCAGCATGCACTTACAGACAGTGAGCTTCTTAAGGGCATTGCCCTAAATAACTCATTTCTGTATTCCCAGTGCCAAAAGCAGCTGGAATAGAGTTACATCATATTCATATTTAACATAACCGCTCTGGAAAGAGAGATGGAGAATGAGATGGGGTTTAGGGTGAGAGAGGGATTTAAATTGTACAGGCAATTCTACAGAGCATTCCAATCAGTGACTGTGTGTGCTCTGGGGTTAGGGTGAAACAGGAGACATGGATTTGCTATTCTTTCATCCACTTCAGTTCTCATGCCTCTCTCATTTTGCCAGAATGAGTATAATTATAGTGTTTAAAGTTATGTATAATTTATACAACATGATTCTTATAAACACAGCCAACTACTTCATCTTGTGATCAACTGGTAGGAGAAAAACGAGTTGGACTTATTAAAATACTTCGCTTGCACACTATTCTTCATGTGTAAAGTGCATTTTAGGAGTTACTTTTGACTAGATTAATCTGCCATTCTGCTGACTTTAGAAACAAACCCCTGTGTACACTGGGACTTTATTATAGTTACATTTTCTATAGATGATACTGTTAATTGAATATAAATACAGAACATTAAGTGATATTCTACTTAAGTGATATTCCACTTTTCCAGTATAATGACATCCTACTATATCTATGGTTAAAATGCAAATGAATGTAATTCTTAAGCTTAAACTTTTCAATGCAGAATGATCATTTCTGGGGTTTTTGTTTTGCCTTTTACTTTTAAAATCATTGTTACATTTAAATGAACTCTTAGATACCTAAGATAATTACCTTTCAGATGTTCCAGTTTTATATTTCGAAGTTTTAGCACTTCATCTGTAATCTTCTGTATCAGGAAATTCTGTGTTTTTTCTCGCCGAATAGATTCAACAAGAGTATCTAGTCCTTTGGGGTTTTCTTGTAAGTAGTCTAACAATTTTCCAGCCCTTTTTCTACTTGACGTTCGGCAAGAAATTTCTTCAGTGTCTTCTCTACTGAGTATTTTTTTTGCACGCAGGTGATCAAAATGCCTCTCAGCTATGATTTTTTCACACAGATATACACGCAAATTTTCTAAAGCCTGAAAGACATAAAATGTGCTTCAATGTTATTTATTTATTTTTTTAACATCTAAGGAAATCACATAGGAATCTTAACTGGTGAGAGAAAACATCCTGAAGTTGGAGGTTCAGCCTTACTAAAATGCATGCTATTAAGATGAAGGTCAAGAAGACAAAAGTAAGTCCTAGATGAGACATTCCTTACAGCTTCTGTCCTGCTCTGATCTCTTTTTCACCAAGACCAGGGCATTGTGAGGAGAGGCCATTGTAATTCAGAGGTTCTGGGTCCGTAGAAATAGAGAAGCTTGCTGAAGTCCACTTTTGGGGCTAAAGATGAGAGCAGAGGCTTTCATATATTTCAGTTACCATTTGTCAAGGAATCCAGAATTAGTCAGGAGCAGAGAGGGTAACTTGAGGTCTCATAGCTTATAACTTCCTCATGTTTGTTAATTTTCCCGCTTCCTTGAATAAAACCATTATATATAAAAAAAAAAGACCTCACTAAACTAAAAGGACCCATAATTGTGTCTATCTTTGGAGTCAGCTGGAAAGACTATAACTCAGTGAGTCAGT
The DNA here is from genome assembly GCA_027563665.1 of Antrozous pallidus. Classification (NCBI taxonomy): domain Eukaryota; kingdom Metazoa; phylum Chordata; class Mammalia; order Chiroptera; family Vespertilionidae; genus Antrozous; species Antrozous pallidus. Next base: position 146,826,862 of record CM050508.1, on the reverse strand, counting down.
TAGTAGAAGGGAGGTAGAAAGATGTGGAGAAGGGGGAGAGGGGAGAAACCTAACCTAAAGGAATAGTGAATGTTGAAAGAAATTAAAGGAAATCACAGAATACAGGTCTAGACCTGAGAAGCAGCTAAGGGGGCTTAAATAGCAGAAAAATGCCATGGGTCCAAATAAAGAGCATCTATAGTTCAAAGCCAGTGATGTAATCTAGCACCTCCATTTACTACTTACATGACCATGGATAAGTAACTCCTCTGTGCCTCAGTTTCCTCTTCTAAGTGTTAGAAGGAATAAGTACATGCAAAGTTCTTAGAGAAGTTAATGATCAATAAATGTTACTGATGGTAACAATGATAACTAATTTGACTTACATTTATAATGATGATCAAAAAGCAATGGAAGATTTTAGAAATACCCTAGTATAGATGGTGGCAGAAAAGTAGGCTAGGTGAAGGGTTCCTATAGTTCTCAGTTCACTGAATCCCAACGTTCATTTATTTATTCACACAACAAACATTTATATATCTAAATACCTAATTTACCAAGTGCTGAACATGCAAAGATCAACAAAACTTAAATCCTACATGCAAAGGGCATATGGTCTAGTTGGAGAGTATATGACAATGTGATAGACCCAGAAATGAAAAGACTGAGGAAGCACAGCGTAAGCAATTTACTCCATCTACAAAATCTGGGAAATTTAGAGAGGCTACACTTTTGCTAGAGGCAAGGTGCACAATGGGAAAATATAAAAAAGTCTGGGACAGTTAGAACACAGGCTGCATGTGACAGGGTGGTGAGGAATGTAATTAGGAAGGAAAAGTGGCGTTAAATCATGGAAGAATTTAAACATATATGTGTTTTTATTGATTTTAGAGAGAGAGGAAGGGAAGAGAGATAGAAACATTGATGCTTCAACATCCATTGGCTGCCTCCGGCATGCCCCCTGCTGGGGATCAGGCATATGCCCTCACAGGGAATTGAACCAGTGACCTCTTGATGCGTGAGTCAACAATCGACCAGGCAAAATAATTTTTATAATATGTTGAGGAACACACATTTCCCTGTAGCCAAGAGAGTCATCTAAAGTTTATTAATAAGAAACAATAAGAACATTTTTGCAGAGAACTGGGAGAAGCAAAAACTAGGGTCTGAGTAGACCAATTAGAACAGTGGTCGGCAAACCGTGGCTCACGAGCCACATGCAGCTCTTTGGCACCTTGAGTGTGGCTCTTCCACAAAATACCACGGCCTGGGCCAGTCTATTTTGAAGAAGTGGTGTTAGAAGAAGTTCAAGTTTAAAAAATTTGGCTCTGCTAATGAGTTTGCCGACCACTGAATTAAAAGATAGCTGCAGTATATTACATAATATATGTTGAGTGCATAAATTTAAGTTGGGAAGATAGACACAGACTAGATATAAAGGATGAACCACTGAAAAACCTCATCTGTTATTATTTCTACCACCTATATGCTAATGATTCCCATAGTTGTGTATGTGATCAAGACTTTCTCCACCTAGACATCCCAATGGTACTTCAAATTCAATGTCATAAACCAGATTTATCTACGTCTACTCTTTTCCATTGATGTTAACTCATCCATCCATCTACCCATTCATGCTAAAACCCCTACAACTGATTCTTGGCTTTTTCTTTTCTCTTTCACTCACTTGCCACATCTCATCATATACCTATCAAGACCTACCACTCTACCCTTTATGTTTATCTAATTTGCCCCTTCACTTCATCTCTATTATTAGCATTACTCTAGTTCAGGTCCTTATATGTTGCATGGACTATTAAAAATGGACACCTAGCTATATTACCTACTTCTTTCCTCCCTCTCAAGTCTCCTTCACACACCTATTTGACCTTCCAATTTTTCAAAAGAAAATGGAAATCTGGAGTATTACATAGAGTCTAATATTGAAATGTCACCAGTGAATTTTAAAAAAATTTAAAACACTGTGGATGACTGGAGAAACCAAGATGATGGCATAGGTAAACACCTAAACTGAGGCCTCGCACAACAACTTCAAAACTACAACTAAAAGACAAAACGGACATCATCCAGAACCACGGGAAGGCTGGCTGAGTGGAAATTCTACAACTAGAAAGAAAGACAAGCACACTGAGACTCAGGGAGCTGCAGGAGGCAGAGGTACTGAGATGCGCATGGAGAGGACTAGCAACTGAGTGTGTGGCTGGCTTTCTCAAGAGGGAGGGAGACAAAAGCTCCCGACTGCGCTGAACTCCAGTTCGGGGCGAGACTCTAGGAACCCAGACTCATTTGAGGAGAAACTGGACTCTCTGGCAGAGGGCAGAACTCTAGGGCGGCTTTCTCTCAGAGGTGCTTGCAGCAATTACCACGGGACACTGAGACACAGGGGACTATTAGGGCAGGGTTGATGGGAAACCAGTGCTGTCTGCTCCTCCCTGAGACTCCACCCCATCCAAACTGAGCACAGAGGCTTTTGCAAGTCTTGTCTCATAAGAGTGTCTCCACAGAAGCTCTCCTAGTGTAGACACAGCTGATCCTCACAGACAGTTGGCCTGGAAGTCAATTCCTCCCAGCGATACCAACAATAATCAAGGCTTATCTACAATAAGACTGTGTACACAGCCCACAAAAGGGTGCACCAGGAGTGGCTACCTCAGGTAACTGGGGAGGCTAGGCCACTGGGCCCTATAGGACATCTAGCACACAGAGCCACTCTATCAACTCAGGGTAGCAGCCAAAATGTGGAGACAAAGAAACAGATCACAAATGAAAGAAATGGGGGAAAGTAAAGGACTGGATATAGAGTTCAAAACCATGGTTATAAGGTTTTTCAAGAATTTTCTAGAAAAGGCCAATAAATTTAACAAGACCCTCGAGGATATGAAAAAGGACCAACTAGAAATTAAGCACACACTGACTGAAATAAAAAATATTATACAGAGATCTAACAGCAGACTAGAGGATCGCAAGAATCAAGTCAAAGATTTGAAATATGAAGAAGCAAAAAACTTTCAGCCAGAAAAGCAAAAAGATAAAAGAACCCAAAAAGTTGAAGATAGTATAAGGAGCCTCTGGGACAACTCGAAACATACCAACATCAGAATTATGGAGGTGCCAGAAGAAGAGAGAGAGCAAGATACTGAAAACCTATTTGAAGAAATAATGACAGAAAACTTCCCCTACCTGGTGAAAGAAATAGACTTACAAGTCCAGGAAGCGCAGAGAATGGCAAACAAAAGGAATCCAAAGAGGACCACAATTAAAATGCCAAGGGCAAAAGACAAAGAGAGAATATTAAAAACAGCAAGAGGAAAACAGTTACCTACAAGGGAGCACCCATACAACTGTCAGCTGATCTCTCAACAGAAACGATGCAGGCCAGACGGGAGTGGCAAAAAATATTCAAAGTGATGAATAGTAAGTACCTACAACCAAGATTACTCTACCCAGCAAAGCTATCATTCATATTTGAAGGGCAGATAAGAAAAAGCTAAACAGGTTTATTACCACCAAACCAGTATTATATGAAGTACTAAAAGGTATTCTTTAAGAAGAGGAAGAAGAAGAAAAAGGTAAAGATAACAATTATGAACAACAAATACATATCTATCAACAAGTGAATCTAAAATCAAGTGAATAAAAAAATCTGGTGAATAGAATAAACTGGTGAATATAATAGAATCAGGGGCATAGAAAGGTAGTGGACTGACAATTATCTGGGGGAACGGGGTATGGGAGAGTGTGGGAAGAGACTGGACAAAAATCGTACACCTATTGATGAGGACAGTGGGGTGGGAAATGGGTGGAGGGGAGCAATGGGAGAAAAAAAGAGGTACAATTGTAATAATCTGAATAAAGATTTATTAAATTAAAAAAATAAAAAATACAAAGTAAAACACTGTGTTCCACTCTTGACTAAAAAGAATCAATTTCCTCAACACGACAGAAGAATAGGTCTCAGATCAACTTCAGTTCAAATCTTGAAAACTGGGGCAAGTTATTTAACCTCTCTAAACTTCCTGTTCTTTATTGATAAAATAATAATACTTTAGAGGACTGCTAGGAGGACTAAGTGAGACAGTGGATATAAAGACTTGAAAATCTGTGATAGAGTATGTGCACAATAAATAATAACTATTTGATAATGTCAGACAGGGCACTTCACAGTATGGATCCTACCTACCTCTCCAGTTTAATCTATCACCACCTCTATCAGTGCTGGTAGTTTATGTTGTACCTAAAACCGCTTGTTCGGAACTCTACATTTCTTTGTCTTGTTTTCTCTTCTCTATACCCCAAGTCACTATTCACCCTTTAAGATCCAGGACAGTGGTCATCTCCTTCAGGAAGCTTTACCTGAACTCCCCAGAGTGAGTTAGGCATCCCTTTCCTCTGTTCTTGCTGTACCCTATGTATACATTTCACTCTTCTATATACCAAGACTCCACTTTTCATCTCCCAATTCATCCCAGCATTTCCATTCTGTCCCATCACTCTTCTCGAAGTCACCAATGACCTCTTTAATGCTAAAACTGATCCTTTCCAATCATCTTACTTCTCAGCAACATAAACACAGTTGACCGCTACTTCCTTCAAATACCTTTTTGTCTCATATGCTACCACACTCTCCTGGCTTTCTTCCCATCTCTGTGGCTATAACTTCACTTTTCAAAATTCTTCTTTGACCTCTGTCTTCCCTTTTAGCTCTCAACTTTCTCATACTTACATTTCCAGGTCAGATCTCTCTCTCTTCTGATTTCCAGACTTGTTGGTTAAATTGCTGATTTGACATTTCCACTTATTAATCTGATTCCACTCTCTTCCTCAACTCCTACATTCAATCCATTACAAGGCCTATCATTTCTATTTCAAAAATGCACCTGGAATTCTCCTGCTCCATCCATTTCCATTGCCTTCAACCTGATCTAAATCACCATCATCTCTTAACTATATGAATTCTACTACGAGTCTCTTCATTGGTTTTCCTCTTTTCACTTTTGCTCTCCTCAGTCCATACAATAGGCAGAGGGATCTTTTAAAATATAACATTAGTTCTTCAATAAGTCTCTACTACACTTGTGGAAAAAATACAAACACTTTACTACCACCTGTAAGACCCTTAATTATATGGCTCTATCCCACTTTCCTAACTTTGCCTCAGGGAACCCTCTGCCTTTTCCCATTTCCCCCGAATCATAAGATCTTTGCAAATTCTATTCTGCCTAAAATGTTCTTCCCCAAGTTCTGTCATATCCTTTAGAAACCACTTTAAATGTAACCTTCCATGACCATCCTACCTCGAGGAGATGCTCCCTGTTATTGTCTCAACATCTGTCTGCCTCCTTAATACCAGTAGTACTTAACACAATTTATAATTATACATTTATTTGTTTTCAACCCTAATGACCTACATGTTTTAAGGAGGCAAGAACCAGGTATGTTTTGTTAGACTCTGTGTATCCTGAACTTAGCAGAGTACCAAGTTGAATGGTGTTTTGGATGAATGTGTTTTATAACTTATAATTATCATTTTATGTCTAGCTCCCTCCTCCTAAGAAATCAAGTTCTTTTCAAGGTAGGATTGTATCTTAGTTTTAAAAATTTGAACTGTTAGATTCAACTACAGTATCAGCCTCATTGCAGCATGTAATCCATATTAATAACATGGAACTAAATTCAACCAAAAAGATGATATAAACTAGATGGGTGCTAAAGGGGAGGAAGAATATAGGGAAGAAATGCGAGTTTCCAGGAGGATGGATGGTTGTATACTATTCATCAAGGCAGAGAACACAGTAGGAACAACAAGCAGCTTTGGGGGGAGGAATGACAAAAAGTTCAATTTTAGACAAGGGGAGGAATCTGCAGGTTATGAAAGTGGATTTCCAGCAGATATTTGGAAATACGTGCCTCTAGATGAGAGAAAAGATCATAAACCATGTTGGGGAAATATGACAAAAAAATAAAAAATATGTGTATATACTTTTCTCTCATAGATCTCCTGGAATTCATCCATGATTCCCCAAGGTTATGAATTTCTCATATTGCTACAAAGTGAAATCATGGAAATGGATAGTTATCAATGAACTCATAGAAAAAAATAAGGCCTGGAAGCCATGCTTCAAATCTGTTTGTATATAGGTTTTATGTCCTTCCACTTGTAATATCTCATTGCCTGTTTTATCACCTTCTTCCGGGTCCAAGAATGATAATAATCTCCCTTAGAGATTGTTGTCAAGATTCAATGGGAACATTGTAAATTGTGCGAAACAACATTTGGAATATAGCAAAGCCTAGCTCTCTTGAGTTCATGGTTTTACTGGCACACATCTTGAACACAGAACTCATTTATTATATATTAACTATCAACGTCCCAATCTTATCTCAACTAGAATGTAAAGCAGGGGCCTGTTATTTTTTTGTATCTGTCCAGGCTAAAGGATAGTACTTTCCACATAGTAAGTGTTCCATAAATATCTGCTAAATGAGGACCCTAAGGCAGAAGTCCAAGTTATGTGCCATTTCCTCCTGCTAATGAATCAACCGTAATCGTAAGCACAATGTAATAAACTTTACAGAAGAGAGAAAAGGAGATTTAAAATAGATGAACATTTAAAATGCTGCGATCCTGTCCAGTTCACAAATATGATTTTGTGGGTTTTGTGTTGTTAAGCCAGAGCACGCTTTATGTTGAGTTTCTGTTTTTAATACGAATTGATATAAACTATTTTAGTGGCAGGTGCTCAAACAGGTCTCAATTGGCAAAACAACTAAAAGGCATAGGAAAAAGGAGAAACAAGTCGTAAGTCAACAAAGTCATTGTTTACACATAAATATTACGACTTTCTGCAGCATCCAAGCAGAACAAAACTTAACTACTGAATATTTTCAACATTTACTTGTAAATTTAATTCTCGGGCTACAGGTACTCATCCCCCTCCCCTCAATTTAAATATGTGGGCGTTTGCTTACGAGGGGAATTCCAGGTCGTGCTTTCAGCTGTGGAGCTTTCCCCAGCCCCCTCTGCAAAAGAGTTTCACATATTTGCTCCACTGCTCGGGGTCCTTTTATCTGGTCCAGCCTTTGCTCCAGGTGGAGCCAGCAGCCCGGAGAGTCAGACTCCGGATGCGCGAGAGCCGTCCGTCCCTAACGCGGCTCCCAAGCGCAGGGGGGGCGGAATCAGCAGGGGACAGGTGAGGAGCGGGCAAGGAGCAGACAGCGAAGAAACGCTCCACTGCAGAAAGTTCCGGACGCCCAAGCTCTGCTTTCAGCGACTTAAAACGTAAATTAACAGGTGGCCGAGGAGGCCACTTCCATTAAGGCTCCGGGAGGCCCGGTCCGCTCCTCCCACCCGTAGGCTCCTCCTCCAACCCCCGACTCGGACTCTGGGTTTCCGCTTTCCGTGCCCGCCAAGCGGCAGCTCGCCCCCGCCCGCCCCCAGCCCGCGGGGCGCCAGGGCGAGATAGTGGTACTCACGTCCTTCTTCACTTCAGTCAGGTCCTCCTCGGTGAGGGACAGCGCGGTGGGCTCCATGGCGGAGGCGGAGGGATGGCGCTTCTTCCGGGTCCGAGAGCTCAGGCGGGGCGCCCCACCTAAACTGGGGGCTGCGGCCTCGGGAGGAGGGGCGAGAAGCGGAGGCGGAGCGGGTCGGGAGGAAGGGCGCTGCCCCTTCGAAAACAGAAGGGCTCGGGGTCGATCCGTAGCGCTTCCTGCCTTGCCTCTACGGTGACAGCGACGCAGACCTTCGTGTCCGACACGGTCCTTGGAACCCCGCTGCTTCCCTCTCCTGGAGGCTCCGGCGCAGGTGCCTTCCCTCGGGGAGGCGGGGCCGCGAGCAGAGCCCGTCCCCCTCTGCGGCAGCCAATTAGAGCCAGCCCGCGGGCCCAGCCGGAGCCTTTCGGGAGTGGCTCCGCCCCCAGCCTTAGGTCATTTGCATGCGGCCGCGGGTGGGCCTCCCGGAAAGGAATCGTGTTTCCGTGGGTGGGAGCCGTCGCTGCAACGCCCGCGGGCGCTCCCCGCCTGCGCTGACGTCTCACTGGTGGAGTCTCCTCTCGGCTGGCTCCTCCACGCCTTTGGGTTACTCCCCCTCTCCCAGACCCTGCCCTTCGATTTCCTGTGGCTGTGTTTGCCCACTCAAGTTTTTAAAAATTGTATCATCACACGCCTAACTACACTACCTAAAGAAATGGTTGAAAGGGCAAAAGCACCTACAATCCCACCACCGCTTTAACACATAATTGAACGTTTCTATACTTTTGGGTTTCTGTTTATTATATATACATAGATTTCCTTTTTCATCTGTGAAAAAGGGCTGCCTCAATAGGGCTGCCATGGGAATTAAATATAAATGTTAATGTTTTAAAGGTGATCGACATACAGTGTGCACTCAATTTATATTTTGTTATCTGTATTACTCAAACATTTGTTATGAATATGTCTTATGCATCTTATTCTGTAAGAGTTCTCCCATTTTATTGCGGGCGACTGGGGAGCAGACCGCTATTTCCAGCCTGGTATTCTTACAGAGGTGTATACAAAGCAGGTGAGAGCCCTGGGCCCAACCATTGTTTGGACAATATGCTAAATAAACTAGAGGGAATTAGAAGCTCCAAGGGTAGGTAAAAATGAGAAGAAAACTAAAGACAAACTCAGGAACCCCAATATTTAAGGGAAGAGAAAGCAAAAGAACCAGAAAAAAAAAATATTCCCAAAGCCACACCAATGTAGTTCTGCTCACAACAAAGGGATTCTGCTTTTTAACATTAACATTATGTCATATGTCTTTTTCCACATTGATACACAGTATTTTTCCAATTGCTTAATCTTCCATTATCCTAGTATTACCCAATTTGCTTAACTATTTGTTCTTTCATTTCACAAATATCTATTGAATGTCAACTAAGTGCCAGACAGTGTTCTAGGTGCTTGAGGAAACTGATTGTGAACGAAATAGGTACATTTCTCTTTCCGCTTGGAGTTTAAATTCTAGTATATGTATGTTTGGGGCAGGGCAGATAGACATTTGAAAAGTGTTATGTCAATTATTTATTATGTTAGAAGATGATAGACACTAAGAGAAACTATAAACCAGGGAAGAAGGATGAGTTTTGATGGAGTGGTAAACTTAAAATACAGTGGTTAATGAAGACCTCTCTGAAAAGGGGAAATTTGAGTTACCACTTAAAAAAACTGAGGGAATGAGCCATGTGGACATACAGAAAAAGAGAACAGCCAATGCAAAGGATTGTGTGACTGAGAAGGATATGAGGTCCTTGTGTGCCATTGTACATTTACTCTGACATTGTTCTGAGTCACACAGGTTCACTCTGAGTCAGATGGGAAGCTGCTGGAGGGTTCTAAGCCCAGGAGAGGCATAGTCCGATTTAAGATTTGAAAAGGAGCACTTTCACTCTTGCTTTGAAGGGAAGGAAGATGGAATAGGGAAGACCAGTTAAGGAGCTATTTCCATAACTCGGGCCCCAGGATGTGGTAGTTCAGAACAGGTTGGTAGTAGTAAGGGTGAAGAGAAGTGGGGAAGTGGGGAAGTGGGGAAATGATTCATTTCCTTTTACAAAGATTGCTGTGGCTGCTGAGTATAGAGTAGTAGACTGTAGGTGTAAGGGAGGAAACAGAGAGACCAGCTGGAGGCTACTACATGAGCCAGGCAAAGGGGATGGTCATGTGACTAGGGTGAGAGCAGTGGTGAACATTCCTCCATGGTTACTTTGTTATTCCCAGTTCTCCATTGTTATAAGACATTTGTCCTCCAATTTTTCACCTACATATTCCCCATCCTTTTAATATATACATGTTTATTGACTGGAATAGAACCTGGGACTCTTCAGTCTGCAGGCCAATGCTCTATCCATTGAGCCAAACCAGTTAGGGCTCCCCAACTTTTTTATCTTTGATTACCATTTCCTTTTCATAAACTCCCAAGAGCAGGAGTATTGACCTACAAAGAAATGATTATTTTTTGTCTTTTCATATATATTTCCATAGGTTTCCTTCAGAGAATTGGCCCATGTGTGGAAATGAGCTGTGTTTTGCTAGAACTATACCAGCTCTGCTGATGGAGGAAGGGATGAAGAAACCATCCAAGTAAAGTGATTTGAACGATGCCAATTTGACACACCATTTTCGTCCGGCCATTGTGATGTTGCTGTTCAATTGCAGTTCTATTTCAATGAAACATTTCAAACACACTGAACTATCTATACTTATAAAATCCTTTGTGGTCTTCATGTCATCACGAAGTCATGCCGTCAAGCCGTGATGCCCTCACACCTTAACAACCCATCACCAGGAGGCTGCATGCACAGCAGGTGCGAGGGTGGGCAGGAACTTGACACTGCGTGCGTGGTGTGGAGCCATGGAGGCAGTTCCCAGTGAGAGGCAGCGGGTCCTGGTGGCTCTGTGCAGAGCCGGTGTCTGACAGCTCTGCACAGCACAGAAGTGGGACCCCCAGCTCTGGCCTACCTCTTTAGGGAAATCCATTGAGGAGGCCTACTTCTTTGGGGAGATCAATGGCGGGGCTCATGCACTGTGAGAGGGCACAGGCCAGGCTGGGAACCCCCCCTCCCTGCATGAGTGCATGAATTTCGTGCACCAGGCCTCTGGTAAAGAATAATATTCCAAACACCCCACATTCATTACTAAGATTTAACAAATAGGGATATTGCATCACATTTGCTTCTGTTATGGCTTTTGACTATTTTAATGCCAGAAGGTTCTTGAGCCTTCTTTTGCGATGTTTACTATACATCTGACTTTCCTGGTCGTTGACACTATTTCATTTCTGAAAACTCCAACCTTCTCCCATCTTCGATAGTCATTCTGTTATTCATTTATTCAACTAAAAAGTTGTGTCTGCTGTGTGTCCAAGGTGGGCCGAGATGGGAGTTATGGAATGAGGTGCAGCTGAGTAAGGAGCTTAGAAATTTTTAACAGCTGAAAGTTTTATAGTTTGTTTTTGAGCCCATGTCTCATTGTTCCCAAGTCAAATTGTGTTAAAACAGCCGTATCAGAATGTCATATACCTATCACAGAGCTAGTTCATGGCTGGCATTATAGTTTCTGCTTTTTTAAAAACATATATATTTTATTTATTTTTTACAGAAAGGAAGGGAGAGGGATAGAGAGCTAGAAACATCGATAAGAGAGAAACATTGATCAGCTGCCTCCTGCACAATCCCCACTGGGGATGTGCCCAAAATCATGGTACATGCCCTTTACCGGAATCGAACCGAGACCCTTCAGTCTGCAGGCCGACACTCTATCCACAGAGCCAAACCGGTTAAGGCAGTTTCTGCTTTTTTCCTAGTGAACCATCTTCCTTTATAAGCAAACTCATTTCTGCTTTTTGCTAAATCACAGAATCAGACTATAATGGAGGTTGGGCATATTTCCAAGAAAATAGCCTTGCCCATTCTCCATCTTACAATAATTCTACCTTTTCACATCCCTCTCCTTTCTCCCCAGCCACCCCCCCCCCCAACTTCTAGGTGCATCATCTGTCTCCTACGACAAAATACAAGGCATCTGATTAAGATACGGTGAAGGACATAGCTTTGGTGCTGCAAACATAAGGCAGCATATCATAGTGATTAAGAATGAAGATGTTTGACATCTGATAGATGGAGGCTGATACAATAGTTTCCTAGGGCTGCTGTAACAAATTACCACAAACTGGGTCGGCATGAACGAACAAAAAGTTATTCTCTAGCAGTTCTGGAGGCTGGAAGTCCAATATTGGCGGGGCCATGCTTGCTCCAAAGGCTCTAGGGAAAAATCTTTTTGTCTCTTCCTAGCTTCTATGGGTTGCCAGCAACCCTTGGTATTCCTCCACTGTGGCAGCCTAGTTCCAACCTCGGCCTCCATCTTCAGATGGACTTGTTTCCTGGTTTCCTCCTGTATTTCTGCTTCCATGGGCACTAGTTATTGGATTTAGGGGCCATGCTCATATAGTATAACTTTATCTTAACCTGATTAAAGACACTATCTTCAAATAAAGTCACATTCTGAGGTCCAATAGATATGAATTTTGGGAAAAGACCATTGAACTCAGTACAGCTGGATTCTAGACTTGCCAATTATTAACAGTAAGACCTAGGAACAATGAACAAGCTGTCAATGAAAATATCAATTATAAGAGTGCAGAAGAAAGGAAGAGGGAACCATTTCTGACTGATAATACAACATGGAAGAGGTGTGTTTAAACTGGACCAGAGGATTTTAATAGGTGGAACTTTAACTGCTGTTTAAGGATTTATTGCAAAACTTCCTGCCAGATATTGGGTGCTATATTGAGCAGTGATTGTGTGATAAATTTCCTGTAAATAGTTGGAGGAAAAAAGTGGCCAGATCTGAGACATACTCCTGGATTTTAATGGCAAGATGATATGTGGTGGAATTCAGACATTTCAGCTCAGGAACTTTGTGAAGACTCAAGATGGTCCTGCCCCCAGGAGTGGCTCCCAGGAGGGTGTGGGGTGGTGAACGTTGACCTTAGCAAATGCTCTGAGGACATTTGCAGGTGCACCCTAAGACTAGGACATTGTTGGGGCTGATGATGGACTTTGAGAGAAGACTTTTTAGAGCATGGGGACAGGAATTTGGTATTAGATAGAAAGAAGCTTGCATGTTTATGGGATAAGATACTTTAAATATAATCGAGAGGAGGCAATATCCCATATATCAGGAGGGAAAACTTGAGGGAGGGGCTACATATCCCAGTCTTACAACTGCCTGGGAAGAAATAATCCCTAGCAATTCGTTTCAAAGCCACTGAGACAGAAGCACATTACATCTACTGTGGCACTGTAACCCCTATAACACTCCTTCCAAGTGGGCTTCATTCCTCACTTCACAGATGGGAAATCTGAGACTTAGAAAACACGATTTACCAAAAACACTCCCCTACCAAGTAGCAGAATTGGGATTCCAACCCACCTGTGTCTGACGGCAAGACCAGTGAGTGTTCTTCATTACTAGCAGTAGACTGAGCTAACTGCTTCAGGGAATAGTAACTCAAAGGAGTTAGGATTTTTGAACATTCCCTGGGCAAAGCAAGAAGTATAATGCATTCAGTTCTGTTCTCTGTCCCTGAGGTAGGAAAAAGAAGAGCCAGAAAATGTATCATGGAACTTTCCAACTCCCTGAATGTGAAAGAGAACACCCCAAAATTGCAGGAAAGGAATGTTTCCAGGTTGTAGCAGGAATCAGTACTTTATTTCTTTTTATGGCTGAGTAATATTCCCCTGTATGGATATACTACATTTGATTTATACACTAGTGACCCAGTGCATGGATTTATGCACATTGAAAGAAAATTAGTTAGAAGGTGGCTGGTGGGGTGGGACTGGGTGAGATGGACCAGACACGCCCTGGAGCCAACTTCCCATGATCCCTCCCGGCCGGCTACACCTGGGGTGGGCTCAAAGAGCATCTGTGTAGTGAGTGGGGACATACTCTTAATTCAGAACTGTGAGCAATAAAATTCTGTTGTTTATAAGCCACCCGTCTATGGTAATTTGTTACAGCAGCCTGAATGGACTAAGACATTTCATGTATAATAAGTACATGTTGAATGACTCTTAATTCAGGGCAATAAGGCACATTTCTTGGCATATTGACAGCAGTTACTAGTATCTTGGGTGCAGGTGGAAAACTATCTATGAACCAATATCACTATTCCGCATTTGATTCAACATTTATGCTAATGACTATGGGATGAGTATTTGGAACTAGAATTAAAAAAATTTTTTCTAACTGTGTAATTTTTCATCCAATGAAATCCTTCATGGAAGCTTGAAAGATAAAACAGATAGAGAGGGAGCTGCTCTAGGGACCATTAAGAAGAGAGTGGAAGCCCTGACTGGTTTGGCTCAGTGGATAGAGCATAGGCCTGTGGACTGGAGGGTCCCAGGTTTGATTCCGGTCAAGGGCATGTACCTTGGTTGCGGGCACATCCCCAGTAGGAAGTGTACAAGAGGCAGCTGATGATCGATGTTTCTGACTCTCTGTCCTTCTCCCCTCCTCTCTGTAAAAAATCAATAAAATATATTGAAGAAGAAGAAGAAGAAGAAGAAGAAGAAGAAGAAGAAGAAGAAGAAGAAGAAGAAGAAAGAAAGAAAGAAAGAAAGAAAGAAAGAAAGAAAGAAAGAAAGAAAGAAAAAGAAAGAAAGAAAGAAAGAAAGAAAGAAAGAAAGAAAGAAAAAGGAGAAGGAGGAGGAGGAGGAGCAGGAGGAGGAGCAGGAGGAGGAGGAGGAGGAGGAGGAGGAGGAGGAGGAGGAGAAGAAGAAGAAGAAGAAGAAGAAGAAGAAGAAGAAGAAGAAGAAGAAGAAGACAACGACAATCAGGAGAAAGATAAAGGCAAGAAACAACTTCCTATCCTCCAGGCCAAACCCCTCCCCCTGGCTGGCAGAGATCCTCAAGATACAAGGAGCTCTGGCCCTAGAAGAGGAAGAAGAAGAAGAAGAAGAAGAAGAAGAAGAAGAAGAAGAAGAAGAAGAAGAAGAAGAAGAAGAAGGAGAAGAAGAAGAAGAAGGAGAAGAAGAAGAAGAAGGAGAAGAAGAAGAAGAAGAAGAAGAAGAAGAAGAAGAAGAAGAAGAAGAAGAAGAAGAAGAAGAAGAAGAAGAAGAAGAAAAAGAAGAAGGAGGAGGAGGAGGAGGAGGAGAAGAAGAAGAAGAAGAGGAGGAAGAAGAAGAAGGAGAAGAAGAAGAGGAGGAGGGGGAGAGTGGAAGGCCCTGCCTGCTGGGCCCTTAGATTCTTTCTCTCTTACCCACCTCCCTACCCACCCACCCATGCCTTTCTACTCTCAGCCCTTCAGCACAATACTCAGCGCTAGAGCATTGTTTGAAAATCCATAATTCAGAAGGTATTTGTATAATTAGTTTGTGGATAACCCCAAACTAAGAACATAAAATACTTTTCATGGTAGACTAAGGGTCAAGATGAATTCTAACAGGGATCAGTATAAGGTAAACCAAACCAAACCCAAACTGAACTTCTCCAGAGTGGGTTTTATTGAGAATGAAAACATTTGCTTTCCTGCAAGGTATTCAAGCATATCCCCGACAACTTTTCCTAGAAAGAAACCATAGGAGAGGATTAAAAAAATCAAAAGATGAGGTAGTTGTCCTAGGTTATTGTGATAGTGGCCACAACCGTAAGCCTTTAGAAAACCATGTTCATAGGGCCAGAGCTCCTTGTATCTTGAGGATCTCTGCCAGCCAGGGGGAGGGGTTTGGCCTGGAGGATAGGAAGTTGTTTCTTGCCTTTATCTTTCTCCTGATTGTCTTCATCCAGCCCCACTGGGGTTTTGGCTTGAAAAGAGCTGGCGATGATTATGGGGCATATCAGAGCTACCATTTTTATTGTTTCATTTTTAATGTATTATTATTCCGTAGATTGTAACATTCATAAGGTCAGCATTTTATCTGCTTTTCCAGTGATGCTCCTAGGAGAGTGTCTTGCATATAGTAGGTGTTATGAAGGGAATGATTATGTCTCCTCAAAATTCATATGATAAAATCCTAACTCTCAATGTGATGGGATTAGAGGTGGGACTTTTGGGAGGTGATTAGGTCAAGAGGACAAAGCCCTCGGGAATAGGGTGGGTGCCCTTTTTCTACCATGAGAATTTATACAGCATCCAGCAGTCTGCCACCTGGAGAAGGGCCCTCACCAGATCCAGGCCAGGCTGGCATCCTGATTGTAGAATTATACAGCTTCTAGAACTGTGAGCAATAAAATTCTGTGTTTATAAGCCACCTGTCTGTGGTAATTTGTTAAAGCAGCCTGAGCGGACTAAGACATTTCATGTACAATAAGTACTTGTTGAATGACTGACCGACTAAAGGAAAGCTACTTGATGGGAATAAAGTTTCAGTTATGCAAGATGAGTGTGTTCCAGAGATCTGCTGAATAACATTGTGCCTATAGTTAACAAGACTGTATTGTCTACCTAAAAATCTATTAAGAGGGTAGAGCTCATGTTAAGGGTTTTGTCCACAATAAAATAAAATGAAGTAGAATAAAATGTCAATGTCATTTTAGCCTCGTCTAGTCCTTCATGATTCCTCTCAGCAGTCATTCTTACTTCTCTGACACACCAGACTGCAGCTAAAGGGTAATTCAGTGTTTTTAACTCTCCCTGGCCTCTGACCCACTTGCCCCAACCCATCCCTTGCCTATGCTCCATCTTTGTGGTCTCTGACTCACACCTCATTCTCTAGTTTTCACTTGGACTTGATACTTACTGTTCAAGTTCAGGCAAGTGTCTTAACTGCTCTGTTTCTCATCCACCCAGAAAAAAAGCCGTAAATATGTGAAGAGGAGTAAAGGCAGACTGTTGGGAAACACTAACGTATAAAGGATCAGAAATAGCAACATCTTATGTCAGAGATTGATGGAATGCATGCAAAGTGCTTAGCTTCCTGCATATGCCACACAGGCAGTAAATGTTAGCAATGATCACTTTTACTATTCTTGAGACTTATTGTCTTTATTATCTCATCCTTCAGAGGATGCTTGTCAGCACCTTCATCTTGATCATGACCTTGATTTTTCTTGGCCACAATGCACTTTCTCCCCTCAGCTGCCTGGAGGGAACAGTTCCCAGGCTGCCTCCTGAGATGCTGGTTCCCTCTGGGCAGCACCCACACCCTGCTGACTTACCTTCAGAGCAGGGAGAAAGCCCCAGTGCTGAAGAAAAGTAGTCGATTCTGTGTTTCTGGTTGGGCATTGTGCATTGCTTTGAGCTAGCGTCATGTGCTTTAAACTGCTTGGTGCCAGTTCTAAAAACCTCAAACCAACCACTTTTGATGATCTAGATTGTGGTCAGAATTAGTTTAGCTCTACCAACCACCCACAGTTTCATAGAACCTTTGCTGTTTATTTCAACTACACGTGGGTACAATCATAGCAAAAAGTGCATCCACCTTTTATTTTTTTATTATTATTATTTTTAATGCATCCACCTTTTAAAAACTGGAATAGCAATTTCCCCCTTATTTCAAGGGAAAAATGATTCCATTGTGCCTTTTCTAGGTGTGATTCTATTGAGGAAGGAACCTGTGTCTCTCAGGGTGTACACTGAGTGGCCAGATTATTATGATCTCTGAATGTACAATAATCTGGCCACTCAGTGTGTGTGAGGCCCAGTGCATGAATTCATGCACGGGTGGAGTCTGGCCAGCTTGGCCAGGGGGAGGGGACATGGGTGATTGGCCGGCCTGCCTGCTGGTTGAACTCCTGGTTGAGGGGACAGTTTGCATATGAACCTCAGGATATACACTGAGTGGCCAGATTATTATGCATTCAGAGATCATAATAATCTGGCCACTCAATGTATGTTATCAGGGGATCTTTTGTAGGCACATTACCAATTTCAGGAGCTCTATTTTAGGAAACAGGCAGGGAGAGGATTTGAGTTTTATTTTAGGGAAACATCTCTGGGGCTATACTGCGTATATGTGTGTGGGGTGTGGTAAGAAAAGAATAAAACCGGAGCTCAGGAGGGAGGGTAGCTTAAAGGTGGACATTCTGAACTCATGAAGTGGTGACAGTAGTGAGAGATAGAGGGTGTGGGTTTAAGAGAATCAACGAAACTTGCCATACCCACATGTGACGCAACACCCCAACTCTGTTTTCCATAAAAATCCCAGTTACACTTGACATTTTGTGACACTTAGGCATGTACTGACTGGAGATGCTTTGTTCCCCAATAGCCTTCTGTGGTCTACAAGCCACTGACTCTGACTCTCCAGCTTCCAAAGCCCTAGTCCTTTCCTCGCTCCTCAGAAAGGGCAGTTCGGCCTTCAGCTTCCAGTGCACCCTGGTTTCCTGAGGCTTGTGGCTCGTGATGTGCCCCTGCTCCAACGCTAGTTCCATAAAGGCAGAGGACTTTGTCCTGTTTCCTATGTATCCAAGGTGCTCATCACGGTGCTCAGTTTATAGTGGGCACTTACAGATATTTGTTGAAATGGAAGGAACAAAGAAAAGGTGGTTCAATATGTTGGATGCTGAAGAAAATTCAAGTTGAATGAGGGCCCCTGGTTTTAGGATAGGAGGTCACTGGTGACTGTGGAGAGGACCTTTAGGAGAGTGTGTTGTGGAAGGCAAAGTGAAATGTTGTTATTTTAAAAACAATTTTTTAAAAAGGTCACGGAGACACATGATTTTGTGAGGTAAGGAAATAAAGCTGCGAGGTTAGATGGGTCTTCTGTATGCTATTTTGTTCATTTATTAGGTGTGGCTCATGGAAGCTGAAATAGACTGACCTTGATTTGGTGGGGATGTACCTGGGAACACGCCACTAGATTCTCTCTTAAAGGACTGTCCCACTTTGTCGAGAATTGAGGGTAGAGTACAAAATAAACACAAAGGAATTTCTCATTTTCATTAAATAAGGACACAATGAAAGACTGTATTAATATGTGTGGATATTTTGGGGTCAGGTTTTTTCTCGCGATATTTTAGTGCTCACTCACACAAAATTGCTCTCTCATTTTTGCTCCACAGCCTGATAGAGGTGTTTTAGGCGTTACGTGTTGCTTTGACAACATTGTAAGTCACATGAACAGTGCTCGAGTCCACTTGCATCTAAACTGGCCATCGTTTTTCTTCATTGCTCACAGATGGAGGATTCTCTGAAGTCATCTTGGCTAAAACAGCAGGTTGAGACTTAATTGGCATGCCGTCCAGGTGTCCTTAATTTACCACCCATGCCTATAAAGTTACATTTTCTTTTAAATGTACAATTGTGGTAGCTTGTACATCCTGCTTCTGGTTTGGTGGCTGGAAACTGTCCTCTGGCTTGTCTTGTGGGAAACCAAGTGGGTCCCTTGTGTTCTTCTGCCTCAGCCTCCTAGTCTCTCAGCCACATGGCTGCTAGTGACCCTCATGAAATTGTCTCATCTGCTGGGCACAGCTGTCTCTGTGGCACCGCTACTGCTACCAGCATTTTGACCTCAGGGGAGGGGGGACTGCTCTGTCCTCTGCTATTCAGGTTTGAGAATAGACAGACCCCTCTCCTACGTTGTCACAGCCAAGAACACACCTTGCTGTAACTTTTAGCATGCATATCCTCCACGTAAAAATAACAGGAGGGTCCAAAGTTGAGAATAAATAACATGAGAGGTGTCTACCCCTTAAGAGCTTGCAGGCTTAGATCCATCATGTCTTAGGTTGTGTTCCCCAGAAGCTGACTCAGAGGTGAGGATCTGAGCAAGTAGTTCCTTTGGCGGATAATCCCTGGAAACACCAGTGAGAGTAGAGAAGCAGTTCAGGCAGGAAGTGTACATCGAATGTATGGCAATTGGGGGTCAATCCCGGGGGGAAACCTTTGTGAGACAATATCAAACTTCCCTGGCCAATATGGTAATCATAAGCTATATGTGGCTGCTAACCATCTGAAATGGGGCTACTCAGAAAGAAGATATGCCCTAAATGTAAGACACATGTCGGATTTCTAACACTTAGTACAAAAAAAGTAAAATAAAATATCTCATTGGTAATTTTTATATTGATGACATGTTGTCATGATAATAGTTTAGGTAAATGGGGCCAAACAAAATCTGTTGTTAAAATTCATGTCCCATTCTTCATTTTACTTTTTAAAATATGATTACTAGAAAATGTAAAATTACACATGTGACTCACATCACAGGCCTATTGGACAGCACTGGTATGAAACATGCCTTGGAATTGTCTTCCTTGAGAATTGAAAAACTGGGTGGATTCACCTACTTGCTCCAAAACATCACTGACAGAGAACCCTCTCCTGGGGGTATTAACTCCCTGGTATTTCTGGCTGCCTTTTGCGAAGGTGTGCTTCCGAGCTGGAAAGAGCCTCAAGCAGAGAGTCAGTAAGAAGCATTTTTTTGAGGGCACAGACAGTGCCTGGGATACTCTCTCATTCCTATCTCCCATAGCGAAAGCCCCTACCTCCCCAAACAGGAGGGCTCCACTCATGCTTATCCTCAGAATCTGGGCTCCACCAACCCCAGGGAGAATAGGAAAGCACTGGCTTATTTTTTCCCTTCTCTCAGCTTGATTGACAAGGACATCCCCTCAAGGGAAAAACATACCTTCAAAGCTGGAAGTGCAGTCTGGCATGGCAATCTTCAAAAGATAAAAGAATAAAAGGATATCAGTACGTTTCCCAAGATCTAGGTTCCTAAATAAGCACTGCAGCAGGGCATCATAGCTCAGCTCAAATTGTGCTGGACCAACCCAAGTCCAGCTCCATTTCCAACTTTCTCCTCCACGCCAGTTCCATGTGTCTGTCCTGCAGCCGTGCAAGAAACCATGTGAACAAGAAGACACAACTCCACAGTAACAAGCCTCACATGATTGGGGGCAACGCCTAATCCATGTGGAGTGGGATAATGTTTTAAAGAATTAATTCTTTTTTTAAAAAAATATTTTATTGATTTTTCACAGAGAGGAAGGGAGAGGGATAGAAAGTCAGAAACATCGATGGGAGAGAAACATCGATCAGCTGCCTCCTGCACACCTCCCACTGGGGACGTGCCCACAGCCAAGGTACCTGCCCTTGACCAGAATCGAACCTGGGACCTTTCAGTCCCCAGGCTGACGCTCTATCCACTGAGCCAAACCGGTTTGGCTTAAAGAATTAATTCTATGTTCTCGCCTACCCCCAAACCCTCATAACCCTCCCAACTCTTTGCTTTCTGACTTTCTTCACTTGCACCCTGGGGATCTTCCTCTCAGCCCAGAAAACTAGATATGAGTCATCCACTGCTTTAGGGGCAGGATGTCACTCTTGAACTGGAGAATAAAGGAGGCAAATTTGTGTTTAACTTCAAAAGTC
Organism: Antrozous pallidus; assembly: GCA_027563665.1. NCBI lineage: Eukaryota > Metazoa > Chordata > Mammalia > Chiroptera > Vespertilionidae > Antrozous > Antrozous pallidus. Next base: position 146,806,026 of record CM050508.1, on the reverse strand, counting down.
TCTGGTGCAGGTGTAGGACAGAAAGAGCCGGATGCACAACTGCATAATTGCAAAGTGAGCTCTGTCCCCCAGACTAAAGATTCCATTCCAGGCTGGGGGTGGGGGGAGAGGAAGGACCTCAAGGACAGTGAGAGAGATAGCTGTGCTTCACGAGAACAGAGTCCCTGAGTGCAGCACACCTCTGAACACACCCACCTGTCCCAAAACCCTCAGAGAGAAAGCTGTTCTCCAAGGGTGAGGATTGCCTGTGGGCTGCAGGCACGGTGGTGATTAGCGAGGTCCACAGACAACCACCTGTGCCCCAGGATTTTGTGCAGCTTTATGCCCCACCCATACCAGGTGGGAAACCCCCTTCCAACAGCCTGGGCCACTTAAAAACCCCAAAAGCAATGTGTTAGTCACCTAGAGGGTTTTATAAAGTAGTGCCTGGGCTAATAGTACCATGGGATCAAACAGAACTGATCCTAAACCTCTCAGCAAGCTGGGGCAGTGGTAGACACACACCTGTGCTACACTTCTTAACATGGGGATACCTCTCCAAAGGGAATGTCATCTTTGGGGACACATCTCTGTCCACAGTTAGGAGAAATCTTACATGAATGTGCAGAGCAGCTTTTCTCCTTGAAGGCACTTCGTTTTAGCCCTCATCTTCCTGCCCCGCCCTAATCTATTAAATACACTTCTCACAGCAGAGGAACAGTTCGCTCAAAGGTAAATCAACTAAAAAATACCAACTATTCTAGAAACCTAAGGCATGATCTCCCCTAGTGTCATCTTGTATCATACACACCAGAAAAGCATCCGAATGAGTCAGAAGTAGTCAGAGAGCAAGGCAGAAGGCTGTGTGAGCTGGCCTCATAATTACCCACGGAAAGGTGTGTTTTGGGTGGATTCAGGATACACTGTCCTGTTTTGTTGAGGTGGTTGGAGTCCATGGGTACATTCCAGGAGCTGGTTTCTCACACCCCAAAATCAATGAAAGAGGAAGGTGGAAAGCTGCCCACAGGACTTTTGTAACATTTGACTTCCTGAGGCTAACTTGGGGCTGTACACATTTCTCTGTCACTGAGTCATGATTGCTGCTTTAGATCCACTAACACTGGAAACAAGTGTTCAATGCCCTGGTGACCCAGCAAATATTTCCGAGGGCAGCCCTTCTTATTTTCTGCTTCCAGTTCTAGGAGATTGTGGGCCAATGACAGAAAAGACAAATGGAAAATATCTGGATATTTGAGAGGAAGTGACAATAAACTGCTGCTCAGATACTTTTCGCAGTTTGAAGGACACCATCTGCTGATCAGGGTGAAAATGGCAAATGTTTCTGGGGTGATCCCAGGAATACCCCCTTCTCTGCACCAGCTGCCACGCTCATGCAACAGGATTCTACCCCATACTGATGAGAAGGGATGTGGACACTTGGCCCACATGGACCAGTCAGGTTTCCCTTGTGGAATTGGGAAGCGGACCTCTGAGCCTCCTGAGCAGCCACGTCTCTCCTCTGCACAGGTTTGCTCTGAGAGCGGCCAAGGCAGGCAATGAGGACGGGGCGGATGAGCAGCAGCCTTGGTCCCTGCCTTTCCAGGCCTGGCTCCAGGCTCTCCCGAAACTTCATTATGCCACCTGTTCCTAGTACCATGACCTGGTGTCTAAAGTAACCCCCCCCTCCGCCCCGTATAAATGCCTGTGAGTACAAACCGCATCCCTGTGATCCTAACAGCAGCTCAGCCTGTTCTTCCTCTCACAGGTGACCTGGCTCCGCCTCCCTGGATCGCCACACTCCTCACAGCATTCTTCCTTCGCATCTTGAAGGATAGCTAGAAGGAGATAACCTCTCACTTCTCTCACCTGTTCTCCCTCTCAAGGTACCTCTGGACTCTGCAGTTCACGTGGAAGCGCCGGGGTGTGTGTGGGGTGGTGCAGCAAAGAGCAGAAGAACAGCTTCTCTTTCCTCTGTGTTGATTCCCAGGGCGCTACATTTTAAAGTTGATTAAACTGGGCAAAAGGGTGAGGGGAGATGCAGCTTTCTTTCCTGTCTCTCTTTCTCCATTTACTCATTCAATGGGAACTAGAGGCACTTACCGCAGGCCAGGCACTGCTGAAAACGCTAAAGCTATAGGACCTCCTGAAGCTTACATCATAATGGAGGGAGACAGGCAATAAAAAAAAAAACATACAGTTAAATTAATTTCAGATAGCGGAGAACCATGACATAGATGACATGGAGGGAAGATGGATAGTGATTGTGTGTCAGTGTGGTGGCTCCTTTAGGAAGGAAGCCCGCAAAGATGACCTTGGAGGACATGGGGATCACACAGAGAGAAGGAACTGGCTGTGGAAATATGTGTGGGACAGCTTTCTAGAGAGGGTTACTAGGCCATTCGGCATTGCTGGGACCCCATCTCTCCCTTCCAATCTCCTCACTTCATTCCTTCCCTTGTCTGTTTACTGAGCTCCCACTAGGAGTCAGGAGCTAGCTGGATCAGATCAGAAGAACAAGACAGACTTTTGCCTCGGAGGGAGCCACAAGGTAGATAAGGAGAAAGTGAGGTAAGTCATGAAAACACAGGGGTTGGTTTTGGGGACACATCTCTGTCCACAGTTAGGAGAAATCTTACGTGAATGTGCAGAGCAGCTTTCTGCACTGCACATTCAGTGCGATGAAGAAGATGATGGGAGCACCCAGAAGCCTGAACCAACCTGCCCGTTTCTCTTAGCCCGTGCTGGCAGTGGGGCCGTGAAGGAGAGGCTGAGCCTCTGAAGGATTAGGAAGTTCACTTCCATTCCAATGCAATGCTCTTTACCTTGGATGTCTTGGAGACAAGGTAGGGAGCTTATTGGAACAGGCCGGCGAGGCACACTCCACCAAACACTACCAGGGAAGCCCAGGAGAAAACTGAAATTGGTTCAAGTTGCTGAGAAAACAGGAAAGGTGACACTTCTTTGCAAGACTAGGACACACACACACACACACACACACACACACACACACACACACACACACACGGTGGCTCAGGGAAGAGCTGAGGGCAAAGGGAGGGATTGGCAGTCATCCCTGACAATGTGTAATCCAAGAACGAAAGTCCTGCAGAAGAAGGAAAAAACCTTAACATAACACAGGGTCAGAGTGAACTCTTGGGGAGTTATGTAACTGATTAAGGGTTTAAAAGGAGAGTATGTGTTTACTTCATGGTATGACTCATTTAAATGGAACAGACTTAAAAAACACACACACACACAAATCCCACAATGATTAGGTTTTCCATTTATTGTTTTTGTGGTTCTGGATGATACTTACTGACACTGAAGTCCATAATAATGAAAACCGCCAACAGAATGTGTCTTATGTAAGGACACAAGAGGGACCGGTGGTAACATTAAAGCAGTTTAAGAGGCTCTGCTAACCCAGACCACTGTGTTCTGCATGCCCTCAGACTACAGTGAGTAGGTGTCGGGTGTTAGGAAAACGGAAGAAGTGACTGTAGTGGCGGGAGGTGTGAATGCCAGAACGCAACGTGGGTTTGCGGTAACCACCAGAAAGAGCATGGAACAGAGGTTTTTAATTACCATGTCAGAGTAGAATTGATTATAGGGTAACCAGATGTCCCTCTTAAAGGAAACTGTCATTCTATAAACATCTGCCACAAGAAGACTCTAAGGGAAAAAAGCCTTGGCTAGGTCTGACTTATGGCAGAGTTCCTTCCAGTTGGTTAATTTGGTAAGAAGAACCAGGAGCTTGGCTCAGTGCCTCGTATTCCCTTCTTGGGAGCAGGCTGATCTGCTTTGAGCGCACGTTCTGCTTAGCCCCTCAAGGGTGGGCTGTGTCCCTGCAGGCAGAGGCTGGCCATGGCCCAGCGCTGCCTCAGAAGGGTCCTATCTAATGCTGAGTTCCCATTTGCCCTATAGATACCACTTGGATCGTCCAACCTAACCTTTATCAGTAACCAAAGGAATATCTTGGTCTCTAAATATTTAGTCTTTTTTATTGATTGATTGATTGACTTCTGAAGAAAGGGGAGAGGGAGAGAGATAGAAACATCAATGATGAAAGGGAATCACTGAGTGTCTGCCTCCTGCATGCCCCCTCCTGGGGATCAAGCCAGCAACCTGGGCATGTGTCCAACAAAGGGGGCTTGAGAGGGAGGCAGAAAGTAAGTTAGACCAGATCATGGGGGCATGCCTGGGACCAGCATGTGCAGATGTGGTTGGCCAGGTACTACACTATCATATATCAGCCAGGTTAAAATGATCATAGAATTGTGATATATTGTCTTATATCTCTAACTGCATTTGATTCCAGAAATAACTTTCATTGCCAAGGGAAGCAGCCATCCTGCCACTCAGCAAGTTGCCCTGCTCAGGTCTCATGCATAGGGCCCTGAAGGTGTGCTGTGGTGGCCTCGGGGCTTCGCTCCTTATCTGGGCTTGTACCACAGAGCTAGACTTTTCCCGTGAGTGTCCACAGAGAGAGCTTCCTGGGGCAAGTCTGACCAGGGTGGAGGAAAAGCTCCACTGAGTGAGCACCTCCAACATATCATAAATGCACGGAAGAGGAGCATACACTGGATCCTCTGAAATTCTCTCAATGATCTATGTGGTAGGAATATGCTATTTTATAAAGGAGTGAGTGGGCAAAAAGAGGTGTACAGTTGGGAGTATGCGAAACAGTTCATTCTTGTATTATTATCTACACTAATAAAAGAAAAAGATGCAAATTTACCTACCTTCTTGACGTTCACCAGTCAATCAGGATGAGTATGCAAATTAACCAAACAAAGATGGCAGGTTAATTTGCATACAAGGCACCAAGCAGCTGGGGGCAGGATGCTTGGTCATTGCCATGGTGACGATGCAGGCATTCTGCCCTGCCCCAGCCACGCCGGGCCTCTGGGCAGCGTGGGAAGGCAGAAAGGCAGCTCCAGGCTGGAGTAAAGGTGGTGCCAGCAGCCAGGGGAAGAAAGGTCCATTCTTGCATGAATCTTCATGCATTGGGCCTCTAGTAATAATTATAACTTGCATGTCTTTTTCCATACAGCTATGAATCCTACTTTTGCCCATCCCTGAAAATGAAGCCTTTGAGACTCACGGATGCTAACTGACTTATCCAATCCAATTCTGGTCTCAGGTGGCTTCTGAAATGTTTAGGAGAAACTGGGAAAATATTAACATGATTAAAAGAAGTTAGTAAAAAGGCTGAAGACAGAGACAGAATAGGTGAGTACATGAAATATGATGCTATACTTTCATATTATGTGAGTACTTGCCAATGACTCACAGACTTTGTAGCAATTCAGGGAAGAGTCTGCCTGGGAAGAAAGCTGCTTAGGAGGGAAGTGTCCCTGAGAAAAAGCCACTGACAGGTGAGTCCCATACAGATTGGGAGCCCAAAACCAGCACCCACCCCGATACAGAGGAATGGCTAAACTGTCCTCTTGACATCATTATATGGGAAATGACCAGTTTTCATAGAATGCACAATGAAATTCTGGAAATATGGGAATGGAATATTTTGTGAGGCAGATGATCTGAGAGACCATTTAGAGAAGTATAATGGAAACCTATGTGCCCATCATCTGCTTAAATAATGACCAGCATTTGCTGTTCCAGTGTGATCTTCCATCTCACCTTACATTTTTTCCCTGGGATATTTTAAATGCATCCCTGTCATCATATTACTTTACCTGTAAATACTTCAGTATGTATTTCTATGAGAAAAGGATATCCTATTTAATAAAAAAGTAATATGGAAATTAACCATCACTCCGCCATACCTACAAGCCATGCCTACAAGCCATGCCCACTAGCCAGTCAGGAGTGAGTATGCAAATTAATCCCAACCAAGATGGTTGTAGCCATGGAGAGAGCAAGAGGGAGGCTTGGGTTTCCCCAATGGATGGAGGAAGCCAAGCTTTCCACACACCCTGGCCAGCCCAGGCCTCTGCTTCAAGCTACAAAGTTTCAATTAAAATGGCGGCAGCCATGGAGCTGGAGAGAGCAGGAGGGTAGGGTTACCCCAGCGATGGAGGAAGCCAAGCTTTCCATACACCCTGGCCAACCCAGGCTTGCATCCAAGCTGCATATCAACTACAAATGGAAAGATAGTGTTACAGTGGAGAAACTCAGCAACACCCACCAAGTGATGGATAAAAACATCTATACTAATAAAAGGATAACATGCTAATTAGAGCAGACATCTTCCAGACATCCATCCGGACAAAGCCACAGTGACTGCAAGGGTCTAGGGTGTGCAGTAGAGCTGCCCCACCACCTCGGGAGTGGGAGTGGATGATGATGAGGTGGATGGGTGCCAGGACCTTTGCAGCAACTGCTACTACACATAGGGCCACACCCACAAGATGGTGAAGGTGGGGCTGGGCCTGGACAAAGAGGCTGATAAAGGTGGCAGTCAGGGTGAGCCACAGCTCAGGAGCCTCTGAGAGTGGCAGCACCAGGCCATCCAGTGCTGCATCCAGTCCCTGAGGCATGCCTGCCGGTGCCATGACGCCAACTGCCCGCAGCCATCCTGCCAGAAGCTGAGGTGGATTGTGCAGCACACCAAGGGCTGCCAGCCCCAGACCAATGAGATGTGGAGTGTGCAAGCAGTTCATGGCTCTTTGCTCCTACCATGCCAAACACTGCCAAGAAAACACATTCCCCATTCCCAAATGCCTCAACATCAAGCAGAAGCTCCGCCAGCAGGAGATACAGCTCCGCCGGCAGCACGCGTAGCTCATGCGTCAGTGGATGCCACCATCAACACCTGCACCGAGCCTCAGCTGAGTCTGCCTTCCCCTCCTTCAGCCCCACACCCGCCCCCCAAACTGCATCCCAGCACACCGTGGACACCACAGCCCCTGACTCTGCCCCAGACCTCACCTGTGAGCATGTCACTAGCCGGTTTCTCCAGCATGGCCAGAACTCCTCCCCCCACCACAGTTTGCACTGGGAAGGCCACTAACCAGGTGTTAGCACCCCTCTCCTCTGAGTCCCACCTATAGCAGTGGAGGTACCCGGCAGATTGCACGTGAGGCATAGCAGCACCTGTACTGGTTGAGTACCAACAACAGTAAGCCCCTGAGGCACAGTGACCCCGAGAGCCAGATGGCCCCCATGGGCCTGAATGTGACTCAACCAGGTCAGTGGGCATGTTATTCTGTCCTCCGTCCCCCCCCCAGGGGCAGCCGACACCCATCCCCCAGCAATAGCCAATGTGAGGCATGCCCAGACCCGTGATGTCTATGCAGACCCAAGGTGCTACCACCTCAGACCATCTCTCCAGGTGCCCTGGAGGAACTGCTGCGAACCATGAAGTCTCCCACCTCCCCCAGCAGCAGCACATGCTCAATGTCCTCAAGTGAAACCCTCAGCTGATGGCAGCTCTCATCAAACAGCACACAGCCAAGTAAATGGGCAGCCAACTTGGCCTTCAGCTCTATCTCAGCCTGCTGAACCTGAACGCCATGCAGGCCAGCAGGCCACAAACTGCTGTTCCTCTGCAACAGTAAGCAATGGGAGGCCTGAACCCCCAGAGCCAGGCCTTGAACATCATGAACCCGGGGTGCAACACCAGCATGGCAAGTGTGGACCATAGTACAGAGAGATGCCACGGAGCAACAGCAGCAGCAGCAGCAGCAGCAGCAGCAGCAGCAACAGAAAGGCAGGGCTGGCATGGCTGCAGTCCTGGCAGGACACGCCCGGTTCTAGCAGCCTCAGGGATGCTGATGCTACCTGCAGCCATGCAGCAGCAGGAGATCCAGCAGGAGACTGGGTCCCTGGGCAGCCAAATCCTATTAGGCATAGTCTGTATCTTTCTCCTGCCCTCAGTTTCTCCCCTACGCTCGGTACTTTTCTATTGTCCCCGTTTGATGCTCCTGCCCTCTCTGCTGTTTTCCTGTTATTTTCATTTCAGGTGTTATAAGAGAAGCTAAGCAGCCGAAAAAAGCAACACCAGACCCAGCTTCCTGCAACCACCTGCACCTACATCCGACCCACACAGAGACATAAATATCCCACCCTCTTGCTTGCTGAAATGGATATACTGGTGTGTATTAAAAATAAAATTTCTTAAACTCTCAAAACATCTCTTGGCCTGTCTCCTGTCAGCACGAACTTAACAAATCCCATAAGCCCCAGCAGCACACGCTCTCAGAGAACCACAGGCCTCACCTCTCTGGCCAGCAGATGGCCACATTCCTCGTAGCCCAGTGAGATCCCTGTCCCCTGTTCAATCTTCAGATCCCAGTCCCAGCCTCCACATTCCAGCCCATCACCATGGGTACGCCCCCAGCCTTCACCACACCATGTCTCCCCCCAGATTGGTTCTCTCCACCCAGGACTCCCAGTCACTATGGCCAGCTCCATAGATCAGGGACACTTGAGGAACCCCAAACATGCAATGCTACCACAGCTAAATACTCTCACAGGAGTTCATTGCCCAGTGAAATGTTGTGGGAACAGAAGATGAGGTGGTGCCACCCAGGAAAGGCCTTGGTGCGGGCCCTTCTGCAGAGGCAGTGGGAAAGGGGGCTATGAGGTCCTGGTTCCAGGGCTGCCCCTTCCACAAAGGCACCCGATCAGGTGCCACGCCTCTGCAGAGGTTGGAAGGTGTACGACCTGCTATGCCTCAACCTCCCACAGCCCCTCCCCCAGTCAGCCTGGCCCCAGATCACCCCCTACCCACCAGTGGGCAGGGGGTAGGGCCAGCGCTAAGAAGTAAGGGCTGAGGGCCGGCAGCCTCAGCAGGTTGATGGGGGCAGTGCCTTCCCATGATCTCCAGTCACCTCCTGTAGGGGAAGGCCAGACTTTGGCTTGGGGAGTGGGCCTAAGTCTTCAGCAGGACATTCTCTGGGGGCTCCCAGAATGTGATAGGGGGTAGGTCAGGCTGAGGGACCCTCCCTCCCCCACCTCAGTGCACGAATTTTCGTGCACCAGGCCTCTAGTCTCCAATGATAAGACAGATCAACATTATGAACCCCTTGATATAATGAGAAGAACACAATATCAAAAACACATAACATGATTCTGAAAATATTGGACAAACCCAAATTTTGCAAAATAACTGACCAGGACTCTTCAAAAGTATCAAGTTCAAAGAAGGTTGAAAAATTGTTAGACTGCAGGAGATAAGAAGACGTGATAACTAAATGCCATGTGGGATTCTGAATAGGGTCCCAGAACATAAAAAGAACATTAATGGGAAAATGGTGAAATTCAAATAAGGCCTGTAGTTTAGTTAATACAATTGTACCAATGTTAGTTTTCCATTCTTTCTTTAAAAATATTTTTTAGATTTTTTTAGAGTAAATCATTGACCAGCTGCCTACTGGGGATTGAGCTTACAACCCAGGCATGTGCCCCTGACTGGGAATCAAACCAGCAACCTTTCTGTGCATAGGACATCGCTCAGCCAACTGAGCCACATGGCCAGGGCTAATTTCCCATTCTTGATATGTATACTGTGATCATGTAAGATGATAACATTAGGGGAATGGGAGGAGGAATACAAGAGAATTTTTTTGGTATTATTTGGGCCACTTTTCTGCAAGTCTAAAACTAGTTCAAAATTAAAAAATTAAAAGAAGAAGTCTGACCTATTCCTGTACTGTGCATGTTGGGTTCTGCAACTCTGAAATCATCCCCGAATGGTCAGTTCCTCCAGGCTGAGGTAAGTCAGAGTTTTGTTGAAGCACTTCACCCAGCCAGTGTTTTACATTGTCTTTCCTCTTTGCTGGTTCTCCTGTTGTGTGGGCAGCATAGATCATGACCACTTTCTGCTAATGTCATGCACTTCCCCACATCCTGCACAGGGTCACTATCATCATTGACACCCACATAGGCTTTCTGATAAAAAGCTTTCAGCCCGAATTCTCTAACAGTCTCCCTTGTGTTCTGCCTCCCACTCCTACCAATTCTACCACTCTTCCCTCAGACTCCAGGCCTGGGCTTCTGCCCTCCAATCTCTTCCCCTTTCCCGTGAACCAGGCTGCTCCCCATTCCCAATCTGATCAAGGTCAAGGAGGCTTTGGGAGACGACACCACACTTCAAATAGTTGTGGGCCATGTGAGTGCCATGTTCGGGCTCTGACAAGAAAAGCCTTGTGATCTGATTTCAGTGCCTACTGCCAAGCGGCATATGCAGGAGCCTCCAGTGGGCAGCCCAGTCTTTTAGCCAGTGGGAGGGAGGCGATGGAGGTCCAAAGGGCAGGGCTGGCCTTGTCGATGAGGACAGTTCTGACATTTCCCTTCTTCCCTGATTCTCTGCTTTCATTCTCATGTCTGTCCTAAGCAGGGTGGTGTGCTCCCCACAGCCTGCTCTCCCTTTGAAGTGGGTCTGGCAGTGGCAGGGGCTGTAATCACGAGACAGGGTGGGACATACATAAGCTCATCCAGGGCAGGGACAGTGCTGGAATTTGAAATCTCTATGAAACCAGAACGGTTGAGTGTTGGCATCTGGTAGAGCCTCAATAAAATTGCATTGAGTGAAGGAACGAATGGTGACGGAAGTCAATGCTATATAGTGTCATTTCCTCAGGAACTTTTTCAGTTTAGACCTTCAGCCTTCCAGTGGCAACTCCCCAAATCAGTTTTTCCAAAACAAAAGGCTTTTTGGAATCTTTCAATTCCCTGTTTCTTAAAGTTTGGGAAGTGGCCCAGGGGTGCTCAAAGGGCCTTTGCAGTCCCTGGATTTTTAGAACGCCATCCCATGAAGAGACTGGCCAACCAGAGCCAACAGTTGCCTTCTCTTTCAGGTGCCTAGTTCTTGCTCTTTGTTGCCAAAACTGTTTCTGTTTTGGAGAGCTCAAAATTTACATGCATTCAATCAATATTCAAATTAATATTTATGGAGCTCCTCCCATGTGCCAGGCCAAGCACTGGGATGTAATAATGGAAAAGCCAGGTTCTGTTTTTCCCTAGGAATGAGCTATTCTACAGACCATCTCTGCTGTCTCTGATGGGAGCAGTTTGCTTTCTTGAAAGTCAGCCATTTTCACTCTGAGCCTCAGAAACCCATGCTCTTTCCTCTGAAACTCCAAGGACCTGTCCCTCAGAGAAGGACTAGAGCAGCAATCAAGATTTCCTTGTATTTGGTGGCCTGCTGGCTGGGATTCAGGCTGGAGTAATCCCATTCTTGGGTCTGGATCTTGGGCTTATTTTGGAGAACAAACAAATGGGTATGAGCTATGATGCTTTAACTGGAGGACCAACCAGTTAATTAGAAGTTTACAGAACTCTCGGGGAAAAGTCCACAGATAAGTGAGTGGCCCAGGGTGAGGTCATCCAGAAAGGCAGGCTCCTTCTATCTTGTTGTTTCACCAATTCTAGGGGTTTGCCTTTGTCATCATGGCTGAAATTGCCTCACCAGCCCACAGGAAGTTAGCAAAGAATGAGGAAGGCATTTGACCTATAAGTTGTTCCATCACATCCAATCAGGTTCCACTGGCCAGAACGTACTCCCATGGATGGCTATAATTAGCTTTAAGGGAGGCTGGGAATGTAGACTTCAATGGAGTGGTAATGTGCCAGGTAAAATTTCCAGGGCCTATTACTATAAGGAAGAAGGGGAGCATGAATATGGCTGGACAATTACAAGTCTGTGTCACACACTCCTTTAGTCCTTTTCACATTGCCCAGATTCTTCTCGAATCTTCATATTATCCACCTTCAAACCTCACTCCCATCTTCCCTAACACGTGGCTCTCTCTGGACTCCTGGACCTGGCTTAGATTAGACTGGTTCTGGTTTTGTTTTTTAAATATATTTTTACTAGAGGCCTGGTGCACGAAATTTGTGCATGGGGGGCGGGGGATGTCCCTTAGCCCAGCCTGCACCCTCTCCAATCTGGGACCCCTCGAGGAATGTCCGACTGCCCGTTTAGGCCCGATCCCAGTAGGACTGGGCCTAAACGGGCAGTCGGACATCCTTCTCACAATCCAGGACTGCTGGCTCCAAACTGCTCACCTGCCTGCCCCCCTGATTGCCCCTAACTGCTTCTGCCTGCCAGCCTGATCACCCCCTAACCACTATCCTGCCAGCCTAATTGATGTCTAATTGCTCCCCTGCCAGCCTGTTTGCCCCCAACTTCTCTCCTCTGCCAGCCTGGTCACCCCTAACTGCCCTCCTCTGCAGGCTTGATCACCCCCAACTGCCCTCCCTTGCAGGGCCTGGAACCTCCCAACAGCCCGCCCCTGCTGGCCATCTTGTGGTAGCCATCTTGTGTCCACATGGGGGCAGGATCTTTAACCACATGGGGCAGCCCTCTTGTGTGTTGGAGTGATGGTCAATCTGCAAATTACTCTTTTATTAGATAGAATAGAGGCCTGGTGCATGCGTGGGGGCCAGCTGGTTTGCCCTGAAGAGTGTCCCAGATCAGGGTGGGATTCCCTTGGGGTGAGGGGCAGCCTGGGTGAGGAGCCTATGGAGGTTTGCAGGCTGGCCACACTGCCTCCCCGCCCCCCCCCCCCCCCGCAGCGACCCAAGCAGAGACCCTGGTATCTGGGATTAGTCTATATCTACAATTGAAACTTTGTAGCCTGGAGTGGAGCCAAGCCTTCTGCTTGCTCCATGGCGGCAACCATTTCTGTTTGAAACATTGTAGCTTAGAGTGGAGCCCTAGGCCGGCAATGGCAGGCAGAAAGCTTGGCTTCCTCAATTGCCAGGGAAACTCAAGCCTCTGTTCTCTCCAGCTCAGTGGCTTCCGCCATTTCTGTCTCTTTTATAATTGAAACGTTGTAACATTGAGTGGAGGCCTAGGCAGGCAATGGCAGGCTGAAAGCTTGGCTTCCTCTGTTGCCAGGGAAACCCAAGCCTCCCTCTTGCTTTCAGTGGCGGCAGCCATCTTGGTTGGGGTTTATTTGCATAATCTGCACCTAATTGGCTGGTGGGCATGGCTGTGGGCGTGGCTTTGTGGGTGTGGTGAAGGTATGGTCAAATTTGCATATTACTCTTTTATTAGATAGGATTGATTTTAGAGAGAGATAAAAGGGAGATGGATAGAGAAATAGAAACATCGATGAGAAAGAAACATTGACTGCTTCCAGGACTCCCTGTACTGGGACTTGAGCCCAACCTGGGCATGTACCTTGACTAGGAATCTATCTGGTGACCTCTTGGGTCATGGTTTGAAGCTCAACCACTGAGCAACACTGGCCGGACCAGACTGGCTCTTTTTGCTCTTCCCTTAAGTCCCTCTTAGGAACTTGCTTGGGGAAGGGACCTTCTGATGGAAAAGGGTATCACCAGCAGAGAAACAAGATGTTGACAGCCAAGGTTGGGCCATCCAAGGTCAGATCCACCTATTTAATATATGTTATAGACCTCTTCTGTACGCCAACTTAGAGGGCTTACAGGGAAAAAGATGTATGGAGATATTGCTGGGACATTTCAGGGCTTACAGTTAGACAAAGCAGCTAAGAATGAGTACTTGAGGGAGGGTCCACATATAAGCTAGGTAATGCCATGATTTTGTTTTCCTTTTCCCCCTCCACCTCCCCATCTGCAGCCTCTCCAGCATCACTAACATCATTATAATTACCATTTATTGCACACTACCTGTGCCAGGCCCTCTACATGTAACATCTCTTTTACCCTCCACTCCAACTTCAGGAGGTAGGCATTATTTTCTAACTCACAGCTTAAAAAGCTGAGGCACAGAAAGAACCAATGTTATAGTGTTGTCATAAGGATTAAATGGTGTAATTTAGATAAGAACATCTAGCTCAGTGCCTGGAAAGCACACAGTACACAATATATACACTTCTATTGTTTTAACAGGGGAGGAAACTGGCTTCAGAAGGCATGTGCTTTTCCAGGGTTGGTTCCAGAATTTATATATAGGCGGGCTGTAGGGTGGTGATGTGGCTTGGAGTGTTTGGGACTGCTAGGGGACTTGTCTTAAAGCTGTGTTTGCAAAAAAAAAAAAAAAAAAAAAAAGCCACTATGTTAACTTAGCTTGTGTATAATAAGAATACCAAATTTTTCTAACCTGGTTATATTTATACTTTACATAAGATCAAGACTATTTAAATTGTTTATTACAGTGATGATTACTATCATCATATGGAACAGCTTGAGGTCTGATGGAGATCATGGGTGGCCAAAGCCCCTCCAAGTTGCCTTTTGGTGCCACCACTGTAATGGCCCAAGCTAGTGAAGGGTGGAGCCAGGCTTTGAGAGCAGTCCTGCCTGAGAGCCCCAGTCTTCACTGCTACCCCGTGCCACCTCTGAGAGTTGGCAGAGACATCACTAACTGCGGTTTGGCTTTCCCCAAGCCTGGCCTCCTGCCTGAGGAATTAGGGGTTGATGAGGTCCCCATGCATATGTCAGGGACTCTTTCTGGGGACACATCACAGTTTCTTATAAAGCAAAGCAGAGACACAGAAACCCGAAAGACAGATTTCTCTTTGGTGCAGTTCCTGAAGAACAGAGACTCCTAGCTCACAGAATGAGCTTGGACTGGATGGATCTCTTCTCCAAATTCTTCTGGAAACCTGTGTCACAGCATTAGGTCAGACTTCCTGTCAGCCCAGCAAACTGACTGGCTGCGGCAGTCTCCATGCAATCAGAGTTCTCATTCTCCCCTGGAAGGGCCCATTCCCCGGCTCCTCTGGACAGCACCGATGACACAGCTTTTGCTCAGACAGGTTCTATAGTGTTTGACAGTTTCTGCATAACTGTGGTGACAGCAGGCAAAGCTGGGATTTTATGAAACAAAGGCTTTTTAAATCTGAAGAGAGTATCAGAGACACCCATTTGTAAAAACCCATGTCAGATTCTGAACAGAGCAAAGAATGGATTTTAATGAGCTCTAAGTGAAAAGCAAAGGCAGCCCTGCCCTTGGAGAGATAGATGGCTGGCTCCAGTCTCTCACTCATACATTTACTCCTAGACTACCAACATTTATTGAGCACCTACTATGTGCCAAACACCACCCAAGCACTGGAAATGTGAGGACCTGCACAGATCTTAAGTCAGAGATTACTGTCCTCTGTAGAGGACACAGGTGTGTAATGAGACAAGTACTGTGTTTTCTTTATATTGGGCCCAAATCTGAGAATGTTCATTGATTTGCTTTTGCACTTTTCGAAGTCCTGAGCACTTGCTGTGTTAGATGGGAAAAAGGAGTAACACATACACCCAGATCTTAATTAATATGGGAAAGCAGAGTTAGGAAAACTATACACTGACATGTAATAATTTTGAATTTTTAATAGGGTACCCGCTTCGATGGGGAACATAGAATAATGTTGCAGAGCACTGGCCATGCTGCCCAAACTAAACCAGGTTTGAGTGCCAGTGGCACACCCACTGGCAGTGTGGCTTTGTCCAGTGCTGTGATGCCAGGAAAGGTGTTTCTGCCCTTAGCCTCTAGGGTGAGAACTACCTGGGCAGTGTGCTGACAGGTGCTGTTGCCAAGTGCAATGGTTAGTTTTACGTCACGTTGAATGGGGCAGAGCTCCCAGATATTGTGGTGAATATTGCTTCTGAGTATACCTGTTAGCATGTTTCTGAATGAGATTCACAGAATGGTAGACTGAGTTAAGCAGATTGTCCTCCCCCATGTGAGCTGAAGGCCTGAATAGAACACAACAGGCTGAGGAAGGAAGAATTCTCTCTTCTCTATCCAATGTCTTTGAGCCGAGACATCATCTTCTCTTGCCTTCAGACTTGTATTCAGACTGAAACTTACACCGTCGGCTGGCTCTCCTGGGTCTCCAGCTTGCCGACTGCGTATCTTGGACTTATTAGCCTCCATAATTGTGTGAGCCAACTCCTTGTATTCTATCCTCTATCTGTCTGTCTATCTATCTATCTATCTATCTATCTATCTATCTATCTATCTATCTCTATCATCTATCTATCTATCTATCTATCTATCTATCTATCTATCTCTATCTACCTACCTACCTACCTACTTACCTACCTATATACGTACCTACCTATCTAATTAATTCTGTTTCTCTGGTGAACCAAAATTATACACCAAGCAATAATGGGAGCCCTTGAAAAATCTGGTGCATTGAACAAAAGTGCTCCTGCAGGTTCTTCATGCTTTAGAAGCCTGGGCCATTGAGGATTGCCTCAGACGCTTCCCTTCCTCTGTTCTCTCCCCTTTTCTCTCTTCTTGTCTCCTCCCCCTGCCTTCTCCCAGCTCTCTCTCTCTCCCCCTCTCCCCTCCCTCCCCCCCCTCTTCTCTCCCCTCCCCTCTCCTCCTTTCTCCCCTCTCCTCTCCCCACCCCTCCCCTCTCCTCTTCCCATCCCTCCCCTCTCCTCCTCTCCTCTCCTCTCCAGAGGATCTGGCTGTTGACTTGGCCTCTCTGTCTTTGGCTGAAACCAGAAATTGAGTCAATTTCTCCCCACCCCTCCCTTCCCCTCTCCTTCTCCCCTCCCCTCCCCTGTTCCCTCCCCACCCTCCCCTCCCCTCTCCTCCCCACTCCTCCTCTCCCTTCCCTTCCCCTCCCCTCTCCTCTTCTTTCTTCTCCTCTCTTCTCCCCTCCCTTCCCCTCGCCTCCCCTCTCCTCTATTTCTCCCCCTTTCTCTGTTTCTTGCCTTTCCCACCTACTTCTAGCTCTCATTGTTCTTAGATTCTTGTCTTTCCCTTAAAACACAGGCAACAGGTTAGGGCCAGATGGGTATATTTCATACCAAGATGTGAATAATTAATAATTAAAGTGTTGCCACCCTAAACCAGGGTTGGTGATTTCTTTTTTCAGCAAGGGAACAAATCATTAGAGACAGAGCTGATGCCCTTTGGGAGAAGATCAGACATGAGACAGGAGTGGGTGGCAGGGGGTTCGCTTCCTGGCCATGAAGCCTTTGTCCAGATTACAGTGTGTATGGGTCTTAAATGCCTTTGCAGGGACTTTGACTCAGTTTCTGGTTTCAGCCAAAGACAGAGAGGCCAAGTCAACAGCCAGATCCTCAGGAGGCTAGGTTCGCGTGTAGCATCCTCAGTCGGCAGCCACAGCATTCTTATGACCCCGAATCTCCGCGCCGAAAGTCCTCATGAGACAACGTAGATGACCACCTGAGGGCGCTGTTACTCCACAATTTTTCTGTAAAAACTGCAGTCGGCTAACAAGGGTGTCTAAATTTCCTTTGTTTTGGGGGCGCAACCAAAGGATGCCTCTGGGAAAGAAGGGTAACACATACTCCCAGATCTTAATTAATATGGAAAAGCAGAGGAAGGAAAACTATACACTAACATGTAATAATTTTGAAATTTTAATAGGGTACTCGCTTCAACGGGCAGGATAGAATAATGTTGAAGATCACTGGCCATGCTGCCCAAATTATACCAGGTTTGAGTCCTAAGGGCACACCCACTAGCAGTGTGGCTTTGTCTAGTGACTGAGTCTCTCTGTGCTTCAGCTTTGTCATCTGCTTCATAGGGCACTTGTGAGAGTTACAGGGAGGAGGCTAGGTGCATAAAGCTAAACACACACACACACACACACACACACACATTATTAAATTCTATTTCCCAAATTATTAGAGAGCAAGAAGGTAGCAGATGCTTGCCAACCAAACGGAGTGGGGGAGGCTGGGGTTCAAAGTTGTACAATTGGATGAAATGGGAGGAGTATTTAGACAGAAGGGTTGGACAGGTCAGGCCAAGCAAAGAACACGCCACCGAAAAGGCTACTTTCCCTCCTTTTGTTCAATGCACCGGTGTAAATCTCTGCATGGGTGCTGCACTCATAGGCTTGCCTGACCCAGGACCAGCTTCTCTTCATATTATTCTCAACCCTGTCATTCTGAGCACATTTCATTCTCATGTCTTTTTGCTTATTCAGACTGCTGTCCACCCCAGCTAGAAGAGCAAAGTGAAGGCCAAAATGTAACACAGGATTTGGGAACTTGAGAGGAAAGCAACAATGACCAGTTAGCAGATTATTAGACAGGCCATGTGGACTCCACTGATGACATAACGAGGGACTTAGTATGTGTGGTAATTGTGCACACATGAGTTGAGTTTTAGAAAACATATAAAAGAAACATTATTTCCTTTTTTAAAAAGATGGCAAGAAGCATTTGTCAGCAATTATTATGCAGCACTATTTCAAAGGTTGGGCTCTGTCAATGTGTTTTAACCGCTAAAGAAAAGGAAATCTAATTGGGCCTAAGGTAGTTGTAAGAGTGGCAGCTTATGAGTTTTGTACTGACAGGTGCTGGTGAAAAGCTGATTAATCCCATTCAAGAATATAATAGGCTACATTTGTATAGCACTGCATAGGGTAGCAAGTACTTTTACATAAACTCTCTCATTTGATGTTCCCAACCACTCTTTGAGATATGAAGAGGACAAAGAGAATTATTACTGTCATTAAGAAAAAAAGCTTGATTGAGATATAATTCATACACCAAACAATCCACCATTTAAAGTGTAAAATTCAATGCTTTTAAGCAAATGCACAGATATATGCAACCATCACCACAATTGATTTTAAAATACTTTTAACATATCAAAAAGAAACCCCTTATCCGTTAGCTACCACTCCTTCTATTCTCACTGTTACCTTCTCCCCCTACTCTTGTCCCTAAACAGCCATGAATCTACTTTCTGTCTCTACAGATTTACCTATTCTGAGCAACTAACATAACTAAATTAATATAAGCTATGGTCTTTCACTTAGCATAATGTTTTCGAGGTTCTATTATATTGTAGCATATGTGAGTATTCTATTCCTATTTATGGCTGAATAATATTCCATTGTATAGAGATAGCATATTCATCAGTTGGCATACATTTTAATTGCTTCCACCATTTATTTATTTTTGTTTTTTTTATAATTTTTTTATTGTTTAAAGTATTACAAATAGTAGTATATATGTTTCCTTTTCTCCCCCATTGACCTCCCCCTGGCCTCCCTTACGCCATAGCACATGCCTTCACCTGCTCCCCCCCAGTGTCTTGTATCCATTGGTTATGCTTATATGCATGCATACAATTCCTTCAGTTGATCTCTTACAGTCCCCTTCCCCCAACCTCCCTTGCCTTCCCACTGTAGTTTGACAGTCTGTTCAATGCTTCTTTGCCTCTGTATCTATTTTCCTTTCTTTAAAAAATCTTGCATCTGCATGCTTCTTCTTCTTCCTCTTTTTAAAGAATACCTTTCAGCATTTCATATAATACTAGTTTGGTGGTGATGAACTCCTTTAGCTTTTTCTTATCTGTGAAACACTTTATCTGACCTTCAATTCTGAATGATAGCTTTGCTGGATAGAGTAATCTTGGTTGTAGGTTCTTGTTATTTATCACTTTGAATATTTCTTGCCATTCCCACCTGGCCTGCATAGTTTCTGTTGAGAAATCAGCTGACAGTCATATGGGTGCTCCCTTGTAGGTAATTAACTGTTTTTCTCTTGCTGCTTTTAATATTCTCTCTTTGTCTTTTGCTCTTGGCATTTTAATTATGATGTGTCTTGGTGTGGTCCTCTTTGGATTCCTATTGTTTGGGGTTCTGTGTGCTTCCTGGACTTTTAAGTCTATTTTTTTTCACAAGGTGGGGGAAGTTTTTGGTCATTATTTCTTCAAATAGGTTTTCAGTATCTTGCTCTTTCTCTTTTTCTGGCACCCATAATTTGGATGTTGGTATGCTTGAGGTTGTCCCAGAGGCTCCTTACACTATCTTCAGTTTTTTGGATTCTATTTGCTTCTTGCTTTTCTGGCTGAGTGGATTTTGCTTCTTTGTATTTCAAATCGTTGACTTGATTCTTGCAGTTCTCTAGTCTGCTTTTAGGTCTCTGTATAATATTTTTTATTTCAGTCAGTGTATGCTTAATTTCTAGTTGGTCCTTTTTTATATCCTCGAGGGTCTCATTAAATTTATTGGCCTTTTCTAGGAGCTTCTTGAAAAACCTTATAACTGTGGTTTTGAACTCTATGCCCAGTCATACTTTTTTTTTCTCCATTTCTTTCAAATGTGATTTGTTTCCTTGTCTCTACATTTTGACTGCTTCCCTGAGTTGGTTACATAGCTTTGTGTCGTAGGTGTCCTCTAGGGCACAATGGCTCAGCCTCCCTAGTTATCTGAGGTGGATACTCTTGGTGCACCCCTTTATGGGTTGCACAGTCTTGTTGTAGTTAAGCCTAGATTGTTGTTGGTATCACTGGGAGAGGTTGACCTCCTGGCCAGTGGGCTGTGAGAATCAGTTGTGTTTAGGCTGGGAGAGCTGCTGTGCTTAGCTTGGGTGGGGTGGAGTCTCCGGCCTGAGCAGACAGCCTTGGTTTCCCATCAGCCCCACCCTAAGCAGTGCCTGGGTCTCTGTGCCTCGGGGCAACAGAGAGAAAGCTGCCCCTGAGCTCTGCCAACTGCCAGACAGTTTAGTTTCTCTCCAAATGAGTCTGCACACCCACATTCTCACCCAGAACTGTACAGCAATGCAGTCTGGTGGGTTTTTTTTTTTCCTCCCGAATGAGCCAGCCATTCATCCTCTCCGTGAGTTTGCACACCTCTACAGCTCCCAAATCTCAGTGTGTTTCCTCCTTACGGTCCAGTTTCATCCAGTATGAGTTTGGGTTCCCTGAGACTCACCTGGAACTGGAGGGTCAGTGCAGTCAAACACCTTTGTATCCCTCCCCGTTCAAGAAAACCAGCCGGGTATTCAGCCACCCGCCTTTTCACTTGTGCTTGGCTCCACACCTCTTTCTCCACGCATCTCTACAACTCTGCCCTCTGCGGCTCCTCTGAGTCACAGTGTAATGGGAACTGCAGAAGCATTCTACAGAATGACAAGAAGGTTTTTGCCAACCCAGAAGACTGTGCAACCTTCAGCAAAGGAGAAATGCCAAAAAGTACCTTCAGGCTGATGACAGAGTAGAACGTGTATGAAGGGCCCACCTGAATAACCTTGAAAATATTGTGCCATTTCTTGGTATTGGCATTCTGTATTTCTTAAGTGGTAAATGCTGCCTTCTATTTGTGTAATTTCCACTCAGCCAGCTTTCTCATGGTTCTGGATAATGTCCGTTTTGTCTGTTAGTTGTAGTTTTGAAATTGTTGCGCAGGACAGCAGTATAGGTGTTTACCTATGCCACCATCTTGGCTCCTCCTTTTTGTTTGCTTTGAATAATGCTTCTGTAAACATTAACATACAAGTTTTCTTGTGTGCTGACACATGCTTTCTTTTCTCCTGTGTAGTTACCTAGGAGTGGAATTGCCAGGTCATATGGTAACTCAGTACATAAATGTTTGAGGAACTCCAGGACTGTCTTTCAAAGTGGCTGCATTTCCATTTCTATCAGCAGTTTGGAAGGGTTATGACTTCTCCACATCCTTGTCACTGCTTGTTATTATCTGTCTTTTTCATTTTAGTCATTCTAATGGGTGTGAAATATCTCACCGTGATTTTGATTTGCACATCCCTGATCTGATGACTAATGAGATCAAACAGCTTTTCTTGTGTTTATCTACCATTTGAATATCTTCTTTGAATTTATGGAAAGGATCTTCATATCCTTTGCCCATTTAAAATTTGTATTTGTCTTTTTTATTACTGATATAAAAATCCTTTTTTAAAATTCTTTAAATTCTTTATTTTATGCACCCATTTCAGCAATATTGAAATACGTTTCTCATACATGCACTTGTTCCTTTTATAGGTTTAAAATATGAAATGGTGAATGAATGTTACAAATTATAATAAAAATTTATAACAAAGTACTTTTAGAATAAGACTATAGATTTAAGAATTACATTAAATTTCTAGAGCAAATATAACACAAGAGTAAAGGACATTGATGATGTTTAAGTTGGAAGTACAGAATTCTTAGAAAATAAAAGGGTGATGAGTTGTATGATTCTCCTTACAGGTACAATCTAGTCTTCAGCGATCTGCAAACCATTGAAACAGTAACTCCATATCCACCAACAAAAAGCCAAACCACAATTTGGCTGGGGAAAGAGTAACAAGTATGAAATTGTGTGGTAGACCCGTGCTCCAATGAAGGATAGCTATAGAGCAATCTGAACCACTTAAGAAATACAGAATGCCAATACCAAGAAATGGCACAATATTTTCAAGGTTATTCGGGTGGGCCCTCCATACACGTTCTACTCTGTCATCAGCCTGAAGGTACTTTTTGGCATTTCTCTTTTGCTGAAGGTTGCACAGTCTTCTGGGTTGGCAAAAACCTTCTTGTCATTCTGTAGAATGCTGCTGCAGTTCCCATAAACACCATTTTTGAAAAAACAATTGTTGTAGAGGACACAAATGCCATGAATACCTCATTTTCCATTAGCTGGGCAAGGTCAACTATTTTTTCAACTTTGACAGAGGATCCCGTGGATTGTAGCAGGAACAAAGCTGCAAACCTGTCCCGGCAGGCGGGTGGCTAATTGGGGGGACTTCCCGCATTGTAAGTGTTCTTTATATGTTCAAGATACAATGCCTCATCTGATGTATCACTTGCTAGTACTTTTTCCTATTTGGTTCATTGTCTATTAACTTTTTGGATAGTTCCCTTTGAAGGATAAAATTTTTTCAATTCTTATGGCCAATTTCTGGAGACTTTAAATGTTTTTATTTTTAAAATAACCTTTAGCAGTGTTGTGGGGAAGCCAGTCCACAGATCTTCTCACGCTGTCATTCTGAACATGGAACCCTTATTACTGTTATTTAGTAGATAAGAACAATGTTCATATATTTGGGGTGCTGGGGGTAGCATTGGAGAAAGGAAAGTCAGCCAGGATCAAAACAGTACAAATGCCTAATCATAGAATTTCAGGTGGTGAAGGACGATAGATGTTACCTATACCAGATTTTACTGGCTAAAGCAATCTTTCTACAATCATTCTTAGATGTGGTGCTTCAGTCTCTACTTGAACACCACCAGAAATGGGGAACCCACTACTATTAGTTTAAATTAAACATGATCCCCAGGAGCAACAAAGCTATGTAAAAACCCAAACAGTATGCGCCTAGCAAAGGCTGCTAAATATGCAAACAAAAGGAGAAATAGAGAAAATAGGTTTTTTGGAATTTAAATAATCTTATATTATCAGTAGGTCATGGGCATGCTGTAAAAGGCCAACTAACTGTTTTTGAACACCAGGTGCCCAAGAGACTGCTCTAATTTTAGAATTAACATAGTGCTTACTAAAGAGGTCCAGGACTCATGGGTCTGGAATGTGATGTTCTTTCACCCTCGGGCTCATGTCTTATTGTTGAGTCTGCTCCAATCATTTCCTGACACTGAGAGAGGGAGAACCAGACCACAGAACTGGCATGTGCTTGAGGAATTGGCCAAGAAATAGAAAGTAAATGCTGCCCTTGAAAGACAGAGTTGGTGGTGGCCACTCTCTGATGAACTTGTTTTTGTGGTGGCATTGTGTAGATGAGCCTCTGCCCATTTTATTTTTTAACGTATATATTTTTATTGATTTCAGAGAGGAAGGGAGAGTGAGATAGAAATACCAATGACGAGAGAGTATCATTGATCAGCTACTTCCTGCACGTTCCACACTGGGGATCAAGCCCACAACCGGGAATCAAATAGTGACTTCCTGGCTCATAGGACGATACTCAACCACTGAGCCACGCCAGCTGGCGAGCCTCTGCTCATTCTAGAGCCTATCTCTGCCCTTGGACCTAGGAGGCTAAGCGAGCAGGGGACATCACCAAAGCCCAGTCACTCGCCAGTGTGCAGGTGTGGTCAGTCTGAGGGGAGTGCCAGCAGATCAGAGAGTAAAAGAGAAGCTGGGAACCTGGCTCTGGAACCAAATCTAGTAGCACAATCTCCTGTCCTTGCCCTGTTAGGCCTAGGAATGCTGCGAACAGCTGATCTCTGGGTGTCTCACCATCTCTTAGTTTGTACCCTTAATACCCATACAGTGGAAATCACCCTTCACGGAAATCTCTTTATTTGGTTCAAGTGGGGGTGAATTCTATTTCCTATGACAGGTTCCTGTTATCATCTCACTGTGGTGTCAGTGTTCCTTCCATCTCCTCCAATGATTATCAGGCAAGCAAGCAAGTCCATCATGCTAACTCTCAGGGACCTCATATGCTCCTCTGAGTCTCAGATAAACAGATGAGATGATTTTGTTCATAGCCCACCTAGAGTTTCAAGCTTGTGTTGGATGCATTAATCTGTTTGTTCCACAAGCTTCTTCCATCTAACATCTCTAGAGAGCTCGAATGTCACGTGGAATCAAATTTTGTTTGGTTCCTGAACTTTCCTTGTGTTCGTGTGAAATACGCAGTTTGTATCTTTATGGAATAGTGGGCAATTTCAACACATAGCACCTGGTATCCTAGTTTAATTTCAAGCAGTTTTCCTGAGTTCTGTCCCCAAATCTGAGCTAATCAAAGTTTTCTTGTCCCCGAGGAGCTTAGAATATTATTTTTAAAAAAGGTTAAGCATAGGAAAAAGCAAATTGCCTTCTAAGGGCTGTTTTAATTCACCCAAGCTTGGTCTTTGTATTCTTAGCCAAGTGACTAAACCTTCTGTTTATAAATAGAGGGGGCTTCCCAAGACCTAGGGGCCCATCAGGTCATAAGCCAGCCCAGGCTATATTTTTACCAAGTGGTTCGCTGGCATACTAGTCTGAAATTTTTATTTATAGTGACAGCAACATATTTGGCATTTGCACGTTCTCCTTAAAGCCTGATAACCCCAGGTATCTCGTGCTAAAAGTGGCTTAGTTTTCCCTGATTTAGAAATGAGTGTTTGGAGGGGGAGGGTGGTGGGAAACATTCCAATTTGCCAACAGTGTGTACTAATGGAAGTGTGTCCTTGGAGCAGCCCTGTCGGCTACCCAGGAAACCCGCGAATTCTTTGTGGAAGCTGTCAGGCCAGCTTGGAGGCATCAATGATGAAAACCTCGAGTTATTTCTGGAGTAGGTGATTGATGTTTCAAACAGCAGACGACACTTTGATGGGATCCAGACTTGATGTGATAGGAGTTAATGATGATAATGATGATGATAATGATATTTACATTATCCCTTTCTTCCAAAGAACCTTTCTGTCCTTTTATCTCATTTGCATTGAAAATGTCCCATGGGAGGAGGGGAAGGTGTTATTAAACTGTTGGTTTTTTTTTTTTTTTGAGGAGTTCCATTTGGGTGGTGAGAAGAGATGTTTAAAAGACACATGAAACTTGGAGAAATTAATCTTAAGAGAAGCACCAGTCTCAATTCCCATTCCTCCAGTATAATGTTCCTTGCCAAGCTCCAGGTAACATCCCTTCCTGACCCAAGTCCTCAGGGGATCCTCACAGACCGCCAAATTTAGTCTACCTCAGCAGGCACAGCCATGAACATTCCCATCGATGTGACCTCACTGTGCTCTTCTATTTTCCTATGTTTCCAGACAAACAAATCTAACTGCTCGCCCCTACCATCTGCTCCGAGCACCTTATTCTCCTTTCATAATGTTCGTCCCATTTGCAGTAACTTGTTTCATTTGTCTTCCTGTTTGGATGAAAATTCCAGAACAGCAAGGACTGTCACCATTGTATCCCCAGGGCCTAACAGACTTAACTGGCACCCAGTAAGTGCTTCTGAAGTGCACACCCACCTCCATGCCTTTGCTCATGCTGTTCCCTCAGCCTCCAATGCCTGCACTCCCCTCTCTGCCTGTTGAACCCAGAGCTGTCCTTCCAAGCTCAGATCCAACCCAGAGTCCTCTCTGGGAACCACCAGGCCACTGTTCCTTTCAATTCTTTCATTCTTTCTTTCTTTTTAAAAATATTCTTTATTGATATTTTACAGAGAGGAAGGGAACAGAACAAAGAGCTAGATACACCGATGAGAGAGAAACATTGATGAGCTGCCTCCTGCACACCCTCTACGGGGGACATGCCCGAAACCAAGGTACATACCCTTGACCAGAATCAAACTGGGACCCTACAGTCTGCAGACCTGCGCTCTATCCATTGAGCCAAACCGATTAGGGCTCCTTTCAGTTCTTATCTTACCTTCAGCTGTGTCGTAATCGTTTGTGCACACATGTAGTCTTCCCTCCCTACTCCTCCCCAACTGTCAGCTCCTGAAAGGCAGAGTTGTACTAGGCAGGCACCTGGCACAGTGTGAGCATGTTAGACTTGTGTTCACTTGTCTGAAAGTATTGCTAGCCAGCATTCTCCATTCAGGAAAATTCCCATTTCCAGAATCTGCAGCTCATCACGAAAAGGAATTTTTTTCATGCTTATCTTCCTCCATTCTTCTGGGAGGCCAAGGAAAGATCAGTCAGGGAATCCTGCCAACTCGCTCTGTAAAAAGTGTCTCCCATCTCTTTGAGAAGCACTCTGGCACTTAGGTGGAGGGTTGCATTTACTACTGGGGCCCAATGCAAGTTTGCAGGGATAGCCACTGGCATTATTTCGCTTCATCTCCCATATCAATGACAACCTAAGTACAGGAGAACTAATCAGTGCAACCTCAACTGAGAAGGTGAGATAAAATCAGTGACCTCTCCAAGGAATTTAGTACTGGTCTATGCTTCTGGTGAGCATCTGAACACACCATTCAGTTACAATAAGACGACACTAGATTGGACTAACTCTGGGTATGTGTGAAACCTTATAAGCAATACATTTTTTTTGGCAGCTTAAACACCGTTGCCCTGCCCCCTCTCCCTCAGCTACTAGCAATGTGGGCATACCAAACATCTGTGATATAACACTCCATACAAATTAGAAAGAGCTTCACCAACTGTATCATGGAATATTCAGGGCTGTTAAAATTGATGGAGATCTGTGTTTACTGACATGGAAAGGTGCCCACAACATATTGGTAAATGAAGAGAGAAGGCTCTAAAACAGCATAATTATGTAAAATTATTTCATATTTATACTTACATCTATTCACAGATGTGTGGATATTCTCTAAAATGTTAATAGTAGCTACCTCTAGGTGATGAAATACTGAATAATTTTTTTCTTTACTTTTGTTTTTATAATTTCTTCTGTATTGTTTGAATTTTATTTTACAGTGAGCAGTTATTTCTACAATCAGAAAAAGAAAACAAAGCTACTTTCAGTTAGAAAAACATTACTGAAAATAAAAAGGCCTCATTAAAAAAATCTTCTTATTTCCTTTTGTTATATCCCATTTGTTTATTTTTTTCTTTTGTTTCTTTTGCTTGAGGGGTTATATAAGGAAAAATATTGGTGAGAGAAATATCAGAGATTTTATTGCCTAAGTTTTATTCTAGGAGTTTTTTGATTTTGAGTCTAATATTTAAGTATTTAATCCATTTTTAGTTTATTTTTGGGTATGGTGTAAGAAGGTGGTCTACTTTTATTTTTTGCATGTATCTGTCCAACTTTCCCCACACCATTTATTGAATAGACAGTCTTTGCTCTATTGTATATTTTTGCCTCCTTTATCATACCATATGATTTCACTTACATGAGGAATCTAAAGAACAAAAAGCCAAACAGACAAGATAGAAACAGACTTATAGATACAAAGAACAGACTAATGGTTGCCAGAGGGGAATGGATTAGGGGGACTGGGTGAAAAAGGTGAAGGGATAGAGAAGTACAAATTGGTAGTTGCAAAATAGTCATGAAACTGTAGAAAATACAGTCAATAATATTGTAATGACTATGTATGGTGCCAGGTGGATACTAGAAATATTGAGAGAAACACTTTGTAAAGTATATAATTGTTTAACTATTACACCTGAAACTAATGTAAAATAATGTTGAATGTCAACTGCAATTAAAAATAAAATTTAAATAAAAAATATTCACATTTCCTAAAAGATGCTTACTGTGGATCAACTAATCAAACAATCAAAAAACAAATAAACTCTTGTATGAGAGAAGAAACAAATGGTTTAGCTGTCTCCATATCTGAGCCATGAAATGTACTGACCACAGTTAGGTGTCAAAGGAACAAGGGAAATTTCTCTAAGCAGGAGCATGTATGAAATCAAGCTCTCCTGACCTGGCATGGAGAACATGCACACTTTTTAAGTGTCTAAAAATACAAAGTATCTCTTAAAATATTATTTTAATTGAAGCTACTGATGGTAGTTGATTTACAGGCATAGTATTTCTATTTCTGTAGCTTATTAGAATAAAAAGGACTTCCCATCTCTGATAGCAAAGAAATGATGACTTATTTCACCATACCAGTCTCTGTTAAAAAAAAAAGAGAGAGAAACAGACATGCTGATCACAGCACAACTGACACTTTATTCCATTGTAATTGGTACACTTGTAGGATCAGGACAGCAAGAGACTAAAATCAGTGCAGAACTTCTCTGGACTAAAGGGCCATGAAGGCATTACCGGTTTTGGCACACAGAGTGGATAACCATACACTGGCTGGAACAAGGTGGTCAAGTGAAATGAAATGCATAAACCCAACATCCTGTGGAAATTGTCTGAGTTCTGTAGAATGTTACAGAGTAAATAATCACCACGACTAACATGCAGCTCTAGATACATCACAGTATTCATCTACAGACTATTTTCTCCCTTTAGAGATAAAGATATGGCCGTAGCAATCTATCTGTTCACAGTAGCTTAAAAGAGCAATCATTATATACGAGCGAGGTCTGCCTGTTGATTTCTACAGCAATCCATCTTAGTTGAAGAAATAATGCTAAATAATGTACTTTCTCTATATTGTCCTTATTAAATTGAATCTTACTGACCAAATAACTCAACTTTTACTTACTTAAATACAATTACTAATGTCTTTATAATGTCGAAAAGCAGTTCCTGTTAGTTTAGCTATCCCTATAAATCACAATAGACAAGAGGTTATCTTTCTCCTTCAAAGGTAACATTATGCTGATGAGAACATAAAAAAGTAATATTATGCTGCAGGTATTTTAGATTTTCACATCCTATCATAGGTAGTCTAAAGAAGCCAGCCTTGTCTGTGACACAGCTGTGCAGAATAAGATTCTGAAGAGGCACACAGATTCTACGGCGTCTCTTGAGACAAAGTGAAGGAAAGAGGGAAAGTAGCAAAGGAAAGGAAAAGTGACAACAGTCTTAGTTGGACAAATAAACCAAAAGGGAAATCTATTCCCTTACAAGTGACTAGACATAATAGAGATTAGTTCTTTAATTTGGGATGATACAAATAGACATTGAAGATGATGTGCCAGTTTGCTTTAAAATAAAGCCTACACCAGCTGATTGTGTTAGTTTTCCCATGGTTGTTTTTGAGATGTTAACCTTTCCCAAGGGAATTTTTGCTTTTGCTAGCATAAAGGGCAACCATAGCTGCTGAGGATAATTTTTCTTGATTAACTTGGGCATGTGGGTAACATTCATTTCTCTCTGGTAAAAACATATTATTCACTCATGATAAGACAGTTGGAAATGTGACATTGACCAAGGTATGGTTTAATCATAGGATGTATATAATTAGATATTTGTATGTGAAATGAATTTTAAAGTGAAGCAACGAGGAGGCGAAGGAATTTCTTCCAATTCTGGCAAAAAGTCATCAAATAAATGAAAAAGACAGAGTGGTTAAGGATGTTTTGGGTTCCTCCCCATTTGCTAAGAGGGCGATGAAGGGAATGGAGGTAATTCTCTTTTGATCTTTAAACATATGGAATGTCTGATTACACACACATGTGAGCAGAGCAAGACTTGAAGTCCCATTTCTCAATCTCCCTGATTCTTACACTTAAACAACAAGCCGCAGGCACTACGGGAAAGGTGGAGATGACTAGAAAATTCAGTAACATGCCTGGATCAGTCACCCTTCCTTGGAAAGTACCATTTTCCTGGCCTGCCAACAGGCTGATTCTTTCAGGCTTACACGACAACGATCTCTCCCTTCACTGTGGCATTGTGTTACGTAAAAGCTCTGTCAGTTCAAGGTTGTGTACTTTAAAGGCTGGAGAGGAAAGCAGTTTTAATTGAATTCCACAGTAAATGTTCATGGATATTTCAAAGAATTGCCCATTGTCAGCAGCTGGTCTCAAGTACCCAGCCGATCACTTCCTGAACATGCTTCATCTAGCTCACAGATACATCAAGTATCAGTGTTAGATGGGCTGCCTGTTAGGAAAGAAGTAACTTTGCTAGGCCAGGATAATTGCCGGTGGTAGAAGGACAAATCACAATAGAGGGAAGTGGTGGGCTGGAATGAGCTGAAGAGAAAATAAGACTATTCTTCAGGGGCTATATATGGCCAGTAATGAAGCAAAAATTCATGGAATGTGACTTAAAGACTTTCTAATACCCCTGGGGTATTTCCAAACTTCTTGATCTACGATTCCCTAGCAACCATCTGGTGCTGAATTTACCTTCATAGGTGTGGTGCCCTACTTCTTCTAGAATTTAGGTCTCTGGGGAAACCCCATCAGGATGTGCCTCTGTGCTGTTAAGTCACCTCCAAACAGCTGTGATCACAGTTCTGCTGGGGGATCCATTTGCCCTTCTGAAGGAGAGTGGGAGATGTAGACATGAGGCAGAGGAGATCAGTGACAGACAGGGTGAACTTGCAGGAAGGTACCCAGAAGGCAAGACTCCTGATTTTACCCAAGGTCAAGGTGAGTGTGACAGAAGTGAGAAAAGCAAAAGAAATTAGTAGGAAAAAGTCTTTAGAGTTTGCTAGAAAAAAAGGAGGAAAAAAGGAGAATCCATGGATCAGGGAACCAAAGATGATTAATGATAAATCCCAGCTTATCAGACTAAGAAGACATTCTTCTGTGTATACTGTATTGGCAACTAAATGATTTTCACACTGATAATACAAATACTGAGTGTTTCCCTACAGTCATTAATCACTTCGAAAATTCACTTGCTCTATAATTTCTAGGTTGCTTAACTCTTTTAGCAAATCCAGCATAGGTAACACCAAGAGGGAATGGAAGAGAAGGTAGAGAAGGAAACGATGAAACAATTAAAATTGAACTTCTGGGAACCAGAGTTAGTAGCACAGTGGCACAGTAGATTGTCAATGGAAACGACAGGAGTGGGGACAGTTGTTGGCCTTGTGAGTGCAGGATTGCCAGCTGCAAGGAGGGACTGCACTCAGGAGTCTACCTTCTTGTTAATTAAAACCGAGGAGCAGGTGAGCAGCCCATCCACCTTTTCCAGTTCAGATTGGCTCACGGGGATCAGCATGTAGTCCTTCAGCTTTTCATACACCTACAGCACGAGTCAAGCAAAGGGAGAGAAGGATTATGTTTCTGCATTTGTCTTGTCACTTGTTCCACACCTGGTGCTGAAAATTAATTTGGTTGTGAATTTAGGCTTTCCACCCACCTAACCCAAGATGTGCATGCAATCTAGACCACATGGCATCCCACAGCCATACCCAGAGAGCTGGGAGCTTTGGTTAACCACTAGGAGCTTTGGTTAACCTCAAACCCAGAGATGTGTCAGAATGTGGTTGGTACTAGAGATATTGTCATTGCTAGATTCAATGATATGTGAAAGGCGGTGGCCATGTTTTCAATCTGAGTATTACTCTCTCTCCACACTTTAAAACTCTTATAACCATACTTTAATGTTTCTTTCACCAATACCACTGGGAAAAACTGAAGAAAATATCATTTATGTGAAGCATTTCAGGTCAAACTGCTTTTTAAACGAGAAGTGTGAATTTTACAGCATCTTTTGACACTCATAGAAAGCATGTGTCAAAACTTCAAATTAACAGTCCACACATTTTTCTCTGATGATCAAATAAAGGACATTAAAAACAACAACAACAATAACAACACAAAATCAATTGAAAACACACTGCCTAACAACAATCAATCACACGTCTTCGGGAAATACTTTGTTCCTTAAAATTCAGACAGTGGCTAAGAGGGTGGGAGCTGGACAGAGTTGGATTCCAAACCCAGCTCTGTCAGTTTACTACCTAAAGTGTGACTTCAGCCAGGTGGCATTCCTCTGAGCCTGGGGTTACTTCTTTTCAGACTGGGGTAAGAACAGCGCCCTCACAGGGCTATCAGGTAGTGCATGTAGCATGCCTGACACAGTGACTGGCACAAAGGAAGCCCTCAGTACACAGGATGTTATCTTTCTCGGTGATGACAAAAGCTAAATTCAGAAGTAGTTAATGGTCATCTAGTTGTCAGGTGATCAGTGTGGCTGAAAGGCACAAAGAATCTAGAGCTGAGAAATTCCAGTGAATCTGGGATATGAGCGTTTGTTGATATTGTAGGT
The DNA here is from genome assembly GCA_027563665.1 of Antrozous pallidus. Taxonomy (NCBI): domain Eukaryota; kingdom Metazoa; phylum Chordata; class Mammalia; order Chiroptera; family Vespertilionidae; genus Antrozous; species Antrozous pallidus. The sequence continues at coordinate 146,773,921 of CM050508.1, read as the reverse complement.
TCTAGGGTGGGGGTTAAGGAAGCCGTCTTTTTAACAACCCTGCTGCTAAAGTTCGAGTATGAGACCCACCATCCATCCAGCGCTGGCTGAGCCCAGTCTGGGGTCAGAAGCCCTGCTTTTTTATCAGTTTCACACTGTCAGCCATGGAAATAGAGAAATATTGCCTGTGGATCCTCTGCCCTTCTCTTTTGTTAAGAGGGAGATGGGTTATGAGGATAAGCCAAGAAATTAAGCAATATTGCATATTTAAAAGGTGATATTAAATATTTTCTAAAAATTTTAAAGCCTAATATGTAAAAAAAATAAGATCAATGGTTACTTAAAACTCTTCTGTAATGCTTAGGATAAATAGCTGGGCTGAGATGAAGATGCTGAATGCCGAAGAGATAGGGACATTTGAAAGATCTATGTATGGGAACTGCTTGATCTGCTTGGCAGGATTAGATTGAAATTACTTAAGTATACAGATGAGACTGACAGAGTGCCCTAAAGACAAGGAAGATTTCATTAGACCAGGAAAAAATTCCATATCTTGGTATAATTCTCATGTTGGAACACAAACACAGAGACTCTTTAGCCACCTCCTTGGGTCATTTGTTTGTCCCTGCCTTGAGGAAAAAATGACCCTCTGGTGAGGGTCAGCTCTGACTTGTCAGAAAACAGTGACACAGCAGACCATCTAGCTGTAGGTCTCTTTGCTTCATGAGTATCTGAGAGTGGGGAGGGATATTCAATCAGAGCTGCAGCACAAGTACTTACTTGAAAAACTTTGAATACCAGGCATGGCCATAGCAATCGCTGTGTATGTGCCAGTGACTAATAACACCAATGAGAAGAGTGCGTTAAAGACACTTTCCCTGTGTCCTCCCTTGTATCATCTTTTCTGCTTTTCTAGTAATTTGATATGTATGGAGGAAAAGGAAGCCCTGCTATTTGTCACTCTGTCATGAAAATATCCCGACAGGCGAACTGTCAGGGAAGCCTAGCCAGCTGCAATGGCCAGGAAGGATGTGTTTTTACCTTTGCACTCTCTGGATACTCTTCTGGGGTTCGGTGCAGCAAGACATGGCCTTTGCTGGGGATGTTTAGATATATACAGTTGGCAGCCACGTCATCAGGTACAGTGAGTTTGTCATAGCGGTGGTCACTCATCTGTTGCATGATCTGTAAAGAGGAATACAGCAGGCTAAAGCAGTGTCTCCCCACACTTTCCAAAACAGAAGACAGGCAGTATCATGGATATAAGCTTGCAACGATGCCTCAGAACAGTGCTGTGTTGAAGTTCCTGTCTGTGACCCCTAGTCACTTAGAGCCTGAGAGAGAAACACGCTGGAGCTGTGACTCTAGAAGAATCTCAAGGGTTCTTCTTGTGGCTGTTCTTTTAAAAGTGTGTGGTCACTAATTTTTAAAAGGTTTTAAAACTGTCTATAATTTTTCTAGTTTTTGTTCGTAATCAGTAAGACAAAAAATGGCCACATATATAAAAGGCCCAGCTGTTTTTTTTTTTTTAATCCTCATATGAGGATATGTTTTTATTGAAGAGATAGAAAGAGTTAGAGAGAGTTAGAGAGAGAGAGAGAGAGAGAGAGAGAGAGAGAGAGAGACCAATGTGAGAGACATCATTAGTTGTCTCTGGTACATGTCCCCACTGGGGAATTGAACCTACAACCTAGGCATGTGCCCTGACCAGGAATCAAACCCACACCTTTTGGTGTATGGGATGATGCTCTAACCAACTAAGCTGGCTGGCCAGGGCCCCAGCTGGGATTGTGATGATATCCTTGACTGAATGAGCAGGGCTGATTTTGTAGGAAAAAAAGACTAACAGTATTCAGAATGGCCAATAACTTGGTTTAGCAATAACCACACATACACAATATATATTCTCCGATGAACACTTAAATTTGCTACACTGTCTATCAGCAGGTATGCCCTTAATACAATTATCATAAACGTCACCTGGGGAGAATCTGAAACTCATATTTCTAGGCTTCAACCCTCAATACCTACTTCTGGTTTGGCAGATGTGAGGTGAAGCATAGAAATTTGCATCCTGAAAGCCGTCAAGGTAATTCTGGTGCAGACCCCTGGACCACATCTGGGGAAAAACTGCTTTAGCAAGTGTATTCATCAAACAATGGGTTTCTTTGTGCCTTCATATAAAATAAACTTTAAAAACCACACAAGATGAGGTCTGCATAAAATGTAAAATATTGATACCTAATCTTACCTCCTCAACACAATAAAAATAAAACCACCCAACCCCCCCTTCTCAAACCACACACACAACAAAAATGTCTAAACATCAAAAACGAAGCAAATATTACTTTGGCTTAATCATGTAGAATCTTTCCATTCTTGATCAATACCCCTTATGTTTTAAGGAATCTGCCTAAATGTCTTGTAATGAAGATATTAATAAGATCTTTCCCACAATCTGGTTCTAATATTCCTTTCCAGAAAGGTGTCTCTTTACCTTTCAATATTTGTGTGAAAATGTGTTTCATATGACTAGACCCTAGAATTAGGCCAACTTGCCCACTTGGTCATGTGGCATTGGAAGGCAGGATTGATGAATGGTATGGAAGTGTGGAAGAGACCGATGCTCCCAAGAGAATGTGAAGAGTGGCGTGTAGTAAGCTCTTCCTGACCCATCAATCAGGCAGAACATTCGCTTCTCCTAGCGAAATATGTCAAGGGTCCAGAGAGGCCAGGAGTAATCTGATCATGGAATACCCGTCACAGAGAAGGAAACTTTAGAAATGGGATGAACTTATGCACAATATCAAAGGCTGAGAGACACAATGATGAGCAGGATAGAGATCCAGGGTTTGAAGAGGTCACAATTTAATGGATGAGTCTGGCAGATCATTACATTACACTAAGAGCAAGCAGAGCACCATGATAAATGTTTTACATTATTATCTGATCTCAACGTTCCTGTTATAGATGAAGAAGCTGGATTTATAAAGGTCAAATCACTTGCTCAAGGCCTTACAGTGAATTCAAGCCCAGATCTGTGCAACTCAAAACCTTCTTTATTAATCTCTGTGCTCTCTTTCCTGACCCTCAGAGCTGAAGCAGATCTCTTTCTCCTACTAACTACTTGTCTGCATTTGTGTATTACTTATTATTTATTCTGTTATGTGTATGTAATTTTATTATGACATGGTAGTCTTGTGTAGCAACAGGACTTGACTAAACATTTCTCTTGTACTTTAAAAAATTATTATTATTATTATTTTATCTTTATTGTTCAGCTTATTAATTACATTGTTTCTCCTTTTTTCCCCCCCTATAGCTCCCCTCCACCCGGTACCCATCCCACCCTCTGCCCTCACCTCCCCCTCAATGTTCTCTCCCATAGTTGCATGATTTTTGTCCAGTCTCTTGCTGCATTTCCCACACCCCTTTTCTCCCCAAGAATTGTCAGTCCATTCCCTCTCTATGTTCATGAGTCTGTTATATTCACCAGTTTATCCTGTTCATCAGATTTTTTTATTCACTTGATTTTTAGATTCATTTGTTGATAGGTGTGTATTTGTTGTTCATAATTTATATTTTTACCTTTTTCTTCTTCCTCTTCTCAAAGAATATCTTTCAGCATTTCATATAAATATTGGTTTGGTGGTGATGAACTCCTTTAGGTTTTTCTTATCTGCGAAGCACTTTATCTGACCTTCAATTCTGAATGATAGCTTTGCTGGATAGAGTAATCTTGGTTGTAGATTCTTGCTATTCATTATTTTGAATATTTCTTGCCACTCCCGTCTGGCCTGCATCGTTTCTGTTGAGAAATCCACTGACAATTGTATGGGTGCTCCCTTATAGGTAACTATCTGTTTTTCTCTTGCTGCTTTTAATATTCTCTCTTTATCTTTTGCTCTTGGCATTTTAATTATGTTGTGTCTTGATGTGGTCCTCTTTAGATTCCTATATTTTGGGGTTCTGTGCACTTCTTGGGCTTTCAAGTCAATTTCTTTCACAAGATGGGGGAAGTTTTCAGTCACTATTTCTTCAAGTAGGTTTTCCTTATCTTGCTCTCTCTCTTTTTCTGGCACCCCCATAATTCGGATATTGGTATGCTTGAGGTTGTCCCAGAGACCTCTTACACTATATTCAATTATTTTGATTCTTTTTGCTTCTTGTTTTTCCGGCTGAGTAGATTTTGCTTCTTTGTACTTCAAATCTTTGACTTGGTTCTTGTGGTCCTCTAGACTGCTTTTAGGACTTTGCGTAATATTTTTTATTTCAGTCAGTGTATGCTTAATTTCTAGTTGGTCCTTTTTCATATCCTCGTAGGTCTCTTCATTTCCTCGTAGTTCTCATTAAGTTCATCAGCCTTTTTAGGAGCCTCTTGAAAAACCTTATTACTGTGGTTTTGAACTCTATGTCTAGTTGTCTTTTTTCCTCCATTTCTTTCACACCTGATTTCTTTCCATTTCTCTGCATTGTGGCTGCTTTCCTGAGTTGGTCCATTAGCTTTGTGTGGTAGATGTCCTCTAAGGGACAGTGGTTCAGCCTCCCCAGTTATCTGAGGTGGATACTCTTACTGCAATCCTTTATGGGTTGTACAGTATTGTTGAAGTTAAGCCCAGCTTATTGTTGTTAGCACTAGGAGGGTTTGACCTCCAGGCCAATTGGCTGTGAGGGTGAGCTGTGTTCAGGTTGGATGGGCGGAGTCTCCAGGCTGAGTAGGCAGCATCAGCTCCACCCTATGCAGCAAGTGGGTCTCTGTGCTGGGTGGTAATGGCTGAATGCATCTCTGAGAGAAAGCCGCCAACGGTCTCCACCCGTTGCCAGTCAACTCTGCCTCTCCCCAAATGAGTCTGCACACCCAAAGTCTCGCCCAAGGTTGTAAAACAAAGCAGTCTGGTAGTCTCCCGAACGAGGGAGCAAGTCACGAGTCCTCTCTGCGCGGTCACGCACTTCTGTCTCCTCAAGCTTGCGCTCGGGTTTTAGCGTGCCTTCCCCAGACCTCGGACCTCGCCTGGAACTGGGGAATCAGTGCAGTGGGATGTCTTTGCCCTCCCCATTAGACAAAACAAGCCAGGTTTGCTGCCGCACGCCCTTTTCCGCTCGCGCATGCACGGCTCCGAAGCTCTCTCTGAGTGTATCTTCAAGGCTGCGCTCTGCCACTCCTCTGGGTCACAGTGTCCTATCTTTACTTTTATTTGTGGAATTTTCACTCAGCCAGCTTTCCGGTTATTCTGGATGATGTTTGTTTTGTTGTTAAGTTGTAGTTTTGGAATTGTTGTGTGAGGCAGCAAAATAGGTGTTTACCTATGCCGCCATCATGGTTCCTTCTCTCTTGTACTTTTTAATTTAAATTGTTCTCTGAAAGGATAGGTCCACAGAGTAGATCAGCTGTAGGATGGTTTCTTCACTAGAACTCCAATTGAGAACCCTTAGATCTATTAGAATATGGGGACAATTAAGAATTTAACATTCCGAATGATTAACTTTTCTAAGCAAATTAATAGCATACTCTACTTAGTCCTCTTTCTATAATGGATATGCTATGGTGCATGGAACAGAGTGTGGAATCTTAGAGGGAAGGTGTTTGGGGGGATTGAGTGGGTGGGAGGTAATCAACCAAAGACTTTGTAACCCATGTTACAAACCCATGTAACCCATATATGCATAACCTATGGATGCAGACAAAGGGATGGTGAGGATCTGGGGTGGGGCAGGGTGAGATTGGAGGGGTTCAATGTGGGAAAATAACTATGATTTTAAAAAGAATGGATATGCTAAAAAGGAATATGAAGAGGCTGATATAAGAGAAAAAAAAATCCAGACCCAATAGCTTTTTAAAAATTATTATAAATTGCTATTTAATGCAGACTTCCTTTTTGGATGCTTTCAAAACACAGTAGTTTCCATTTATTATTATGTGAGAGGCACATTAAGGCCATCAACTCTGGAGTAAGACCTGGGTTTGAGTATCAGCTCTAACCTTTATGAGCTATAGCTGCTAGCCTATCTAATAAAAAGGAAATATGCTAATTGACTGCCATGCACTCTAAGATGGGCGGCGCCCAGTCCCCTTAGCCCTGCTGGGGAAGCAGGTGTGCTGCAGAGCTGGGCCCACCACTCTGTGCACCTGCCTACAGAGTCTCCCAATCCCCGCAGCCCCGCAGCCCCGCAGCCCCGCAGCCCTCAGGGCCGGCCCAAGGTGTAGGCAAGTCTTGGGTGGTGGCTGCCCGGCCGCCCAGGGCTGCCAGAGGCTCAGGTAACCAGGGCCGGCCGAGGCTTGTGCTGCTGGCAGTGGCAGCAGCAGAGGTGTGATGGGGGCATTGCCTTCCCCTGATCGCCAGGTCACCTCCCGCCCCTGAGGGTTCCTAGACTGTGAGAGCGGGCAGGCCAGGCTGAGGGATCCCCCTCCAGTGCATGAGTTTTCATGCAGTGGGCCACTAGTGTAAATATAAGCTTCTTTTTTGACTTTTTGGGTTCCTCACCTATAAAATTGGGGCTAATAATAGTCTTTCATACTTACTGTGAAAGTTAAATGGAGATAATAAGGCATGATAATAAGCCCTTAATAAACCACTAGTATTTTATGACTACAGGACCAGACAGAGTTCAAGTTTCCAGTCTGCAATCCTATCTATTATTCTGGCAAGCTTTGATTTCAGTCTTAAAATAGCTTGTTCTGGAGGTCTATCTTTATTCTTAAAACCACATAACACTATACCCATTACATTCCTATAGTGATTTCTTTAGCGTCCTTCTCTCTAAGGCCTGCATTATTTAATAGGCAATCCAATGGTCTTGCAGGTTTAGCATCTCTTCTGCCTGGATTCCCTAGACGGAAATGTTAGAAAACTTCCAGGCTTTTCAAAATTAGGACAAATTTGAATATGTGAGCTTTTACAAAGTTTCTCTTTCTTTTCAAATAGACTAGCTCCTTGAATGCAGGTTTAGGCATTTTATAGTGAGAAAAGCATGGACTTTGGAGTCAGAAAGGTCTGGATCTGAAACTTTGCTCTGCCTCACATTAACTCTGTGAACTTGAGCAAATCCCTCTCCCAGCCTCAAGTCCCTCAGTTTTAAACCGGGATGACAATGTCATATCTATTCTCCACAGGGCAACACTGAAAATTATTTTTTAAATTTTTATTTATTTATTTATTTTTGTTAATCCTCGCCCGAGGGTATTTTTCTGTGGAGACAAATGGGACTTAGTTGAAAGTCTAGAAGGAGGATTCTCTGAAAGGTCACAGGCCTCTAGGGGACCTAGCTGATGTCCGCAGAACCTGCCTTGACTTTTTCAAACAAGTCTGACCCATCTGGTTGTTTTACTAGAATCTTTAGACTTCAAAATGTCCTTGTTTGAAAGACACTACAGATGCAGGTGCTTTCTCAGGACTTACCCTGCTGATTGTATCTAATAGTTAATTTTAGTTCAAGCTGTTAACAATAAAAGCCTAAGGAAGCAGGCAATTGAGGCTATTTGCTTCTAAAGCAAAACAGCCCTTTAGCCTCTCTTTCACAGAAACATGTGTCACAGTAATCTATTCATCCGAGGCTCAGGGTCTGCGGGTCCGCCAGGTATTTTTCCATTGATTTTTAGAGAGAGTGGAAGGGAGGGGGAGAGACACAGAGAGAGAGAGAGCAACATCAATGTGAGAGAGACACATTGATTGGTTGCCTCCTGCACCCACCCTGACCAGGGCCGGTTATGGAGCCAGAAAGGAGGTATATGACCTTGATTAGGATCGAACCCAGGACCTTTTAGTCCATGGCCCAACACTCGATCTACTGAGCCAAACTGGTTAGGGCTAAGTTTATTTTTAAAAAATAGAACAAAACAAAACATCATGCACTTGAAGTGGTCAGCACAAGTTCCTAACACATATTAAGTGTGTAATAAATGTGAGAACTCTTCCTTCTTTGTCTCCTGCAGGTCACGTGGCATATAGCAGATGATTGAAATATATTTGTAATTAATTGATTAATTTATTCATTAATTTCTAAGGATATAGGAAGCCTCAGGAGCACACTGGGATGGACTAAGTGATCAATTCTTATGTGAACAATTGCATTTGCTCAGAAAAACAAGCTATGGTCTATGTCCAGAGATATAAATACAATTCATTACTTGAAGTAAACCAGTCTGTTTGTCTTCTTTCTTTATGAAGGGCTATAATGTGTGCTCCCAACCCAAATGACTTTGGATGTAAGACAATATGGGACGGGGGACCTGGGGTGAACTAGAGAGCACAGCAGCTAAAAGCATTAAAGCAAAGGAATTAAAGAAGAAAAAAAAACTGTGTGTAGCAAACTGTACACATGTGCCTTTGTTGGTTTTAACCTTGGTTGAGTAGAATGGTACAGAAACTCAAACAGCAGATTGGTTTCCTCATAATATAAATGGGGCTGTTTCTAATTATAGGGGAGAAGCTAGGATTTGTGTGACTTTTCAGTAATTAATCTCGGTCCATCTGACCAGCATGCTTCTTTCCCAGGACAGGGGGACAGGGGCGAGGACTGCACGATGAATGAATCCCTGCTCATTGTGTCCTGTGGAAGGTGGGCCACATTTGCTCATGTCTTCAGTCAGAACCAGCCTGTCATCGTTCACAGGGATTGGACCTAATTCACCCCAGGAGTTCAGGATTTCTTCCAGACCAGTACGGAGACAATCCATGGGCTAGAGTCTACTAAGTTGAACTCCAGGGATCCAACGGCCTCACAGAAATCCTTAAAACATGGTATATATAGCCATTACCTGGTTGAGCCTAGACACACACACACACACACACACACACACACACACACACACACACACATCCAGAAAATATCATTTTTCCATTGACTTAATTTTCTAAGCAATTGGGAGAGTCGTGGGTAGCATATTCTGGTCAATCACATTCAGGCTAGCTGCCAGGTCAATTCATGGTCCACAGACGATTCATTCCACATCTTTTCTCATAGATAAAGAAATCACTAGTGTACAAGGTAAGCTGAAAGAGAAAGCAGCATGGCAAGACCACACCCCACAGGCTGACTATACCATCCAAGGTCCCATAAGCAGCCTGGGCACATTTCCCGCCTCTCAGTCTGACTCATGCATGTCCGGTGGTGACTATGAAGCAGAAACATGGAATCTTGTACATTCCAGAGGAAGTGTTACCAAGGATCGTTATCAGTGCTGACTTCTTGTTTATCAATGAGAGAACAAATGAAAATTCCGATGTTGTGCCCACCTCTGAAAGTGCCTGGTTTTGTTAGCATAACAGAGACTGTGTGCTTCCCTTCCCTGTGCCTGATTTACTTGGGCTCCAGCTCTCTCTATGCTCCCTCCCACTACCCACCCTCTTCTCCTTGTGTGAACAATCCTACCTCCATCCCTATGTGTTTGCACTGTCCTTCAGTTAAAGGCATTCATTTGATATTCTAATCACTGCTTTTCCTTACTTTTCAGGATTTCTCTCTTTTCTGGGCCTTATAGTTATAACTTACAGCTTCCAGTAGAAGCATTCCTAACATTACTAGCTTAAGGGCCAGTGATCATTCGAAATATGGTGTTGAATGAGAGCTCTGCAGATACCATGGACCACCAGAAAGTTGAACGAGTAGGTTCTAGAGCAAATTAAGCCTGAAACATCCCTAGAGGCAAAGATGACAAAATTGAAGCTGTCCTACTTCGGGCACATGGTGGGAAAGCAGAGCTTCTTGGAAAAGGCAATGCTGGAGAAAACGGAAGGCATTAGGAAAAGAGAAAGAATACGAGATGGATTGACTCCACAGGCAGGAGTCTGCAGGAGCTGAGGACAGAGTGTTGTGGACATCACCCATCATCTTGGGGTTAGCAGGAGTCGGAATAGACTAAATGGTGGGTAACACACACACACACACACATACACACACACACTACATTTAGTTCAACTTAGTATGATTTCAGGATAGTTTTTTTTTTTCATTACTGTGGAGAACTATAATATCCTTAGTGGGGAAATAATTTAATGTTGGGAATACATAAAGTACTTCACTGATAAATTCTACCAAGAGTTACTCTTAAAATAAATGTCTTAACAAACCACCAAAGCCACCTCAGGAGAAGTTTTTCAATTAATTTATCAAGGCCCCGTGGTTATCATTTTAAGACAAGTTAGGAAATGTGCCAGAAGAAGTGACTTTTAATAATAGAACAGGCCCCATTTGGAACAGTGAGTGGTTCTGCTTAACTGTGGAAAGAAAAAAAAAATGCAGAAGCTATGTCAAGCATAGTCTTTCTAAACGAAAAGGATTTAGGAAGTGGTAACTACAGAGAATAAATAATGCTTTTTTCATGAAAAAGCTAAAAGTATTTATTTTTAAAACTTTTTAAATTGAATTTGTTGGGGGTGACACTGGTTAATAAAATTATATAGGTTTCAGATGTATAATTCTATAATACATCATCTATATATTGTACTGTGTGTTCACCACCCCAATCAAGCCTCCTTCTATCACCATTTAAAGGTGTTTATTTTAAACACAGAGAAATCCTGTCTTTTGGGACAAAGAACAGGTTTCTCTTTTCCTGTCAGAGTGATCATTTTCCTTTAGTTAATATGTTGCTATGGTCTGAATAAGACAGCTTGCCATTTATTTATAGCTGGGTTTAGAGATACGTGTACACGCAGGGTGGTCGCCATTAGGCGGGGAACAAACACACAGAAATAGATTCAGAAGATGTATGTCTCTCCAACACCTTTCCCTGATGCATTAAAATGGGCCCTAGGAGAGTGTACTCATGTGGCCTGCCTGGCAGGGCATCACCCCAAAGAGTGCAGCCTCCCAAAGAGGAGCCAGTGCAAGGTGGAGGGACAGGCTTTGTTTCCACTTTGGGGATGCACCGAAGCCTTTGTCAAGAGATGAGCATCATTTCAAACACCCTGAGAAGGGGCTGCTGGGCTGTTTAGTCCCATGTTCCAACATTTTTTTCCTAACAAAAGGATGAAGGAGATGTGCTGCTTCAGGGTTCTATGTATTCTTTTTAAAAAAAAAACATGTATTTTTTATTGATTTCAGGGAGGAAGGGAGAGGGATAGAAAGAGAGAAGCATCAATAATGAAAGAGAATCATTAACTGGCTGCCTCCTGCATGCCTCCCACTGAGGATCAAGCCTGCAACCAGGGCATGTGCCCTGACCGGGAATCTAACCATGACCTCCTGGTTCAAAGGTCGATGCTCAACTACTGAGCCATGCCAGCTGGGCTGTAAAGTGTTCTTTTAACTACAGGGACGGTTCACTGAGCTTTATACTGTGCCCTCAGAGCTGAAAGGAGAAAGCACAAACCCTCCCACAGCACCACAAATTCCTCAGGGGTCCCCAACTTTGGATAGTACACAGCAGTTCTATAGGGCTTTAGGGGAGGATTTGAGAAGTCAAGATGCTGCTTTAAATGCCTTTTCTGACTTCTGCTATTTCCCAAATGAATTGCTCCACATTGTATAAAACAGTAAATATATGGGGGTTGCATATAATTGATATTTGGTTCAATTCCACATCCTTTATGGAGGCTCTCCTTTGGGGCAGCCACCTTGACGGTGGGAGGTGGGAAAGGGAAAACGATGCAAAGATAATGTAGTCACAGGCTCTGCCTTCAAGAGATGATAACCTATAGTTTAAGGCAGGACAAGCCTGTGAAGGGTATGCTGGCAGAAAAGAGAAAGCCAACCTCACTTCTATCAGAGGCACCTCCTTGACAAAGCAGGCACGCAATGGAGAGGAAGTGGCTCTGAGGATCATCTTGGCCACGCCGTGGTCTGTTACACAGCTGCTGGTCTGGAGGAACCGGCCTCGCTCCCCAGAGTGGAGCTGTCACAGAGCGGAGTGGGAAATGTCTGGCTTCCAGCCCAAGAGGATTTACATGGCTGGATGCATTAACAGCTAGGCATTTCCGGCAGTTCCCAACATTTCTGGGAATTTTCTCATCCAACGGACTGGAAGGCAGCTCCGTTCGCCCACTTGTTTGTTACTCATGGCTTTTTTGTATTACCTCAATTATTTAAAAACAAAATTCTTGGGCTATGTTGTTTCACAGGACAATGTACGACTTATTGGTCATATACGGAAGCAAAGGTATATAGAAGGTATTTAGAGATATTTAAGAAGTTCAGAGCACATTGTGGCTTACTCGTGATGGATCTTTCTATGAAATATACATATGTACATATGCCAACATATCAAAACTGAGCCCATATTGAAAGCAACTGATTATAGATCCTATTGAGATATACAATATATGATGCTCAAGCACACTTTTCACTGTTACTGGATTTCTAAAACCATTCATGCATTTATATCCATCCATCAAGTATCTATTGAGAGCCTGAAAACAGAGTAGGCATCAAGCCCAGACAGTCCTTTTAAAGCCGAGTAAAAAAAATAGCTATGGATAACATTTTAGAATCAATATCATGCTTTCATTTTTCTTAGTCCTTCTACAAATCAGGTCAAAATGAGCAGAATTTGAGAGAGCTTGCTTTTAAACATCCTGTCTGAATTGATGGGCTGTATAGATTCTGAGAACGAGGTTACTTGGTTCTTTTTTTGTTAAATCTGAGCATATTTTCAACGGCAGATATTCCCTTCAATTCTCTCATATTTGGAATGGCTGCTTATGCTCAGTACATAATCCACTAAATATGTGGAGGAAAGGTTTCTGTTATTCCAACTATAGCCAGAAATCACAGGAACCATTTCTGGAAGGGATCCTCAAAAACAAAGGTTTATGTAGAAGGCTGGGAGAACCTCCCACACTGTTAGAGGACCCCTCTGAGCTCTCTGGGGGCTGGGGCACAGGGCATGGGCAGGAGGAACAAGGGAGGCTCTCTGGGTGGGTTAAAGCCTTAAGTTTCTAATTTCAGGGGTAGAAAGGAAGGAAATTCAGACCAAAGCACCCCTTCCAAATGCGAAGTCTGGGATCCTAGCCTCCCTTCAAACCCCTGCTGTGAATTCTCTAAGCCTAGCTCTGTGGCAGAAGCAAGTCTCCCACAGTGTTCTTCTCATCTTTTGTACAGGGGTGGGCAAAAGTAGGTTTACATTTGTGAGTGATATTCTTTTGAGTTAAAAAAGCAATGTAATAATCATAAGCTGCAGGTCTTTAACAACTGTAAACCTACTGTTGCCAGCCCCTGTATGTCAGTGCAATAGACAGCTGCCTTCTTGGCTATTAAAGTCATGCCCTGGTTATGCTTCCCCAGATAACTGCACCCTCAACCTCATCATCCAAAATTAAACTCTGGGTATTGGGGGCTTGGCGATCTCTCAGGTTCCCCAGGGGCATTCTATTACAAGAAACAGCTGGAGCATTTGTTGAACTATTTTCCATTTATTTATGGTTCACCTATTCTTCATTCACTTTGCAAAACAATCCATTTTTACAGATGAAAAAACCCAGGTTCAGAGAAACTCAGTAATTTGTTCAAGGTCACATGTTAAGGCGGTAAATCCAGAATTTGATGCCTGGATATGTCAACTTGCAAATGCCCACCTTTGCTTGTCGTGCCAAACTACCACATTGCTAATATCCCTTGAAAGACTAGACTCTGAGCCCACAAACTGGCAGCCTCTGAGCTAATTTTTCCTGTACATACAACTTATTTAGCAGACATATTTTTAAAAGCTTGTGTTTAAATACATTTTAGACAGAGAAGATCTGGCCCTGAAGCCATTTGCTACTGAACCCTATGGGCTGGTTTCCACAAAGTTAGCTGTTATGTTCTTTAGTAGATGAAAGAGAAGCAAAGTCTTTGGGAATGGAAAAACACAGTGGGTGACAATGCATTATTATTCCGTGAGCAGCAGAGGGGCAGGCCCCAAGGTGAGAGATGAGAAATGGCCAAACGAAAGCCTCTGGAGGCTTTGCACCCCTGAGGGCAGTTACATGTGGTTTTGTTACTCAATTTCTGTGATTATTTCACTTCTATGAAATTTTTGCCCATGTATACTAAGTAGTTCCAATGCCTGAAAATAACATGTTACACAAAAATCCAATGACTATTGGGACTGTATGTAGCTATTCCATTCCCTGCTACTGAAAAACACTCTTGCTGGCATGGACTACTTGATTGTTAGTTACTGCTGTCCCTAAATGCATCAGGGAGGAAGCACTTTGCTCTAATATGCTCAGAAATGGAAACTTCTGTGAAACAGGTTGACAGATCTTCATATTTTAGGATGTGGTTTCTTACCCACAGCACTACTGACATTTTGGACTGGATAAGTCTTTGTTTTCAGGTCTGCCCGGTGCACCGTAGGATATTTAGCAGCATCCCTGGTCTTTATCCAGTAGTATCCATTCCCCCATGCCCTCACATTGTGACAAAAATATTTCCAGCCCTAGCTGGTTTGGCTCAGTGGATAGAGTCAGCCTGTAGACGGAAGGGTCCTGGTTTGATTCCAGTCAAAGGCACATGCCCAGACTTCGGGCTCGATCCACAGTTGGGGGGCATGAAGGAGGCAATAATTATCTTTCATCAATTGATGTTTCTTTCTCTCCCTCCCTTTCCCTTCCACTCTGAAATCAACAAAAATATATTTTAAAAATATTTAAAGAAGTTTCCAGATGTTGCCAAATGCCCTGCTGGGTGGGCAAAGTTGCCTCTGGTTGAGAAGCACTGTCTTTAGGAGAAAGCCACAAAATGTATTCATATGTTAGAAGAAGATAGATACTTACGGGAAATAAGAAGAAATGTAGAAAAAGAAAGAGAAAGAAATCAAACTTCCAAATAAATATACTGTTTACTTTTCTATTCTTCCTCTAATTTAATAAGGTCCCTGAAAAGAAATGGATTAGAGTTTAAGGGAACAGCTGTTGTCCCCACACTTTTACAAGAAACCAAAATCGACTACAACTAAACCCTGGCTCATGAAGAAAGTAGCATGCCCACCTTGCCTTCTCTTGTGTGGGGAGTTACTGGGGCTCCCTGCATTTCAACTTTTACATTCTGACATGAAGAAGAGAAATCTTGGTTTCTGTCTGGATACGGCCTTTGACACTGTCATACAGTGACCGCTAATAACATAATCTGAGCGCCAGGAAAGTTATATTATTTTGTAGAAAACTAAGAATTCTACATTTGGGAACTAGGAAGGAATTTGGGTATTATCAAGCCCACTTCTTTTTTACAGAAGCTCAGAGATGAAAAGTTAAATGATTTACCTAAAAATCACAAAAAGGCAGTGAATTGCAGTGAGGATGATTCGAGGTCTCATGACTCAGTCCAGGCCTTTCCCACTGGTCTTGGTTTGGTAGAGAGGATTTAAGAGGGACCCAGAGGGACAATGTCAGCCTTTCCATAGTCCCCTCCTTAACTGCCAAGTTAGGGGGTTTCTCTTCTCCTGAAAATCAAATACGATTGTCTTGCACCTCTATTCCTTGATTGATGGAATGTCCTAGGCCAGTGGCTCTCAACCCTGGCTACAAATTAGAATGATCTGGGGAGCTTTAAAAAAATGCTGATTGCTGAGCCCAACCATAAAGATTTTTTTAAATTTATTTTTTACAGAGTGAAAGACAGAGGGATAGAAAGTCAGAAACATCGATGAGAGAGAAACATCGATCAGCTGCCTCTTGCACGCCTCCTACTGGGGATGTGCCCACAGCTAACATACATGCCCTTGACCAGAATTGAACCAGGGACCTTTCAGTCCGCAGTCTGACGCTCTATCCACTGAGCCAAACCGGTTTCGGCCATAAAGATTTTTTTTTTTTAACTGGGTCCAGAGTGAGGCAAAACATTGGTCTTTATTTTTATTTTAAATATATTTTTATTTATTTCAGAGAGGGAGAGGGAGAGAGAGAGAGAAACATTAATGATGAGAGAGAATCACTGACTGGCTGCCTCCCATATGCACCACACTGGGGATCAGGACCGCAACTTGGGCATATGCCATGGCTGGGAATTAACTGTGACCTCCTGGTTCATAGGTCTATGCTCAACCATTGAGCTGTTTTTCTTTTTAAACACTCCCCACAGTGACTGGAATATGTAGACAGGATTGAGAACCACTCTTCTGTGACATCTTAATTTCTACCAATTTAGCGGGTAGAAGGTGGGAGGAAGAAAAGAGGCAGATTATATTCTCATGTTTTCTCTGGCCCAGCTTCCATTGAATTAGATTTATTTTGGAGACAAGATTTTTTCAGGTGGTATCCCTTTGAAACCAGGTTAGCATACACAGGGAACTCAGTCATTCCTGGATTGACTGAGAAATTTTTTCAAGAAAACCCTATCAACGTAGGGTTACAGACTTTTCTCAGGCTTGGCAGGTTGGAGGATTGCAGTTATATAAACACATAGAATATTAAGTGCTGGTGTATTCAAAGGCTTGACCACTCTGCTTCCAGTTCAGACCTCTCCCCACTCCCTTTCCTCTCCACTTCCCTATCTCCACATTCCTATTGTTCCTAAAGAAGGACAGTTTTGGTTTCTCTTTTGCTGTATTGTCTTCTGTTGATCCCAGGCCTACAAAGGTCCTACCTTTATCCTAAAGGACTTACCATTTCCTAAACAAAAACAATTCTCCCCTCAGAGAGAAATTGACGATTTAGCTCTTCCAAGGGTCTAATGGACATTGTGGCTACACATCAATTCCCTGCTTTTTTAGTAACTACCCCAAGTTTCATTTGTACATCATCACACCTCCCACTTAACTGGGGGAGGGGGGAGCTAATTCTACGCCTGGCTCCAGGACTGAATCACAGTACTGTGGTGTCTCAGTTATATAGTTGTGGTGCTTCTGGGCCAAAACAACAACAAAAAACAAAAACAAGCCACCAGAAAACCCTTAAACAAACAAATAAACAAAATATACTCCCCCAAACCCCTAAAATCTAACATATTTGCTTATTAAACAGGTTCAAGCAACTGAATAGCAGAATTGTGTATGCTAACTGACAGGCATATCTGTCCTTTTTGAAAATTTAGTCTGTGCCACAGTCGCCCCGTGAGTTTGCTCGATGCCCATGTGCCTCAGTGCAGTCGGGGGACTGGAGCTCCAGGGTTAGGGTTAGTGGTTCAGGAATTGGGCAGATGACCGGTATGGACTAATGAGAATGAGTAAGATCTGAAGGGCTGATGGCCCCCTCCCTGAATGTTGGGGAGGAAGCATGTAGCCAGCAGCTGCTGGCAGTCACAGTGCTCCCCTGAGCAGGAGCCAGCTTTATAATGAAGCCCATCTGTGAGAGAGCAGAGAGATAAAAGGATCTGGTTTTTTATGACATCATTGAGCAGACAGATCAAACCTAAAGTCTGCATTACTTCAGACCTACATGGATCAATAAACCTCCGTCATTGTTTTGTTCAGCCTGAATTGGATTTTCTGTTAATGGCTAGTGAAGACAGACAGCCTTTATCAATTAGGACTAAATTAGGCTGTAACAGAAACTACCTGCCTCCCAAAGCGACTTAAAAATGTTCATTTTTCTCTCACGTGAAAGGAGTTTTGAGGTCATAGTATAGTGCAAGCATGTCAAACTCACGGCCCACAGGCTGCATGCCTCGTTTATTTGGCCCATGTTAGCCTTTGTGTTTGACATGCTTGGTGTAGCTACTTGACAGTCATCAGAAATCCAGGATCTTTCTAGCTTTCTGCTCTGCCATACCTGGGCCCAGTCCTTGTCCTCGTGATATAAAATAGCTACTGGTGCTCAAACCATTACATCCTCTTTTTCTTTTTTCTTTTAATATATTTTTTTGCACTATAACTTATATTTAATAGTAGTACATATGTTTTCCTTCCCCCCCATTATCCTCCCCCCAGCTTCCCCTACCCTCCAGCACATGTCCCCATCTGCCCCCCTCCCTGCCCTAGTGACTTTCATTCATTGGTTATGCTCATATGCATGCATACAAGTCCTTCAGTTGATCTCCCCCAGCATCCGCCTCCCATCCATCCCAGACTTCCCCCTGTAGCTTGACAGCCTGTTCAGTGCCTCCTTGCCTCTATATCAACACTCTCCCCTGTTTCTTTTCTTCAAAAATGTCTTGCCTCTGCATATTTATCAAGCAGCAAGATTCAGGAAGGGGAGATATCACAACGCCCTTTCAAATCCAGTGCTGCTTCTTTCATCTCTTTGAGAAATCCTTAATCTCATTGCTGTCCCCAGTAGTAAGGAAGCAGAGAAATGTGGATTTCATTCCAAGTGGAAATGTGCACATCTAAAACTCAGGGACCAATTCATAAAGAAGGGAGGGTAGAATGGAAGTTGGAGAAGGTGACTGTCAACTGATTCGGAGAGTAATATATATTTTGACTTTGCCACTGTACATATTTTGACCTTTGTCCCTTTAGGCAATTGTCATACTCTTGGAATTAAGTCAACATAACCGTCTTCCTAGAAGGACAGGTGATGAGATGATTACAGAAAAGCTTCCAGGGAGGCACAGTCACATAGCTGGCCATTTGCAGTAGTGCTTGTTATGTGGTAGGTACTCAATACATAAAAACATTTTATACATCTTCACCTGAGGATATGGTTTTTAAAATTGTTTTTATTATTATTTTGAGAGAGAGAGAGAGAGAGAGAGAGAGAAAGAGAGAGAGAACATCGATGTGAGAAAGAAACATCAAACGGTTGGCTCTTGTACACGGCAATCTAGGCATATGCCCTGACCTGGAATTGAACCCACAACCTTTTGGTGTACGGGAGGGCACTCCAACCAACCAAGTCATGCCAGCCAGGGCTGTGTCCAATACATTCTTGTCGTGTGTTAAAATGAATGAATGCTCCCTTCACAGTACTTTTCAACAACTTAAAATCTTCCTAAAAATCTCCTGATGCAATTTCCTATAAGACACATTCACTTAGAGCTCAACCTTCAGGGAAGAGCCGAGAAGAGCTGTGGTGCATATTGGTCACCCTGTCTTAGACTTGAACCAGATTTGGTTGCTCTCAAGAGGCCCTTCTCAAATTCTCCCCAATAAGCTCAGGGAAGGGACCAAACTTTTTATCCAAAGAGATCTGGGTCTCTTTCCTCCTTTCACTATTCCCACTTGAAGAATTGGTTTCATGCTCGTTTTCGAGCCACAGGACTCCAGAGCCGGGAAGGAACGCAAATTTTCCATTCGAGGTCCCGGGGCCCATGTACCTAAGGAGAATGAGGGCAAGAGCCCTCGCTGTGGAGACACTGCATGTTAATATACAAATGCTGTCAACAGAGAGAAAGGCACTAGATGGAGCACACGATAAGTAACTTATTCTGTAAGCATTTCCCTAATAAGACATAGCATTTCAGAGAAAAGTTAGCTCTTCACAAGCCGTTGTATTTCAGTAACCTAGTAGAATCCTGTATGGTTTTCTTACACGTGAGAGTTATTCCTCTGAAGTGCCCATTATTTTACTCAATATAATATTGCTCTGAATAATACTAGGTGGCATTTTCTGTTCAAGAATATAACAATTTACTTTTGGAAAAGGATTTCATTCCCCTGCCCTCAAACGCTAGTGTAGGAACTGATTGATGCCAGGTGAATTCCAGACAGAGCCAGGGTTCCTCACAGTGTGGTCTGGGGTCACCTGCTCCTGAGTCAGGCAGTGGTTCCTGGGCTCCTTCCCCATCCCCTGAATCAGAATTTCTCGTGGTGAACCCCAGGAATGTGATGTGCATTTCAAATGTGTGCTCCCTGTCGTTTTTGGGTACACTAAAGTTTGAAAACCACTCAGACTTTTCAAGTTAAATTAACATAATATTCACACCCAAAAGGAATTATTACTGCTATTGAGGCTACAACTACTATTAGCTAACCTATGTCGAGCTCTTATCAGTTGCCAAGGTGTGGATGACAAGAAATCAATGACTAGAAAAATGCACAAAATGGCATAGATTCAACACCTTTCATCTAACTTCTAAGTGGTTCTTTTACACTCTGAATCATGAATCACCTCTGCCTATGTGGTCACAGCTTTGAACTTGGTCCCATTTCAGAAAGAGATAAAAGCGAATGGCTGCTGTAACCTGTCTCCAAAGCCGACTCTGACATCTGTAGACAGTGTTTGAGTAACACGGGGCCCCAACCGGAGTATCCAGTGACCACAAATACAAAATAGATTTGGAAATATTCTGAAAGGCTGCTGGACCCATCTGACATTTTGAAAGATGAAAACAAGGAGGCAGTAAATGCTTATTTAGAGCATGGCAATGCGAGTGGAAGGGCTTTACAGGAAAGAGGTGGCAAATTTACTTCTGTTTCTCTCACTTGCCGTTATTTCTAAGGATGGTCCAAATCCCAGCATTGTTACCAGGTTGTGTGGATGTTCTCCCTAAAGGCTGGAGAATTATTCACAGTTAAAATGTCACCTCTAATTTAGTGTCTACATTTTAGCACACACTTTATTAACCTTCAACCAAGCAATAGGATGCTCATCAACACCTAAGGCATTTAATACATGTGACTTTCACAGAGAAACAGTAACCCAAAACTCAACATTCCTCCCTCCAGCTCAACTGACACATTTCCTAATCCCTTCAGCATCATGGGTACTGGCATTGGCATGGCCCACAGGGTCACACAGGTCATCCTGCGGTGCACAATTTTATCTCAAGGCAGAAACCATCCTGGCTTTTTCTTTTCTTTTCTTCCCTCCTTCCGCCCTCCTTTTTTTTACAGTCTTTTGCCAACTCAATTCAGCCAAAAAACAAAAGGACGCTGCTGGAGATGAAGAGCATGAAATGTGAAAATGATTTTTTTATGGTGTGCCCTGAGGGTGAGTAGATAAAGACAATAAAAAAATAAAATAAACGGAGGATGGTAAAAGAGATTCCAAATTTGGATCAGCCACAACAGCTGCCAATGGAAACTGAAATGGGAGCCAACCGCATTAGTGGCGTACGGGCTTAGACATCTACCAGAGCTGCTGTCAGGTGGATGTGTCTGAGGGTAGCTCAGTTCCCAAAATGTGAATCTAGGTCAGTGAAATCCAGCTACATACCCTGTCCACCCGTTTTCTATGGTTTGCTCCCGTGGGGATGAGGTGCAAGGCAGCATTTGAACTCTTTCAAAAATTTCATCAAAGGCACCCCATCTGGTAGTCATTTCAAAAGTCACTTTGTTCATCATCCACTCCCAGAGCCTAGGACAGTGCCTGGTACGAGACAAAGAGCTCTATAAATACCTGCCAAAAGGTGGTTCCGCTCTCTTGTTCTCTCTTGCCCCTTCAAGCCCATGGGTCACAATGTTCTGCCATTCCTCTAAATGACCCCACCTTCTGCACAGCCCTTCCCTGTTTACTCCTGCTCTCCTGGTCCAGACCTGCTTGCTTTACGGACTTCATGACTGTACTTGACTAGTATTATCACTCCTAATCCTTCTGTTAAATCATTACAGCCAGAAGGACAAACAAATCTTTCTGAAGGATCTTCAGCTTTTATATCTCTGCTAAAAAAAACTGTGAGTGACTCCCCTCAGCCTGCAGATAAGGAAATTCCTTGGCTTTTGGACCAGGACCATCTTATATCTTGGACCTTTAGGTCCTTTCTTTCTCTGCATGCACCCTTGTTCTAGCCTTTGTTTTTGATTATAGAAAGGGCATTGTCCTGTTTCTAACAGCCACTCCTCCGCCATGCCCGTCTAGGGCTTGCCATTCATGCAGGTCCACTCTGCCTCCTGCCTCTTGTGACCACTCCCTCTTCAGAACTCCCATCACCTCTACCAGGACCCTCTACTGTTTGTTAGTCATTTACACAGTCACAGTATTTACATTTAAACAAAATGTTTCTTAAATCCTTGCCTGAGGATATGTTTGCATTGATTTTTAGAGAGAGGTGGAGGGGAAAGGGAGAACGATTGATCTGAGAGAGAAACATTGATTGGTTGCCTCCCATACTTGTCCTGACCAGGGGTTGAATCTGCAAGTAGATGTGTTCCCTGACCAGGAATCAAACCCACGTTTTCAGTATATGGGACGATACTCCAACTGACTGAGGTACTCACCAGGGTGACAATATTTACCTGTCCCATCCTGTTTCCCTAGTTAAACTGCAGGGACACTGAGGACAGAGAATGTTTCTCACCCATCAGAATATACCTGTGCTGAGGACAGTACTCTTCACACAGCTGCTCCCAGTAAATACTGCCATATGCTGCTGGAAAAGCCCAAGTTCTGAGCTCAACTGTGATCAGTTTTCAATTGACTTTCAAAAAGTCTTTTTGTTGAAGAGACAATAAACGGTTTTGGAAACCTTACCTTTTCGTCCTATCAGATTTTTATGTATGAACTAGAGGCCCAGTACACAAATTTGTGCACATTGAAAGGAAATTAGAATATCGCTATTCCCCCTTTCTCTATAATAAAAGTGTCAACCAAATTCAGGATCGACAATGACAGATGGAAACACACATGTGTGATTGGTGCCAGTGAGAGCTTTATATATATAGAACAACTTGTTTAATTAGACCTGCTTTCTAATTTAGATAAACTTTTTCCAGCCCAGTAAAGCATCCTAACTTCTCTTTCAGGCAATTGTCAGCAACACAATAGTAAATATTAACACAAAGCTGTTAATATAGATCACAGGAAGAACAAAGGAATTAAGAAATATTTAACTGCAGCAGTGTTTGACTATATTCTGTGCAGTGAGAAAACCTGAGGTCATTGTCAAGGTCCACCATTTCTTTCTTCTTTTCAGTCAGGTCAAGTTTCTAAATCTCTATTTTCTGGCTAATGGGGAAAAAAAAGGATTCTAGAGTCTCCTATGTACCTACTCCAGGACTTCTGTGAGGATCAAATGAGATCAAGCATGGGAAAATGCTTTACAGACATTTGGTTAAAGTATAATGTGTTTTCACCTGGCTAAAAAGCAAGTTGTGTTTCTGGGCTGAAGAAACTCCAAGGAAGCTAGTCTCTAGGGCAGTGATGGGCAACCTTTTGAGCTTGGTGTGTCAAAATTCACCAAAAAACCAAGCATAACTTGGGTGGTGTGTCACTTCGAGAAAAAAAAACAAAAACATAATTTTGTGATATTTATAGTTTAAATAACAAAAATGTATAATTGTAATATATAACTGTATTTAATAAAGCAAAAACTAATTATTTAATTTACCTGCTTAGTGACTTCTTTGTTCATCTGTCAGTCAGTTTCTTTTGTTGGTCTTGATATTATTTAGAGCTTGTATGGGGTGCCGTGAACTAAAATAAGTGAGGGGGAGGGGGAATTCTTTAACTAACCTGCCTATTAGTGACTTTTTTGTTGCTGAATTTCATTGGCTAAACCTTCAACTGAAGGTTGGTATTTTGTACACTTCAAGCCCAAGCAAGCGCTACTAACTTCATCTGTCAATCTGTTTCTTTTGTTGGTTTTGATGTTATTTAATGATGAGAATAAGGTCTCACAAAAGTACATAGAGGGAAAAATTGTGATTAAAGCCATTGCTATATTTTTCAGGGTGCTAAAAGCGTCTGGTAATCGGTTCAGAGCATTCCAAATTTCCTGTTCATAGTGGCACCTTTCCAGATTCTCAAGCTTTGACCTCAAGTCGACAAACACCTGAGCCCAGATGCTGTCTTGAAATTCTGCAAGTTGCATGTCCAAATCATCAATTTGCATCTATTGGAAACCATTTAATTCCAAACTACTGTAGACTACCACATACTTAATTATTTTTATGTCTGTTCTAGGCTTCTAAATTGATTAAATCTATTACTGAACTGGTCAAGTAACAAGTCTAAAACATGCTGGTACTTTATATGCAAAGGTTCCATTTCATTTTGTACAGCTGCACTGGCCTTCTCAAAATACTTTGTTACTCGAGGAAAATACTTATAAGTTTTAGTTTCTACATCTCACTTGAAAATTTAGAGTATCTACACTACACTATAGCAAATGTTTCATCCTCGGCTACTGCACCTGGCCGTGCAGTAGCCGAGGATGAAACGTCCTTCTCGGCATGCGGCCCCATACTTCTCTGTATGGGACCGCATGCGGCCAAGTGTCATCGAAAATGGCTACGCTTGTCAGTACTGACACGTGTGTCATAGGTTCACCATCACAGCTCTAGGGAGAGGAAGCCAGGTGTTGCTAGAGTTCAACATTGTATAAACTTAGTGATGTCATTACCCGGCGCCCACAGCCATTGTTTTGGGTGGGCTGGACTGCGGGCCGCATTTGGCACCATGGGGTCTTGGCAGTATCAGCTGCAATTTGGGGGGCTATTGCTCCTGAGTGGTGACAGGGCCTGTGTCCCACTTGGGGGAAGCAGAGTGTTGCTTTGTAGGTGCCAGATCTGTGGTGCCGTTTCTCTGTAAATGGCCAGTGCATGTCATGGAAGCTCCTTCTCTGAGCTTCTGCCCTCTGGTGGTCAGTGAGCATCCTAGTGACAGTTGGTGGTCAGACACTTAGCATATTAGCCTTTTATATAGATTAGAAAATGAAGTTATTAGGTATCCAATTTAATAGTTAAATATGTCACTGAAGCCTCCTCAGAGAAAAGTGGAACTAGCTAGGATGGAGTCAGCTGTGGTTTTCTGTCCTCAAACAAGCATAGAGAGGGCCAGCTAAGCACTAGTCTCCCATCACCCACAGCCCCTGAAAGCATGATACTAGTGGTGAAGGGCCTACTGTGAACCTACTTTGGAACTGTCCTTATCACCAAAGCTTTATAATTAAACAACCACTACTGTTGCCAAGTGCTTTACACCCCGTGTTCACGACACAGTCTTTTCATCTTGACCGCATGTCCCGGGATTTCCAATGGGCAGGAATGAAGCTCTCATTCCCTAGTGAGGCTGATTCAACTTAGTTTTTTCAGGACAAGCCTGAGAACTGGAGGCAGGGCCAGAGGACAGCTGTGGCTGGGGATTCTAAGTTCTCTGCTTTGTCCTCTAGACCAGTGGTCGGCAAACTGCGGCTCGTGAGCCACATGCAGCTCTGGTCCATTGAGTGTGGCTCTTACACAAAATACCACGTGCCGGTGTGTACGTACAGTGCGACTGAAGGAGTACCCTAATTAAGCTATTAACAATGTACCTACCTATTTAGTTTAAGTTTAAAAATTTTGGTTCTCAAAAGAAATTTCAACCGTTGTACTGCTGATATTTGGCTTGTTGACTAATGAGTTTGCCGACCACTGCTCTAGACCATTGTGGTTCTTTAGTAGAATCAACATAGAATTATTAAAAAAAAATAAGTCCTCTGGCGTCAGGAATGGCATGCAGTCTAACTGTTGTTTTCCTTTGGAACACATCTTCACACATTAAGATCAGGTCGTGCGTGTTTGTGATGGGGGAGGGGATATGGAAACATGAGTCAAATGCAAATTTCCTGTTCTCAGATAGGGATAATGTTGGTGACTTTTGGTAACTTGGACTATTTTAATAAGGGATTTTAGCAGACCAAATTCCTGAATGATAGCATCCAAGTTGCCACCCAGCTAGGTATTACATTTTAAGTTTATACAATGTTGAATTCTAGGCAGCAAAAAAGGTAAGGAGTTTCTGGCTTTCTATGGCTTTAATTTGGATACTGTCTCTACTCTTACTGCTCCTTGGGATATGCTCTTTTGTACCTGTGGACGAAAAAAGGGTCCACCTACTAAACCTGACAAGCTCAGAGGAGGCCTGCATGGCAGGCCCTACAAACTCAGAGACCTAAAGCAACCACATAGGATGGTCTGAACATACAAATTCCTAACTAAAGGTGGTCTTGGCATGTAGTCATGTCCTACGGCTGTAGGATCCTTGACAAAGGTCAGTCTTTACCTTAAGTAAACCTGTTATCTTTTTAAAGATAATACTAGAGGCCCTGTGCACAGATTCATCCACTGGTGGGGTCCCTCAGCTTGGGCTGTGGGGATCAGGCTGAAACTGGCAGTCTGATATCCCCTGAGGGATCCCAGATTTTGAGAGGGCACAGGCCAGGCCAAGGAACTCCGTGCACCTGGCCTCTAGTATGCATATAAGATCTTTGGTTAATCTCTTCCTGCCCTCCCCCTTGCCTCTGAGATTCATCAGTCTGTTCCATATTTCCATGCTGTGTATTGAGTGTCTGCCCCCTGGTGGTCAGTGTGTGTCACAGCTAACAGTCAAAAGATGGAATGGTCAGACCCTTAGCATATTAGCCTGTTATATATATACACACACACCAGGGGCCAAGTGCATGAAATTCATGCACTGGGGGTGGGTAGTCCCTCAACCCAACCTGCTCTCTCTCACAAACTGGGAGCCCTCAGGGGATGTCCAACTGCCTGCCCAAGGCCCTGCTCAGCTCAGCCCCAGCTGCCTGTAACCACCCGGCCCTGGGGGCTGGGTGCTCACTGCCACTTCCACTTATAGCACCAGGGGGCTGGATGCTTGCCGCCACTGCCGTTTCATCTCCACCCCTGGCCCGGAGCTCACACCATTTGGTCCCACCCCCACTCCTGACTGGCTGGTTGCATAGCCAATCAGGAGCGAAGGTATGGTAAAATTTGCATGTTTCTCTTTTATTATATAGGATACATACCTTTAAAATGTAATCTTTTCCAGGTCCCTCAGGGCACACATAGCCACACCAGAGCACTAGACTATGGAACACCTCAGTGTTATCTTGTTCCCCCAAGAATCATCTCTGTATGCTGTAAATGTTAATTATTAACTATCCCGTACCTACCAATATAAAAGAAGTATGTTTAACTTTTAACTTTTAATCCAACCCCAGAGATTTCCCTGCTTTGCATTCTCCCACCTCCCTAATCTACAACCAATGGATTTCATGTAACCCCCCCCACCCCCACTTATATAGTCTACTTTAATTCTAATGTATAAAATAAACTGCAAAACTGCCATTCTTCAGAGCATCTTCTCAATTTCTTGAGATTTTGTTTCCCGGGAATTGTCAGTTTGGCTCAAATGAACTCACAGAAATTCTCTACAGGTTTGGATATTTTCTATGACATTCTCATAGTCTGTAGTGGTTTCTTTAGTGGTACATTCTAGGGCACAAGTTTTTGAAAGTTGCAGGAATCATTAAAGGCAGTAGCTCTCAACTTAGTCTGGGCAGCCAGAATCACCTGTGGAGCTTTGAAGAAATGCGGGTGCTTGGGTTCAGTCCCAGACCCAGAACATCCAAATTTTCTGAGCTAGGCCCCCGGGGAGTATGTTTTCAGAAGTCCTCTGGGTGATTGTAAACTCACCTCTCACAAGGAGCCACTAATTGAAGGTCACTTAGTGACATCTTTTGTAAGCAAGAATCTTGGATCAAAAGGCCCCTTAAAAGGCCATATACCCAATAGATGCTTGAATTCCCCCTATAACCTCCCACAGAGTCTGTTGAATAATTTTTGATACCCTATCACATAACAGACAAAATAAACAGCACTTTAAAAATAAATAATTTTTATTTTTAACCAACTAGATGATTCAGTTGGTTGAATGTCGTCTTGGGCACCGAAAAGGTTGCAGGTTCCATTCCTGGTCAGGGCACTTACCTAAGTTGGGGATCAAATGGGAGGTGACTGTTTCTCCCTTACCTCTCTCTCTCTCTCTCTCTCTCTCTCTCTCTCTCTCTCTCTCTCTCTCTCTCCCCCCCCCCCTCAAAATCAATAAAAGATATCTGTGGGCCCTAGCTGGTTTGGCTTAGTGGATAGAGTGTTGGTGTGCAGACTGAAGAATCTCCAGTTTGATTCTGATCAGGGCCACATGCCCAGGTTGTGGGCTTAGCCCCCAGT
Source organism: Antrozous pallidus (assembly GCA_027563665.1). Classification (NCBI taxonomy): domain Eukaryota; kingdom Metazoa; phylum Chordata; class Mammalia; order Chiroptera; family Vespertilionidae; genus Antrozous; species Antrozous pallidus. Next base: position 146,746,278 of record CM050508.1, on the reverse strand, counting down.
ATGCAGTGTGTAGGAGGCAACTGATCACTGATTCTCTCTCATCACTGATGTCTCTCTCTCTCTCTTCCTCTCGAAATCAATAAACATGCATTTTAAAAAAAAATCCTTGGGTGAGGATTAAAGATAAATAATCCCCACCCCCCTGACATTTTTCTTGTAAGCTCAAGGGGAAAAACATAACATTATTCCCTTTCTCCTACTTGGCTAATTTTGCCTTCTTCCTGCCCTGAGCCTAGGGCTGCAATTCAGCGTGGCTGTTTTGGTATCAGAGCTTCGGATTATTTATTGCCTTGTTATGCCAACGCATTTTGTTTTTCGCCCCCACCCCCCTTCTCCAAGTCTTGTTGGCAGACAGCTCTGGGAACAGTGTCAGATGAGCAACTGCTGCCAGGGCGCAGAGCACAAACAGTTGCTACAAACTCAGAGGCTATTTAGTTTTATGTTAATTTTTAAATTCAGACATGGTATTCTTTTTTAAATCATTGGTTTTTTTTTGGATCTGGCACGTACAACTGGAACAGACAACCAGATAATAAGGCTAAATCAAACGGGCAATGGTATTGTTAGTACGCCTTTCACAGCAGAGACCCAATGTGGGAAATCTTGTGGCTTTCCCTCTGACAACAACTGAACATTCCGTCTTTATTTTTCCATTTCATTCACCCCGTTATACCAGTGAACTCTCATTCTACCTTTTGTTTTCTGCTGTTGCTGTTCCAGTTGTCATTAAAGGAAATTCCAGGCAGTAAAAAAAAACAAAACAAAACAAACAAAAAACCATACAGAATCAAAACATACTGAGGGTTTTTCCACCTTCACTTTTTATATGGCCATCTATAAAATAACATGAACATTTTTGGACATAAAGCCAAGGCTGAAGCTGAGTCAAAATGAGAGGAAATACAATCTGGGTGACCTCTATTATGTACTCATTCAAAAGAAAAACACGCTGGGTGCTATGCAATTTAAATTACTGTAGTTGCAAAGCAGCCCAGGTCCTCATTTAAGGAATCTTACAGAAGCAGTTAGTTATTTCAGGAAGTAGATAAGAAACCTAAAAGACAGTTTCATTAAGATGCATTATGAGCATTTTAATTTAAAATGGCAAGTCTGCTGGAATTCTACTTACTATATTTCAGCTCCATTTACATGACAAAGACAACAATGGAGCGGTGATCCCATAATTCTTACCATATCCTTTTAGTATTTCTATGAAAAAAATTTAAATAATCATTCCTTGTGACACAAAATAATAGAGTTATTAATAAAAGGAAGGCCACTAAATAAAACTGCCTTTCCAAAAGGAGAGAACTGGTCTTCTGCGTGGGGTGAGGAAGGTGAATGCTCCTCTTGCTGCCTGGCCAGCAGGTGGCACAGCCCCCCCACATGTCTGGACCACAGCCCCTTGAACTCCAACTTCAAGCTCTGGTAGGTCGGCAGCTTCCCCGTCTGACTAATTTCAGGAAAGTTTTAGCTAAGGGTCACTCCCCTCCCCCATTTACTTCCCAGTCTCCTACTTTTTCTCCCCTCCCTGACCCCACTCCTGCCAATTTACTGGAGGACTGAATGCTATCAGCAAATTGAGTTAAACTTCTTTACTGTGAGTCCCTCTGAAAGGCAGGAATTATAATCAGTCCTCCAGCCACAGAGTGCATGATATTAATCCAGGTTCCTTTGGAATGCATCTAGAAAACGAATGGGTGAGATGCGGTGCAAATCTACTCTTTGCCGTGCCATTTCCCCCCCTCCCTGACCTTATTGAGATATCATTAACAATTAAAAATTGTATATGTTTAAGGTCCACATGGGCTTGGGAAGGGGAATGGGGAGATGTTGGCCAAGGGGTACAAAGATTCAGTCTTTCTTTTTATCTTAGTTTAAAAAAGTCACAGGCTAGTCTGGAAAAGACAGGCATCACAGACAAGGTAAAGCAGAGGTTGGAGAGTTAGGTCTTACCTATGGAAAGTTATTTCTCTAAGTTAATCAGAACTCACTTCCAACAATACAATATTCGTATGTTTTTTTCTAAACTTAAAAAGTTAAAGTAGAATACACAAAGTGACCCTTTGGACCATGACTTCCTTCCTTCTTCTTAAAGTAACCCCTATTCTGACTGCTAATAGCATGGAATAGTTTAGTCTCTTGTTTAACTTTAAATGAGTGAAATAATAAAAGACGTGTTTTTTTGGAGATTGACTTATTTTGGTCAAATTTTATTTGTGAGCAGGAGTTCCAGCTGTGCAGCAGCTAGATACTCATGTCTCTGAGAAGGCAAGATTTCTTCTGCAAGGTACGTCTGTTGCCTGTGCATGAATTAATCTGACACTGTTTTCTTTTATAGCTGGAGAGACAGAATGAAGGTGGTAGTTGCCCAGGGGCATGAAGGAATGATGGGAAGTCTGGGAGAAAAAATGATAGATAGGGCAGATTGCTCTAAAGACTAATTTTGCTTAGATAACTATATTTCTAAGATAAGACTTTATGTCAAATGTCTTTTTTGTTGTTAATCCTCACCTGAGGATACTTTTCCATTAATTTCTAGAGAGAATGGAAGGGAGGGAGACAAATACACACAGAGAGAGAAACATCAATGTGAGAGAGACACATCAATTGGTTGCCTTCCACACATGCCCTGATCTGGGCGGGGTTGAGCCTGCAACCAAACTATGTGTCCTTGACCGGAATTGAACTCTTGACCCTTCAGTCTACAGGCCAAAGCTCTATCCACTGAGCCAAACCATCTAGGGCATGTCAAATATCTCAGGAATTTGTTCAATCAATTTAAGCTCCAGTTCCCTTGCCATATGAACAGTAAAATGCAGTCATAATTGTCCTCCTTTCTCCCTTCCCTGTATTAAATACACCCTGTGTTAAATGTGTATTAAATGTGTTTTAGGCTTTTTAGTAGAGATTGCTAAAGTCTTCTTAAATGGATTATTTCATTGAAATATCCAATGGACACACTATGAAATTTACTACAATCTTAGACAGGTATGATGCCTAGCTACCTAAGAAGCCACTTCATTAACCAAGAATAGATTGCAAGCCACAACAAAGTATTCCGAATGCAAGAAGAAACACTTGGCCCCTCAGCTTGGCATAAATATGTAAGAAGTGGTTTTTAGACTCTGGAGGAAGCAAGCACTCTGCAAACAGTGACAGATTTGGGAAGTAATCAAGCTTTCAGTGTGCGGTTCTGGAAGACACAGTTCACCTCTGTTTAAATGCCTTCAAAGACATGCCCAAGTGGCCAGAGGCTTCTCTTCACATGTAAGACTGAGACATCAAGATTTGCAAGGGAAAAACAGGTATCTGGGACCAAACTCATATCTTTCCTGAGACAGGGCAGATCCTAGTTACAAGCAATACATAAATAAATAAATAAATACGTACATACATACATACATACATACATTCATACATTCATACATACATATATACATACATAAATAGGAAGAAAAAGGGGTGAGAAGCATAGTTTTGGGGCTGGCAGGGGGAGAAATGGGAAGCTCAGCTAGGCAAATCCATGGGAAAATAATAGGAAAGGTTTTGGATAGAAAAAGAATGGGTGTTGTGTCTGGCACGCAATTGGTGAGAGGAGATTCAGGGCCCAGAAACTTTTATTCTGAAACCACAAGATCCCTTTCAAAATGCTTTATTTCATTGGATTTCCATATTTCTCATGTGAAATGGAAAAAGTAAAACTGCTATTACTTGCAAATGATGTATTTGTCTCTACCCATTTGTCTTCTTGCCCATCTACATCAGTTTTTTTTTATATCTCAAAATTAGTAGTAGGACTTAACCCACTGTCAATTTAATTGACTATTCTGACACAGGAGCCCAAACTGTTCTCAAATAAATAAGCAGTTCAGTTTATTAAATCTGCATTTCACCAACCCACCTAGTTCTGACCTGAGGACATGCCCTCACACGATCTCATTAGTCCTTAGCTCAGTTTGTCCTCCTGCTTTCATTACAAGGTAAGAGGACCCTTTGTGGTGCTAGGACATGGAAGGTGGCATTGGCTAACTCCACAGGCCCATGGTTTAGGAAGCACACTGGCTGATAGAGAATATGATCTCAAAAGAATGTCTTTGTAGTCAGTGAGGATTATTTATAGCTTCTGACACAGAAGGTTTCAAGTATATAATGAACATCACTGTTAACACGAACTTGAATGAACTCTACAGGAAAGAGAATGTGAAAGGCGTGGATTTTTTTCCCACCAGGTCATCAATGGTCCCCTTTTCTGACTGTAGGAAAAATGATGGTCTCTGAAGCAATACAGACCCTACTTTCCAGAGCCTTGTGGGTACCCAGACTCCAGCATCCTGGAGATAAACACATCCCCTTCCACACTTTCCCTACCTCTTCAGACTTCACCTCCCTCAGCGGTATCTCTAGGAGCCCACAGAAGACTGTTTATTAGGTGGGCTAGTTTGCATACTGCTCATGGATGTACTTTGCTCAGGTTTTGTTTATACCATGGTCTCACCTGCAACATTCTCTCACTGAGTCCCACTCTGACAACCTCCAAGACCCACGACTAGCCCTATTTTTCTCCAGAAAGCTCTCTGTGAATATCTAGCCCTCAAGGAGCTCCCTACCGTCCTCTGAATAACAGTTAGGGCTCTTTTATAAAATGCGGGTTAACCATATTGTATTATCTCTTCATTTGTTACCTGTTAGTTTCTCCAGAGTATTTGAGTTAGGGACCTATTGAGCTAGAAACCTGCTGAGTTAGGGAGAAACCTATTTGAGTTAGCCCCAGAATGGCACATGGGGCTACTTTTACTAATTTGTCTACCAGAGGAGGTTCTTTCTGTTAATTCACACAAAGGCACAGTATAAGCCCTTCCCTTCTAATCAATTTTAGACATGCTGGCATGGAAAGATGTCCCTAAGGAGAAAAATAATCTCCCTAGAGTCCTCAGAGTAACACCATCCATCAAATTCTCATTCAAAAGCCCACCATTTATTTATTTTTAATATATATTTTTTATTGATTTCAGAGAGGAAGGTAGAGGGAGAGAGATAGATGGAAATATAAATGATGAGAGAGAATCATTGATCAGCTGCCTCCTGCACACCCCACACTGGGGACTGAGACCACAACCTGTCATGTGCCCTGACTGGGAATTGAACCATGACCTCCTGTGCAGATATAGAAAAGGATAAGACTAATATCATTACCCTTTGTGCACCAACTACCAAACTTCAGAGAGAAACATTACAAGGAGCTCCACTGTTGGCTCCCTCCCTTTCCCCAGAAGAAATAACTGTGATGAGTTTGATGTTTATGCCTCTGAATCATGGCCTTTCTAGGAACCTGGTGTAAGAATGGTTCATCACCTGGGTGCTCCTGACGAATGAGAAATCATGACAATGCATATCAGAGAAAGCTCAAGTGCCAGCCTGTTCTCTCCCTGCCACCCCTGCAGACAGAATCAGAAAGGCCACGTGGCAGGTATTCCCTAGAAGGTACCTCGTTTTTGTATTTACCTTGAGGGCCTTCTGCGCAGATTCACTGGATCCAATTGCGATTAGGTTAGGCCCAGCCATGCTGCAGGAACTCTTCAAATGCAAAGTATCGGCCACCGGGACTGTGGAGACTGCATAGTCCTATGCAAATAATAGAAACGAGCAGTTTGGCCTTGCAGAATCATTCTGAAACCCACTTACACCTGCCTGAATCCCGCTTTCTCCTCTGGAGGCTGCCAGGGGCCTGAATATCTGGAAGGAAAGCTGGGGCCCCCAGGCTTTGGCATTGCCAGTTCAATGAAGACTGCTTCTAAGAAGAGAGGGCACAGCTTTCTTCCAGATGTGTGACTGTATCAACAGCTTTCCTTGTTGATCCACATTGTGGCTACTCTGAAAGGATGTGTCAACTTATCCTGTGTAAACTAGAGCCTCACGTCTTCATGGGGAACAGAGCTTTGTGGGGGTTCTAGCTCTTCCTAAGCAGTCGGGTAAGCCAACCTGCTAGTGGTCAACAGAGTGAAGGGAACTTGGGAAGATGTGCACAATCCCTAGCACAGTTTTCAGCACTCAAGTAAAGGTAATCCTTCATTCCAATCTGAAAAATCTACATTGCAGGTTAGAATCCATTGGGTCTCCAGATTTTTAAAAAAACTCATCAGTTGTGTTATGAACACTTAGTGGTTGTCTGGTTATACAGGATGTCTTTCTCCACTGTCCCCCCGCCCCCAATGTATACACACACTTTGAAAAATTATAAGGCAATGTTTATTAAAATACATTTCCTTTTCGAAATGGAGCTATCAGAAAGTGTGCATACATTTTTTGTGACACCTTGCATACTGGGAGAACACAGGTATCCATGATAACTTTGTTGCTGCTGTGGTAGCTCAATAAAGCCTATTTATTTATTGAGAAATCTGGTAGCTTCTAAAACTTCCAACAAACATATAAATACTAGGAATTAGTTTGCAAAGCTGGTGACATATAAATACCATTATTCAAGATCTCTGGGTTTAGTGGGTCTGAATATTTATTAATTACTCTGCCAGGCATAAACGGTCTTTCACCTACCTTAAAAGTATCAGCCAAGATTTCAGCACCTCGTTGATTTGTCCTTTTGGAAAGACCCACAAAAAATTCTCTGCCTATAATAAATGACATGGAACACAGTGAGTGGGTGGTCCCAGTGATAGCACATTATTCCTTAATCCTAATATATAAAAACCCAGGGTCCATAATGTCCAAAACAACTGAAGGCTTGACTGACCAAAAGTCAGTCCTGCAGTCAGTGCTGGGTTGCTGTGGCGACCCAGGACTGACTGCCAAGGGGGCTGCGGATCAGGCTCGAAGAGAGGCCTGAAGAGAGAGGCAGGGTCGGATCCGTAGCCTCCGTGGCAGCTTTTGGTCGGCCGTTGCCTATCTTTTCCTCTCTGGCTTTGCCAGCAGCTGAACCTGTTTCTCTCTGGGCCTCCTCAGGGGCTGCTGATCAGCCCCACCTCTATGATCAGGCCTGGAGATGCTGACAGGCATAGAAACCAACCATTCAGAACAAAATCTGGGTGAACTATGAGGAGCCAATGGCTACCTAGAAGACAGAGCTTTTGACGTTGACTGGTATAGAAACTGACAATCAGAAACCAATTGGCCAGCAATGGAAGGCAGCTGGGGATGAGATTAGGTCTGTATGGGTGGGCTGTTAGGGGCAATCAGGCAGGCAGAGGCATTTGGGGGCAAGATCAGGCTAGCAGGGGAGAGCAGTTGGAGGTGAGATCAGGTTAGTATGGGAGGGCAGTTTGGGGCAATCAGACAGGCAGGCAGAGTCATTTAGGGGAGATCAGGTAGGCAGACAGGTTAGGAGTGATTAGGTAGGCAGGCAGAGGGGTTAGGGGCAATCAGACAGAGAATCAGGGCAGTTAGGGGCAATCAGGCAGGCAGTTAGGAGCCAGTGGTCCCAGATTGTGAGAGGGATGTCCGACTGGGATTGGGCCTAAACCAGCAGTTGGACATCCCTTAAGAGGTCCCCGAATGGAGAGGGTGCAGGCTGGGCTGAGGGAATCCCTTCTCCATGCATGAATTTTGTGCACCAGGCCACTAGTCTGTAAGTAATGAGCTCAGAGCATCATACAGTTCTTTCCTACCACAGAGGGCAGGTGTACTCATCCTCTGCCCTCTGCTCTTTTTACTAGTATACAAATCTGATTTCAGACTATTGACCTGAGAGATAAACCTTTTCAAATTCATAGAGGTGGAGACTAGAATAATGGTTGCCAGGTCTTGGGGGAAAGGGGAACTGGGGAGTCACTGCTCAGTGGATACAAGGCTTCAGTTTGGGGAAGGGAAAAAATGCTGGAGATGCATGGTGGTGATGGTTGCACAACCATGTCAAAGTAGTCAATGCCTCTGAGCTGTGCCCTTAAAAATAGTTAAATGGTAAATTTTGTTATGTATATTTTACAATAAGAGAGTTATGTTTTTATTTAGGAAACAATAGGAAAAACATAGGAATTTTTAGTGGCAGATTGACATGTTTTTTTGGGTAATGGTATGACTATGTTATTCCATAAGAAAATTCACTACAAATTAAAACTTAAGTTAGGGAAAAGTCTTTTACTTGACAAAAGTATGACTCACTTTATTTAATAAGTTGAAAAGAAGAACATGAAATCTCCTTAATTAACATAAAAATAGTTTTCAAAGTTTAAGGCAAAGTAGGAAAGTACAAAGAAAAGCAAAATGCTATCTCTTTTAAAGCAAGTTGGACTTCTCTTTCTAGTAGTACAGCAGGCTAGATCCTCTAAATGGCCTTTCTAATAAAAAAGAACTGATAAAAAGTGCTGAAATTAAAATATTGAAAAGAATTGTTTTGTATGTTTCTTATATCATTTTCTTCTATACCAATTCATCCTCTGTTTCTTTTCCTTCTTCACCTCATTCTTTCATAGGAGAAAACAGGTCATTTGTCCTACATTCTAGATTTGGCTGACTGCTTCCTTGTGTGTGTGTCACCTAACATTAAATTTTTCCTTTATGCTTTGCATTTTTGGTAAACTAATAGTTTCATGCAAATAATTAATTAGATTCTTTTTAAATTTTAATGAATTAATTAATTTTGGGGATAGGAGTACTTCAGAGAAGGGGCTGTGCTTCTATTGCATCACATCATAAAGCCACGACTGACTCTCATGTTTTCGGTGCTACTAGAATGAGCAGTGTGTTCAGGTGTCCTCAGCCCCAATGCTCCATTAGGAAGCTCTCCATCAAACTTTTACATAAAAGGGTTTAACATCCTCTGATGATTATTGCACCAGTCCATTATTTTATTAGGGACTTACATTTACTGGATAGAATTGTAAAAAGAAAATCTTTCTGCAGTCAAGTATTTGGTCTATTTAAAATATAATTTATAAAGAAAAGATAGGTTACATGTTTGAGCCTTTGTTCCAGCAATAACAACTGATACGTTTTTGAAAAGAAAAAAACACACACACAAAGCAATAGCACATTATTATCCACTAGTGGGTCAAAGAATAAATCCTAATGGAAATTAAAAAAAACATTTAGAAGTAATGATAACAAAAATATTAACATCAATGATGAAGGGTTCAGCTAAAGCAGCACTTGGAAGGAAAGTCACATAGCTTTTAAATGTTTATACTATGATAAGCAAAGGTTCAAAATTCAAGAGACATTATTCCAACTTGAAACGTAAGACAAAAAGAACAGGATGAAAAGAAAGAAATCTGAAGGAAAGAAATAAAGGTAGAAATAGGAAGGAGAAAGGAAACATACAAGAGAGAGGGTTCAACAAGGCCAAAAGTTGGATCTTTGAAAAGATTTTAAAAATGGATATGTCTTTGGCAAGAAAAATAGAGAAGGCATAAATTAATGTTATGAATGAAAAGGAGACATGGCTATCATTGTAAAGCTTAAAACAGATATTTGGAAGATATGAATAACTTTGATTATTATTATTTTTGTTAATCCTCGCCCAAGGATATTTTTCCCATTGATTTTTAGGGAGAGTGGAAAAGAGAGGGAAAAAGAGACAGAGAAATATTAATATGAGAGAAACACATCAATTTGTTGTCTCCAGCATCTGCCCTGACCAGGGCCTGGGCTGGGAGGAACCTTCAACTGAGATATGTGCCAGTGAATCAAACCTGCGACCCTTTGGTCTCTAGGCCGACACTCTATCCACTGAGCAAAACCGGCTAGGGTGAAGATATGAATAACTTTATACCCAACATATGGAAACTCAGAAAAAAGATAAAGTCTTAGAAAAATGGAACTCACCAAAACTTACTCAGGAAAACCTCAATAATGATACAATCATTAAAGAAACAATGTGAGTTTAAAATCTCCCCACAAGAAAGCAGCAGCCTCAAGTCCTGTTTGCAGGCAAGTGCTATTACAGGTCAAGGAATACACAATTCAAATAGTACTGACTACAGAATAGAAACATAAGAAATGTTCCCTAATAAATGTTATGAGGTTAACAGAACTCTCTCACCAAAGCCAGACAAGAATAACAAGAAAGAAAAACTACAGGCTTTAGAAACAAAAGTCTCAAAATACCAACAAAGTAACCTGAAGGAAAAATAGACTATTTCATGACCAAATTGGTTTTCATCTCAGGAATGCAAGATTGGTGAACTATCAGAGAGTCAATTAATGTAATTAACCACATCAACAAATTAAAGAAGAAAAATCATATAACCATCTCACTGAAGTAAAAGAAAAAAGTTTTCCATTCCTAGCTTTTTACTTTAGAAAAACTCTTATGCACGTCCCCAGGGGACAAACACAAACATGTACATAGCAGCACTGAAGAAATATACAAAAACTGGAAAACAATTAAATGTGCAGCAACAGTAAAATGAACAAATACATCATGATCTATTCTTACCACAAAATGCCACAAAGCTCTGAGGATGAACTATCGCTGCCTACATCAAATTAACTCAGAAACAGAAAAATCACACAAGTCTTCATAGACCAATACCCTAATCTTATAAAGCTATAAGACAAGCAAAACTAAACAACATATAGTTTAGGAATACAGGCAGTGAGATGTGACTCAGAAAGGCAAGTAGCGCTTGAACTGTACACTTAAAGATGGTTAAAATGGCCCTAGCCAGTGTGGCTCAGTGATTAGAACTGGCCTGCACACCAAAGGTCTCGGGTTCAACTCCTGGTCAAAGGCACATACTCCTGGGTTGTAGGTTTGATCCCCAGCCCTGGTAGGGGCACTTTCGGGAGGCAACCAATCAGTGTGTTTCTCTCACATGATTTCTCTCTCTATCTCCCTCCTCTTCTTTCCTCCTTCCCTCCCTCCCTTCTTTTCTGTCTTCTTCCCTCCCTCCTTTCCTAAAAAAATCAATGGAAAAAATATCCTTGAGTGAGGATTAACAACTACAGAAAAAGGTAAAAATGTCAAATTTTATGTGCTACATATTTTACCACAATTTTTTAAAAAAAGAAAAAAAAAAGAGAGAAGTAGGAAATAGAAGGCAGGACCAGATTTCAATATGAATAGGGTGCCAAGCAGATTAAGATTTTAGTATCAGTTTTGAATAAAATAACTTTTAAGATATTAAGAGTTGACTATTACAAAGAGGAAGTTTGCAGATAGTGTCAAAGACAAGCTCAGTGCTTAGTACTAGAAACTGGGGCAAAAACATCAGGCTTGAGATGCTGTGGAAAAACCTTTGACCAATGGTCTTGACCAGAAGAGGCTTCTGTTATAAGTTGTGGCTAACACTGATGAAGGTTTAGGAAATCTGTTTAGCTTCGCTGCTAAGATAACTCCATGGCAGTGAACACAGTTTGTTTTAAAGCATACTTCAAATATTATTAGTACCTGCTTACAAGTTAATTATTATATGGCTATGTTTTGGTTTAAAAAAAAAAGAGTCTCATTGTAAGGAAGTGTGACTTACACATTTATCTTTTCACAAAAGGCTATTGTCTAAGAGAAACTGCTGTAGCTCTGGGCTGCCAAAAGGAATGAAAGTGCCATCAATGGGAGATGTGCAGAATATTCTAAGGGGAAGTTACTAGGCAGATTCAGAGTCTGCATGGCCAGTCAGAGCTGATAATATAGGGTTGGGCCTCTTTGACTCCTTATTCTGTGTTCTTATGGCTCAACGGGTATGCACACGAAACCCCAGGAGTTGGGCCGGGGGAGCGCTGCCCGTGACAGTAGAAGCACAGCTGTGCATACACAACCCTAGGGATGTTGTTCACAAGCCTATGATAAGACTGCCGCCCCCTGGAGCTCGGCAACTCAGTGGTCCCACCCATACGTATGTGATACCCAACAAGAAACTATCCAAATGTCACAGGAGAAATCCTCCTCCTCCCCCACAAACATTAATTCTATTAAAAAAATAAGTAATACAAGATAGTTTTAGATTGAAATGAAGATGGCTCTATTTTGTCTGTGTACATGGATTCGATATGATTCATATCAGCGAACATCTTGGACTTCTAAGAAGCTTCATGCTTTCAGTGGGCCTCTTCTGGCCACATTTCTATATCCCTGAACCAGCCTCTGCTGTGAGGGCGACATCTGCGAAACAAGTATTTATTCCCTGACATATAGAGGGTAGATGATAAATTCTCACTACAAATTAAAAATCATTAGTGATGCCATGCTTCTCAGTACAACTAGAGTGGATCTGGAGCTCCGCACAGGACTTGACAGAACCATCATGATCATAAAGAGTTGGGAAGGCTAAATGCTAAAATCTTGCTTTCTTTAGTAGCTACATTCAACCCACTGTAAGATCTGGTTCCAGTTAGATCAATCATAACATGAGATGTTTATATTTTGTTAAGCTCTGCTACTACTCATTTGGCATTAAGCCAGGTCAATTTGCATTGATAATTATTTAAATTTGTCTTGCTAACTGGGAAGAAAATTATTTGTAAATGACACATCTTGAATTAAGAATTTTTAAAATACAAACCAGATATATTGTCACACAATGAAAAACCATGCAACCAATAAACTCACATTGTAGAACATAGTAGTAAAAACTTTACAAAATGATAAGTAAATATTGATAACATTATTGTTAAAAATGTGCAAATACATGCACACAAAAGTGCTAAAAGGACATAATCTAAATATTGAAATGTTCATCCTGAATGCAAGTTCATTTTTGTTTTTTTTCCTCTTTGCTGCTTTTCTATATTTTCCAAATTTCTTGCATTTAGCATCTTTTACTTTGGTAATTAAAAAACTATAGTTAAATAAGTAATTATGAGCCCTACATTAGAAATATTTTTAGATAGGTAAAAGTAAATACAGTTATACCTGTGAATAAGACGTCTCCACCATCTAAGGTTGCATTTTCATCTTTCATCTCTACTATATTGAGCTGAAGTTTTTCTAACGCTTCTTTCATCATGTCAACCTGTTGAAAATGATCCAGATTAATATCTTAACATTTTCTAAAAGAAAAACCAATCATCTAAAACATCTGAAAACTGAATCATGCTCCCATGTGCAACCACACGAACACACACACACACACACACACACCTTTGTGAATATATGACTGTATGTAGGATAGTTTGGACCAGCCATGGTTATTTGCAAAATAAGAAATTATCTTTTAGAAATCACTCATTTCGTCCCCTTCTAGCTCAAGCTTAAGTCAATATTATAGTCCCTTTTTCTGTTGGGAGGTTAACTATTTAGGACACTGTTGGAAGAGTGACTACTTAGGACACTTTTGAAATAGCGACTCCTTTGGTCATGAGTCAACAAAGTTGGGAGGCAGAATAGCCAATCCTCCTACCCTTCCCAGAAAGTACAAGATTTAATTTTAAATGTTAAGTAAAAATTGCACACACATGGAGTGATATGTGGAAGGACTATCAGCGACAATAACCAGTACCTTAAAATCTCGGCACAAAGGAAGTCATTGTTTTCTATTCAAATATTTTCTAAAAATGTCAGAATATCTAAGGCTTCTTTGTAAATCTGAACTGTTATTTAAATTTAAACTGAGTCCCTAGGGGTGATTAACAAATACAATCATTGCAATCAAACCGAAGCATTGGTGAAAATGAGTTTCAGGGACTTTGTGTAATCTCAGGCTGAAGTCTCAAGCACAGAGATATTCTGGGCTAAAAGAGGGAGTGCTTTTCTTGAGGTTCACTTTAATACAAGAAAACAATTCAAGGCATAACCGATGCCCTTTGAAGTTCACAATGCAATGCACGTCCTTCTAGCAGTGCAACATAACAATTTAAATATTTCTGAAAGGTCTTAACCTTTAACATAGTGATGACATACATGGAGAAGACACGAGTGGCTAAGGAAAAAAACAAGAGATCACATGACATTGGGAAAAGCAGGTAATGCTGCCAAAATACATGCCAGTTCACATAGTGAATTGTCAATGAAGAGTTAGGAGACATAAACATAGCAGAGTAACCTCTCAACTCAGAGAGCAAGCATGTCAAACTCAAAGGCTAACACAGGCCAAGTAAATGAGGCATGTGGCCCGCAGGCCATGAGTTTTACGTGCTTGCTTTAGAGCAGTGGTCGGCAAACTTCGGCTCTGTTGACTGGGATAGGGGCTTCATCACAAGGAACAACAACAGCCTGTATTGCTGGAATCGTGAGTCTATGTCAGGGGTCGGCAAACTCATTAGTCAACAGAGCGGCAAACTGTTTGCTGATCACTGCTCTAGAGTAACAAAAATATGGAAATACTTTGACAATAAGCCTGACATTCATGCAGTTAAAAAAGGTGAAAAGGGATACAAAATAAAATAAATATATCATCTCATCCTTGTCCTGGAACTCATGTAAAAATTCCACAAACCAGAGTGACTCAGAACAACAAAAAATTATTTCCATGGATGCAATGTGACCTCTTTTCACAGCAGAATAGGTTTTTCTATGTAACCGGAAGTGGAAATCATTGCTGTAGCATAAAAAAAGAAGCAAAACCAACATTTACTATGACTTGTTGGGCAACAGTGAACCCAGGAAAACACACAACAGTTTCTTTCTGGCATCTGCCCCTGTGTCTATGGAAAATTCATTCAGCTTAGAGAGATCATGAGAACAGAGTTACTGTTATCTTTCGTTTCTATTATGAAAGCTACTGCTTCTGTTATAACAACATTTCAAAGGTTACTTAGAATTCAGCAGTGACACATTTTGGTGTGAAAAGTGTACATGTAATATCTCAACTTAGGAACTTTATTCAACTCTTTAGTGTTTAAAGAGAACAGAAGTAGGGTGGCTAACATATGCCAGTTTCAGAAATAATTGATTTCTTTAAAAATCCTACATCTTTCAAATTAAAAATGTAGAGGATAAAATGCTTGTGTTTTTTAAAAGTTAAATCAGCTGCACTGACATTAAAAAAACTGGCTTTTGGCCCTAGCTGATATGGCTCAGTGGATAGAGCATGGGCTTACACACTGAAGGGTCCCAGGTTTGATCTGGTCAAGGGCACATGCCGGGTTGTGTGCTCCATCCCTAGCAGGAGTGTGCAGGAGGGAGCCAATCAGTGATTCTCTCTCATCATTGATGTTTCTATTTCTCTCTCCTTCTCCCTTCTTCTCTGAAATCAATAAAAAAAAAATATATATATATAACTGGCTTTTGTACAAGGGCATTACTCATCTTCCTCTTTTAAAAAAATATTCAGTGATATCTGTATAAACAAAGTCATCAAAGTAGGTACAGACCACAAACACTGATAATACTATATTACTTTCGGAACTAAAGATATATACAAAAAATTTCTGTTTTAAGCATCACATAAACAGTTTTGAAAGTGTCAGGACCACATGGCATCAAATCAGCACTGCTAACCCTCAGGAGATTTCTGGAGAAGAAACGAGAGAGGCTCAACCACAAGCTGTCATGGAGAGCTGCAGACCCTTGGCACAGGGCTTCCATGAAGCAGACAAACTCAGCTGCAAACAAGGTCCAGTACTGCCCTGAACCCATAGCATGCCAGCTACTCTGGCGGTTCAAACACTAAAGATGCCCTGGCTCGGTGGCTCAGTTGGTTGGAGCATCATCCTGTGTACTAAAATGTTGCGGGTTCAATTCCCGGTCAGGAAAACATACCTAAGTTGCAGGTTTGATCCCGGTCAGGGCGAATACTGAAGGCAGCCAATAAATGTTTTTCTCTCTCAAATCAATAAACATATCCTTGGGTAAGGATGTAAAAACAAACACTAAATATAAAACTATGGAAGTGGGAATTTTTGCAGGAAAAGATCCAAATGCTGAGCCTTCAAGAAACTGCCTATTCTGTGAATACATAGCCATAGTTAATGTTGACTTACTTAACTTTCAAGAAAAAAATAAATAAAGGCCAAAAAACACACCCACCTTTCACAGAGACACCTTACAGAGTAGAATTTAGCATTACTCAGGGTGGGGGGCACTGTAAGAACAGACAGTATTAATTCCAAAGGCTGAGTTGAATGGATTAGTTTAGCCCATGAAATTAGAAATAAAAAGGATAAATTAGAGAAACATCTTCATTAATTAAAATATTATCTATATAATTTGCATCCTCTATTCTAAAGATTTACATTTCTTCCTTCCCTTTTCACTCTATATGTTTGTTTGATCTTTTTACTTTATACTGTAAAAATATGATTTTTACCCTATTTCTTTTGCCCCAAGTCTTCTCCTCCCACCTTGTGCTACAGAGTCCTCTCCTGGCAGCAGTGGGTTCAGATGACCTCTGCTACTTCCATTCACCCAACTCACACATCTTTCTTGCAAGAGCTGGTGCTAGTTTTTAGGTAAATATATTTTCCTCCCTCCCCCGCTTTTTTGCTGGAGTACTAATATTAAAAATGTAATGCTATTGGTTACATACTCAGCCCCTCCATTAGGAATGTCTGTATAGTGTAGTGTTATGATCAAGAGCTTGGAATTCAAATCTCTGCTATGCTACTTATTAGCCAAGTGACCTTAGGTTGCTGAACTTTCTGATCTTCAGTTTTCTCATTGCTAAAACGGTGCTTAGTCAGACTGGTACCAACTTCCTAAGCTCCTCCTGACCACTGAATACATGTTAAGCATTTAGTACATAGTAATTGTTCAATAAACATTAGGTATGTCTTCTATTATTTTGATGAATACCAGGTTGTATGCATCCAGTGACAAATACTTGTACTATGAAACTGACCCACAATAGAAAATGGTTTCTTTTTCTTTGTACATTTGGACAAGTTTTTCATATTTTACCACTACATGACAGATCCCATCTGCTTTCCAGGGAATTAAAATTGCAATCTTTTCTGCAAAGCCAATGTAAAGTTAGAACACAAACACTGAGGACATACTTAAATTTAAATCATTCCAATTTTATTTCTTCCCTGGAAGCTGTCAGGCTATGTGGTAGGTTTCTTGTATACCTCTGCTTTGAAATAGCTCCTGGAGGTACTACATAAGGTGGAAGTGGGCCTGTCTGGTAAGACACCTCAAACACAGGCCTCAAAACTGGGTTAGGCAAGATAATATAAAATGATTACAGTTACTAAAGGCATTATCACTCTGAAGGACTTGGTCTAAAGAATTCCTGCTCTTTTTATTTTTTTAAGTTTAAAAATTTTTAATTTTTAAAATTAAATCTTTATTGTTGAAAGCATTACATATGTCCCATTTTCCCCCCATTGACCCCCTGTAGCCACATTCACCCCCATCCCAGGCATTCACTACCCTATTGTCTGTGTCATAGACTATTCATATATGCGTATGAGTTCTTTGGTTGGTTTCTTCCCACCCACCTTCCCCCACACCTTCCCTCTGAGATTCCCTATCCCAGTGTTCGGCAAACTCATTAGTCAACAGAGCCAAATATCAACAGTATAACGATTGAAATTTCTTTTGAGAGCCAAAAACCGACCTCTGCGCATGGGCCACGAAGTTTCAATCGCATTGTACATGTGTGCCTGCATGTGGTATTTTGTGGAAGAGCCACACTCATGGGGCCAAAGAGTGGCATGTGGCTCACGAGCCACAGTTTGCTGACCACTGACCTAGTCTGTTCTATGCTTCTATGTCTCTGGATATATTTTATTCATTAGATTCCACATGAGTGAGA
Source organism: Antrozous pallidus (assembly GCA_027563665.1). NCBI lineage: Eukaryota > Metazoa > Chordata > Mammalia > Chiroptera > Vespertilionidae > Antrozous > Antrozous pallidus. The sequence continues at coordinate 146,728,690 of CM050508.1, read as the reverse complement.
TCATGTATTAGTTGTCTTTCTCTGGCTTTTTCACCCCCCCTCTTTCTTAATGCTTAATCTCCTTTTCTTACTGTTTCTGTTCTACTCCTTTCTTACCTTCTTTATGTCTCTCATTTTTTGTTCCGTATTTGTCCTATATGATGTTTATATCATCATCCTGTCTTCTCATTTCACTCTTTTGGGTTCTCATGGTGAATAGAAAGAACTGGGGATTTGAATACAGGTCCTCTTACTTATTAGCTATGTGACATGGGATGAATTAACCACGTGGAGCCTCAGTTTCCTAATCCAAAAATAGGATAATGTTTTTTCTCTAACAGGGATTAGGTGGATAACAGACTGATACATACAAGGCACCTAGTTCAGTATCTGGCATATTATGATCAAAACCAATAACTGCTAAAAAAAAAATCAAACAAACCAGTAGTTGCTGATATCATGATTATTATGCCTAAATTAACTCAGTGCTTGGTTTGAAAAAAAAAAAGATAAAAACATACCATTTGCAGCATTAAACAAAACATCTATTGATATCATCTATCCTGTTCTTTTAAAATTTTCCCCAAAACAAATATAAAACCGTATACATATATTATTGGGAAGCTATATACATAATACCTTGTAATAGTGCCATAATTAGTTTAATACTTTTTTAGATGCCAGTATTGTCTAGCTGGCCCTGTCCAAAGTTAACTTTGCTGGGCATATTTTTAAGATGTGCACTTTGAATGTTTCACAGCTTCACTTAGGATGTGAATGTTCTCATGAGGCCTATTGAGCAGTCTGTGCTGAGGTTCCATTAACGACCTGCACTCACCTCTGTTTGCCAAGCTGCTTTCCTTCAGCTGCTTTGCTGGATTAGCTGCCAGAGGTTAAGACTACAAATGAGGCCCTCAGCCTTGGTGATGTGTCTCAGTTCTGCCCAGTGCTGGGAGCTGTGCCGTCACCATCACAACTAGGTTTTCAACACCATTAGAATGTTCTGGATCCCTTTCAACCCATCATATTGTCAGAGCTTTAAAATTACACCATCATCCTATTTATATTCTTATCCAGCTCCAAAGAGATGAATAGCAGTAACATAGCTTTTTTGGTAGGGGAGGCGGTTTCATTTCCTCAACTTGTTGCTGATGTTGTTTTGCCATTAGTGTTAAGTGTGACATGCAGATAATGCTGAGGAAGCTACTGGAGCAGCTGAGGTGATGTCTCTAGAAAGTCAAAAGGCAGCTGGTTTGGAACCTGCTGGTGCATCAAAGTTACATTGTGCTGCCCTGGCTACACTCAAAGGCCATGCTTCATTTGCTTATTCATGTGCTTTGTTAACCAGCACATCTTAGCTCCTGAAGCCACGCAGACTAGCAAATTTGACTGAGTTTATAGTATTAATACTTAGCACCTATATCATGCTTTCACATATATTTTCTCATTTGATCAACATTTCAGCTCAACACTTAGTGGATGCCAACATTTTTTAAAACCAGCAACAAAGATAAAAGAACAAACCCACAAACCCATAATCCCTGTCCTTGGGGAAATAACAATCTAATAGGGGAGACATACATCTTGTAATCTGGGACCCCTCAGGGAATGTCCGCCTGCCAGTTTAGGCCCAATCGCAGTGGGAGTCAGCCATCCCTCTCTGCAATCCAGGCCTGCTGGCTCCTAACCGCTCACCTGCCTGCCTGATCACCCCTAACCACTCTGCCTGCCTGATCACTACTAACTGCTCACCTGCCTGCCTGACTGCCCCTAATTGCCTCTGCCTCAGCCCCTGCTGCTGCGGCTTTGTCCAGAAGGACATCTGGAATGACAACCAGAAGGTCATTCAGCTGTCTGGTCAAATTAGCATATTATGCTTTTATTTTTATAGATAGTGATAATAAAATAAAATATTTGTTGGATGTTCACAATAATGCCAAATGGTAGAAGGGTAGGCATTAGTATACCAGTGAACTGAGGCTAAGGGAGGTTGACTGACTTGCTGAGTCAAGGCTGCTGAGCCCATGCCCATGTTCATTTCCACTGCACTGTGTAGTTATGAATCTCCAGAGGCCCATCACAGAGCACAATCTCATCAGGACTGGAGCTCATGCCTTCTGTTTTCCAACCCTGTGCATTTAAGGTATTACAAGATCCTATGCTGAAGTAATTTTGGGTCCTATGGTATCTTCATATCAGAGATGGATGGCATTTCTGTATATGAGGGCTTTAGGATGCTAAGGTGTGGTGTGATTAAAATGCTAAGTCATATGAACAGAATGTACTAACCACACTCAGAATGCACCAAGTATGTCCTGTGGATTAATTACTAACTGTGGGATGCATTAGGTTCATATTCAAGGAACTTTCAGTGATTCATCCCTTAACCTCTCCTCATGTGCTGGTTAAATTACTAAAACTAACCAAAACTACCAAAAAAAAAAAGAAGAGAGAGAGAGAGAATAAAAAAGAGGTTTAACATACTAAATGACTTAGTCATAAAAATTCCTAAGTAAAAACATACTGGAATGCTCTTCTAAGCTCTAATTTTAGGACAAAGCTCTTAGAAGGAATTTAGTTAGCAATATATTAACAAACATTAAGATAGTCTTCCTACATGCTAGAAACTCCACTTCAGGTAACTGGGGAGGCTGAGCCACTGTCCCTTAGAGGACATCTACCACACAAAACTAATGGAACAACTCAGGAAAGCAGCCACAATGCAGAGAAATGGAAAGAAATCAGGTATGAAAGAAATGGAGGAAAAAAGACAACTAGACATAGAGTTCAAAACCACGGTTATAAGATTCTTCAAGAGGTTCCTAGAAAAGGCCGAGACCTACTAGGAAATGAACAAGACCTACGAGGCAATGAACAAGACCTACAAGGAAATGAACAAGACCTACGAGGATATGAAAAAGGACCAACTAGAAATTAAGCATACATTGACTGAAATAAAAAATATTATACAGAGGAGAACTAAGATAGCAGCATACGTGAGCACTTATCTTGCTGTCCACGCAACAATTCTGAAACTACAACTTAACAAGGGAACAAACATCATCCAGAATCACCGGAGAGCTGGCTGAGTGAATATTCCACACATAAAAGTAAAGGTGGGATGCACCGATGACTCAGGAGCAGCGGTGTGCAGCTTTGAGGTTCGGAACGCGAGAGAGCGGTGAGGGACGGGCGGCAGACAGCAAGCCCAGCTGGTTTTCTCCAGCAGGGAGGGTGGAGGCCTCCCACAGCACCGACCCCCCAGTTCCAGGCGAGCTCCCAGGTCAGGGAAAGGAGGATCCTGGGCACGGCTGAGGTCTGTGAGTTTGGGGAGAGTGTACAAGTAAACTGTAGCAGCAGTTCCTGGAGTCCGCGACCGGGCAGAGAACATACTCGCTCACTTGCTCGGAGACCACCATAGTGCTTTGTTTTGCAACCCTGAGTGAGACTTTGGCTGTGAAGACTCATTTGGGGAGAGGCAGAGTTGTCTGGCAACGGGGAGACCAGTGGTAGATTTACATTGCCACCCAACACTGAGACCCGTGAGCCGCACAGATAAGCTGACGCCGCGAGCCCCACTGACGCTGAAGCTGTGCGCCACGTAGGGCGGACCTAAGGCTGACGCCCCGCGCCCCTTAGACGCTGTAGGGAGGAGCTAAGGCTGATGAGCGCTGCAACAGGAAGCTGAGCCACTGTTCCTTAGAGGATACCTACCACACACTGATAAGGGACCAACTCAGGAAAGCAACCACAATGCAGATAAAAGGAAAGAACCCAGCTGTGAAAGAAATGGAGGAAAAAAGACGACTAGACATAGAGTTCAAAACCACAGTAATTAGGTTTATGAAGAGGCTACTAGAAAAGGCCGAGAAACTTAATGAGAACTACAACAAAATAAATAACACCTACAAAGAAATGAACAACGCCTATAAGGTTATGAAAAAAGACCAACTAAAAATTAAGCATACACTGACTGAAACAAAAAATAATATACACAGACCTAAAAGCAGTCCAGACGACCGCAAAAACCAAATCAAAGATTTGAAATACAAAAAAGCAAAATCCACTCAACTGGAAAAGCAAGAAGCCAAAAGAGTCCAAAAAATTGAAGATAGTATAAGGGGCCTCTGGGACAATCTCAAGCATACCAACATCAGAATTATTGGGGTGCCAGAAAAAGAGAGAGAGCAAGATAAGGAAAACTTACTTGAAGAAATAGTGACTGAAAACTTCCCCCACCTGGCGAAAGAAATTGATGTGAAAACCTAAGAAGTGCATAGAACCCCAAAATATAGGAATCTAAAGAGGACCACACCAAGGCACATCATAATTAAAATGCCAAGAGCAAAAGATAAAGAGAGAATATTAAAAGCAGCAAGAGAAAAACAGTTAGTTACCTATAAGGGAGCACCCATATGATTGTCAGTGGATTTCTCAACAGAAACGATGCAGGCCAGATGGGAGTGGCAAGAAATATTCAAAGTGATGAATAGCAAGAATCTACAACCAAGATTACTCTATCCAGCAAAGCTATCATTCAGAATTGAAGGTCAGATAAAGTGCTTTGCAGATAAGAAAAAGCTAAAGGAGTTCATCATCACCAAACCAGTATTATATGAAATGCTGAAAGGTATTGTTTAAGAAGAGGAAGAAGAAAAAAGGTAAAAATATACATTATGAACAACAAATACACATCTATCAACAAATGAATCTAAAAATCAAGTGAATTAACAACCTGATGATCAGGATAAAATGAGGAATAGAACAGAATCATGGACACAGAGAGGGAATGGACTGATAATTCGTGGTGAGAAAAAGGGTGTGGGAAGTACAGCAAGAGACTAGACAAAAATCAAGCAACTATGGGAGAGGACGGAGGGCGGGGAAGGTAAGGGCGGAGAGTGGGATGGGTACTGGGTGGAGGGGAGCTATTGGGCGAAAATGTAATTAATAAACTGAACAATAAAGATTAAATTAAAAAAATTATACAAAGACCTAAAAGCAGCCCAGACTACCGCAAGAACCAAGTCAAAGATTTGAAATACAAAGAAGCAATTGGAAAGCAAGAAACCAAAAGAATCCAAATAATTGAAGATAGTGTAAGGGGCCTCTGGGACAACCTCAAGCATACCAACACCCAAATTATAGGAGTGCCAGAAAAAGAGAGAGAACAAGATAATGAAAACCTACTTGAAGAAATAGTGACTGAAAGCTTCCCCCACATGGCGAAAGAAATTGACTTAAAAGCCCAAGAAGTGCACAGTACCCCAAAATATAGGAATCTAAAAAGGACCACACCAAGACACAACATAATTAAAATGCCAAGGACAAAAGATAAAAAGAGAATATTAAAAGGAGCAAGAGAAAAACAGTTAGTTACCTATAAGGGAGCAGCCATACAATTGTTGGCGGATTTCTCAACAGAAACTATGCAGGCCAAATGGGAGTGGCAAGAAATATTCAAAGTGATGAATAGCAAGAATCTACAACCAAGATTACTCTATCCAGCAAAGCTATCATTCAGAATTGAAGGTCAGATAAAGTGCTTTGCAGATAAAAAGCTAAAGGAGTTAGCCAAACCAATATTATATGAATTGCTGAAAGATATTCTATAAGAAGAGAAAGAAGAAAAAGGTAAAATATAAATTATGAATAACAAATACACATCTATCAACAAATGAATCTAAAAATCAAGTGAATTAATAAGCTGATGAACAGGATAAACTGGTGAATATAACAGACTCATGGACATAGAGAGGGAATGGACTGACAATTCTTGGGGAGAAAAGGGGTGTGGGAGGTGCAGCAAGAGACTGGACAAAAATCATGCACCTATGGGAGAGGACAGTGTGGTGGAGGTGAGGGTAGAGGGTGCGATGGGTACCGGGTAGAGGGGAGCTATAGGGGAAAAAGGGGGAACAATGTAATTAATAAACTGAACAATAAAGATAAAAAAAGAAAGAAAAGTTTGGAATGACCATGAGGATATACAAGACCTTTTGATTTATTTGTTTTAACAAAATGTGGACCCAGACATTCTGGAGGCCACAATGAAAGGGGAGAGGCTACAAATTGCAGCAGTCTGAATTTAGATTTGTTTCTAAAGATTCTCAGTTTTGTTTTCCTAAGAATACAGACTGATATTATTGAATGTTGGGAGCCATTCCTTCATCTTTCCAATTCCTTCATCTTTTCTAAGTCAGATTATAGAAGGAATTATTTGTGGGGAATCTTTAAATAGTCAGCAATGTATTTTAAGCACAGCAAAATTACAAAAGCACATGGACATGTAGATACACTTCAAACCAAGATACTATACACACTGCAAACCAGTACAACTAATCTGGGAAGATGAGAAGGGCTTCTACCACACTGGGAAGTATGGCAGGCAGAATTTGAAGATGGTCCCCAAGACTGCCATTCCCTCATGTACACACTGGGTGCAGATAAATCTTTCCCTCTGAGTGTAAGAAAAACCTGTATCTATGACATCACTGTTATGATTAAGTTACATTTCAAGGCATAGGTAATATATTTTGTAGATGGGGTTAAGGTATCTAGTCAGTTGACTTGAGTTCATCACACGGGAAATGACCCTGGGTGGGCCTGACTAATCAGGGGAGCCTTTCAAAGAGGTTTAAAAAGTCAGCAATGGGGAGGTGGACCACGCCATCTTGAAGGGGAAAGGCATGAAAATATACAGCTGCAGTACCCACTGGACGGCTGAGGGCCCCAGAACACTGGTTCTCAGTTGGCGCAGACACATGAATTCAGAGGAGCTTTGCGCTCTGCCACAGAAAGGTCAGATTTAGTCTGGAGTTAGGGTAGGCATGTGTACCGAGGGAACTGGAGGAGCAGGAAGATCTACCCCTGAAAAAAGTCTGTGGCTGTTAGAGCTGGTGAATGAGGAAGGGGATCCTCAAAGTTGATGGCAGAGGGGATCCCTAGAAAGCAACCCATTTGAACCTGACAGAGAAGGACAGCCAAAAAATTTTGGGAGGGTGCTGGCTGTTAAACCCAAGGGGAAAAGGGAGCCTGCGCAGACATATGTGCAGAAACTGAGTTCTCACACTTACGTTTCTTCCTCTCCTAATCCCAGCTTCTGAGTGCTAAGTCAGGAACATGGGATCACTGGTGGGGGACACCCTGAGAGACTGCAGGAGAGAACTGGTTTTCTGGAGGCTGGGGATCAGAACAGGTGGTCACCATTAGAGAGCAGCTCTGGGGCAGCCCATTCCCACAAATCAATATTGAATACCACAGGGATAGCAGGATCTTAGTTCAGGCTAGAGAGGACCAATAGATCCAGAGGTCAATCCAGAAACACTGCCACCCAGGAGCTGAATCACAAATTGACTATTGTGTAACACAAATTAAGGAGTCAATTTTATTACTACTACTATTTCACCTTTTGTGTTTTTTAAGTGTCATTTTAATTTTCTCTTTATTCTACTTTGGGATTAGTGTTCTACAGTCTATTTTCATCTATCCTTTAGTATCTTTTTACTCTACCTCAACTCCACCTTTACGCTACCACTCTTGCTAACCTTTCCCTATTTAGTGTCTTGTTTCTCTTATCCTTTTCTTGCTTTAGATTTTCCTTATTTTTTCTTTTTTACCCCATTAAAATTTTACCCTACTCACATATCTAATCGCCAAACACTTGCTCCAAGTCCATAAACACCTCTTGCTCCTCTGACTCCACTATCCTAAATTGTTTTTCTCTCTGTCCTGTTGTTGTTGCTTACTTGATTGTTGATTATATCGATTTTTTATGCTTGTTTGTGAGATTGGTTTGCTTATGCTTCTCTTTTGGTTTGTTTTGTGGGATTTTTTGGTGTTTGTTATTGTTGTTGTTGTTGTTGTCATTGCATTATTTTTTGATAGGCTTTTGCTTCTGTGTTCCCTCATCTTGCTTGATATTAGTTGTTGTATGTAGTTTGTATCAATCTCCAGGTACTTGTTGCTGGCTTTTGTTGGGATTAGCAGCTGTCCTATAGAACTTTTCACCCCATATTTATAGTTTATTCCCCTTTTCTTTCTTATTCTCTTTCTTTTCTCTTTTACATTCTTTTTTTCCTTCTTATTCTCCTTTTCCCAATTTCATTTTGGCATTCCTTTCTTTTTTCTTTCTTTCTTTTTTGAGTGTGTGTGGGTGTGTGAGTGTCTTTGTGTGTGTGTGTGTCTTCTCTTTCTCTCTTCTTTCTCACCTATCACCTAATTTGCCTTCCTCTGGCGATTACCTTTATTTGGAGTTACCAATACAGTGAATACATTTCTATTTAGTGCCTGGTGCATTGCACCTGGTTGTGTTGTATTCTGGGCCTTTAAAGAAATACAGGAGAGAGAGAACTACATAACCAGACACATGGAGAAGAGAGACCCTGGGGAGACAAAGAAACAGCCCACATATGAAAGAAAAACAAGCCTCACCAGAAAACGAGGTAAACGAAATGGAGGCATGCAACCTATCAGAGAAATGGTCATGAGGTGGCTGAAAAGAATGGAAGACAAATTTGACAATATGAGTAAGAGCCAAGAGGAAATGGAGAAGAACCAAGAAGAAGTGAAAAGTGACATCACTGAGGTAAAGAACTCAATAGAAAGTATTAAGAGTAGACTAGAAGAAGCAGAGGACCACATCAGTGAGCTAGAAGACAAGGTAGGGAAAAATATCCAAATAGAGCAGCTTCTAGAAAAAAAATTAAAAAGCAGGAGGAGAGCCTAAGGGAACTTTGGGACAACATGAAACAAAACAACATCCACATAATTGGGCTTCCAGAAGGACAGGAAACTGAGCAAGGAATAGAAAACTTGTTTAAAGAAATGACAGAAACTTCCCTGATATAGGAAAGAAAAACCCCACACAAATTCAAGAAGCTCACAAAGTCTAAAGCAAAATGAACCCCAAAAGACCGACGCCAAGACGCATTATAATTAAATTGGCAAACACCAATGACAAAGTAAGAATCTTAAAAGCCACCAGAGAGAGACAGAAAATCACCTACAAAGTAACCCCTATCAGACTAGCAAGTGATCTCTCAACAGAAACTCATCAGGCCAGAAGGGAATGGAATGAAATATATGAAGTCATGCAAAGGAAGGGTCTGAATCCTAGAAGACTGAACCAAGCAAAGCTATCAATCAAAATTGAAGGGAAAAGCAGGAGCTTCACAGACAAAAAAAGACCAACAGAATTCATTACCACCAAACCAGCAATGCAAGAAATGCTAAAGGGTCTGCTGTAAAAAAAAATAGGAAGCAAAGAAGGAACACAGGGGTAAAGGGCAAAAAGGGTGATTAATAAGTACCTATCAATAATAACTTTAAATGTAAATGGATTAAATGCTCCAATAAAAAGACATAGGGTAACAGACTGGATAAGAAAACATGACCCATATATCTGCTGTCTACAAGAAACTCACCTCCAAAAAAAAGATGCACACAGAGAGAAGGTGAAAGGGGGAAAAAGATTCTTCAGGTGAATGGAAATGGAAAAAAAGTTGGGGTAGCAATAACTTATACGCAACAAATGAGATCTCAAAGTGAAGGACATAACAAGAGAGAAAGAAGGCCACTTCATAATACTAAAGGGAGCAATCCAACAAGAAGTAACTCTGGTAAACATATATGCACCCAATACAGGAGCACCCAAATATATTAAAAAAAAAAACTGGAGGATATCAAGGGAGAGATAGACAGCAATACAATCATAGTAGGACAAATCCTCTAAACAAAAATCAGTAAAGAAACACCAGTCCTCAATGACTCACTAGACCAGATGGAATTAACTGACATCTTCAGATCATTTCACAATCACCATTGGACAAATCCTCTAAACAAAAATCAGTAAAGAAACATCAGTCCTCAATGACTCACTAGACCAGATGGAATTAACTGACATCTTCAGATCATTTCACCCCAAAGCCACAGAATATACATTCTTTTTAAGTGCACATGGGTCATTTTCAAAGATAGACCATATGTTGGGTCATGGCCAAAGTCTCTCTAAATTCAAGAAGATAGAAATCATATCAAGCATATTCTCAGATCACAATGGCATAAAGCTAGAAATCAACTACAATAAAAACAATCCAAAGAAACCAAACACATGGAGACTAAACAGCATGCTATTAAACAATGACTGGGTTACTAGAGAGATCAAGGAAGAAATAGAAAACATCATGGCAACAAATGACCATGATAGCACAACAACCCCAAATCTATGGGACACAGCGAAAGCAGTTTTGAGAAGGAAGTTCATAGCTCTACAATCTTACTGCAAAAAAACAAGAAACAACGGTAATAAATTATCTAACCCAACAACTCAAAGAGTTAGAAAGAGAGCAAAAAGAAAAGCCCAGTGTATGCAGAAGGAAGGAAATAGTAAACATAAGAGCAGAAATAAATGAGATAGAGACCAAAGAAACAATAAAGAAGATCAACAAAACCAAGAGCTGGTTCTTTGAAAGGATAAACAAGATTGATGAACCTCTAGCCAGGCTCACCAAGAAGCAAAGAGAGAGGACCCTAATAAATAAAATCAGAAATGAAAGAAGTGAAATAACAACAGACCTTACAGAAATGCAAAGGATCGTTAAAAAATACTATGAACAACTCTACTCCAACAAACTGGACAACCTAGAGGAAATGGATATGTTCCTAGAAAAATATAACCTTCCAAAACTTAATCAGGAGGAATCTAAACAGCTTAATAGTCCAACACTTATGGAAGAAATTGAAGCAGTCATCAAAAAGCTTCCAGCAAACAAAAGCCCGGGGCCAGATGGCTTCACAGGGGAGTTTTATGAAACATTCAAGGAAGAACTAAAACCTATCCTCCTGAGACTATTCCAGAAAATTCAAGAGGATGGAACACTTCCAAACTCCTCCTGTGAAGCCAACATCACCCTAATATCAAAACCAGATAAAGATGATACAATGAAAGAGAATTACAGGCCAATATCTCTTATGAATATAGATGCCAAAATCCTCAATAAAATTCTAACAAATCAGATCCAGTAGTACATCAGAAAGATCATACACCATGACCAAGTAGGATTTATCCCAGGAATGCAAGGATGGTACAATATCTGCAAATCAATAAATGTGATACATCACATAAACAAATTGAGAGATAAAAATCACATAGTCATATCAATTGATGCAGAAAAAGCTTTTGACAATATCCAACACCCTTTTTTGATAAAAACTCTCAACAAGGTGGGAATAGGAAAGCTATATATGATAAACCCACAGCAAACATCATACTCAATGAGCAAAAACTACAACCATTTCTCCTAAGAACAGGAACAAGACGGATGCCCACTCTCACCACTCCTGTTCGACATAGTAGTGGAAGTATAAGCCATTGCGATTAGGGAAGAAGAAGAAATAAAAGGCATCCAAATTGGAAAAGAAGAAGTAAAGCTACCCTTATTTGCAGATGACATGATATTGTTCATAAAAAACCCGAAAGACTCCATGAAAAAACTAATAGACTTAATAAATGAGTTCAATGTAGCAGGATACAAAATTAATGCTATGAAATCGATGGCATTTCTATACACCAATAGTGAACTTACAGAAAGAGAGACTAAAAAAAAGCAATCTCAATTATGATCACACCAAAAAATTAAGATACCTAGGAATAAACTTAACTAAGGAGGTAAAAGACCTATTTATGGAAAACTACAGAACACTGAAAAAAGAGATAGAGGAAGATGTAAATAGGTGGAAGAACATACCGTGTTCATGGATTGGGAGATTCAACATCATTAAAATGTCCATACTACCCAAAGCAATCTATAAATTTAATGCACTCCCCATTAAAATACCAATAGCATATTTCATAGACCTAGAAAGAACTCTCCAAAAATTCATCTGGAATCAAAAAAGACCCCGAATAGCCACAGCAATCCTGAGAAAGAAGCACAAAGTCGGTGGGATTTCAATTCCAGATTTCAAGCTGTATTACAAAGCTACTGTTCTCAAAACAGCCTGGTACTGGCACAAGAACAGACATATAGATCAATGGAATAGAATAGAGAATCCAGATATCAATCCAAACCACGATGCTCAATTAATATTTGACAAAGGAGGCATGAATATAAAATGGAGTTAAGACAGTCTCTTCAACAAATGGTGTTGGGATAATTGGACAGATACATGCAAAAAAATGAAACTAGTCTGCCAACTTACACCATACACAAAAATAAACTCGAAATGGATACTGGACTTAAACATAAGATGGAAAACTATAAAAATACTAGAGCAATCCATAGGAAGAGAAATCTCAGACATATGCCGAAAGAACTTCATCACTGATACCGTTCCAAGGGCAATGGAAACTAAAGAGAAAATAAACAAATGGGACTACATCAAAATAAAAAGCTTTTGCACAGCAAAAGAAACCATCAACAAAACAACAAGAAAACCCACTGTATGGGAGAACATATTTGCAAATTTTATCACTGATAAAGGTTTAATCTCAAGCATTTATAAGCAACTTATACAATTTAATAAAAGGAAAACAAATGATTCAGTAAAAAAATGGGCAATGGACCTAAAGGGAATCTTTTCTAAAGAAGACAAAAGGAAAGCCCACAGACATCTGAAAACCTGCTCAAAGTCACTAATTATCTGAGAGATGCAAATCAAAACAACAATGTGGTACCATCTCATACCTGGCAGAATGGCTTTCATCAACAAATCAACAAATGAAAAGTGTTGGCGAGGATGCGGAGAAAAAGGAACCCTCGTGCACTGCTGGTGGTACTGCAGATTGGTGTAGCCACTGTGGAAAACAGCATGGAGTTTCCTCCAAAAACTAAAAATGGAATTCCCCTTTTGACCCAGTGATCCCACTTCTAGGAATATATACCAAGAAACTAGAAACACAAATTAGAAAGGATATATGCACTCCTATGTTCATAGCAGCACAATTTACCATAGCTAAGATTTGGAAACAGCCTAAGTGCCCATCAGCAGATGAGTGGATTAAAAAACTGTGGTACATCTACACAATGGAATACTACGCTGCGGTAAAAAAGAAGGAGCTCCTACCATTTGCAACAACATGGATGGAGCTGGAGAGCATTATGCTAAGTGAAATTAGCCAGGCAGAGAAAGATAAGTGTCACATGATCTCACTCATTTGTGGAATATAATGAATGGCATAGACTGATGAACAAGAACGGATCCAGAGACTGAGAAATATGAAACCTCAGGGTAAGTGGAGGGTGGCAGGAGTAAGGGGAAAAAAAATCAATATATTTGACCTCTTGAACTAAGGTAAATAATTTTTGTTTTTACCTCCCTGACAAAGTTTATATAAAGTTATAAAAAAAATTGGCAGCTAGTTTGAAATTGAAATGACATGGCCTAGAGCATGTCATCTCCTATGGACACCAGTCCTGAGGCTAGGTACCTTTTAGCCCCCTGTGACACCATAATATCCTTACATGATACTATTCCACAATGTCATTATAATTTTCGATTTTTGACAACAGCATATTGTACAATTATCCCAAAGAAACTTACAAACTATTTCTTTGAATGTTTGGCAGCAATTTAAAAAAGGACAGGAAATCAATTAATCCCTTAAGACACTGGGAAAGCACTTGAGTATTCTATCTTGGCCCCTCTTGCCCTTTTTGCCAAGAGGGACCCTCTTCTCACAATCCAAGTACACACAGCTGTTGCCTGAGATTTCAGTTCAAGCTGAGGTTGAAGCCTATGGGTGGCTGGCACCATAGATCTGTCTCTTGCCCAATGGGATGAGATGAGCACTCCCTGAAAAAAAAACTTGAGTCCTCTGAGATATGTGATCAGTAACCGGACCCCGCCAGCAGGCGAGGGGATTCCAAGGTCCAAGGCAGTTGCTGGGCATGGAGGCCATGGGGGCATACATTACCAAGGAGACAGAACTGAACCTCACATCACCCTGCTTGGCCCTGGAGGATGGCTGGTTAGCCAGAGACAGGTAATATTCCTCAGGGAAGGAACAACCTAAGACAGGCACAGCTGCAGAGGAGCCATCAGGAGAGAACTTAAAGATGAACAGAGGTGTGGCACAGACCCTCACTCCCCTAACTTTGCAGGGGTCTGAACTCTCACCCCTTCTGAGGGAGGTCTCCTGCCCCCATGGCTGCTTCACCTCCCATGCACAGCTCATATTGAGACCCAGGTTACAGTCAGAGACTTGGTTAGCAAAGCAGCCCTATATCTAAATTCAATCTAGCACCAGGAATGCTCAGGGCCTACTCAAGAATGCAAATAATCCTTGCCACAAATATTTACAGGGTAAACTAAGATTACTGTTTGAGTATTAAATTTGACAGTAAAATAGTAATCAAGTTTTCAGATTAATTTAAATTGGCTAATTGAGATAAGTGAATACTCAAGAAAATTTAAGTGTACTGGACAAAAAGCTGTTCCTAAAATATTAACTAAAATTTCTGTTAGTAGTTCATTTCTTTTTAAAATTGACTAACATGCAAAGAACCTAAAGCAGTCATATTTTTGTGCAAAAATTAAAATTTAAAGATACTAAGACTGCAATATAAAATTTCCAAAAGCCCACATTAGTAAAAAAAAAGGGGGGGGGTAGTGGAATAATATAATGTAAAGAAATATATAATGTAAGTAAATTACACTTAGAAAATTCTTACTTCAGAAAATTAATTTCCATTTGTAATGCTAATTGCAGGACACCCATGAAAAATACACAGGGGTCAAAATAAGCCAAAGGAAAATCATTTGGGCAAAAATGAAAAGAATCCCAAGTCTAATTTACAGAAAAGCTTCCTTTATTAACTTTTGGTCAAGAATATGTTTCTATATTTTCAGAAAACAACTCCAAGACCCTATGGATTCCTGCAACAAAGAGGAACAGACAGGTCTATTCCAACTGCAAAGATAGGTCAGAGGTGGAAGACACTGACGACATCTTTCCATGGTAACAGTCAGCAGCTGTGCATCACTGCAGGTGGCCCAGGATCAAACCAGAGAGGATGGAACCTGCATTGTCACCATTTGTCCACCATCCAGATACCATTGCTGACATGTACACATAAGGAACTATTTGACATTGAAACTGGGACTCAGAACTGTTGGACACTGAAACTGAGACTCAAACATTTTTTGTTCTTATATGTTTATATCTAGCATGCAGATGCAAGATTTTTTTTTAAAGAAAGGAAACGGGGGGGAGGGGAAGATAAATACAGAGGCAAAGAAGCATTGAACAGACTGTCAAACTATAGTGGGAAGGCAGGGGAGGCAGGTGGAGGCTTTGGGAGATCAACTGAAGGACTTGTATGCAGGCATATAAGCATAATCAATTTATACAAGTCATTGGGGGGCAGGTGAGGACATGTGCTAGGGGTAGGAGACCAGGTGGAGGTTAATGGGGGGAAAAAAGGAAACATATGTACTCCTATTTGTAATACTTTAAAGAATAAAATATATATATATATATATATATATATATATATATATATATATGGGAAAAAAAGTCAGTGGTGGAGTAAGTCAGAGAAATGTTCTACTGTTAGGGAAGCAAGTAAGCAACCATGTCGAAAACTGCCTGTGGAGGGGGCCTACAGAGCAGCCTCTAGGGATTGAGTAGCTCCCCATTGACAGCCAGCAGAAAAAGCAAAGGAGCTGTGGCCTTTGTCCTACAATCACAAGAAACTGAATTCCGCCAACAACTTGAATGAGCTAGAAAGAGAACACAGTCTGGGTAACAATCATTTATGCTGTGAAATAACAAATTGGTGGTTTTTTAAGTTTCTGTGCTTATGATAAGTTGTTACAACAGAAAACCAATACAGAAAGCCCAAATTTAAACAGATTTTAAAAAAAAAAGTATTTGTAAGGGCCTTTTGTCAGAAGCAAAAAAGTTGAATAAATGTCCGTTTCAAGTTATTCAAAATACAGCTCAACAATTTTTAGGATGTCCCTAAGAAATTACCAAAAATACAATATTTTACATGAGTTTGTGGTGCCAGACCCACCAACTTCCTTAATCTGTGTTTTATTAAAATGTTGGGCAATTATATTTTGAAATGATGAAAAGAAGTTATAATATTGTTTTCTGGCTACAAATCTAATACATGCTCATAAAAATTAAAATGACAAATGTATATTCTATATAATAAAAGGGTAATATGCAAATTGACTGAACAGTGGAACCACCAGTTGCTATGATGAGCACTGACCACCATGGGGCAGATTCGCAATGCAGGAACTGCCCCCTGGTGGTGAGTGTGCTCCCACAAGGGGAGCACAGCTCAGCCACAAGCCAGCTCATGGCTGGTGAGTGCAGTGACAGTGGTGGGAAGCGGGCCTAAGCGTCAGTCGGACATCCCCTAAAGGTTCCCAGACTGCTAAAGGGTGCAGGCCAGGCTGAGGAAACCCACCCTCTTACCCCCCAGTGCATGAATGTCATGCAGCAGGCCTCTAGTATATAAATAATAATACAAAGCAAAATTGTGCCTCGAATTATCCCAACCTTATTTCCATTTATTGAGTAAATACTGAGGGTCTGTTGAGAGCTAGATACCATGCTAGACAGTGGTCAATAAGGATAAAAAATAGACATGGCCTCTGCTGTCCAGTGTCCTTAGGAGCACAGACATTAAAGATTCACACAAGTCAAAACACAGTTATATGTTATGATAAGGTCTTTGAAGGAAAGCAATAATGTGTTTTGGGAAATAAAAAGGGTACATGTTTTAGGGGGTCCAAGAAGGTCACTTAGAAGAGGTAACATGTAAGCTAAGAAATAAAAATATTAATAGTGGTTATTTATTCCTGTGGATGGTTATCTGGAATTTTTCCTTAGAACTAAAAGGGATTTCTGGATGATACTCAGATCATAAATGGCTCATCTTAGAGTCTATTAGAAAATGTAGTCAGTCATCAAAAGCTAAGAACTATATGATTTCACTCATATGTGGAATATAAAACTGAAACTTGTGAACACACATAGCAGTGTGGTGGTTACCAGAGGGAGGGAGTGGGGCGAGAAGAGGCTCCTAATATAAGGTGACAGGAGAAGATTTGACTTTGGGTAGTGGGCACATGGTATAATATATAGACAACATAGAAACCCACACTTGAAACCTATATGTTCATGTTGACCAATGTCACTTCAGTCAATTTAATTAATATTTTTAAAAAAAGAAAATTTAGTAAAGGGCATCTCTATTAGAAAAATGGTCAATAGTACTAGAAATTATGTAATACATTAAAATCTTCAAAAGTTATTAGAGTCAAGTAAATGTCATTAATCCTGTAATCATTCTGGGAATTGGTGGTATTTATAGGATGGTTAACAAGTCTGAAAGTTTTATAGCTGCCTAGCTCATTTTCCTCTTATTGAACTTTTGTAATAAAAACTATTACACGAATGAGATCTCTTGAAACATTTCCCACAGACTATTAAATAAATATCCATCACATTTTTTCCCATTGATATTTTGGGTTTCTAAACTTACTGGTCTATTTCTAGTGGCAAGTTCTAAAAATTAACCAGGATATTGAGCATCTTGATTTTCATATTTGTAAGATGAGGGGGCAGAGCTTAAAAATGAGGTCATTTCCAGTTCTAGAGTTCTGAGAGTTGTAGTCTCAAAACAATTTTTGGCATTCATAAATATGACTCTAACTGTAATTCTATCTCCTTCCCACTAGAGTTTACTGAAAACACCCCAGACGACTATTCATGAGGAAAGTATTCTGGCATTTAACCAGATTCAACCAGAAGCAATGAAGCTGGGTATACGGATGAGGGGAAGATAGGAAAAACCCAAAAGTGGATAAAAAAAATCTGAGAAGGGCCCAGCCGTTGTGGCTCAGTGGTTGAGCGTTGACCTATGGACCGGTAGGTCACAGTTTGATTCCTGGACAAGGCACACGCCAGTTTTGGGGCTTGATCCCCAGAAGGCGGCATGCAGAAAGTAGCCGATCAATGATTCTCTCTCATCATTGATGTTTCTTTCTTTCTCTCTCTCTTCCTCTCTATGAAATCAATAAAAACGTATTTTTTAAAAATCTGAGAAGGATGGAAATCCTCAGAGGTAAGCCAAAGGATTCTGCTAGAGAAAAACTACATCTAGAAAATAAGGTGTGTAACACTATCTTATGATACTTATGAGATTTTCTTGTGTGCATTTATTTATTTACTAGAGGCCTGAGGCACAAAATTCGTGCAGGGGGGAGGTGTCCCTCAGCCCAGCCTGCACCCTCTCCAAACTGGGACCCCTCAGGGATATCTGACTGCCCATTTAGGCCTGATCCCGGTAGGATCAGGCCGGAATGGGCAGTCGGACATCCTTCTCACAATCCAGGACTGCTGGCTTCCAACTATTTGCCCACCTGCCTTCCTGATTGCCCCTAACCCCTTCTGCCTGCCAGCCTCATCACCGCTGCCAGGGGTTCATAGCAGGGAGGGATGAATAGGTGGGCCACAGGTGATCTTTAGGGCAATGAAACTGTTCTGTCTTATATACATTAATGGTACATTTGTCAAGACCATAAGATGTTTAACACAAAGAATGAACCCTAATGTAAACTGTAGATTTTACTTTTGTTAATAATGTGTCAATAAAGGCTCATCAATTGTAATAAATGTATCACATTCATTTACGATGGTAATAATAAAAGAAGCTTTAATGTGGTGTGGCCAGGCCTAGGGGCGGCAGTGCGGGTCCGGACCCCCTGCTGGTCCGGGGTGGCCATTGGGACCCCTGCCGCCCCCACAGATTTGCCAAGGCCAGGCCTCGGGGCAGCAGTGCAGGTCTGGAACCCCTGCTGGCTCTGGGGCTGCGATTGGACCCCCACCAGCCTAGCAGCTGCCTTGGCCTGCTGGTGCCTTAGCGGCCTCGCCCCTCACACCGCCCCTCACCTCGTGCGTGCCTCAGCCCCGCCCCCCACTCTTGATTGGCTGGTAGCGTAGCAAAGGTACAGTCAAATTTGCATGTTACTCTCTTATTAGATAGGATTTTTAGTAACCCAAATGCTTCTAATTACTTGCCAACAGAAATGCCTTTCCTATGAGAAAACAGATGTCAGGCCCTGCTTTGTTGCGAACTCCTGTATACTTTCATATACTAGTATAGTACAGTACAGTTCATAACCTTTGGGCTCATCCTTACCTAATTCCCAGAATTAATTGTGAGCTGAGAAAGAGGATCTAACTAGTTCCAGGTTGATGCTCTAAGTCATTCTTTATGCTTTGTCCCTCTCTAACCATATACCTGGGCACTACTATGGTTATTCTCACTGGAGTCCTGCTCTAATAATTTATCCCAGTCTCTTCTTATGAGTAGGGTGCTTCTCTGTGCTCGCCCTAAGGATTTGAGCATTGGTCTTACAACCCAACACTATAGATGAGTTTCCCAGGTGCCCGTTAAATGTAAATGATCCTTGTCATTCTCTATCTCCTCTACACCGAATCAATATCCCAAGATCTGAGAATCCACCTCTTGGAAACTCACAATTCTGACCCTTTTTTACAATTTTAATGCTACAGACTTATCATCATTAATAGTAAGTAAAATGTATTAAGTTTTATCTAAGTGCCAAGCATTGTGCTGTTTTTGCATGGATTGTCCCTTCAGGCACCTTCTAGGCCCATGATGACAAACCTATGACATGTGTGTCAGCACTGAAACGCGTAGCCATTTTCGATGACACGCGGCTGCATGCAGCTGCATACAGAAAAGTATGGGGCCGCATGCTGAGAAGGAGTTTCAGCCTCCGCTATGGCCAGGTGCAATAGCCAAGGATGAAACATTGCAAATAAGTTACATAATTAGTTTCTGGTTTAATAAATACATTTATATATTACAACTACACATTTTTGTTATTTAAACTATAAATATTGCGAAATTATGGTTTTTTTTTCTCGAAGTGACACACCACCGAGTGATGCTCGGTTTTTTGGCGAATTTTGACATACCAAGCTCAAAAGGTTGCCCATCACTGTCCTAGGCTAAACTGGTCATGGCATCTCTTTCCCTCTTGCTAGGGACTGGTACAAATGACATAATTTTAGCCACTGAGGGGAAGTCTGTTGAGAGGTTCCTGAAGGCATAGAAGTTCCTTTGGACATTGTCCTGTCTAAATATGGTACCTGGCACTGGGGCTTAGTCTGAGAACACAGCCATCATCAAGGATGGCAGGGCAGAGAGATGTAAAGAACCTGGGCCTTGATGACATTGTTGACCTGATGAATCAATCAACCCTGAAGCCCTGGTGCTCTGAATAGGGTGAGGCAAAAGTAGTTTTACAGTTGTGCATACAGGAAAATTCATTCTTGCATTATTATTTATTAATTATTATATTTTTCCCATATGAGCAATTTTAAACCTATTTTTGCCCCATCCTGTATATGACATTTTTATTTCCTTAACTATTTTAAATTGAGTTTTCTTTTAACTGTAGCTAAAAGCAACTCATCCTCTACAATAAAGAGGAAATATGCAAATTGACCATTACTCCAACACACAAGATGGCCGCCCTCATGTGGTCAAAGATGGCTGCCCCCAGGTGGACATATGATGGCCACTACAAATGGCCAGCAGGGGAGAGCAGTTGTGTGTGATCAGGCCATCAGGGGAGGGCAGTTGAGGGGGGACCAGGCCTACAGAGGAGGGCAGCTGGGGGTGACCAGGCCTGCAGGAGAGGACAGTTGGGGGTGACCAGGCCTGCAGGGGAGGGCAGTTAAGGGTGACCACTTACAGGGAAGGGCAGTTAGGGGTGACCAGGCTGCCAGGGGAGGGAAGTTAGGGGCAACCAGGCCTGCAGGGGAGGGCAGTTGAGGGGGACCAGGCCTGCAGGGGAGGGCAGTTGAGGGGGACCAGGCCTGCAGGGGAAGGCAGTTGTGGGGACTAGTCCTGCAGGGGAGAACAGTTGGGGGTGGGGGAGACCAGGTCTGCAGGAGAGGACAGTTAGGGGAGACAAGGCCAGCAGGGGAGGGCAGTTAGAGGCAACCAGGCTGGCAGGGGAGGGCAGTTAGGGGTGACCATCTTGGCAAGGAAGGGCAGTTAGGGGGGACCAGGCTAGCAGGGGAAGGCAGTTAGAAGAAATTGGGCTGTCAGGGGAGCAGTTAGCCGTCGATCAGGTTGGCAGGGGATGATCAGGTTGGCAGGCAGAAGCAGTTAGGGGCAATCAGGCAGGCAGCCAGGTGAATGGTTGGGAGCCAGCAGTCCTGGATTGTGAGAGGGATGTCTGATAGGCAGTTGGGCATCCCTCGAGAGATCCCAGATTGGAGAGGGTGCAGGCTGGGCTGAGGGACACACATCCCCCATGCGTGAATTCTGTGCCCCGGGCCTCTAGTTTACTTATATAACATAATTGACAAGCAGTATCTAGAGTCCATAATGATAGACCATATTATTAAAATTCATTAAATTCTGATGTAGACACAACTACAGGCTTTTTTTTTTCTTTTTATAGTATGTAGAATGACTTGACATTCCACAAATTATACAATAAGTAAGGTGTGATTTTTAAATAATACCTGCTATTTTGGCTGATAATAATGCCGTCTATAAGACTAACACAAGCCTGCTTACAAAAAAAAGCAGATTATAACTGATAATTTGTAAAGCCAAAAGTGCCCTTAATTCTGTAGAGAAAGTACAGAGAATATAACTCCACATGTTAGAGTTGGATGTTAACATTGCAACACTCCTCTCTGAACCAGTGCTCGGATGTGGAGGACACGTGATCAGGCAGGTTAGACAGAAATGCCAGAGGAACACCAGTGGGCCCAGAGTACAAAGGCGAAAGAAAAACAACCCTGAAGAAATCTGGGAGAGATCCCTCTCGTTATCTGGAGTGGGCACAACAACCAAGTTCTAGATGTTCCAAGGCCCTTCCACAAAGATGTGGCAGAAAGGCAGTTTCCTGGAAGAAGGCTGGAAGCAACATTTAGCTTTTTAAATGGAAAATTAGGCAGGAGCTGAGCTGGTCTTGCCACTCTTGCCATCTAATGTACTAATTCAAATGGTTCATTTCCTTGTTGCTGATAATGGTACAACACATGTATTGAGTGACTAAAAGCAACTGACAGTCCGTCTACAGGGAACAAATAAAAATATATCACCAAATGCCAAGTGAAAATAAGTGCCAGTTGCCAAAAGGCCTGCAATATTTAGTATGTTGAGAATTAGGGAACTGACAAATTTTAAACTAATTTTCCTGAAAGTTGAAAACCATAAAAATTTGCTGTGCACGTCACCCAAAATAAGCACTAGACAGCCTGAGGGGCCCATAATTTTCTGTGAAATCAGAGAAGTTACATGCTGCATTTTTAAAAGGCAAACAGCCTTAAAGTATGAGAAGTATTTTGTATGTTCGGTACACAATTAATGTAGGTTTTAGGCTGCCTTAGAAGCCTTCCAACATACTCTGCCCCCACCCAACTGTGGGCCTTGCATGGGTTAGATATACCTTCTGTGTGTTCCCATGTCCCTCAAGGGTATTCTACTAACTAAAATGCTGGCCCCAGTAGATCTCTGTGTGTATTGAATGAGCAGCTGAACAAGTTAGACATAACTTATAGAAATGTGATAGCAAACTTATGTATAAGACAAACTATGCAACTTGATTAGTCAAAGCATAGTAACAGGTGGGTGAACTCTTCTAGAGAAATCTTACAGCATTTCAAGAATGAGCAAGCTCATCTTCATTTCTAAAGACCTCCAAGTGAGAAACTGACCCCAGGTCTATTCATTATAATAATCACTAACTGTCATTCTTCTCTTTATCTTCTCCAATAATTTCATTTATTTAATTAGTGACTAGGTCCTAGTCAATTGACAAACATCTATCCAGAATATTTAATATATTTGGCATTGTTCTAGGCCTTGGTAATACATTAGTGAAGAGAGAAGGTCACTGTGTATGTGGGGATATGGATTCAGAAAGAGGACAAATCATACAAAATTTTGTAAACTAGCATAAAGGGTGGGGATTTTAAATGTCAAAGTCTCAAAGTTTGAAGGAGGTGAGTGGCACGGTCTAACTTACAAAGACAATTCTGGATAGCTGCATTGTGAAAATGGACTAGAAGGCAAGAATGGAAGCAGGGAAATTAGTTGAGGCAGTTGTGGTAGTGCAAATGGAAGATAATGGTAGCTTGGACAGAGTGGCGCTATCAGAGACAAAGAATGGTGGATCAGTCTGGGATGTGTTTTGAAGGAGAATTGACAGCACTTGGTGATGGTATAGATGTGGGGAAGAAGGAAAGCAAGGAATCAAGAATGACTCAAATGTTGGTCAATGTTGAGCAATTGGGTGGATGGTGGACCAATCTCTGATATAGATAAGGCAGGGGAAAGAAGCAAGTCTGGGAAGAAAATTCAAGAGTTCTGTTTTGGCCATTTTGAGTTTAAAATGCCTTCAAACAGAAGGTTAACACACTTGAATATGTTCATCTAGACTTCTGGGGAATAGTCAGAACTGGAAATAAGATCTGGGAATCAGTCCTGGTTGGGTGGCTCAGTTGGTTGGAGTGTTGTCCCATTTACAAAAAGGTTGAGGGTTTGATCCCTAGTCAGGCACATACAGGATACAATGTGTCTCTTTCACATCTATGTTTCTTCTCCCTCATTCTCTCCCTCTCTTGTTCTCTCTAAAAACCTATTTTACAAGATCCAGAAAGAAATCAACCAATGAACTTGTATGCATATATGCACAACCCATGGACACAAACAACGGGGTAGTGAGGGTCTGGGGGAGGATGGTAAGAGATTAATGGGGAAAAAGGAACTATGTAATACTTTCAACAATAAATATTAAAGTAAAAAAAATTCCTCAGATGAGGATTTAAAAAAAAAAAGACCTGGGAGTGAATGACAAGAAAATAGTATATAAAAAACCTGGGGATAGTAGAACTATTTCAAACTGCAGGAAGTGATGTGGAAAATCTGGCCTCGACAATTCCTCTTAACAGTACCCCAAGAAAGAGATTCCAGGATACATTTTTGGTTCACGGCTATTACAACGTATGGTGGCTGTCTGTAGCAATGGATGGAAACATCTCCCTTTGGCAAGAAAAGACTGCTTAATTCACATTCATTATAATTGCATAGATAAAGACCTGGAAACACATACATGAACTGTAATAAACTTTCTAGATTTAATAGCTATGTGATGGGTGCAAGTGAGATTCCTTGCCAATTGCCTGTAAAGTGTCTTTTTAAATTCAGTTTTGTGGAAGCTATGAAACAACAGTAGTATAAGATTTTATTCTTTCAGAAACTATCAAGTTTTGAAATTATAGATCATTTGCCCAGGAGACAAGGTGAAATTCATTAAGCAATTACATATAGTAAGGAAGGCTACAGAAAGAACCACCACCAGACACTTTTTAAATCAGTCAAAAAATACATTCGTGCCACAGCACCATAGGACTGAATGAATGCTTGCTGTGCTCATTAAAACACATTCTCATTTCCTTATTCAAGTAGGTCCCCTAAAGTTCTTGGCTCAGACACCCTTCATTAGTATATCCTCAAAGACTGCTGTACGTGCTAAACATGAGTAAGGCTCTATTTCTTTAAAAAATATTATACTTACTAATTTTTTTAACCAATTGAAACATGCTTTCTTCATAACTGGTGCAAGTTGGTGCTTTTTGGATTATACCGCATTGTCTAGTGTTTCAACACAATATTCAGGATGGTTTTTTTTTTTTAGGATGCGGGGATTCTTTCTTGGGAATGCTGGCTTTTATTTTTTTCCTTCCAAGTCTTGGGTTTGTGTGTATGTCGCAATTAAAGCCCTCATAATTGTGGCAGGCTCCAGTCAGCGTTAGCATACGTAGAAATTCATTCTGAGAAGTTGCCTTCTGATGCCAGGCTACAGCATGGCACATGGTTTTGTAAATATTTCACCCTTTGTCATATGTTCAAACATTTGCTTCTCTTGCAGCTTATTTTTAAAAAGTTAATGAAAAAAACCATCGGCTGAATACTGGTATGTCTATGGATATAAGTAAAGTCTTATTTTTGACCATAGTCAAAAATAAAATCAAGAAAATCGCCCTTGGTTTTGACAGTTGTCCATATTCTAACAGCAGTAATAAAAAACAGTTGGTAATGTCTCTTGTCTGTTGCCGCCTCTGAGCATGCGCAGCTGTACTGAGACTGGAACAGTTCGATCACATTTTCCTAACAGAAACATTCCAGTCAATGCTTTACTAAGGAAAATGAATTATTGTCTAACTAATGAGTTTGGCTTTTCCCAACTTACTTTAAAAAAATACGGTAACCTTCTTGCCCTTATGGTTTCTCCTCCTTCTAAAAAAGAAGAGTTTATTCCTGCGTCCAATGATCACAAAGTGTTAACTAATTTTAAACAAAACATTCATTTGAGCAATAGCTACTGGCGATATAACACAGAGGGACTTCATATCTGGGTCTGAGTAATTCTCCAAGTAAAACCACCTTAATGGCATCTAGATTCTCTTCTGATGAGGCAGAGCGTGATGAAAGCAGATTCTCATAAATGTCATTGCCCCTATTGTCTTTTCCCTTGAACTGGAGCTGAGCTGGCTAGGATCCATTGTCTCTCAACCAGATTTATTGTGGATCAGATGCATCCCATTTCACAATAGGAATGTGGTTATTATAAAATATACAAAGCTTACAGTTCAACACAGCACACAATCTGTTGGTAAAAAAAAAACCCACTTGGTTTAATAGTGAGTATAGCTTGAAAGTTTTTAGATGTATATGAACTAAACTTAGTATGACAAAATTGACACTCAAATCTTGAAATAAATCCCTACTGAACACAGTAATGTTTATGCTGTCAAAACTAAAAGCATTTTAGTATTATGCAAATACACTTACAAAGTATTTCTTATTGACATTATATAATTAACCAGATTTTCTTGTTATTTCAGTTTCTCCCAGATAGTAACTCGGGAACTTTAAAAAGTCTTCAGAGCACAATTTAACATACTGCCTCCCTAGTGATTGCCATTTAGTATTTGTGCAATGAAATGAAGAGTATTGCTATACATAACGGGGA
Source organism: Antrozous pallidus (assembly GCA_027563665.1). Lineage (NCBI taxonomy): Eukaryota > Metazoa > Chordata > Mammalia > Chiroptera > Vespertilionidae > Antrozous > Antrozous pallidus. The sequence goes on along the minus strand of CM050508.1, from coordinate 146,702,656 downwards.
GAAATCTCTAAGAACAAGAAGAATGTGAATAAACTTAGCAGTAAAACTATATAAAAAACTAAATTACAACAACTTTTAAAAGTATGGCTGTTAATAAAAAAAAGGAAAAAACAAACAGAACTGTGGTGTGTTGGTAGATAATGGTTGCTGTTACTGGAGGAAGAAGTTGAGAAATAGCTGAACATATAAAATTTCATCTACTACCTACAACTACTGCCCATTCTTCTCTGAATATACATGAATCAGATAAGAGGGAAAATAGATATCTTTATCTAGATATCTTTATTTATCAAAATTAATATTTTTCTGAGACATCAATATTTCTTCTGTGATGAAGTGTAAGTCTTGAACCAAATGCTGGGAAAGTACCTTTGCAACTGCAAAATGATTAATTCTTCAGTGGTGGACAGAGAGGCCCTCTGTTCTTGTGGATATGCAGTACAGACCCAGAATGCACCTGGTGAATCCAGGTCCTCGTTATTTTGAAAACACCTGATATCCCATTACACCCAGTGAAGCTGCCAACCCCTTGTCCACACTGACTACATGCCATGTACCCCATTTTATGACTGAAAAGAATCTAAAATGCATGAAGCTTGTTGAAAGCGCAACTGTCACATTCAACTCATTCCAAAGCGTATGAGAAAAAGAGCAGTGCAGACGTTTCAACTGAAGCTATTATTGTGCCTGAATAACCATATTCCATTAAATTGCTAATAACCTACTAGAAGATGTTGATCACATCAGCCGTACAGTTGCATTCCTTTCCCTTATACCAACTTGCCCAAATTGCATTCTGTGCAGTGTACTCTTGCTGTGCCTTTTATTCCAAGGTTGCCCAGAATTCAAAGCACTTATTCACGAAGTTTGTAATTCGATTTAGTATGCTATTAACAGAATTCTTTAGAGAAGATCATGGAAAAAGAAAATCAAACTTATTTTTGGGTCAATGACCAATTTTAAAGGAAACACATACTAAACCAGTTTCAAGGAAAAGGTCAGAATCCATGAGATGTTTCAGGGGAAAAAAGTAAAAACATTAATTTCCACAATTTTCCGACATTCCTTAAAAATAAAAATAAGACTAAGTATGAAATTGCAAAGTCCTGGTTCCCCTATACTAATGGTGGGGAACAATCCTGCCATTCATAGGAAGGTAGGAAGCAAGGTTTTTCCTCAGCACCAGGGAAGTTTTGGCTTCCTTGCCCTTCATTTATTCTAGGACTCAAAATTGAATGTTATAAATCTTGAGTTAGTCTCTCAGAACAAATAATAATATACAATGAATTAAATGCTTTAAAGCTTGCTTTTTAATAGCATAACTGTCTCTTCATTGTAAATTGTGTATTAAGACACAACTGTATTAGAGTGTTAAATACCAAAAAAATATAAAAATGAATATATATCTTACAGAATTAGGCATTTTTAAAGAGAAATAATATGCTACGTACACTGTTTACCTGATAACTAATTTAGTTAGTATATCTGGCATTAAAAGATTAATTGAAAATGGATGATGGAAATTATGCATCAATGTTAAGAAAACAAATGTTTTAATTTTAAAATTCTTTCATCAAACAGAAAACAATTGTTTTCCTATAAATTTTTCTATTAGGCCCAACCATCAAAGAGCCTTAGAAGACAGGATAGGTCTTCACAAGCTCAGAGTACCAAATATTTGTCTCTATCCGGACAGTTTTCCAACTGGTAGAGTTGGAGTAACATTTCTTTCTACAGAGCAACTGATTTGGAATAACCTGCCAATGCACTCAGAATGTTTCTTTTTTCCACCAGCAAAGTCAAGCTGAATAAAAGTAAAATTCGTTTTCTGGATTATTTTATTATTGTAAAAATATTTGTGTCTATCTTTTCAGAGTGACCAAGATTAGGTATAGTGAAAGAATTTTTCCTCTCTGAAACACCTTAGTGAGAACACATAAAAACCAACTCTAAATCATGCATAAAGCCATAGCAGAGAGAAAGTAAATGTTAAAGCAACAATAATATGATTCAACAAAAATAAAAATGAGTAATAGCCCAATATAAAATGCTGGGAAATTACAGAAATTTCACAACCCATCAGAAACACCAAAACACACCATTACTTTAACAAATATTTATTGATCACCTAATAGATGTCAAAGGTAGATGAAAATATATGTGTGGTAAGTTTCTGGACTGGAGAACTAAATGAAAAGAAACTAACACAGGATATATAACTCACAGAATCATGGAACATTAAAATCAGAGGAGACCTCAGTAGTCATACAGAGCGGGAGACCAAGTCACACCAGGTGTAAGTAACTCTTCCCGAGGCATGGGGGCAGAAGAAGGGCTAGAACTAAATCTGTTTGCTTAAAGCACAAGATTCCTGGCTCAGCAGAAATGTTTTTGAGACAAAATACAAGGTTAAGACTACTAATAAATGCTTGTTTTGACTTAAAAAATTGGAGTGTAAATTAATATATTATTAATTATCCTATATAATAAAAGGCTAATATGCAAATAGACCAAGCAGCAGAACGACTGAAACAACCGAACAACCAAATATGACATGCACTGACCATCAGGGGGTAAGCACTGAATATGGCGGGCTTTGGCCATGGCGGGATGGTGGAGCAGGTGAGCGGGGATGCAGACCAAGGCAGGGTGTTGGTCGCTGTCATCAGGGTGAGCCTCTGGTGGTTACTAAAGACTCACTGCTCCCACGCCACTGTTCTGCCCTGCGCTTGCACCCACTGCCAGCACCAGAGCTGCTGCTCAAACCCACTGCTATTGCCTAGCACTGATCCCAATTGCTCAGTGCCGTCAGTGGGTGCAAGTGGTGGCTGCCAGCCACAATCATCCCTTGGGGCTTCTTCACCTCCCCCTGATCCTGAAGGAAGATTGGGGTTGGCAGCCGCCTCTTGCACCTGGTGCAGGCGATGGCCCTGCTTGCACCTGCTGCCGATGCCAGAGCCGCTGCTCACACCCACTGCCAGCACTAGCCCCGTTTGCTCCCACTGCCAGTGCCTGGCACCTGTCCTGATCGCTTGGCACCATCAGCAGGTGTGAGCAGCGTCTGCTGGCCCTGATCTCCCTTGAGGACTTCTCTACCTCCTCCAGATCCTAAGAGGCAAATGGGGCAGCAGCTCCTGCTCACATCTGCTGATGGCACCAGTCCTGCTCAAACCCACTGCTGGTGCTATCCCCAAATGCTCTATGCCTTCAGCAGGTGCAAGTGGGGCCAGCACCGTCAGTGCATGGGAGTGGGGCTGCCGGCAGACAGGTAACCAGGGGCTGCAGCAGGAGGGGTGGAGTGAGAGCACAGAGGATGGGCTGAGACTTGCCCCTGTGCCTACCACAGCCTTGCGGACTACAGTTCCTTTCAAGGTGCATGAATTCGTGCATTGGACCCCTAGTATACATATAAATTTAAATGGTCTTAGACTGAAGTACAAATGACCAGATTTCATATACAGTTTTCATATTGGCTGGGATTTCAACTTTCATTGCATCAAATAAGGAAGCTTCTGCCACTGCACAAAACCACAGACCTCAGAATGGAAGTGGCTTGGCATTGGAAGACAAGAGTTAGGAGACCCTCCTCGGTGACATTTTTAGAGTTTTCCACACAATGCAGAGTTAATGGTCCAAGTGGTTTTCAATTGGTAAACATTTAAAAAAAATCAAAGTTAGTCACATCTGCCAGATTTTCTTTCATAAAGTAAAACATGTCTCTCTCTCTCACTTGCTCTCATTTATGCACACATTCTACACACATTCGGTAAGCCTTTTGAGTAATCTGAGCACTGAAGATGGCTTCTCAAGTACACTGATAACCTGTTTTCTTCCTCACAAATATTTAAAGGCTGCCTACATGAAAAATTGGAAAATATATAGTATAAACTGTGACCAAGTTTTTCTATTTGGTTCCTAATTCCTGATAGCTAAACATTTTGAAAATGTTCCTAAAGTGAATATAAAACATATCGTGTGAAAGACATTGTCAGCATGAATATGAGGTAATAAAGTGATCAGAATTTTATAGATGACCTACTAGATTTCATCTGCTTATTTCAACCATATTCTGCATATTACAATTTATAAAGGACATAAGTGAAATGTAATTTTGTTTAATACATGTGTGGGTGATTTTAATATTCAAATGTTGATAATAATCCTATCTAATAAGAGTAATATGCAAATTGGCTGTCACTCCAACACTTAAGACGGCTGCCCCCATGAGGACACAAGATGGCCACCACAAGATGGCCATCAGGGGAGGGTAGTTGGGGGTGACCAAGCCTGCAGAGGAGGGAAGTTGTGCACAATAAAGCCACCAGGGAGGGCAGTTGAGATGGACAGGTTCAGCTGCTGGCAAAGCCACCATTGGAGGGCAGTTAGGGGTGACTGGGCTGGCAGAGGAGGGCGGTTGGGAGGGATCAGGCCTGGAAGGGAGGGCAGTTGGGGGGCCGGCCTGCAGGGCAGGGCAGTTGGGGGGGGGACCAGGCTTGCAGGGGAGGACAGTTAGGGGTGACGACGCCTATAGGGGAGGGCAGTTAGGGGTGACCATGCTGGCAGGAGAGGGCAGTTAGGGGCAACTGGGTTGGCAGGGGAGTGGTTAGAGGGTGATCAGGCAGGTAGGCAGGTGAGTGATTGGGAGCCAGCAATCCTGGATTGTGAGAGGGATGTCCAACTGCCCATTTAGGGCCATGGGAGATTGGGCCTAAATGGACAGTCAGACATCTCTCTAGGGGTCCCAGATTGAAGAGGGTGCAAGCTGGGCTGAGGGACACCCCCCGCCCCCACCACGCACAAATTTCGTGCACCGGGCCTCTAGTCCTATATAATAAAAGGCTAATATGCAAATTGTCCCCTTGACAGAGAGTTTGATTGGGAGTTCAAACGGAAGTTCAACCCTGGGGCAAGGCCAGCCAGCCAACTGCCCATGGCCCTGCCCCCTGGCTGGCCCTGCCCCTGATTGGACCCCCCACCCTGATTCGGGGTGGGACCAGTCCACCAACTGCCCATGACTCCTTCCCCTAGCCAGCTCATCAGCTCAAATCAGGGCAGGCCAGCCAGACCCCACTCATGCACGAGAATTCATGCACCAGGCCTCTAGTAACAAATACAAGACGTTAATGAGAATGAATGAAACTCTCTTATTAAAGGCAAAGTGATGGAGCGGGTGGGCTATTAAGGAGTCCTTTTGTATCTTATCTTCTCCTTAAAAGCTGTTTCCTCATAAGCTTTTCCTCAAACATACCAAGTGCAAATAAGCTTTGTTTATGTGTTTATGTGTTTATTGTGGTCTCATCAATAAAAATTTCTAGAAATTTAATTGGAAGAGGGTTGCACTCCACTCTCAAAAGCTTATAAAAAATATTAAATTAGTACCAATTAGTACCCTGTCTTTAGAACCCGGGATTCTTTTTAACAAGTCAAAATTCTGACAAATGAAATATCCTATTTTTGCAAATGAAGTAAACATCCAGACAGATGTTCTGTAAATAAGCCAAGCATAACAGAACCCTGCATTTATCTGAACCCTGAAGAAAATTTTCAGTGGCAGGTAAGCAGAAAGAGCCATCAGAATGAGGTACAGTTGAAATTATAAAACTTAAAAAAAACTCCAGATATGAATTTCAAAATCTTTTTTAGCTTTACCATGTCTAAGTTTTTTTTACTGTGCTTTAAATGCAAAAAAATGTGTCTTAGGCTGGACACAAAGGTACTAAAGTGTGTTGAATGTCATTGATTGTTCCGTTATCTGTAATGGAATAAATTCCATTATGGCTTATTGGTGTCAAGGTTTACTTTTAGCTTCAACACAAGAGTTATAAAGGGCCTCATAGAGAATTATCCAATCCCTTGTTTTCACAGATGAACAAACTGAGGTCCAGCTGAATATCTGGTTCGAAGTCACCAGCTATTATAGTTCAGTGCTCTTCCCATTATGTCCTTAGACCTGCTCTCCCACCAATAACAACAGCCAAATCACTGCATGCAAAGATGGGGCCCTTCTATGCAATTGCTCCATCTGGATGACTTTATAGTCTAACTTCTTTAAAATCCATGAAGTATATGCTATTTTTACCACCATTCTAAGAAAAGGAAACTGAGGCACAGAGAGCTTAAGTAACTTTTGCAAGCATCTGCCTCCAGAGCTATATGACACCTTCACTCGGAACTATTAAACTTCTGTTGACTTTCTTCTTTTTCTTCTTTGTACCCTATATTCAATGTGCTCATCTTTCTGAACTCATCTTTCCCATAAACCTGCTGACATCCTTCATTCCCAACTCAGTTAATGTCATCACTGTTCTCTTAGTCACCAAGCTTGGAACCTAAAGTCATCGTTGACACCTCCTGAATTCCTCACCCTTCTCCACATTTCTACCTCTGTAAGGGCTCTTAAACCCACGTGCACTGCAATTTCCTAAATATAGCCTCATCCCACACTGCTCAAGGAAGCGCTGAAAAAAAAAATTAAAAAAGGAAGGGCTGGGAGTTTGGGTCGCCAGGGTGTGTGGCTAGCCTGAAAATGGCCATCAGCCCCTCATCCATGCTGTTAAGGACCCCATGGGGTGAGGGTCTCCATTGGCGGGCTTGGCCAACTTGCAAACAGCCATCAGCCCCTCACCCAGGCTGGCCAGGCACCCCAATGGGGACCTCTACCCTGAAGGAGGTATGGCTAGCCTGAAAACAGCCCTCCGCCCCTCATCCAGGCTGGCCAGGCACCCCAGCGGGACTCCCACCCTGATCCAAGACACCCTTCAAGGCAAACCAGCCTGCCCCCACCTGTGCACCAGGCCTCTATCTATACTAATAGAAAGGTAATATGCTAATTAGCCTGGGAAACATTTCAGGAGATCTTCCAGACGTTCTTCTGGACAAAGCCATGGTAGCGGGACCAAGGTAGAGGTGGTTAGAGGCCAAGAGGGGAGAACAGTTGTGGGTGATCAGGCCAGCATGGGTCGGCACTTGTGGGTGATCAGGCTGGTGGGAGGTGGGGCTGTTTGGAGTAATCAGACCAGCAGGAGGGCCAGCTGGGGGCAAGCAGGCCATCAGTGGAGGTCAGTTGGAGGTAATCAGGACAGCAAGGGGGGGGCAGTAAAGGGTAAGCAGGCCAGCAGGGGGGACAGTTGGGGGAGATCAGGCTGGTGGGGGGGCATTTGAAGGTGAGCAGGCCAGCGGTGGGGGAAGTTGGGGGTGAGCAGGCCAGCATTCAGAGTGGTTAGGGGCAATCAGGCAGGCAGGTGTGCAGTTGGGAGCCAACAGTCCCAGATTGTGAGAGGGATATCTGACTGCCAGTTTAGGCCCAATCCCTGTCAACCAGCAGTAGGCCATCCTTCGAGAGGTTCCAGATTGAAGAGGGTGCAGGCCAGGCTGAGGGACCGCCTCCCCCCCATGCATCAATTTTGTGTACTGGGCCACTAGTTTAATTATAATGTGTGGGTAGGATTTCTTTATGTTTCTTCTGCTTGGAATTGATTCAGCATTTTGTCTGTGGGCTTATAGTACTCATCATCTTTGAAAAACTTTCAGATTTATTCAAATATTTTTTCTTTAATCTTTTTTTTTTTAGCTCTCTGTGTTTTATTTTGGAAAGTTTTTATTGCAATGTCTTCAAGTTCACTGGTCCTTTCTTCTACAGTGTCTAATCTGTTATTAATCCCATTTAAGATTTTTTCTTAACTTCTAGAAGTTTCATTTGAGTCTATTAAAATATAACTTTAATGTCTTGCTGAACTTTTCTTTACAACCTGAAGTATATTTATGCAATTTGATGATAATTGTTTTTCAGGTTTTTGCTTACTACTTCCACCATCTCTATATCATTTATAGGTCTCTTTTTATTGAGTTGATTTTTCTCTTGAATATGGGGTCATATTTGCCTGGTTCTTTGCATAACTATTAATTTTTTATTAGATTCTTGACATTGTAAACTTTTACATTAATAGGTGCTAGGTTGTACTGTATTTCTTTAAAGGGTGTTGACTTCCGTTTTGACTTACTAGATAAATAACTTTCAGATCTGTTTGATCCTTTTGAGGATTACTTTTAGGTTTTGTTAAGGTACTTTCAGAACAATATTTATTCTGGTATTGATTTTACCTCACTTCTGAGGCTCTAAGCAATGCCCTGTATATTTTGAAATCTCTCCATTCTAGCTGTGGGGAATATGAGCTATTCCCATTTAAGTGTGAGTCCTGGAAATTATTTGGCCTAGTTTCTTGTGGTTCTTTCTGTAGTCTTAGGCAGTTTCTCTTATGCATGCACTGATCAATTCTCAGCCAAAGACAGAAGGAACAATTTCTCAGATCTCTAAAATGCTCTCTCTCTGATGCCCCATCATCTCCAGCACTGCATCCTGAAAATGTTACTACATTAGACTCCCCAAATTGTGATTTTTGCCCTTTAAGATCAGCATGACCACCAGGCTCTGGTCTGTTCCCTTTCCCTCTTCTGTGGCTGGAAATTGCCTCCAAATAGTAAGCTGGGACAATTGTACAACTCACTTTCTTTTGTTTTATTTTTTTAGTCAGGGATCACAGTCCTATATTTCCAGTTTTACACTGTCTGGAAAGCACTATTTTGTATAATTCATCCAGTTTCCTAATTGTTTTCAGCAAAAAAAGGAAATTCCTATAGGCTTACATGGGTAGAAGAGGAAGGTACAAATCTGTACACTTTTAACATTGTGACTTTGCTTTCCTGACAACTTTGTGCCAACCTATACTTATAATAGGGTAATACGCAAATTGGTCTGGGACGCCATCACCTAACTATCGAACAGCAAGAGGGTGGGGCTGTGAGCTACAAGCAGTAGAGAGCTACCAGTGGCGCTGGGTGGGGCGGCCAGCTGAGGCAAGTGGCAGCGAGCTACTCACGCACAGATTTGTGTACAGGGCCACTAGTATTATATAATTTCTAACAACTTGAATGGCATTTTTTCTCATTAAAATAATAAGGGCCATCATTTTCCCCTTTAAAAAAATATATAGTCTAGAAATACTTCTGTTAAGAACAGTATAGTGATTCTTGATGACACTGGTGATGTTAGCATGAGGGAGTGGACTGTGAACATGACACACTGTTAGCGTTTATTTAAATGTTACTTAAAATTCTTTGCTCTAAAATATAACTGTCAACATTAATACAGCTTAGAAACTAATTAAGGAGGACATTTGTACCTATACAATAGTATGTCTCTGAAATATATTTGCGAGATGGACCTGTAGCAAAGTGATTAATAAGCAAATTTAACTATTGTATGATACTTAACAGATACCCAGAAATACAGTTAATAATTGCTGCTTATTCTTGTCCTCTTCTCCTCTGCAGTATCTGGTTAAGCTCCTGAATAAGACAGCCTTGGCATGCCAGAGCACCTTAGCTAAAGGAGTCAAAGACACTGGCTCAAAACAAGACAGGTGGAAACATGGAACTAGAGCTACACCCAGGGAGCTTCTCTAACTTGAACAAATTCATAATGGCTCAAGGGGTGGGGTAGGATGGGGGAACATTCCAGTTAGGCCTGGTGAAGAGAACCAGAAACATCTTAGAAGAAAATAAAGTATTAGTAAAATAGGTACTACATTTTATCTTAATGATTGTGCTATTTAATAATTTACTTTTAAAAGTAAATGAGGAGAACTATCTCATTTCAAAACACATTTTTAAAGTATATTATCAAATTAGTACCAGTCTCTTCCTCAAATCATTTTGCTGCTGGGAAACCTGTATTTTGGACTATACGGCCTTCCCTAATATCAGTTTAGTGTCCATTAGACCAACCTTGCATGGAGGCTGCCTCAGAGAGGAATTGAGTTCGTGGTCATTGGAATCAGCCAGACTGCTGATTTTCAGTATACATCAAATACTTACTAGTTGTGTGACCTTGCAATATTAGTCTACTTCTCCTGGTTCCCTAACCTGGAGCTATTACTCAATTTCTCCAACTTTTGAATGCTTTTTTTTAAGTGGAGTTTATAACAGTGATTGTCTCATAGGTTTGCTGTGATGATTCAATCAAACAATGCATGTAAAAGCCTTAGTATAATGCCTGGCACATAGAAAACTCTATTGTAGCTACTGTTATTACTATTATTAAGGGTGGGGGGGAGTCCCGATTCCTGCAGAACACTAGCTTTGTAAATTCAAGTAATGTAAATAGACAGTAAATGTTATAAAGTATGAGATTATAGAAATAAATCTGAATGATCATATGCAAATAATATTAACCATGCTCACTGTTTTCCTTTAGAAATCAAACTGAAAGTAACACACTCCATTTGCCTCAGTTCCTTGTCACTACCCCTGTCCTCTTGTTCTATTTATAAATGTGTTGTCCAGAATCATTAGGTTCCTTAGTAAAGTATAAAATTATACTTTATGTTTAAAAGTCCCTGACAATTTCATTATGAGAATCCACAGGCATCTCTTCTTGAACTTATCTGGATGTAGCACCCAGAAAAATCCTAGCAGACACTACCATTCTATGCTAATCACTGGATATGTGGAAAATGACAAAAAGCAGAAAGTGTTACCTTCAAAGGGATCCTGACAAAGATATTTTTATCTACTTTCAATAGAATAATTGGTTACCTTACTGATGGATGGCTTCTTTTTTAAGGTAGTCCTGGCCCATGATTTACTAAAAAGAATTCAATTGGACAATTCCTAAAGGCTATACAACAAAATGCTTGAATTTACAAGCTTTGGAATTGATCAACTTTGTTCAAGTCCTTGTTCTAACAGTTGCTCATTTATTGGGTAAGTTCCTTACACTCTGAGCCTCGGTTTCCTCATCTGGAAAATGGACACAAAAGGTGTTTTTACTTGACAGGTTGTTGTGATGAATAAAATGCAAGTGTTCACTTAGTATTATTTATTTACTATTAAATGTTAGTCTGGGAAGCCAGATAATCCACATGAAAAACTGAGAACACTAACCATGTGCCACTTCTATCACTACTGATTCGTTCATCCACTGAGCAGATGTGTGTGGATGATGCTGTGTCAGGCCTGTGCTCAGGGCTCAAGTTACTTAGTTGAAATCCTCTTGCCATGAGGTATTCTCCAGAGACTGTGAGCCCCATGATTACAGTCTCTCTGCTCTCATGTTGACATGGCATGCATCTCCAGGGGCCTGGCAGGCTGCCTACCAGGTAAGAGATACAAATCAGATTTATCCATTTTTTAATGGATAAATGAATAAGGGATAAATGAATTATACAATACAAAGATAATTAAGTTGAACTCCTTGACCTCAGGGAACACATGTTCTAGATGGAATTGGAATTAGGCCCCCAAATAGGAATGGAAGCGGCGTAGTAGGAGAGAATTTTGAGCAGTAGGATCAACATAATAAAATACCAAAAATGTCTATTACAGTTATGCTAGTACAATTCAGAGACATGACAAAAGAATGTGTAATAGAACTTTGACATTTCTAACAACAAAAACCTCCCCCAGAAATATCTTTATTACTTTTCATAGGAAAAAGAAATTCAGGTCAACTTCATACCTGACGTCAAAGGTTAGAAAGAAATGTTGTCACATAGTCTTCTAAGGTAGGTCACACCTATTCCTGCCCTAGCAGCCCTATTTGCTTTTGACAAGGGGTGCCAATCACTACTCACTTCCTCCCTTCCACTCTATGGATAATTAGGAAAAGACATAGGACAAATAGGAATAGACACCAGCCGTATTGAAGGTCCACTGGTAATGATCTTTAAGTAGGCCTCCTACTTTCAGTCAGAACTGGACAGCCTCATCGGCCAGCAAGGCGAATCTGATTAAAAAACCCCATCGAGCCATCCTCCACTCCACCCACCTTTCCCAAGACATTCTACAAGGAAACAAGAAACAGAGGCACAGGGCATGCTCTGATGAGCGCAGAGAAAAAGGTGGAACCTGTTTCCTACTTTTGAGGCAAAATGACCTGCTAATTCACTAAAAAATGTGGCTGATCAAGGGGATTAGCCACTTCCTGGCACGAATGGTTCACTGGACCAGAATGGTTCATTGCAGTGGTTTCCTGTAAGGAAACAAGAGGAAAAGGAGAAAAGACACTCCACATGCAACTTTCTATTCAGGACAGAGAGGATCCTATATTGTTTTTGGATGAAACTGATGCTTGTTCTGCTATCGTAGCAGAAAGCCAAGAACTCTGATTTTGATTTATTTTGCCCCCTAACTAGGAATGGCCTGATAAGACAAACTTACTAATAACAGAACAATAACCAAAAACAAGAGATCACAGCTCAAATATCTTAAAGTCGAAGTCATCTTATTATTAATTTGCCTTTAAGTAATAATCTGGGCGAAATGAAATATTTAGTTGCCTGGGTGTTCATTGTCAAATAGTTCATCTTGGAGACAGCACCAGGAAACAATACTGTCCACATTCAATACATGGTGAGCTGTTTTTTGGTTGTTTTTTTTTTTTCTGTCATGAGGAGTCCAGGTAAAGACCCTCACAATTTTTTGAGACTGTATCTATGTCAGCCCTGTTAAAGAAACAGAACTGTGAGGACATGAAAGCTCCCCACATTTTTGTCCATGAGCCTGAGTAGACCCAAAGATTTCCCTCCTCCCCCTTGGAAAAATGTTGGCCTTATTTTGCTGGAATCCAGCTACTTTTTCATAATAAAGTCTTGGACTCATTGGCACTATTTTTAAAAAACAACCAGAGAGGATTGCCTGAAGGACGCTCAGTCTACTCATCAGAAATTTAAAAGGTACATTAAATTAAGACAAGTACCACATATGATTTCACTTATATGTGGAATACACAAAATAAACTAACAAACAAAATAGAAACTAACTCACAAAGAACAGGCTGACAGCTGTCACAAGGGAGGGTGTTGGGGGACTGTGTGAAAAAAGTGAAGGGATTAAGAAAAGCAAACAAGGGAGAAACCAAGATGGTGGCATAATCACCTATACTTGCTGCCTCTCACCACCACATCAAAACCACAACTAAATGGCAGGACAATTACCACCCAGAACCATGGGAAAGCTGGCTCAGAGGAAGTTCCACAACGAGAGTGGTGAAGAAAGCTCACTGAGATGGGTAAGAGGTGCAGAGGTGCAAAAAGTGCTGGCACCTGGATGTGCTGCTCTTTAAACCAGGAGGGAGTTAGAAACTCCCATTTGCTCTGAAATCTAGTCCCAGACAAGACTCTGGGTGACCAGGCACATATGGAAAGAAACCGGATTGTCTGGCATTGGGACAGGAACGCAAGGGTGGCTTACTCTTAGAGATGCTCACAGCGATCATTGTTTCTGCATGGAGGCTCGGGACACAGAGAACCAGGGACTTCTCCAGTTCTGGGCTGTTTGCTCTGGCAGCCATTGCTATTTGCTCCACCCTGGTGATTCCCAGAGACCCTGCCCCACCCAATTTACAACCCCACCCAAGCTGTGCACATAGGCTTTTGCATATGTATGGCCCGTCTTTTCGCCTAAAACCTGTCAAACTGCAGCTGGGTCAGAAAGCTCCAGAGCTTCCAAAAGAAGGCCCAAGGCCTGGCAGCAGAAGCAGCTGCCTTGCTTCACACCTGAGCCTTGTCTGTGGACTTCCAAACCTCATGCAGAGAGGAGCAATCTGCAGATGTCTCTATAGCTCCTGCTGGGCAGCCCCAGACAATGGCTGACCTTTTGTACCTCCTTGGAGATCCAAGAGCCAGTGTACCCAAGAGTCAGAGTGAGATCATACTGGATTACAACTCTTCACATCCTTAAGAGACACACTCCAGGGGTCGACTCAGTGAGCACCAAAGCCCTACTGAAGCAAGTCCTTCCCTATAAGGGTGTCTCCTGTGCAACAGATCTTCCAGTGCAGACACAGCTGGTCATCACAGCCAATTGGCCTGGAAGTCAATTTCTCCCAGCAGCAATCAGGGTTAGTTAACTACAGCAATCAAGGCTTAACTACAAGACTATGCAAACAGCCCACAAAGGGGTGCACCAAGAGGGTTTACCTCAGGTGATTGGGGAGGCTGAGCCACTGGGCCCTATAGGACACCAACCATACAAGGCCACTCTATCAACTTAAGGAGACTTAGCATCTACCCAGTACATAGAAACAAACACAGAAGCAGCCAAAATGCAAAGATAAAGAAACAAGTCACAAATGGAAAAAATGCATGAAAGCAAAAATACTGGTATAGAGTTCAAAATCACAGTTATAAGGTTACTTAAGAATCTTATAGAAACCTCCAAGAAATTTAGTGAGATCCTCAAGGATATGAAAAAGGACCAATTAGAAATTAAGCATGCACTGACTGAAATAAAGAATAATATACAGAGATTCAACAGCAGACTAGAGGATCCCAAGAATCAAGTCAAAGATTTGAAATATGAAGAAGCAAAAAACCCAACTGGAAAAGCAAAAAGAATAAAAAAATATGAAGATAGTGTAAGGAGTCTCTGGGAAAACTTCAAGTTTACCAACATATGAATTATGGGGGTGCCAGAAGAAGACAGAGAGCAAAATATTGAAAATATATTTGAAGAAATAATGACAGAAAACTTCCCCTACCTGGTGAAAAAAATAAACTTATAAGTTCAGGAAGTGCAGAGAACCCCAAACAGGAGGAATCTAAAGAGGACCACATCAAGACACATCATTATTAAAATGCCAAGGGCAGGCCTGATCAGTTTGGCTCAGTGGATAGAGTGTTGGTCTGCGGACTGAAGGGTCTCAGGTTTGATTCTGGTCAAGGGCATGTACCTAATAGGAGGTGTGCAAGAGGCAGCTGATTGATGTTTCTCTCTCATCAATGTTTCTAACTCTCTATCCCTCTCCCTTGCTCTCTGTAAAAAATCAAGAAAATGTTTTTTTTAAGTAATTTATTTTTTTAAATATTTTTATTGATTTTTCACAGAGAGGAAGAGAGAGGGATAGAAAGTCAGAAACATCGATGAGAGAGAAACATCGATCAGCTGCCTCTTGCACACCCTCTGCTGGGGATGTACCTGCAGCCATGGTACATACCCTTGACCGGAATCGAACCTGGGATCTTTCAGTCTGCAGGCCAATGCTCTATCCACTGAGCCAAACCGGCTTTGGCACAATAAAATATGTTTTTAAGGAAATGCCAATAGCAAAAGACGAAAATTTTAAAAGCAGCAAGAGAAAAACAGTTAGTTACCTACAATGGAGTAACCATATCACTGTCAGTTGATTTTTCAACAGAAACTATCCAGGCCAGAAGAGAATGGCAAGAAATATTCAAAATGATGAATAGCAAGAACCTACAACCAAGATTACTCTACCCAGCAAATCTATCATTTAAAATTGAAGGTCAGATAAAGAGCTTCACAGACAAGACAAAACTAAAGGAGTTCATCACCACCAAGCCAGTATTATATGAAATGGTGAAGAGTATTCTCTAAGAAGAAGAAGAAAAAGGTAAAGATGAAAGTATGAACAACAAAGTGATACAATACATATATATCAACAAGTGAATCTAAAAATCAAGTGAATAAAAAATCTGAAGAACAGAATAAATTGGTGAATATAATAGAATCAGGGGCATATAATTCTCAGGGGATTTAGGAAGAAATTGGACAAAAAACTTATACCCATGGACAAGGACCATGGGGGTGGGGTGGGTAAGGGCATGGGATTGGGTGAGAACCGGGTGGAAGGGAGCTATGGGGGAAAAAAGAGGAACAACTGTAATAATCTGAACAATAAAGATTTATTTTTAATAAAAGAATAGACACAGACAACAGTATGGTGAGGGAAAGGGGCATGAAGGGAGGTTGAAGAGGGTGAAGGAGGATAAATAGTGATGAAGGAGACTTCACTTGGAGTAGTGAACACACACTACAATATGCAGATGATGTGTTATAGAATTGTACACCTGAAACCTATATAATTTTTTAACCAATGTCACCCAAATAAATTCATTAAAAGGGGTTCATCTACTGTAATACTGAGTTCAGTGAGTTACACTTGCTATAGGAATGTAATTAATGATGCTATTTATATCTCCACACATTTCCCACATGCATCTCCCACGGGGAAATTCTTCTCTGAGCTCGGTAGCAGGACCACTTTCACTTCTCCTCAGTAACTGATTTTTCCGCATCTCTTGGTCTTCATAGGCTGAAATACCTACCAGGCTCACCTCCTAATAAGAACAGTTAGAAAGCTGCGAGTGGAACTTGTGACCCATCTATAACATTGTGGATATCATTCATATCATTAATTACATTCCTGGCTCTGCCTGATTTTTACTTTTCCTTTTATCCATATTGTGATTGATTCTACCTTGTATTTTATGTACCTAAACTAGGGGCCTGGTGCATGAAATTCATGCACTGGAGGTGGGTGGTCCCTCAACCCAACCTGCTCCCTCTCACATACTGGGAGCCCTCAGGGGATGTCCAACTGATGGCTCACCCCCAGTCTGCCCAAGCCATCGCCCTGCTCAGCTCAGCCCTGGCTGCCTGTGACCACCCAGCCCTGGGGGCCGGGTGCTCCCTGCCGCCACCACCACCACTGCTGCTGCCACCACTTCCCCTCACAGCCGCCACTGCTGTTTCATCTCTACCCCCGGGCCTGGTGCTCATGCAACTTGGCCCCGCCCCCGCTCCCGATTGGCTAGTAACATAGCTCAGGAGCAAAGGTACGGTCAAATTTGCATGTTTCTCTTTTATTATATAGAATAAAAAATGTAAAATATAAGCAGGAATCTGATCCGTGCCTACAATGCTATTACACTCTTCAAAGTTGTGGTAGGCCAATATCTGGGGTTTCTAAGGCTTTATTTATATAATGCCAGAACATTGGGCTGAAAAGAGAACATTGGACTGACCCACTCTTTCATCAGGAACTTTCAGTGCTGTGTAGAAACTGCCGTTGAGTACTTAAATAAGTAGCTATGATAAAATAGTGTGTGGTCACAGTCTAACAATAAAATGATGACAGAAATGTTTCCTTTTCTCAAGAGCCTAGAGCTTCAAAGCGAGAAGGAAGACTACTGTGAAAATGTGAAATTTATTAAAAGTGAAATCTTCCATTATTGGCATCTTTTTACCTAGATTTATTCACTTTTTGGGTGCACAAGAGAATGTTTAAATAAACCAGAAATACTGAAGATAGTTCTAATAGCATATACAGAATAACATGGTTGATATTTACCTTCAGGAAATAAGGGCTGTGCTGAGGCTAAAATATACCTTTACTTTGACTTTTAAAATAAGCAGTTTTTCAGTTATTTTCAAATTTCTATAATTGAACTGTACAATCACATATTGCTATATGGCAATTGTAACAACAAAGCACTATTATTACCTTATTTGACAGAAATCATTTTCATAAAATGTTCTGTACTTAGTTCTTTTTTAATGTCCTGAAAGACTAGTTATTTAAAGTTCACCTCATATTTCTCTCTTCCAGAGTCTAAATGTGAAATATTTTCCTTAATCAGTCTCTGCCTAACAGCAAATGAGACTACACCCCAAATTGTTTCACAGGCAAAATATTTTTAAAAGGCAGTATAAATGAATTTCCTTTAGACTCAGGTTAATTTGATAATTTTTTTTCCTGAAATCTGTAATTTCAATAACAAATATTAAGTGCTCTGTGGATTTTCTGGTAATTACAGGGGATCTAAAGTTTCATTTCTAGAAAACACAATTAACTAATAAAAATCTCAGAATTCTTGTTTTTGCTCTAAAAATATTAGTTTAACCTCCACAGACACCTGCCCTCTTGGAGAGCTGCGTGAGTGCCCACGGAGGACTATCTGCTCAGAGTGATAAGCAGGGATCTGTGTGTGTTGGCAGTGGGCTGGGACCCTCCCTTAGGGCCTCCCAGGGTTTAATCTAGAGACTAATGACAGCAAGTTTGCGGGAATTTTTCCTCTGGACATGTACACTCCTGGGTTTATCAGAATTACAGAAAAGAAGTAAAACAAAACATAAAAGGTATGTCCAAGGAAAATCTGAGAAGAACCATTCAAAACGTGCGAGACACACTATACTGAAGATGTACTGGAAGGCTCATTGCTGTAAGGTCAGCCTAAACATCCCCAAGCTCACCTATTCAGGAATCTTATTTCCAGGCACAGTGTTCTGGAGCATTTGCCATTTTTCACTTGGAACTCTCAGCACTTTTCTTTAAAAATAGCCTCAAGTCAGAAACTGAAATACTGATCTATTTTTCAACCCCCAAGTTGCTCCTTAGTCTACGTAACATTGGATATTTCTAAACAAAGGGATTCTTAAGGCTGGCTGTGGTTCAGGCAAGTCCTAAACTTACTAAAGGGAAAATAAGTTATTCACAAAAGGAAAAATATTATGTCTTTCCTCAGTTGGAAAAAGATCTATTTCCCCCTCTAATGTTGAATTATGTATTAAGTCAGTTCAAATTTTATTTTGGACCACTGATCTGTATTTTAACATAGTTTTTAAAAAACGGGAGTTTTGGTCCATTATGTCAAGTTGTTTACCAGAATAATAATTCAATGGGTAGAAGCATAAAATAGAGTTCCCCTTGTGTGACTGCTCACAAATGGACATGTTGTACTCTTGGCAAAGTTTACACGTTACAGTTTAACAATGTCATTGCTGACAATAAAACACTTCAGTTAATGCAAAACAATTTCTATATCTTAAATCATAGCTATATTCCTTCGGCTACTTTTAATAAGATAAAAAATCTTTCTATAACTGGTTTTAAAAGTAAATTTCTAAAATATTTTAAAGCCCACATAAGAGAAAAAAATGTATGGAATTTTCCTTTAAAACTGCTTATCGTATTTCACAAACAAAGCTAATAAAAAAATGCAGAGCAACATTACAGTTCACAAGTATTAAGAATTCAGTGACCTCCATTTCTAGGATCCCCTCCTTAGCGGATGCCACCGGGACTCAAAGCCGAATTCTACAGGAAGCGGCTTCCTGTAGGGCCACAGGTGACTGACCTGCAGGACACAGGCTAGAAGGTACTGCTAAGCTGCATTTGTCCTTACCGTTGCTGACTGCCATCCAGAATTGCTCTAGGGAAGCAGTTCCTCCGCAATCTTTTCAACAGATTCCCTGTTTTAACATCCACCTGTGTTACTGCAAGAACAGTCTGACCCAGGTTGAGCCACGGAGCAAATAATAAGACTAACTGCAACTCCAGACAGAAAAAAACAGAAGTTCATTTTTCAGACTCTTGTGGGAATACTGAGCATGTCTGCTGAAGCCGACTTCAAGAGTTCAATGATATTGTAGACTCAAGTATTTCTTTACACTCCACGTAATGGCTTTTCCGTTCTTGGTGTTTTATAACACACCACTGAGCCATGATTTAGAAACTGGGGGAAGTTCTCTCTCCTCCCCAGTCCCCTCGCTCAAGTTGGGTTATACAAAAATTATAACTGCAAAGCGAAATTCTAACAGAGAGCCACCAGGGTTGTTCCATTTAGTGCCCTTTTTTAACGCACCACTGTGATTTCGGTCAGTGTGTGCCAATTTTCTTTATTGGGGAAGAGCATCATTTCTTTAGGCATTAAGACTGTATTTCTTTCCTTTGGGTTTTGTTTTGCTTTCTTGGTTTCCAGGGAATGACTGGCTCTCCAATCCTGCCTTAAAGAGCCTGAGGCTGCATCCTCACTGTCATTTTCAACTCTGTTTTATCTTCTTTTGGCATTACACGCATGTCTGTCCTTCTAGGGAGTCCAATGTGAAGCCACATGAGCCCCTCTCTTTTTATATGCAGGGGCACCTTCAGATTTTTCTGACAGCAGAGATTTTGGCAATTCTTATCAGTTTAATTCAGTAGATAAGCCAAATGGGTTTGATTACATTTGGTCTATGGCCTAGCACAGTGGTCGGCAAACTGCAGCTCGTGAGCCACATGCGGCTCTTTGGCCCTTTGAGTGTGGCTCTTCCACAAAATACCACGTGCAGGAGGTGTGCACATACAGTGTGACTGAAACTTCGTGGCCCACGCGCAGAAGTCAGTTTTCGGCTCTCAAAAGAAATTTCAATCGTTGTACTGTTGATATTTGGCTCTGTTGACTAATGAGTTTGCCAACCACTGGCCTACCATAATAAAAGATTACCTAAAAGAAATAGAGTTTAAACCGTATCTATGATTACAGAGGGGATGAGTCAAACACCTGAGGAAAAGATCTTGTTTTTCTCTGACATTAAAAATCATGCTGTAAAAATAATGTACTTGGTTCTATCATGGGGGTATATCATCAAATGGTTAGTACCGACATGGAGATATTCCCTCTAAACAAACACAGGTGTCCGGAAGCTTAAGCATAAACTAAACAGGGGCCCTCCTTTTTGGTAAGTTTGCTTTAAAGTCTTATAAAGTGATGTTCATATAAACAGAACAGGGCTGGTACTAAGGTGTGGTTCATTGCCTACTCCACATTTACCTGGGGACATACTTGATCCTTGGCTGAAATTAAAGTACCCTCAATGAAGTCCTGCTTTCTAACAGTGAAGAGTAAACTGGAGACGGCATGTTGGAATGGAGGTCTTAAAGAAGCTGGGATCCTCAATGAGAAAGAGAAAAACCCTCAAGTGGTTTGTTTCTCTTCAAGAAAGGAGGCCAAGGTGCAAGGCTCTTCCGTGTGTTCTTATCCCAAGTTCCCCAACATGAGCTGAGTGGTCTTCCCCTGCCCCTCACCCAAGTACATCTCTATTAAAACAAGAAGTAAAGCCAACACTAACGTTGTCAACTTAAAACACAAAGGGTTTGGTTATGAGCACTTAAGAGCATACTGATAGGGATATTAACCTCCATGTGAGCTAAGAACTGATGTTTGCTCAGAACCCACCCAGATATGGAGGGTGGGTTCCAAAGAAGGTGAGTAACTTGCTCAAGGTTACATATACCATTTAGAACATGGAACAGCCAGGATCTTAACTCAGGCAGGCCTGTCGAACTTCAAAGCCCACATTCTGTCTTGAAAGCTTCATCCTTATGAGAGATTTATGGAATAGAATTTTATCCTGGAGAACCATGAAATAAACCCAAATCCAATAACTTTTTAAATAAAAAAAAATAACCTTGTTTTTAAGTTAAGATACATTATGTTCTCTTTCTCTTTTAAAAATTTATAGTCTCAATTATCCCTTTCCTCTCATCAAACATTAACATCTATGATAAATGATGGGGTTCTCAATAATGTGAACTTACCATAAAGTCCAAAAAAGAACAAAATAAAACTATTATATATTAAAACTTGAAATATTCAGGAATGATATATATAGAACATAATATACTCTATATATCCATAAAGTACGAGCTGAAAAAATTACATTCCATTCTTTTATGGTATTTTTTTATTTTTACATTTTAAAAAGTATATCAAAGCTTTTAAAACAACATGCTAAATTACAAAGAAAATCTTTATGACTCAAAGGGAAATGATGAAAAATTGAAACATATAAGAACAAACACTCATTCTATTTCTTTAAGAGTTTAACCCTTCCTAGTTTATAAGTTTTTGGTATCTGTGTCCCCTTTTTAAATGTTTCCTCACACATATTTTTGAAGAGTTGGGAGCAGGCAGCTTTCTCCTGTGTTTTCTCAAGCAGACAGTGTCCCAGCTGCACATCGGCTCTCCATTGCCCCAGCACTCAAGATCTGGGCAAAGTTTTCACTACTAATTTGAGAAAGAGGTTGGCATTTGAAAATGTAATACATTTTGCCCTTTTCACAGGCCACGTAGAATCAAGCCTCAGTATGCTTGAAAAAAATCTCTTAGCAACTGAGAGTGGAGCTGGCCGACAATGGATGATTCATTGATTTAGCTGGAGTGTGCAGGAATGTCTGCCAAAAGGTCTGAAAAAACTCACATTGCTAGACACTATGGTAAAACGTACCCTGACCTCTTTGAAAACTCTATCAGAGGGGAAAGTCAGACTCAGCTTTCCAACAATTCATGGGCATCTGGAAATATACTTGAATGATATCTAGCTTTTACATTAATCGATAGGCTTTTTAAAATTATTATTTTCACTCAATTAGATAATATGTGCTATGAATTAAAGATTTCCAAGGGGCTGACATCACTGTTTTTCGGCACTAAAACTAATGGTTATATACAAATTAAATCTAAAAGGAGGGTTTCTGAAATCTGAAATGGAAAGAGCTGACAAGTTTTTTGTTGTTGTTCGTTTTTTTTTTTTTCAATACTGACTTAAGAATTTTGTAAGTTTACCCTAAACAATAATTTGCACATTTAAGTTGGTAAATATCATGCCACAGTACCTGGTGTCTGTTTATGCTTATATGCAGAGATTATATCGCAGCATCCTATCTTATGTTTACATAAAATTCAAGAGTTCAGTTCTTTTGCTTCATCTGTCATTTTTCTCCACCAACATCCTTTTTAGAGGGATAATTTCTCCTGGTTTAGAGATGGAAGACAATGCACATGGAATTTAAATTGTTTGCTTCAGCTCATAGTTATTCAAAGTTTACCATATAGATTTTCAAGTTAAAGATTGGGAATTAAACTACTTCACCAATCAACTTTAGCAGCAGTATTAAAAATAATCACTGAAACCAAATCCTGTTTTTCCAGTGTTGGACAAAGACATATTCTTTTGCTTTTAAAAAAATATCCATGCTCATCCCTTTCTCTGTTCCTCCTCCTCACACTCCTCTATTTCTCTCTCTGTCTTTTTCTTGCAGTGCTTTTTGGTAAAATAGTCAAATAACAGAGATTAATTAAAAGATTCTCCCTCCATCTCTGCTCTTTCCCTCAGAGGTAACCACTGTTATTAATTTGGAGTATTCTGTTTCATACTGTTTCCTGGGCATTTATGTAATTATATAAATACATATAAAATATATAATTTTGAATTTTTTTCTCTCTATTCTCACACATTGTTCTACAAATTAGTTTACTTGGAAATATTCCCATATTTGTACATATAAATCGACTTCACTTAAAAAATCTTTACAAGTATTTCATAATATGTATCTTATTTTCTGAAATGGTGCAAATTATACACATTCACTAAAAAGGTAGCTGTTTTTCCAGCATAAGCTAGGTGATAAACAGAATGAAACAGAAATGTATGAAAAAATATAGATAAGTGGGAATATTTAATTTTTT
The DNA here is from genome assembly GCA_027563665.1 of Antrozous pallidus. Taxonomy (NCBI): domain Eukaryota; kingdom Metazoa; phylum Chordata; class Mammalia; order Chiroptera; family Vespertilionidae; genus Antrozous; species Antrozous pallidus. The sequence goes on along the minus strand of CM050508.1, from coordinate 146,679,569 downwards.
AGCTCCTTCACTGATGACAAAGCTATGCATCTGACAGCAGTAGAATCAATAGACTTGTGCCCTTGCCGGTGTGCTCAGTGGTTAGAGCAGCAGCCTGCACAGCGAAAGATTCAATTTCTAGTCGAGAGTGTGTACCTGGGTTGCAGGTCCGATCCCTCATCAGGGCACGTGGAGAAGGCAGCCAATGGTCTAACATCTCCTCTCTCTGTGTCCCACCCTCTTTCCCTTCTATTCTCTCTAAAAATAAAAATCCTCCTTGGGTGAGGATTAATAGCAACAACAAAAAAATTAAAAACAAAAATAAGTAGGCATGCTACATTGGAGATTTGAAACCGGTACAAACTGAGTACTAAAGTAAACTAAAAAGGACAGGGCCATGCCAATTAGGGGGATCACAACAAGAGTAGAGAGTTTGGAGGAACAAACCTGAATAAAACCATGATGATCCCTATCACCATGGAGCTAACAGCCAAACTCTAAATACACTCCATCTTCATCTCCTCCCCCGACAATCACTGTCAGTCCAGACCCTCAGTGTTTCAGCATAAATTATTTCAAGGACCCCTTAGTGGTCTTCCTGAATCCAGTGTTTTGACCTTTTAATCTGCAGCAGAAATATTCCCAAACAGCAAGTTCTGATCATGTCCCAGGACTAACAAAACACCTTCATTATTTCTCCTTGCACTAAAATACAGGACAAAGCATAACCATCTCAGTATGGCATTTATAGTCTAACCTCCTGATGATTCTCTTGTTACTTTAAGTTCTAGTCACATCAAACTTCCTACTGTTCTGCAGAGAATCTCTGCCACACCTCTATGCTTTTTCGCATACTGCCAACATCCTTCACCTTTCTCCCCCTGGAACTCCTACCTGTTATCCCAGACCCAGCTCAAGCACTGCCTCTTTGGTGAAGGGCTACCTGATCCTCACAGCAGTCACTGACTTCTGTGCCTCCACAGCAGTCTGCATTCACCTTGATGGCATCTCATGTCGGTTTGGCATCATTTGTAATGCCTGTATGAGCTTTCACTGCTGTGTGCAAGACAATCTGCTTATTAGTTAAAACCAATTTGGAGGGTCCTATGCTAAAGTTTCATCACAACTTAAAGCTATTGAACATGACTCATTATTTCACTACTCTTCATCCCTATTTGAGATGTTGTGTTAAAGGTTAGCTGGGGAGATCCAATGCCTATTGTAATCATAAAAATTCTCTTAGGTATATATCAACAGAGAGTATATATATATATATATATATATATAAATAAATAAATTCCTTAACATTTGTCTCCTTTTGAGCAAAGGGAAAATGAGATTAATATGGAATATTTTTAGGTTTAGCTACCGAATGTGATTTAGTTTAGAATGTATAATTGGAATACATTTTAAAGGATAATTTTGCAGTGGTAGGCATGACTTAGTCCCAGGAAAATTTTAATTCTCAAGTTTACTTAACTTTATTCCTTAAGTAATTACTTCTTTGCTTCTCTGATGGAACACCAAAGCAAGTAAAGCAATGAGGAAAAAAACACACCATTTACTTCTGATGTAACAAACTTGGGGAATATGGACCAACAAGGCCCTGGGGAGGGAGGAGACACCCCATAAGCATAGTTATTATCAAAGACGGGATGGGCTATAGTAGACAGGTATAGTTCATCCACAGGAGTGAGATGATGTCTTGAGATCCAATTCTATCCATCTCTATTCTTCAGAGGTCCTGTGACTGAGCTCCTGGCAGGGACCCAGACCTGCCAGTTTTGGTCTAGCCCACAAATAATCACAGCATCACAAAAACCACTGTGGGACATGTGAAATTATTTAGCCACCACCATCCACAAAAACAGATCAGTAACAGTAAGACAGAGAGGCAAGGGTCCAAGAAATAGCAATAAACTGTTATAACTTGCCCCAATTAAATTTTCACAGAGCTTCTTAGAACAGAATTATTGTGAAAATATAAATTAAGTAGGCTTTGGTAGGAGTTTTCTTTTGCTTTGTTTTTGCATGTTTTTAAAAGTAATCACTTTCACAAAGTAGTTAGAGGAGCTAGAACAAAGAATCATAAATTAAACATCTGAACAATTGCAATAAATAGCTTTGAATAAGATTTTAAAACACACGGCGAGTGTTAGGGTCAAGTAAGACAAAGAGAAGACCTCATATAGCTGGAAAAACCATTAGGAGGGCAAGGGACCTGCCTGTAGCAGGATGCTCCTTGGCCCAACAAAGTCAATGTTGACCCCCTGACTGGGGCGACTAAAACTGGTTTGATTATCACACTGTGTTGTCATGGTGTCTGTCTTTCATTTCTGGGTTCCAGCCTTTAGCAAAATGACTGCGCAGGGGACGTTTGTCTAGCTCCAGATGCCAGGATAGCAATTAGTTCTCATGGTCCCTACCTACAAAGACCGAAAAAGACATCTGCAGTTTCCGATAGCTGTCATGATGACAACTGCTGAGCCATTTGAGGGCAAACCGCTGTGTTTCAGAACTACTCGGAGACTCTGCCTGGAGACTGCTGCTGAGGCATCCTTATAAGTATTCTACTCATGCTGGCTTTTGCTGGGAGAGGGAGAAATCTTAAAGAAACCAGAGACAAATCAGCTGACTCCTTGGCTTCAGCACGGTAGGGGTCAATCTATAGCTGGAATAGGAATTTGAAAGGGAAGAAAAGAGAATCTTCACCCCACCCAGGCCTGGAGAAATTTTCTGCACCGATACAATGAGAGCTTCCTTCTAATTTATCCTGCCAATATAGCTGTACTTGTACAATTTAGGAAAGAAAGAGGCATTGGACTGATTTCTTAATGTCTTAACGTACCACATTCCAAGTGGTAGGAAATGGAACTTTTAAAAAAATCAACTTTAAAACATTTTGTTTTAAGGCCTGGAATGCTCAGTCTCTCATTTACTATAAACTGCCTTTATAATTGAGCTCTGACAACAAGAATTTATTGAATGTGACATCTACTCTCCCATGGTAGGTGTCCTAATGCTATTAGCTAAATGATACCGATAAACACAAAAATAGTCTGCTGTTAGGACACACTGATTTTTACCTTTTAGAATGACCTAAACTGATTGTTTCCCCTCTTAGCAAACCACAGTGTCCCCTTCACTTAGGGGAAGACCACCTTCCCACGACTCTAGTCTCTCAGACATTATTGCCTCTGTACCTTGCTTCGTCATCCCCCTATCTAAAAAGTCCTCTCCTCTTCTTCACTGTCAATTGCTAAGATGCAGCTCAAACTCCCCCTTTGCTTCTCTCCTAATCCCATCTCTTCCCACCATCATCAAGTTGAGGGTATACAATGATGATGCCTCTGCCATCAGGTGGATGAAGATGAGATGGGTGAAAAGGACACTTTCCATTCTTGAGAAAGCACAAAGTTGGCTTCTTAAGGAATAAAGAAGCCTCTCAAGAAAAATGCAAACAGTGAAGATGCATAAAATAATTTGAGGATGGTTATTTGTTAATGTATTTGAAATATATTGGAATAAAATGTAAAAAAAATCCATCACTGTGTACACATAGGTAGAATTAATAAAGTTGAATAAATTTTTAAACCATCTATAATATTACTTAGAACCTACATATCACCTTGCCACATGACTATGACCGTTATCAAGCTACAATTCATTTTGATGTAATCAAGACAATTCAGTGCCCTTTAAATAACTGAACCAAATCTCTGATAATCAGGAAGTAAAGGAAGTTTACTTGTAGTTTTACCATATAAGGACACTAGATTGCAGTTCTGTGAACCTGTGCCTTTGCACATATTTTTTGCAGCTGCTGATACACTTCAGAACTAAAGCTGAGCTTTGAAAGTTTGGATTCCTGTGTGTTGTGATAATCAGCTGGGGTTTGGAAATGCCTTACAAAATCTAATGGTCTGGCATTTTAACAAGACTTCTGAAAAAACAATTTAACATCTGGAATCAAGTATTCTGTGGAAGTCCAAGACCAACAGAGCAAAGAACATTGCCTTCAGTAATAGTTAAACTGTGCCACTTCCCCCTTCTTCATCAAATAAATGGGTTTATTTTGTAAAGATTCTGAGGTGGTTTGTAATAAGTCAAATATAGAACAGAAGCATAGTGTAGAAAACTGGATGCTCCAGATATTTATCACTGAAAGTTTTTCCTAGATGTGCTTCTTTATTCTAATTTTCTCTTCCAAAACTCAATTCTGAAAAAGAAACAAACTACCAAAGTCAACCGGTCCCCTTCATTTAGCCGAAGAGACGGAAGACTGAGCTGAGTAAAGAAACTACAGAGTTCAACTTCACTTTTCCTACATGTTTCAGAAGAGGCAAAGATAATGACTACACATGTGTGTTTCTTAAGTCTCTATCAGGTCAAATGCAAAAAGAAGTGTTTATTTCTACTGAATGTTCAATAATTCTCTACAGAGTTTTAAGACATTTTTAAGACAACATTTAAAAATATATTTTATTGATTTTTAAAAAATATTTTTTATTAATTTTTTACAGAGCGGAAGGGAGAGGGATAGAAAGTCAGAAACATCGATGAGAGAGAGACTTTGATCAGCTGCCTCTTGCACACCCCCTACCGGGGATGTGCCCGCAGCCAAGGTACATGCCCTTGCCGGAATTGAACCCGGAACCCTTTAGTCCGCAGTCCGACGCTCTATCCACTGAGCCAAACCAGTCTCAGCTATTTTATTGATATTTTATGGAGAGAAAGAGAGAGTGATAGAAAGTCAGAAACATCGATGAGAGAGAAACATCGATCAGCTACCTCTTGCACAACCCCTACTGGGGATGTTCCCTCAGCCAAGTTACATGCCCTTGATCAGAATCAAACCTGGGACATTTCAGTCTGCAGGCCGACACTCTATCCACTGAGCCAAACACGTTTTAGCTAAAACAACATTTTAAAATGTGTTCTCTACTAAAATAACAATGAATGATATCTACTGAGTGCTTACCATGTATCATGCACTGTGGATTTAACTTCCAAAATAATTATTATCCTTTTCTTTTTATGATGAGTAATTAACAGAGTGGAACAGTGAAACTGGCTTAGAGAGAACCAAAGAGAACAATGATATACAAGGGAGATCCCAGAAACAAATCCATATATTCATATAGGAACACAACTCATGGCTAAGAAACCATTGTAGGTTAGCAGGGAAAGAACAGAACGTACAAAAATGATACCCAAAAAGTCCGTTCTCCATAAGGGGAAAAAAGAAAGAAATTGAATCCCTTCCTCATAAAATACACAAGAATACATTTCAAATGAAAGTAAGATCTTCAATTTGCAAGGCAAAATTCAAAAACGTTAAAAAGACAATATAAGAAAAGGGATCTGACTATGTTAAAATTAAGATTTTGTTCATAAGAAAATACCATAGAGAGGAACCAAGATGGCGGCATAGGTAAAACACCTATCTTGCCGTCATACACAGCAATTTTAAAACTACAACTTAACGAAAGAACAAACACCTTCCAGAATCACCAGAAAGCTCGCCGAGTGAAAATTCCACAAATAAAAGTGAAGATAAGACACTGTGACTTGAAGGAGTGGCTGAGGACAGCATTGAAGATTTGCGCAGAGAGAGGTTTGGAGTGCGCGCCAGCGGATAGGGCAGGCAGCTGAAAACTGGCCAGTTTTCTCGAACGGGGAGACAAAGACATCCCACTGGACTGATTCTCCAAAACTGGGCGAAGTCCAGGGAACCCACTATCATACAGGGTAAAAACTGGACAGTGGGAGGGCACACCGAAGCTCGGGCGCTGCAGGGGTCTGCCAGCTTGTGGAGAGAGTGGCCTTGTGTGTGACCTTGGGAGCAGCGCAGCTGCGTGACTGCGTGGAGAGCGCTCTCAACTTGCTCCCTCATTCGGGAAACCATCAGACTGCTTTGTTTTACGACCCTGGGTGAGACCTTGGGTGTGCAGACTCATTTGGGGAGAGTCTGAATTCCCTGGTAGCTGGTGGAGCTTGGCAGCGGCTCTCTCTCAGAGGTGCTGGCGGCCATTGCCCCTGGCACAGGGTCCCTGGGGCCACATAGGGCGGAGCTAACACTGTCTGCTAGTCCCGGAGACTCCGCCCATCCAACCTGAGCACAGCTGAGCTTCACAGACAATTGGCCTGGAGGTCAACCCCTCCAAGTGCTAACAATGATTAACCTGAGCTTAACTTCAGCAAGACTGTGCAGCCCATATACACCTCAGGTAACTGGGGAGGCTGAGCCACTGTCCCTTGTAGGACGTCTACCACACAAAGCTAATTGACCAACTCAGGGAAGCAGCCACCATGCAGAGACATGGAAAGAAATCAGATGTGAAAGAAATGGAGGAAAAAAAAACCGACTGGACATGGAATTCAAAACCACGGTTATAGGGCTTCTCAAGAGGCTCCAACAAAAGGTCGAGGCCTACAAGGAAATAAGCAAGACCGCAAAGGAAATGAACGAGACCATCAAGGATATGAATGAGACCTGCAAGGAAATGATCAAGACCAATGTGGAAATGATCAAGACCAACGTGGAAATGAATGAGTCCTACAAGGAAATGAAGGAGACCCCCAAGGATATGAAGGAGACTCTCAAGGATATGAAAAAGGACCAACCAGAAATTAAGCATACACTGACTGAAATAAAAAATATTATACAAAGACCTAAAAGTGCTCTGGAGCACTCCAAGAACCAAGTTAAAGATTTGAAATACAAAGAGGTAAAATCCACTCTGCTAAAAAAGCAAGAAACCAAAAGAATCCAAAAAATTGAAGACAGTGTAAGGGGCCTCTGGGACAACCTCAAGCATACCAACATCCGAATTATAGGGGTGCCAGAAAGAGACAGAGACCAAGACAATGGAAACCTATTTGAAGAAATAGTGACTGAAAACTTCCCACACATGGTGAAAGAAACTGACTTAGGAGTCCAAGAAGCGCACCGAACCCCAATATATAGGAACCCTAAGAGGACCACACCAAGGCACATCAGAATTAAAATGCCAAGAGCAAAAGACAAAGAGAGAATATTAAAAGGAGCAAGAGAAAAATAGTTAGTTACCTATAAGGGAGCACCCATACGATTGTCAGCGGATTTCTCAACAGAAACAATGCAGGCCAGACGGGAGTTGCAAGAAATATTTAAAGTGATGAATAGCAAGAATCTACAACCAAGATTACTCTATCCAGCAAAGCTATCATGCAGAATTGAGGGTCAGATAAAGTGCTTCGCAGATAAGACAAAGCTAAAGGAGTTCATCACCACCAAACCAATATTATATGAAATGCTAAAAGATATTCTTTAAGAAGAGGAAGAAGAAAAAGATCAAAGTGTAAATTAGGAACAACAAATACACATCTATCAACAAATGAATCTAAAAATCATGTGAATTATTAAGCTGATGAACAGGATAAACTGGTGAATATAACAGACACATGGATATAGAGAGGGAATGGACTGACAACTCTTGGGGAGAAAGGAGTTGTGGGAAGTGTAGCAAGAGACTGGACAAAAATCATGCAACTATGGGAGAGGACAGTGGGGAGGGGGAGGTGACGGTGGAGGGTGGGATGGGTACCAGGTGGAGGGGAACTATAGGGGAGAAAAAAGGGAACAATGTAATTAATAAACTGAACAATAAAGATTATAAATAAATAAATAAATAAATAAATAAATTAAATAACTCAAAAAAAAAAAAAAAAAAGAAAAGAAAATACCATAGAGTGAAAAGACAAGCCACAGACTTGGAGAGGATATTTGCAAAACATAACCAACAAAGGCTATTTCCAGAATATATAAAGAAATCCTCTGGGAAAAGGAAAACAACCCAATAGAAAAATGAGCAATCGATAGGTACAGATTAAAAAATAGAAGAGACCCACACAGTGTCTGGCACAAGGGAGGTGCTCAAACAGTATTTATTGAATGCATTAAAACACAAATGGCCCATAAAGACATGAAAAGATATCCAACGTCCCTGGCAATGAGAGAAATAAAAATGAAAATCACAATGGGATGTCATTTCATATTCACTACCCTGGAAAAAACTAAAATCCATCAAATGTTGGAGGGGATGGAATACAGTGGACACTTTCACCCATTGCATGTGGACACAGAAACAGGAACCATCACTTTGGAAAACATTCTGGCATTACTTAGTATAGCTGAAAACATATATACATCATAACCCAGATATACTCCTAGGTAACAACCTGAGAGAATTTCTTGCATATGTGGCCTAGGAGACCTGTTTAAGACTATTAACTGCAGGATTTCTCATAATAGCAAGAAGCTGGAAACAGCTCAAATGAAAATTAGCACAAGAATGAATAAATTATACATATTAATACAATGGATTACAATACACCAATGTTAAGCAAAAGGCATCAAACAAAAAATATAAACTATGATTCTATTTATCTAAAGGTCACAAACAGACAAAATTAAACACTATCATATTTGGGAGGAAAATACATAGGTGATAAAATTATAAAGAAAAACAAGAGGAAAGGAACCAAGATGGCAGCATAGGTAAACACCTATACTGCTGCCCCGCACAACAATTTCAAAACTACAACTAAAAGACAAAAAGGACATCATCCAGAACCACCGAAAAGCTGTCTGAGTGGAAATTCTACAAATAGAAGGAAAGATAAAAGATCACTGAGATTCAGAGGAGCTGCAGAGGGCAAAGTTGTAGAGATGCGCGGAGACAGAGGTGCAGAGCCGTGCGCAAGTGGAAAGTGCAGGTGGCAGAATACTCGGCTGGTTTTCTCGAACAGGGAGAGAGACAAAGGTGTCCCACTGCACTGATCCCCAGTTCCAGGCGAGTCTTGGGGAACCCAGACTCATACGGGATGAAACTGGACTGTAAGGAGGAAGCATGCTGAAACTCAGGAGGTGCAGAGGCGCGTGAGCTCATGGAGAGGGCTCGTGGCTGGCTCTATCGTTCAGGAGGGAAGAAAAACAACAAAAAATTGCTGGACTACTTTGTTTTCCAGTTCTGGGTGAGTTTTAGGTGTCCAGACTCATTTGGGGAGAAACTAGACTGTCTGGCAGCAGGCAGAGCTCCAGGCATCTTTCTCTCAGAGGTGCATGCCACGTAGGGCGGGGCTGACGGGAAACCAAGGCTGACTGCTCAGCCTGGAGACTCCACCTCTTCCAAGCTCAGCACAGAAGCTCTCACAGCATAAACACAGCTGATTCTCACATCCAATTGGCCTGGAGGTCAACGCCTCCCAGTGATACCAACAATAATCTAGGCTTAACTGCAACAAGACTGTGAAGCCCATAAAGGGGTGCACCAAGAGTATCCACCTCAGGTAACTGGGGAAGCTGAGCCACTGTCTCCTAGAGGACACCTACCACACAAAGCTATGAGACCAACTCAGGGAAGCAGCCAAAATGTGAAGAAAAGGAAACAAATCACATTTGAAGAAATGGTGGGAAAAAAACGACTGGACATAGAGTTCAAAACTATGGTTATAAAGTTTTTCAGGAGGTTCCTAGAAAAGGCCGATAAATTTAACACGACCCTCGAGGATATCAAAAAGGACCAACTAGAAATTAAGCATACACTGACTGAAACAAAAAATATTATACAGAGACCTAAAAGCAGACTAGAGGACTGCAAGAATCAAGTCAAAGATTTGAAATACAAAGAAGCAAAAACCACTCAGCCAGAAAAGCAAGAAGCAAAAAGAATCCAAAAAATTGAAGATAGTGTAAAGAGCCTCAGGGACAATCTCAAGCATACCAACATCTGAATTATGGGGGTGCCAGAAAAAGAGAGAGAGCAAGATAATGAAAACCTATTTGAAGAAATAGTGACTGAAAACTTCCCCCACCTGGTGAAAAGTCCAGGAAGCACATAGAACCCCAAACAAAAGGAATCCAAAGAGGACCACACCAAGACACATCATAATTAAAATGCTAAGAGCAAAAGACAAAGAGAGTATTAAAAACAGAAAGAGAAAAACAGTTACTTACAAGGGAGCACCCATACGATTGTCAGCTGATCTCTCAACAGAAACTATGCAAGCCAGATGGGAATGGCAAGAAATATTCAAAGTGATGAAAAACAAGAACCTACAACCAAGATTACTCTCCCCAGCAAAGCTATCATTCAGAATTGAAGGTCAGTAAAGTGCTTCGCAGATAAGAAAAAGCTAAAGGAGTTCATCACTACCAAACCAGTATTATATGAAATGCTGAAAGGTATTCTTTAAAAAGAGGAAGAAGAAAAAGGTAAAGATAAAAATTATGAACAACAAATAAACATCTATCAACAAGTGAATCTAAAAATCAAGTGAATTAAAAATCTGATGATCAGAATAAACTGGTGAATATAATCAGGGGCATAAAAAGGAAGTGGACTGACAATTCTTGGGGGGAAAGGGGTATGGGAGGTGCAGGAAGAGACTGGACAAAAATCATACACCTATGGATGAGGACAATGGGGGGGAAGGTAAGGGCAGAGGGTGGGATGGGTACCGGGGGAAGGGGAGCTATGGGAGGGGAAAAAAAGAACATTATAATAATCTGAGCAATAAAGATTTATTAAATTAAAAAAAAAACAAGAGACTGGGTTAACATAAAATTCAGATGAGTAGCTACCTCTGTGGGGCGGCTTGTGATGAAAGAGCATAGAGGATTCTATTAATTTTGGTTTCCTAATCTATGTAATAAATGCACATGTTCATTTTATTAATATTATAATTTTTTATTTTATACTATATTTTTGTTTCTCTTTTAAAATTTCTTTATTGATTAAGGTATCACATAAGTGTCCTTACTCCCCCATTGCCTCCCTCCACTCCCCATTCATGTCCTCACCCCCCTGTTGTCTGTTTCTATTGCTTAGGCCAGTGGTTGGCTAACCACGACTTGGGAGGCACATGTGGCTCTTTGGCCCCTTGAGTGTGGCTTTTCCACAAAATACCACGTGTGGGCGTGCATGTGCAGTGCGATTAAAACTTCGTGGCCCATGCGCAGAAGTTGGTTTTTGGCTCTCAAAAGAAACTTCAATCGTTGTACTGTTGATATTTGGCTGGGTTGACTAATGAGTTTGCCAACCACTGACTTAGGCTTATATGCATGCATACAAATCCTTCAATTGATCTCTCCCCCTTACCCCCACCCTCCCCTATCTTCCCTCTGAGGTTTGACAGTCTCATAAATGCTTTCTGTCTCTGGATCTGTTTTTGTTCATCAGGTTATGCTGTTCATTATATTCTATAAATGAGTGAGATCATGTGATATTTATCTTTCTCTGACTGGCTTATTTCACTTGGCATAATGCTCTCCAGTTCAATCCATGCTGCTGCAAATGGTAAGAATTCCTTCTTTTTTACTGGAACATAGTATTCTATTGTGTAGATGTACCACAGTCTTTTAATTCACTCATCTGCTGGTGGGTACTTAGGCTGTTTCCAAATCTCAGCTATGGTGAATTGTGCCGCTATGAACATAGGGGTGAATAAATCCTTTCTGATTGGTGTTTCTAGTTTCTTGGGATATATTCCTAGAAGTGGGATCACAGGGTCAAATAGGAGTTCCATTTTTAGTTTTTTGAGGAAACTTCATACTATTCGCCATGGTGGCTGCACCAGTCTGCATTTCCATCAGCATTGCAAGAGGGTTCTTTTTTCTCCATATCCTCAGTAGCACTTGTTTGTTGATTTGTTGATGATTGCCATTCTGACAGGTGTGAAATGGTAATGCATTGATTTGTATTTCTTGGATAAATTAGTGACTTTCAGCATGTTTCCACATGTCTCTTGGCCTTGTTTCTGTCTTCTTTAGAAAAGTATCTTTTAGGTTTATTGCCCTTTTTTTTATTGGATCATTTATCTTTATCTTATTAAGTTGTGTAAGTTCCCTATAGATGTTGGAGATTCAACCTTTATCAGTGATATCATTTGCAAATATTTTCTCCCATACAGTGGGCTTTCTTATTGTTTTGTTGATGGTTTCTTTTGATGTGCAAAAGCTTTTTATTTTGATGTGGTCCCATTTGTTTATTTTCTCTTTATTTTCCATTGGCTAGGAGCGGTATCAGTGAAGAAATTGCTTTGGCATATGTCTGAGATCTTGCTGCCTGTGGATTCCTATAGTATTTTTATGCTTTCCCATCTTGTGTTTAAGTCCTTTATCCACTTTGAGTTTATTTTTGTGTATGGTATAAGTTGGTGGTCTAGTTTCATTTTTTTTTTTTTTGCATGTATCTGCCCAATTTTCCCAACACCATTTATTGAAGAGACTGTCTTGACTCCATTTTATATTCATGCCTCTTTGTTAAATATTAATTGGGCATAGTAGTTTGGTTCAATTACTGGGTCCTCTATTCTATTCCATTGACCTATATGTCTGTTCTTGTGCCAGTGCCAGGCTGTTTTGAGAACAGTGGCTTTGTAACACAGCTTGATATCTGGTATTGAGATCCCATCTACTTTTTCTTCTTTCTCAGGATTGCTGCAATTATTTGGGGTCTTTTTTTATTCCAGATGAATTTTTGGAAAGTTTGTTCTAGGACTGTGAAATATACTGTTGGTATTTTCATGGGGAATGGATTGAATCTCTAGATTGCTTTGGATAGTATGGACATTTTAATTATGTTGATTCTACCAATCCATGAACACGGTATGTTCTTCCATCTATTTAGGTCTTCCTCTTTTTTTCAAGGACCTGTAGTTTTCCATGTAGAGGTCTTTTTACCTCCTTAGTTAAGTTTATTCCTAGATACCTTTATTTTTTTTTGATGCGATGGTAAATAGGATTGCTTTTTTAATCTCTCTTTCTGTAAGTTCATTATTCGTGTACAGAAATGCCATAGACTTCTTGGCATTAATTTTGTATCCTGCTACATTGCTGCATTCATTTATTTATTAAGTCTAATAATTTTAATGGAGTCTTTAGGGTTTTCTATCTATAATATCATATCATCTGAGAATAACAACAGTTTTACTTCTTCTTTACCAATTTGGATGCCTTTTATTTCTTCTTCGTATCTGATCACAATGACTAGTACCTCCAGTACTATGTCTAACAGGAGTGGTGAAAGTGGGCATCCTTGTCTTGTTCCTGTTATTAGGGGAAATGGTTTTAGTTTTTGCCCTTTGAGTATGATGTTGGCTGTGGGTTTGTCATATATGGCCTTTATTATATTGTGGTATGAACCTTCTATTCCCACCTTGCTGAGAGTTTTTTTTTTATCAAAAAAATCTGTTGGATTCTGTCAAATGCTTTTTCTGCATCAATTGATACAACTATGTGATTTTTATCTCTCAATTTATTTATGTGATATATCACATTTATTGTACCATCCTTGCATCCCTGGGATAAATTCTACTTGGTCTTGGTGTATGATCTTTCTGATGTACTACTGGATCCAATTTGCTAGAATTTTGTTGAGGATTTTCGCATCTATGTTCATGAGGGATATTAGCCTGTAATTCTCTTTCATTGTGTTGTCGTTATCTTTTTTTGGTATTAGTGTGATGCTGGCTTCATAGAAGGAGCTTAAAAGTGTTCCTTCCTCTTGAATTTTTTGGAATAGTCTCAGGAGGATAAGTTTTAGTTCTTCCTTGAATGTTTTGTAAAACTCCCGTCAAGCCATCTGGCCCCAGGCTTTTGTTTGCTGGAAGCTTTTTGATGACTGCTACATTTCCCCCCCATAATTATTGGCCTATTGAGATTTTTAGATTCTTCCTAATTGAGTTTTGGAAGATTGTATTTTTCTAGGAATATGTCTATTTCCTCCAAGTTGTCTAGTTTGTTGGAATAGAGTTGTTCATAGTATTTTTTTTAACAATCCTTTGTATTTCTCTGGGGTCTGTTGTTACTTGACCTCTTTCATTTCTGATTTTATTTGTGTCCTCTCTCTTTGCTTCTTGATGAGCCTGGCTAGAGTTTCATCAATCTTGTTTATCATTTCAAAGAACTAGCTCTTGGTTTCATTGATCTTTTGTATTTTTTTATATCTATGTCCAGTATTTCTGCTCTGATCTTTATTATCTCATTCCTTCTGCTCACTCTGGGCTTTAGTTGTTGCTGTCTTTCTAATTATTTAAGTTGTAGAGTAAGATGATTTACTACCATTTTTCCTTGTTTTTTCACTTAGGCCTGTAGAGCTATACAATTCCCTCTCAGGACTGTTCTCATTGTGTCCCATAGATTTTTGGATTGCTGTTTTTATTTTCATTAGTTTCCAGGATGTTTTTAATTTCTTCTTTAATCTCTTTGGTAACCCAGTCATTGTTTAATAGCATGCTATTCAGCTTCCAAGTGTTTGAATTTTTTGGAATGTTTTTATTGTAGTTTATTTCTAATATTATGCCATTGTGGTCTGAGAAGATGTTTGATATTATTTCAATCTTCTTGAATTTGGTGAGATTTTTGCCTGTGACCCAATAGGTGGTCTATTTTTGAAAATGTCCCATGTGCACTTGAGAAGAACGTATAATCCATAGCTTTGGGGTGAAATGTTCTGAAGATGTCAATTAAGTCCATCTGTTGTAGTGAGTCATTTAGGATTGCTGTTTCTTTGCTGATTTTTTGTCTAGAGGATTTATCCAGTGATGCCAGCGGTGTATTGAAGTCCCCTACTATGATTGTATAATTGTTGATTTCTCTCTTGATATCTTCCAGAAGTTTTATTTATGTATTTGGGTGCTCCTGCAATGGGTGCATATATTTTTATCAAGCTATATCCTCTTGTTGTATCAATACCTTTAGTATTATAAAGTGGCCTTCCTTATCTCTTGTTAGGACTTCACTTTGAGGTCTATTTTGTCATATGTAAGTATTGCTACCCCAGCCATTTTTTCATTTCCATTTGCCTGAAAGAAATTTTCCATCCCTTCACTTTCAGTCTTTGTAAGTCCCTTGTTCTGAGGTGGGTCTCTTGTAGACAGCATATATATGGGTCATTTTTTAAAATCCATTCAGCCACTCAATGTCTTTTGATTGGAACATTTAATCTGTTTATGTTTCAAGTTATTATTGATAGGTACTTGTTTGTAGCCATTTTTATTTTTTGGGGGGGGGTTATTTATTCCCTCCTTTTATTCCTTCTTTTTATACCAGTCCTTTTAGCATTACTTGCATTGCTGGCTTGGTAGTGATAAACTCCCTTAGCCATTTTTTTTTGTTTGTTTGTTTATGAAGTTCTTTATTTCCCCTTCAATTTTGAATGATAGCCTTGCTGGATAGAGTATCCTTGGATTCAGTCCCTTGCTTTGCATCACTTTGTAAATTTCCTTCCATTCTTTTCTGGCCTGATGTGTTTCTGTTGAGAAATCATCTGATAATCTAATGGGAGATTCCTTGTATGTTACTTTCTGTCTCTCTCTTGCAGCCTTTAAGATTCTCTCTTTGTCCTGAACATTTGCCATCAGAATTATGATGTGTCTTGGTATAGGTTTTTTCGGGTTCATATTCTTTGGGACTCTCTGTGTTTGTGTGGCTTTTTTCTTCCCCACAGCAGGGATGTTTTCTGACATTATTTCTTTAAATAGGTTTTCTAGCCCTTGTTCCTCTTTCTGTTGTTTTGGCACCCCTAGTATTCGTATGTTGCTTCATTTCATGTTGCCCTATAGCTCTCGTAGGCTCTCCTCCTGTCTTTTAATTTTTTTCACCAATTGCAGTTCAGTTTGGGTGTGTTTTACTTCCCTGTCTTCTAATTCGCTAATTCGGTCCTCCTTTTCTCCTAGTCTACAGTTGAAACTTTCCATGGTGTTTTTTACTGCAGCTATATCACTCTTCATTTCTTCTTGATTCTTATATAAATTTTTGACTTTTTCACCCATCTGGTTTATGACCCTTATTATGAATTCTTTTTTGACATATTGCATGCCTCTGTTTCACTTAACTCCTTTTCTGGCGATTCCTCCTATTCTTTCCTTTGGGGGTTTGTCTACTCATTTGTATACTCACCAGAGCATCTAGGTTTTGAGTCATTCAGTGGCTGCTGCTTGGGTGGCAGTGGCTCCGTGGGCTGCAGTTGCTCTTTGGAAGGTTGTGGCAGTGGCTGCTCCTCAATTGGCAGCAGCTCCTCTGGTAGGTGTTGTTTGCAATAGTGGTGGCTCCTCTGGCAGGTGGTTGGAGGCTGCTCGCACAGCTGCTGCTCCTTGGATGAGGGTGCGCTGATCACGAGGATGCCACTCCTTAGATGGGAACGGCCTGCGCGTGGCTGCTGCTGCTTAGATGAAGGCAGGTTGCTCATGTGGCTGCTGCTGCTCGAATGGGGGCAGATTGCTCACGACTGCTGCTCCTTGGATGGTGGCTGGCTGTGCACTCCTCGGATGGTGGCTGGCTGTGCGTGGCTGCTGCTCCTCAAACAGGGCAAGCTGCTAATATGTTTGTTGCTTGCGTGGTCACAGTGCCCTGGGCTAAAGCATTGCACCAATTAGAGGGGATCATGCTTCAGAATTCACAGGAGCCTGCTCCTGAGGTGGCTGGAGAATCAGTGACCATGGGACCATAGCTGAGGTAGCAGGTCCCTAGCAGGGGTGGCTGTAGAGTCCCAGGTGTTATCTAAGGGCACCCTGGGTGTAGGTGAGGCTGGGATCCCAGTTACAGCAGCTCTCACCTTCAAAAAGTTGAGACCTCTGAGGAAGAGCTGGCCTCCTGATACTGTTTGCAACAGGAGCAGAGGCTGCCTAGTTAGGTAAGCCTGGTTAGCCTCCCCACAAAGGTCCTGTGGGATCTAACTGTGCCACACACACACACACACACACACACACACTCACACCTCACATGACCACACACTCCTCTTTTGCTCCCCCACTCACTCACACTCTCTCCCTCACTGCCATCTTTTTCCTGCCTCTGTAGTTAGATCTGGGGTGTTACTGACCCATTTGCAGATGGAGTTTCCTCTCCAGGTGTTTGGTTATGTGGATCGCTCTCTAGCACATTGGCCAGACAGGATAAAATTCACCTCAACAAGACATGACACAAAGGGAACAAAACATGAAACTACTCACAACACCAATAACCCTACCTGAGAAAAGAGAATTAAGGGAGAAAAGAGAATACAAATGATATGGCAGAGAGAAAAAAAATAAGAGTGAAAACAAAAAGAAAAATGAGGATATATATATTTGGAGAGAAAACACCACAGAACAAACAGATAAACCAAAAAAAATGCAAAGACCAAACACCCAACGAAGAGGGTGGGGGTAGAATCTATAGAGGCTGAGCTTATATACAGAAAATAAAGTTAAAAATTGGATGAATATGGGGAGGACCGCAGTTTAGTATAGAGAAAGTAGAAAGGGGATGAGTGGATTAAAAAAAGAGAAGAAGAAGAAAATAATAATAAAAATTTACAAAATATTGATTTAATAAATGGTATAAAAATAACAAATAAAATAGAATGATGGAAAAATAATGTGAGAAGAAATAGAAAAGAAAAAAAGCAGAAAAAAGAAAAGGGAAAAAAGATAACAAAATAATAATAAAATAAAAATAAGAATGAAAAAGTGAAGTGTTATTCCTTTGGCTGGCTTAAGAGCCCAGTCTTCTGTACTGTCTGCAGTTTCTCAGTTTCCTGTTGCTGGGACTGAAGGCCTCTCTTTAGGCCAGTCCCTGTGGACTCTCAGGGACTATTCAGATTTTTTTAAATCCTTTGTACCATTCAGAGTGTATTTTGGGTGTGCCTGAAGACTGGAGGGGCTATCTTTCAGAACAAAATGGCTGCCCAGGTCCCAGACTCAGGTATGACTCAGCTCCAGACTCACTGACACTTCTACTGGACCCTCTCCTCTCCCCAGATTCCACAAATCCACACCTTCGTCTGCACCTCAGCCATAGGTGAGTGTCTGTATCCTAAAGGTCCTATAAACTGGGTTCAATGAAAATCACAGGCCCCACAGAGAGGAGAAAGACTTTGCCTCTGCAAGCTCCTCTCCTGCCGGCACTGCATGGTCAGGTTAGCCCTTCAGGCTGCCCTTTCTGGGCTCAGTCTTTCATGACTGTGGACCCAGATCTAGAATCCCCTGTGAGCAGCAGTCCTGTGGACCTCCTTTCCACAGTCAGACACTGTGCCTGTCCCAAGGGATGCGGCTCAGTGCCATGCAGTTTCCCTCTGACCTTCTGGCCTCAGTGTTCTGGCAGATCTCTCCAGCCCAGATCCTTGATTTTACCTTTCTCTAGAGGTCATCTGCCTTTCCCAGTGCAAACTCTCTCACCAGCTGAGTCTCCTTCGCCAATTTGGGGAGGGTATTATTCATTTCAGCTGCTCATTCTATCTCTTCAGGGACAAGGCTTAAGACATGCCTTTCTCATTTTATTTTTTTCTTTAAGCTGTTCATTTATGTTTTATTGCACTTTTAAGAACATATAATGTATTTTTCTTTTTTCAGCAATAACAAATTTTTTCAATTACAATTTGCATTTAATATTATTTTATATTAGTACTAGGGGCTTGGTGCACAAAATTCGTGCACTGGGGTGTGGGTGGTCCCTCAGCCCAACCTGCCCCCTCTCACATACTGGGAGCCCTTAGGGGATGACCTTCTGATGGCTCACCCTCAGCCAGCGATTGCCCTGTGATGGGACTGGTTGCTGGCTGGCTCCACCCCAGCCCCAGCCTGCCTGCCCAAAGCCAGAGGCTTTTTCCAGCTTTGGGAACTCAGTGATGGCTCTGCCATGGGCAGCAGCCATCTTGATTGGGTGTTAATTTGCATATCACTTCTGATTGGCTTATTGGCATGGCTTGTGGGCATGGCTTATTGGTTGTAGTGAAGGAACAGTCAATTTGCATATTACTCTTTTATTAAATAGGATCAGGTGTACATTATAGTGGCTAGACTACTTTAAAGTGGCATACTTTACAAAATGCTCCCCCTGATATATCCAGTATCCAAGTGGTATCATACATTGTTATTACCCTATTATTGGCTATCTCTCCTTTGTCGTACTTTACATCCCTGTGACTATTTTGTGACTACCAATCTGTACTTCTCAATCCCTGCACCTTTCTCACCCAGTTCTCCAACCCCACTCCCCTCTGCTAAGCATCAATCAGTTCCCTGTATTTATGAGTCTGTTTCTGTTTTATTTGTTCATTTATATTGTTCTTTAGATTCCACATATAAGTGAAAGCATATGGAATTTATCTTCCTCTGACTGACTTATTTCACTTAGCATATTTCAATAATTAAAAAATGATACACGAGCTGCATTTTTTAAGTAAATCAAACTCTACATGAATTTTACCATCGGGATTACCTACTCCCATAAATTACATCATGAAAGGCTTAGTAAAGCAAATAAAGTGATTTTCTGATTTATCTATGTTGATATTCATACCTTTGAGTTTGTTTATGTTAGGACACGTTTATATAACATTTACATCAAGGTATGAAAAAAAAACAATAGATCTTTTTTGAATTTTTTTACTTTAAGAAAGTCACTCGTTATCATAGTCTTTGTATGACTGTGAGTTTGGTTTCCTTCTACAAATAGTATCTTTTTTATTATCTGCAAGGAAATATTAAGTCTATAACATATCCACAAATTATATTTACTCTGAAACAATTATCTCTAATTTCTAAAAAAGAAGGAGTTCAGAATGGTATGGTTAGACCTGTAGTAGGTCAGACAACTGAACTGGTGTTTTTAACCAAGTTTCATCCTCTCAGTAGCTTTTACTGGGTAATATTTTGACATGTAACATCATGCAAGATAGTACTGGATTATATTTTAT
The DNA here is from genome assembly GCA_027563665.1 of Antrozous pallidus. NCBI lineage: Eukaryota > Metazoa > Chordata > Mammalia > Chiroptera > Vespertilionidae > Antrozous > Antrozous pallidus. The sequence continues at coordinate 146,659,866 of CM050508.1, read as the reverse complement.
TTTTCTAGAAGACATTTTTTTTGTGGGTAAAACACACCAACTAAGAAATAATAAAATTACCAGATGAAAAAAAATCAGATTTTAGTGAAGGAACTCTGTTAGTATTTGGAGATGAAATCTGAGGCCTCCGTAGCCAAGCTGGCTGGGATGGACATCTGTGTAGAGCACAGCGTGCAGCCAGGAAGGAGCTGGCTGGAGCCAAGGCAGCTGTCTTCTGGCAGGGCCAGGTCAGTCCTCTGCTGGGTGAGTGGGAGGGGAGGAAAGGGAAGCCAGGCCTGTGGTCAAGAGCCCCATTCACAGAGAGGCAAGTGGGTTCAATATGTTTGCATTCTAGGAATTTTGGTCTCCATCCCCTCCTACCACACCAGTCTCATTACCAACATCACCACTCCCCGATCCTGCAAATGCTGACAGGCCCCCTCCTCAGGGTTGGGCTCCTGACCGCTCTTACAACTTACTCAACTGTAAAGTCCAATCATATTTTCTAAGATTTAAGCAAACAGGAGGGTCCTTTGAAGAAAACTAAGGTTAGACTGAATTCCATTGCATTCAAATCTCAAAGCCTAAAAAATATTCCTCTTTATTCACCTTCATATACATAACTCTCCCTATAACCTGTAGCATCTTCCTCCAGAATTATGCAATACACACAAAATAAAAACCATCTCTACTGTCATCTATACCCCCAAATGGCATCTATTTAATCTATTTGCACTATAAAAGCCACAGTGCTCCTGAATTGAAGAGCAAAGTTAAGAAGTCAACTGCAGTGTATGCAAAATAATTGGGAAAACTGCGATTTGAAAAATAAAAATAAAAAACTCACGTCAAGCTGAGATTCTCTAAAAGATGGTCTTAAACAGTGTCTTAGACATGTAACTATTAAGCATATTTACACACCACATACCATTCTGCTAATGATTACAAATAATGGGCGCTTTGCGGAAAGACTGTAGGAAATGGTGGCACAAGATAAGCTTTCAAAGAGTTTGATTAGGATGGGCAGAGCGAGCCCTTTGAAAACATTAGGGTAAGAGACAAACAGCAGCTTCATCTCTTTGAACCTCATTTGTTATTAAGTTGCTGCTGCCGCAGGCAGATAAGATCCAAGACAAATACAAAAACATACATTTGATTCAGCACGAACCTTATCTCAGTAACTGGACCTACTCTGTTAAAAAAAAAAAAAAAACTGGCCCGAGAAAAGCATTTTTCCTTTTAGTTCTAACAACTCAGGATCTCTCTTCAGTGTGAGAAAAAAAAAAAGTAAAAACATGAAAGGTTCCATTTTTTCTTCTGTCCCATTAATATAGAACCAATAATTCTCAGTAAAACAAGACAAAACAAATGTATGAAGTTCCTTAAAAAATTTTCCTTTTATATGGTTTTCATTACATAATTTGACACATCTGGGGTTTTTAATTTATAGGGATAAAAAGTGAAAGAGTATTGGTTTGGTCTGGAATGGGGGAACGTTTATGATCTTAAATCCTCTGGAACACAATTTATGGACCAAATACCAGGAGAAGATCTCATATTTCATGGGGATTTAATATTTCATTTACATATTTCAGTTAAATGCCCCCATTTTCAGAGTAGTCAACAAAGGTTTTTTATCTTTTCAGATTCTCACTCAAGCAGGCTGGAAATTGGAGCATTTCTTCAGATGATGGCAAAGCCCTCCTCAGTGTTCAGAAATGTTGCTACTGACACTTTCAACACAATTCCCATATTCCCTGAGCTTTCTTGGCCCATTTGAATTGGTTTCTGGTTCAGATGTCTGCAGCACCAGGATTGCCATCTGAGCCATACTGTGGTTCCCACCCCATCACTTAGCTCAGGGGTGGGTAAAGGTCTGGAGTACAGACTGAAGGCCTGGGCAGGGGAAGCCAGTCAGATCTCCCTATCGGAGCTCCTCCACCTTCAGTCTCTGCACATCTGCAGTGGGGTCGATGATGCCTGCTCAACCAGAGGAGTGTCCTTCCTACCTCTTTTGCAAAAAATTGATCACTGAACCAGCCCAGCCTTCCTCTCCTAAGGACATCAGTAAAGTAGGCTCTAATCAATCAATGAAAAGTTACGCAGGGTAAACATAAATTGATGCCTGAAAACGTCATCCTTGTTCTCAGGAAAAAAACCATTAAGGTTGAAGAAGTACTGCAGCCTTGAGAAACTCCAGGAGAGACCACCCACATGAATTTTGTAAGAATGGTGTTTCCTGGAGATGTGTAAGGCAGTGACTCTTAGGACAGTAGCAACAGGAACAGTGCTCTTCCTCTTCTTTCTATATTTGTGTATAAAAATAAATGCTGTTTGTAAGTCAGTTTTAGATTTACGGAAAAAATTGTGAAGCTAATACACAGCTCCCTTCTATCCCTGCAACGGGTTTCTTCTGTGATGAGCATCTTCCATTAGCATGGACAATTGTTACCAAACACCAGCACCTGGTTAATGAATGGACATAGTGTAATTGGCTAAAGTGCATAGTTTATTCAGATTGCCTCAGTTTTAACTTAACGTCCTTTTCCTGTTTCAGGACCCCATCCAGGATGCTACATTGAATTTAGACATCATGACTTCTAGGCTGCGACAATTTTTCAGACTTTCCTTGTTTTTGATGAATCAGACGGTTTTGAGGACTGCTGGTTAGGTATTTTGTAGAATGTCCCTCAATTTAGATGTGCCTGATGTTTTTCTCATGATTGGATTGGGTTTATAGTTTTGGGGGACAAAGACCACAGAGCTGAAGTACCATTTTCATCACATGATAGCAGGAGCAGTTACTGTCAACAAGACATTATTGATGTGGACCTTGATCACTGGCTTATGACAGTGTGTGCTGGGTTTCTCCTTTGGAAGGTTACTTTTTTTCTCCCCCTTTCTGTACTGTAGCTTTGGGAGGAAGTCACTATGTACAGATTGCAATAAAGGTGGGGAGTTTTTGCTCTGTCTCCTTGAAGGCAGAGGACTTACATACATTATTTGGTGTTCTTCTACATGGGAGTATTTGGATTTACTCCCACATGTATTTGTTTATGCAGTATATTTTTTATACCAGTATGGACTGAAGTATATTTCTTTGGTGAAAAGTCTGTTCCGACCTTTTGCCCACTTTATAATTAGGTTTTTTTTCTTCTTATTGTTGAGTATTAAGAGTTCTTTGTATTTTTATCACAAATGTGTTTTGCAAATATTTTCTCTCATCTGTGCTTGTCTTTCATTCTCTTAACAATTTCTTTCAGAGCAGAACTTTATAATTTTAATAAAGTGCATTTATCACATTTTTTTATGGATCATGCATTTGGTGTACCTAAAAACTTATCACTAACCTATATTTTCTCCTAAGTTTTCTTCGAGAAGTTTTGTTTTGCATTTTACATTTAGGTCTATGATCCATGCTGTACAGACTTCTGTAACTTTATAGTAAGTTAAAATTAGGAGTTGTGAATCTTCCAGCTTTGTTTTTCTTATTCAGCACTGAGTTGGCTATTCTAGGTTTCCTGTCTTTCCATATATTCCATATAATTCATTTTTTGATATCTATAAAATAGCTTTTTGGGATTTTGATTGGGAATGCATCAAATATACAGATCAAGTAGAGAATAATTAACATTTCAATAATGAGCCTTTCAAGCCACGAACATCGAATCTTTTATTTAGCTCTTTTAAAATTTCTTTCACCAGAAATTTGTAGTTTTCCACATATATATCCTGTACATAGTTTGTTAGATTTAAATCAAGGTTTGTCTTCTTTCTTTCCTTTCACTTTTCTTTATTTTTATGTTATTTTTTATTGATGTTATTTTAAATGTTTTTTTAATTTGAAATTCAAATTTTTCATTGCTGGTATATAGGCAAGCAATTGACTTTTGTGTATTAACACTGTGTCCTGAGACTTTGCTATGTACTTCCTTATTCGTTCCAGTTTTTTGTTTTGTTTTGACTTTGGTCAATTCTCTGGGATTTTCCTGTGTAGACAATCATGCCAACTGTGAACAGTTTTATTTTTTCCTTTCCAATCCGTAATGCTTTTATTTCCTTTTTCTTGTCTTATTGCACTAGCTAGAACTTTCAGTATAATGTTGAATTGCAGTGGTGAGAGAAAACACTTTTGCCTTGTTCCAGAACTTATGGGAGAATGTCTAGCTTGTCACCAGTAAGTACATGTTAGCTGTAGGTATTTTGTAGATATCCTTTATTAAGTTGAGAAAGTTCCTCTATATTCCTAGTTTGCTTAGATTTAAAAAATCATAAATTAGTATTGGATTTTGTCAAATGTTTGCTTTTGTACCTACTGATATGATCATGTAATTTTTCCTTCTTTAGCTTGTTCATGTGATGGATTGCATTAAATAACTTTCAAATGCTGAGTCAGCTTTTCATACCTGATATCAATACCATTTGGTCATTGTGTATAATTCTTTTTATACATTATCTAATTCAATTTTCTATTATTTTGTCAAGAATTTTTGAATCCATATCCATGAGAGATACTGGCCTTTAGTTTTGTTTTCTTTTTTTCTTGTAGTATCTTTATCTGGTTTTAGTTTTAGAAATTTTGGCCTCATAGAATTAACTAGGAAGCTAAGAATGAGTTTCTGAAAGATACTATAAATAACTGGTGTCATTTCTTCCTTAAATGTTGGAGAGAATTCATCAATAAAACCAACTGAGCCTGGTGCTTTTCTTTTTCTTTTGTTTTGAAGGTAATTAAATTACACTGGATCAAGATGATAAAGGAAGTATAAGACTAGTGAGAACAGGGTATAGTACAGATTATGCAACTGGTTATAACCATGTTTTCTGCATAACTATGAATTAATATGATATCTGTCAACACATAACATAAGTACACATATAAGTACAGAAAAGATCTTAGTGAATATAATTTTTTTAAATCCATTTTTTTTTATCTTTCCTCAGCATCTGCATACTCTCAAATGTAAAAACAGATACCATTATCTTCTTTCTCTTTAGTCCACATGGGTATATAATTAGAAAATGCCAGTCAATTGTTTTTGAATTCCTAAAGGACTTAACATAAACATACATACTACCTCTCTAAAGAAAATGTCTAGACTTTGAGATTTAATCTTTTTTTACATTTTTCTGTATTTTTCATATTTTCTCTGAGTATGTGTTTATCAGTTTTATAATTAGAAATAAATGCAAAATAAAGAGGGCTCTGTCTTTGGCTTTTCTTTCTAGTTTACCATTGTAAAACAAGAAGTAAGTATGAACACAGGAAAGAGGTAAAAATTGCATTAGTTATATAAACAGCAATGAAAATTATCACAGTCCTAGAGTCCATTGTCACAGGCTGTTCTTCAAGAGAGAGTATTCTTTTTTAAACTGAAACATTTACTTATGCTTTGCTAAGAAGCCTTCAATGTTTCAACTATTAGCTAATGCAATATAGTTTTGAAATGAAGCATTTCTTTACAGTTCATTTCCAGGTGAGCTGTCAAGTCATGTTAAATGCTGGCTCAAGTTTCACAATATTCTTTTATGTTGAAACCAAAATCTCACTTTGAGATTGTATGTTTTAGATTTGTACTTTTAAAAAGGCAATACATCACTTTCTTTCTTGTTTTATTTTTCTTTATAGACTTTCACTGGTTCATCTTTACAAACTAGCAACTTTCAGATGACTCAGTTTTCTTTATTGTTGAAAGTATTACATATGACCCCCTTTCCCCCCTTGTTAGTTTTTCTTAACTATTTTATTTCAACTGACCCAAATTTGCATTCCTCCTCCTCCACTCCCAACTCAAGCTTCTATGGCTAGTCACACCAACTCTCATACATTTATACTTTTACTAGGTGCCCAGTGCACAAATTCGTGCACCTTGAGAGGAACTGTGGTGGGCACAGGGACAGGTTTCAGCCCATCCTCTGTGCCCCTGCCTGGCCCCTCCTGCTGCAGCCCCTGGTCCCCTGTCTGCCAGCAGCCCTGCTCCCATCACTGCCACTCCCATGTGCTGCCAGAGCCGGTCCTGCTCTCACCTGCTGATGGTATGAAGTGACTGGGGCTAAAGCCAGCAGCAGGTGTGAGTGGCGGCTGCTGCCCTGATCGCCCTTTAGGAGCAGGGAGAAGTGGAGAAGCCCTCAGGGACTTTCGGGGCCAGCAGCCGCCACTCGCACCTGCTGATGGTACCAAGCGATCGAGGCCAGTGCCAGCCAGCGGCAGTGGGTATGAGTGACAGCTCTGGCACCAGTAGCAGGTGCAAGTGCAAAGTGGAACTGTGGAGTGTGGAAGCAAAGAATTTTCAGTAACCACCAGAGGCTCACCCCAGTGATAGCGACTGGCGCCCTGCCTTGGTCTGGCGCTCCCTCCCCCACAACTGCTCCACCATCTTGCTATGACAGATGCCCACCATGTTCTGCACTCTGCCGCTTGTTGCCAATGCCCACCATCTTCCACATGCGCCCCCTGGTGGTCAGAGCATGTTATAGCAACCCGTTGTTTGATTGTTGCACAGTACAGTCTATTTGCATATTAGGGTTTTATATAGAGAGATAATGGACATATTAGAGCTAGACTTTCCTGGTTCATAATGAGCACCTTGGCCAACACAAACATAAAACATCACATAATTAATTAGAGCATACATTTTTAAGCAGAAGTACCAGAGTACTCAGTTAAACAACTATTTTCAAGCCTGATCACTATCAATACATAAATATTATATATCAAGTCTGAAATTTTACATCAACTGAATGCTACTGTGCCAGAACCTAAATCCAAAATAAGAAAAGTTCTTATGATTTTTCAAGGTATTTAAAAACATCCTCTAAAATAATCCTTAGTTTGGTTGGTGGCTTGTTTTAATACACAATAGTTTATGGTCTTAAAGAATTCTGGACTAAGTTGAAACCTTGCACTCACCTTGTATTAACTGAGTGATCTTGGGCAAGGATGGTAACTTACCATATTTTTTCTGTGTATAAGATGCTATTTTTTGCCAAAAATCATTAGACTAAAAATAGAGGGTTGTCTTATACACAGAAGTCAGCAAAGAAGGGAACAAAGTGGATGCGTAGCTGCCCATGTCAAACAGTCTTCCTCTAATAACCTATTGTTAGTGACGTCAGCTGATGCCCTATTTGGAGGTGGAGGTGGAGAGTGCACAGATGTAACAGGGACCTGAGTGTTCTGAGCCCATACAGATGTTGGGAAAAAAAAGATAAATAGAGGTAAGCAATGGTCTTACTCTGCAAAATTCAAACTGAAGGTAATCAGCTATACAAAAAAGCATGGAAATAGAGCTGCGGAGATAATTTGGACCTCTTCCCACTGAGTGTATGATCAGACAGAGGAGAAAATAAGAAGAACAACTCCTTAAGATGCCAAGAAAAGAGAAGGCCTTAAGAGAAAAACCAGCAAAATGGGCAAACTTGGACCACAGGCTTAAGACTAGGATTATGGAGCGGCACCAGAGTGACTTAAGTATGTCAACAAGCTTATTCAATGTTATGCAAGAATGTTTGCAAGTGAAATGAACATTGTTGATTTACAAGAAAGGCAAAATAGTGCTTCAATTTCACGGGGAGAGAAGGGTTGGCCATGAGAACACGAACAAAGTTAGCTCAGAAAATGCCACCAGTTTATGAAGATGCTCTCACATACATAGATAGTGACTCAGAAGACAGCAGTGATACAACAGAAGTTGAAAAACTTGATATGACTAGAACAGTCATGAAGAAGAGAGCAGTGATGCAACAGAGGCTGAATAAAGTGATATGCTGCATAATATCATTATACTGCTATGTAAACATTACCTGTGGTAATTACTAAGTAAAAATGTGTTCTGTTTTATGTTTAAAATATTGATTTCTTAATTTTGGGATGGAAAAGTGTGTGGGGGGAGTGTCTTATACATGAGGGCATCTTATACATGAAAAAATACAGTAATTATCCTGTGCCTTACTTTCTCTTATCTGAAAAATAGAGATTCATTCACTCAAAAAATATCTATAGAGTGCCCATTTTGTGTTAGGCACTATTCTAACTGCTGGGGAAACAGCAGGGAACAAGACAGATAAAAAAAAAAAAATTCTCTCCTAGTGGAGCTTACATTACATTCATCACTAGTAAGGATAATTTCAGTTCCTCTCTCACAGGACTGTTGTGAGAGTTACATTAGTTAATACATGTGAACCATTTAGGACAATATCTGCCACACAGTGAGGGCTCATGAAAATTAACCATCATCATTATTTTCAACATCAGAGGATATTTTCATAAAAAAATTTCCCTTTCATATTTCCCCTAGAAATAATAGATTGAACCCAGAAATGATGGATTGAAATTAGTGTTCCATGTACATCACTGAGTCTCAATTTCCTCATCTGTGAAATGGTGACATCTGCCCTCTCCACTCCACAGCGTCAGCATGAAAATCAAATGATATATGGGGGTGGGCAAGAGTAAAGTTTAAAGTTGCATTATGATGTTCTTTTGAGTTAATAAAGTTATTGTAATAACCCAAACTGGCTACAAGCCTCCTGTAATTCATATGATTTATAAGCTTCCTATAATACACATGAAAGTGCCTTATAACTATTTTTTTTCAAAAAGGATAAAAAACAATGGAAAATAAAGTAGGTTAGGGAATAATCAATGATGGCATATCAGAAAAGCTGTCTATTTTCTAAAAACTTTTAATGTGAAACTCAAGATTTCTAGCTGTCAAGTTGTCTACTCAGAAGAAACACACTAGTCATGGAACTTTAGGGTTTTTAATTCCAATGGGTTCATATGGCAACTTGGATTTCAGCAAGACTTTTACAGCTGTAACATCTCTATATAGAAATGGCATGTGCAAAACGTGCATGTCTTGCCAGTTCATGCAGGACCAGCTCAAACAGATAGACCAGAATAGTCATCTATCTTCTTACATGATCATTAAACTGGGTGTATTTACGTGACTGACTGTTGTCAGCTCCTCTTGGAAAACAAACAAACATGGTATAAATATTATGACACAAGTAAGAGAGAGAAAGTGGAGGAGATAGAAAAGGTCACAGAAGGGGCCCCTGATATTTGGGCATGTTTTTTTCTTTTTACATCCTTCCCATTTCATATGATGTGTTTCCTAATGCACTGTGACCCCAAATATCCCAGATGAGGGAAGGTGTAGGAGAGGTTCTTCAGGTATAAAATTCTCCTCCATCATTAAGATCTGAACATAAATAAGAGAAATATAACCTGAGGTGCTGAGGCCCAACTCTTCTATTCATGGCACCAACCCATATCCTAGTCTTAACTGGCTGAAGAAAGTTACAGATGGCTGTGGCAGCCAGGTGTTAACCAGTTGAGTCCCTGCTAAGTGCCACAAAGTTGTCTATCCATACTAAGAACTCAAGTAGTTGCTGTTGCTCAAGATCCTTCAAGTTATCCACCTGCCTTTCCAGATTTCTTGGAGTCAGTGCTCAGAAAAGGGATTTTATTGTGTGTGCACAGGTTTGCTTGGTGACAAATGCCACTCAAGAAGGGTGAGGTTATTGCCAGGTCAGTAAACAGATGTCTGAGAAGGCAGTAGGAATGGTCTGACCCCCCTCTAACTTCCTGCAACAGCTTCAAGACTAACTCCAGACAACACAAACCAGCCAGCAGTTTGCCTGGACAGCAAAGAAAACTGCTTTATTCAGAATGACCAAGCATTTTAGCCCCAGAAGGTCACCGCCCTGCTGAGCTACAATCTTCTAGTGAAAGCTTCTTTTATTGAGCTTGTGTGATAAAAGATGAGAATTTGTGGCCATGTGGCTGGAGAGAGCAACACGAGAAATGAAACAGGAAAAAAAGGCAATTGCTGAAATCCTGAGCTACAGACAAGAAGGCAGGGACACTGAGGAGAGCTGCAAGGACAATGAGGAGAGCTGCAGGGATAGAGAGCTTCTGAACCCTGCTGAGGGTAGCTAGGACAGCTCTGCAGAGCAGGATCCTGGGCAAATGCCTCACATTCCTTGTGTGGTGGCAATAAGTCCAATGTTCCAGGGACTGAACTGGACTAGGCCAGTGGTCAGCAAACCATGGCTCACAGGCCACACGCAACCGACACCCCCACTTCTTGTAACGCCACTTCTTCAAAACAGACTCACCCAGGCCATGGTATTTTGTGGAAGAGCCACATTCAAAGGGCCAAAGAGCTACATGTGGCTCACGAGCCGCAGTTTGCTGATCATGGACCCAGGGCATTCCCGGGACTAGAGCAGTGGTCAGCAAACAGCAGTTCACGAGCCACATGCGGCTCTTTGACCCTTTGAGTGTTCTAATGCCACTTCTTCAAAATAGACTCTCCCAGGTCGAAAACTGACTTCTGCGCATGGGCCACAAAGTTTCAATTTCAGTTTCAGCAAGACTTTTACAGCTGTAGCATCTCTATATAGAAATGGCATGTGCACCTGCACATGGCATTTTGTGGAAGGGCCACACTCACGGGGCCAAAGAGCCGCAGGTGGCTCGTGAGCCCCGGTTTGTCGACCACTGGACTAGGCTGCTCCTTGAGCTAAAATCCTCCTGTGTCTACTAACCAGGCCTTCTGCCCTCCCTTCTTTAGTTAAACAACATGATAGTGTTTAAAAATAACTTCCGTAGGTCTTCACTCGTAGTACACTATTAGGCATGTTTTAATCTGCTACTGGGTGAGCAGCACCTCCATCCCAACAAGGCTGATGCTTGGAGGTGGTAGCAATCTTCCTTACATAATTCATCTACAGCCTCATAAAAGGAGCAGAAAAATCAAACTAAGTGAGGTGAATGGCCTCAAAATCTCCCCCCTCCCCATTTCTCACCCATGAGACGTCTTTTGGAATCAATACAAGAGACAGGGCACTCAGAGGATGATATACTTGTCCACAACTTCAGGGACTTGATTTGTGTTAATATCCCTGGCAAGTACTATCTATGTTAACTCAAATGTTATAAGCTAGAGGCCCAGTGCACAGATTCGTGCCCAGGGGAGTGGCGGGGTGGAGGGTCCTCAGCCTGGCCTGTGCCGTGTTATGCAATCTGGGAGCCCTCGGGGGATGTGGCAGTGCCCCAAGCGGCAGGTGGCCAGAAAGGAGCCCAAGCTGGGCTGGGCACTGCACCAATTACACTCATCCCAGCCTGCTGCGCCTTCCACCACCCACTCCGTAGTGCTGCCTCAGAGTTGGGAGAGGCTCCCACTGTGCAGCTGTGTTCACCAGCCATGAGCCCTACTTCTAGCTGAGTGGTGCTCCCACTGTGGGAGTGCACTGACTACCAGGGGCAGCTCCTGAATTGAGTGTCTGCCCCCTGTTGGTCAATGTGCATCATAGCGACTGGTCGACTGGTCATTCAGTCCTAACGGTTGCTTAGGCATATGTGTGTGTGTGTGTGTGTGTGTGTGTGTGTGTGTGTGTGTATGTGTATGTGTGTGTTATACATATATATGTTGTTCATCCCTATGTACAATGGTTCTGAAAGAGCCTCAAAGAAATGCAAGGTGATCTTGCAGAGTTAGAAAGTTTTGAAAGGACTGTGTTTAGTTGTATGTCCTTTGCCACCTCTCCTAAACTGTGAGCTCCTTAAGGGCAGAGGTCTAACCCTGTTAGGTAGTTCTGGAATGCGAGGTTGAAAACCACCAAGCAGGGGATCCTTTGAGGGCATGGCTTCTCCATTTTCCTTTCCTGATGGGCTAAAACAATACATGGTACAAAGTAGACACTTTAGCTAACCTATGCTAAAGCAGTAAGAAGGCTCCTCAGTATCCTTCGCAAGGGTATGATTCTAAGATGTCTAAGCAGCACTACCACACAGAGATAATGCAAATTCTGCTGTTACAGATGCTTCTAAACATAGTCAAATTTATTTTATTTTTGTTTGGATTAATCATGGCCAATTTTTATTCCCAGTGGATTCTACCCTGCCCGGAATGATGAAAGAACACCATATCCCTTGATGCACAATTGAATTGTACTCAGGAAATGGGGTTATTTTAATATTATTGTTAACTAAACATAATTAAGAATGTGACTCTTCCCAGGAAAATATAACATGACATACTCCAGAAACAAATATAAATCATAGTTTACTTGATGATTTAGTTAATTGACTCCCACCTCCCATTAGTAAGTTGAAATGAGTAGTACTTAAGGCATCTACAAAATCAACAGAATTTTTCACTTTGAATTCTGGTATTTCAGTATCTTGAAGGCATGGTGTGGTGAAAGCAAATTAGGGACATGAGCTGATCAAGAGTTGGAGTGACTCTCACAAACCCAAGCCAACAAAGCATAATAATACTCCAGACCTTATAATTCTCCATTTAGTTTTGGCTAAAACATATTGGTTCAGAGAAGAAGACTCCAAACCATGGAATCCGTTCTATGACACTGATATGAATCCATGTAAAAAACTGGTTAGGGGCAGGGTTGTATGCATACATAATATTCTTTTATTTGTTTTTAAGGTCTTGTATGTGACACTTGGTGACTTTTCATGGAAAGGCTGAGGCGCCAAGAAGAGTCGCAATTAGGAGGTAAAACATCAAGGGCCTGGCAAGGGATCCGAGCTGGCAGACCCAAAGGAAGGGAGCAGTAGGAAAGTAGTGTGGGTTTGAACTCGGCTCTGGGGTGGTGAGGAGAACTTGCTTTTTCACCTCTGCATATTAATCTACCTTCCCTTAATGATTTCTGAAAAAATGCATCAAGTATTTTGTTTATATCTATAGAGATTCCTATCCTTAATTTTAAACAACAATGACAAGTGCAATAATATACATCTAGCATAGTCTGAGAATATTATTGGAATTTTCTGGAGGAGGCTAATTAACACATAAAATTATAAGGAATTTCACAGGTATTATTGCTAATCCAACAAGTAGGCAAATGAGTAATATACATGAAATTTTACTGAATTCTTTAGCTGGAAAAAAATGAGCAAATTATTATTCATGCTTCCATGTTTAATACCATTCTCTCATAAGAATAAAATTAACATTATCCATGTTCTTTCACAAAAACAACAATGTCAATAAGCTAATAATCATGCAGTACAACCGAGGTGTATTATTTGTAGCCAAACCTATGTTAATTATGGAGGGAAATACTTGGGAACTTTAAACTGAGAATAAAAATAAAATATTTCATTGTTTCTTATTTATTTAATTTGAGATCCATGTAAAATATGTTAGATTTTTTGATATTTGTTTTTGTAGAAAAAACACACACATAAAACTCAGGTAATTACTTCAGTTTTTTAGAGCAAATGGACTAAAATATAGCAACTCAACATTTTATATACCATATTTTTATTAATTAAAGATAAATTTAAGGGATGCTATTAGGGTGTAAAATATAGTCAAGATGATTGATTTTTCCCACCATGATACCATTCCTTGTTTTATGTTTATCCTGTTCCCTCCATTCCCTATCCCAATAGCACATAAAAATATCTTGTTTTTCTTTTCCTTAATGAATTGTTTTTTAGGTTTGACATTTAACATTTTGAACCATCTAGAATTTATTTTGATATACCATATGCTACTCGCTACCTGATCACACCTAACAGCTTTCCCCTGCCAGCCTGATCACCCCTAACTGCCTCTGCTTTGGCCCCTGCCACCACAGCTTTGTCCGGTCTATCTAGTCTAATTAGCATATTACCTTTTTATTGGTATAGATAAGGGAAATTCTCTAATCAACTACAATTTCCTCCCCTTTAAAAGTGTCCTTGACTCTGTGTGGCTCAATAGTTGAGCATTAACCCGTGAACCAGGAGATCAACCATTTGATTCCCAGTCAGGGCATATGCCCAGGTTATGTATGGCCTTGATCCCCAGTGGGGGCTGTGCAGGAGGCAACTGATGAATGATTCTCTCCCTCCCTCTCTCATCCTCTTTCTGAAATAAAAACTTTTTTTAAGTGTTCTTGGCTAGTTTTATCCATTTATTCTTGAATTCAGACTTTTAAACTTTAACTCATCTGTGAAGAAAAAAAATCCATTGGGATTTGATTAGAATATTGTTATATATATAATATTAAATAACCTAAGCATTAATGATTATTAAATATGTATTAATTTAGAAAAATAGAAATCCTCAAAGTATGTAGTAGTATTTAGTGACCATCCAGAAATGTTATCCTTTTATCTTGATCTTGTTTCATGTCTCTAAGTAACGTTTTATAATTTTCCTCATGTGGGTTCTATAAATTTTTAATAAAAGTTTCCCCAGTCATTTTATATTTGCTGAAGATTTAAAAAATATTTACTAATGATACTACTGGTATATGAACAACAATGATCTTTCCACTTGATTTGCCTCTGTTTTATTTTTTAAAATATATTTTTATTGATTTCAGATAGAGGAAGGCAGATGGAGAGAGAGACAGAAACATCAAAGAAGCAAAAGAATCATCTATAGGCTGCCTGCTGCATGCCCTCTAACCGGGAATCAATCTGTAAGCCCTTGGTTCATGGGCTGACATTCGGCCATTGAGCCACAATGGCCAGGCTGCCTCTGAGTTTTAATAGTTCTCTACTTGATTGCCTTGGGATTTCTAATTAGACAATTTAGCGAGGTGAATAATCATAATTTTGGTCTCTTCCTTTCCAGTAACAATCCATTCTTTCAAAACATATTTACTGAGCATTTACTCTACAAGGCATTATACTAGACAATGGAAATACACGTGAGTAATACATATAAAAAGCCCTACCGTAATAGAGCTTACATTCTAGAAGGAGATAAAAATAATAAATTAATACATGAATTTGGTATATGAGAAGGTGATACATTTTCTGGAAAATAGAGCAAGGTAAGAGAGAAAAGGAATGCAGGAGGTGAAGGGTTTTGCGATTTTAAATAAGGTGGTCTGAGCAGACCTACCTGAATAACTCAATGAAGACAGGGAGTGAGCCATACATACATGTAAGAGAAGTATTCAAGGCAAGTATTCAATCAAGAATAAGTAGGCGTCTTATTTCCATTTTAAATTTTATTGGCTTGGCTAGAAATGTAAGAACAATTTTAAACAGAAGTGAAAATAGATCTCCTTAACTTGAAATAATTTTAATAGAAATACCTTTATGTTTTATGTTGATCATTAATTTAAACATTTATAATATTTAAAAAATTATGTCAATTCACCATATTAGCAGAATAAAGAAAACCGGATAATTAATTCAATGGTTGTAGAAAAGCCATATGAAAACATTTAATACCTATTCATAAAATCATAAAACCTCTCAAAAAACTAGGAATAGGAGGAATCTTTCTCAATCTGACAAAGAGCATCTGTGAAAACCTAGCAGCTAACATTATATTTAATGGTGAAAGACTGAATGCTTTCCCCCTAACAGTGGAAATAGGCTAGGATGTCCATTCTCACAACTTCATTCAATGTTTTGTATTAAAGGTCCTCCTTAAAGCAATAAGTCAGAGAGATAGGTGGAGGAGGAGAGGGAGGGAAGGAGGGAGGGGGGAAGAGAGAGAGGGGGGGGGGGAGGAGGAGGAGGAGGAGGAGGAGGAGGAGGAGGAGGAGGAGGAGGAGGAGGAGGAGGAGGAGAAGGGGAAAAGGCATACAGCCAGAGAGGAAGGAAGTAAATTTATGTGTGTGTGTTTTGTTCGTACGACATGATCATGTACCCAGGAAATCTTACAAAGTCCACACAAAACAAATATTAGAACTAATAAGCGAGTTCATCAAGGTTACAAATACAAGGTCACTACACACAATTTAATCAACTGTATTTTTATATATAAGCAAAAAACAACTGGAAGAGAAAATAAATTTTAAATAAACAATAAAATTTATAACAGCACCAAAAATATCAATTAGATAAGGGAACTATAAAAGTAAAATACATTGAGGGGAGACATTAAATACATCTAAATAAATATTTGAGTCTTCTTTGTATGATTAAATATTATGATGTCATTTCTCTCAAAATTGACCTACAGATTCAATACACTAAGTAAACACATGGGTAAAAGGTAAGTGAAAAAACTGAGGAATTTTTCATAAGGTACTGAGGAATACCATGCATATAATGGATCATTATTCAGAAATTTAAAAAATGAACCACCTATTGATACTGTCAAAGACATGAAGGAATTTCAAAAGGTTATGCAGAGAAAAAGAAGCCACATACAAAAACCCCTCACCTGGCAGAATGAATCAGTTCCCTCATCTTTCATTTGCCAGAATAGTCTCAGAGGAATCCAGCTAAAATAGAAAGTTTAAATAAGATCCAGTCTCTCATAATATAATAGCTAAAATGTTCAGGCTTCAACTGAAAAATCATGCACCATCTCAAGAGTAAGGAAAACCACAATTTGAATTAAAAAAAGACACCACACACAACAAACATTAACACTGAGATGACAGAAACTATAGAATTATATGACAAAGATTTTTAAGCAGCCATCATAAAAAAAATACTTCAATAAGCAATTATAGACATACTTGGAACACATAAATGAAAAAATGGAAAGTTGCAGCAAAGAAAAGACAGACAGAAGAGTCAGATAACCTTATGGAACTATAACAAAAGTTCTAAAATTCATGTCACCAGAATCCCAGAGGAAGGGGAAGATGGGGAAGAAGGTAAGGCTGAAAAAGAACTCAAATGTATAATTGATGAAAGCTTCCCAAAATTGGCAAAAGGCACAAACCTAAAGATTTAAAAAGCTGAACAAATCCTAACCAGGATAAATAAACAAAAATCCAAGATACATTATAGTCAAACTTCTGAAAACTAAAGAAAAAAACACATCTTAGAAGAAACAAGATAAAAATGACAATTTGTCTACAGAACAAAAACAATTCAAATAAAAGTGGATTTTTCATTAGAAACTATGGAGGCCTGAAGGAAATGACACAAAACCTTTCAAGTACTAAAAAAGGTTGTCATACCAGTATCCTATATACATGAAAATATCCTTCAGCAATGAATAAAAAATTAAGACATTCTTAGTTAAATAAAAATTAAGAGAATTTATCACCAGCAGGCCTAACCTTAAAAAAAATGACTAAAGGATTTTCTTTAAAATAAAAAGGGAATAATAAAAGAATATTAGGAAAGAAGAAACAGCATTAGAAAATAAAAATATGAGTAAACTAATATAATTTTCCTCTTGAGATTCCTAAATAATACTTGACACACTTAAAGCAAAAATTATAATAGCATCTGATGTAATTCCAAATGTGTATAAAAGAAATGTTATGAAAATTATATTGTAAATGAGGGAAAGTAAAGGGAAGTAAATGAGGGAAAGGTTTTGATATGCCAAACTGACAAAATATCAAACCAGCAGACTGTGTTATATAATAACCTATATTGATCACTAAAAAAGCTATATAAAGAAATACACTCAGAAACACTATCCTATCTAATAAAAGAGTAATATGAAAATTAACCATCACTCCAACACACACAAGATGGCCGCCCCCATGTGGCCACAAGATGGCCACCAAAAGATGATTGCCAGGAGAGCGGGTGATCAGGCCAGCAGACGAGGGCAGTTGGGAAGGAGCAGGCCTGTAGGGAGGGCAGTTAGGGGTGACCTGGCTGGCAGGGGAGGGCAGTTGGGTACAACCAGGCCTGCAAGGGAGGACAGTTAGGGATGATCAGGCCGGCAGGGGAGCAGTTAGGTGTCAATAAGGCTGGCAAGGGACTGATTAGGGGGTGACCAGGTTGGCAGGCAGAAGCAGTTAGGGGCAATCAGGTAGGCTAGCAGGCAGGCAGGCAGGTGAGCGGTTGAGAGCCAGCAGTCCTGGATTTTGAGAGGGCATTCGGACAGCTTTAGAGGGGTCCCAGATTGGAGAGGGTGCTGGCTGGGCTGAGGGACACCCTCGGCCCCTCCCCCACCCCCATGCATGAATTTCATGCACCAGGTCTCTAGAAGATAAATTTTAAAAAAAGTAATTCTAAAAATTATTTAAGTAATCCATAGGAAGGCAGGAAAAATGTAGAATTCTAAAAAAAAACAGAACAAAAAAAACACACATAACAAACAGAAAACAAAAAATAAAATGGCTGACTTAACTCTAAAATATCAATCATTACAACTGCAATGGTCTAAATGTATCAATTAAAGTGGATTTTAAAACCTGACACAAACAGGGACGTGAGGGCATGAGTGAGGGCATAGAGGGGCAATGGGGTGATAAGGACACATATGTTAATATTTTAATCAATAAAGAAAAATAAAAACAGAAAAACCTAACACAACTATATGCTGTCCATAAAAATTCACTTCTAACATGATATAGAAAGATTGAATATAAAAAAATGAGAAAAATATATATCATGGAAACCTTAGTTAAAAGATAACAGAAGTAGCTTTATTAATGTCAGATAAAGTAGATTTCAGAGAAGAAGAAAAAACTACCAGAGATAGAGAAAAATGTTAAAAAGGGGTCAACCCATCAAGAAGACAGAGCAATCTTAAATGGCTATGCAACAAACCACAGCGATGCAAAATATGTGAAGCAAAAATGATAGAACAGAAAAGGGAAATTGGCAAATCAACAATTATAGTTGGAGACTTCAACACCCTTCTCAGCAATTAGCAGAACAACTTGACAGAAAGGATACAGAAGAAGTCAACAACAGCAACCAACATAAACTAACGGTTATTTATAGAACACCCAACAGCAGAATACACATTCTTTTCAAGATATGTTTAACATAATATATTCTGAGACATAAAACTCATCAAATTTAAATACAATGTACAGGTGGTATATTATAGAATTATATACCTGAAATTTATATAATTAAGCAATGCCACTCTAATAGATTCAATAAAATTAAATTTAAAAATAAAACAGGATATTACTACAGATTCTGAAGGCATAAAGAAAAACAAGAGAGCTGAGACCGGTTTGGCTCAGTGGATAGAGCGTCGGACTGTGGACTGAAGGGTCCCGGGTTCAATTCCGGCAAGGGCATGTACCTTGGCTGCGGGCACGTCCCCAGTAGGGGGCGTGCAAGAGGCAGCTGATTGATGTCTCTCATCGATGTTTGACTTTCTATCCCTCTCCCTTCCACTCTGTAAAAAAAAAGAAAAAGAAAAAAAAGAGAATACTACAAAGAACTCTATACTCATAAATTTAACAACTTAGATGAAATGGAGCAATCTTTGAAGAACATGGACTACCACAATTTATTCAAGATGAAATTGATAATTTGAATAGTCCTATATATTACCATGAAAATTTAATTGCTAATTTTTAAACTTCAAAAGAGATCTCTTCCAGCCCAGTTGGTTCCACTGAAAAGTTCTGCCAAATGTTTAAAATTTTTACACCAATTTTATACAATCTCTTCCAGGAAACAGAAGATGGAACATTTCCCAATTCATTTTATAAAGCTATCTTAAAACCAGACAAAGATAGCACACACATACATGTACATACACACAAAACTGCAGACCAATATCCCTCAGAAATTTAGACACAAAATTCTATAATGAAATATTAGCAAATAGGATTCATAAATATATAAAATAAATTATATACCATAACAGAGTTGGCTAATTCCATATTCCAAGAATAAATCAATATAATCTACCATATTAAAGAAGAAAAATCACATGACCACATTGATAGATGTGGAAAAGCTTTTAAAGAATTTAACACCCACTCATGATAAAAACACTCAAAAACACAAGAAACACTAGTGGTCTGATGCATGGATTCATGCACATTGAAAGTAAATTAATTAGAAGAAAGATTTGTGTGGTTATTATGTTACTGCAAAAAATTACATGTCAAAATAGTATATATAATATAGTATTATATAATTAAAACATGTGTGCGATTAGCACCAGCAAGAGCTTTATATGTATTGCACATGTGCGA
The DNA here is from genome assembly GCA_027563665.1 of Antrozous pallidus. Taxonomy (NCBI): domain Eukaryota; kingdom Metazoa; phylum Chordata; class Mammalia; order Chiroptera; family Vespertilionidae; genus Antrozous; species Antrozous pallidus. The sequence goes on along the minus strand of CM050508.1, from coordinate 146,640,030 downwards.
ATCAATGTTTATTTTTAAATTGCCAATGTGCATCATATGTACTGCTGGTTGGCTGCTCGGTTGGTCGGACAGTCGGACGTACATACAGTCGGTCACTTAGCCTTTTATATATACAGCACATAGATAAGAAGAGAGGAGAATTTCCTCCAGTTGATGAAGATTATATATGGAAACTGGTTATAGCTATCTGGTTATTATTCTTCCTACCCTCAACCCCAGTAGACTATGATTTAGTGACTAGCATACTGAACTCATGTGGGTCTTTTATCATAACAGCTAGCTGGATGACATCAAAGCTAAAGTCTAAAGGGAACTGCCATCAGAACTTTTGTGAGGGTAAACTCATCTCATTGCCACTGCCATTAGAATTAGCTGACAAGGATTTGAATCCTGATCTCAGCTGCTTCTATGTGGGTACCAATCTGGGAGGGTCTGCTCCCTCCTTTCTTTCCTCAGCAACCTTTGGGTGATGTGGAAGAAGCACCCTTCACCCACCAGGTTCTTAAGTTTTAAAGGCACATCTTGTTGAGTGTTATTCCTTTTACTAAAGTTGCTCTTTCAGTTTATCAGAGTTTATCATCTCACTGAACTCTGTACAAGTTCCCCACAGTCTGGCGCATGAAATTGTCCAATTAATACAAAGCAGTGAGAAGCAGCCTGGGTCCTTCCTTCTTCTTCCACAGTCTCAATGCAGGGCTAGCTATCAATGCCAATGCTCCCCATGAGTTCAATTCAATTATAAAAACATTCATTATGTGGCAACACAATGTCACTGACCCTCCCCCCCCAATCCCAAGGTTTATTTGGCCTTCATGCAAATGGAAACTCTGCAAGCTCTCAGACTGCTGTTTGGATTCTTTTCTTACCCTACATCCCACCTCACAGTGCATGAGAGAAAAAAGTTATCTTATAGTAATACTACTGCAAAGAAAGAGCATCATCTAGCAAATGGGAGTTTTTTGCATTATTACAAGGTATTGGGAGGGAGGTAAAAGGATGAAGAATTAATAATTACTCTATCAATGGTTATAATAGAGTATTAGGCCAAAAGCAAGGGGGTGGGGAGTCAAAAGACCCAGTTTAGAATCAAGCTTTCACCATGAACTAGTGGGAAATTCTGGGCAAATTACTGTGTCTCTCAAGGCCTCAGTTTTGCTGCCTGTAAAATATAGATATTGACATCTATCTCAGAAGATTAAATGAAATAAAATGTTTCAAGTCCCTGACACACAATATTCACTTCCTAGGTGGTCACTAGTGATGGTCATAGTCAATTGTGTTTGAACTCAACCTTATTACTTGTCATTGTGGTAATGTACCAGGATCCCTGGTATAGGTGACTGCATCTTCCTGGAGACAAAGACTGGAGACAGATGCTTATGGAAGTAAAATTAAGTAGCATAAGACCCCACTGCTCAAATATGATAAAGTGATTAAGAATTAGGAGGTAAGGGCTATGTCTACACTCCTCATACCAAGTGCCACATTTTAAAATCAGAATATGTCCTTGGCCAGTGCCTTCATAGACCACTATGCAATTTATATGATGATTAAAAGAAGGATACAGAGTTCGTGGCCCTCACATCATAAATCCTGCAGATTTCTTCAACTTCCAGAATATAATGAAACTATGTCTGGGAAATAAGGCAGCGGACATTCCAGATAATATAGATGAAACTATAATAATTTGCTTTATTAGCACATGAAACAATATTCCCCATTATTTCTCCAAGCTCTAAAATGGTTTAGTACTTAAATTTTATTTTCTAAAAATGTATTTTCACAAACTTGAGGAAAATATGCAGCAATATTTATGAAAATACCAAGGTATTGCATTTTATTTTCCAGCACAGTGAAATAATCAGGAGAGCCAAAGAGGAAAAACCCTGCTTTGTCCCTGCAACCACTCTATTCTTCCTAAAAAGGCTAACCCATCTCTCTTCTCTGCCATCAAACAGTTGTTTGCCAGAGAGAGCTAATATCTTCTACTACTAATAATTACGTTGATTTAATAGTTCAGGAAAATGAGAGCATAATGTACTAAAGTAGACAGTGAAGGTTTGGGTAGAAACATTCTTGGAAAGCTGTGTCATATCACTAATACAAATGAGAAGGAAGCAATAATGCCTAGCTGGTGAAGACATGTGCTATGGGGCGGCTGGCACACTGTGAGCCAGGTCAGAGGTGGCTCAGGTACCAGGCAGTGCTGATACTGCGGGAGCTCTGCTGATTGCACTGGTGATGGTGCCCTGCACCTCTCTGCACTTCACTCTCCTGGGTGAAGTAATCATCTGGGTAAGTATTATGGTGAAATGAGGAGGGGTGTGGAGTCACTGAGCTTAAAAGTTCCAGAATTGGGAAAGCAGAGAAGCTCTATGGCCACACAGGCCATTGCTGGTGGGAAGAGAGATCCTGAAAGGAGGTGAGGACCACGCTGTGGAGTGATGGGTGTTTTTGACAACATGTACTTCTTCCACATTTCTGCCAAGGGCAGGCCCTATCTACCAAAGTTCAGACAGAAGGAGCTATTCAAGCAAGGTTCATGGTACCACGGTGGTTTTATAACAAGTTCACAATATCTTGGGCATTCTTCCAGTAAAATGTAAAGGCTAATTAATTCTCTTTCACTTGAACATGGGTTGGCCTTCATAGCTTGCTTCTAAAGAAAAGAAAAACAAACACACAAAAAAACAAACCTGTGATGGTGAATGAGACTAGGTTAGAAAAAACAATACACAGCATCCACCTGTCTCTCTTTCTCTTTCCCCCGACTCTATCTGTCTGATGTCCTGAGCCCACATGTAGGAAGCTAGCAACTCTGATGCCACCATGCTGGACAGAACACGTGGCAAATCCACCTGGAGATGGAGAGAGAGGTGGATGGAGCCTCAGCTGTGCCAGCCTCCAGCTGTTTGAGTCTTTCCTGTATCAACTGCCAGAAGCATAAATAATTATTCTATTCCTCTTTAAGCCATCCCATCTGAGACAAGCAAAGCGGAAACCTGAAGAAGTCGGGTGAACAGATGAGGGTAGGCCAATATAGAACGTCTCATGAGGAACTAGTGGAGAAGGCGAGTAAAAAGTTCTATAACAGGATGACAAATAAGAGGATGGAGCCTGGCTGGCGTGGCTCAGTGGCTGAGCATTGACCTATGAACCAGAGGCCATGGTTCAATTTCTGGCCAGGGTACATGGCTAGGTTGTGGGTTGGGGCTTGGCCCCAGTAGGAGTCTTGTAGGAGGCAGCCAATCAATGACTCTCTCTCATCATTGATGTTTCTATCTCTCTCCCCACTCTCCCATCCTCTCTGAAATCAATAAAAAAATATTTTAAACATATATTAGACAGACTAATATAAATCTAAATAATTCCTAAATAAGTTTGTGATATTAGTCAAGTTACTTAACTTCTCTGAGCTTCAATATATATATATGGAAAACTGTGATCATAATATTGAGTTCATACAGTTGTTGGGAAGAGTGAGTTGATAATAAGTGCTTAATTAATGATCACATGGTTATTTATGCAGTCTTTTCATTGTTGCATTCTACCACAATTAGCAGTGGTGGAATACTAAAATTCCAGTTCATGCCAGTTAACAAAGCATCCTTTTATATAGACAAGTCACCCATGAATCAAAAAATTTCCCACTGTATTCTCTATATTGTGCTAAAACTGTGGAAACTACAGAAGAATGTAGACCATAACCCTAGGAAGCCAATAATTTAAACATTCCAAACTGAGGTGACATGTTGAGCAAGTGAATTCAGCTTCCCCAGTGTCTGATGCAATTCTTATCTCCAAGTCTTGCCAAAGGGCTACAACACTGGGAAAGGCTTTCCCCACAATCCCTGCCTGCTACAGAGAGTTCTGCAGATTATACAGATCGTGAGTATTTAGCAATCAATACATTATACATTACACTTTATTTTCTAACATCTAATATCAAATATTTCTGAAACCATCTAGTTTTTAAGACAAATTTTAATTGTCTAGTTATTACACATTAAAAATTGCTTTCTGTTTCCCTCTCTTTATTGAATATGCTAATACCTTTCCCTACCCCCTCCTTTCCCCAAGACATGCATCAGAGCTTCCTCTTCTCCTCTCCTTCTCTCTTCCCCTCCCCTCTTTCCCCTCTCCTGACAGACCCCTCTCTGTGGAGTATGCCCACACATTTCCCCCTCTTCTTCCCTCAAGGCACATACCTTTTGTGTCTCCCCTCCCTCCCTCCCTCCCTCCTTCTCTCCCTTCCTCCTTCCCTCCCTCCCTCCCTCCAAAGCTCCAAGGACCCTTCTTAAAATAAAATAAAAAATAAATAAAAGATGCTTTCCATATAAGATTATAACACTTGAGTACCTATTAGTGAGATTTAAGTCTAGTATAGTGACCTAGTTTCTAATAAAGATAACAAGATAATTCCTTTGTAATGAATGAAATTGGATGATTAATTTTCCTATTTTAAGACATATTAATGAAATGTATTTTTAAAAGCGTAATAGGAAAGCAAAGTTTAATCCTAATACTAGTAAGACCACAGCATCTTAAATGTGTGTGTTCACAAACAGTTCAGATAGCCTTTGATGTGGTGCCTCATAGCTGTGCACAGAGGAGTTTATATATACTCTTCTGAAAGAAACACAGAGCTTTAATTGATCCTGGATAATTATCCAGGTCAAAGCAAAACCAAAGCTACCATGGGCTTTAAAAACTTTAGATCCACATAAATTTTGCCTGACTTAGTAAGATTGTTTCTTTTTCAGTGCTTTCCACAATAATGACTATTGAGTCTCTGCTGTTTATGAGCATCTTGGTATAACTGAGGTATTTTAAATTATTTATTATGTTTTTTCCTAATCAAGAACATGCTTTTTTTCTTTTAAGTCAAAGTATGATTGATTGATTTATTTATTTATTTATTTATTTTTCTTTCTTTCTCTTTCTTCTTTCTTTCCCTCTCTCTCTCTCTCTCTCTCTCTCTCTCTCTCTCTCTCTCTCTCTCTCTCTCCCCCTTCCTTCCTTCCTTCCTTCCTTTTTGATCCCTGAGTCAAATCTTCAATCTTCTCTGCAGTTCCAAACAATTCCAACTCCATTTTCTTTGGCTATTAGCCTCTCACCTCTTCTACTTTCCGATTTCCCTCTGAAACTGATGTGAATACCCAAATAGCATTGTGAGTTTATAAGGATCTAATAGTTGTGAGCAGCCAGAAAGGATCACCATATAGCTCTATAAACTATCCCCAGAAACTTGGAAGTTTATTTCTCATCTCTGGCTCTACACACAATACTCTCAATAGTTCTCGTCTTTGAAGGGGCTGGAGAATGTTATGTAAAACTTTTCAAACTCCAACTTTTCACAGGTCAGAAATACCCAGGGGCTCTGGTTTTTAATGTAACTTCCTTAGATAACAACAAGTTTCCGTTTTCCAATCCGGGAAGTGGATGTCTGTAATACAACATAAATTACACAGTTTCTGATTTTACTGTCTAGACACCATCAATCCCCTTAACACTACCCTCTCTGTCAAAATTCTGAGCATGGCCCAAAAACAACTGATGTCCAGCTAAACTCGGAAATATATTCCGTCCAACTAAAGCTGGCAGGACTCTGGTGAGCACATTTGAAGCCAACAAAAAGCAGGATTGGAAAATTAAGAATGGTTGGGGGAAAAAAACTAAAGAAAGGGCAAGCACAAAATCCTTTCACAAATTAACAAGGCTCCATAGCATCAAGTACTTGAAAGGTTTCCATCTCCACCTTAACCTCCAAATAAAGTAGCTTATCCACGTTGTAGATAACTACAGACATGTTTATAGCCTCACCATTCTCAGTAGAGGCTCCACTGTCTGACAGACACAAATAATAAGAAAATTAAGTGCATTCTCAAGAAAACAGCAACGCTCACCTGGATTTTTACACTCTGCTGCACTCAAAGTCACTCTCACAACACAAAAGTGGAGACTGGAGCATGGAGAAAGGAGACAAGAAACCAACTGCTTGCTCAGGGTTAGAAGGCTCAAGAATTATATAAGGATTGAAGATCTGCGGCTCTTTTCAGATCACCCAACTGCTTTCCTTGGAGCAAGCCTCCAAGGAAAATTTCCTCAGGAAAATGCTACATTGTCCCAATAACAGCAATGGCAGCCATCAATCACTGAGTGCCTACTATATGCCAGGTACTATACCAATGTTTTGTATTTATTGTTCTCACAACAGCACAGCTTTCAACTCTATGACATGTCTGCTATGAAACAAGATTCAGAGAAAAAAGAAAGGTTTTTCTTGGATCACACATTTAAGGAGGATTATTTTTGGAAATTCCAAAAGGATGGTTTGGATGATGTCTTGCTCAGATATAGCACTTTAACATTACAGAGACTTTTCACATTTTTTTTAAAATTTCATCTTCACAGAAGTCTTGAGCAGCAGGAATCACTGTCCCTATTTTACATATGAGAAGACTGAAGCTCAGGGAGACTGTGATCAAAGACACACACATTCCTGAGGAACAAGGCCAAGGGCTGGAACACAGGTGTCCTGATCTCAACTCCTGCGCTTTTCCCACTACTCAACCCAAAGTTGCCATGTGTGAGAATGGCCCTGAGAATACTGCTAATGCTAAACCATATTGAACATATAGTGTGCATTCAATTCAACTAACTTCCATTGATTACTGACTATGTACCACTAATAGAAGACAAATAGTCACAGGGGATGGAGAAAAGAAGTTCACAGATCACTGAGGTAGCCCATTGTGCAAATACTAGTAAGTAACTATAATACAGAGTGGTATGTGCTCACGAAAGTTCAGGGGACACAATAACTCTAGGAGTTGGGTGAGAGCTTCAAGGAGGAAAGACATCTGAAGTAGGGTTAGTTGGATGAATTCAGGAGTTCAGCAAGCAGACTCTGTTTTAACATCAGGAAAGAAGAGTAAAAGATGAGTGCATTGTGCAATGTAAGCACTGTGCCCAAGACCAACTGTTTAGGAACTTGACATATGTGGCTTTGCACACCAGATCATGGTCATCATATTAGAAGTGATGGCAAAGAAAGATACACAAAAGAATGAAACAATCTTTCTCTTCTTCCCAAAGGAGAGATGAACTTATCCCAACAGTTAAATGTCATCTGCAACTCTGTTTGTTAAAATGGGAAACCAAAATATTACAGCCCAGTAGAGATAGATGTCTGGGCTCTCCAAATGCTTTGTTTTCTGGTGTATCGCTAATTGGGGTTTTGGTTAGAAGCAGAGACACTCGTGCTGGGCTGTATTACTCCAGAGGGTGTTGACAAAGTTGTGTACAGGAGTGCTTTCAGGAAGAGAGAGAGTTGAAGGCTAGACTAGCTCAGCTGTTCATCTCCATTTGAACTCCACCTTTTGTCCTCTCCTTTGGCAATGTTATTTCAAAGGCATCAAGTTGGAATTCCTACCTTCTGAGGATGCCCACTACTCCAACTCTTCCTTGTGCTCCCCCTCCCCTTGGGTTCATCCCATTTCCCCGCCCTCTTTCTCTCCCGCAAATTTCCTATCACCACCCCAATCATCTATTTTATGGCTTAGCATCATGGAGATGTATCAAGTTTCTGTGTGGAAACTGAGGATCTCACATCTAGCCAGTTCTTCCACATTCTCCTTCTCTTTTCCCATTCGCCCTTTCTCTTCTTTGTCTCCACTCTCCTTGCAGCCTTTTATATTATGTCTTAATTTTCACCTGGAGGCAGGAGAAAAGTGTTCTCACTAAAGGGATATAGGGCTGACAGATCACCTTTTAACGGGAGAGGAAAAAAGGTTACCATCATTGAATTTGAAAACTCAAAGGGTAAAAAGACAAGACTGTGGTACCCAAGGCATTTTTTCTTTCACCAGTGTTCAGTGTTCAGATTCACTTACTGGCAAGAGGAAGCTGGCTATCTGTGAGACACACCCATGGTCTGTCTGTTTTACATGCTGGGCTCTGCCCTGTCCAGATTCCGCTACTCTAAGAAAACTTACTCTGGCCCTTGATTGTGAAGCATAGCTGACTGAACAATGGGCTCTTGACACAGATCCAGTTTATTCTTAGGCTGGCCAACTACCTATGACTTGGTTGCCTGGGTCAAAAATTTAGTATGGGCCCATGAGACTCCTGATTTGGAAATGTGAAATTAAGAAACTGGAAGTCTAAGTCAGATTGAAATGGCAGCTAAGTTAAAGAGATATGAGGTAATTTCTGGACCACAAAGAGGTTGAAGTTATGAGGAAATAGACATAATGAAGTAGATCCACAGAAAGAGGAGAGAACATGAGGAAAAAGACACACCATGTTCCTAACGATTCTGTGGTTTCAATTGGAGTATATCCTTGCATTTTTCCTCCTCTTTCTTGCAGTAGATGTGAATAGGTCTCTGTTGACTCCTGCAACCCTAAAAAAACACATCTGACTAGAATATAAAATCATTGACCCAATAATATGATTGGCAGTCTTAGCCTGGAGGTAGACCTGACAACTCCCTATCAAGTTCCAAAGCTTGCCAAAAATTCAAATTGAATTTGAACTATAGGTTTAGTCAGTCTAAATTATGCAAAATGTTAACCAAAAGTTGCGCTGGCCTTTGCTCTCTGGATTTTCTCATCAACAGGCTAATTCTCAATGGAAACACTGAAAAGATTTCTCCTCTGCAATACTACCTTCTTCCTTCACATTCAACCATTAAAACAAGTTGGCTGTGCCCCTGTATTCATCACTTATAATCAACCTGGGGAAGATACGGTGACCTTGTATAGTGCAATGTATTCAGCAGTAAATATCAACCAATTATGATGAGGAGCCAGAATCTTCAATATCCTTTCTTGTGAGGACATCAAGGTCTATTAGTTTGAAGTTGTTATTCTGAAACATCTATCAAATTCATGTGTTTTTTTATTATTGCTAATTCTGCCTTTTAATTCTTTCAACAACCTCTGTTTATCTTATAAAAGATAAAGAATGGCAGGAATTGAATGAGAGTTTCTGAGAATCTGGTTTATTTTAGAATTCTATGAAAGATTCATTTCCTCCTCAAACCACTGGCTTTTGTTTATAAGTGAATGTCTCTCTATTGCTCTCCTTCAATGCAAATATTCACATGAAAAACATCTACACAAATGAGTGGTGTCATAATCTGAAGAAATGTGCTGTGCATCAATAGCAGCTCCAAGGCCCCACAATGGCTTGGGACACTCTAATGACTCAAGTGACCTTTCTGCTAAAGGATTTGCATCACTTCCTTTGTTCTAGGTTTGAACTATATGGAATTACAATAATGTGAATAATTTTTCTTCTACAAAAAACAACACAAAACCCAGGAAATCTGTAAAAAAATAGTTTTGCCCTGGCTGGTGTTGCTTAGTGGTTTAGAACATCAGCCTGCAGACCTAAGGGTTGTGGGTTCAATTCCTGGTCAAGGGCAACCAATTGATGTGACCCTCTCACATTGATATCTCTCTCTCTCTCTCTTCTTTCTCTCTCTCTCTTCTTTCTCTCTCTTCTTTCTCTCTCTCTCTCCCTTTCCCTCTGTCTTTATCTCTCCCCCCTTCCCTCTATCCCTCCCTCCCTCTTTTTCTCTAAAAATCAATATTTTTGGGTGAAGATTAACAAAATAAAAAACACAACAGCTTTGATAATTGATACTATCACTTTTTAATTTGTTTTTTTTTTAAATGTATTTTATTGATTTTTTTACAGAGCAGAACGGAGAGGGATAGAAAGTCAGAAACATCGATGAGAGAGAGACATCGATCAGCTGCCTCTTGCACGCCCCCTACTGGGGATGTGCCCGCAGCCAAGGTACATGCCCTTGCCGGAATCGAACCCGGGACCCCCCAGTCCCCAGTCCGACGCTCTTCCCACTGAGCCAAACCGGTCTCGGCTCACTTTTTAATTTGTTTAATTAAACTCAGTAGGATTACCCTTCTACCAGCAAATGCCAATTTACTAAACTGTACTAAAGTCAGTTTAGTGAGAATTCCAAGAACAAATTGATTAATTAAACTGAGCCAGAAGAGTAGCATTTAGTTGATAGCTAATTATTACATGAGGTGGAAAGTGTGGACAGAAAGAAGAAGATTCAGGATGACAGTGGCATAAAAGGCCTAGCAAAAGGGACCAAACTGATGGGTTCACCCTATCATAAGGCAGGCTAGTGGGTGGCCTGACACATTTACCAGGCCGATATATGAGAAGGCTGGTACATGGCTTGTCAGTCAGTTTCAGGGATCTTCTCACACAAGGATTAGAGGTCACCCTTGAGGTCTTTTGTGTGTGTGTGTGGGGGGGGGGATCTAGGCAAGAAATCAGCAAAGGGGGTCAAGATATAAACAAATTAATGGACCAGGGAACAACTTCAGCATTTGAAATGAGTAAGGGTCATATCAGAGTAAAGCCAACAGCAGACATGAGCAGGCTAACCCACTGACCTAATGACCAAGGGGTCCTTTAATTTCCTCTGCTAATAACCAGACTTGGAACAGGACCAAGATGACTGGTAAAAACGATGGATTTTAAATGCTGATGCACAATAAGCACATGTTAAATAATATTAGTATTGCTGTTATTTATTGTGGGTAAAAGGATTAATTGAGAGAAGGTGGTTCACACACTGTGTTGGGTCCTGAAAGGAGCCTGAAAACAAGACCTAGGCACATTGAGAAACATATTTGTTGGGTGGAAGTCCAAGCAGGTGCGGCAGGCTCCAGAAGTCCAAGCTATTCAGCGGCAGGTCCGCATGGCACTTAAGAGTACAGGGGCAGGACTCTAGTAGAGGATTCTAGTCCTCTACAGAGGGGAGAGGGAATATTCATAAAAACAAAATCAGGAGCAGTAGCATGAGTATTGCATTGGTTTCTCTTAAATATGGGTAAGATTGCCCTCCCACCCCCCAAAGCAAGACAGAAGAGAGAGGAAGGATAAGCTAAAATGGTTTAGCCAAGCCATCTCCAAAGTTACTGTGTCTTAACTGTGGAGTTAAGGGATGCTGGGACCCAGAGCATACTATCCTATGTTCCCTGGTCTAGGACACAGGGAGAACAACATCCAATCGTACTCTATGTGCATTCCTACTCCCTCAACCAAAACACAGGTGCACAGCTTGCTTGTGTTGTTTCTAATATTGTGGCTTGTATTATTGTTTGTCTTGTTCACTTTGGGGTCTATGTTACTGAGTCACACACTGAGTTAGGATGACATCCACTTTCAGAATAGTGATGATCTGTGTCTGTATGTCTTATGTATTTTTTCATATAATTTTCCCTTTGACTCCACTCTCGGGAGACTAAGACTTGGTATAGTTGTACAGATGGACTTAACTGTTGTTTTCTACCCCCACAGAGCAATGGAAACTTGAGCTGGGACCATTCCCAGGAATTTCTGTTCAGACTTATTCAGCATGCCCTCTGGTGTATTGTACAAGGTCAAGGTTCTCCATGGGTTGCTCAATTATTTGGCAAGGAACCCTGCCAACAAATATCAAGCCCTGACTAAATGCATGGCTGGAGACACTGGTCAACCCCTCTGTGAGTCTGCTGGCTGGGGAAGGTTTCTGGGCTAGCCTCAGATGAGAGTTAGAGGGATGAGTCGTTGTTGAGCTGAAACCTATCTTCTTGGTGCCCTCACCAAGATGGGTCAGTTGTACCTCAATGGCATCAAGCCTGTGCCTGTGGTATTTGTATCAATATGGTCTGACTACCCCAAATTCTCTAATGTCTAGCATGCCTTCTCTATGGTATAATGGCCAAATGCCTGGGCTTCAGAATCAGAAAGACGTGGATCAACATCTTGGCTTCACTACTTAGAGACAATTTGACCTTAGGCAAGTCAATGTAACCTCTCCTGAGTTTCCCCATCTGTCAAATGGAGGCAATTGTATGGGTGAGATGAAGTGAGGAAAACAAAGGAGCATGCATAGCACACAATTAGTGATGGTCATGTGTGTTCTTGGAGCCTACTTAGCTCCCACACTCTATTTACAGAGTGCATATTCTGAAATAATTAGTCTCCTATGTCTCCAGGAGTTCCATAAACTAGCCAGTCCCTTAACATGTGTCACTTCTGTAGATCCTGCTGTCAAAGTTCTGAAAGCCATGTGAGGCAGGCTAGGGGCTTCTAAGGGCTGGTTCTAAAATTGTGAGTCCAGGGACCCATCTTTAGAGGCTGTGGCAGGTGGTCTGTAGCCCAGTTCCTATGGGTGCTGAGTTTAGTGGTCAGAAGTAGCTACTACCTAACACCCACAACCATGATCCTCACAGAGTGCTTTCACATTCATTCTTCATTTAAGCATAGCACAACAGATGGCAAATGAGAGCAGCATGATCCTGTTTCCATATGGGAATCCTGCAGTCCACAGCAATCACCCATGAGCCCTCAGCTGCACAACTCTTAAGTAGAGGTTTTAAGAGGAGAACTTCAGGTCCTGCTCAATGCCAACCTCCCTCTTTACTGCCTGAGGGAAGATCTCTAGTGATACTGTATTAGGCCAGTTATTTATCATTTCTGATCAACAAACATTTATTGCTTACCCTTTAATAAGAGGTCTTAAGAACTGATATGATACTCAGGCCTTTCTAGTTAAGGTCTCATTCACTTTTTACAACCTTTTGAGGGAAGTCATTTTTTTTCCTTTGCAGCACTTACCACTGTTTTTAAGTACACATATATTTGTGATTATTTATTTTATTTTCTGTCCCCAATTACACCATACTCTCTGTCAGGACAGGTGTTATGTTTACTTTATAAGTTTTATATATAGGAGGCACTCAACAATGACTGCTTGTTGAATAAATAAGTCGTGTTATCCTTTGTTTCAGATGACAGAACTGTGCCCAAAGGTTATTTGCCCAAGTTCACCTTAGTAATAAGTGGTAGATTTAAGTCTTTAGAGTTAGTTGAAGCTTTCTAGGAGTACCCTCTTTCTACCAGGGTCCCTCTCATAGGGTTTTCAGAGCTTAGTGATCATAGTATGAGCGACCCTGATCAAATGTAGTCAGTCAGAAACATCAAGAATACGCTGGTCATCTCTAGTCCCTAAATAACAATGTTACTACTGTTACTATGTACAATCTATTATTTATCATAACATTCCTGGTGTAATCACATTTGTTTGGGGCATCACGGTATTCAGTACATCCTGTTCTTCAACATCCTTGGGAAGCAGGCAGAAATATATTTTACTGGAAACTGAAACCTGTTAGTTGCCCATGATGATGTAACTGAGAAGTGGAACCAAGACTCAACTCCAGGTGGAATTTTACCTCGCAATGTAAGAATTTTAAAGTTCTTAAAAATGGAAAACCTATTCAATGAGTAAAGAAGTTGGAAATGTGAATTCAGATCTAATGCCCATATACAACCAGTTCAAGATCAAATGCTGAATTTAAAGGCGGAGATCCTATTCACTCAGAAGGTTGGACGTGTGAAGAGAAATTACAGAAAGCGTTGTATCTTTTGATTCAGGTGAGTGTGATGACTTACTCCTAAAATGGTGAGGTGGAGGGAAGGCCAGTGCCCCACATCAGATCTGCCTTTCGGGTAGCACAGGTCCTGGGGGACTGGCTCCAGCGGATGTTTTTAATGCTCTTCCCAACTTCCTGGCATGTTTCAGTAGCGGCAGCACAGGAGTCCAAAATAGAAGAGCCATGAATCCTAACTGCCAGGCAGAGTCTCAGTGTCTGGGTAGGCTACAGCAAGGCCACAGCCAAAGGAATAAAGGTCTCCAGGGAGAGAAAGAAGCAAGAAAAAAGCACAACTTCAATCCTGAGGGATTTAAATGACTGCCTCTCGAAAGACAAGAAAGCATGGTACTGCTTTAATGCACATTTAATGCATCTAATCATCATAACTAAGTCACAGGATAGCCAAAACCACACTAGTTTTTACAGATGATGAAACTGAAGCCCTACTTGCTCCAGACCACACAGCTAATAAGCAGTGGGACCACAATTTGAATTCATAGTCTTCCTCTTCCACCCCTCAGGGCACATTGGAAAGGAGGAGAAACCACAGCTCAGGGCATGTCTGTAAGGGAGTCAGTCTGCCTCCTGAGTCACTCTAAAAGCATGTGTCTCCAGATAGTAGGCTCTGTGAGAGAGATACACATGCTGGGAACAATGACGACTGAGGTACCTGAGATACTGTGGCACTTCCAGTGACTACGGATTTGAGGAATGGAGCAAGCTGAATCAGATGCAGGTGGGCAGATTATGGGGAGCAGGGGAAAGCAGATTCAGTAGAAATGAGGCTGGAGTCAAAAAACATGAAACTGTCCTGGACTCTAATGTGGCCCTTTAAAAAAAAGGTTTTTATTAATTTCAGAGAGAGGAAGGGAAAGGGACAAAGTGATAGAAACATCAATCATGAGAGAGCATCACTGTTTGGCTGTTCCTGTATGCCCCCTACTTGGGATTGTGCCAGCAACCCAGGCATGTGCCCTGGTCCAGAATAGAACTGTGACTTCCTGGTTCATGGGTCAATTCTCAACTGCTGAGTCACGCTGGCCAGGCTAATGTGGGCCATTTAATAAGAGGTGCACTTTTTGAACACCTGCAATCCTGGGGTGTAGTAATACAACATCATGATTCTGTTTACAAATGACTATATCACTTCTAAGGGTACATAAATACTCTATTGCATTTATGTGAAGGAGTCCTTGATATCTGAATAGGTCTATACATGAAAAGAACCTAAGACTTTCCACTTATTTTTTCTCCACCTTTCCACTGTTTGTTTTTCTCTTCCTCTCCATTTCCTGCATTTTGCTGCATTTAGGTGAGTGGCTTTACCTTCCTACTAGGCGACAGCGACCAAACTGCCCATTTGCTTAATGAAAGTCAAATGCCTCTGACACACACTAAAATTCAATTGATCTGAAAACAGCAACGATTGACAGCAAAAGCTAAAATGATGGCATTTATTTCAGTCTGTACTGGTCTCCTAGATAAGTAAATTTTAACGACTATGACACACAGTGAGGAATACACTTTGCATTTGGAATCCACAACACAAAAGGGAACATGTATATGTATAAACAAGACAAAGATTACATGAAAAAACACAACAGGTTGTTGTGTAGGTAATGCACACACTATGACATTTTAAATTTGATTCTAATTCATCTACAAACAACAAAACAAACAAAAAAGTGGAGAGACCCACTAGGTTGACTTTATGATCCACTTACCAGTTGAAAGTTGTAATTTGATGATCACAAACCACGCCCAGAGGACAAACTCCTGGTGTTATAAGAACACCCAGCTAGAGGGAAGCAAAGAAGGGTAAGGAAGCCCCAGGAACTGAATCCACTCTTTCTCCTCCGTTGACAGCCCCCAAAAAGGGTGAAATGAAGAGGAAGGTAGTGTGACATGGAGGTGATCACAGCCCAAAAGAGCCCAATGGAAAATGAAAATTCACTTAGAAACATAATTCTCCTGGCTAATGGTCCACCAGAATAATGTAACTCAAGAATCCCACTAATCATTTTTGATGAGCCACATTATTACCAAGCATTATTCGCAAGAAAGGTAATGTGAGAAAACAGATTTTATCCAAACCTGATTTAGAATAAGTATAAATTATTCTGTGTGTGTGTGTGTGTGTGTGTGTGTGTGTGTGTTTAAAACAGGCCACAGGACGGTAGCTGTTACATTTGTGGAATTTCCTGTCATTAGGCTGACCTCAGGGCAGGCAAGTATTTCAGGGAGCGTGTCCTGAATCATAATGGAGCTCTCAGCCGTGCTGAGGACAGTGAGCTATACCTTGTGTGTTTTTGTGCATTTACTTTCAAGAAAATGTTCTCACTGAAATCCCTATTACTCCTCTCCCTCACCAACGAGGTCCTCTCTGGGGTCCAGTCAGCAGCAATATTAATCCTCACTTTTCTTGCCAACCACTCAGAGGCTTCCATTATCCAGCTCAGTGCTCTCAAAGAAAAAATTCAGACACTGACATGACAATCGCATTACCCATTTCTTCTCATGCAATTATAGCTCAAAGATGCACAATCCCAAGCCCTTTTCCTACCAACACACAATTTCTCCAGTCCCAGCCACTCAGTGTCTGCCTCTATCAGTAATGTCCCTTATAAAAATCTTCAAAGCCCTCCTTTTGCGGGGGACAAAAGAACACGTGTGAGGGAGTACACTTCGCTCTTAGTACTAGGTTGCTCAGCTGTGAAAATCAGATGCTCTGTTTCCCTGTAGACATAAAGCCACTCATTACTAACCAGTCAAATACATTGTTAGAATGAACCCCAACCTGCATGTCAGTCCAAATGTTTCATACTTACATGAGCACCATCAACCATCAAATATTATTGAAATAAGTTCCTTGGGGAATAAAATTAAATTTCCATTGGGCACTATTCCATAGAGGCTTAAAAATGGATTTCCACCTATTTAGAATTGCAGAAGTGTGAAGGAAAAAAAAAGATAAAAACAGGGTTTTTCAGGGTCTCTTCCTAGGCCTCTAGACAGTGGTCTGAGCATGACACAAACATTATAATTGTTTTAGCACATTCTGTGTTTTGACACATTCTGGGACTCTCTGAACAACAACAACAAAAACATGTTCTGGGTTTCCATCGCAACCCCAGAGTTCCCACAGCCAAATCCTGACCTCGGACACTGAGGCTGCCAGTAGGAAGAACACAACCCATCCTGATGGGAGAGCTTTAGGGTGTGCTGCTGCTGTGAACCTAGTACTCTCATCAAAAGTGAAAGTGATGCAAGTTGAGATGGAAACTATGCTTTCCAGTCTGAATCCATGTAACCTTTCCTTAACTGGTGTAGAATGTCACCAATGGAGAGGGAGAATCAGCTTCTAGCAAATGGTGAAGTCCACAATCTTCCTCGTCCTCATTTATTTTTTTCCTGGATAAGACAGTGCCCAAACAGCCAGAATTACATCACTGTAAGGAGTGGAAATCAAGCATGACTTGATAGACATTTGCAATTTTGGTTATGATTCCCAGAATGCACTGGGAAACGGGTGTGGCCCCGAGTCTCAAATGTCTATGAAGAAACTCAAAGGCGCGATATGTTTGAAAGGAGATACTGTGGGTTCTCAGTCCTTTTTTTAACCATGACCCAGAGTAGGAAACATATTTTATATACTTACTCAGTACACATACAAAAATATATACACAAATGAAAAGGGTTTCATGAAACAATACTGACCCAATTATGTTTCTGTGTACTTAGACATTTTCTATTGGTTCTATTACAATAAAAATAAATGAGCTGGTAATAGTCCACTAAATTGATTTCATGACCCCACTATAGTGAGTGGAAAACAGCGATTTGAATAAAAAATAACACAGAAACACACAACTATACAAAAAGCTTTGTCTTGAAGCTGTGCTCTATTCAGAGATAAACTACTTAAATATAGGGATAGTTTGGGAAGCTTGAAGATCAGGGAGGCCTAAAGCTTTCGAAAGATTTAACTTGAGAGTAACATGGCAAAAAATGAAGAAATCTATACCCTTTTGTACTAGGGCCCCTCTCTCTTCCTCCAGTTTCAGAGAAGGGCAAACAGGAAAGGGAGGGTCCCTGAGGAGGAGTAAGAGGGCACACCAAAAACAAGAGCAAAAACAGTTTGAGTATCTCAAAATAAAGTACTTGGTTTAAATTTATCCACATAAAACTCTTGAACTGAAAAGTATGTTTATATTACAAATGACCTAAAATATGACCCAAAGTCAAACTACAGTTATATTATTCTTTCTTCATAAAATGATGGTTCATTTATGATTTAAAAACATATTAAGAGAACAAAATGGATGTAGTATTTTTTTCTATTATCTTGTGACTGTACCAAGATTATTTAATTAACTAATTTTAGGTTTTCTTAATCATTTCAGGCTAAAAATGAATATGCTTTACACAAGCATATCTGAAAGTTTAAAAAAAATTATACATCAAAATTTTACTGTGTTTACAACTCTTAATTTGTATGCAGCTTACTATAGGAAGGCTACATTGAAATAGGTGTCCTTTTTTGTGTGTGTTTACTCAGAAACATAACTTTTTGTAGTTTTGGAAGACCAAAGTTCTTAACTTTTGAAAATGAAACTCAATTTTGGAGGGTGGGAAAGAAAGAGATAGAGGAAAATGGAAGGGAAAGTTCCAGAAATGGAAATCAGCACACATATATGGAGGGTTTATAAGAAAGAACGTCCCTGGGCAAGTCAAGACTTTCAGTTTTAACAGAAGACACAGCTTATAGCACATACCTTGGACCACTTGCTCTTCATTTCTTTGAGTCATTGATTCACATTTACTACAGAAACATCAAATAGTAGATACTGATGAAAGTGACTTATGATGGTAGCAATTATGTGGGTCTAGGAATCATGCTCTTTCAATGGCTTTTATTTAAAGTTTTCTATAGGAAAAATTATTTATCAAATGTGTTCTAATGCACAACTTTTGAAATAGCAAATTCAATTTCATTTCATAATGGATTGTTATTAATAAAGCATGGATTTATATGAGTGGTTAATCAAGTAGAAAAGCATAATGTCTTAGGTTGAACAAAATTCAATATTTTTCATTCATCAAACCACAATCCCACATCATGAATGTAAGTTATCATAACTTTCCCTTCCATTTTCCTCTATCTCTTTCTTTCTTTCCCACCCTCCACATCCACCCCAATACACACTGAGGTCCAAAGGCAACTATAGCATCTCCAAGCTGAAAAGAATATTACATCATATCACTACAAAAATCAAAACCAGTGTTCTCTTACCCCTAAAACAGTGTTGTGTTCCTAACATGCTGCCTTATGTAGCATACACAAAATGCAACCCCTAATTACAGATTCACTCTGCACTTGGTTTTTATTAGTGTGAGATTCAATGGTGTCTACTGCCAAAATGGAGATTTGTGAATAAAAACACCATTCAACATCAAATAGAAAATAGTTTTCCCTTACCTGCCTTTGAAAGGGATAATGTTATATACAGCTGACCATAGAACAACACAGGTTTGAACTGTGCGGTTCCACTTATAGATTTTTTTCAATAAATATACAATTGGCCCTCTGTATCCCTAGGTTTCAAATCCATGGATTAAACCAATCACAGACCAATATTTTCTATCCTATAGTTGGGAATTTGTAGATGTGGAGGGTTGACTATATGCATTGTTCTAGGCCATCTTATAAAAAGAATTGAAGCATCTGTGAGTTCTGGCATCCCCAGGTGTCCTAGAATCAATCCCCTGCAGATACTGAGGGATGAGTGAGTTTTCAGGAAGTCAAAAGTTACACATGGAATTTTGACCACTCAGAGGTGGGTCCCTGCCTTACCCTCACATTGTTTACATATATATACCTATATATTACAGATGCCCGATTTGCCTGACACATCCTAATGTGGTAAATTTTGACCGAAGGGAAAATAGTACTGCCCAGTCAAATGACATTCTATAAACTCAAGAAATGAGTCTCAAACTCAGAGTCCTCTCTAGTAGTTGGTTACACTGCTCCCAAACTGTGTTAGTGAAGAATCCTGGAAGGGGTGCCAAACCCTTCGGGAGTATCTAATAGGAGAAAAGACGGGAGTACAGTTAGAAATGGGGTGTACTAGGGCCCAAATCCCTCTACCCCCAAAATAGGAAATATGGTTAGGGATGTGGTTTTATTGGTGAAGTTAGAACTGGGTATCCAAAAACCTCAGAAATCTGAGAGGGCACAGAGAGCTTTTTGTAATCCTGTATCCTTCCAAACATTGATGAAGTTAATTCTTACTGTACTATCACCGCTTCCTATCTTACAATGCTCTCTACCTCTGCAGGCTTTCTATCTCTATCTTTGCCTCCCCCTGGTTACTTCTAGCTCAAAAATTGCTTCTTCTGAGAAGTCCTGGTGTCAGACACACCTCCCAGAGTTTCCATAGCACCAGACAGAGTTCTGTCATAAAACCAGACCTCATGCTCTATGAGTGTCTGCCACCAGTCTGCCTCCCTGACTCTGAGGTCCTCGTGGAAAACAGTAGAATCTAATTCATCTCCATCTCCCCAGCACCAAACATCGGGTCTAGTAAGTAGTAGACAGTTGCTAAATACAAATGCACAAACGTATGTTTTAAATGCACAGTCCTTTAAAAAAGTTGTTTTTACTGGTTTGAGAAAGAGGGAGGGAAGGAGGGAAGGAGGGAGAGAGAGCAAGACATCCATTTGAGAGAGAAACACTGATCAACTGCCTCTCGCATGCACCCCAACTGGGATTAAACCCACAACCTTTCAATGTATAAGGATAGCCACCTGGCCAGGACAAGAAAGCACAGTCATTTTTAATCTTACCTGGGAATATTTTTTCTACTGATTTTTAGAGAGAGGGGGAGGGACGAAGGAAGAGGGAGAGAAAAATTGATTTGAGAGACACATCAATTGGTTGCCTCCAGGGAAAGAACCTTTAATCCAGGTATGTGCCCTTAACTGGGAATCAAACTCACGACCCTTAGATACGCAGACTAATGCTCTACCACTGAGCAATACCAGCCAGGGAGAAAGCACACTGATTTTTAATGCAACCATGGCACTCATAAGCAAATTAGAAAACTGTAATATTTCTTAAACAAAATAAAAGCAAATATATCAAGGCTATTTTTTTATGAAAGCAAAGGTTTATTTACTTATGCATCTTCAAATCAAACAAAATACTGAAATATTCATCTTCATTGGAATGACAACAACTTACTCTGGGATGCCTAGACATCTGCAAAATGGGGAGTGCTTAAAAGTTGTATTTCCCTTAATTTGCTAACCCAAACTAAGTCACGTTTGTCCACATGAATTTGCTGGGCAAAATTAAACCAAGCCTGTAATAATTTGTACTATCTTCAAACTCTGCTGTGCTGATTTCTCTGATCATATCTGCTTGGGTGATCTAGACATTACTAGCCAAAACAGGAATCTCAAGTCTGGTGATTTATGCCTTTCCATGTGATGCTACCATTCCTTCTGCACTCAGCTTCAGGAAGACAATGTGCGTTTTCACATATTAAAATATTTGACAAAGACAAAGTGAACGAGGATGGCATTACATGCATGCATCTTTTAATAGAATTTGTTGTCTGAAATTACTCCTGCTTGTCCGTCTGCATGAAAAGTACCTGTTTATGAAATGAGCCTAAGGACTCTGACAGATTTGATACCTGATACCAGTTTAAGGACAGCAATGAAAGCCAACTTCAAAGGTCAGAGGAGAATTTTGATGGAACAACAGGGATTTAGTTATAATAAATAAATATTTATTGACTACTTGGGGTGAACAATGAATGCACTATGTTTTATGTAAGACATAACTAAAGCCTTCTCTCTCACTAGGTTTCCATTATTTTATCTTTAATTGTGATACCTCTTGATTAGGGGGAAGAACTCTACCACATGTCCAGATCTCCAGTCAGAAAACTAAGCTTTCAGAAGCGGGCACCGATTTTAATATCAAATGCCATAAAATAAGTAATAACCAGCACTCACTTTTCAATCATGCATCTCCATATTTATACTGAGGCTCATAAGAGGCCATGAATAATTTATTTATGATGCAAAGGCAGAGGAAAGTAAATCTATTTGTTGAAAAATCTTTAGATTTTTCTGTGTTGCGGTTTATATTAATGGATGGATACCTACCATTACTATAGTAAAATTAATTGTGAAGAAATCCAAGCTTAAGGATTCACAAACTTGCAAAATCAATTTCCCAGCATATCTGAATTATAAGGGATCCATCCCTGCCTTCTTAGTCTTATAATGATTCTCTAATGACTCTAGGAATCTCTGCAGAAAGCTCATTTTTGCTAAGCGTATCTAATAGAACTCACTCCCTGCTCATCATGTTCTTTATTTCAAGGCTTTCAAGATCAACGGTACGAGAATAGATTACATTATTGGATACATCCCATTTTCCAGGATGCATCAACTTCCAAGTGCTTTTTTGCCAAGGCCATGTCGAAGAGCTGAAAAGAAACTGAAAGGGAGCAGTTATTCTAACCAGTTGGAGGTGACACTTTATCAAGAACCGTTAATCCACTGCCATGTGAGGAGCTTCCAGTATGTTAGCTTTCCAACCTGGTGAGAAAGTAATTCCTAATTATGGTTTATGGTAGTTTTCTCACCTGAAGTGAAACAGAAGTTTTAGGAAATGTGTGTGTTTAAAAAGTTATCATCCAGTCGGCTGGTAAGACACAACTATGCACAACTGTGCCTAAGCAATTTTGGGGTTTCGTGTAAATGACTGAATTATTTTTAACTAAATTGAAAAAAAAACCTACTATAATTTATGAGAGAAGAGACTCTAAAATAATTCATTTAGTTAATATCCAAGTTATATTACATATTATTAGTGTGTGAAATGGGATTTTGTTAGTTACTTTATATTGATTTAACCTTTTGTTAGGATTAACCATATCTGGGAACAAGAATTTCAAGCAAAAATGACCTTTGCATTCTTATGAAAACCTCATTTCTGCCACTTATTAGCTATGTGTGACTTTGGACAAGTTACTTAACCATAGTCACCTGAGTTTCAGTTTTCTTATCTTTTCAATAGAGCTAGTAGTTATTAGCACCTTGTGGGATTCACACAGAGAATTTAGGAAATGTTAGACATGAGCTTGATGTTCTCTTGCCTCTGGGATCAGCATAATTATACTTTTTCCTAACCAAAGAACAAACCCAGGACTAAATAGGTATGTCTGAGGAGTCAAGGACCCCAACAGAAGGGTAATTTCTATTCAAATATGTATTTGCTCACCTCTTCCACTTATGTTCCCATGCACCCCTTTCCCACATCTAATTTAACTTTGGGAACTTACTACCTTGTACTAAGCGCTGCCTTCTTCGTAAAGACGTCCCTAACAATGCAAATGCTCCAGGAAAGGATAATTAAAGGCATTACCACTTTATGTGTGTGGTTTTTCTCCTAGACAGAATATCTACCTGGGAAAGGACAAAAGAGCTGTGAAAGAAGGACGAAAGGGCATAGGATATATTTCACAACTTGGCTTGAATAAGCTCTGCCAATTAATCATGTATTAGGCACTTAAAAACCCTCTAGAAAGTAACTGAAGAAAGTGGTATTAGTAGTTGCCTTTGTGGAAAGAAACTGGGTAGTCAGGTACAAGAATGGGGTAAGGAGGGCTAGACAAACTTGCAATGCAGATATTCTTGTGCCTTTTGAATATGGTACTTCAGGCATGATAATCTATTCCAAATTTTTAGTTAAAAAGACACACCCCAATCCTCACAACCTGTCACTTATCTTACTTCATCATTTAGATATTTGTTCACAGAACTTGGACATTTAGAAGTTGACCTTTTTTCTTCTACAAAGTAAGTTGAATTCATTTAAAATACAATTGGCTTATCAAGACTTATGTGTTTGTTTCCAAAGTATTAAACATATCAAAATATTCATGTTCCTGAAGATACATTAGACAATTAACATTTGATGATTTATTGTATATACAATTTTTTCACTAAAACCGGAATTTCCGGAATTTCCTGCAGACAGAGCATGTGTTTTATTAACCTTTGGAGGCCCCATTGTGGCAAACACAAAGCTTTTGCAGAAGGAATACTTTCTTGAGTTCTGTATTTGTTCCTTTCTTCCAAGGAAGAAAAGTCATTATTCATAGCATGATGTTTTGATTAAAAAGGGACTTCTCAGAAATTTTATAAAAAAACAACAAACAAACAAACAAACAAAAAACCACAAGAGGCAGAGAAAAGGAAAGGACCCCAACAGAAGGGTAATTTCTATCCAAATATGTATTTGCTCACTTCTTGGTTTGTAATGAAACTTTTGTGACTCTACTGATTGGGGATGCTTGCAAAGACCAAATATGTCATAATGAGGAAAAAACTAAGGTTGATCTAAAATCATGGACATATCTGTTAAAAAATATGTTTGTTTATGACTATTGGGTGCAAAGCCTTGGGATTAAAATGTTGAACAATACAGACATGCTCCATGCCCTCACAATTTTCATAATAGTGAGGGAGATAGAAAGGTAAACAGGTGATTACCATGTGGTATGATAAGTACCATAAGAGTGAGTGCAGAAGGTTAGAGGTGCTCATAAAAGGGAAAGTGATGTCTAATATTACAATGATTGGGACTAGAACTTTAGAGTCCTGCAAACATGAGTTCAAATCCTGGTTTCCCTGGTTTCAATCTATAACCTTGGCCAATTTATTTAATCTCTCTAAGTCTCAACTTCATCAACTTTAAAATAGGAATATTGCTACGTTGAGTTTAAAGGATTGATGTGAGCATTCATTGAAATGCATATCATAAATCTGACAGCATGTCTGGTAAATGGCAAGCACCCAATAAAGGTTAGCTAATAATATTAATGGTAACAATAAGCTGAGAACTGAAGCATGAGTACAACTAGGTAAAGTGGAGGAGAGGAAGGACGGAGATGGTCCTGGGCAAAGGAGAAATGCATACCCAGAAAAACAATATGAGGCGCCTGGGATGAGGTCACAGGTACAGCTAGAACTGGAAAGGCAAACTGGGCTAAGCTCATGGGTCTATCAAGTTCATTAAAGGCCCCTGAAGACTTTTAATCACAGGAGGGACAAGATCAGATTTGAGTTTTAGAAAGACCAGATTGACCAGTGTGGAGAATGGAATGAAGCATGAGAAGAGAGGAGGCAAGGGGTTCTGTGATAATAATTTTAAAATAATAAAAGAGTAATATGTAAATTAACCATCACTCAGCCTCCCCACAAGCCACGCCCATAAGCCAATCAAGAGTGAGTATGCAAATTAATTCAACCAAGATGGCCACAGCCACGAAGTGAGCAGAAGGGAGATTTGGGTTTCCCTGGTGATGAAGGAAACCAAGCTTTCCACACAAGGCTACAAAGTTTCAATTATAGAAGATAAATCCCAGAAACCAGGGCCTCCACTTGGGTTGCTGGGGAGCATGGCCAGCCTACAAACCACAATAGGCCCCTCGCCCAGGTCACCCCATGCCCCAAAGGAGCCCCCACCCTGATCTAGGACACCCTTCAGGGCAAACCAGCCGTCCCCCAACCATGCACCAGACCTTTATCCTATCTAATAAGAGTAATATGCAGATTGACCATCACTCCAACACACAAGATGGCTGCTCCCATGTGGTCAAAGATCCTGCCCCCATGTGAACAAAAGATGGCCACCACAATATGGCCAGCAGGAGGGAAGTTGGGAGGGACCAGGCCTGCAAGGGAGGGCAGTTGTAGGCAGTTGTGGGTGACCAGGTGGCAGAGGAGGGAAGTTGGGGGTGACTGGGCTTCCAGGGAAGACCAGTAGTGGTGGTGGGGAGGACCAGGCCTGCAGGGGAGAGCAGTTGGGAGGACCAGGCATGCAGAGGAGGGCAGTTAGGGGTGACCAGGCCTGCAGGTGAGGGCAGTTAGGGGCAAATAGGCTGTCAGGGGAGCAGTTAGGCATCAATCAGGCTGGCAGGGGAGTAGTTAGGGGATGATCAGGCTGGCAGGCAGAAGCGGTTAGCAGCAATCAGGAAGGCAGGCAGGCATGCAGTTGGGAGCCAGCAGTCCTGGATTGTGAGAGAGATGTCCCAGATTGGAGGGTGCAGGCTGGGCTGAGGGACACCCCCCGCTTGTGCACAGATTTCATGCACTGGCCCTCTAGTTTTAAAATAATGCCTTGGCTGTGGAATTTCACAGTTAGGGAGGCAGATGTCACATTAAAATTATATATATATATATATATATATATATATATATATATATATATATATCTCCAATAAGGGCCTTAATGTTGATATTAGCTAAATAGCATTTCATTCATTCACTTACTTAACAAGCATTTGTTCATACCAACCAGGACAGCAAACTTGTGCTCTGAGAGATTCAAAGAGAGCTAGTTACTCTGCATGGCCTGCTTTCCAGAAGCACCCCATCCAAAATGGCTTGGCTGGAAGGTCTGTTACTCTGGAGATCCAGGTCATGAGCAATGGCAGAGACCATACGCCAGCAGGAAACTCAAGCTGGGAAGTAGTGCTACATAGCAGATTAGGAGAGAACCTAAGGTGTGAAGATGACTCCCCGTCACCTGGTGCACATTAGACTTCTTACTACTCTGGAAGGAGTAAACCTGCCATGGAACAATAACCAACATTCATGAAATGCCCTGTCCTATAAATTTCAGGTGGGTTAATGAATTCATTACAACTCTATGAAATAGGTATAATTATGTTCACTTTACAGGTGAGAACACTGAGGCAGGAGACACCCTCCCTCTCCTCTCCCTTCTCCCAGGAAGGTCACAGAATTAGATACAGTCTGATGTTTTTATCCACTACACTATGCGGCCTCTGGCAGTAGACCACCAGGCTGACATATGAATAAAATCAACTTAAAATGTATACCTCAGCAGTCTGACCAAGAAGAAAAATCACTGCCCACTTTAGTATTAGGAAGGTCAAAATTTGGAAGGTTGAATGATAAGAATATAATAAAATGGATGATTAAATATGTGACAATCTCAAGAGGAATTTGTACTACTATGCTCATCAAATAAGTATGATTTTTTAAAGGATTTTAAAAATACGTTTTATTCTTAAATACAAACCTCAGCTCTGCCATATGGCCTAGGATATTTTAGAAAGTATTCCAAAGGAGTCCATGCTTACCACTTTAAAACAGAGGGGGTCACCTCACAGACTCAAAGATGGAGAGGTGTGGCAACGGAGATAAAAGAGCTAAGAGAATGAGATCTGTTATTCTTTTGGTTTTCTGCTAAGATAGGGTGACAAAAGCTAATTATCTTACTGCCAAATGAATAAAATACGCTTATTCTCTCAGAACATGTATGGTTCTATTAACCAGGTAGTGAAGCATGTTGTAGAATAAGCTCTAGGAGGCATTTGCAATATGAATTGAATAAAGGCAAGAGGGGGGGGGGGGGGAGATCCCTAACCCTCCAGATATAAAAGAAGCCACCAGCTTTTTGCAATGCCACTTGATGCCAATAGCAACATAGCGTCTTCAGCCCTAGCTCTCAGAGGGCAATGAGAAGAATCTCAGGCCAGATGGTATTTTAAAATCCAATTTCACTCTACTTGTCTCTTCCCACCAGCCTACCTTGCGTTTAAAGCGATCACAGCCATTTTCACAAGCTGCAATATTTTAAAGTAGTCCCCATCCCTTGAGAACACGAAAAGCTCTAATTGTTATGAGTTCAAAAATATTGAAAATAAAATTATGCAATTTGTGAAACAACTATTTCTAATCTCACAAACACACACACACACACACACACACACACACTCAAACACACACACCAAAAGCCGAAAGTATAGCTTTTCAACCTTGCCTATTTCATTCTCACATTTGACTCCAGTTTGCCAACAAACCATTCTCCTTTCATTCATTCACTTGGAAGTCCCTTCCTGAGGACTGAAAAGTAACTTGGGACGCCCTAGGTCTGTAGGCACCAGCACCCCGTTAATTCATTGGGCCCGCCCGACTCCCAGATCCAGGCAGAACTTGGAGGGTCCAGTGTCACCACCTGGCACTGCCCCCCACCCCCAAGTCTTCGCCCAGCCTCCACCAGCCCGCCCGCCTGGAGCGGCACCCTTCCCTGCCCCCGTCCCCTGGGAAACACTGTGAGTTGTATATTGTCATCTCCGCTTTGTAATCTTCACAAATAAAAATGCTTGTGAGATGGATTCCCCACCCACCCACCTGCTCGAGGCGCACAACCACACTCCTCCGGGTCCTCTCGCCAAGGCGCCCCAGCTGCGCCAGCCCGACCGCGGGAGGCGTGAACAATGAACTTCTCTCTCTCTCCCAGACTTGCGGTTCACACCCTCGCCCCCAAAGGGAAGTTCCGAACTAGCCCGGGGGCCAATCCCGCCATTCCCGTGCCACCCCGGCCCGGAAGGTAAGGGGAGGACCCCGCGCGCCCCCGGCCGCGCCCCCGCGTCGCCGGGCGGGCAGTTACCTCCTTCCTCCGGCTCGGCGCCCCGGGGCGGGTGAGGAGCGCTGTCTCCTCGCACACGACGGCCACGTCCTCCACGAACACGCAGTCCGGGAGGCTCTCGTCGGCCGGCAGCTTCACCACCTGCAGCCCCAGCTTGCTGCCCAGCACGTCCACGTAGAGCTGGTGCTGCCGCTCGGCGCGGGCGAAATCCACCTCGTCGCCCTTGGCGCTCCTCAGCGCGTGCTGGCACAGGGACTCGGGCAGCGCCCGCACCACGGCGTGGGTGGCCCGGCCGAAGGCGGCGGGGTGGCTGAGCGCGGCCATGGCTCCGGGCGGAGGGAGGCTCCCACGGCGGCGGCGGCGGCGGGGCGGGGAGGCGAGGGCGGCGGTGGGGGTGGCGGCCGCGGCAGCGGTTCCTCCCGGGGAGGCGCGTGCCAAGCCTGCGAGCGCCCGGCGGCTCCCGTCGGCAGCCAGGCACAGCGGTGCGGAAGGCGCCCGCTCACGCCCCGAGCTCTGCCCGCGCCACTGAGCATGCCCAGAGCTCGGGGCGCCGGCCCGCGCGCAGCCCGCGCCCACCCCGCGCTCCCCGATGTGCGGCAGCCCCAGGGGGAGTGGGAGTGGCGAGTCCCGCGCGAAGAGAGGGGTTGGGGCAGGCGGTAAGCCCCGGAGGTGGGCGCAGGTCGGGGGCACTTCGGCCAACAGTCACCGAATCCGGATCTGACTGTACCTGCGTTCCGCCCCAGGTGCACACTCCGCACCTCCTCCTAGGAGAACTTGGGGAGCCAGAGCGACTGGAGGGCTTCTTGTTGGTCAGGCGGCAAACGATGGAATTATTTTGTTGGTTAGATACTTTGACCGCTTTCCCTCCTCTCCTGTTTATGGGTCTCCCAGAATGTCTTCTCCCTTACCCTCACTCCCCACCCCCGGTTCTTAGGGTGAGAATCTGTCTTCTCACGCGAGTCCACAATACCTTGACTTTCTTTGCAAATGACCCCTTTCCCGCACGTGAGACTCGATATGATTTTTTAAAAATATTTCTTCCAGTCTTTGAGAAAAAGGAAGAGTTCAAGAAACCCATACAAAGAGACAAAAAGAGACATAGAAACTCAACAGTGTTTCAAGGACAATCCCCTCTCCCTGACGGTGTGATTCTGGCACGTTTGTTTGAAGGGCCAACAGCGGTAGGGAGGGAGGCAAAGACCAAACGTGCTTTATCCAAAAAAGGCATGAGCTCACCTTGTGCGGTGCTATGCAGCATCATAATTCTTGTCATTGCATGAGGGAAGGGGTCCCCAGCCTTCTTGGCCTGCACACCTCCCCGGGATTCCCGTGGTCCCTGTGGAGGGCTTCTTTTACCATAGCCCTCAGGAGATGCCTTTCCCTTCCTTCCATTTTCCCCTCTCATATATCAAGGATTAAATAACCCATGGGTTCTGCTTTTGTTTTGTTTTGTTTTGTTTTGTCCTTTTTTGAAGGAAATATCCACTTCAAAAACCAGGTTAGAACTATAAAATAATCTCAGGCGGGGGGGGGGGGGGCGAGGAAAACATATGCACTACTATTAAATATAAGTTATATTGTAAATAAAAAAATTGTCTCAGGCAATAATCTTTCCTCATATTCTGCAGAACATTTCTAATTTAAAGATTGATTAGATCATAGAACCTCAGATTTGAATGGGATCAGGGAAACCCTCTCATCCAACTTCCCATACACATGTTCTTGAATTACAGCTAAAACATCTATGACAGTGATTGGACCTTTACCTTGGACATTTTAAACCTCACTTACTTACAAAGTGTATTTTACTTTTGAAGAGCAATATGGTTAAAAATGTTTTCATTTTGGGGTTATATTCCACTCGTTCGAGTTCTGCTCTTGGCATCACCTAGCATTCTCCTGTCTGAAGATAGTTAGGATATCCTGCCTCATGCTCCTTCCCACCCACTATCCTGACACCTTCCAGGTCTTGAGCCTTAACCACCAAAAAATAACTAGTGATTTGGTTTCTAAGTCCCTTCAACATTCTGGTCATCTTCCCTTTGATGAAGGATTACACCAGTAATCCTTTAAAATCATGGCGTCAGGAAAAAAACAAATGCTTCCTGTGTGGTCTGGTGCCACACAGACGACAGCAAATCCTTTGTTCCAGATGCCAGGCTTCTGTGAACACTAATATTGTATTTGCTTCTTTTGGTGGGTTAGGTGCCAAGGACCAGGTCATTATAGCCTTCTTGCCAGAACTCTGATCCCAGTTTTTTAGGAAATAAGGGTTTCTAGGAGCAGATCTACGATGGTGAGGATGGTGAAACAGTGGTCCCAACTGAGCCCAGAGAAGTTGTGATATGCCTTCTTTGCCCCTCCCAAGGGTAAAACAAATTTATCCAGGTGAAGTGGCATTTCTTACCATCATAAATTAAGGGTCTTAAGAGCAGGACAGCTCTAACCCTGACCCTGGGGAATGGACCAAAAGGAAAATAACCTTTCTACTAGGTTCTACTTCTGAAGTACAACTTAAGGGGACTCAGGCTGCCCTATTGGCACCAATCTAGTGTCAGAAATCACTGAATGGTATCATCATCGACAGTGCGTTTCGACTAATGCTACAGGTAAAAGTTGACCCTTGTGCTGAGCTTGCCCAGGTAAAAATATGGACACTTATTCACTCCTTTACTCAACATTAAAATAAAGCTCCATCTATCTCCAGTTTTCCTCCATAGCAACCTTAATTCATGCTGTGCCTTGTTAGTGCTTGAATGCTTTGGCTGACACCCAATACCCTGAGCCTCACTACGAACAGAGTCCTGTATGCAACTGTGGGCTCATTTCAGCTTTGCAGCCAATTAAAACCTGAAAGTCTTTTCCTAAAAACCGATGTTAACCATATATAAATTGGGTTGCTGGGTTTTAAAGTGTAAATTCACATTATCCCTATTAAATGTTACCTGCTTCATTCCAGCTTGTCTAGTTTTGATTCTGCCATCTCGTGCATTATTTATTACCTCTCGTTTTGTGTCATCTGAAATTTGATAAGTATGCCTTCTGTCTCCTATAAGCAGTTGTCAAAAAGTGTTAGAATGTGTATATTGGTGAAGAGAATAATAAAAACACCCACTGCAGTAAATTATAGTTTACATGCCTTCTTGCCTGAGCCAATGAAGGTCTGTTTTTAGGAAAATGGATTTTATTGAGCCTAGTATATTTACAAACTTATTTCCCAACAAATATTTATTGAAAATTCCCAAAACATTAACACCATGTTATGCACTTTAGAGTCATAGCAAGAAGCATAAAAACATGATCCTTGACCTTGATGAGCTCACAATCTCACTGGAAAAACAAGACATCCAAAATTAGAGCTATGATATTATAAGAGGCAGAGAGGCAAGTAAATGCTACAGGAAGTTGAGGGAAAGAAATCACTGTGGCTGATGGGAATGGAATAGAACTACTTGAAGGCAATTGGACTTTATTTAGGCATTGAATAATTTTTAGAATGTAAATAATTGAGAATTTTAATGAAAACTATGTATTAAAGCCAGGAACAATAGATAGATCAGCTCAATTCACATATGTATCAGTTAAGGTAACTCTAGCTGCTGTAACAAAACAAACTCCAACACATTATAATGGCCCAAAATTGATAGAAGAGAATCTCTTGTTCATGATTGTTGTCTCACTCTTCTCCAAGCAACATTCAGCCTTCTTCCATTTTGTGGCTCCAGCTCTTCAAAATTTGGCACCATGCTCACCATGCACACCTTCCTCAAGCAGAAAGAATGGGAAAAAACATATAGTACCATGTGAGAGACTTAATGGGCCAGGCCAGGTAATGATGCACATCACCTTGCTCACATTCCTCTGCTGGAACTTAGTGGCATAGCTATAAAACCACAGTGAAGGTCTGGTAAATATAGCCTCTGTGGACCCAGAGAGAAGATGAACCAGGTTGGGAGAATAGCTGGTTTCTTCCCCAAAATACAATGGGGAAATAAAGGTGGATAGGTGGTCTAAGCTTTCATCACTTGAGCCATGGAGACACCTGGTATGGAGAATGAGTGTAGATTCTGGAGCCAGACTGTGGGTAGAAGCTTGGTTTTCCTATTTTATTATTGTATTATCTTAGGTCACATAACAGCTCTTTGTCTCAGTCTCATCTCATCCATGAAATGGGAAACAATGAACCATTATCAGTAATGTTAAATCAATAACTAAAAATGCAGAGGAAAGTGCTTATAGTCCCTAGCACCTAGTAGGTGTTATTATCCCTTGACAGGTTTGAACAGAAAGCTTTGAACATGATTTCCTACCAGAGGCCAAACTACATATCCACATTTACTGAAGTATCAGAGTCATACAGGCGTCCTAATGCTGTCCAACAGAACCTGTGGTCTTCCTAAATTGTATAATAGATTCAACCCATGTTTACTGAACCCATTTGTAAATGACGATGTGGGTCAAAATGCTCTGTCTGCTCTTCCACACATTTCAAGACCTTTGTGACTAATTCCCTGTTTAATTCCCTCTCTTTGAAATACCTAGGGCTGTTTCTGTTTTCCTGGCTGAATACTGATGGATAGGGAGGCAATTTTTCTTTTTCCTTGGTAACATTGCTGGTACCTACATTGAAAGTCAATTTTAGATAACAATTAAGGTTTTAAGAAACATTCTTGCCTTATTCTTTTCTTATTCCATTTATAGCAAATACAATACTTACTTTCATTGATGATGGGTGTTTGGGGTGGAAATCCTGAAGGAGAATGAGGACTCAAGGGTGTCCTTGTCCATCCCAAGGGCTAGAAGTACTGGATCAATAAGCACTATAAGTCTGCAATCTGACACTAAGTTCTAAGTGTTCCCACATGAGAATCATTAAATTTGGCACAAAAACCTTTACTGTGACAGAAACCGATTATGTCCAAGGAGTGAGTGATGTTTGACCAAATGAGCAAGAATTGGGTTATAGACAAGGAGATGGTTGGTTTCAGGATAGCCAGGGCTCTAGTTCATAAAGTTAAGGTATATAAACTCCTAACCTCAGAGAAAAAAACCAAGATGGCGGCATAGGTAAACACCTAGGCTTTTGCCCCACACAACAATTATGAGACTAGAACTGAAGGACAGAACGGACACTGTTCAGAACCACAGGAAGGCTGGCTTACTGGAAGATCTAAAACTGGAGGGACAGAGAAGTGCACACGGATAATCAGAGTCTCTGCAAAGCCCAAGTAAGATGGAGACTCGGGTGTGCAAGAGGACAGGGTGTCTGAGCCTGGCAGGGGTGCTCTGGCGGAAAGGAGACAGGGGCTCCGGGCTGCGCTGAACCCAGTTCGGTTTGCACTCAAAACCCTGGGGAACCAAGCCCTTACAGGGAGAACCTGGATTGTGGGCGGAATCCAAGGGGAAGAGCCAGAGGTGGACCTCTGTAGGCATGTGCTTGAGTGCGTGCAGAGGGGACAAATGGGTGACTGGCTGCGTCTGTTAGGAGAGTGGACTCAGGCCAGAGGCGGAACTCTGGGGGCGCACGGGTGCTCACAGTGAGGGCTTTCTGCTGACTGTGTGGCTGGCATCTGGCGGAAGGGGAAAGGAGTTCCGATTGCACTGAACCCCGGTGCCAGGTGAAAATGAGATTCCGCATCCATTGGGGACTGGACGTTCTGGTGGCAGGCAGAGCATGATAGCACCTTTCTCACAGAGGTGGCTGCAGCGATTGCCTGCAGAAGCTAGGACCCAGCCACCTCATGGGCCGGGGATGACTGGAAGCCAAGGCTGTCAGCTCCACCCTGAAACTCCGCCCCACCCAGAAACTTTGCCCCATCCAAACCGAGCACAGAGACTTTGGCAAGTTTTCAAGTCCAGACTCTGAAGGCTGTCTCCTAGAGTAGACACAGCTGATCCTCACAGTCAGTTGCCCTGGAGGTCAGTTCCTCCAAGTGATACCAACAATAAACAAGACTTATCTGCAACAAGGCTGTATACACAGTCCACAAAGGAGTGCACCAAGAGTGTATACCTCAGGTAACAGAGGAGGCCGAGACACCTAGCACACAAAGCTACCCAACCAACTCAGGGAAGCAGTGAAAATGGGGAGAGAAAGAAAAAGATCACAAACAAAAGAAATGGAGGAAAAGAAATGACTGGATATAGAGTTCAAAACCACAATAATAAGGTATTTCAAGAGGCTCCTAGAAAAAGCCAATGAGCTCAGTGAGAACTTTGAGGATACGAACAAGACCCTCGAGGAGATGAGCGAGACCCTTATGGATATGAAAAAGGACCAACTAGAAACTAAACATACATTGACTGAAATAAAAAATATTTTACAGAAACCCAACAGCAGACTAGAGGAATGCAAGAATCAAGTCAAAGATTTGAAATACCAAGAGGCCAAAAACACTCAACCGAAAAAGAAAAAAGAATCCAAAAATTTGAGGATAGTGTAAGAAGCCTCTGGGACAACTTCAAATGTAGCAACATCAGAATTATGGGGGTGTCAGAAGAAGAAAGAGAGCAAGATACAGAAAACATATTTGAAGAAATAATAACTAAAAACTTCCCCCACCTGGTGAAAGAAATAGACTTACAAGTCCAGGAAGTGCACAGAACCCCAAGCAAAAGGAATCCAAAGAAGACCACACCAAGACACATCATAATTTAAATGCCAAGAGCAAAGGACAAAGAGAATATTAAAAGCAGCAAGAGAAAAACACTTAATTACCTACAAGGGAGCACCCATATGCTTGTCAGCTGACTTCTCAACAGAAACTATGCAGGCCAGACAGGAGTGGCAAGAAATTTTCAAAGTGATGAATAGCAAGAACCTACAACCAAGATTACTCTACCCAGAAAAGCTATCATTCAGAATTGAAGGTCAGATAAAGAGCTTCAAAGGTAAGAAGAAGCTAAAGGAGTTCATCAACACCAAACCAGTATTATATGAAATGCTGAAATGCATTCTTTAAGAAGAAGAAAAAGGTGTCTGCTTCAAACTAGAGCATGGATGGAACTGGAGAACATTATGCTAAGTGAAATAAGCCAGTCAAAGAAAGATAATTATCACATGAACTCACTCATTTATGGAATACAATGAACACCATAAACTGATGAACAAAAACAGATCCAGAGACAGAAAAGCACTGACTGTCAAACCTCAGAGGGATGGTAGGGGAGGGCGGGAGTAAAGGGAAGAGATCAACCAAAGGACTTTTATGCATGCATATAAGCCTAATCAATGGACATGGACACCAGGGCGGTGAGGGCATAAATGGTGATGGGGGGAGGAGGGGATTGGAAGGGGTAATGGGTGATGAGGACACATATGTAATACCTTAATCAGTAAAGAAAGTAAAAATAAAAAATAAAACTCCTAACCTCAGTTTCTTCGAATTTCATTTGGAAATTTATTCATTAAACAAATAATTACCAAGTACCTGCAATGTGTATGATAGAGGAATACATAAAAGCAGTGACTAAGGCATCATGTACGTGACTTTGACTCCTGCCCTTCCAGCATTCTAGTTGTGTGAAGTTGGTGTGCCCCAGACCCATGCTCCATTATTTTTGTTTTGCTCTAAGCCTTGGAGGTCTGACCTTCATGGGCTGTTTCACTTGAGATCCCATTATTGTTGATTTTGGCCAATGGGAGATGCTTGCAAGAGATTGGAGGGCTAGAAGAGAGAGAGTTCAACATGCTAATTCCTCTCACTCCCTTCCTGCTTTTTCATGGTTCTAGCAACAGCTGCATGCTTCTATAACTACAGCTTCTGTTTGGTAACCCCTGTTTTGTAAGTTACAGAACTACCTACACAGAAATAAGTAGCACATATTTCAAAGTCCACTTTTAAGCACATGATAGTATGAATATTTTTAAAAGATGCAAAAATAGGCAACTCAACATTTTTGGAAAGAGCATTTGGCAATACTTAGTGCACAAGGAGACTGTGTGTGCATGGACCATCCACTCTTAACAGCTTCTCAAAGTGTTTCCTGGCATTGCAAATGCTGGCATTCTGAATGTTGATGAGTAGCTGCAGACCTGATAGATGGATCTGACATAACAACCATCAAGTACATGTTTGATGTAAAGATATTGTTGAAAGCAATAAAGCTAGAATTCCTGACTTTTATTCTCTGGAAAGAAGTAGCCAATTTTCTACACTTCAGCTTGAACTGTTTAATGATGTTCTTTGAATTATCTACATCTAGGAGTGGTAATGGCTTCCCATTTTTGCTAGTCCCTAGGTACCCCAACATCCCTCGTTGATTTGCTTTATCCTGCCTATACCTCTAAAAGTATATCCTTTTATCTTTTATTAAACATTCTCTTCAAAATTCTGAGCTGAGCCTGCCCAGTGTGAGTCAGTGGATTGAGCGTCATTCCATGCACCAAGAGAATGTTAGTTAGATTTTCAGTTAGGGAACATGCCCAGGTTGTGGGCTAAATCCCCAGTAGGGGATGTGCATGAGGCAGCCCATTGAAACCTTTCTCTCTAATCAATCTCTCTCCTTCTCACCTTTCCTTCTCTCCAAAATCAATATGTTTTTATTGATTTCAGAGAGAAAAGAGAGAGGGAGAGAGAAATATCAATTATGAAAGAGAATCATTGATCAGCTACCTCCTGCATGCCCCTCACTGGGGATCAAGCCACACCCGAGGTATGTACCCTTGACCAGAACAGAACCTGGGACCCCTCAGTCAGTCCTCAGGCTGACACTCTATCCACTGAGCCAAACCAGCTAGGGTAAAAAGCAACATTAAAAAAATTCTTAGCTGAGTATGCAATTTGTTTTTATCAGGAGCCATACTTGGGTCACTTGAATTTATGTGTAATGTGGGAGTTCCAATACCTTGCTTTCTGAGTTGTGTTGAGGCTGAAATGTGACAGCATGTACAAAAGGTCTTTCCATTGCCCACCAGGAAGCATTCAATTACTAACCACTAATATTAATAGCTATTATAAGTTTAGTGCCAGGCCTTATGATGAATACCAAAGTTTCCACCTGCCTCTGGGTAAAATGCCCATTTTATTCACTCAAAACATACTCATGTTCTTCAAATGAAATAAAGTACCTGCCTCAGTAATGGTCACACTATAAGCACTCAGTAAGTGCTCTCAGCTCTTCAGAGCTCAGCCTTCTCTTCCCCCACTCTCCTGAACAAGCAACATTTCTCTTTTTAGAATTTCTGTGACACTTTCTCTATTCTTCTCTTATGCTGCTTATTACTTTCTCTTAGCAGTGTAATAACCCATTGATTCCAGAGTCATTAATTTTATTACAACCACATTAGGGGCTAATGAGATCATCAAAGTATATTGGAAAGTACAAAGAACTGTATAAAAGTATTGAGTTTGAATGACAAGTTTGTGATGGATTATGATACTATGCAGAGGTTAGTGTATACCTAAACTATTAAAATCCTCACCTGAAAATGTTTTTATTGATTTTAGAGAAGAGGAAGGTATGGGGAGAGAAACTTCAATGTGAGAGAGAAACATTGATTGATGGCCTGCCTTACACATTCCAACTGGGGATCGAACCCGCAATCTTTGGTGAACAGGACGATGCTCCAACCAACTGAGCTACCTGGCCAAGGTGTCCTAAATTTTCATAATTCTCTCTTTCCTCCCCCCCCCCCCAATTTCTCAGAGCTTTTTGCAACCTTATTTTAGAACAAGTATTTTAAACAAAATTTTTCTTACCTTTCATATTTTAAATAGTCTAAATGAATAAAAGAAAAACATTCTTTACAGTTGAAAAATATATATATATGCGCGTGCGTGCGCGCGCGCGCGCACACACACACACACACACACACACACACACACACACACACACAAAGCACACATTCCAGAGCTCTGATTAGCCCCCTTCATTTTCCTTATGAAATTAAGTAACTTCATTTCCTTATGAGAAACAATGAAATGTCAGTTTTGCAATACCAGGGGATTTTCATGTTTGCTTTTGTGGTATCAACCCACAATTGTTTTAACACTGCATTAGACACACATGTTCCAGGCATCCTCCCTCCTGCTTTCCTCTTTTACATCAGTGGCATTGCTCTCTCCTGCTCCTTGTTTTATTGCTTTTAAATGTTGGTGTTTCCTAGAGTTCCCTGGCTTCACTATCCCTTCCTCTAGCAGTACATGCTCCCTTCTGTGGGTGAGCCTATCTGGGCCCATGACTTCAAATACCATGTCCATCCTAACAAAGCCCAAATCTTCATTTCTGGTCCGGTGCTCTTTGCTGAGTTTCAGAACAGCCTAGAGGATATCCCTGTTTGTCCCCTAGTAACTTCAAAGTCAGTATGTGCAAAGCTACATTCATTGTGTTGTGTCCAGAATTGCTCCTTCTCCCCTTCCATTCTCTCTTCTATTCACACAGAGAATTGCTCAAGCCAGTAATCTAAGTGTTATACTTAATTTCATGTTCTCCTTTGCCTCCACATTTAATCACTCATCATGTTCTGACAGGTTAATCTCCTCAAAATGACTCAAATCCCTCCATGTCTCTTCACCCACTCTGCCACCACCTAGTCTGGAATATAATTAGTAGTCTCCTGGATTATTGCAACAGCCCTCCTATCCAGAGCGGTTTTCCTAAACTGCAAATATGACCATGTCATTTTCTTGTTAAATCCTCCAGTGGCTTCTCAGAACCCTCAGAATGAAGTCCAAAAGTCTTACCGTGGCTCACAAGAATCCCTTTCCCATCCTCATTCTGGTCACTTCCCCATTCTTTGCACATGCTGTTCTATAAACTTGAATGTGGTTGACACATCCCTAATCCTCCTTTAGGACTCAGTGAAGGCATCACTCCTTCCAAGAAGCCTTCTCCAGCCCCCTGCATGGATGTGACACATCTGTATCTCTGTTTACTCTCATCACACAGCACTGTATTATTTACTAGTCTGAGGAGCAGACAGACACATTTTATTGCTGAATCCTCATTCCAGGTATTCAGAGAATGGCCTAAAGCAATGGATGGCATTCACCTCTCCCTACTTTCATCATCCCACCTTCATAAGAATGGGTTTCAGTTCTTACAAAATAAGAGGATTATACCAAGCCCCCTTCCAGCTCCAAGAGTATGATTCTTTTGCTCCAAATCCCTGTTAATTGCCCTGGGGTAGTAAGAGAGTTCATAGTCTGGGTTTGAGTCCTGGTTCATCACAGCTGTGTGACCAAGAACAATTTGCTTAACCTTTCTGAGCTTCAGACCCTCATATATAAAACTGGAATAGTGATCCCAATCTTAGATGGATATGAAGAGGATAAAATAAAATTAAACAACAAATGAAACATGATTTCCCTATCCTTCCCAATAGTTATGATAGTCAATATTTAGATAGGCTTTTGTTCAAATCCTCCCTCTACCATTTATTCCACACAATCCTGGTTGGTCATTTTTATACACAGAGCTTTAATTTTCTTCATTTGTGAAAGAAAAATGACACTACCTTATCTATCCTATCAATAAAAGAGTAATATGCAAATTGACTGTAACTCCGATCAAGCCATGCCCACCAGCCACACCCATCAGCCATGCCCATCAGCCAATCAGGAGCAAATAAACCCCAACCAAGATGACTCTGGCCACTGAGAGCAGGAGAGAGGCTTGGGTTTCCCCGGCAATGGAGGAAGCCAAGCTTTCCGCATGCCCTTGCTGGCCTAGGCCTCCACTCAATGCTACAAACTTTCAATTATGGAAGATATATCCCAACAGAAATGGTGGCAGCCATGGAGCTTGAGGGAGCAGAGGCTAGGGTTGCCTGGGCAATGGAGGAAACCAAGCTTCTGCAGCCCTAGTGCCTAGGCCTCTACTCTAAGCTACAATGTTTCAATTATAGAAAGTAAATGTCCCAACAGAAATGGCTGTCACCACAGAGCAAGCAGAAGGCTTGGCTCTGCTCCAAACTACAAAGTTTCAATTGTAGAACATAAATTAATCCCAGATCCCAGGGCCTCCACTTGGGTCACTGGGGGGATGCGGCAGGACTGCAAACCATCACAGGCCCCTCGCCCAGGCCTCCCCATTCCCCAAGGGACCCCAACCCTGATCCAGGACACTCTTCAGGGCAAACCAGCTGGCCCCCACCCATGCACCAGGCCTTTATCCTATCGAATAAAAGAGTAATATGCAGATTGACCATCACTCCAGCACACAAGATGGCTGCCCCCATATGGTCAAAGATCCTGCTCCCAAGATGGCCACCACAAGATGGCCAGCAGGGGAGGGCAATTGAGAGGGACTAGGCCTGCTAGGGAGGGCAGTTATGAGCAATCAAGCTTGCAGGGGAGGGCAGTTAGGAGTGACCAGGCTAGCAAAGGAAGGGAGATGGGGGCAAACAGGCTGGCAGGGGAGCAGTTAGACATCAATTAGGCTGGCAGAGTAGTGGTTAGGGGGTGATCAGGCTGGCAAGCAGAAGCAGTTAGGGGCTATCAGGGTGGCAGGCAGTGAGCAGTCCTAAATTGTGAGAAGGCTGTCCGATTGCCTGTTTAGGCCCGATCCCAATAGGATCGGGCCTAAACAGGCAGTCAGACATCCCTAGAGGTCCCAGATTGGAGAGAGTGCAGATTGGGCTGAGGGTCATCTCCCGCCTCCCATGCATGAATTTCATGCACTGGGCCTTTCGTATAATATAAAAGCCTAAGTGGCCACTCTAGCATTTGACCAATAGCTATGAGATGCGCTGACCACCAGGGGGAAGACACTCAATGCAGAGGCATGGAAACATAGAACAGACTGATAAATCTCAGAAGGAGAGGGTGGGGGAGGACAGGGAGAGATTAACCAAAGATCTTATATGCATACTAGAGGCCCAGTACATAGACTCATGCATTGGTGGGATCCCTTGGCCTGGCCTGCAGGGATTGGGGTGAAACCAGCAGTCTGACATCACCTGAGGAGTTCTGGATTGTGAGCAGGCATAGGCCAGGCTGAGGGACTCCACCAGTGCATAAATCCATGCACTGGGTCTCTAGTGTGTTATAAAGATGAATGAGATGATCCATACAAAGCTTTACAACATATGGATCAAATAAGCACTCAACAAATATTTCTGGCTTCTGTGATGATGGTAACATCATTTTCCTCATTATGAATTTACTTTTCTCATTCTTTGTTCCAGTTATGTATTATTGCACAATAAACTGCCCAGAAACTTGGTGGCTTAAACCAATCATTTAATTTTGCCTATGATTTGTGGATCATTTGGAAAGGGCTTGTCTAGAGGGTTACCCCTGATCCACAAGAAATTGGTTGAAGCAGCTGGATGGAGGATTCACTCCCAAGATGACTTCCTCACTTACATCTCTTATGCCTCAGTGTTCCTTAGCATCCTTCTCTTTCCACATGAGTCTCTTCCTCCAGGGCCACTGCAAGTGGTTTGAACTTCTCATAACATGGTTGTCTCAGAGTAGTTTGGTGGTGAGCTTTCCAGAGATGAGATGTGGAAGCTGCCAGGACATGTGAGGGCTGCACCCAGAACCAGCTTGGCATCTCTGCTGCCATTCTGTATTGGTAAAGGCAGTCACAAGCCTGTCCAAGACTCAAAGAGAGAAGAAACAGACACCTCATGATGAAAGGAGTGCCCATCATTAATTAGCCACACGCTCACTCTCCAAATTCTGTTATTATCCCAGGATGGCAGTTCTATAACTGTTTCAGAAAACTTACTTTACATTTCTGAGGTTTTGCTAAACTTCTCTGAGTTAAAATCAGGGCCCATTCATTTACACAACTAGTACTATTTACTGACTAGTGAGAGGCTCTAGTACTGTCTAGGGGAAAAGAGATAGAAAACAAATAATCATATAATTAAATACTTATAACTAAGTGCTATAAAAGAAAAGAACTGGATACCTGTGCATATTTTAGTAACAAAAATTCCACATATTTGGTAGATCAAGGAAGGCTTCCTGAGGAGGTGAGTTTTGAGCTGAGACTTATAGGATGGTCTTAACAAACCAAGTTATGTATTAACTAACATTGGAGAGAACATTCCAAACCAAGTAAATATGTGAGCAGAGGCAAAAGGTGAGAGGGAGCTTAATGTGTATGAGGAAATAAAAGAAAAATAATGTGCTGCAGCTGGAAAGTGGGTGATATTGTGAACTTTGTTTTGAAAGTGAGCAAACTGAGAGAGCCATGCTGAGAGCCTTATAAAAGGTCAGGGCTCCACCAAGCATGCCTCCCTAATGATGGGCATTTGCTAATGATAAGCAACCTGCCCTCTGGCCACTTCCACGGTTTTTTACAACCAGAAGAGCTACCCCTACAAACCTAAAGCTGCTTTATGGGAGAGTCATCTAGACTCAGATAAATCACCCTAAGAAAACATTATATGCAGAAAATACAACAGATTCTGGTGGTATTATAGATAAAAGTGTAATTTAAAGGTAAATCAAGACTAACTCATGCCAAGATTATCTACTGCTTTAAAAGTGATATGTGATTCACACCACTATCTTCATTGCATATATTTTAACTTTTATGTGACAGCTAGAGGAAAACGGTAATTTATGTTCATATAGATCACATAAGTAGCTACTTACTAAATTTTCCAGAATTCATTTAGACACCTCAGCAAATCAGTACATGCATTAATGTAAAACACTGCACAGATGATCTATAATTTACTGGTCTAGGAAATTTTATGCTTTTATACCTTAGTAATATATAGACTACAGTTTTCTGTTCAGTTTTTAAGTTATTTTAATATATTTATTATCATTGGAAAATTAATTAATTATTCCCTCTGCCA
The DNA here is from genome assembly GCA_027563665.1 of Antrozous pallidus. Classification (NCBI taxonomy): domain Eukaryota; kingdom Metazoa; phylum Chordata; class Mammalia; order Chiroptera; family Vespertilionidae; genus Antrozous; species Antrozous pallidus. The sequence goes on along the minus strand of CM050508.1, from coordinate 146,597,309 downwards.
ACTCAAACGTGGAAAAAAAATTTAAATGTTTTTAAAGAAAGACTTTTTTTTTCATTTAGAAATCTTTTTTTTCAATATATATATATTTTTATTCCTTAAAGTATTACAAATAGTAGTACATATGTGTTTTCCCCCATTAACCTCCCCCCAGCCTCCCCTACCCCCCAGTACATGCCCTCACCTGCTCCCCCCCCCCCCCCGCCGTGTCTTGTATCCACTGGTTATGCTTATATGCCTGCATACAAGTCATTCAGTTGATCTCCCACAGCCCCCGCCCTCCACCCTCCCCTGCCTTCCCACTATAGTTTGACAGTCTGTTCAATATTTCTTTGCCTCTGTATCTATCTTTTTCCCCTATTTCTTTTCTTTAAAAAAATCTTGCATCTGCATACTAGATATAAACATATAAGAACAAAAAATGTTTGAGTCTCAGTTTCAGTGTTCAACAGTTCTGAGTCCCAGTTTCAATGTCAAATAGTTCCTTATGTGTACATGTCAGCAATGGTGTCTGGATGGTGGACAAATGGTGGCAATGCAGGTTCTACCCTCTCTGGTTTGATCCTGGGCCACCAGCAGCGATGCACAGCTGCTGACTGTTAGCATGGCAAGCTGTCGTCAGCGTCTTCCATCTCTGGCCTGTCTTTGCGGTTGGAACAGACCTGTCAGTTCCTCTTTGTTGTAGGAATCCATATGGTCTTGGAGTTGTTTTCTGAAAATATACAAATATATTCTCGACCAAAAGTTAATAAAGGAATCTTTTCTGTAAATTAGACTTGGGATTCTTTTTATTTTTGCCCAAATGATTTTCCTTTGGCTTATTTTGACACCTTGTGTGTTTTTCAAGGGGGTCTTGCTATTAGCATTACAAATGAAAATTAATTTTCAGAAGTAAGAATTTTCTAAATGTAATTTAGTTATAGGATATTTTTCCTTACATGATATTACCCCACTATTCTCGCCCCCCCCCCCTTTTTTGATTAATAGGGCCTTTTGGAAATTTTATATTGCAGTCTTGGTAACTTTAAATTTTAATTTTTGCACAAAAATATGACTGCTTTAGGTTCTTTGCATGTTAGGCAATTTTACGAAGAGATGAACTACTAATAGAAATTTTAGTTAATATTTTAGGAACAGCTTTTTGTCCAGTACACTTAAATTTTCTTGAGTATTCACTTATTTCAATTAGCCAATTTAAATTAATCTGAAAACTTGATTACTATTTTACTGTCACATTTAATACTCAAACAATAATCTTAGTTTACCCTGTAAATATTTGTGGAAAGGATTATTTGTATTCTTGAGTAGGCCCTGAGCATTCTTGGTGCTAGATTGGATTTAGATATAGGCCTGCTATTGCTGGCCCAATCTCTGTCTGTGACCTGGGTCCCCATCTGAGCTGTGCATGGGAGGCAAAACAGCCATGGGGGCAGGAGACCTCCCTCAGAAGGGGTGAGAGTTCAGGCCCCTGCAAAGTTAGGGGAGTGAGGATCTGTGCCCTACCTCTGTTGATCTTTAAGTTCTCTCCTGATGGCCCCTCTGTGACTGTGCCTATCTTAGGTTGTTCCTTCCCTGAGGAATCTTACCTATCTCTGGCTAACCAGCCATCCTCTGGGGCTAAGCAGGGTGATGTGAGGTTCAGTTATGTCTCCTTGGTAATGTATGCCCCCATGGCCTCCATAAAAAAATAAAATAAAATAATAAAATAAAATAAAATAAAAACTAAAAAGAAAAAAAGGAAGAAGATTGCCTTGGAAAACAATTTTTTTTTTCCTATGGGAATCCTGTGATAGATACATTACTTTAGGGAGAAAGAGTACCCAAGTAATATAAAGTAGGTCCTCCCACCTATCCACGATTTCATTTTCCACAGTTTTAGTTACCAGGAGTCAACAACAGCCCAAAAAATTAAATGGAAATTACAGAAATAAAAAAAAGTTGTGAGTTTTAAATTGTGAGCTGTTCTGTGTGGTGAAATTTTGTACGAGCTATGTCCTGCCCCAGAAGTGAATTGTCCCTTTGCCCAGTGTAACCACACTGTATAGAGGCTACTCACCCATTAATAACAGTCTTAATTATCAGATCAGTTATCAGAAAGAGAGAGAGAGAGAGACCACATTCACATAACTTTCATTACAGTATATTGTTATAATTGTTTCATTGAATTATTGTTGCTGCTAATCTCTTTCTGTGCCTAATTTGTAAATTAAACTTTTTCATAGATATATTATGTTTAGGAAAAAACAGTATTACCCACAATTTCATGCATTCACTGGGGGTCTTAGAATGTATCTGCCACATATAAAGTGGAACTACTATATAGAGAAATCAGAATTTCACTTTTATGGAAAACCTATGAGTTCCCACAAATGACCATACAATGCATCTTTAAGAAGAAATGAAAAATATTTCAACTTTAATTTGCTTTTTGCCAAGAACTCTTTCTGACATCCTAATTAAAATTAGAGATTATCTTTTCAGTTGTATCTTTACTTTTGTGACTTAGTTAATATTTCGTGAGCTTTACAATATTGTCTGCTTCATTGCAACATGGTTCTGATCCTCATCAGAAATTGTCATTGACTGATAAGGTGGGGATCTGGGGACAAAGCTGGGCATTTTCAGGAAAGACTGACTGATGGATATCGACTGATGAAGAATGGGCTATTAACATTTTAGGAAAGAGTCCTCACGACCTTATGTCATCACTCTATAATATTGTAGTCTATATAATTTTATATCACTTTATAATATTTAGTCCAAGGAATGTGGTAAAAGTAATATACCCTGTAAAAGGAATTATATTTCCATTGCCTTTTGAAAGCTTAAACATAATTTTTGTTTTATTTTAATTTGCATTTTACTTTTAAAAGATTCATGGCTCAGTGGTTGAGCATCATCCTCTGAACAAGGAGGTCACAGTTTGATTCCCTGTCAGGGCACATACCTGGGTTGTGGGCTTGATCTCCAGTAGGGGGCAGGCAAGAGGCAGCCATTCAATGAACCTCTCTCATTGTTGATGTTTCTCTCCCTCTTCCTTCCCCTCTCTGAAATCAATAAAAATATATTTTAAAAAAAGATTCATGGTTTGCAATAGCCTAAGAGATAAGTAACTAAAAAACTTAAAGTAGTAAAAAACCTGATATTATTTTCCCTCCCTCCCTCATGTTTCTCTTATAAAATAACATCAGAAGGAAATTTAAAACTTAAATTAAATTAGCTGAATATTAATATTTCCATGAAAAGTATTAACACCACTAATTTTTTTTTTTTTTTTGTATTATGACAATGTTCACACAGTGTGAAAGTAGGAAAGATTGGGCACAAATCAAAACAGGCAGTATTAGTATCAGCAAAATGGCAGACAATTAAATATTGCTCCTTCAGTTTGCTGAGTCTTATCTTAATCCCTTGAGGGTGAAAATGGTGCTTCATCTGCTTGGGGAGTGTCCTGTTGGGTTGGCCTAATCGTATTTCCTGGAAGAGATCTGATTTGGGGATTTCCAGAAATGAGAATACTCATCTTAACCCATGCTGGAACCTAAGAAGGTAATATTTCTTTGTCACCTTGTTCTAAAGCAGTCATTCAATTAAATTCAAAGAGCACAAGTGTGCTCTCGTAGAAACAACTGCAAACAGCTGAAAGAGAAAACAGAACAAGTGACAAAACAGCTACTTCTTCAGAGGAGTGGGAGCATGAGACCATTGCAGAAAGTTCAACATTTCCATCAGTAAGTCAAACTGTGATACAGTCAAAATTCATCTCAGAAGTTCTTCAATGCTCTCCCTCCCAACCCTCAACTATTAGCAACCCCCATCTCTGCTTTGCCCCTACCAGCCTGGGCTTAACCTGCCTCCTCCCATAACCAAGATGTACTGCTCTGGAGTTTATTCTCTCAGATTCCTCCTCAGCAAATAATTAAACCTGGTATACTGATTTGTACTAGGACCCTAGTTGATGACAATTACTTTAATCAGTTCAACACTTTTTAATTGTGTGACAAAGTATGCTTGGCACTGTGGCTAACAATCTGCTTAAGAAACAGTTTCTCTATTTAATAAATTGGAAACAATGAGGAAGCCCTACAATAAGGGAGTAGTTAAATAAATCATGGTACATCCATACCTGCAGGATACTCTGCAGCCACTAAAAAGGAAGCTTTTGAAAATCATGCTTCCATCTATTATGGATATTAACTAAACTTATTGTGGTAATCATTTCATAATATGTATGTATCAAGTCATTATGCTGTGTACCTTAAATGTATACAGGGTACTATGTCCATGATATCAATAAAACTGGGGGGAAATTACAATAATGCTTTAATATTTATTATACTAGTTGCATTTTTAAATTGTGCATAGGAAAAAGATAATAAAATATAATAGCTACTTTGTTTATCTTTAAGTGGGATTGTATGTGACTTTTATTTTCTTCTAGTTTTAATATACTTTCCAAATTGTTCTTTTTCCAATTTTTTTTCAAGGAGCATATACTTGGGTTATAACCATAAAATAAATAAACATCATTTCTAAAGACAATTTTTCTCTGGAAGAGTTGTCAGTCTAGTCCAGATGATACTAATTTGAAAACAAACTATTAGTATCTGTTATAATTTGTACAAGGTGTTGTGAGAACCACTAATTACCCCATATATGTGATGGAAGATTTAATGTGTTACTGCTCCCAATAATTTTGTAAAGGTCTTTAGTATTATAAGGAAAAGTACAGTTCACAGTTGTGAACCTTTGGTGCCATATGTGTTTCAAAACTTAATACTTTTGGGATTTTAGAAAAGTAATAAGGTGAGCATATGTGTTTATACAACACCACCCTCTTCCCCAGTGGGTCTGGGGCAGCACCTCATACCAATACATTTATTCCCATTTAGTGAGAATCAGGATTAAAAAGCTTCTCATCAGGTTAGGCAATGGAATTTGTTACTGAAAGTCTTGCTTTCTAGAGCCCTTTGGATTTCTGAATTACAGATAAAGAATCTTATCATCTTGATAATTTCTTATCACCTGGATAAGAAATGTGGGGACTTAGTACCAGGGCCTATGCAAGGTGTCATCTCTTACATATTTCTCAGCTCTGGGTCATCAGGTGTAACACTTGTTCTGATTGTAGAAGCCTAAAAACTGCTGTTGATTCATGTTAGAGTGTGTGATCATGTTTGATCATACACACTCCAGTAGTAAAAATGCTCTAATTCTGTCTTGAAAACATGAGTACTTGAGGGGTCTGGAGTTGTTTTAAGAACTAGATCTTATCATAAACATACTTTACAAGTATATTTTTAAAATGTCAAAAATATGTAGGTCTTATAAGTAGAAAAAATATTAATAGAATTGGCAAAATGTATATCTCAGAACTTTTTAAAATTTTTAATTGAACTTATTGGGGTGACATCTATAATAATAAAAGCATAATATGCTAATTAGACCAAATGTCCTCCCAGATAACCTTCCAGACCAAGCAAGGCTGCAAGGGAGGCCCAGGTCCTGGGTGCCTGCTGGTTGCTGGAGGGAAGCCCGGGTTCCCGGTGCCAGAGGGAAGCGGTCCTGGCAGCTGGGGAAAGGAAGGCCTACTCTTGCACAAATTTTGTGTATCGGGCCTCTAGTTGGTTAATAAAATTATGTAAGTTTTGCCCTAGCCAGTTTGGCTCAGTGGATAGAGCATCATCTTGCAGACTGAAGGATCTTTGGTTTGATTCTGGTCAAGGGTACATGCCAGGGTTGTGGGCTAGATACCCTGTGTGGGATGTGCAAGAGGCAGCCAATCAATGATTCTCTCTCATCATTGATGTTTCTCTCTTTCTTCCTCTCTGAAATCAATAAAAATATATTTTTAAAAGTTACATAGGTTTTAGGTATACAATTCTGTAATACATCACCTGTATACTGTATTATATATTCAACATCCCAAGTCAAGTCTCCTTCCATCATCATTCATTTATCTCAGTACTTTTTATTTATTTATTTATTTATTTATTTATTTATTTATTTATTTAGTATATTTTATTGATTTTTTACAGAGAGGAAGGGAGAGGGATAGAAAGTCAGAAACATCGGTGAGAGAGAAACATCGATCAGCTGCCTCTTGCACGCCCCCTACTACTGGGGATGTGCCTGCAGCCAAGGTACATGCCCTTGACCGGAATCGAACCTGGGACCTTTCAGTCCGCAGGCAGACGCTCTATCGACTGAGCCAAACCGGTTTCGGCTATCTCAGTACTTTTTAAAGGCTGTCTCTAAGACAAACATTTTCAAATCTCTCATAGAAGAACATTGGCAGCTAAGTGACCAAAGGCTGTAGTTTCAGATCTCAATTATAATACTGTCCAATTTATTAATACATAGGCAGTTTAGGAGACATTTTGTTTATTTATACTGTATATTAAATATTTTTTTTCAACTTGTGTTGTATACAATGGATTTTGTGTAATGTCTGAGCTAATACTGTACCACAGAGGACCAGTAGCAATTTTCATGAAGTGACAAATAAGTATTTTTGTTGGTATTTTTGGAGTGGGGGAGGCAGGTAATATGCCCAGGATAATTCATTTGAAATCAACATTGAGAGATTTCCTGCTGACAATGCTGAAAGAAGAGAGGACTAGAACAAAGGTTAAATTCTTCAGTTCCAGAAAACTGCTTTGTCTGTAAGGCTGCCTCCTCCAAGTTCTGCTAATCCATCAAGATGAACTATTTGATTTTTCTCCACTAAATAAAGTCAGGCATACCATACTAAGCTTTTGGTAAACAAACAAATAAATAAAGGAGTTTCTCCATGGTTTTACAACCATGCATTCAATGAATGTTGATTTGTTAATGCAAATTGACCATCAAAATTTATATTCCACAATAATCCCTCAAAATGACTTAGCAATCATTGCCAGCATCTCTTTGAATAACCTTACTACCAGAACTATCAGTGTTTAGAACATTGGTTGATTTGACCTCTCATATGCCGTTCACCCTCTGGCCAGGCAGAAACATGGTCCTAGGGCAAAAGCAGGTGAGCAACTTAAGGGACACATATGTGTCCCTTATGAGTTATTGGGAATTGGCTATTTTGAACATTTTTACCACTTTCACATAATACTCAACTCTTTCTTAGCAGCTGATAAAGGCTACTGTGTGCTATGAACTGCACAAGCAGAACTTTAATAAATTTTTCCATGCTAATTCACATTCGATCAGCCTATTATAGATTCCTGTCTTTAGCATCACCACACTAAAAATAATTATTCCCTGTTTAATATTATATAATGCTGTGGAGGCTCCATAGAAAAAAAAATAAGATACTTGAGCCTTGTCTTTGGGACCTTACAATTTTAAACAGAGAATGACAGCAAACAGAGACACATAAGCTATAAACAACTGCATGAATTAAATAAGGAAATCATTGCATTGAGAAACAAGACAGCTTTGGTAGACCTTTAGTTGACGAATGAAGAGACAATTATAGAAGCAACCCACAGAGAACTGGTGGGTTGCTGGTTTTTCAAAGGGCTTAATTAATTATTTAATTAAGACACTCTTCTGTAGGAGGGCAAATTGTGCAGATTTGGCAACTGCAAAATAATCAAAGTTCTGGGGTAGGAGAAATATTTCAGGACTCCTATTATTTTAATCTCTAAACCTTGCAAGAAATAGCATCAGAACTAATACTGTTGGCTTTAAGTTTTGCCTTCATCTACATGTAACTAAGAGCAAATGTGCAATTTATATTGAGAAAAGTGTCAGGGTTGTGCTCAAATGTATATTGAACTCAAACTTATGACAATGTTCATTAAAGTAAATACAAATAATACACTTTTTATGGAAAAGTAACCACAACCTCCAAAAACAATACCTAATGGTGTTGTTTTATATTTTTTGCAAAGTGGAAGACAGCTGGATTCTCATATCACCTTCCACATTCAACCTATTGCAAGTCTTGGTGTGTTGTTGTTGTTTTTAATGACAATTGCATCTGTTTAAGGAGTAAAAAATAATGTTTTGATATCCATATACATGGTAAAATAATTACCACAACCAAGCTAATGAGCATATCCATCTCACATCTACCATTTATTTTTTTGTGGTGGAACACCTTAAATCTTCTCTTGGCAAATTTCTAGTATATAATACAGTATTTTTAACTACTGTCATCATGGTGTACATCAGATCTCAAGATACAGTAGAAAATGAGTACTAAGACATTAAATATATTAATGGACACATTTCAACAGCATCAATTGGACAATTAAAGTCAATGAACTCTAAAAACAAATTATTATGAGGCCATACTTATATAAGCATGTCTGATATTTCATTTGTTCAGGATAAACTGAATTAATGAAGATAATAGGCCTAATGCAAAAAAATCTGTTTCACTAGTGCCTTGTTGACATAGCTCAAACCCTCCAAAATCAGCCCTTTTCATTTGGAAAGTGAATTCTTTTAGCTAGAAAATTGTAGTGATTTCCCCTCCTGCAAATTGCATCCCATTTTAAAAGAACATGCTCGAGAAAGACACATGAGAAAGAGACCTAACTACAAAGTGATACAGATGACCCTGCTGTCACTCTTTCTCTCTGGCAAGCAAATGTGGATCTGAGGTTCTAGCCAAAGGCTCACTTCCCCAGGGTGATTTCTATAGATATGTACCTTTACCAGAAAGCATACAAAATGTGGTTTTCTGGAAATAAGGATGAAAATCTACCAAATTGAGGGCTGTCCTCTATGCTTGAAAATGTAAGAAATAAAATGCTTTTACTCAGAGGAGATCCTCAAAGAGATTGTTTAGGATGAGAATGTCCAGCAGAGTTTTCAAACCGCGCACGCGAGTGCACACACACACACACACACACACACACACACACACACACACACCTACAAAACAGAAAGCTATCCCAAGAATCAAAAGGCTCTTGACAGAATTCAGATCTTCAAGTCAATGAGGAGCTGCATAACACACAGCTCAGAGACTAAGAATCCTCTTGTGAAGCATTTTCTGTAACCATCGGTTAGGATTTTCTTATTTGGTACTATGATATTTTTGTCATTAACATATCAGCCAGACTGTAAATTTACTCATTCATTCAACCATCAAGTGCCTACTGGATGCTAGCATTAGGAATGCAAAATGAATATGCTATGGCCCCTGAACTTCTTGAATCTGATGGGTGAAAACACTCACTTCCACTTAGAGGAGTTTCATCAGAAGGAACAAATAGAAAGGTGATCAGGCAATGGAAATGGCATGTAAGAAGGTCTGGGGCAGAACAAAAGGTACTTTGGGGTCATGGCAAAACTGCTCACAGTGAGTAGATGGGAGTAGCGAGTTAGGCAAAGGCCAGATAGCCACAGGAAAAGAAATATTTGATGGATGTTAAACAGAAATAGTATAATCAGAAATTCATTTAAAGAACAACCTCAGGTAGTATAATGTTCCTAAAATGCTCAATTTGCCAAAATAAATTGTGAAAAAAGTTACCTCTATGCCCACAGAAGAGGCATGGACCTCTTTCAAATGAAGAGGTAGGTCTTTTTCTCAGCGGCTGCTGTCCTTGAAAATAGGACCACCAACTGAGGAAGGTTGAAGGAGAAGGCTTTACTCTCAGAGACTGTATGGCATTGTTGAGAGTACCTGCAAACCAGTGGCCATTACTTTTCAATGAAATGCATATTCTGACAGCAGTAACCAATGCAGACCCAAAGAAAAGCCAACAGACAATAAGAACTGTCTACATTGTCATGGGGATGATTAAAGAACTGACAGAGAAAGCAATTTAAATACACTACTCGTATTCCTTCATCTTCTTTAAATTGTGCCTGCATCAAATGACAACTTGAGCTATAATTATTCCATTAATCTGAAGTCTTCTTTCAATATCATCATTTACTTCAATACAATCTTGTTTTTTAATAAAAATTTTTGTTATTATTATGTCTTGAAGTGGTAGCACATTTACATAGTTTTAGCATCAAAAGTATAAGAAACCACAGCCAGTTTGGCTCAGTGGACAGAGTGTCAGCCCAAGGACTGAAGGGTCCCAGGTTCAATTCCAGTCAAGGGCACGTACCTCAGTTGCAGGCTCGATTCCTGGACCTGGTCGGGCATGTGTGGGAGGCAACCAATTGTTGTGTCTCTCTCTGTCCCTCCCACTCCCTTCCACTCTCTCTAAAGATCAATGGAAAAATATCCTTGGGTGAGGAAGAAGAACAACAACAAAATATAAGAAGATACATTTATACCATAGAACACTTTGCAGCAGTAAAATAAGAACCTCTTACCCTTTGAGGCAGCCTGGAGGGACCTGGAGAGTATCATGCTAAGTGAAATAAGTCAGTCAGAGAAAGACAAGTATCACATGATCTCACTCATATATGGAATCTATTAACAAAATAAACTGATGAACAGAGTGAATCTAGAGACATGGAAACATGGAACAGAGTGTGGAATCTTGGAGGGAAGGTAGGGAAGGGTGTATGTGGGAGGTAATCAACCAAGGAACTTGTATGCATATGTGCATGGCACATGGACACAGATAATGGGGCGGTGAGGACCTGGGGAGGGGGGCAGAGGCAGGATGGAAAGGGTCAATGGGGGAAAAAGTGGGGACATAAGTAATACTTTCAATAATAATTTTTTAAAAAGTATAAGAAGATATACAGCAATAACTCTTTTCCATTTCTTTTTGTTTGTTTGTTAATCCTCACCCAAAGAGATTTTTCCCATTGATATTTTTAGAGAGAGCAGGAGAGAGAGGGAGGGAGAGCTGGAGGGAGGGGGAGAGACAGACAGACAGAGAGACAGAGAGAGAAACATAGATGTGAGAGAAATACATCGATTGTTTGCCTCCTACCATTCAGGTTTGTGCCCTTGACTGGGAATTGAACCTGTAGTCCTTTGGTGAGCAAGCCGAGGCTCTAACCACTGATTGACACTGGCCAGTGTTCAACCTCTGCTTTCAATCTGCCAAGTTTCTATGGCCTCAAAACAGGTAACCAACATTGTTAGTTTCTCATTTACTTCCCAGGATTTTAAATATATATAAGCCAGTACAAGGATAGATTATTTTCTCTCTTTTTATTTCATCCTAAGAGTACACTATTTTGACACTTTTTTCTCCCTGCCTAAATCTGAGAGGTTATATCAGTCAGCTCTGGCTATCATAACAAAATCCCATAGATTGGGCACCTTAAACAACAGAACTTTATTTTTTCATAGTTCAGGAGGCTGGACATCCAAGATCAGGGTGCCCGCATTTGGGTTCCAATGAGAGCAATCTTCCTGGCTCACCATCTCGACACTGTGTCCTCAGCAAGCTGAAAAAAGAGTAGTGATACCCCTAATTTTGAGACAAAAAGAAGAAAAAATAAGTCAGAGCCGAAACCGGTTTGGCTCAGTGAATAGAGCGTCGGACTGCAGACTGAAGGGTCCCGTGTTCGATTCCTGTCAAGGGCATGTACCTTGGCTGCAGGCACATCCCCAGGAGGGGGCGTGCAAGAGGCAGCTGATCGATGTTTCTCATTGATGTTTCTGACTTTCTATCCCTCTCCCTTACACTCTGTAAAAAAAATCAATAAAAAATATTTTTTAAAAGAAAGAAAAAATAAGTCAGAGAAAAGAAAAACTTAAAAAATTTTTTTTTCAATCAGAGTTTACATTCAATATTACTTTGTATTAGTTTTAGGTGTACAGCATAGTGGCTAGACAATCATATACTTTACAAAATAGTCATAGAGATGTAAAGTACAACATAGGAAATATAGTCAACAATATTGCAATAATTATATCTATGGTGTAGGTGGGTGCTGGAAATATGGGGGAAAACAGTTTGTAAAGACGTGAACATTTTGAGGTTAAAAAAATAGTTTAGAAATATTTATAACCTGAATGTAATCAAGGTAATCTTGAGTTGAGGGCCCAACTGGTAGATGACATATGAAACGAGTGGGGAAATGATGATGTTGGCAAAAAAGTAAAAACACTGACTCTGTCACAAATTCTCCAGATCTCTAATACAACAGTTCTCCCACTGATATAATGGTGAATGAACATTGATGTACTGGAGTCAAGAGCAAACAGTTCAATGTCTTAAATAACCCTAGCAGAGACTTTAAGAGAAGTTCATTTACTATATAATTTGATTTCTATGGCTGTTATGAGCTCTCATCCCCAGCTCACTCCACAGGAAGGAAAAGCATTAAGCAAGCTGTTAAAATAATGCATTCCCACAGGACAAAACATCCTGCCGTTTTTCAAACGGGGATGTCAGTCTGTGGCCCAGCCTCCAGTCACCCTCTGTCAAGAGTTCTGCTTTTTCTGGAATAGTACCCAAATGTTTATAATTGTTCCTGTTAATATAACTTTTCCTATTAAAAGGAATGCATATTAAAAAATAAATTTAAGTTTGTACTCTAGGAGTTAACATGTTGGGAGACGAAAGTGTGACAGGCTTCTCTTCTGGGTTGAAAAGTCCACATGACATATCTATTTAGACCTGGTGGTGCTTTAACCAACATTTGAGATTCTAGTCTTTTATCCCTTTAAACCAACTCCACTATGAAAATATTAATTTCTTTATTACATCTCATAGAAATTAAAGGTTACTATCTTTGTTTACTCAATTCACCTCCCTACACACACACACACACACACACACACACACACACACACACAAATAACAAAACATTCCAATAATGAGGTGGACATGTGATCTTGTTTGAACCTATCGTATTACTCCATCTTCTTGATTTGATGATTGGTTTGGGGAGAAGTATGTGACTTAAATTGATCCAATGCAAGTAATTCTGACTGCAGCCAAACAGAAAGAGCCAAATAGTCTGTTCATCACTGGTAGAATTGTTGCTAGGATGAAATGGAAAAGCAAGATCATGAGGAGCCACGTTCCCCTTGGCATGGAGACAGCCATATGCAACAAGAACCAGAAACACTAGTCCAAGTTAGAGTGTGAGCCCTAGAAGTGTTCCTGGGACAGAATCCAGACATCCTCAGGACCACTTATATTAGGTGCTTGGAGCCTGATATAAGTCCATCCTGATGTGTGTTAAATACAATTTTGTTGCATGAGTGAAATAAATAAATGATTTAAAATGAACACTTATTTGGGAGTAGTGAATCTTAGAGCTTCTAATTTGAAGTAACTTTTACTTGAAAAATACCTTTCAATAACAACTAACTAATAAAATCATCATGAAGTAATAATACTTAACCTGCAGCCAACTATTGAAATATACTACTGTAAAACAAATTAAAATCAAATAGTTAGAAGTCTGTCTAGGTGATAAAATAACTATTTAAAAATAATATCAGAGATAGCTGTCATTTTGAATAAATATAGCACACCTCTAAACTAGTGAAATTTAAATATTTTCCCTTTAAAACTCTGACATTGCAAGAGAGTCCATTCATAAGGTACACATGTAAAAAAAAATGTGGATTATACTTGGAGCCAAATAGTTATTGACTATAATTTAGTTAAATATGTGCCCAGAATGCTAGACTTGCTGCCTTTCACAACATTGCTTTTGGAAGTCAGCCTTTCTCCACTCTCTTTCTCCAAGATGTCTTTTTAAAATGAAAAATTGATTGATGAAATCTTAGGCATGAGTAAATGCTAATGCATATAATAAATTCAAATACTTTCATTTTATAAGAAAGGATTGTTGGCTAACAGTGTTATTACTTCTAGTAATTCAAAGTCTAGTGTTTAACTTACATAATGCAAAGAGGAAATCAATTATTCTGTCCATAGTATGGTAAAACTCATTTTCAAAATTATGTTTTCAGAGACAACCAGACTGACTTATCTAATGACTTAAAATGTAGGGTGTCACATTTGAGCAGTTTTTCCCCCCACTTTCAAATGTATTGAATAGTGTCCAAACCAGGAGGAAGCATTTTTTGCATTTTCTGGACAGGGATGTGTGCAAGTTCATATTTAGCTAATAATTTAGGTTCATCCTCCCCAAAAGCATATTTCTACAAAAAAAGTAGTTCTAGTATTTATGGGGTAGATAGTTACCAGAACATCTCTTAAAGGCTACATAATAAAAGTGCATTAAAGCTGCCTAAAATAATTAACCATAGATACCGAAATGGATTCAGCTAATGGATTCTGCCTCCCAGAGAGTGCCCTTTTGTAAAAATAAAAAAGGCAAAACACACGTTTTCCTCCTCTTTTTTATAACATCCAGCCACCTGACCAGGGACTGCCACAGCACCCCTGAGCCAGCAGCAGGGAGAGGTCACCCAGCGAGCAGAAACTCATGCTTCTCTCCAACGGCAAATGGGCTGCCTCAGCAGCTGTCACATCCTCCAGCCCTTGGAAATTGGAAACTGCTCTAAAGTTTCAACCTTATCTCCTGCTTTGCATTACCAAGCTGGCAGTCTTGCCAGATCCTTGTAAATGCCTGTTATATATGAGGGTGGTGAAGGCTTGAAAGGCTGGTGAACAGGGAGAGGGCATTTGTGTTTGGGAAGGGGCACTCCCTGCCTGGCGCAGCCAGCTGCCATCTATTGGATGGTTCTGGAGATGAAACCAGCCCAGAGGGAAAGGAGGGTACACCAGGTCGTTTGTTCTCTCATGTCAGTAGGCAGACTCACATCCCCATGCACGGTTGAAACAACAAGGGGTCTTGTGAAGAGGCCGCTAGTTATCCAAGGCACATAACCAGGACCTTCTAACACCCATACCAGGGACTCAGAAACCACAGTTACTTAACGAGCTGTTCAGTAAGACAAATCCCTTGTTTCCCTACTTTCCCCCACAATGTTGTGTTTCCACCATCCTTTTGCTCATTAGCAGTTCCAGCAGAGGGCAGGCAGGGGAAAGAAGAGCAGTGATATATTACAGCAGATAATCTAGAGTCTTCTAAACATGTTAAGACAAATTGTCTCGATTACTAAGAGCAACAAAGGTCTCTCTGTCCAAATGTGTTTTTTTTGTTGTTCTTTCTATTTGTCTGTAAAAGGTGATATCAGTTCTCAGGGTCTCTTCTTTAAAGGAATTTAGAGACTAATTTGGGAAAGCAAAATGAAGACCCACAAAATAGTAAGAAAGCGTGCTTTAAACCCAAGCTACCCCAGCAAATTCATGGGTTTCAAAAGAAGGAAGAGAGCTCCTTGGGTGCTGATGTTGGCGATAGCACATATAGATTAAAAGTATACATTAAGCCCTAGCCAATTTGGCTCAGTGAATAGAGCATTGGCCTGTGGACTGAACGGTCCCAGGTTCAATTTTGATCAAGGGCATATACCCCCATTGCAGGCTCTATCCCCGGGTGCGTGTGGGAGGCAACCAATCAATGTATCTCTTTCACATCGATGTTTCTCTCCGGTTTTCCCCATCCCTTCCACTCTCTCTGAAATAAAGGTGGTGGAAAATATATGTCTAGATAAATAATTAGTGCAGAGAAATAAGAGTCAATGTTGGAACAAATATAATTGCTGAAAATTCTCTGAACAGGGTTCAGAAAGGACTTTCTGTTAGAATTTGGTTTATGTAGAACAATTTTCATGGGATCTCAGTCCTAGGCTTTTGTGGTGATCACCCACAGTGAAGGGGTGGATGGTAAGTCAGGATTGGTTGGCATTCCAGGAGGAAAAATACACAGTACCTTTCCATATCCTTCATTAAAGTCTGTGTGACAGTGTCGTGAGCAACTCACTACGGGGAGGTCTTCATCAGATAAACAGGGTACAAAATTCATGGCCAAGGAATGCAGGCTGGAGAGGCACTCCCAGGCACAGCTGCCACCTGAACACCAGGCTGGCTGGGAACCAAGGCGACAAGCTGAAACCAGGAGCCTCAGTGGCGAACAGCAATGTTACAGCCACTTAATGCTGAAATGAAAAGTAATTGCTTCTGGCTTAAAGAATAAAGGGAAAACAAGAGCAGCCTTGGCTGAACTACTTTTTTTCTTCTTCAAAAACAATCATGCTGTAGACCAGGTTCCAAAACTCACTTAATATTTGAAAATGTGAGGAAATCGATGTTTTCTGTCAATACAATTTAAATCCACCCAGGTGTACTGATATATTAAAAGCATTTGAGCACAGATACATTTTGATCAATGCGATTAAATTAAATGCTTACTTTTCGCTCTAAGGGATGACATTTAACTTACCTGAATATAATTTTAGACAGTCGGTCCTCAAAATAGCTGTTGCTTGTTTTTAAAGCATTTCCTACTGAAAGTCCAGCAGAAGCTACTAGAGTTCTTTTTCTGTGCAGATGAAATTGCAACTGGAGAAATATGGAAAAGGAAGAGGGGGGAGGCATTTCAACACTTCTAATATATCCCTATGATGGAATTATCTTCTTTCTAGATAAAAGGACTCATAAAAATTCAGAAAGGAACAGCTGCAAGATTAAATTATTGTTAGAAGGATCTAAAGATGATTTTAATACACAAGTAAGTAAGTAATATTTTGGTGGTTTTTTTTTTAAGGGAAAAAAAGACAATTGTAAGTAATATTTTGTTTTTACTTGTTTACATCGAAGAGGCTACAGAGTGGCAAATGTCAGATGTCCTGATTATGGAGCCAACATTTCCATGAAAGTAAAGGAACAATAATAAAGAGTAAAAACAGAGCAAGAATAAGAACAAACAGATCTTGCCTTTCAAATTCCAATTCTTAAATTACATGTATTAACTTATAAATATTTGTGGCAGTCTCACAGTGATGTAGAGAGAACTAATTAAAGTATATCTTGTCTCCTAAAGCCATATAAAATTGCCAACACACATAGTAATTTCAAATGGTTTATCATAATCCCTCGCAGGATTGTCATCACCAATAATAACTGATAAGGAACAAAACCCAGTTTGTCTTCCTGCCATCATCCTGTATAAACATTAATATTATGAAGCTAATATGACACATGTATCTTCTTATGGCTTCTAACGTTGAGGACAGTCCTCACAGAAGAAAATCCAAGGTCATTTATAAACATTACTCATAGCTTGTGTTTCTGCTTCACTAATTCAAAACAGACAAAAATAATTTTTATACCAGAAGTTTTCTTCGGATACCACCAGGTTTTATTTATTTATTTATTTAACCTAACAGAATGGCACGGCAACACTGATAACTGTGGCTGCTTTCCTATGACCTCATGCTGGTGGACAGCTGGAAGGCCAACCACAGACCCAATAACTTAAGAGCACAGTAATAACAAACACAAAGGGCTTTTTCAAATGAAAGGCGTCATACCATCCATGAGATAGAGAAATAGCTATGACAAAACTAAGCACACAAAAAATATCTACAGCAGATGAGCTGTGCTCTCTGCTGGTATATAACACAAAGCCAGTGACCCTGAAAGCCACACAATTTCCAAAGATGAAGGACTATGGTACATGGTAACACCTTGAGTATTTTTTTAAAAAGCAATCCTTTCCACACCAATACTCTATCATTCTATGCTAAGAAAGGGTACTGAGTGTTGAAATGGCCCCAACTTTCTTTTTTTCACTAAGCATGGCTCCAATGTTAGCAACGTTTGCATCTCCATTATTGAGAAGCCTTCGCGAACCTTCCTATTCTTATAAAATGTGAGACTGTCCCCCCAAAATACAGATGTAAAGTATAATGTAAGCATATATTTTAATGGAGATACACAGTGATTGCAAACATTTAGATAATTAGGAAGTGTATGGTATATCGTTGAAAGCAATTTTAATCCAAATGTGTCACTTGCAGATTCAAGACAAGCTCAGTTTTTTAATGTAAAAACTAGAGGCCTGGTGCATGAAATTTGTCCACGGGTAGGGTCCCTAGGCCTGGCTAGTGATCAGGGCTGATCTGTGGGGTCATCAGGGGGCCCCAGCTGGCACCTGCTTTGGCTGGCTTGGTGCCACCACCTCACCAGCCTCACCCCCCACCCTCTGTGAGGCAACTGACAGGGTAATTGGGGGTAGAGGGATCACTGGGTACCTGCCTTGGCTGGCCTGGGGCCTGTGGGCTAGGAGCAGCTCCTGTGTTAAGCATCTGCCCCCCTGGTGGTCACTGCACATTATAGCAACTGGTCATTCCACTGTTGGGTTTATTTGCATATTAGGCTTTTATTATATAGGACAAGCAAATAAAAAAGCTTAATATTAAAAAAAACAAAATCTCTCATAGCAAATATTACTTTTAAAAGATCATCAATGACACATTTCAAGTAAAGACTTTCTTTAGTACTTACATTTTGCTTTTTAGAACTAGAACTAGAATTACTGACAATTCAAATATAATTTTTCCCTAAGTGCCTTATGACTTGCTTTCTAAAAATAAATATATCTTTTCAAATTATACTTCATCAAAAGTGAAGCTTAATGAGATTTTAAAACACAGATTTAAAGTAATTTCATTTTCTCCACCCCCTTGCCACTATTTGCCCTCCTTTCTAAGCATCTTGTTCTCCTCTTTTTCTAGTGTGAATTTTTAAGAGATTCTGAGGAATATCTATTGGCACAGAAGTTGTGACCTCACTGATTGTTTTACCCAACTCAACAGCTGGAGGTTGTAAAGCACTTCACATGCCACATTTAGAAAACATAGTCCAATTTCTGAAAATCAAGAATCAGTGAGAATCATCTTGATAGCAACCACAGAAAAAAAGACTCATTTTGCTCAAGATATAGCAGAATAATAATACTGACTTCTCAACAAGTCAGAAGACAGTGGAATAACATTTTTAAAGTGCTGAAAGAAACGAAACCTATTAACCTAGAATTAAAGCATATTGAAAATATCCTTAAAAAATGAAGGAAAGTAAAAGAAAGGAGAGAGAAAAGGGAAGAGAGAGAGAGAGAGAGAGAGAGAGAGATTGCCAAATAAGCAAAAGCCAAGAGAATTTATCAACAATAGACCAGAACTAAAAGAAATGTTGACAAGCATTCTTTCTTAGGCTAAAGAAAGTGATATAAGATGGAAACTCAGACCAAAGGAGAGTGGTCTTGAAAACTGAAGAGTGTTGGTAGTGGTAAATATGTGGATAATAGAAGTTACTTTTTTCCTCTTAATTATAGAGCTGCATTTTTTATAGATATTAATGCTTCATATCCTCTCTCATTGGTACATACTTAATAAATTATTCCTTTTATTGCTGACAAAAACCTCAAAAGGGCTATATTCATACTGTTTCTCGAATTAAATGTACATATGAATCATCTGAGGGTTAATGAATTTATTAAATTCAACCACAATAATAAAGTCATTGTGGTACTGGTAAAAGGATAGATAAATAGAGCAATGGAACAGAGATATATTCTTTATTCCCTTTTATGTCTAACCTATTGGGTCTCACACTTATACATTATAAGTAAAGCATCTGTTTTATAAACTGCATAGTGTTGGTGCTTATCTTTTTGTTCAGTTTTATAATATCTGAATTTTAATTGGAGTATTTAGTTCAGTTACATTTGATACACTTATTGTTGTTGAATTTATATCTAATATATTTCTATTTGTTTTCTCCCACCTGTTTTTTTGTTACTTTGTTTCTTCTTTCCTTCTTTTTGGATTTGTTGAGAAATTTTGAGTATTCTATTCTATCTCCTCTGTTAGCTTAAAAATGATATCTTTTTGTTTTACTTTCTAATGGCTGATCTAAGAATTGCAACATGAACCCTTAATAGCAGTCTAAATGATTTCATATTACATCACTACATGTGTAGTATTTAAAAAGTATACTTCCTGTTGCCAACTTGCTCTTTGCACTATTGTTTCATACATCATATTTCTACAAAAGTTAAAAGCCCCAAAGTTACTATTTTTGCTTTAAACAGTCAATTGTCTTTTAAAGAAATTTTTAAAAGTCAGTATTTGAGCCATCACAGGAAACTTCCTAAGTTTACTCTCTGTGCTTGCTATTAAAAAAAAAAAAAATCCTTAAGCATTTAGAAGAACTACTAGTGGACCAGTGCATGAAATCCATGCACATTAAAAGGGAATTATTTAGAGGAAATATTTTAATATTGCTATTTTCCCTTTCTCTATAATAGAAGTGTCAGGGATGAAAGAAAATTAATAAAATGTATATGAAAATCTCCATTCCTGTCAGTGTCTGGGGCACGCCGTGGGACCCAGAGTCAAGTCTCTGTCCCACCCGTGTTCACCTTGAAATCACCTTGAAATCACGCAAGACCCAAACTCAGCCAGCCCCACCCCCATGAAGCCCTGCAGGGAAGGGGGCACAGCCTCAGTTTCCCAGCCTGGCACTGGGTGGGTGGGGGGACGCAGCCTCAGGTCCCCCATCAAGTCCTATTGGCAGGGAACATGGCCTCAGGTCCCCCAGCACAGCCTTAGGTCCCCTGGCCAGACGCCAGGTCAGGGGGTGCAACCTCAGGTCCCCTGGCTTGGCCTCATGTCCCTCGGCCCTGGCACCAGGGCAGGTGTACTGCCTTAGGACCTCCAGCTTGGCCTCAGGTCCCCCAGTGCTGAGGTGGGGGATGTGGCCTCAAGTGTCCCATCAAGCCCCTCTGGGCAGGGGGTGCAGCCTCAGGACCCCCGGCCCGGTGCAGGAGCAAAGGATGCAGCCTTAGGTCCCCTGGCCTGGCCTTAGGTCCCCTGTCCTGACGCTAGGGAACCTGGTGCCGCAGCAATGCTGCTGACGCCGCCACCCACACCCGTGCTGTGAACTGGCCACACGGGCCTTGGCCCCGCCCCCTGCCTTGTGCATGCCTTGGCCCCATCCCCCTCGCCTTGTGCGGCTCGGTCCTACCTCCCGCTCCTGATTGGCTGGTAGTATAGCAAGGGTATGGTCAAATTTGCATATTTCTTTTTTATTATATAGAGTTATAAAGTCCTTGCATGCTAATCTAACATCTCTGTCATCTCTAAGTATGTTTAATTCTTGAAAATGACACTGAAAGATAAACAAAGCTCAAATGACAACAAAACCAGTAACTTAGGCTGAGATTACACATGCTCAACTGTTGAAATTCCAGGTCCCCAGTCCCTTCACATCACAATGAAGAGCATGCTTCGACTTTTGTGCCAGGGTTCAGTATCTGAAGGAGGAGCTGATGCACAAATGAAAATACTATACAAGAAATATGAATTTAGAAGCCTTTGGGGCCAGGTGGAGTCTACTTCTGGCCTGGTCTGCCTTTTATTTACTTGAATACACATTTTCCTTTTAGCAACGAATACAGGCATACAGAAGATAAAGTTTGGTAAACAATAAAAGGATTATCAGGTTAGGAAATTGCCTTGAACCACCTCTATCTCAACAAACCAGGTGCTTAGTGTCAGCCCTGCTAATGCCCAAAGTCCATCACCCTTCTGTGTTCCTTGGTGCACTCTGGCAAGTGGTGACTTCCTGCAAGAACATGTGGGGTCAAATACCTCTTCTTGCCACTTTCTTGCTACTGCAATCACTGCCTCCTTCTTAAGTCCCTATGGCTTGAGCGTAGTGGGAAGCTGTTTCACATGTCAGTACCTCCCAGAGATGTTGTTTCTGTGGCACCATCATTACTACCCCACTGGCATCCTTTCTGCAGTGCTGCAGTCACTGGCTCAGGGCTACTCCAGGCCAGTATTAAAGAGTCTTCTCTTGTTGCTTCTTCTCCTGGTGCGCCAGATGAGGGCCCACATCTCCTGCTTCCTACTATTTCTCTCTGGAGAGTTGCATGGAAGCCCCAGAGGAGCTGTGCTGCCAGAATGCTCAGTGCCTCTCATCTGACCTTGTTCCCCTGGAGTTAGGTCTACTTCTTCTCCAGTCAGGATTTTCTCACTGTCCACAGCCAATGGTCAGAGGATTGATTTCCCTCTGGTGGTAGATCTTATTGAGTAAGGACTCATTAAATAGCTAAGTATTTGCTAATAACGTTTTTATGTGTGCAGAATCCTATTGTCGAGAAAAAGGAAAAAGACGTAAACAAATATATAAAGTAATAAGTTAAAACCAAACGTTATGTTTCATAAGAGTTCTCTGCTTTTAAAAAGCTAAAATCTACTAGCCTCTATAGGTGTTCTTTAGTCTATCTGTAAGGCTCATTCATCAATTTGACAAATATATACTGAGCAAATGAAAAGTACCAGACTCTGTCCTATATGCTAAGAATACACAGTGGACAAGGTGCCTGCTCTCATGGAGCTCCCAATAAACAAATAAGCTAATATCAGTTACTTATAAGTGAAATATCAGACAATGGTAAAGATCTGAAGATAATAAAGAAGAATTTAAGGTAATGGGAGGAAAACATTGGATGGGAAAATAAATGAAAATCTCTGAGAAGGTAACATCTGAATTGAACAACATGAAGATCTGGGAAAAGGAAGTCCAGGCAGGGGGAACAGCAAAGTTATCCTATATAATATAAACCTAATTGTAATTATTTTCTCTCTTTTCTGAGTCCAGCACGGGTAGGGAGCAAATCCAGTTCCTGAGTAGAGGAGCTGGGGATTGAGAAATAAAAGAAAGAAAGAGACAAGACACAAAATGGAGGGAAAAAGCAGGGAACCAGGTGGGACTGCTGCCCTCTTCTGTTGGAGAAACAATGACCCAGAGCCCATACAGCGTGTTTATTTTATACCCTCAAATACCCGGGAAGTTTCACCAAAGTCAAGACAAAGAAGATTATTTGCATTCTTGAGTAGGCCCAAGCATTACTGGTGCTTGACTGGATTTACATATCAAAACCCACTACCAGACACCTGGCTGAGATGAAGGTCAAGCTAATAAATAACCTTGCCTTTTTGGCAAAGTGTGTTCCCAGAGCGCAGCTTTGCCTGTTGCCTTGGGTTCAGCTGACAATTTAAAGAAATGCCCAAGTGCCTTCCCAGGTGTTCTCTGCACCTAATATGAAAACTGACCAAATGACAGAATGATCGATTGGCAGAGGGTAGGGCCAGCAAGCAGGTGGTGCCAGGCCAGCCAAGGTGGGTGCCAGTGGGCAGAGGGAGGGGATGGCATTTGGTTGGGGGTGGGGGCAGCAGTGATCAGTGGTGGCAGAGAAGTAACCAGGGGAGGTCGGTGGGGATTGGAGGGGCAGGGCCAGCCACTCGCCAGCCGGCACCATGCCCCCACCCACATTAGCCCACTGCTGTTCACCTCCCGCAGAGGTCTGCCAGACTGCAGCTTAGACCCATTTCAGAGATGGGGGCAGTCAGAAATCCCCTGCAGGTTCCTGGACTGCCTGCAACAGGGCATAGGTAGGCTGAGGGACCTCCCAAGTACATGAGTTTTTGTGCACTGGACCTCTAGTAAGAATATAATAATTCAGGAAATGAATGACACAAAATGATGTCAGAGAAACCAGCCCAATCTTACAAAGCTCCTTACAAAGCTATGGCAAAGAGCTTGAATTTATTTCTAAATACAGTGGAAAGCATTGGAAAATTTCAAATGGGAATGACATTCCATGATTACATTATTAAGAGGTATATATGTGTATGTATTTCAAAAGTGGTAGAATGCATGACTATTCACACCTAAATACCCATCTCATAAAAATAAGAATTTTCTTCTAGATCACAATAATGTCTTATCACATCTAAGAAAACTAATATTAGTTTCTTAATCCTACCTAATAAAAGAGTAATATGCAAATTGGCCTCACCCCCGCTACACCCACAAGCCACTCCCATGAGCCACACGCACTAGCCAATCAGAAGCAAATATGCAAATAAACCCAACCAAGATGGCTGTGGCCACGGAGCATGAAGAATAGGAGGGAGGCTTGGGTTTCCTGGGTAATGGAGGAAGCCAAGCTTTCTGCCTGCCTTTGCTGGCTAAGGTCTCCGCTCCAGGCTACAAAGTTTCAATTATAGAAGATACATATATCCCAACCAAAATGGTGGCAGCCACAGAGCAAGCAGAAGGCTTGGCACCACTCCAGGCTACAAAGTTTCAATTGTAGAAGATACATAAGTCCCAGATACCAGGGCCTCTGCTTGGGTTGCTGGGTGGCATGCCTGGCCTGCAAACCAACATAGGCCCCATGCCCCAAAGGAACCCCCACCCTGATCTGGAACACCCTTCAGGGCAAACCAGCTGGCCCCCACCTGTGCACCAGGCCTCTATCCTATCTAATAAAAGAGTAATCTGCAGATTGACCATCACTCCAACACAGAAGATGGCTGCCCATATGTGGTCAAAGATCCTGCCCCCATGTGGACACAAGATGGCCAGCAGGGGAGGGCAGTTGGGAGGAGCCAGACCTGCAAGAGAGGGCAGTTGGGGCTGATCAAGCCTGCAGGGGAGGGCAGTTAGGGGCAAACAGGCTGGCAGGGGAGCAGTTAGGCATTAATCAGGCTGGTAGGGGAATGGTTAGGGGGTGATCAGGCTGGCACGCAGAAGCAGTTAGGGGAAATCAGGAAGGCAGGTAGGTGAGAAGTTGGGAGCCAGCAGTCCTGGATTGTGAGAGGGATGTCCGACTGCCCTCAAGGGGTCATGGAGAAGGTGCAGGCTGGGCTGAGGGACCACCTCACCCCTATGCATGAATTTTGTGCATTGGGCTGCAGGAAACCAGCCATTGCTTCACCAATAGAGATGTAAATAGAACAAACAGAAAACCTGGTCAACCTTAATGGCTCTGTAAGTCTGAACTATTCACTCATTGCTTAAGTGAGACATTGGTAGCTGAAGCAGCTGCCACTTTTAGTCTTATGTTAATTCTTGCTGGTTGACTCATTGTTGGAACTTCCTGACCTAAAGGACATGGATGTATCACATAGTCCTAATGAATCCTAATGAAAGGGGATAGGAAGGCCAGAGCTGGTGATGTCCTCCCCCTAGAGGTGGACTCATGCCTGGCCCCCATGATTCCCAAATTGATGCTTTTCCAGTCTCTCTTCATTTGTGGGTGGCCTTCTCCAGATCCTGAACCCTGACATGGGAACCCTGGACATGTGGGACATGAAAAGGATTTCCACATTGGGCCTCTAGTATTATATAATATCATAGCATTTAATATACAAACTCATTTTTAAATTCTTTATCCCCCAAAGATTTTTTAAGCTGTTTTTATCAAGCCAAGGTCCAATCAAGGTTCATATATTGCACTTGGTTGTTCTATCCCTGAAGTCCCCTTTAAACTAAAACAGTTCCCCTACTCTTTTTCTGTTGCTGATGACCTTTGGAAAAATCAAAAAGAACACTTTACATCTGGGATTCCTCTCGGGATCTTTTTATAATTTGATTGTTCTTTGAGTCCCCATAATTCCTGTATTTTTGAAGTTAGGTCTAAAGACTTAATTATATTCAGGTTAAGTATTTCTCTCTCTCTCTCTCTCTCTCTCTCTCTCTCTCTCTCTCTCTCTCTCTCTCTGTGTGTGTGTGTGTGTGTGTGTGTGTGTGTGTGTGTTTTAGCAAGAATAGCTCCTAAACAATACTGTAAATCTTATCTGCATCACATCAAAAGGAACACAATGCAAGAACTTCATATTTGATGCTAAGATCAATCACTTGGTCAGAGTGGTAACTGCCAGATTGCTCTTTGTGCCCTTTGCAATTAGTAATAACCTGCATGCTGATGCTTTGTCACTGTGCGGATATCCAATTGTGCAATACTCTTGCACCATTGATAATCCTTGCCTGAATCAATCATTTCATTGGGGGTTATGAAATAGTGATTGTTAAATACTACCACTCCTTCTTTGGCATTCTTTTCCAAAGTTGAATTTTCCTTCATCAATTAGGATCATATACAGTTCCTCCTAGAAATGCTAGATAAATGTTTAGTTATTTCTTTTGACTACCAATTTCAGAGTAAGAATTTATTGAATAGTCACCTCCAATGAAGCAAATGAATTTTTTATACTTCTCTTCACTTTTTGGGGTATCACTATGGACTCACAAATCTTTATGTATTCAATTTATATACAGTAATTACAATTTGCATCATCAAATTGTCCAAATTTGTCTAATGGGAGTCTTTTCAAAGTAGTTCTTGGGTGCTTCTAATATGTCCCCATAAATCACTGAACATTTCCTTGGTTTCTGGCACAACAAGATATCCTAAACTCACCTCACAGTTTTCCTTCCCAACAACTAGAGTCAGCTATTTCTCCAAAGATCATTGTTATTTTTAGTAAGTAATGATAAATGAGACCCAAAATTGGCTTTAATGTGTGCCTATTGCTACTATGTTCTTTCAATAGACAGGGCTAGAAAGAATGGATGGATGGGTAGATAGATAGATAGATACACACTTGCATCTACTTTTATTCACAAGTCCATGTAAATACTTACAATTCAAATTTAATATTATAGTTTAATATTACATATCTTTTAATATTAGATATTTTAAGGAAGAATGAAGAGAAATTAGTAATGAAAAGAAAATATCAAGAATGATTTTCTAAGTTCCTAGCTTGAGAATCTAAGCCTAAATGGCTGCTGCTAATTCTGCTACTTTATTAAGATGGGAAGTAAGAATAGGGGTTAAGGGTCAGGGTGAGAAATCAATTACATATAGTTCATTGTTTTATTTTGTTAGTTATAAAATTAAATGATTACATAGGTATAGAAATGTAAGCTATATTCAAGTATCAATTAGGATTCATCTAACATTGGGTACCCTAAAAACACCAATAAGGAAATCACTTTATCCCAATAAATGAATGAAGCTTGACACCTGAGTATAACTTATTAGGGCAAGAATATCTAGTTCAAAGGGGAAAGAAAAAAAAATGAAGGTGAAGGTCTTTTGGGAAGTAAAGAAGAACACTTAAAACAATCTTGGAGCTCTAGCCATATTGGCTCAGTGGATAGAGTGTCAGCCTGCAGACTAAAGTGTCCCAGGTTTGATTCCGGCCAAGGGCACATGACTGTGTTGTGGGTTTGATTCACCCCAGTAGGGGAAGTGCAGGAGGCAGCCAATCAATGATTCTCTCTCATTATTGATGTTTCTATCTCTCTATCTCTCTCCCTTTCTCTCTGAAATCAATAATAATGAATGAATGAATGAATAAAACAACCCTGGCTTTAAAACATGGTAGAGTAATTTGCTAGGGCTGCTAAAAAAAACTGCCACAGATTGGGTACCTTAAGCACAGAAATTTATTTTCTCACAGTTCTGGAGGCTAGTAGTCCAAGAACAAGGTGTTAAAAGGTTGGTTTTCTTCTGAGGCCTCTCTCCTTGGCTTTCTAATGTTCACCACTTTCTTCTTGTGTCTTCACATGGTGTCCCTCCATCTGTGTTTTTGTGTCCTAATCTTCTCTCTTTTTCCAATTGATCAATTGATCTTAGAGAGGGGAAAGGAAGAAGGAGGAAGGGAGGGAGACAAAAAGAGGGAGAGATTGATGTGAGAGAGAAACATCAATTGTTTGCCTCTTGTGTGTACCTTGACCAGAGACTGAACCTGAAATCTGGGCATGTGCCCTGACCTGAAATAAAACCCACCACCTTTTGGTGTACAGGACAGCGCTCCAACAACTGGGCCACATCGATTGGTGCTAATCCTCTTTTTTAAATAAGGATACTAGTCAGACTACATTCGGGCCCACCAATATGACCTCATTTTATCTTAATTGCCTTTTTAAAGGCCCTGTCTCCAAATACAGCCATATCCTGTGGTACTATGGGTTAGGGCTTTAATACAGAAATTTTGGGAGGACACAATTCAGCCCATAACAAATTTTTAAGAAACTGTGTGATAGGATGAAGATACATGTTTGAGAAAGTTAACATGTCTTCTCAATAGCTGGGTCTCATTTATGACTGGGCAAAGACAGTTCAGTAGCATTATTACTCCACAGTTGATTGAGCAAGTTTGAGATGATGATTAAATGATGAGCCACACATTTATTCACATTTCTATGGTCAATGATGAATATACACAGAGAAAATTAGAGGCAGAAGAATATATCCACTCGGTTTCCGCCAAGATTTTCTAGGCTTTGAACTTGAGTCATTATGCTTAGCTTGCTTTCTGCCAGGGGGTTGGCATTTTAATCACTGCTCTTTCCTTTTTCTTTCAGGACAAGTAGCCCCGTGCCAACTGACTCATCCGATACCAGCCTTAACTGTCACAAATGATATGGGAGTGGCAGGTTTCATCTATCTTAGTATAGGAAAAATTAAAGAAGAGGAAATCAGTTTTTTAAAGGATGCTAGAGATTGGCATTTTTACAAATAGTAAAAATCAAAGGCCAAGGGTAGGGCTGGTGAACCGACTTGCCCTGGGTACTTGGGACTTGCTCAGCTAGCTAAGGACACAGCAAGAGCTCCCTCTTTTGATTCTTATCCAGTGTTCTTTCTACTTCACCACAACTAACTAGCTCAGGGTTTAATTTTTTCTGTTTAAAAATATTCTTGGAAGTATTGCTTACCAATGATTTAAAATACCAAAGAACATTCTGGTATAGTGGTTAAAGAGTATAGACTGGTCAAACAAGCCTGTATTTGAATCTCAGTTTTATCATTTACTACTACATAGCCTTAAGAGGGTTGTCTAATTTCTTAAAGCCTTGATCTTCTCAGCAATGGATAGGGATAAAAATAGCACCTAACTCACAGAATGGTCTTGAGAACTTTAAGTTAAAGCATTTATTTGGAAAAAAAAGTGTCAGGAACATCATAAATATTCAACAACTAGAAGGTGTTATTTATTATTCATAATACTAAGCTAAAATTGATCAGAATTCAAATTTTCCATTCTGATTTCCTAGGTAAAATGAAGGAAAAAATATATAAATAAGCAAACAAATAAATAAACATCATTAGTTAGAGATCTCTCCATTTCGTGCTAAGAGAATGTTTCTTACAACATTCCAGGACCTAGCAGTGGAGCACAAGAGTGAGGAAAACCAAGTATAATAATTGAAAAAAAGGTTTTATAAATCTAAAGATGGAAAAACAGTCTCAGAAGCAAACCAAAATCTCCAAAGCAGTAGAGTAAGAGAAACAAAAGAATGAGCCTGGGAAAAAAGAAAGTATACTATCAGATCTACAAGCTCAGCAAAAGCCTTGGTATGTGCCAGGAGTGAAAGAGACCACTTCTCCAGATAAAAGATAGAGTTAAGATGCCCAAAGAAAGAGAAAGTTATTTCCAGCAAAAAAGACTCCTTGTCTTTCAGAGCCTGAGATCCCTTAATGTGAAGAGGTTTGTTCTGATGTGTAGTCACAGGGGAACTGGTCATTAAATCCTGATGGGCCTGCTTCGGTGACTCCAATAAATGCCAGGTAGTCCCAGAGCCCAAGCAATTGAGCCTATGCTAATTTTTTTTTTAAATCATGGATTTCTGCCAAGAGTTGGATTCTAGGGCCCTGCTGGAAAGCCTATCATTCAAAATTAATGAAATGCTATTAGTATTTTAAAGTATCTAATTGTGCACCTGGGAAACTTTAGCTTCAGTTGAAGGATTGGAGCATTTTAGAATGCATGTGTAGTACAAGGGATACTAAAAAGGCTATTTATTTTTGTTAGTCTTTATTGCCTCAAAGGATAAGAGGCAAGGCCCAGAAGTAAAAGCACAAACTGAACTTATCCACAAAGCCATAGAGAAGACAGAACTAGAAGGACTGTTCTGGAACAGTTTCTCCTGTTGAAATAAAAGAGAAAGGCACTTTCAGTTATGTGGTCACTTCAGTATTTGGTTTGATGAAATGGTCACCAATGAACCACATCCAGCCATACATTTTGTTTATTCTTTTCCTGCTGATTTTAATTCTTGTCTGAAAGCTTCATTGGGAGCATTTTACAAGACAATTTAGCAGTATTTATAAAAGTGTTTAATGTGATTATCCTTTGACCAAATAACTGCACTTCTAGGAAATTTTCCAATAGAAATTCTTTTTTTTTTTTTTTTAACCTACCACACCTCTCTAAACTTCAAGTTCCTCATCTCCAAAATGGGGCTTTTTCCCACATGTGGTTCTAGTAAGTAATAGATGAGATAAGCTCTTGGCACACAGTAATCACTCTGCAATGTTAGATATCATCATTGCTATGTAGGCATTAAAAATGTGGATGGGACCACATTACTGTCAGAGATATTCAAAAGATATATTTGAGAAAAGTAAGCTATAGGAGAGTGTGTATAGTATAACCATTTTTTAAAGAAGTAAAAGGGGGAAAATAGGTATTTGTATTTGCATAGGGAAAAAATGTTTGGGTGAATACCAAAAGATTCAGATTGAGACTTAGAATTTTTTAAAATAATGTGTATTTTTTTAATTTAAAGTGTAATCACACCAATGTTTATTGTCCAAATCAGTGTGGAATCAAAAAGGAGATAAAGAAATGATTATTCATAAAATGACCAGAAAGAAAAAAAGCATTGAAACTGTTGATAAATAAAAAATTCTAAGATGCTAGAAATAATTCTAAATGTGTCAATAATTACAATATATACAGATTATATCTGTTTATTAAAATACAGAGATCCTCAGATTGAAAAAATAAAAAAATTCTAGATGTGTCTAGATATCTTTCAGGTAAATTTTAAAATATAAATACTAATAAATATATTGATTATAGACAGACAGGTACACATAGTACAAGTCTAGGAAAGATGACAATTTTAGGCTTTTGGTTGCTTCTAGGAAGAAAAGTAGAAAAACAGTATGAAAGAGGGGTATAAAAAGAATATTAACTATATCTGTACTATTTTACTTCTTTCCAACAAAAATAAAGTATCTGAAACATATATAACAAGATATTTGTCTTTTAAAATCCTGGTTTGTTACATTCTCTACTTTTTTGAGCATATAAAATATTTTTTAAAGATTAAAAACAATTTTTAAGGAACTGTACTGAGAATTTATAGTTAACATCATAAGGATGATGTCCTGATGGCACATGTATTTTGGATTCCAGAAAAAAAAATTCTAAAATTTTAAAGGAAAACATGAAATTATAACAGACAGACAAAAAATATATTTCCACTTTCTATTCATTAGTTAAGGTCACCTACCTATTAAACACTGAATCTAGGTTAAGGAAGGTTCTGTTTGAAATTGCCTGAAATATATACATGAAAATGTTTTAGAAGACCAACAGAAACATGTATGCAAATTTAATAAGTTCTTCAAATTTTGTCAAGAAACAAAGGAGCAATTGGAATAGTGATTAAGTTTCTCAGAGAAGTTTAGTTTTGAGCCACATCCTGAAGGAGAAAAGGTTCATGGAGTTCTAAAAGGGAACAATTCAGAGAGGAAAAGGGACTTTGCTGAGGCACAAATAAGAGATCTCATCAGCAGAATGCAGGGGACAATAGTGGGCTAAAGTGGTTGGAGCTAATTATGAAAACAGATTTAGGTGTTTTGAAGTTCTAAAAAGCTATGAAAACAGGTTTAGGCATTTAAGCATAGAAAAATGTTGATATACAATCAAATAGAAAATTTAGGCTACCAGGAAAATAGATCTGGCATCATAGACTTACATTGACTATGACAATCCCCTTCTTCCCTCTATATCTGCTAGCTCCAAAGCCACAGTAAAAATGTAAAGCATAAAGTTGGCATTTAAGATTGCTTTGAAAGAAAACAGAGAAATGCTGATGAAGAACCATGAGTAAGCCTCCGTTCATTTTCTGTTGGAAGTGTTAGAATGACTTCTCCAGGGTTAGATATAATTTAATAGATTAACACAGACAAATATCCTTCCCCCCCAAAGGACAATCTACTTTGAAAATATTCAATTTAATGCCATCAAAATATTCTAAGGTTGGGCTAAATTCACCTGTCCGCTTTCATGTTAATTTGAGCAAAAGGCTCAACCTAGTAGCTGTTGGGGGGGATGTCAGCGGCTATGATCACTAATGGGAAATTTGTATCAGTCCAGATTTGTGGCTTATAGCATGGAGGATGTCGTATGTGTGGCCTGGTCAGTCACCAGGTCCTGCTGCCTCTGCCTGTTCATCACTGCTTACATGCTGAGTCCTACCTCTGTTCCAGATCTGGTCCCTGTCATTTTGCCCAGTCCCTGAGGCAGCTTCCCCACCATACCTACCATCAGAGTGATATCTCTCTCTCTCTCTCTCTCTCTCTCTCTCTCTCTCTCTCTCTCTCTCTCTCTCTCTCTCTCTCTCTCTCCTCTTCCTCTCCACCTCCTTCCTCCCTCCTTCCTCTTTCCCTCTTTCTCCCCAACCCCTTCAATCTAAACAGATCCCTGCTGTGCTTAAAGTCTACCACAGTGGGCCTCACAGTGGGGTTGCCTCATGCTGATGTGTCTCTGTGAGTTGCTAGGTGGGTCATAAGCCATGTGTTACTGATAATAAAGCCCCCAAATCCCAATGACGTGCTTTCCTCAGCCTGCGCCTAGAATGCCTTCCCCATGGCTCAGTCCCTGGCTCTGCTGCCTGCCAAACGTCTCAGCTCAGATGCTGTCTCCACTGTGAACCCACACTCCTGACTTTCTCCAAAAGCACACATTATTCTCCCACAGCATCGCTGCACTTTGAATGGACTTCTGAATAAGACTTGTCTTGTTTGGATGCAATTGTTTATACTACTGTCTCCCACTCTCTTGTAAGAAAGCTCCTCAAGGACAGAGCTCATGTCTTGGTTCTTTTTTACAGTGCCAGTAAATAGCAGCTTCTGGTACATTCTAGGCACACACTGAACACTAACTGATGTTGGATGAATACATTTGTGCTATCATTGATAAATGGTACTGAGATTGCCCAGCTAATTAGATCAACATTTCCCCCATTCCCTGCTATCTGTGGCAGCAGGAAAAAACCTTTCTCCCTAATTATGTCACATAATGCAGTCCCATGAAGCTCTGCGTTTCGAGAGTAAATGCTAAATGAAATTATTTTCCTTTATAAAAGTAAAGACCTTGATTATTGACACAGAAAGGATACTAGATTGATTAGAGAAGAGTGTAGTCTAGCAATCTTTTCTATGATCCTGTAACTAATTACAGATGAGTAATTAAAGAAAATTAGCATCCATAAAAATTGACCACAAACCAATAAGAATGGTGAGTTGAATCATAAAAATTTCATGCTGTTTGTATTTCTTTACGCGCACTCAGTTGCATTTATTTTAAATGGAAAAGTACAAATATTGGGACAGAAACATTTAAGCTACAGAAACAAGAAACTCTAAAAGCTAATCCTGCCTAAAGGGCAGAATTTTATTCTGTGCTAAACTACTGCATGTGGGATTAAGAGGTATGGTTAACCAAACATTGGAGAACAAGTAATTACACTGAATCTCTCACACATAATTTACACAACAAGCCCACAGAGGGGGAAAAAATAAAATGCTGTTTAAAACATTTCTTTTCCAGCCACAAGTTCTTCAGGCTTACTTTCTTTTCTCCTTATTGAAAATTATTTACTCTTATGGTCTTGGGTTGAATAGCAGTGGGATATTTTTTCTCTGATATGTAGGGACAAAGAAAAAAATCCTTAACCTGTTATTCTTGGCTCTGTCCTCCAAGCTCATCTTTGGCATCTCAATGTGGAGGAGCATGGTTCCATAGTTGGTTTATGTAATGCTTTTAGTGTAGGATGGGCATGCAAGGGAATACTTTATACATTCAGTTTTTATGAAAAAAATAAACTTCTATGTGTCCAGAATTGTGCTGAGCTCTCAGGATACCAGTGAACAAGACAGAGCACCCACCCTTGATGGCTCACAGTTTAACAGCAGAGACAATGAAACCAACACTGACAACGACAGAAGGACACATAGGGCGCTAGTTGCAGGGATCTGATACCTGTCTGGGATAGTCAGCGAAGGCTTCCAGGAGAAGTACTATCTAAGCTGCACTTACAATGACCTGGGGAGCCCTAAAGGAAGGTAGGAAAGTGGAAAATACAAAGCTGAGGAAAGATCTGGGAGAGATCAGAGTATGGGGGGGGGGGGGGGAATGGGAGTAGATGAGGCAGGGCAATGCTTATTGATGGAGTAAATAGTCACAAACTTATGGTAAGTAAAATGTTTCTGTGCTCAGAGGCCAAGCAACATCTTCCCCAGCCCTCCTTCCCTCTTCACCAGGGACACCTGCCACAAAGAGAAAAGCTGAGAGCCCAAGTATGTTTAAGAGACACATTAAACTGTGCAACAACTTAGTTGGACTGATTCTGGCATTTGCTATCCTTTCAGCATTTTGCATGAGGCAGGGAGAAATGTGCCATCAAACCATAACTCATCTGCACCTCGCGCCTAGCTCTGGCTGCCTGTAATTCAGGAACAGGCTAGAGCCTTCTTTACCTGGGGGCTAGGGACTGAACCTCATTGTACCACAGTGCCTCATCTTTAGAACAGACTGCAGAGAGAAGTAAGTGAACATAAAGTGCCCAGAACAGAGCCTGGCACAAAGCAAATGCGCAATAAATGTTAACCATTATTATTTTACTGCACATATAGAATGTTCCGATGAAGCTGGCTACTTAAGTACCCAGCACACCATTGCTAGGAACTGGGCTCAGGAGTAAAGTTTTGTTGTTTAATGTCTTTGGCACTAACAGGAGATTAAGAAAGTTAACTCAGTGAATGGAAAGGCTGAACTTTGGTGGACTTTCAAAAGAGTTACAATGGAATTTTTTGTTTCTATCCACTCATCAAATATTCATTATCCCCACCTCTATTGAGTGTCTACTGAATGTTGGGCCTGAGGGTTCAAAGATACCTGAGTAGGACTAAAACTTTATTATTCATTCAATACAGGTTTAGCAAGTACCCAGGAAGTGTAAGTCACTGGTGAGAATAAAATGATGCGCTAGACTCTCCAACAGAAGGTAATACATACTACACGGAGGCTGGGGCAATAAAAATAACAAACACTTGCTGAATGTTTTCTTCATAGTATGTTCCATACTCAGTACCTCACCTAGATGGCCTCCAAGTGCTGGGGGAGTTGAGAGGATGGAGACATGGTTCTGAGCTGGGGTCATAGAAAAAGCTTCACAGAGGTAGTGACATTAAGACAGTATCTTAGCCCTGGCTGCTGAGGCTCAGTTGGTTGAGCATCATTCCGTGCAACAAAAGGTTGCCAGCTTGACTTCCAGTCGGGGCACATACCCAGGCTGCAGGTTTGGTTTCTAGTTGGGGTGCATGTGGGAGGCCGCCAATCTATGTTTCTCACATTGATGTTTCTCTCTCTCTCTCCCTTCCCTCTCTCTCTCTCTCTCTCTCTCTCTCTCTCTCTCTCTCTCTCTCTCTCTCTCTCTCTCTCCCTCATCAATAAAAACATTTTTAAAGTATTTAAAAATAGAAAACATTTTAAACACACACACACACAATCTTAGAAGACACTTGACTTCTGGAGCAATATGCTCTAACCTGGTTTTACAACCTAATGGGACCAGTGGTTTTTTCTAAATCTACTTCCTGGTACAAATGTTATTTTAAACAAAATATCAAATACAATGGGATACTTTCTATTAAAAACATTCACCTGACAACAAAATAGAACTACTGCCAACCTGAGTAAGAGTCCAGCTGTCGGTTAAAAATTAACAACTTCCCATTACACTATCAAGGCTGATAGTCATCTTGCCTGCCCTGCAGTTTCCCATTCATTTCTCCTGAGTGCTCCTGCTTTTCCGCACGCCACCGGGAACAGGATTGCAGCACACTGTGGCATCCTGTTCCCAATTATTGGTTGTGTAATTTATTGATAAAGCAAAGCCAAAGATGAGTAAGCAGGAAAGCCTAATTAGAAATGAAACATTGTGTCCCAATAAGGAAAATGTCAGGGCTTCAAAAATAGAAAACCAGTGATGCATAGCTTAAAGGCCTTGTCACTAAAGAAATAATCCCAGTACTTAAACTAGAAAGTAGATTAAACAGATGTGGCAAAGCTATCAGTGGCAGAGAACAGGCACCTACAGAGAAATCAAATGATTTAGAATCAAAATGACCCTGGCACACACGAAAGGATATCGATTTGTGTCCTGAAATGAATGTTGTAGAAAATCTGCCTGAAAAGAAATATAAAATGAACCACAGCGAGGGAACGTAACTAGTGATGGGGCTGATACAGAAATGATAGAATCCTTTTTCTGGTTAATTAGTCAATTTAGTAAAAAATTGATTGGAATGACTGTTTTTCTTTATTGAATTGACCACTCGAGTGAATCAACCAAAATAATAACTTTCCCTGGAGTGTAAATACGGCTTTATCGTGATAAACTTGCCCTTAAATATATGGAAAAGCTTTTTTTTTTCATAACAGAGAAATCACCTCAACAGCACAGGTGTCTACATAGTCCTCTCTACCTACATTTATCTGGACATGTTTCTAATTAGCTGATCATCTACACTTAGGTTACCTCATAGGCCCTGTGGTTTTGTCTTATGGGAGAAACAGCAAAGGCTCAGTGTGTTTAAAAATGAAAATTGTAGAATTAAAAACTCAGTTTTGAGCATGAATGAGTTGCTAGATGACCCTTACTGGATCACTTAGCTTCTATGTGTCCTAATTATTGTATTGCATGGTGAAAAGTATCACACACACACACACACACACACACACACACACACACACACACCACTCTTGAGCACTGAGACCAACAGGCTGTTATATCTGTAAGAAATGGAGAACTAGAGACAAGCAGAAAACACAGCCTCTGAGCGATGGCATAACAAGTTGCTATTTATAGCCCCTCTTCCATCTGCTGATGTGAACTAAGGGTCTTTCCCTGCCAGAGAATAACTTTAGGGAATGAGCTTCCTGGTGAGCTCACAGCTTAACACTGCCTGTATCACCATCTTGAGTCAGCAGTGGATAACGCTATGTAGAATAAACTAATTTTAGTCATCTGTGGGATCCTTGTAAACACTGCACAGTGACTTTTAACAGTCAGTGTGAACTGGCTATCTCTGCGTCACTTCCTGCTCCCAATAACCCACCAGGGGTATTTTTAGGGAATGACATCTTATAGGACTTGACTAGGTGAGTTTCTCTGTTTCAGAGCTGGTATCTGAAAATTCTGCCACAGATGCCAACGTCAGAAGGCCTTCTGGTTAAATGAACTAGAAAAGTGACTAACAAATATGGCAACAAGGGACATGGACAGGGAAATGTCCTCTATATCATGTAGGGAAAAGTGTGATGTGTGTTTTCTTACTCTCATTTTAGCAACATTTTCCTTCAGCCCCTCCCCCCAATGCTTAAATGCTTATCCCTGAAGCAAATAGTGTTCCCTCCAGCTACATACTGTACATTTGGAATGTGAAATGATCTCGCAACTTCTTAATCATCTCTTTGTTCTGAGGCATCCCTGAACTCTGAGTCACATTTCATTGGCAATCACATGCCAAATATAGAGCACTTTTCTAACTTGTTCGGGATCTCATGGGTCACAGGGAAGAAACAGGGCTTGACGACAAACTCTACCAGTGTCATGTCCCAGCTCCAGGTGCATTAGTTATCACAGCCTATAGCACTTGGTCAAGAACTCGTTTCATTTAATCAGAATTGTGTGTAAGACCTTGCACTTGGATTTGGCTGTATTTATCATGGAATATGGAAACCAAGAG
This sequence comes from Antrozous pallidus, assembly GCA_027563665.1. Classification (NCBI taxonomy): domain Eukaryota; kingdom Metazoa; phylum Chordata; class Mammalia; order Chiroptera; family Vespertilionidae; genus Antrozous; species Antrozous pallidus. The sequence continues at coordinate 146,559,908 of CM050508.1, read as the reverse complement.
GAGGGGCTGAGTAAGAAAGAGGGGTCAGGAGAATTCTAGGCAAATCATACTCCCGAGGCTGTCAGCCAGAAAGAATTTGAAGGCACCCAGTCAGGTGGGAAAGAAGGTTTTTGGCTTTTGTCTTCTCCTTCTTGAAAACCTTCCACCTTGGAATGTGTGGTATCAATTGGTCTTGCTCTAAGAACAGAACAGAGAACTTTAATGAAGTGTACAAAAAGCAAAGGGAAGAGAGAAAACGGGAGGGAGGGAAGAATCAGAATCAGAAATATTAATAGGGAAAAAGAGGGAAATGGTGTGTCCTGTAATTATTTTTGTAAGAAAGACAGCAAATAAGAGCTCCAGTGTAGAATTTCTAGATCTTGAATTCATTAAAAGTTAATTTGAGACTCCTGGACTTGGGGGGCGGGGACAAGACTTTGCTATAGGAAACTTCATTTAAATGCCTCTTTCCAAAGAAAACACACATCACACCAAGATATACAATCTCTGTGTGGCTTTTCTGTGCTGCTGGAAACTCGGCCCCACTGATTGATTCTTCTTTACCAAAAATCCCAGTGTCCTCAGTTACCCTCCACAAGCGAGTCGGATGGACACGGGTGGAGAGAAGCCAGTCTCTCAGAGCAGAGGCAGCGGCCGCCATCTGGCTGGTCTGCTAATGAGAGGCGTGGGCAGTGGTCTCAGCCATGCGGGCAGCGCTCCCGCAGGAGCCTAAGAAACCAATCTTTTGAGGAAGGCTGTGTTGAGGAATGTCTGGAATGTGTTTAGCCTTGAGAGTTCCCAGGAAGCCTATACCATGATGAAGAATGGGCAAAGCAGCATTACAAAGTTCAGCAAGACCAATTCAGATCAGAGAGAGCCCAGGGGACCAAAATCATTAAGATGAGGAGGGGTAAGATGACTTCTTCTCAACCATTAACTGCAGTTCGGGACTTCTTTGGGATTCCAGCTGCATCACACAGACCATCTACTATGGTCCCAGGCTAAGGAGAGGGTTGGTGTGAAATAGGCTTCGAACTAAAAAAGTAGCAGCTACCTACAATTTTTTTCATACTGGCCTTTTGCTTAGTATGTGAATGAGTGAACCCTGTTAAAATATCAGCATAACTGCACCTTTGATATTACATTATTAACAACGGTTATTCATAAAATCAGGAAATTCTATTTCTAATTATATTTTAAAGCCTTTAAATATATTTAAAGATTTTTTTAAACATTCTATTTATAGGTAGGTGTCTGTATGCCCATGTAAATACACATATATGAATATATTTTGCCTGAATGCCTCTTTTGTTTATTATAACTGTAAATTGGTTAAGGCTACAGGCATTGCTTTAATAAGAATTATTTAGTATTTAAAATCATATTTAGTGTATAGAGTGACATGGCCAATTTATTTTTTTACCTTTTATTTTGAATATTCTCCATCTTAAAATTTTGCAAAATTTTCTCTGTATTTCACAGTAAGAAATACATTTAAAATTTTGATTCAGTACACTCACATGTATATGTTTATATGCTATTTACACACATATATAATGTGTGAATGTGTATATATATAACAAAATTTAATAAAACAAAACATACCCTTACAAAGTATGATGCACTATGGGTTTTCTATCCTATTTCTTCATTTGTATAAAATATCAATCATAATAATTTTCCTACTCACTAATGGGTCTTGACCTGGAGTTTGAGAAATACTATTCTACCTGGCACTTTAAAGAATTTCATAATCCTATTTAAAAATAAAATGTTATAATATGGCTACCCATTTGAAATTATTCAAAGAAATGAGTGCTAAGAAAGGACCTGTATCTTTTCCAAAGCTAAATTATGATCATTATTGTTATGTTATCATACTTTGGAGAATATTAACTTTTTAAAAATGAGAATAGTCATGTAACAACCCCTTTCTTCTTTTTAAATAACATTTTCCACAACCTTTTAAATTTAAAAATTAAGTTACCTCCTTATTTTAGGTTTTTCACCCTCTACCTCAATTTTTTAAAAGAAAAGATAATGCTGATTAGAATACAAAATTAAGAGTAAAAGTCTGGGTCTTATCATAATAGACTTTTTCTAACTCACCATAGAATTATAAAAAGGGCCATATGCATCATGAGGATAAAGGCAGAATCATGTGCTGGGCACTTGGTTCTTTAGAATTGATCTATAAATTTAACTTTTAAAGATAAGATCAGACATTAATTACCAAAAAAGGGTCATTATTAAAGAAACTTTGTGGTGACTCCATCTGTGCAAATGGAGCATCATCCTATGGTATGAATGACTCCCTAACACAGAGGTCTTCTACTCATAAATTTGATGGGTTGGTCAGAACCCAGTAAGCTAAACACGTGAAGGAGACTAATTTTGAAGTAGACAGTATAGTCCACCTCAACATATCTGATTTGTAAATTTAGATTTTTTGCAATTTTGAGTAAATTAAAATGGGCCCTCCTTGCACTTTTTCTTGATGCTGCCTCAGAGCTGGTGTTGAGAGATGTTTTAAGATGCCAAATACCACAATGTGATTCTCTGGACAGCAAGTTTGCAAAGATGAAATAAACTGCAAAGACAATGTTTCCCTGCAGAGTGATTCATAGTGATTAGTATGATTCTTATATGGATTCTTTATTTGAAAGCATGGTTACTGAGTCCTCTGACAAGAGTTATCCTTTGGGAGTTGTCTTTCTGGACTGCACCCCTCCTTTGGTGGGTAGGATAGAAACACTGTCCATACTTCCTTCCCACCCAGAAAGGACACTTGACCACACAACCTTCAGTATGTCCTCCTGTGCCCCATCTTCACCTGGCTTTCTTCACACAGCCACAGCCTACCCTAACTCATACCATGGTGCTCACCAACCTAAATGCCTATTGACTTCTGCCTTCCTCTCTAGACCCTAAATGGCAGGGGGCAGGCAGACAGGTATCTATCTTGTCCAAACTAGCACAGTGAAGTGGGCACATTTGGGGGGCATTCCATGATTATGTGCTAAAGGAAAGTATAGGTGAGTGAATGAATTTTAAATGAATTACCCACTCTAACTTATAGCACTCTTGGAGACTCAGCCTTCTCCATATACTTGGCTGACTATGAAGCAAGTGCCAAGCACTGTTCTGGTAATTCCCTGCACCCCATCCCCCAAAAAACAGCCAGCTGGGAGCTCACTTCCAGGGGGCCTCCAGCCACCATGTGGCCCCAGCTCCAGTTCCATGGGAGCAGCCTGGGAGTCTCTGAATGGGGGGAACTGCTGACCTGGCTGGTGGGAGATCCAGAAGCAGTAGTGGTGGTGGCACCCAAGGGTCTGAAAGAACAATTCAGATCTCTCTCTTTTTGCCTTATCTTCCTGCAAACTTTTGCAGCAAGTATTTCATTGCTAAAATGAGAAGAAGGAAAATGATGTTTTACAGGTAAATTGCTATGGGCAGTCTTGTTCAGAGGTATGTAATTAGCTTCCATAAATATTTGTCCAGTGAAGATACAAAGTGGGAGAATCCAGTCGCTGCACATGAATTGCCCTCCTTCAGGTACTGTTAAGAAGAAGCACCTGAGCCATGTGGACACGAATGGCATTTGCAGTCACTGTCCTATCGGCTGAACCATATGAAACTGTTATTTTAGTAGGTTGAGCCAGTCCAATATCAGCAATGCCATATAGTTCAATCTATTAATGTTTTCAATGTGCTGCCTCATTGCTAGAAACAAGTCAAGCCTGAGACTTGCTGATAATAAGGAGCCCGACTGGCATTAGCAGGCCATGAGCCGCCGTTTGGGAGAGCTAAGGACTGAAGTGGAAGAAGGATGCACAAGTGCCCTAAGTCAGTTCTTCCAAAGTGTACTCTAAGGCATTCCAGTTCCATAGACATTTTATGAGCAAAGGGAGAAAATGACTGATTCAGGGAATGCTGCAAACAATAGTCCTTTCCTAAAATTTCAAAATTGGTATGAAAGTGTCACATTAGCATTTCAAAGAATCTGAGTGGTTCTACAATAAAGAAAGTCACTTAACCAAGTCTTCAACCATGTTTAATTCGGGTCATTCCAAATTTATTTGACTACTGAAGCCTTGTTTGAAGGCTTCTAGATGCCTACTGTCAGTTAACAGTGGGGGTCTAACAGGACTAATTCTGTGCCATGATCCAGGCCTTTTCCAATCCCTGACTCCTTAGGCCTCAATCCACTGAATACTCTATCTTATACAAGACCCAGAGCAAGAGTCTCCCCAAGAGAGGTGCATTCAGTTCTTTTCACTGTTTCTGAACAATGGGAAAAAGGCAGAAGTTTTGGATCCTCCACTTGTCAATACATAAATTTCTTCTACTGATTTTATATTGTTTGTGTATGTCTCATAATGCCATCAACCCAGCATTTAGGTATTTTAGTGAGTAATATCAATAAAGACTTAGCAATAATAATAATAATAATAATAATACCTGCCATTTATTGTATATATGCCATGTACTTTTTGGACTATACCATGCTTTATATTTTCAATATCTCTAGTATACATTATATTGTTCATGATGCATTGGTATTTTGCCCCTATTTATAGACAATCTTTAGTGCCTTAGAGAATGTTATGTTTTGTGGCCCAAAGTCCACAGCTGGGATCCTATGCTCCCTTTACCACATTAATAAGATTTACACTTATATCATACTTATTATAAGTCAGGCACCACGTTTTAACTTATTTAACTCATAATAAACCACAAAAGGTACTATTACCACCCCCATTTTACAACTGGGGAAACCGGCTGAAGAAGTTAACCAATCTGCCTAAAGTCAAACAGCTAGAAAGAGGCAGGCCTGGAATTCAGACTGAGGCTGATAATTGATTGGTTCTACAATAAAGAGAGCCATTTAACCACATTTAATCCAGGACTTTTTGAACTTGTTTGACTAAGGGATCATCATTTGTGGGTCATGATCATTATTACGGTTAATAATTTGGAAGAGCACAGTTCACAAACCGTGAGACTAACTCCCTTCCCTTGCTCCATGTACCTCTAGCCTCTACCAATCGAGTCCATGCTCTCTAGCACTATGCTCTCCCTGCCTCCGAAAGACCATGTAGTCTCCATTAGCATGTCTTACTGAACAAGCACCCTGGCCCTCCACTGAGAAGCTAGAGGGCAAAAACTGTCCATTTGTACTATTTTTTAATTTAAATTCTTTATTATTTAAAGTATTACACATATCTCCCTTTTCCCCATTCCATTTGTACTCTAGATTATCTCTAAAAGCCATCTAATGTGGCCAAATCAATACAGCATATGTATAAAGGTTAATATAAAATAAATTTTAGAATATAAAGTGACTTTTAACTTCAGTGTTCATATAGAGAAAAATAATCTTTTATGCTCCAAGAAACTAAAATACTAAAACCCCTTAACGTCCCTAAGGACCCTGAAGCCACAAATTACATTGCAAATTATCAAATAATTCTAGGAAGGTCATATAAAAGAACTAAGTTCAACATGTCACCTCCAGTTTCACCACTGTCGGGACACATAAAACCTACTACTTACTGGGTGTTTATTATAGGCCAGGCACTCTGCTCTGTGCTTTCCAAAGATGATATTATATCACAACAACTTTATGAGATAGTTATTCCCATGCTATAGAAGCAAAACACAAGGAAGTTTAAGTAACTTTCCCAAATCATTCAGCTACCTAGCAAGTAGAGGAGCCAAGATCTGAAGGGGAGAACCTGGGTTTTAAATGTCTCCAGCCATTTTAAATGCTAACTCTGGGGTACATGAAGCAAAGTCAAGTATGAGCCCCCAGGTTCTAACAAAGTGATCATTCGCTTTTTGCAAGCCCTACATTAAAATGTACATGACATCTACCAAATAGTTACCCGTGGGGAACCGTCAAAATCTGTCAACTGGAAATAAGAGCCCAGATGGGGAAACCCTAAAACCTTTAATTGCTCCAAGATGACATGTTGGTTTGGCAGATCTGGCTCATCTTAAAAGAAAGCTTTTTTGGAAGACATAACTGAATAATATGGTATTAAAGAAACATGATTCAAGTTCTCTTGCTTATAAAATCATAGTTGTCATTTCTAAGTTTCCCAAAGACTGTTTTGCAACCTTTTGCTAAGTTGGGGAAAACCAATACTGTACAGACTTAGGTACATTCTGAACTTTTCTTCCCTTCACCAAAGAACCTCACATGGTTTTTTTGTATTTTTAGTTACTCAAACCAGTCCAAAAAATGATTATTTGTCTCTATAAGGACATTAGAGGAAAAAGTCACTTTATATTCTAAAATAATGTGTTTTACATTTATCTTTACAACTGGGCCACATTGGTTTGGTTACTTTATAAAACTTTGAGAGAAAATTAAGACTGCATTTAAAAAGTATTGCAAAATCTAAAATAACTGGAAACTCAAGCAGTTTACTGTTTTCTTAAAAACCACAGATGGCTTTTTTAAGGAGGTAAGAAATGAAAACAGGAGATTAAAAAAATGATGATTTAATGCATAGAGGCATAGAGATAACCTTGAGAAATTATGTCTAAAGAAAGTCTCTAAGTAAAACACACACACACACACACACACACCCCATAGAATAAATAATCATGGGAGGCAGTATAGCATGGGGTTAAGAAAAAGGCTCAGCATCCCACAGCCTGGGTTCACTTATTAGGTATGTGACCTGTGTGAGATACCTGTCCTTCCTGTACTCATTTATTTTGTATTTAAACAAGATGGTTAATAAGACTACCCCACAAGGTTGCTTGCTGTGAAATTTAAGTAAGATAACTTTTAAAAATCACTTGGGACAATTTCTGGTAAGTGCTCAATAAATGTTAGCTATTAAAGGCAAAATATGTCATTATCATTGCAGCACCGGTGAATGGGTATAGAGAATGTAAAGTAAACAGAGGTAAGTTAAAAGGTAAGTTGAAACAAAACAGGATAATTATAGATCTACTGCTGACACCTCAGTGATAGAATTGACACATTGTAGGTCTTTAGGAAATATTGAATGAGTGAGTCTATGAATCAATGAATTAATCAATGAATGGAGTCAACAGAAAGAAAAATTTACTTTCTAAAAAGCTAAATTCTTTGCCTTCTGCAGGCTGCTTTATCCCCTCTAATGTAATCCAGAAAACATAATTCAGAATGGTCTTTCTATTTCTCACACAGCACCTCAGTTCAGTGCAGTAATTTAAACTTTTCCCAAAACTAAACTAAAATATTCATGAGGACATAAACTTATAAATACAAACCTGTGACCTTAAGTGACCTCAGCATCATGACAAGAGAAAAAGATACTAAAAAATGAAGTAATATTTAATACATATTTCCGTTTAAATAGTATGATTTAAAATGTATAAATATCCTGTAAGGGGAAGGGAAATATATATATATATGAAAAAGATAATTATGAAAGAAAAAGAATTGTGTTGAGTGAGGGAAGCCCAGGATATTGTTTATTTTCTGCCACTTATTCTATTATCCCTTCGGTTCAGTTATGTACCTTCAGAAATTACTTTCGGCTTCTTTCCAATCTGAACCATGAACAAAATCACAAACATATTCGACAACAATATGTTCTTCTTGCATAAATTTCTCTTCTAGGCCACATACATAATTAAAATCCTGTTGACTCAGGAATAATGTCTTAGAACTGAATGTCCAAACTCTGTAACTTGCTTCCTTTTCTAACCAGACAGCACAGCTGCCAAGAGCTTCTGGGCCCTCTGCCTCTTTTCTCGGTGTATAATTATTATACATTATGTAGCATACACTTGATTTGCCAAAGCCTGCTGGAAAAGGTTCCTGTGACTACTTACTTGAACTTGTTGTGTACACATGTGACCAAAAACATGGTGTACCAAAGCAAAAGGAAAAAGGAGGTGGGATAGGATGCACTTAACAATCCCCTTTTTCCATGGAAATGAGATGAAAGTTTTAAAGCAAAACAATATACACATATTGTTTTATAAAGCAAAACTCACTTAAGCTGAAAGAACATTTTAAGCATTGATGATGCCATATTACAGCATGAATCTTTGATTTCCAGTGTTTAAAACAAGGAAATAGACTTTTAAAAGTCTTCAAAATATATATGAGGCATAAAGTAACGCACTTTGGCTTTTCTTCACCTTTGGGCAACATCAGATCTAAACCAGACATGTAAATCTACCCTATTTTTTTAAAGACCTCAGAGAAAGGGGTTGTACAATGTTTCTTAGGAAGTTGTTCCAATATTTCTCCCAGTCATAAAACTCTTACATTCTAACCTAAATCCTTCACGCTCTAGTTTCAGCCCATTTCCTTTTGCTCTAAGTAGGGTTAAAAAACAGTTGCTCACTTACCAAATCAACATTAGGAGGACATTCCCAGGGCTGTGTATTTTTTTTCAGCAATGGAAATTAAACACACAGCCTGCAGTTGCCTGGGTCTCCTCTATTCCTTCAAAAGAAATTTTTAGATGTAATACTGAAAGTTCTCCATTCTTCCACAAGTTTTCAGAAAGTCTAGTCCATCTTTTAAAGGCTTTATTCAATTATTCTAGTATGTACCTATAGGCTACAAGTAATTGCAAATTACAGTATATTTAGTTAATTTAAAATGTTTTAAAGTTCCCTACTTACGCTCAGTTTTTGTAACTTATTCTACAACTTATTTCTGAGAAAAACAGTGGTCCTCAAACTTTGGTGTGCATTAGAAAATTAGGGAAGCTTTTTAAAAATAGGATGCCCAAATCTTGATGCAGATTTGATAAATTACAATCATTTGGGCTCTGGCATATTTCTTTTTTGTGTGTTTTTTGTTGTTGTTGTTGTTGTTGTTAATCCTCACTTGATGATATTTTTTCATTAATTGTTTTAAGAGAGTGGAAGGAAGGGAGAAAAACATAGAGAGACAGAGACAGAGATAGATGTGAGAGAGACACATCAATTGGTTGCCTCCCACTCACTTCAGACTGGGACACGGATGGAACCTTCAACCTAGGTACTTGCCCTTGACCGAGAATCGAACCTGAGGTCCTGCAGTGTATGAGCCGGTACTCTAACCACTGAGGGACCACATCAGTCAGGGCAAGGCTCTGGCATCTTTCAACTGCTTTCATTCAAAAGTCTTAATTTGGTTTAGTTACCAAGGGCATTTAAAAAAAAATGTTATCAAGCCCATTATTAAAAATAGAAACAAACAAGAGAACATTTTTAAAAAAATAAGTGTGCTTTCTTTCTTTTTGGTAAAGCCAATTCTGCTTTGCACTTAAAACTGACACAGTAATGGAGTCAGGTATTTGGTGCTAAACTGAATATAGACATCACAATCTCCATTAACAGGAAAATCAAAACCCAACCTAACCCATTCCTACAAATTTCCCACACTAGAACTAAATACACTGCCAACAGGCTCTTGATGTATAATACATTATTGCATGAAAATGTGATTATGACAAATACGAGACTACCACTGTCTGCAAATATGTAATGCATTCAACATAAGTCACACAATAACGTTTTCAAAATCCAGTGGATCTGAGCTCATTTAAAGGACCCTGAATTTCAAGGTAAAGAAAGAACCAATTACTGTATAAAACAACATGGAAATAGAAACATCAACACATTGGGAAGAGCTGAGGAATTGGAAGAGCTGAGAGGCAAGAGCATCTTTTCCAGGAAATTTTAAGGTGAATCAGGGAAAGTCAGTGCTGAGATCCTAAACCATATGATATTTTTATTAGTGTTGGATTGCCATAAAAGGGAACACCGGGGCCTGCCTCAATGATTTGCCCAGGTGGGGAATGTCCAATCTTTCTTGGACTTTTCTATGCACGTATTGGATTACTTTAAGGAGCTGCCTCAGACAGTCTGTTCTGCATTTTCTCATAAGCAAACAGGCAGGAGAGAAAACAAAACAAAGCAAAGCAAAACACTTAAAGTTACTAAAGCAACCACAGAAATGCAGGTCAAATGATAGGGCTCAGAAATTGCTGGAAAAGGAAAAAGTGAGAGCAGCAAAAAGATGGCAGCTGAAGGCCAAGAGACATTCAAGGACAACTCACATGTGCAAAGGAAGAGGTATCTCCTGTGATATCTTTTAATAGATCTTTTAACATCTACTTTTAAGCAACTTTTAAATATACAATACAGTCATATTAATTATATCTTCATGTTGTACACTATATATGCAAATATTGAATCATTATGGTGTACACCTGGAATAATTATATGTCTATTTTTTATCTCAAATAAAAGAGAGGTAGGTGTTCATACCAATTTGTCCATTTGTGCCTGTGGGATCAATTACACTAGCTTTTCTTTCTCTTTGGATTCAGAATGATGCTCCTTTTCTAGTTCTTCTCTAAACTTTCATATTCTTCTTTCTCTGGTTTCTTTTTAACAAATTTTGTAACATGTTGTTTTTCTCTAGAGTTTGCATTATTGCCAGGTGTACCGGTTAAATTTTTTCAATAGATAGAGTTACACATATGTTGATGTATATGTAATTTGATATATATACTATTTTGTTGTATTGACAGCAAGCTTCAAAACTTCAAAAATATCTATGAAGGTGTTAACATCACAGATATTTTACACTTAAAATGTCAAATTTCATGCCAAAAAAAGAGCATTTGAGGGAAGTTTTAATTCATTATTTTGAAGAAAAGTGCTGCTGAAAGTTATCATATACTTCAGGAAGCTTATGGTGAACATGCTCCATCTCAAGATATTTGTGAATGCTGATGTAAATGCTTTAAAAGTGATTATTTCTATGTGAAGGACAAAGAATGTCCAGGTCAACCAAAAAAATTTGAAGACCAACAATTACAAGCATTATTGGATGAAGGTGCATGTCAAACTCAAAAACAACTTGCAGAAAGATTAAATGTTGCTCAGCAAACAATTTCTGATTGTTTACAAGCAATGAGAAAGATTTTCAAAGGAAGGAAAATGGTTGCCACATCAACTGAACGAAAGACAAATGGAAAACTAAAAAGTCATCAGTAAAATGTTGCTTTCACGGCACGAAAGCAAGTCTTTTTTGCATCATATTGTGACTGTTGATGAAAAGTGGATTTATTTTGAGAATCCCAAATGCACAGGTCAACTGCATCACCGACTGCAAGGCCAATTCGATTCAGGAAGAAGACAATGCTCTAAGTTTGGTGGGATCAGGAAGGTGTGGTATGCGGTTCTAAAACCAGGTGAAACCATTAATACTGATTGCTACCACAACAAACAATCAATTTGATCATAGTGACCAGAATGGGCCAGAAGACACAACAAAGTAATTTTGTTTCATGATAATGCACCATCACACACTTCAAAACCAGTTAAAGACACATTAGGAGATCGTGCCTGGGAAGTATTAACCTACCCACCGTATTCACCAGACCTTGCTCATTTAAATTACCACTTGTTCTGATCAATGAATGGCACACGCACTTTCTGAGCAGCACTTCAAAATGTAAGAAGTGGAAAATTGGGTCTCTGAATAGTTTGTCTCAAAACAAGAAAAGTTCTATTGGGACGGTATCCACAAATTACCTGAAAGATGGACTAAATGTTTAGCTAGTGATGGACATTACTTTGAATAAAGCACTTTTGATGATTCTCTTGAAATTTGATTACAAAATCTGCACTATTAGCTGATATACCTGGTAATTCTCTTCTCCCTCCACATTGCCTTTGTTTAGAAATTTTATCTGGTTTCAACTATCACCTAAGTAAAAAGGAGTCTAAAATTATATCTTTAGCACCATCTCTTTTCTAAAATGCCTCCCTGCCATCTCCATCTGGAATTGGACTCATTATGTCCCAAATCAAATATATCAATGTTACTTCTACAGCTGCTGCATCTCCTGTAATAAGTTCCTGATCACCAATTCCATTATGGGTGTGGGAGGTTCCCTACACCACCAAGCAATTCTCAGGACATCAGCTGGTATCCTACAATTCAACTCAGTTGTGTCATAATCTATCAGAGTTATCACCAGATTCTGCAGGTTAAGGGTTCAATCCTACAAAACTGGCCCCATCTCCACTTCCTTCAGATGCCAGTCACAAGCCAACTTATTATTTATGCTTCTACCAACTGGCCATGCTTCCTACAACCTCCTCCTTGGGTTCGATTAATTTGCTAGAGCAGCTCACAGAACTCAGAGAAACATTTTACTTACTAGATTACCAGTTTATTATAAAAGGATATAATTCAGGAACAGCCAGATGGAAGAGATGCAGAGTGTGAGGTGTGGAGAAGGTGCAGGACTCCTATGCCCTCTTCTGGTGTACCACTTTCCACATACCTCCATGTACTCGCCAACCTGGAAGCTCTCTGAACCCTTTTCTCATGGGTTTTTATGGAGGCCTCATTTCCTAGGCATGGTTAATTAAATAATTGCCAACTGGTGATTGATTCAGTCTCTAGGCGCTTTCCCCTCCCAGGAGGTCAGAAATGGATTGAAACTTCCAACCCTCTAATCATATGATTGGTTCTCCTGGTAATTAGCCCCCATTCTTAGGTGAGGCCCCAAAGGCTCTTCATTAACATAACAAGGGACACCTACAACATTCTTAATGCTTAAGAAATTCCATGGGTTTGGGAACCTATGGCCTGAATGAACAAATACTTTTCTTATAAATCACAATATCCCATCTAATATCCATTTCTGTTAATCCTCTCAGTCATATCTAAACCTCCCTCTGATGAACCCCATCAGTTAGCAAGTCCTGTTGATAACATTTTCAAGGCCAGGCACAGGTCATATTCATTTTTACTGATTCTCCCCTAAAGTAACCCTTCATCACAGTGTAACACAGGGTGGGGCAAAAGTAGGGTTACAGCTGTGAAAACTCAAAACAGAGTTTATTCAAGGATTATTATTTACTAACTAGAGGCCTAGTGCATGAGATTCATGCACTGGGGAGAGTGGGTGTCCTTCAGCCTGGCCTGCACCCTCTCGCAGTCCAGGGCCCCTCACTCCTTACTGATCCACCTGCAGCGGAGGTGGGAGAAGCTCCTGCCACCACTGCTGCACTCGCTAGCTGGGAGCCCAGCTTCTGGCTGGGCAGCACTTCTCCTGTGGCCACCGAGTGGAAGTTCCACAACCAGAGCTGTGAAGAAAGTGCACTAAGACTGGTAAGAGGTGCAGAGGCATGGAAAGTGCTGGCACCTGGATGTGCAGCTCTTTTAATTGGGAGGGAGATACAAGCTCCTGATTGCTCTGAAATCTAGTTCTGGGTGAGACTCTTGGATACCCAGTTACCAGGGGGCAGCTCCTACATTGAACATCTGCCCCCTGATGGTCAGTGCACATCATAGCAACCAGTCATTCTGCTGTTCAATTGATTTGCATATCAAGCTTTTATTATATAGGAGGATTATTGTATTATTTTCCATATAAACAACTGTAAACCTACTATTGCTCCACCCTTTAGTGTCCCAGATAGGTTCTGTCCCTAAAATGATTCTTGACATTATTGGCAGGTGATTTTGATGTCACAATTTGATTCATTATGTCCTCTTTTCAAAAATCCTCTTGGACTTCTCCATTGACTATCAAACCTAGTTCAACTCTATAAAAATAGTAAGCTTTTTGAGCATACTATGTGACCAATGCTTGACATATGTCATTTTATTTCTTTCTCCGAAAAGCTTATAAAGTGGGTGTTTGTGTATGAAATAGATAATTACAATTATGAGATTTTCAAGCTATTTCCACCAATTGTGGCTATACCATTAATTCAATAATCTCTTTTTAGGCAATATAGGAATATTACACTAAATATTCACATTGACTGTAAGATTTACTTTATTTCAAAAACATTAAAATGAGGGGGAAAGTGACTCTTTTCAAGAAAATAAAACATCAACCCATTTCAGTATGCTTTCCAATATACTATGTTCCCTTTTCCTTTGGCCTAGGTATCAATTTTTTATCTTATTTCCTTCTCTTCTCATCATGTTCCTTTTGCCCTTTCCTGTGCCTCAGCCTTGATTTTTTTTTTTACCAGAAATATGCACTACTTCTTATTCCATGTATCTAAAGACAACTATGCTTCAATGCCTGACTCTAACACCACCTCATCATTAATTTTCCTGATTGCCCAATGAAAAGGAACTCTTATTCCTCTGAACTATCATACACTGTGCACTCTTAGATGAAACTACTGCTTATTATATTGTAAGAGAGTTATGTATACTTGATCTCTCCACTAGTGTGTACGTTTCTTTGTGATCTAGATTGTAACGTACATATTTGCACAACTATCCCAATGCCTTCCTCCTGTCCTCATTGTAAAGCCTAGCAACTTCTTGCATGTAATAGACACTTAAATGATATGTATCAATTGGATGACTACTAAGAAAACATTTAGTGGTTTTCCGCTCATTCATGAAAACCAAATGAAGATTGATGGCCCCAAGCATTTTGTTATTACTCAGCCAAGAATGGAGGTGTAGTACTTCAAGAAAAGTTAATTCTCCTGCCATAATCAAATCACAACTTGATGGGCCTACACAGCTGCACTTTTTCTATGTGGTAATATTTTTTATTTCTTTTAGATTACAACTTTTGGTAAAAGAGGCTCTTTACAACTCAGACTAAACAAAAACCTTCCATCTATAAAACTTCCTAAGCAACAAATAGGAGAAATGCCCTGTGTGCTCCAGTGGAAACTTTTTGTCATTTTGTTCTTGCCATTGCCTGGAGGGGAAGTTGTTACAGGAAACCTAACCATGCCTTGGCCTTGGCCCTGGCTCAAATATTTCGTAGGAAAGTGTTCTATTAAAAAAGAGAAGTATCTTACAGTCCTTTGTATTCCTCATTTTTAGGATCTCAGACATTAGTAAATGATGTACAGGTTTGTTCATTTGTTTATTTATGTTTTATAAAATAAAGCAAAATCCTGTGATCTACTGCTGAAACTCTTCATTTTGGTGGTGGAGCATGCAAACATTTAAAAACGTGTTTTTTTCTCATTTAGTTCTTAAAACAACTCTTTGATGTAAATATTAATATACATAATGTGTGTAAAGAATCATTTTGCCTAAACCATGGCAGAGGTGGAGTTTGAATCCAGATCTCCTTACTCCATGGCCTAAACATTGTCCATAATTCTATGAGAGGTCTTTTGAGAAACTTGTGTTTTTAAATATGACACAATTCACAGAAGCATCTGACAAACTGCTGTTATGTCCTGACCTTTGAAAAGACACCAAGAGCGGCAGCATAGGTAATCACCTATACTTGCTGCCTCTCACAACATCAAAACCGCAACTGAATGGCAGAACAACTACCACTCAGAACCGTGGGAAAGCTGGCTGAGTGGAAGTTCCACAACTAGAGCAGTGAAGAAAGTGCACTGAAACTGGTAAGAGGTGCAGAGGCATGGAAAGTGCTGGCACCTGGATGTGCAGCTCTTTTAATCGGGAGGGAAATACAAGCTCCTGATTGCTCTGAAATCTAGTTTCGGGTGAGACTCTTGGGGGACCAGGCACATACAGGAGAAACTGGACTCTCTGGCATCAGGACAGGAATGTGAGGGTGGCATTCTCTTAGAGGTGCTCACAGCCATCATTGTTCCTGCACGGGGGAGAACCACGGACTTCTCTGGTTCAGGGCTGACTGGCAGCCATTGCTGTTTGCTTGGCCCTGGTGATTCCTAGAGACCCTGCCCCACCCAATTTACAACCCCACCCAAGCTGTGCACATAGGCTTTTGCATATGAATACCTGTCTTTTTGCCTAAAACCTGTCAAACTGCAGCTGGGTCAGAGAGCCCCAGAGCTTCCAAAAGAAGGCCCAAGGCCTCGCAGCAGCAGTGGCCTTGCTTCACAGCTGGGCCTCCTCTGGAGACTTTCAAACCCCATAAAAAGAGAAGCAATCTGCAGATGTCTCTGTAGCTCCTGCTGGGTGGCCCCAGACAGGGGCTGACCTTGCACCTCCTTGGAAATCCAAGAGCCAGTGTACTCAGTGGTCAGAGTGAGACCATACCAGATTACAACTCTTCACGTCCATAAGAGACTCACTCAAGGGGCAGACTCAGTGAGCACCAAAGCCCCACTGAAGCAAGTCCTGCCCCATAAGGGTGTCTCTTGCACAACAGATCTTCCAGTGTAGACACAGCTGGTCATCACAACCAATTGGCCTGGAGGTCAATTCCTCCCAGTGAAACCAACAGCAATCAAGGGTTAACTACAGCAAGAGTGTGCAAACAGCCCACAAAGGGGTGCACCAAGATTGACCACCTTAGGTGACTGGGGAGGCTGGACCACTGGGCCTTATAGAACACCTACCATACAAGGCTGCTCTATCAACTTAAGGAGTCTTGGCAGCTACCCAGTACATAGAAAAAAATACAGGGAAGCAGCCAAAATGTGAAGACAAAGAAACAAGTCACAAATGAAAGAAATGCTTGAAAGCAAAATACTGGATATAGAGTTCAAAATCACAGATATAAGGTTACTCAATAATCTTCTAGAAACCTCCGAGAAATTTAGTGAGACCCTCAAGGATATGAAAACAGACCAATTAGAAATTAAGCATACACTGACTGAAATAAAGAATAATGTACAGAGATGCAACAGCAGACTAGAGAATCCCAATAATCAAGTCAAAGATTTGAAATATGAAGAAGCAAAAAACACCCAACTGGAAAATCAAAAAGCAAAAAATCCAAAAATATTAAGATAGTATAACGAGCCTCTGGGACAACTTCAAGCGTACCAACATCCAACTTATCGGGGTGCCAGAAGAAGAAAGAGAGCAAGACATTGAAAACCTATTTGAGGAAATAATGGCAGAAAATTTCCCCTACCTGGTGAAAGAAATAGACTTACAAGTCCAGGAAGTGCAGAGAACCCCAAACAAGAGGAATCTAAAGAGGACCATACCAAGACACATCATAATTAAAATGCCAAGGGCAAAAGAAAAAAGAATCTTAAAAGTAGCAAGGGAAAAACAGTTACCTACAAGGGAGTACCCATATGACTGTCAGCTGATCTCTCAGCAGAAACTATGCAGGCCAGAAGGGAGTGGCAAGAAATATTCAAAGTGATTAATAGTAAGAACATATAACCAAGGTTACTCTACCCAGCAAAACTATCATTTATAATTGAAGGTTGGATAAAGAGCTTTAAGACAAGAAAAAGCTAAAGGAGTTCATCACCACCAAACCAGTATTATATGAAATGCTGAAGGGTATTCTCTAAGAAGAGGAAGAAAAAATAAAGATAAAAATTATGAACAACAAATACATATCTATCAAAAAGTGAATCTAAATATCAAGTGAATAAAAATCTGATGAACATAATAAACAGTGAATATAATAGAATCAGGGGCATAGAAAGGGAGTGGGCTGACAATTCTCAGGAGGTGTGAGGCTGCAGAAAGAGATTGGACAAAAATCTTACACCTATGGATGAGGACAGTGGGGGGTGAGGGAGTAAAGGCATGGGGTGGGGTGGGAACTGCATAGAGTGGGCTATGGGGGGGGGGGGGGTTGGGAGAGTAACACTGTAATAATCTGAACAATAAAGATTTATTTGAAAAAAGAAGAAAGAAAGAAAAGACACCAAGAGTGAATAACCCTAAAGGCTTATAGCTTGGATCTGTAAGAATCTATGTGATTTTAAAATGTGTTTCCTCAGCCCATTATTGGATAGATTCTGAGAAAATCAGAATTCTCTGCCTTCTCAAACCTGCCTCTTCACATTCCCCTATTTTCACCTATCTGACTTGGAATTCCTGTCACAAGAAAACAGGCAGTTTATATCACCTTAGGTCTCAATTTCTGAAAATCTTCCAACATCATAAATTCAGATGTGGGGATCCAATAACTAGGTTAATAGTTTTCTGTGGGAATCCTTTTCATGTCCTGGGTGTCCAGGGTTCCCATGTCAGGGTTCAGCATCTGGAGAAGGCCGCACACAAATGAAGAGAGACTCGAAAAGCATCCATTTGGGGAATAACGGGGGCCAGGCGGGAGTCCACCTCTAGGGGGAGGACGCCACCAGCTCTGACTTTCCTATCCCCTTTTATTAGGGCTAAGTGATACATCCATGTCCTTTAGATCAGGAAATTCCAACAATGAAATTAACCAGCAAGAATTAACATAAGACTAAAAGTGTGGAAGCTTCTTCAATTACTAATGTGTCATCTAAACAATATGTGAATAGTTCATACTTAACATAAGACTAAAGAGGGGCAGCTAATGTCTCACCTAAGCGGTGAGTAAATAGTTCATACGTAACATAAGACTAAAGAAGGCATCTGCTTTAGCTACCAATGTCTCACCTAAGCAGTGAGTAAACAGATCCATTAAAGTTTGACCAGGTTTCTTGTTCTATTTACATCTCTATTGGTGAGGTAATGACTGGTTTCCTGCATCTCCCCACTATCCTTCCACTCTTAAAAATTATGGCATCTGTAGACCAGAGTCCTAGCTTCAATGTCCAACAATTCTAAGTCCCTATGTTAATGTTTAACAGATGTAAGTCCCAATATCAATGTTCAACAGTTGTAAGTCCCAATATCAATGTTCAACAGTTCCTTATGGGTACATGTCTCCAATGGTATCTAGTTGTTGGACAAATGGTGTCAATGCAGGTCCGACCCTCTCTGGTTTGGTCCTGGGCAACCTGCAGTGATGCACAGCTGCTGACTGCCAGCATGGCAAGGTACTGTCAGCGTCCTCCATCTCTGGACTGTTTTTCCTCCTGTCTTCATGGTTGGAGCAGGCGTGTCAATTCCTCTCTTTCAGGAATCCACATGGTTTTGAAGTTGTTTTCTGAAAATACACAAGCATGGTCTCTACCAAAAGTTAATAAAGGAATCTTTTGACTCGGGATCCTGTTTATTTTTTCCCAAACGATTTTCCTTTGGGTTACTTTGACATCATGTGTGTTTTTCATAGATGTCTTACTGTTAGGATTAAAAATAATCTTTTGAAGAAAAGAAACAGGGGAGAGTGACTGATATAGAGGCAGGGTGGCCTCGAACAAGCTGTCAAGCTACAGGGGGAAGGCTGGAGTGGAGGGGAGGCAGATGCTGGGGGAGATCAACCGAAGGACTTGTATGCATTCATATGAGCATAACCAATGAATGAAAGACACTGGGGTGGGGGAGGGGGACAGGTGGGGACATGTGCTGGGGGGTAAGGGAGGCTGGGGGGAGGATATTGGGGGGGAGGAAAACATATGTACTACTATTAAATATAAGTTATATTGTAAATAAAATTTAAAAAATAAAGCAAAAAAATTTAATGTACTTATAGGAATAATTTTTTCTTACATTATATTGCTCCACTATCCCCCTTTTTTTTAATTAAGAGGGGCTTTTGGAAACTTTATAATGCAGTTTTGATAACTTTAAATTTGTAATTTTTAGCATAATAGGTTCATCGCATGTTAAACAATCTTACCATGAGATAAACTACCAATAGAAATTTTAGTTAATACTTTAAGACAAGCTTTTTATCCAGTACAATTAAATTTCCTAGAATTTTCACTTATTTCCTTTAGCCAAATTAAATTAATCTAAAAAACTTGACTGCTATTTTACTGTCAAATTCAATACTCTAACAACAATCTTAGTTTACCCTGTAAATATTAATGGAAAGGATTGTTTGCATTCTTGAGTAGGCCCTGAGCATCCCTGGTGCTAGATATAGGGTAGCTGCTGTTAGCCAAGTTTCTGTTTGTTGCCTTGGTCCTGATCTGGGCTGGTCCAAGTCCTTGTCTGTTACCTGGGTCCCGATATGGGCTGGGCGTGGGAAGTAAAGCAGCCATGGGGCAGGAGACCTCCCTCAGAAGGGGCGAGTGTTCAAGCCCCTGCAATGCTGAGGGGGTGAGGTTCTATGCCCCACCTCTGTTGGCCCCCATGTTCTCTCCTGATGGCCCCCTCTGCGACTGTGCCTGTCTTAGGTTGTCCCTCCCATGAGGAATCTTACCCATCTCTGGCTAACCAGCCATCCTCAGGGGCCAAGCAGGGTGATGTGAGGTTCATTTCTGTCTCCTTGGTAGCCTTTGCTCCCGTGGCCTCCACGCCCAGTGCCTGCTTTGGGATCCCCTTGCCTGCTGGCCGGGCCCCGGCACTTGATCACATATCTTGTGAAAGCGTCACAGACAGTGAGAAAGTGATGGCGCCAGTACTCAGACCCATCTTGTCTAACCGCAAGTATACTTGCATACATATGCCTCCAGCCACCCTCCAGGCTCTTTCCACCGTGCTTAGCATTATTATTTGGCCTATAATTGTTAAAGAGGAAATGGGAAATCACAAGTTTTCAGGCCAAAACAAGAAATCATTGAAACAAATCTATGTTGGTTGACACTGGGTGTGATTTCATAAAAATTTATGAAATATATGTTTAATCTTTTATAACCTTGAGAGATGGACATAATTATTCCCCCTTTTTTTAAAATGAGGATACTGAGACTCAGCAAGATTAAATAATTCATATAGCTAGAAAGTGGTAGAGTTGAGATCCAAAGTCTATCTTCCTTCAAAGTCTTTGCTATACTACTTTGATTCTACTATACAGCTTCTCAGATTTATTTTTATACTAGAGGCCCAATGCACAAAATTTGCGCCTCATTGCCCACCCTCAGCCCATTGGTTGTTCTAGAAGGTCATTATGCCATCCTATATAATTAGCTTATTAGCTCTTTATTATATAGGATGGTTTTAAGATGTAAATGAAGGCCAATATAATATCCCACCAGATTATCCTCACAAGGAGCCAGTAAAATGTGGTTAAAAAAAAGAAGACAAAGAATGATTCAGACCTTCAATTGTTTTCCATTTCCTCTCTTCTCTCGATTAAATTTTTAGTCACAACTATTGCATACATATCTAATGCATTGAGCCTTGAAAACAACAACAGCAACAGTTCAAACATTCTATTGTTTTAAAGAAAACAGCAACTACAATATGTGAAGGGTCCTCTGAGGTCTGGGTGACAGTACGAGGCACACTTGTTCATAATGCACACAGGAAACCCTCAACCGCATTTACACCTGTCTTCCCCCAATTCCTGTGGTTCAGGACTTTTGACCAGAGCCAAGAAGCTGATCACTGCAAGAAAACACGCTCAGCCTCGCCACTGTGGCTCGGTGGCTGAGCGTCAGCCTGTGCGTCAGGAGGTCATGGTTCCATTCCCGGTCAGGGCACATGCTCAGGTTGTGGGCTCATTCCCCGGTGTGGGGTGTGCAGGAGGCAGCCAATCAATGATTCCCTCTCATCTTTGATGTTTTTCTTTCTTTCCCTCTCCCTTGCTCTCTGAAATCAATAAAAATATATTAAAAGAAAAGAAAATATTCCCATAACAGCAAGCAATCTTGATATCTGGTAATTCTTATAATGGTTTAGGAAGGTTGAGAGAACTCTAAAGAAAGGAGCAGCATAGCACTTAAATCAGTCCTGGTGAGACTGGATAATTGGTGGATACGGTTCTTCTTTTTGGACAGCTTGGTGCTATCTTTGTTCAAGAACACTTGAACGTTTTGTTAGGTTTTATCAATATACATCTATGGAAATGGGGCTTCAAATGGAAAAATAAACACCAATAGTATTGATAAGAAGGATAAGTCTCATAAACAATTCAATTAAGATGAAGATGGAAAACTGTGGCCAAGCCCAAATCAGAGAAACCTTTGCATCAATTGGATGATGGTTGGACTTCAGCCAGTATACTATGTGTTTAATGATGAAGGGAAATAATTAAATACTAGAAACATGTAATTAAAGACTACTTCTAAAAAACAAGATGTATATAGGGATTTTACAGCATGTTAGTTCCTTGGTACTAAGAACAGATAAATCTAATATTTCAGTCTTGCAGATTTGTGCATATTTTCAGTAATGCATTAGATACAGATGTACATAGAGAACTGCTTGTACTTAGCTGTTTGTATCCACACCTATTCATTAAGCTAAGCAAACAAACTGGATGTCAGAGGGATGAAGACTGCAAAATAAGCACAAGAAAAGTAAAACAACTTTAGATCCAGGAGCCGGGGCGAGCATCCAGATTTCTACATGGGGAACAGCTGAGGTTAATGCAGCTGCAAACCAACATCCAGCAGAGGCTCAGGCACACACAGGCGGCACAGTTTGATGGACAGCAAGCCTTCAGGGTTGCTGCTTTCTTTCAGTTGTTATGGGGAAAAGAAACTAGATACGTGAATTGCATTCAAGTTCACATTCTAAAGAACAGCTAAATAAACAACATCGGAGCACAATGTCCTATGGCTAGTCCCAGGAATTTCTTGAGCTGAGAGGAGCATCTGCCAGCGAGTGCCCAAGTCTGTCTCCAGTTTGCAGTCACAGTTCTCTCCTTCACTCAAACACCCATGGTTTTATCTGCCAGCCGTATCTATCCTCATCGGAGTGCTTCCCTCCCACTAAATAACGTGGAGAGAAAATTTCTACCACCCATCCACTCATTAGGGACAATAAGACTCCACTCACTCCCTGAAAACCTCAGGATGGATGGAACATGAATCCTTTTAACTACCTGGACACAGTAGCTGACTATCAGGAAACTGCCTGTGGCTTCCACACGATGCCACACTATTTACACAGCTGATGGAAGTTTGCCCGGGGTGGAGAAATTTGGCTCTAGAGGATTCCCTTAGAATTCCCAAAGGGCCCATTCACCCTGTCACACCGCACAGATGCCTGTGGAGATGGGAACAGTGGGGTTCATTTTCTAGCTTCCTCTCCACACACTATAATTCTACACATTTATTTAAAAATTTGGAGGGTGGTCGGAGAAGAGCCTGGGGAACTGCAGAACCTACATTATATGAGATATTTGCAAATAGTATTTTAAGTACAGTCAACAACCCCCTTCCCCTGCCACTCAAACATTCCTCTGCTCCATTCAACAGCCTAAACTCTTGTCCTTCGTGTTCCTACGCTTGAAGCAAAGCTAGCATGACACTCCCAACAGAGAATGAATCTTTCCAAGGCTGAGAGAGGGAACCTCAAAAAGTCAACCAACGCTCAAAGCATAGTGGAGAGAAACAGCCTTCACATTCCTTCTCCTTTAATAATTTAAAGCTTTGCTATTAGCAGAGGCAAAGAAAATACCAGACACATGATTTTATCATGACATTAAGAAACAACAGAGGTCCCAAGATAGGAGTAATTTTCTAAAGCTTTTTAAAAGATAAGGATCCATTTTTATTCTGTCAATTATTAAAACATGTTAGAAATGACAGTAAGTTCTTAATTTCTCCAAGTCTCGCTACTAACTGTGGCAGCGGTAAAGTCCTGCCAGCTGTGGGGCGTGCTTTTCCCAGCTGTGAATACCCTCTTTCACTAAGAAAATTGGTCAGGAAACAACTCTCCATTCGGGAAAGAGGTATATATGAGATGTAAATATACATCCAGAATGTGCCCTTTCTTAATTTCCTTCTCTTGTTGCTAATTTTCTCCTAGCCCAAATAATTAACCTTCCTACACTACTCAAATAAACTTCATCTAAATCAGCTCAACCTGAAAAAGATGATGGTGAGGAGGAGGAGGAAGAGGAGAGGGAGCGGGTAGGAAAGGTGGGGAGGGAGAGGAGGCTGATCCTCCCACACATATACCACTTTTTTCCTTTGGAGGAGGGAAAAGCATAGGCTTAGGTTTCGGTGCCAAACTCTCCAAATTTAACTCTTGACTCTGCTATATGATTTTTTAAAAGCAACTTTGGACAGCTTGGTTTCTTCTCAATTTCCTTGTTTGTAATATGGGAACACTAGTAATTTTTAACTTTTGTGGTGCTGGTGAAGATTAAACATAACACACCTAGAAGGGAACCTGAAATAAAGTGAGGACTCAATAAACCTTCAGGATTACAGTGATTGGCTCTTCCACCTCTAAACGGTCAGACTCCAGCAGACCACACAAGGACAGAAGACAAACAGCACTGATCAGCAACAGAGAGTCACGCATAGAGTCGAGTTCTGAACTTAGTGGAGCAGAAGGAAATGCAAGTCAATGTAGTCATCCTTTTATGAAAAGTCTAAACATGGTGTTATAGTGGTGATGACTTACAGGCTAGTGAATTGGAAAAAGTGGAGAGAAAATGATCTTTCTGTTTATATGATAATAGGCAGAGTTTTATTTTAAAAAATTAAGGAGAACTTAGGAAAAAAGCAACTTAAAAATGACCCAAGAATTATAAAAGAAAAGAAATGCTTAAAAAAGAGAAAGTTAATGAATAAGTAGCAAACTAATGTCCTATCCAGCTGATCTCCATAATAACGCTGGCATTTGGGGACAGAAATATCCTCATATTATAGGCTTTCTGGGGCTCAGGGAGTTGCACTATAAATTATCGTGTACTCTGGGGACTGAGTTAGACCCACAGTGCAACTCGATCTCTGCCCTCACCCATCTCAGAAGGTCCAGCTTAAACCTTTCCCATCCCCTCCAAAGAGAAATTTGGCCTTGTGATTGAGAAAAGAGGCCAGCCCTGGACGGTGTGGCTCCGTTTGTTGAGCCTCGTCTGCGCTGAGAGATTGCTGGTTGGATTACTGGTCAGGGCTCACACCCAAGTTGTGAGCTTGATCAGTAGGGGGCGTGCAGGAGGCAACCAATAGAAGTTTCTCTCTCATAGATGTTTTTCTTTCCCTCTCTCTAAAAAATAAACAAAAACATATTTTTAAAAAAGAGAGAGAAAAGAGGCCAGAGTGGGGGAAACCCAAGTGGGAGGACTAGAACAACTTACTAGCTATGTGGTTACATAACCTTGTTGAGTCTCAGCGTTCTCATCTGAAAAGTGGAGCTTTATCAGAGGGCTGTATGAGCAGTCAATGTGAAAATGCATATTGGGGATAAAGGTCTACCACCATAAGGGGTGACAGGCAGAGCCTAATCATACTGTTCACTTTACAGATAAGAAAGCTAAGGTCTAGAGAAGTTAAAATATAGCCCAAGGTACAGTGAGTTTCAAAGCCTGGATTAGAATTTAAGTCCTGATTCCTAAACATGTTTCCTACTACATGGAGTTTTATTTTGTCCTTTTCTGAACATCAGCTGCATTTTCAACCAGTACAGCAGTTGGATGCTCTCAAATGATAAATTTGTTCCTTCAACTACGGCATAAGGCCCTTGAAATGACAGAGGAGGTTTCAAGTGTTTTTTGTTTGTATGTTTGTTTGTTTGTTTAATCTGTACAAAGCTGTTTACTCAAATGCTAGGCATATCACAGTGTTGATAGAGTCGTTTCTTTAGGAAGAGGTTTTACTCTAAATAAAATGTTATTGTGAGGGTGTGGCTGGTGTTACTCAGTGGTTTACGTTTCCACCTATGAACTAGGAAGTCACAGTTCGATTCTCTCCCAGGTTACAGTCTTGATCCCCAGTGTGTGTGTGTATGTGTGGGGTGGAGGTTGTAGGAGGCAGCCGATCAATGATATTCTCTCTCTCTCTCTCTCTCTCTCTCTCTCTCTCTCTCTCTCTCTCTCTCCCTTCCTCTATGAAATCAATAAAAATATATTTTTTAAAAATATTGTCTATTTTTAAAAACATTTACATGAAAAGTGAGCCTTCATTCAGCCTTTTTTGTTTCTATGTTTACATTCCCTTACAGTTAATTTTTTATGTGTCTCTTTGGGCATGTTGGAGACCATTTCCTCTGACTTAATCTTCTGTAGACCTGAACAGCTTATCAGGAACATCCTCACAGTAACATTTAAAAAGTATATGGTTTGTTTTTTTTTTTTATTTCAGAGAGGAAGAGAGAGAGAGGGAGAGAGAAACATCAATGATGAGAATCATTGACCAGCTGCCTCGTGGGAATCAAGCCTGTAACCTGAGCATGTGCTCTGACTGGGAATCCAGCTGTGACCTTGTGGTTCACAGGTCGATGCTCAAACACTGAGCCTCACCGTTTGAGCAATAAAAATAGACAGTCTATTTTTAGACAAAAAATGGGTTAACCCTAACCTGTAGTTGGTAAACCCTAAATGGTGAGGTTACTGCAAAAGATCTGCAAATTGATTTGCACATCAAACACTGAATAAATAATGTCTTCAACCTACAGATGATATTTTCCCTCCCAAATGCATGTGCAGTTTAATTTGATCTAATAAAATACAAATTCTTTGAAAATACTGTGCCTTTATTTGTAACTTTTGTCCACTATGTAATTTTCTATTTGCTCAATAAAATAGTGACATTTATTATGCACTTACAGTGTGGCAAGCACAGTGCTATATTATAGAAATTATTTTGTTTACCTCTTTTTAGCACCCAGAAGGCAGATACAATTGTTATCCCCATTTTACAGGAAACTGGGGTTTGTAGAATTTAAATAAGTCACTTTTGGGCTTTAAACAATGGAGCTGGAATCTGACTCCAAAGCCTGTGATATTAGACCACTTTTCAAACTGACAAGTGTAAAACATTTTACTAATTTCATCCACATATATGTGTATAGGAGGTAGGTGTATAACCATAAATTTTGATGTTTAAAAATAATTCTCATAATCCTAACCGGTTTGGCCCAGTAGATTGAGCATCAGCCTGCAGAGACCGAAGGATCCCAGGTTTGATTCCAGTCAAGGGACATGTCCAGGTTGCAGGCTCGATCCCCAATAGGGAGGTGTGCAGGAGGCAGCTGATCAATGATTCTCTCTCATCATTGATGTTTCTATCTCTCCCTCTCCCTTTCTCTCTGAACTCAATAAAAATATTTTTAAATAAATAATAATAATAAATAAATAAAATTCTCATATCTGCAGGGGTACTAACAGCATAAACAGGAGATGCAAAATGGCTCCAGAATAATTAGACCTGTAACTTTAAGCAAGTTGGATTCTCAGAACTAATGGACTTAACTGGTTGATATCTAGAAAATGCTTCTAGCCAGAAATTCTAGCATTCTATACTTCCGATCAGCATTTCCCAAAGTAGATTCTGCAGAATTCTGGTCCCAAGGGATACTCTACAGAAAAATGTTTCCATGGTCAAACAAGTTTAAGGGACACCATAAACTAAAAGAACCACCTCACACAAAAGAGAGAGCATCCTCTTTGGGAAATTCATAATTATACTTTCACATATTTCAAGCTCTGAGAAGTTCTACAAAGCACTGGATTACACAAAGTTAAATATGTTCTCTTTTTGTAGCAATTCTCAACAACAACAACAAAACACCTTTTTCTTGGTGTGTGACCCAGCGTACTCTACAATATTTGGGCACTAAACCCCTTTTGTAGATAGTTATTTCATGGATCTATTTCCACAGAACATTTGTAGGTTATAACCTAACTTTGGCAGTTAAAACACTCCGTATTAATGTAATAGGCTCTGAAAAATGACCTTTTGAGAGTCTCCCCAAAATCGCTATGGTGATATTGGCTCTTTAGTCTAAAGCTCTTTACTCTAATATCTAAGGATTATAGAGACTGTTAAAATTTTTTGTTTCTCTTTAAGCATGGAATAAATTTTTTATTACAATGACATTCTGCAGGTCATGTTTTTCTATTTTTCAAACTCTACTCTAGACTAACAGTTCTCAGACTTGACCGTCATTAGAATCACGTGGAGGGCTTGCTAAAACAAGAATTGCTGAGGCAACCCTAGAGACTCTCCTAAAGTAGATCTAGAACAGTGGTTCTCAACCTTTCCAATGCCACCACTCTTTAATACAGTTCCTCTTGTTGTGGTGACCCCCAACCATAAAATTATTTTTGTTGCTACTTCATAACTGTAATTCTGCTTCTGTTAATGAATCATAATGTAAATATCTGTGTTTTCCGATGGTCTTAGGCTCTATAGCATCGGTTCTCAACCTGTAAGTTGCGACTCACAGGTTGAGAACCGCTAGCAGGATCGCCTAAGACCATCAGAAAACACAAATCTGGAAAGAGCCTGAGATCCTCCGTGACTAACAAGCTTCCAGGTGGTGCTAATGGTGCTGGTCTGGAAACTATGCCCCCCGTTTAGACCTCTTGTGTTCAATTTGGATCATGAAGTAGAGGATTGGAGGTGTTTGGTTTTTGCTTCCATCATCAAAGGCTCTTATCTTTTCTCCAATTTCCTGGAAGTTTGACTCTAGAATAGTTAGCCACATATCCATGGTGTTTTCTTTATACTTTAAATTTTTTACTTAGAAAAGTTTTAAAAGCTTCAGGAATCAAAGATAAAGAAAGAACTTAGGAGAACTAGTACCTTTGATCAAGCTTTAATAGAAGATATTCTGAAAATATTCAGTAATAATCTACCTAAGAGCTAAATCTCTTATTTTCCATTTAATCATATGGATGAAATTTCAGCAGCATGAACTTATTTTTTGCCTCTTGGAGTCATATTTTGTAATTCTAGACAAGTTTTATGTCACTGACACTTAGGCTGGGTTTTACTCACTGGAATCCGTGGACCTTTACTTTCTACAATAGAAACGTCTTTGATGCTAGAGAAGCTATAGAATCAAGGAGACCTTTAAAAAAAAGTGGTGATTATAAATGTAGCTGCAGAATCACAAAATTGGCACTGCCTGGTATGATAGATGTGTTCCTGGGAAACTGCAAGTCAAATACCATTATTTGGATCCTATTCCGTATTCTAATTTTAGATATACCAACTGACACTGTTTCCTACCTCTTTAGTTTGAAGTTTCTGCTTCTTATATCTTCCTTCCCCAGCCTTACTGACCTGTCAAGGAAGGAAATAAGCTAACCTTTACTGAGTGCCTTCTAATGGCTACATCATTCCATCCACATCCAATATGTGATGAGGGATTGATCCCAAGAAAAGCTGAGATCCAGAGAGGTTCTGGTCACCTGAGTAAGTGGCAGCATTAGGACATAAGCCAGCTGTGACCAACCAAAGTCCACTCACCCTTCCCCCTCCTCACCAGCTCCTTTGCTTCAAGTTCTTAGGGATTCTTGGATGGGAGAGGGGAGCTCCCTCTTTAAAGGACAATTGTAGGAAAGAATTAGTTGGTATTGGGATGAACTGCTCATAATCTACTCTAAAATGACCTTTTTCCTGTGTGTGTCACCACAGAGGTGAAAATATCTGAAACGGAAATTCAGTTAATGGATAAAATTAAGTAACAGTGTTTCACTCAAAAGAGTACAAAATATTACACCTTTACAGACTCTTGTTTAATAAGCCCAGCAAACAGCCCGAGGGTGTGGGGGAGGGAGGAGTCCAATTTACTGGTTCTCCATGAGCAAGTACATCTACATTAATTTGCAGCTTCAGCAAGCACAGGCAGAATTTGTCCATCTGTTCTAACCATAGCGAGAACACCACCACCAACATGCTAGCACTGCCTTGGTTATATAAAGCAGATCTTGGTCAAAGGGAAAACATCCCATGTACCCAGGCCCTCAAACACTGTGCAAACAAAGTCCTCCCAAGTAAGCTGAGCTCTGCCCACAGAGCATTCTTTAGGGCTTAGTATATGTGTAAGCTGAGTTTCCCATGATTTTATGGAAGTGTGACCTTAAGTTTTAAAGAAAGACCACAGAAGTTGACAATGACCTAAACTAATCATGAATGCCAGCCTTTCAGCAGGAGAGAATGTTACTGATGAATTCAGGCAACCACACCGGGCCGCTCCGCAGCTCTGGGACCAGGCAAGAACCTGCCAGTTACAATAGTGACTGGGTATGACAGACGTGACCATCGGGCTGTTCTGAAACCTCTGGGAAACTGTTTGTTCAAAATAAACTGGGTTTGTACTAGAGCTCTACTACTCTGTGATCTGGTTGATTTTCCAGATTACTTTGGTAACCTTATGTCAGCAGAAACACAGCTGCTATTGAGCAGACTTACACACCACTATTTTGCATAGATTGGCACCAATTCCTTGTTCATTCAATGTCCAGATTTCTACAACAGAAATACAGATCAACATTTATGTTAACAAGAGTCAAATGAAATTCCTATTTTCTTTCCTTCATGTAACATTTATTTACCATCAACTCCTATGAGAGACACTAGTGATGTGAAGATGATAAAACATGCTCTGTTCCTACAGGGGGCTCAGTCTAATCTACTATATAAACATGAAATGCACATGTCACAATAATGGAACAGATGTTACAGTAGAAGACAGAACATCATGGGAGACCAGAAAATAGCAGCCTACTGCATCATGCTCCATAGAGGTGATATTTCAGTTGGGTAATAACCGATGACTTTGAACTTGTTTGGTGGAGAAAAGGCTGGTAGAAAGAACTCTTTAGGCAAAGAGATCGTATGCAAAGATATGGCACTTGGATAGGACCTGGCATACTAGAAAATGGTGAGAAGTTCTGCATGGTTGCAGCAAAGAGCTTGAGGGAATGATGGAAGAAAGAGTAGAAAGTCTAGACCTTGTTAGTTAGCTAGAGCAAGGTTTTGGCATGGACTTGGAAAATTAAAGTTGGGTTTCCAATACAGCTGAAGGATAGATTCACTGAGATGGGGGCTGGGAGATGGAATCCCACGGGGATAACTAGTTCCACCAAGTATCCCACCCAAATATATCTGGGCAAGTTTTTGCTGAAGGAAGGTCCAAGCCTACTGATGAACCCTACCAGTCTAAGCCCTCATCTCTGGAGAAAGAGCCACTGGTCCTGTTTCACCTAGAGATTAGGAGAGAAAGAAACCTCTTTCTCAAAAGGATACCAAATTAACCCCTACATACACTGGCCATCCCTCCCTCCACCTCCCCCCCCCCCCATCCAAACCCAAATCTCACCTCTCCAATGCATCTTTCACTCTGC
This sequence comes from Antrozous pallidus, assembly GCA_027563665.1. Taxonomy (NCBI): domain Eukaryota; kingdom Metazoa; phylum Chordata; class Mammalia; order Chiroptera; family Vespertilionidae; genus Antrozous; species Antrozous pallidus. Next base: position 146,529,201 of record CM050508.1, on the reverse strand, counting down.
TGCCAGAGCCATCTTCCAAAAAGTTTTAAAACCTGCTTCTCAGTGGCCACAGAGTATGAAGCTGAAATTCTTTAGCGGCCTTAACTTTTCCTCATACAACATACCTTTCTACACTTCTATGCTTCTGCTCATGTAGAAATGACATGCCTTTCTCCCCTATTCTCGAACTGGTCAAAATTCTATTTGTCCATCAAAATCCAGGATAATGGCCATCTCCTCAATAAGGCTTCCTTTAATTATTCTTATCATGATTATTCTTTCCTCTTTCACCCATATCATCTTGCTGGTTTCAACTAAGTATCTATTTACTCTGTCTTGTGTTTTAGGTGGTGTTTGGAAAGTTGTTTTGTTTGTTTGTTTTTTAGAGGAATTTTGACTAGGGAGATGGGAAAAAAGGGAGAGAAGGTTGGCTTCTGAATAGGCATAGTAACTGACTCCTGGACAGGAATCAGGTATGCAGAGGAGGTTGAGTAGCAAATTATTGAGACATGATTGGAAGCCAAAGTGGAAGATATTTTCCAAAGATGGCTGCAACAGTATTCCCCAAGCTCTTCTACAATATGGTCTCCTATCCCCTTGAATCGGAGATGGCCTTATGACTCACTTGTAACCAACAGAATGCTGCAGAGATAATGCTGCATGACTTCTGAGGCTGGGTCTGCAAAAGCTATGTGGCTTCCTCCTGGTTTTCTTGGGATGCCTGCTCAGTCTCCATGTAAGATGTCTAGCTACCCTAAGACTGCAGTGCTGTAGACACCACAGTGTAGGGGTGCTCCAGTAGACAGTCCCTGCCTAGCCACACTTCCAGACATCTCCACAAAGGTACCAGGCATATGAGTAAGATCATCTCAAGCTCTCTCGACCAGCACATCTGCTAGCAGAGTACCACTGAGTGACCTCAGAACAGAAGAGTCTTCCCATTGAGCTCTGCCCAAATTCCATGAGATTTAATATAATGGATACTATTTTAAGTTACTAAGTTTTAGAGTAGTTTGGTACATAGCAGTGTATACGAGAAAAATCCGGAAATGAATTCGTAATCTTGCCTTTTATTCCTAAAACTGATCAGTCTTATGTAAGAGTTATTATTACTGACCAATTCACAAGGAAAACTCCTGGAATCTCCTGAAAACATTTAGAGAGCTTGGTAAGAACCAGGGAGTGACTTGGGTCCTAACTGTGAACTTGAGGCCAGAAATCACTCAGGACCCAGAGGCTACCAACAAAGGGCACTGTTGCCGACCTGACCAGTAGAAGGTCTCCCATCAGAGCCTGTAGAAGCTCACTGCACTTCGTAGAAGCATAAATCAGAAGTCAGAGGCATAAAAAGATTCTTTGTACCTGGAAGACGAACAATAAATATCGGTTGTATGAATAGAGTGAATCTAGGGACCAGCAGCAATACTGGTAGTACTGTTTACTGAGAGGCCATGGACAACTGAGGCATTATGGGTTGCCATATTGAGCCTGTAATTAGGTCTGTGATGCAGACCTGGACTCTCCTTCTCCTAAGGCATTTTAGTCCGAGTGCTTGTAGCTGGAAAGTTGAACCCAGCTTGCTGAACTCCCTGTGGAGGGATTTCCTGAACATTCTGGCTGGGAGTCTTGACCTCATAAGGTTGCCCAGCTTCTGTGCCTACCATGAATGTCTTCACTACAGGTTATACTTGTTGCTTGCACAATATTTGACATTTCTCTTCCCTTCATTCTGTGGTATTCATTAAGTATTAGCACCCACAGATTCCCCCTATTAATTTTCAACCATTATTCTGAGAATTAAATGAACATTCCTCTTTCCTGAATTCACAATAGCTTCTTTTTTCTCAGGACCACATTTAAGATCTTTCATGTTGATTTAAACCTACTAATGCCTAAAGGAGAGGCTGATCAAGACCAATATACAGGTCCTCCAACTTATCCTGAAAAGGGAACTGTGATCTCTTAGGAAAAGAGATCAGAATCATGACCTATATTTTCAGGAGACTTAATATTTTCATTCAAGGAATATTTTTTGAAGCCATAATTCTTACTGAAAATGTGCTGTTAGCTAGAATTTCACATGGGTAAGATTTTGTGATTTGTGATTTTCAAATGGCTGGAAATTTTATTAGCCAAATATTGTATTTTCATTAAATTGGCCACAAATTACATAATTTTCAGGATTATGGGTGCATTTATTTCATCACATAAATATTAGGATTCCCAATCTCCTGGAGAAATTTCAACTTCATCTCTGTTTTGAGAATAGTCAGAGATCTGTTAACTGTACTGCAACTAAAATTTGGCTCTCACTCATAGATTCAGGCTAAGAAAGACCTGAATCAAAACAAATGGAGAAATTGGCTTTAGGGCCAGACAGAATCAATTGTTTTCAGGTCAGTTTTGGTTTGGGAATCCTAATGAAGACTGATCACTCAACAAGGGCTGGGTTAGGACACTGTCAGTCATCATTAGTCACTCTGGCACCCCAAATGACCTGTCTTGAATTAAGACATCTTTCCTTTCGAATGCACATCTTAATATTCTTGATAATGGCATACCTGTTAATTAGTCTATTAACAGACTAATCCATGTTAATTAACACATACATTATTATTTAAATATTTAAGAGGAATTGCTAAATCACTTTTTAAAGTTTTATTATTTTTCAATTATCATTGACATGCAATCTAAATCACTTTTTGAATGTGATATTATGCTCACTTATGCAGTCATGTGAAGCTAAATTTACAAAAACCAAGCTGTGCATTTTTTCTACACATTTATTGTCTCAAAGTCAAGTGTCAATAAGCTTATTTTACTGTTGAACAAATTGACCTTTAGAGAGATGAAAATCATCCCAGATTTTCTAGCCTTCTAGCTTGTGAAATTAGAAAACAAAACCACACACACACACACACACACACACACACACAATACAATAATTAGTTAAAACTCATTCAAGAGGCCCGTGTTTTCAACATCACTTAATCTATCCACCTTGTTATTGTCAAAGCTTTATTTATAGGAGGAGAGCACTGAGCAGCACATATACCCATACCCCATCCCACAGAACAGTCAAGTGGCTGATGGAACCTGAGATGAGTGAATCTCTCAACCCAATTTCTAGTGTGTGCACCTTAAACTCAGGCTTAGCTTTGCAAACACTTAATTATAAGGCACAATGTAGGAAGACAATGAAAAATCAACGTTAGCTTTTAAACATAAAGATCTAGTCCAGAAGGAAGTTGAAATTATGTATTCTTGACCAGAAATGTTCAGACTTCTTGCAATATTAGGAATGTGGCAGTTAGGTAAAATTCTCCAAAATGTTGTTTATTTTGACATGGTTTGAAGCATTAGATAAATACATTCTTCATCAAAATCATTTAAAGGCAGTCAGCACCCAGGACAGAAAACTGTGCTCACTAACTTCCCTTCCCTGCCTCTCTATAAGTAGGGTGTGAGTGGGAGGTCAAGCAGAAGGCATGAGCAGGCTGGGGAATGTTGCCTTCTCCTCCAAAAAAGGTCCCTTGCTACTGCTGGTCCTTTCATCTCTTGCTCCCTATTTTTAGAACTCTCCTGTCCAACATCCTCTGCCCCATTGCCATGACCTTTCATGACACACTTCTGATGTTTATTTTGGGATCATATTCCTTCCCCAAAGTATTACTACAGCTAGAATTAATGTATGAGGTAGATGAGCACAAGTCCTTGCTTGAAAAAGTAACCAAAGCACATGTTCCCAAATGAGGGTGAGAGCTGGTATACAAAAGACAGACACATCATCCATATTTTTAGTCATCAAAGCATTCAAGAAGGACTGCTTAATGTAGTAGATAACACCACCTCACTAGACAGCATTATCTAGTTGCAGAATCAAGGCATGTGGATTTAGAAAATGTGTCCAGCACAATTAATTGTGTGTGTGTGTATGTGTGTGTGTTGTTTAAGGAGTAAATAGGAGATAATCAAAGAATATACAGGATTTGTCACTTCAGGTTTCCTTTTCAGCCTTTACCTGTCCCTAAATTTATAAATCATACATAAAAATCAGTGCCCACAACGAGGAAAGAGAAGAGAGATCAAGCGTGCTTTGACTGTTCCATATTCTTTAGAAAAGTATTTCTACTGAAAACTTTTAAGAGGAGGACAAAAATTTCCTCAAAATAAGTAAAAACTGCACATAAATTTATGGGGAATCCATCTTCATTGAGAGGCAGATGCTATCTTTTGTGTTCACCGCTATACCTTCTCTGTCTAGTACAGTGTTAAATAAATAGCTACATTAATGAGATGATTTGATATAATAACAGCTAAACTTTACTGAGCACTTAGTGTGTGGCTCTGTGACAAGCAATACTCACAAGATCTGCATCAGTTAAGTCACTGAATGCTTACAATGAACCTATGAGATACGTGCTTATATTGTCCCCATTTGAGAGCTGAGGATACTGAAGTGTAGAGAGACAAAATATCTTATCCTGGGTCAAACATCTTTTAAATGAGAGACCCAGAATTCAACATCAGGCACTTTGAATCTAGACTTTGGCTTGTGTAAAAAAAAAAAAAGAGTTTTCTGCCTCTGCTACATCCATGAGGAGTTTGAGATGAGCTAAACTTATTCAGTATTACAAACTGAATTGTGTCCCCTCAATATTCATATGTTGGAGTTCTCACCCCTAATACCTCACAATGTGGCTGTATTTAGAGATAAAATCTTTAAAGATGTAATTAAGTCATTAGAGTGGGCCCTAATCTAACATGTCTGGTGTTCTTCTAAGAAGAAATTTGGACATATAGACATACAGAGGGAAGACCATATGAAGATACAGGAAGAAGGCCATCTGCAAGCCAAGGTGCGGCCTCAGAAGAAGCAAACCCAGCCAACACATTGATCTTGGACTTCTAGCCTCCCGAATTATGAGAAAATAAATTTCTGCTGTGTAAGTCATCTGATTTGTGATCTTTTGTTAAGGTGCTGCTAGCAAGCTAATACATTCAGTGTTAATGCATAAAATGGGAAACAGTGAGGTGGAGGGAGTAAATGGGGGAGGGGGGGAAGCAGGCATCTATAATACTTTCAACAATAAAAATAAATTTAAAACAATAAAATGGGAGCCAAGGAAAATGAACAGTCCAAACAAATAAAACCAATCCAAGACAGATAGTTTCTTCCCTTCTATGGACATAGGTTGACCAATTATGCAATTTTCATAAGTTTCCAATTAGGTGAAAGGTGCTATCAGAACATTCCTTTTGATGGCCTACATAGCTCCACCGATCCTCTGCTTAGAGGATCCCTGATGAATAACTCCAGTTTGGGGTATATGGTTTCTATATCTGTAGATTTTCTTGTCCTCTCGTGTTTCCATGTTCTGAGTAAAGCCTATTCTTTTCTATAAACTCATTCATCAGATACCAAAAATTTTAAGGTAGTTTTTAGAATAAAACTTATACTAAAGAGGAGAAAATGAGGATATAAAAATCACTCATAATCTCATTATCAACAGAAATGTTTATTAACAAAGTAAAACCATGTATTTATGATCCTATCTAAAAAAGAGTGATATGCAAATGTATTGTACCTCTGCTATACCCACAAGCCATGCCCACCAGCCAGTCAGGAGCAAGTATGCAAATTAACCCCAACCAAGATGGCTATAGCCAGGAGAGAGAAGGAGGGAGGCTTGGGTTTCCCTGGCAATGGAGGAAGCCAAGCTTTCCCCACACTCTGAATGGCCCAGGCCTGCACTCAATGCTACAAAGTTTTAATTATAGAAGATAAATAAATTCCAACAAAAATGGCAGCAGTCACAGAGCTGGAGAGAGCAGGAGGCTAGGGTTGCCCCCGCGATGGAGGAAGTCAAGCTTTCCACCTACCCTGGTGGGCCCAGGCTTCTGCTTAAAGCTACAAAGTTTCAATTCTAGAAGATAAATAAATCCCAACAGAAATGGCTGTGGCCACGGAGTGAGCAGGAGGCTTGGCTTTGCTCCAGGCTACAAAGTTTCAATTGTAGAAGATAAATAAATACCAGATACTGGGGCTTCCACTTGGTTGCCAGGGGGTGTGGCTGGCCTGCAAACCATCCCAGGCCCCTCACCCAGGCTGCCCCACACCCCAAGGGAACCCCTCCCTGATCTGGGACACTCTTCAGGGCAAACCAGCTGGTCCCCGCCCATGCACCAAGCCTCTATCATATCTAATAAAAGAGTAATAGGCAAATTGACCATCACTCCAACACACTAGATGGCTGCCCCCATGTGGTCAAAGATCCTGCCCCCATGTGGACACAAGATGGCCACCACAAGATGGCCAGCAGAGGAGGGCAATTAGGAGGGACCAGGCCTGCAAGGGAGGGCAGTTGTGTGCAACTAGGCCAGGAGGAGGTGGCAGGTGGGAAGGACCAGGGCTTCAGGGGAGGACAGTTAAAGCTGACCAAGCCAGCAGAGGAGGAAAGTTGGGGGCGACCAGGCCTGCAGGGAAGGCAGTTGGAGGGCTCCCAGACCTGGTGGGGAGAGCCGCTGCAGGGCACCAGGCCTTTAGGGGAGGGCAGTTAGGGGCAAACAAGCTGGTAGGGGAGAAGTGTGTCATCAATCAGGCTGGCAGGGGAGTGGTAATGGGATTATCAGGCTGGCAGGGAGAAGCAGTTAGGAGCAATCAGGAAGGCAGGCAGGCAAGCAGTTGGAAGCCAGCAGTCCTGAATTGTGAGAGGAATGTCTGACTGCCAGTTTAGGCCTGGGATTGGAGGGGGTACAGGATGGGCTGAGGGACAACCCCTGCCCCTTGTGCATGAATTTCGTGCACCGAGCCTCTAGTATTTCTATAAAAGTAAGAATTAATGTATATGGATTTTTTGTGTGCTATGCAAAGAATATTTTTAATTTACCTCTCAGTAATATTAGTTTATATTCCTTAAGTTAGTTTTTTTATTGGTCCTGTATTATCTTTTTTTTTTTTTTTTTTTTTTTTACTTAGAGAACAAAATTTTATTCTAAAAATAGATCTCAGAACAAAAAAATACCCAACGCTGGTCATTACAACAGGAAGAAAAAAAGTAAGAGTAATTTGTTTAAAAAAAATTTTTTTTTGCTGAAAAGTACAAAATGTTCATTGTAATATCCTGCCAACCCTCACTTATCTGTATTTGAATTATATCTTTCAATGAAGAATAACCAAACTAATGAGCATCTTAAACATAAAGTCAACTGAAATTTTAAAGACTAGATGTTCTTTGTGCAATAAAATCTACATTATGCTATTGTATATTATTAAATATCAGTTTACTTTTCTCCACACAACTTTAACAAAAAGGTGATGTGACTCTATTTCAGGAAATGTATCATAGTTGCTTATATGTAGACTCTAGTACCTACCTGTTAAGGTTCAAATCTTAGCTTTACCATTTATTAGAGCAGATTGCTTAACATTTCTGTGTTTAGTTTCCTATAATAGAGATAATAGTGCCTATCCTAGAGAATTGTTAAAAGGATCAAATTACTTAATATATTAAAAGCACTTAGAAAAATACCCAGAAGATAGTAAGTACTGTGTATTAATATTTACTAAAACTAGTAAAATACAGATAGAGAACTGGGATCCAAAGAGATAATAAATATAGATTTTGTAAATAAAAATACTGGAGAACAAGTTGCATTTCTTCCCTATCACTAACTAGAAGCCACTAAAGCCAGAAAGGCACTTCGCCAGCCCTTCATTCACTCATTTGGTCCTTCTTTCCTCATTTCCTATAGTCATTTCTGCACAGATATTTACTGAGTACCTATATATTTTATTAAGCTAAGTAAGCATCAGGATATTTGTTCTCTCAAGGTTGTCCTGGGGGAGAAAGTCACATAAACAGACCATTAAAATAGTACAGCATATTGAGTATGATGATGGAGATCTCAGGATTCACTTTCATTACAGAAAGCCTGTGGACCTGCAGGCATGATTACACACTTATTACCACCCTAACCAAAGTCAGTTTGGAATGTAGGCTTGTATGACCTCTGTAATAATTCTGACCATGCTTCATGCTAATTGGTGTTAGTACATGCAAACTGAATGAGTAGGTGAGTGATTCTTTTCTGGCTTTCTTTTACAAAGAAGTTGTAGGAGAGAAACCAAGATAGCGGCATAGGTAAACACCTATCTTGCTGCCCCACACAGTAATTTCAAAACTATAACTTAATGAAAGAACAAACATCATCCAGAATCACTGGAAAGCTTGCTGAGTGAAAATTCCACAAATTAAAGATAGGACACTGGGACTCAGAGGAGTGGTGGAGAGCAGCGTTGAAGATTTGTGCGAAGTCAAAGGTTTGGAGCCCCGCGTGCGTGCAAGTGAGTGGAGAGGGTGGGCAGCTACAAAGACAAAGGTGTCTCACTGCACTGATTCCCCAGTTCTGGGTGAAGTCCAGGGAACCCACAATCATACGGGGTGAAACTGGATAGTAGGGAAGCACGCTGAAACTCTGGCGCTGCAAAGGTCTGCGAGCTTGTGGAGAGGGCGAGCTTGTGGAGAGTGTGCGTAAACTTGGGAAACAGCAGAGGTGTGTGAGCAGGCAGAGAGGACTCGTGACTTGCTCTCTCGTTAGGGAAACCACCAGACTGCATTGTTTTACAACCCTGAGTGAGACTTTGGGTGTACAGACTCATTTGGGGAGAGGCTGAATTGTCCGGCAGCAGGTAGAGCTTGGCGGCAGCTTTCTCTCAGAGGTGCTTGCAGCCATTCCCACCCGGTACAGAGACCCAGGTGCCGCATAGGGCAGAGCTGACGCTGCCTGCTCAGCCCAGAGACTCCGCCCATCCAACCTGAGCACAGCTGACCCTCACAGCCAATTAGCCTGGAGGTCAAACCCTCCTAGTGCTAACAACAATAATCTAGGCTTAACTTCAACAAGACTGTGAAACCCATAAAGGGCTGCAGCAAGAGTATCCACCTCAGGTAACCGGAGAGGCTGAGCCACTGTCCCTTAGAGGACATCTACCACACAAAGCTAATCGACCAACTCAGGAAAGCAGCCACCATGCAGAGAAATGGAAAGAAATCAGATGTGAAAGAAATGGAGGGAAAAAAAACGGCTGGACATAGAGTTCAAAACCATGGTTATAAGGTTTTTCAAGAGGCTCCTAGAAAAGGCCAATGAACTTAATGAGACCTACAATAAAATGAACAAGACCTACGAGGAAATGAATGAGACCTACAAGGATATGAAAAAGGACCAATGAGAAATTAAGCATACACAGACTGAAATAAAAAATATTATACAAAGATGTAAAAGCAATCTAGAGGACTGCAAGAACCAAGTCAAAGATTTGAAATACAAAGAGGCAAAATCCACTCAGCTGGATAAGCAAGAAGCAAAAAGAATCCAAAAAAACTGAAGATAGTGTAAGAGGCCTCTGGGACAACCTCAAGCATACAAACATCTGAATTATAGGGATGTCAGAAAAAGAGAGAGAGCAAGATAATGAAAACCTATTTGAAGAAATAGTGATCTAAAACTTCCCCCACCTGGTGAAAGAAATTGACTTAGGAGTCCAAGAAGCACACAGAACCCCAACCTATAGGAATCCAAAGAGAAACACACCAAGACACATCATAATTAAAATGCTAAGAGCAAAAGACAAAGAGAGAATATTAAAAGCAGCAAGAGAAAAACAGTTAGCTACCTATAAGGGAGCACTCATACGATTGTCAGCGGATTTCTCAACAGAAACGATGCAGGCCAGACGTGAGTGGCAAGAGATATTCAAAGTGATGAATAGCAAGAATCTACAACCAAGATTACTCTATCCAGCAAAGCTATCATTCAGAATTGAAGGTCAGATAAAGTGCTTCGCAGATAAGAAAAAGCTAAAGGAGTTCATCACCACCAAACCAATATTATATGAAATGCTGAAAGATATCCTTTAAGATGAGGAAGAAGAAAAAGGTAAAAATAAAAATTATGAACAATAAATACACATCTATCAACAAATGAATCTAAAAATCAAGTGAATTAAAAATCTGATGAACGGGATAAACTGGAGAATATAACAGAATTCTAGGCATAGAGAGGAAATGGATTGACAATTCTTGGGGAGAAAAGGTGTGTGGGAGGTGCAGCAAGAGACTGGATAAAAATCATGCACCTATGGGAGAGGACAGTGGAGGGGAGGATGGAAGGTGGGATGGGTATTGGGTGGAGGGGAGCTATAGGGGAAAAAAGGGGGGGAACAATGTAATTAATAAACAACAATAAAGACTAAATTTAAAAAAAAAAAAGAAAAGAAAAGGGAAGCTCTGAGTAAACTCTAGGCAAAAAAATATAAATATATAAATAAATATAAAAAGAAGTTGTAAATGAAATCAAGAATCAGCTTATTTATCTGAGTTCCTTCTAATCCCTTCAAATAATGAAGAGTTAATTGACTGCACATTTTAACCCTCAGGCAAGAAGCTACTTTTAAGATAGCAGCTGATTACTACAATTCCCATTTTTAACTACTTCTAATCCTTATTTATACCTCTCATCCATGTAAAACAGAAGGCCCAAAAACATGCAATGACTTTATTTAAAGGAAAAAACAACAACACATTGCAAATATGAGAAATTTCAAAGCAATAATTTCATTGTACTAGCAAATCATATTTAAGATAAACATGCAGTTGATTTAGAAATCATTATGACTGTCAAAAACACTTGATATTTAAAGGTAATCTAATAAGACAGAATATTTTTAAAAATATATTTTTTATTGATTTCAGAGCAAAAGGGAGGAGAGAGCGACATCAATGATGAGAGAGAATCATTGATCAGCTTCCTCCTGCGTGCCCCCAATAGAGGTCGAGCCTGCAACCTGAGCACGTGCTGTGACCCGAGATCAAACTGTGACCTCCTGATTCATAATAGGCTGACACTTCAACTGCTCAGCCATATTGGCTGGGCAAGGCAGAGTATTTTACTAGTTTACCACGAAGGTCACCTTCGCTCTATTTAAAGTACTTTTTAATCAAGATGAATAGAAGTTTCTATTATGGGTTGAATTGTGCTCATCCCCACCCCCTCAAAAAAGATACGTTGAAATACTAAACCTTCCCATCTATGAATTTGACCCTATTTCACAGATTACTAGGTACTGGATATTTATATTCATATGAAGAAGCCTAAATTGCCAATGTGATGATATTTGAAAGTGGAACCTTTGAGAGGTAATTAAGTCATGAGGTGGAGCCCGCATAAATGGGATTAGTGCTCATATAAGAAGAGACATGAGCCCAGCCAGTATGTGGTTGAGCAATGTCTGTGTACCAGGAAGTCACCATTTCCGTGCCTGGGCTTGAGGCTCAGTCCTCAGTGGGGGGCATGCAGGAGACAGATGATTCACATTTCTCTCTCACTGACGTTTCTAGCTCTTTCTCCCTCTCCCTTCCTCTCTCTGAAATCAATAAAAACATATTTTAAAAAAGAAAAGGAAGACTTGAGAGAGATGATCACTTTTCTGCTCTCTTCATTGTCTTGGGTCATCTGTAAACCAGGAAGTGTGCTCTCTCTCACCAGGCATTGAGTCTATTGGCACCTTGATCTTAGACTTTCCAGTTTCCAGAACGAAGCAAAATAAATCGTGGTATTTTTTTTCCAAATCCTCAACTGACGACATGTTTAGAGAGAGAAATATCAATTAGTTGCCTTCCACAGGTGGCCTAACCAGAGATTAAATCTGCAACCCAGGTATGTGCCAGTCATGTGTCCTGTCTGGGAATTGAACTGGCAACCTTTTGGTACATAGGATGATGCTCAACCACCTAAGCCACTCTAACTGGGATAAATGTTTGTTTTTTAAGCCATCCAGTTTATAGTATTCTGTTGCAGCAGCCTGAAATAAGATGCATGGAATCAAGTTAAAAAAAAAAAAGATGAGATAAGACAGGATTAGGGTGTCTTATCCAATGACTGGTGTCTTTGTAAGAACGAGAAATTTGGACAGAGACACAGGGGAGAAGAGCATGTGAAGACAGAAGCAGACATTGACATGATGCATCTACAAGCCAAGAAACACTGAGGGTTACAGCAGCCACCTAGAAAAGATAAGAAAAAAAATCTTCCCTAGAGTCTTTGGAGGTGACATAGCCCTGCTGACACGTTTATGCTGGCCCTGCTGACACATCCTGCCTCCAAAGCTGTGAGAGAATCAATGTCTGTTGTTTGGAGCCACCCAGTTTGTGGCTCTTTGTGACAGCAGCCCTCAGGAACCAATAAAGTTTCTTCAGCAAAATTCCAATTGCAGGACTTCCATTTTCAGCCCAAATGGAGAAACAGTTACCATATTTTTTTTCCCCTTTTTGAAACAACTAATCAAACTTGACCAAATATATGAAACAACATAAGACAGTGATTGCTTAGAGTGGGGAAATAAAAGAGAGGAGACCTACAATTATTCCAACTAATTTTTGAAAAAAATATTCAGACTACAGCACAGGTGAGAGGGACCCAGTCGGATTCCAGAAGTCTCCCTAAGTTGGCCAGAGAGAGCTAGGTGTTTGGGGAAGCCAAGGTGTCTAGAAACTAAAAGTAAAATGAACAACCCAGTGAACTGGTTAAAACTTAGTAACCTCATGCATGTGTAATTAGAGTCTCCAAAGTACAGAAAAGGGGGGTGGTGAGCCAAAAATATTTGAAGAGATAATGGCTGAATTTTTTTTCCAGATTTGTTGCAAATTCTATACCCACACATCCAATAATCCTAAGAACAAGAAAGATGAAGAAAACCACACCAAGGCACATCAGAATGAAATTGCTTAAAACTGGTGATAAAGACAAAATTCTTTAAAATAGCCACAGAGAAGATCCATTACACAAGGAAGAACAAAGAATGTCAGCAGACTTCTCATTGGAAAAAACACAAGCCAAAGCAATGTAGCAGCATCTTTAAAGTAATGAAAGAAAAAACTGCCAACATAGACATGCAATATCCAGTAATAATAACTTTCAAATATGAAGGTGAAATACACATATCAGTACATAAAATAACTGGTAAAAGCTGAATAAGGTTTGTAGTGCAGTTAACAGTATTATACTCATTTCAGTTTCACAGTTCTGATATAGTACTATAGTTTTAAGATGCTGGATTAAAGGTTTGTGGGACCTATGTACTATTTTTTTTTACAACTTTCTGTAAGTCTATATTATTTCAAAATAAAAAGTTTTTAAAATGAACAGCCTGGCCAGTGTGGCTCAGTGATTTAGCATCCACCTATGAACCAGGAGGCCATGGCAATTCCCAGTCAGGGCACATGCCCAGGTTGCAGGCTCCATTCCCAATAGGGGGTGTGCAGGAGGCAGCCAATCAATGATTCTGTCTCATCATTGATGTTTCTATCTCTCTCTCCCTCTTCTTTCCTCTATAAAATCAATAAAAATATATATTTTAAAAAGGAAAAGGAAAAAGAAGAATGAAGAAAAGATAAGAAAACAGAGAGATGATAGATTAATCCTAACTGTATCAATAATCACACAAAATGCAATTGGTCTAAACACCTCAATTAAAAGGCAGATAATATATTGGATAAAAAAGCAAAACAAAAAAACTAACTTTAAAGACACATATAGAGTAAAAGTAACAGAATTAAAAAATATAGCATCTAACACTAAATCAAAAGAAAGTTCAAGTTGGGAGTAGATTTCAAAGCAAAGAATATTACTAGAGATAAAGAGGGTATATTGAAATTCTCCTAATAACCAGAACCAATAGGATATATAAACATATACTAGTAAAGAATTTTATTACAAGAAACTGGCTCATGTAAGAATGGAGGCTAACAAGTCCCAAGGTCTGCAGTTGGCAAGCAGGAGCCTCAGGAGAGCTGATGGTGTAGGTCCAGTGCACAGACTGGAAGGCTCAAGACCCAGGAAGAGCAGATGTTTCAGTTCAAGTACAAAGGCAAGAGAAATCTGATGTCCTTGCTGGAAGGCACTCTGCAGGAGGAATTCCCTCTTAGTTAGCCTTTTTGTTTCATTTAGGTCTTCAACTAACTGGATGAAGCCCAGCCATGTTGGGGAGGCAATCTGCTTTGTTCAGTCTACTAATCCAAATGTTAATCTCATCCAAAAACACCCTCACAGACACACTCAAAATAATGTTCGACCAAATATCTGGACACCTCACCTCTCAGTCAAGTTGACATAAAATTAACGATCACAGACAGGTTAATTTATTGAGAAGATCCTAAATGTTTATGCCCCTAATAACAGAAGTCTAAATACATCAAACAAAAACTGACAGAGCTAAAAGGAGAAGTAGATCAATCCATCATTATAGGAGATCTCAATATTTCTCTCCCAATTTACAAAAAATGAAAATAATAATAAAAATAGGCAGACAGAGAGAACTAAGATGGCGGCAAAGGTAGAACACCTATCTTGCCGTCATAATCAGCAATTTTAATACTACAACTTAACGAAAGAACAAACACCTTCCAGAATCACCAGAAAGCTCGCCGAGTGAAAATTCCACAAATAAAAGTGAAAATAAGACACTGTGACTCGGAGGAGCAGCGGCGAACAGCGTTGAAAGATTCGCACGAAGAGAGGTTTGGAGTGCGCGCCGCGGAGAGGGCGGGCGGCTGGAAACCGGCCAGTTTTCTCGAACGGGGAGACAAAGGCGTCCCACTGGACTGATTCTCCAGCTCTGGGCGAAGTCCAGAGAACCCACTATCACACGGGGTGAAAACTGGACAGTGGGAGGGCACGCCGAAGCTCGGGTGCTGTCGGGTCTCCCGGCTTGTGGAGAAGGCAGCTTTCTCGAACAGCTCAGCTGCGTGACGGCGCAGAGAGCGCACCACGACTTGCCTCTCATTCGGAAAACTGTCAGACTGCTTTGTTTTACGACCCTGGGTGAGACATGGCGCATGCAGACTCATTTTGGGAAAGTCTGAATTCCCCGGCAACCAGCAGCCGGTGGAGCTCCACAGCGGCTCTCTCTCAGAGGTGCTGGCGGCCATTGCCCCCGGCACAGAGTCCCCAGGGCCGCATAGGGCGGAGCTAATGCTGTCTGCTTGGCCCTGAGACTCCGCCCACCCAACCTGAGCACAGCTGAGCTTCACAGACAATTGGCCTGGTGGTCAACCCTCCAAGTGCTAACAACGATTAACTGAGCTTAACTTCAGCAAGACTGTGCAGCCCATATCCACCTCAGGTAACCAGGGAGGCTGAGCCACTATCCCTAGTAGGAAGTCTACCACACAAAGCTAATTGACCAACTCAGGGAAGCAGCTACCATGCAGCAACATGGAAAGAAATCAGATGTGAAAGAAATGGAGGAAAAACAACGACTGGACATGGAATTCATAACCATGGTTATAGGGTTTTTTAAGAGGCTCCAACAAAAGATCGAGGCCTATAAGGAAATAAGCAAGACCACAAAGGAAATGAATGAGTCCTACAAGAAAATGAACAACACCCTCAAGGATATAAACGAGAGCTGCAAAGAAATAATCAAGACCAACATGGAAATGATCAAGACCAACGTGGAAATTAATGAGTCCTACAAGGAAATGAAAGAAACCCTCAAGGATATAAAGCAGACTCTCAAGGATATGAAAAAGGACCAACCAGAAATTAAGCATACACTGACTGAAACAAAAAATATTATACAAAGACCTAAAAGTGCCCTGGAGCACCCCAAGAACCAAGTTAAAGATTTGAAATACAAAGAGGTAAAATCCACTCAGCTGAAAAAGCAAGAAACCAAAAGAATCCAAAAAATTGAAGATAGTGTAAGGGGCCTCTGGGACAACCTCAAGCATACCAACATCCGAATTATAGGGGTGCCAGAAAAAGCGAGAGGCCAAGACAATGAAAACCTATTTGAAGAAATAGTGACTGAAAACTTCCCACACCTGGTGAAAGAAATTGACTTAGGAGTCCAAGAAGCACACCGAACCCCAATATATAGGAACCCTAAGAGGACCACACCGAGGCACATCATAATTAAAATGCCAAGAGCAAAAGGCAAAGAGAGAATGTTAAAAGCAGCAAGAGAGAAACAGTTGGTTACCTATAAGGGAGCACCCATACGACTGTCAGCAGATTTCTCAACAGAAACGATGCAGGCCAGACGGGAGTGGCAAGAAATATTCAAAGTGATGAATAGCAAGAATCTACAACCAAGATTACTCTATCCAGCAAAGATATCATTCAGAATTGAAGGTCAGATGAAGTGCTTCGCAGATAAGAAAAAGCTAAAGGAGTTCATCACCACCAAACCAACATTATATGAAATGCTGAAAGATATTCTTTAAGAAGAGGAAGAAGAAAAAGGTAAAGATGAAAATTATGAACAACAAATACACATCTATCAACAAATGAACATAAAAATCAAGTGAATTGATAGGCTGTTGAACAGGATAGACTGGTGAATATAACAGAGACATGGAAATAGAGAGGGAATGGACTGACAATTCTTGGGGAGAAAAGGGTTGTGGGAAGTGCAGCAAGAGACTGGACAAAAATCTAGCAACAATGGGAGAGGACAGTGGGGAGGGGGAGGTGAGCGTGGAGGGTGGGATAGGTACAGGGTGGAGGGGAGCTATAGGGGGATAAAAAGGGGAAACAATGTAATTAATAAACTGAACAATAAAGATTAAAAAAAATAAATTAAAAAAAAAAGAACCAAGGATTTTCAGTATTAGCCCTGAAGGATGCTTTCTTTTGCATTCCTCCGAGCCTTTACTCGCAAAAAAAAAAAAAAAAGGTAGACAAAAGAATTTTTAAAATAAAAAATGTGGGCATATAGAACACCTGAAGAATAATATCATACAAGTTAACGTAACTGACATTTATAGAACCCTCCACCCATAAAAGCATAGACATTATTTTCAAGATGGTCCATATTCTGGGTCATAAGACAAGTCTCAATAAAATTTTTAAAAAGTCATGTCATACATAGTTTATTTTCTGACCACAATGAAATTAAACTAGAAATAAATAACAACGATGCCTGGAAAATATCCAAATATTTGGATATTAAACAACATTCTTCTAAACAAATTAAGAGTCAGAAAGAAATTAGACAATCTTTTGAACTGAATAAAATAAATGCACATCATATCAACATTTGTCGGATGCCGCCTAAACAGGATTAGAGGGAAATATGTAGCACTAATTGTTTATAATAGAAGAAACAAAGATTTTAAATCAGTTACCTCAGCTTCCATGTTAAGAAACTAGACAAATAAAAGAAAACTAAGCTCACAGTAAACAGAAGAAAATAAATAAAGCCAGATGCCACACTACAAGCAAGGATGGAATCAAACACCACTAAGTATAATGGGATCCTGCAATATAACCTCCCTACCCAATATGCTCTCCCTTCTTGTCTACTTCCATTGTGGCTCACTGCCTAGGGAAAAGGTTTGTAATAACTGGGCTTACCTTTAAAGCCATTTATATATATATATATCCTTTATAATAAAAGAGTAATATATGCAAATTGACCATCACTCCAACACACAAGATGGTTGCCCCCATGTGGTCAAAGATCCTGCCCCTATGTGAATACAAGTTGGCTGCCACAAGATGGCCAGCAGGGAAGGGCAGTTGGGAGGGGACAGGCCTTTAAGGGAGGGCATACATGGGTGATCAAGCCAGGAGGGGAGAGCAGTTGGGGGGCACCAGGCCTTCAAGGGAGGGAAGTTGGGGTTGACCATGTCTGCGGGGAAGGGTAATTAGGGGGGACCAGGCCTTCAGGGGAGGGCAGTTAGGGGCAATCAGGCTGACAGGGGAGCAGTTAGATATCAATCAGACTGGCAGGGGAGTGGTTAAGGGGTGATCAGGCTGACAGGCAGAAGCGGTTAGGGGTAATTAGGAAGGCAGGCAGGTGAGCAGTTGAGAGCCAGTAGTCCTGGATTGTGAGAGGGGTGTCTGAATGCCCGTTTAGGCTTGATCCCTATAGATTCAGTCCTAAATGGGCAGTTGGACATCCCTCAAGGAGTTCCAGTTTGGAGAGGGTGCCGGCGGGGCTGAGGAACACACCCCCTGTGCATGAATTTCATGCACTGGGCCTCTAGTATATATACACACACACACACACACTAGAGGCCCGGTGCACGAAATCCGTGCACAGGGGGTGGGAGGTGCAGAGTGGGGATGGTGTCCCTCATCCCTGCCTGCAAAGATGCCAGCATCCTTTAACCTGGCCTCTAGCCAGAGGTTCCTCTCCTCCTTCCACACAGCCTCTGGAGAGATGCTTGTCCTGGGGCCTCCTCAGGGCCCCGGCACACGACACCCTGTTGGGTACTTGGGAGCTTGGGCTTTCAGGTCTGGCTTCCCCATCTGGCATGGTGCACATTTGCTGCCATGGGAGCGGCTCCTCAGGAGTCGCACCCTTGGACCATACTACTTGAGAGTGTGTGTGTGTAAGGGGGTGGTCACGGCTTTGGCAGCAGTGATTTGATGCCTGTAGTGTGCCCGCTGGACACACACTGCAGTGGGCCATGCTGGTCACATCTGGACTGCCGGCAGGGGTCTGCTGGGCTGAAACTGGGGGCTGCAGGTGGAGGAGCCCCACACCCATAGGGCTCCATCAGCATCAGGAACTGGAAAGACCCATTTTTCTGGTTCTTCCCCTCCCTCCGCACAGCCAGCCCATTCCCTCTCTCCACGCCTGTGTGGCCGGGCTGGTGAGGCACGGATGCTGCACTTGCGGCCCCGGCTGGCCTCTTTCCTCCCTCCTCACAGGCGGGCTAGTTTGGTGCGGATGCTGAGCTTGCTGTCTCAACTGGCCCGGTCTCTCAGTGGCCGCAGCCATCTTGGTTGGGGTTTATTTGGTCCTGATTGGCTGGTGGGTATGGCTTGATCAGAGGTATGGTCAATTTGCATATTGCTCTTTTATTAGATGGGATATGTGTGTGTGTGTAGTTTTAAAGGTATAAATTGGACAGTATGTGTGTGTGTGTATATATATAATATATATATGCCTAATATGCTAAGTGTCCACCTGATCAGTCGACATTTAGTTGACTGCTTGACCAGTTGCTATGACACAGACTGACCACTCGGGGGAAGACTCTCCAACCAATAGGTTAGCTTGCTGCTGGCTGGGGTCCAGCAGATTGGAACTGGGTGAGAAGGGCCGGACATGCTCTGGAGCCCTCTTGTGGTCCCTCCCCAGCCAGCCAACTTCCCACAGCCCCTCCCAGCCTAGCCAGCCCCCATTAGTCCCAATTGCTGGCCAGGCCAAGGGACCCCACTCATGCATGAATTCATACACTGGGCCTCTAGTATAACAGAAATGTTGAGATTCACTGTACTATTTCTGGTAAGGCTGAGAATATAATTTCTATATCCATTAGCTATCATTAGAACACCTGAAGATAGACATTTATCCAAAAAGCTATAAACATCAGGAAGCCTGGATTGTATACCAAAGGGAAGTAGAAAGGCAATCAAAACCAAAACATCCAACCCCTTATTAATGAGAGGTTGTTAGAGAGTCCTCAAGACTTATGCTGATACTATGTCCTAATCATAGTCAATTAAATCCAAGCAGAGGAAAACAGTTTATTCTTCCAAACTTTTCAGAGGATGCATTGGCAAGTCCAAGAGAAACACTGTCCAATGCAATACAGGGCCCTGTTCAGTGAGGATCCTGAAGCAGTTTGTTCACACTGTATCTTCATGAAGCGTCTTATTTTACAGTATTTACACACACGTTATTTACACTTGCTCTCACTCCCCTAGAATGTGCTATCCTCAAAGTCAGAGACCATATTTTAGTCATTTTTGTATCCTCAAACCCTAACATGGAGCCATCATTTAATAAATGTGCTTTAAAAGCAAGTATGAACCGCCTTGAACCGCCTTCTAAAAGGTTATGGACAACACCCAATTTGATATCCTGGAAACTTAAAACAACCAAACAAACAAAAAACAAGGCTTCAAGTTGAAAACAGAAAATAGAGGCTTATTATATATTTTCTCACTTCAATTATATTTAAAAAAATATTTCAAAACTGGATTTGTTCCTAGCCTTCAGTGAGGGTGGAACCAAGTTTTATCTAAACCAGTCTGCCCATCCTTTTCCCACGGTGTTCTGGAAGAAAGCAGAATGAAATGACTCAGAACTTGGCGCACTTAGTTCCTAGGCACTGACACCTAATTGTGTTCCAAAAGAGAGGTGTTTACAAAGGATCAAAACCTGGATAGTTTGTGAATATGAGGAAGAGAGGTGACTTCAACTGGAAATTGTGTCAATTCTTACTTTATGTCACTTCACAAGTCTTCTCTGAGTTTGCTCCCACTCCATCCGCATCCCCTACTTCCTTCTCTGGCCCCAGCTTTTAGGGTTGTAAGCCCTTCAAATAGTGTTTGCAAGTTGTTCCTGCTGTGAAAGTAGGCCCCTTCTAGTTACATTTGTGGACTGAGACTCAAGGACTTCTATATGCAAAATAGCAAGGACCTAGAAAGTGCAGAAAGCCCAGAGAACCTGTCATTTGTCCCTAGAAAACAGAAATCACATATACCTAAATCATTCAAAGAAGCAAATAAATGTAAGTGCAGGCTGATTATCCCCATGCCTGTTCTCTGATTATAATGATGATGAGGATGTAGTCAACATGATGCTAATGATCCCATTCACTCTAATTTGCATCTCCTTTTAGAAGCTAGACTCACCAGTGGCTCAAAGACTCAACGTCAATGGGTCTCAAAGAGTTAAGGAAAAGTTAAAGGGCTGGCTCTATAAAGGCAAGGTGGTAACAATAAAAGAAAGTAGAAAATGAACAAGCACTCATAAAGGGAGTGGAAACTAAGGGAGTCAGAACAGTAGATGTACAGAAAGGGCAAGAGGTTTGCAGTCCTGGGTTAGAATCCTTGTTTGGTCACATTCTGTGTAATCTTGGGCAGGTTGCTTAACTTCTCTGTACCTTATTTCCTAAGTTTAAGAAGATATTATGCTCTAAATGATTTGGCTCAGTGGATAGGTCGTTGGCCTATGGGCTGAAGAGTCCTGGGTTCTATTCTGGTCAAGGGCATATGCCAGGTTTCACGCTCGATCCCCAGTAAGGAGCATGCAGGAAGCAGTTGATAGTGACTCTCTCTCATCATTGATGCTTCTTTCTCTCCCTCTCCCTTCCTCTCTAAAATCAATAAAAAATATATTTTAAAAATGTTAGCCCTAACTGGTTTGGCTCAGTGGATAGAGCGTCGGCCTGCGGATTGAAGGGTCCCGGGTTCGGTTCTGGTCAAGGGCATGTGCCTAGGTTGAGGGCACATCCCCAGTGGGGAGTGTGCAGGAGGCAGCTGATCGATGTTTCTCTCTCATCAATGTTTCTTTTTTCTTTCTTTCTTTCTTTTTTTTAGTATATTTTATTGATTTTTTTTACAGAGAAGCAGAGAGAGGGATAGAAAGTCAGAAACATCGATGAGAGAGAAACATCAATCAGCTGCCTCTTGCACAGTCCCTACTGGGGAATGCGCTCACAACCAAGGTACATGCCCTTGACCGGAATCGAACCCGGGACCCTTCAATCCGCAGCCCAGCGCTCTATCCACTGAGCCAAACCGGTTTCGGCTCATCAATGTTTCTAACTCTATCCCTCTCTCTTCCTCTCTCTAAAAAAAAATCAATAAAATATATTTTTTAAAATGTTATTAAAAAGTAAAAATTGGTAGTAACAATGTGAGGGTGACCACAGGTCAGAGAAGTGTCAGCTCCATCTGCCTTAGGAAACAAAATCAATGGTGATGACTCAGTTGCAATAAAAGCATCTCTCAATCTCCAAGTTCCTCCTCTGTTCTGACACATCTCTTTTTCTTCGGAGGAAATAAGAACAAGCTCAGGCAAGAGTTCCTGAGGAAGAAACTGGTTTTTGTTGTTTAACTCATTCATGACCAGGCTCTCATGAAGAAACTGGGGTGCATAATTACTAAAAACACAAATAAGCTCAAGACACATTTGAAAAGATATTTAAGTGACATCCATAGTCCATTGTTGAGGGAAAGTGAAGTTGAGGGCAAATTTCTAAGCTGAAAGGCAGATTTCATGGGGGCCAAATACCATATTCTCCATCCAAAGACTAGCCTTTGGAACAGACACTCCTCTAGCCTAACTGTCTGTGCTCTTGCACCTGCTACTGATCCCAGCTAAGCCCCCGTTTTCTCATTATTTAAATTAGAACAAAATACTCACTCTGCAAAGTTGTTTATAAACATTAGATGGGATCACTAACATATATTAACTGCCCAGTCTTTGGTAGACATTACCCAGGTTCCATAGGGGGGAAAAAAAAACTATCTAAAACTATCCCCATAGCTCTGCAGTGCTGAGGTCATGGGTTAGCTGGTATTAATCCCCAGGCATGGTATTTTATATCCTGGGGCATGTGAGTGCATGACCCTGAACTGGGATAACCTGATTATCTTTTAGATGTGGAAACAAAGACAAAACCTCACCTGGCTCACCGCTGCCTGTAGGTAAAGTTGCGATTCTATGACAAGCAAGGCCATCTGACTACTTTCTTCAAGGGTCGCTGGGGCCCCAGGCAAGCCAGAAAACTGATCTGAATGAATCTTTTAAATTTTTTAAAGTATTATTTTAGAGAAAGACAGAGAGAAGCATTGATCAGTTGACTCCCACATGCAGTCCGTCCAGGGATTGAACCCGCTAACCGGGTATATGCTCTGATTGGGAATCAAGTCAGCCATGCTTTGGTGTAAAGGACGAAGCTCCAAGCAACTGAGCCATACCAGCCAGGCTAGGTGGATTTTTTAAATCACATAATCCATATGCCATTTGTCAAATGATTTTATAACTAGAGCTCATCTAGTTTAAAGAATATAGAATATCATCTAGAGAATAAGGCTAGCTCACTCTATGATAACTGCAGTGAAAGTGAAGGTAATGGCAGTGCTTAGCAGTAACATAAATGTAATTTATTAAGCACTTACCATGTGTCAAACATCCTGCTAACCATTAAACATGTCTTATGTCTTGTTTCACATAATCAGTCCAACTACCAGAATCTTCCTTTACACTTAATCCTCAGACCTGTAAATGTTGGCACGAATAATTGGCTTCAATCTCTCTGCGGGATCTGTATGCTCATGCACCATGCCTGAATCAAATCCTCTCTAAATGCTGAATGTGGTTTGTGTGGTTTTAAGTGGGCAACGAAGAAGCAGGTATCTTTTGGAATAAAACACAGGAGATGGAGGTGAATGCTTAATCCCTTGAGTTTCATGTCAACCCATTTGATAGTGACTTATAATTAATATGTTCCAGATTGCTCAATCATGTCTAGAAGATGGATTGCAGGGTGGAGTGGGAGAGGTGCCTTCCGGTCCATTCCAATGAAATGTTTATGCGTTATCACAAAACAAGAAGTTCTGCAAGGTAAAGGGGTTAGCAATGCCTGGCTTCCTGTGGACAGATGCCATGTGGAGGAAATAAACAGATATAGTTCCTATTGGATACGAATGCCCTAAAAAAAAAAAAAAGTGTTTCCTATCATGCTGCCAAGACAATGCCAGCTGCTTACAAGATAAATTCAGGAAGAAAAGAAAAAGGGAGACTGTGTGGTGTCTTCGGAGCAAAGTAAAAAATAAAGATGCTTATTCCAATTTTGTTGATAAATTATAAACTCCTACAGCTGAGTCAAGTGGCAGCCTTGGTTTTAAGACAAATGGAAGTCTAGCCAATTAAATTGAACCTGACAATTAAATGCTATTCCTTGATACTTCATGAGTGAGTGGCTACAAGCAGGACAGTTCTTGGAGACAGTCAGTGTGGAGACCACAACTGGAAGGCCCCCAACTTTGCCTTCTTTAGTTTTCTTATCACTAACTTTGATGGCATTTTAACAGTTTTAATCAACTGCCAACAGTATAAAAATTGAAAGGCTTCACATAAAAACCTAGATTTCAAAAAAATAACTAAAATAAAAATCCAGATCTCTGGTATCTCTTAAAAGTAAGAAAATAGGCAAACAATTCACCAACCACTCAGTTTCCCAGAGTTGTTCTCCACTATCTCCATGGCTCCCCAAAGCTGTAGCCAAGTGTTAGCTGGGACTAATCCTTGAAATGGCATTTTGTTACATGGCTGATCCCTGTGAGGTGTTTGGTGCCTGTCCCCTGACCTGGGGCAACCCCATTATTTTATAGATAAAGACACTAAGGCAAAACCTCACCCTGCTCACAAATGTCTGTAGGCAGAGTCCCAATGCTATGACAGGCAAAGCCATTTGCAGAAGGTCCCAGCTTACCACCCCTGCCAGTTCCCACAAGTGATCCTATGGTCCAGCCGCCCTCACCACTCAGGGTAGAGGTTCTGTTCTTCTGTCTCACCTGTCCTTCCCTGTATCAGATTCTCACTCATTCTCTCAAACAGATGAGTTCCATCCTCATTCCCAGGCAGAGAAGTGAACACACAGCAGCACATTGTATCTACTTTAGCAGCAGAATGTAGAGTCAAGTGGAAGGTCAATGTTAAAGTGCTATTTTTTAGGTCACCAGTGCTCACCCAGTGCAACGACACACAGTGAACTCGATATATCTGGGCTTCAGAGAGGAAAAATAATGTGTCCTCAGATACCTATGTATGTAATTGTACATAGTTGGAAAAAACAGGTTCAAAGCATGTCCAACCAACAAGGCACACTCAGACTGATGACAATCAGGGGACATAGAAAACCTTATCTCAGTGGCCAATGCAGTTCTCTACAGGCCTATAGGGACTGCCAGATCAGTGTAGCTTGTGAAATGTCAGAAGGACCTCAAAGGTCTGATATCTTCCCTAGCAGACTGCCAAGGGGCCAAAAAGTCCACTATGTAAACTTACTTGTGTTAAGACCTTTTCTGTTAAAATAGAACATACCTCCCTTTCTCCTCCTCCAAAACCCAGTCCATTAGGCACGTCTCAGAGGTTAGCACAGCTTCAGTTCACGATGTATCAACTATTTTTCTATCTGATGCATTTATCCTGGAGTATCTGGGTGTGCTGTGATAGAGTTAAATAAGGGTAAAAGTTACGTAGAGGGGACAGGCCTGGATGTCTGAAGTAAGAGATGGGTAAGCAGGATGCACAGTGGCTAAGTGCAAGGCCCACTGGAACCAAGATGCCTTGGTTCAGGTCTGCTACCTGTTAGGTGAGTGCCTTTTGGCTAGTTACCTACCTACATTTCTTCATTTACAATAGGAAAAGGTACTGATTGACAGGAGGATCTGCCTCCATGGGGCATTGGAGACTTAAATATATAGTAGGCATTCAAAACAGAGTCTGACAGAGAGTGAGCCATGTGGGTGTTTGCTTCTGTCACAAGGAGTGGATGGCATGAGATTTAGCCTTAAAGGGGCTGCTCCAGTTTTACCACCTGCTGTCTCCTTTCCCAGTTTTTACAGATGAAGGATACAAGGTCTAGAGAGGATGAGTAGCTTGCAGAAGGCTATAAAGACCACTGTATGTCCGAGCTAGGGCTTTCTATCTAGAAGGCTCCAGCCCGCCCCAACCACCCGCTACGCTTCCCAAAGGAACTTACTCCTGAGGAAGAGAGAAGGAAGGTAGGGGAGACCAAAAGAAAGCAAGAGCCAGCTCCAGCACCTCTCCCTTCCAGGGACAACGGGACCAGAGAGCCTTAGGAACTTCTCCCCAGAGGCAATTCCATGTTCCGGTTCTCCGGGGTGGAGAGGGGATGGGGTGATGGGAGATGGGAGGGGGGTCCTCCAGGCCCGAGCCAACGCCGCCTTCGGACACACACACACCCCTCCCTGCCCCTGAGCCTGGGCGTACCCTGTCCTCTGGCACCGCGCGGCAACTTGCTGCCCCGTAGGGAGGACGAGTCAACAGCCGAGTGGCCGGGAAAAGTGACACAATCGGGCCGAGGCTCTCTCCGCGCCAGCCTCCCACGCAGCGCGGGGCGGCCCCGGGCCCTCGCAGAGGTGCGGGCAGGGGCTGAGCAGCAGGGGTCTGCGGGGACCTGGAAGGGGGGCCGAGGGGAGGGGGAGAGGGAGGCGCCGGCTCTCCACACCAGCCGGGGCGCGGCGGCCCGAGGCCTGGGCGCCGGCTCTGTTTGGGAACGCGGAGGCCCGCGGTTGTCCGCCAGCTCCTAGGACCGCCGCCGCCCCCCGGAGTCGGATGACGGAGTCTTGAAAGACTTTCACCAAATATGGGCCGGGGCTGGGCTGGCCGCGCCGCCGGAAACCTCCAGCCCCGGCCGCCGGCAGGGGGCGGCGGGCGGCCAGCGGCCGGGTGCGCACGGTGCGCGGGTCCTGGGCGCGCTCCCCGCGCGTCTGCCAGGCAGCCCGCCGCCCCCGCGGCTCTCTCGGGCTCTCCCCACGATCCCTCCCCTGAGCGGGGGTGAGCGGTCGGAGGGCTGTGGAGAGAAAAAGGGAGGCGCGGGGCGGCCCCTCCAAGCGGCCTTGGGCAGGCAGTCACCCTAAGTTGCCCTGCTCTTTGGGGCGCCTTGAGGCGGGGCGTGCAGGTGAGTCCCAGGCACCCAGCCGTCCGGGCAGCGGTGCTCAGTGTGTGACTCCCCGCACCAGCCGCCGCTACAGGACCGAGGGACCCGTTGGAAAGGTAACTGAGAAGAAATCCTGGGATGGGCCCCAGCAATCATCCTTTCAACCCCCTCTCCAGGGGATTCTCAGACGCATACGTTTGACAACCACAGGTTCAGGGATAGGAAACCGGAGGCACCAGGTTTACGGTGATCATTATTCTCAGCCGCCGCCAGACAGGGAACCCTTCTCTTGGGTGACCTAAAATTCCCTGGCAGCCGGGGTGAGCGGCTCCCCAGCGCTTAGCCCAAAGCCAGGGGCTGCGGGAGACAAGCAGCTCCTTCTCCGGGTTTGGTAGCCTCAGGAAACAAGGCGGCCCCCGATTCCCTCGCGGGGCACCCTTATAGGGAGGGGCGGAGGGAACAGAGCAAAAGAGCCACCCAGCATCAGTACAGAAGCAACACCTACTCATACACATTCGCACACGTCCCCTCCCTTCGGTCCACGCGAACTGCTCTGCAGGGGAGGCGAGAAGGCGACCGGGCGTCTGAGGCTCCTGGATGGTCCTCCGAGCAGGACGCGAGGAGCTGCTGTTCCTCTCGCCTGCCGCGGCGGTTTACGAGCCCCGCACCCGGACATAGACTGTGGGAAGGCTGGGCACCTTAGGTTACTGGGGTCGCTCAGCTGCCCCCGCTCCTGGCCCTGTTTGCTACCGCTCCTCAAACCCCCTCCCACTACACATGCACTTTTACATAGGCCGAGGACTGTAAGGTGAGCTAGATTTCTCCTGTGATTGAAAATCCTCCTCCAAATCCCCTAAAGAGGAAACAAACACGCACACACCCTTGTTAGAAAACTTGAATCTGATTTTTAAAGGAATCCCTGAAATGGTGTGTGTGTTTGAATGCAAAGCCACTGCAAAGCAGCAGGCTGAATCTCTTGCCCGGCCCCCACCCCCACTTCAGTACAGGAACAAGGTATATGCACAGGCCAGTTGGATCGTCCACTGAAATTTTATTTTAAATCATGACAGACAGATTGCGTGGAAAACAAGGGATTCCAAAGAATTTCCTGCTCTGGGAACAGAAGTTAAGTCTATATTTAACAACATCTGAAAGCTGTCAAGAATGCCTTGTGGTTGGATAACAGGGAGAAAAATGTTAAAAACGCAGGCTACTGCTATCCCCAAATATGGAAATACTGTTACGTCTGGTGTCTGATTCACCATCTGGAAATACTTACAACCATGAAGTCAAATAGAAAAGACACCACAACAGAAGCCAGGGACACTCCTCTGCATCCATTCTCTTTCCACCCACCTCCTCCACCCTGCACCGCCCCTACTCACTCCGGTCCCAGTCACTTCATTAAGAAGGAAACAGCAATAAAACTCTAACACAGGAAAAACCACTTTTCTAAACAATAATAGATGGATTGACCAGAGTACCAGGAGGGCCCAGACTTTCCTCACCTTATTTGCATAACACCTGACACTGTATTGTGGTGAAGAGACACACCCCTCCAATGAAGCCTTAGAGATCCAGCTTCCCCCAGCAAAAGCCTCTTAGCCTTACGAGAAGGCACTTCTGAATGAATGAAACTGAACTCCTTGGTAGTTCTCCTCATTGGAGAGTGTTTTCATTGCAATAGCTTCACAGGTGCGTTTCAGTCACAGAACAGTCAGCACTGAAAAAAAGGCCTTCTTCAGCTAGGCTGCCGAATTCCATTTAACAGTAAAAAGGACAAAAGAGCAGATGAGCCAGGCAGCTCTCCTAAAGCACATGTAAAAGGGAGACTGACATAATTTCTTGTTTTTATTAAAATTGCACCAGAAGAGATTTTAGAAACTTTGAGGGAAAGTTTATCCATCACACTAACGACGTGGATGCTGTTAAAGTCATTGCTTTGCAGGTGGGTCTTCTGCTGAGTGCGTTGCAGGTAAGCAGGGTCTTTAAACCTGCTAACATTTTTATAACAGAGTATCACACCCTAAACTCCTATTTCTCTGCGCTTGGAGAAGAAAACACTGCAATTCGTTTGCAATGGGGGGTTTCTAAGTGGTTCCAAGGAAAGGAAATTAAAAATCCCACAAGAGTTTCGGCTTTCAGGAGTCTGCTTTCCGAGGGATCCATGGGGCATAACGGTGGTGGAATCTGGTTTGGCCTTCCAGCATGTACAGGTGATGCTCTCCGTCTAAATCACACCGCGATGGTCCCCTCCGCCGGGCTGGCTGCTTGGTGTGCCTCGCCACCCGCCCGCGGAGGGAGGCTGGAAGCGCCTGCCCCGGCTCCCGCATCCGCGAGGAAGTGTCCGCCAGCCTCCCGGAGAACTCCCAGCCTTCATTTCCTCTCGGACTGCAACCCCAGGCAGCGGGCTGGAACTGAAGTGGGAACCTCCAAAAACAAACAAGTACGACATACCGAAAAGGGGGAGGGGGGGGGAAGGAAGAGGGAAGACCTCTGCTTGGAAAATTACCAGACGTGGGAGATGATTCCCACCCCACCCCCACCTTCTCATTCATAAAGGACACCGCGGGTATTAATTTGCAACACACACTTCACTTTGCTAATAAACACCCCGCCAAAGCTCTGGGACTTGATCCGAGCATGCTCGCCTCCACCGAGTCCACAAGTGGCAGCCGGGCTCCGAGATGCGCTCCCCCGCCGGGCCCCCCCCCCCCCCTCGCCGGGCCCCCTCCGCCTCTCTCAGTAGAAAACTGGACTCGCACCTTCGCGGTAAACAAGCAGACCGCTCACCGCCTGCCCGGGTGAGGTTTCCCAGGCTGCCCGGTCAGCTCGGCATCACCAAACAAAACGACTTTTGTTCCTCCCTTTCAGGTCCTCCTACCCTCCCAGTCCAAAGTTCTGAACTCCCCCCCCCCCACCACCTCCACCCCGCATCCGCCTACCATCATCACGCCCCAAAAGAGCCCTCCCCTATACGAGTCGTGATTTAAAGTGGAAAAACGGAAGATTGTTTTCTTGGGTCCCGGACAAAAAAAAAAAAAAAAAGGTGCAACGGAGCCAGGGGAGGCGCTTGGCAGCAGCCCGCGCCAGCGAGCATTCCTGAGATGTTTGAGAATTCTGGAAGGCACAGACAGAGCCGACGTCACTGCAACACGCGGCGGCGCCGGCCCGTATAAAAGGCGGGCTCTGCGCGCTGGGGCAGACCGCGAGCGAGAGCGACCTCGAGCATCACCCGCGCCCGCCGCCGCCGCCGCTCCTCCTCGGGAAGGACCTCGACACAAGGACCTCCGCACCGCTCGCCGCCCGGCCCTCGCCGCACGCGTCGCCCGGCCCAGCCGCAGTCCTCCCTTCGCGCGCCGGCGTGTTGGCGTCTCTGCTTCCGCGCTCGCCGGGACTCCGCGCCACAATGAGCTCCCGCACGGCCAGGACGCTCTTCGCCGTCACCCTCTTCTACTTTGCCCGGATGGTGAGTTCTTTTGCCTCCGCTTCCCTGTCCGGTTCCACAGCCCCTCGCCCTCCCCAGGTAGCCCAGGGCACAGGAAAACTAAACTAAAAAAAAAGTTCGGGGACGTTTCGGGTGCCTCTTTCTTTACGTTCCCCTCAAAGAGGTGTCTGGGGCCTCCTGGCCGACGCAGCCCTGCCCAGGGTGACTCGGATGACCCGATCGGAGACCCCCACACACACCTCTCCCGTCCCTTCCCTGGGCGCCCCTCCTGCTCACCGCGCCGAGTCTCACGCGAGTCTTCTCTCCCCCTCCAGGCGCTCTGCTGCCCCGCCGCCTGCGACTGCCCCCTGGAGGCGCCCAAGTGCGCCCCGGGAGTCGGGCTGGTCCGGGACGGCTGCGGCTGCTGTAAGGTCTGCGCCAAGCAGCTCAACGAGGACTGCAGCAAAATGCAGCCCTGCGACCACACCAAGGGGCTGGAATGCAATTTCGGCGCCAGCTCCACCGCTCTGAAGGGGATCTGCAGAGGTAAGATGCTTGTGGTTTGGCCCCTTTAAAAAAAATAATAGTCCCCGTAGTCCAGGAGTTTAGTAATTTTGAGACCATGTATGGTGATGCTTTGTTGTTGGTAGCTTGGCAGAAAGGCACATGATTTCAGCAGTCTGGAATGCAATTCAGTGTGTCTGGGCCCAACGAAAAGCGCATACGGAAAAGTGATTCCTGACTAACTTATTGTTCTGGTCTGCAGTCTCTGGGGAATTGCAGGGAACTTTACCATAAATTGAATTTAACAGCAGAAATATGTGTGAGTTTCAGGCCGCGGTTCGGAATCTTAACCTTACCCTCCTCTCCCCTTCTCTTCTGGCGCTCTTTGCAGCTCAGTCAGAGGGCAGGCCCTGTGAATATAACTCCAGAATCTACCAGAACGGGGAAAGTTTCCAGCCCAACTGTAAACATCAGTGCACATGTATTGACGGCGCCGTGGGCTGCATTCCTCTGTGTCCCCAAGAACTCTCTCTCCCCAACTTGGGCTGTCCCAACCCTCGGCTGGTCAAAGTGAACGGGCAGTGCTGTGAGGAGTGGATCTGTGACGAGGATGGTGCCCAGGACCCCATGGAGGACAGGGACGACTTCCTGGGCAAGGGGCCCACGTTGGATGCCTCGGAGGTGGAGTTAACGAGAAACAACGAGTTAATTGCCTTTGGAAAAGGTGGCTTCCCCAAGCGGCTCCCTGGTAAGTTAAAACCCAGCCCCTAAGGCCCGGTACTGAAACACTGAAACACCTTCCTGGTTTGAAGCTTTATAGAAATGAGGACTTGAATCTGTGTGTTGTCAGCAAGCCTCTGAGAAGTCTTCCCTCTTGTTTCTCTCTCTAGCTTTTGGACAGGGCCCTCGCATCCTGTACAACCCTTCTCTGCATGGCCAGAAATGTATCGTCCAAACAACTTCGTGGTCCCAGTGCTCTAAGACCTGTGGAACTGGTATCTCCACACGCGTTACCAATGACAACCCGGAATGCCGCCTGGTGAAAGAAACCCGGATCTGCGAGGTGCGGCCTTGCGGGCAGCCCATGTACAGCAGCCTGAAAGTAAGTTTCTGCATGGAGAGGGTACCTGCTGCTGGGCAGCTGGGTCAGATGGGAGCCTCTCTTCCGAGAAAAAGAACCATTGCCCCTAACTTTCCTTCTCTGGTCTTTCTTACAGAAGGGCAAGAAATGCAGCAAGACCAAGAAATCCCCAGAACCGGTCAAGTTTACTTATGCTGGATGTTCAAGTGTGAAGAAATACCGGCCCAAGTACTGCGGTTCCTGTGTGGATGGCCGATGCTGCACGCCCCAGCAGACCAGGACGGTGAAGATGCGCTTCCGTTGTGAGGACGGGGAGATGTTCTCCAAGAACGTCATGATGATCCAGTCCTGCAAATGCAACTACAACTGCCCGCATGCCAGTGAGGCCGCATTTCCCTTCTACAGGCTGTTCAATGACATCCACAAATTTAGGGACTAAAAGCCACCCGGGTTTCCAGCACAACGGTGGACAAAAGGGGGAGAAGAGCTTCCCGAATCATGGAGACATGGGTGGGGGCGGTGGGGGTGAAGGGACTCATTATAGAAGGGATGCATTGCTCATTTGTGAGGAGTATTAAGATATTTTGAAACTGCCAGGTGTGCTGGTGCAGATGGACTCTGATGCAGCCGCCATTGGAGAATTCTTTGCTTCATAATATTGGAGCACATGTTACTGCTTCATTTTGGAGCTTGTGGTGTTGATGACGTTCTGTTTTCTGTTTGTAAATTATTTGGTAAGCGTATTTTCCTCTAGGCTGTTTTCCTTTCGGTTCTGCAATTGTAAGATAGTAAGGTTAGTGGGACAGTGAAAGCCTTCATCCTCTGACAGAAGTGACCGGGAGGGCTTCCGTTCCTTCCCGAAGGGGACACTCTGTGAGTGTCCATGAGAGGCAGCTATCTGCACTCTAAACTGCAAACAGAAATCAGGTGTTTTTAAAACTGAATGTTTTTATTTATCAAAATGTAGCTTCTGGGGAGGGTGGGGAAATGTAATACTGGAATAATTTGTAAATGATTTTAATTTTATATTCAGTGAAAAGAATTTATTTATGGAATTAATCATTTAATAAAGAAATATTTACCTAATATCTGAGTGTATGGCATTCCATATTTTTAGAGATGGTCCAGAGTCATTGGAAGCGATCTAGATTATCCATTCAGTCATTCAAACAGGATTTATTAAGCGTCTGCTTTGTGCCAGGATTTGTTCTAGGTGCTTGGGATAGAACAGGGAAATTACCTACATAAATAAAACAATGATTGCTTTTATATCTTCAGTAGAGAAAGATTGTTGCATTTAAAATAATCTACATTAAAAAAAAAAAAAAACATGTATTGAACACCAGGCATTGTAAGAAGCACAGAAGGAATCCAAAGCCAAGTTTGTGACTTAAATAATAATGCATTGTTTTTATAAGAAATCGAAGCCCAGGGGTCTCCCTCACCCAGTCACTGTGAGGTAGGTATAGTAATTTATCATTTTAATCACCAGGTTATAGTGCATGTCACTTCAGGAGAGAGAAACTTTAATGAAAGCAATCCGTAGCTTGCACACATCTACATTTCGGTAAGATTAAGTATGGTTGGATAATGTCTTATAAAAGATGGCTTGTTTATAACTTCATATTTTACCAATATTGTTTCAAAAACTACTTAAAAATTTGATCAGAAGGAAAAAAAAAAACTTTGAGTCTATAGGAGTCAGTTTGTTGTCATTGAATAAGCTCGAAGCAATGACTTGTGCTAATCCTAATAAAGCTGGTGATTAGGTAAACATGCTGCTAAATGCAAAGGAATGCAAGGAATTTCAAGTACTTTTCCACTAGCATGAGGACCAAGCTACCCCATCCCCCTTTCCTTTTTATCATATACATTATACTGATGGAGGCAGAAGCAGGCAGAGTTGGCTATCCAGAAGGTCAAATGCTAGATGCAGAGCTTTCCTGAAAGAAAAGGACCTGAATCATAGGTCTAGGAGAGGTTGAGAAGGCTGCGTCAATGTTTGTGAAAATGTTGGTAGCCTGTTGTAGAAGAACCTACACCTTGAGAAAGCACTGACAATAAACCTTTTATAGAGAGAAGTTCTTTCATCGACCCTCTTGGCTCCTGTTCAGATCCACAGTGAAATATTTCAGCCCGCACTTGGTTAAGAGAGTACTTGAGTTTTTAGGCAATAAGAGAAAATGCTTTAAAAGGGGAGGAGGAGGAGGACAGTTCCTGGGGTCCTATAGTGGTGATTTTTCAAAATAGTTCAATTTTGATGCTTTAATGAAGACCTACTGAAAAGCAATGCCTAAGCACTGGTTTTAAAGCCTTACTGAAATGCATAAAGGTTAACATAAATGTGTTGGTAAAATATATGGGCAGAGGCCTTCACTCTTCTGATTTTGACAATGTCTCACCTGAAATACTATAATCTGTGCCTATGTGTAGTCAGTGTTTCTTGCCCGAGGCATTCAAATGTAAGGTATTTGAACACCACCTGGTTCAGCCTTCGATGCAGTTAAACTTGTCAGTGCAATATAATATGTGAAACATAATAAAGGTGTGAGGTTTTTGAGGTGCAGTCATGTTGAACAGACATCTAAATTCATAGGTAAGATTTACAGATTCCCAGGCGCCAATCCTGAGTTATTTTCCTCCAACACTAGTGCCTAGCAAAGTAGTTCATACACAGAGATCATGGCATGATAAATTATAGATCTTTTAAGTGTGTAAGGAGGTTATATCTGTCCAAATAAGCTCAAATGTGAAACAAAATCTAGCATGGGAAAACTGGATCGTTAGGCCATTAATCTTATTGTAGTAAACACAAGAAGAGTAATGTTATATTTAAATAAGATTGCTCAATTAATAAAAAAAAAAGTGAATGGATGCAAATTATGTCTATTTTATTTGGCTATAGAAAAAAAGTGAAGAAAAAGTAGTTGAGAATGAAATTATGTGATTTAGAACATACAGCTTTTATCTAGGTCCAGCATGGAGCTCTACCTCCTGCAAATACTGAGAAAATAAAATAAAAACCCATGCATCTGCATATGAAATGGCAGTTAGACATATAAACATTCATCGTAATATATATGTACTCCTCTGCACACAGCCAAGATGGTGTGTTCTCACTTTCCAATACAAAGACCCGTGGGTTTCTCTGTGTGTGTGTCTGTTTTTTTGTTTGTTTGGATAGAGATGTAAGAATTCATCTCTATAATAGTTAAAAAATTACCTCAGAGTCTTAGGAATTCAGTGAATTTTAAGAAATATACAATTGGACATTTAGAAGTATGGTAAGTAGTCAAACCATGAAGGTTTTCACATAAATGCCTGTGCTGTCTACTCCACAAGAGGTGTGACTGGTCAAAATTAGCAAAGCATATTTCAGTTATTTTTCCAATAGAGAGACCAGACTTGATTTGTTCACAACCTTTTTTCCTGCCATCTGGCAGTGCTTGCAAGTCAGCTGAGCAATAGCAAGGGTCCAGGAGGACCACAGTACAGAACAAAGCCTTGTTCTGCTCAGAGGGGCAGGTGATGCAGTGGAAAGAATCCCAGATTGGAATCCAGAGACATGTCTTTTCACACCAGCTCTGCCATTAATTTACTGGGTGACTCTGGGCAAGTTTCTGGATCATCCTCTCCTGTTTTAAAATGGAAGAATAGCCCCCAGCATTTTTGCCACTCAAAGCCTTTTTTCATATACTCTCTATGATGCATTGATTCCTGCACATTGAAAACTTCATCTCCGTAAGCAATTGAATGTATGAAATGAAACTGCTTAGGCCTTTCTGTGGGCAAAGGAACTTATCTCTATGAAGCCTTTGAAAAGGTGATGTCGATAGCCCTCTACTTCCTAACACACCTCTGGTTCTAGGACGTGGCAATCCCTGGACCTCACAGTCAGTAGGTCCATATGTTCATCTCCCTGCACAGCCCTGATAGCTGGGCCTCACTAAGTCCCTGCCCGAAATAACTCATTCCTCAAACAAAGCACATTGTGAAGCATGACAATGATGTATGTGTCCTGTGAATAGAACAGATTTATTTGTGACCTACTTTATTGGTGGTGGGCAACACTCACCCATGTCATTTTATAAAATTACACAAATACTCAGGTGCATGTGTTAGTGCTTTATAGTTTCCACACGTTCTGCTTATATATTCTGAATCAACACCTTTCTTATGACCAAATCTAAGCCACCATCATCTCTTGCCTGAATAAAATGGCCTCCTCACCTGTGGCATATTGTATTTTCCAAATGTGGTGGCAATAATGTCTTCCCATCCCACACGCTTTTCTGCAATGTGATCCTGTTGCATCAGTAGGTGGGGTTTCGTTTTCCACCTGCTTGGATGTGGGTGGGCTCTCTGACTGCTTGAATCAATGAGTATCTGAGAAGTGATGCAGTGTGGTGCTAGTTCCCAGTGTAGCATGGGCTAGGAGCACCTATTCCCTCCCTGTCTCTGAGATGAGCTTCCATGTAAGAAGTACAGCTCCCCTGCTACCAGCCCACATCCCAGGGCCGAGAGGATGAAGTGCCATATGAAGAAAGAGAAAGGCCGGGGCCTCGCTAGTGTGGCTCAGTGGTTGAGTGTGGACCTATGAACCAGGAGGTCACGGTTTGATTCTCAGGGCACATGCCTGGGTTGCAGGCTCGATCCCCAATAGGGGGCTTGTAGGAGGCAGCTGATCCATGATTCTCTCTCATCATTGAGGTTTCTATCTCTCGCTCCCTCTCCAAAATCAATAAAAATATATATTTAAAAAAATGAAAGAGAAAGGCCAGGGAGCAACCGGGCATCATACATGCATGAAGAAACCATCTTGGCAGTGGGTCCTCCAGCCCAGCTGCCTCACAAGCTGATGTCTGTGAACGAGAGATGAACCGCCAGTCGAGTCCTTACCAGAATTCATGATCCATAAAATAGCAGACTAATGGTTATTTTAAGACCCGAAGTTTTGCTTGTTGATTGCAACACAGCCAGAGATAACTGAAACATCACTAGGTTCCATTCCTGCCCTGAAATGCTCCATTGTCCTTAGAAGAGCAAGAGTCAGCCTTCTTAGCTTAAAGGCTGCGTGGCATCCATTGCTTTTGGAATAACATTCAGCTCCCTGCTTAGCACACAAGTCCTGAACTTTCCCTACTTCTTACCCCTCACCTTCACTCTCTATGCTCTCACTTGCCTTTTCCTCTTTGAAATAAGCCAAGTGAATCACTCCTCAGGGACTTTGCACTAGCTGCTGTTCTGCCCCCAGTGCCCTCCTATTTGATCTAAACTTCTTATCAGGCAGGTCTCAGCATAAAAGCTACTTTTTCAGTGACCCCCCTTCACCACCCAGTCTGAAGTAGTTCATTACATTAAGCAGTTTTATTTACAGCATGGCATTTAGCACTACCTGATGGTTTCTTGTTCATTTGTTATGCTTGTCCATCTACAATCCTAGCTAATAAAAGAGTAATATGCAAATTGACCATCACTCCAACACACAAGATGGCTGCCCCCATGTGGACACAAGATGGCCACCACAAGATGGCCAACAGGGGAGGGCAGTTGGGAGGGACCAGACCTGCAAGGGAGGGCAGTTGGGGTGACCAGGCCAGCAGAGAAGAGAAGTTGGGGGCAACTGGGCCTGCAGGGGAGAGCAGTTGGGGGTGACCAGTCCTGTAGGGAAGGGCAGTTAGGGGCAAAAGGCTGGCAGGGGAGCAGTTAGGTATCAATCAGGCTGGCAGGGGAATGATTAGGGGATGACCAGGCTGGCAGGCAGAATGGGTTAGGGGCAATCAGGAAGGCAGGCAGGCAGGCAGCTGGGAGCCAGCAGTCCTGGATTGTGAGAGGGAAGTCCAACTGCCCGTTTAGGCCTGATCCCAGTAGAATCAGGCCTAAAAGGGCAGTCAGACACCCCTCGAGGGGTCCCAGATTGGAGAGGGTGCAGGCTGGGCTGAGGGACACACACCCCTGTGCATGAATTTCATGCACAAGCCTTTAGTAACCTCTATAACAGCAGGAAGTTTTGTCTGCTTTTTTCACCACTATAAAAGCATCACTTGACCCTGTGCCTGGCACAAAGTAAATGCTCATTAATATAGAATTTATGTTGCCTTAAGCTGAAACTAAATTAGAAGACACCCCCCACACACACTGACACAATGTCTTCTTTCTATTTCCCCTGGAGCTTTCCTCTAGTTTGCTAGCTTTTCATTCATTCTTTCATTCATACATCTACTCACTAAACACTTGTGGGCACCATTATATTTCAGGCACGGTGCTATGCAATAGTTGATAAAGCATAGTTCCTTTACTTTGTAGTGGTGAGGGAGATGTACATGTAAGCAAAGTTAGTTAAGGTTAGGTTCAATGGATAACTCAAATAACAATGCTTAAGTTACACAGAATTTTGTTTCTCTCATGTGAAAACCCAGGTAGGCAGTGCTGGGCTATTGTGATGCCCCAAGGATTCATGGACCAAACCTGTTATCTAATTGTTCACCATGCATGGTCCCCTTACCCTAGTTTACCTCATGGTCATGACCTCACCTTGCTGCAAAGGAGGCTAGGAAATGTAGTTTTTATTCTGGGTTGCCATGTACTGAGCACAAAAACAGAGATCCTGACCTAGCCTGTTCACATCAGTGGTTAGAGCATCTGAAGGGTCTCAGATTCTATTCTGGTCAAGGGCACATACCTCAGTTGGAGGCGCAGTCCCCTGCCCTGGTTGTGGCATGTGCAGGAGGCAATCAATCAGTGTGTCTCTCTCACATTGATGTTTCTCTATCTCTGTTTCTCACACTTCCTTCAACTCTCTTTGCAAAAAAAAAAGGAAAAAATATCCTTGGGAGAGAATGAACAACAACAACAAAAACACACAAAAAACCCAGAGCTCCTGTTACTATATAAGGGAGAAATAGTGGTTGGTACCACATAGCCCAAATATGCTGTAATAAGTATAATAAGACACAGAAGAGGCTTAACTAACTGCCTGAGGCTAGGATCAAAAGGTCTTCCTGTGAGAGCTATCTCAGTTTTGTTTGGAAAGATAAACAGGGTGGAAACTATTTAAAAGCCTCGGTGCTGAAGTTGAAATTTTTTACAATTTGTGAGACCTTCCTCGTCTCAGGCATAAAGAGAAATCAAAGATACCTGCATCACCTGGGTTTAGAGACTTAGAGGCCATTCGTATTTTAAACAGTTTGTATTTTTGCTTTGGATCAGAAGTATCATGAAAAGGGCACCTGTATTAGAGAACTCTAGGGAAATAAAACCAACAGGAGATTACATATAAGATAAAAAGAGATTTATTTTGAGGAATGAGCTCTTGTGATTGTGAAGATGGGCAAGTCCAAAATTCTTAGGGCAAGTCAACAGGCTGGAAATTCAGGTAAGAGTTAAATTTTCAGGTTAGGCTTGGATACTGAAAACTTAGGCAAGGTTCTATGATGCAGTTTTGAGGCCAGATTCCTTCTACTTTAGGAAATCTCATTTTTTTCCCCTTAAGGTCTTCAACTGATTGGAGGAGACCCACCCATAATATGGAGGGTAACCTGCTTTACTCAAAGTCTACTGATTTAAATGTTAATCACATTTCTAAAATATCCTCACAGCAACCTCGAGGCTAATTTTTTGACCAACCAAATGGTGCCATAGCTTAGCCAAGTTGACACATAAAATTAATATCAGAGTATCTGTGTGATAGACCTTTTGTGGGCAAGAAACCTATGTCTATTCTAAAATAAAATGATCTTGAACCGAGTCAGAGAAAAACAAAAGCCTTGCTAGTTCAAACTAAGATTCACCCAGATCTGTTATTGTGCTTGAGTATAAGTGGGGAAGGGCTCCAGTATTTATTTTGCATTGAGCAGATTTATGAGGCACCTCAAGAAGGCTTCTGAACACTAACCCCAGCTCCATACAAAACCAGTGGGATCCAGTAGGGATGGCTGCATGGCTGGCTATTAGGGGGACATCCTTATAAAAGCTCTAGAGAAAGACCTTTGCCAAATCCCCAGGGATATGGCAGGGCACAGTCCATTGCTTGCACACACTCCAAGACAGGTCAATAGTGCCCCTTCCTCTGACCCTTCATGCAAATCCTCATGATGGCACTGACACCACAACACTAAGACTGGCTGTTTAACTGTTTCCACCAGATTTTAAACTCCGTGAAGAGTCATATCAATGAGTGAGTACCAACTAAGAAAAGCTCGAGATGAGTTTGACAGCTATCTTCCACCATCTTCAGATCTTCATGAGGAAGAGGAAGTAAGTCTGTTCTGCATTATCCAAGGGCAGTACTCCCAAGCTGGTGGTTCAGTGGGATCCGACCAATACTCAGACATGTTTTGTTCAGCCTGCACAGGGTTTATGAAAACTGGAACTTGTGACCAATATTTAAAAACTGAAAGGTAAAAAAGTCCAATTTTGTGTATTTTTTTATTTTTATTTCATAGCTCTGAGAGCAGTGAGACATGGTTTCTCCATGGCAGCTGCTCCATGGTGGGGCTGAGCTGTGGCTTCCTCCCTTAGGGTGGGTGCCCTGCAGCTTCCCAGCATAGATCAGTGGAGGAGAGATGTGTGTGCATATATGTGTATGTGTGTGTGTGTGTGTGTGTGTGTGTGTGTGCATGTGCACACGTGCATGGGGTTGGGAGAATGTAAAGGCAGGAAGAGGTGATCTTTAAAAATCCAGGCTCTCCCTTAAAAGGTGCCAGGGCTGACCAGCAGCCCCTGAGTGGTGGATGAACAAATTACTCTGCCACAGTTTCACTGTGAAAGAAAGGCTAAGGGATGGGACAGCCTGGTTTAAGGAGCCAGGCAGCCTCAATTGCCTGCCTTGTTAGGCTTTTATTGGAATTTTTATCTTTAGATACAATCAGTAGGGTGAGTAATCTTGGGAGGACACACGAGTTTGCATTGTCCTACAGGCAAGGGCATCCAGGATTAAGCATAAAGATTCCAGTAAACACCCAGGGGTCTGCACATGCACAGACTTGTTTGAAAAGGTCAAGGATTAATTAGGGGCGCCACCTTTGACATTCCCCTAAGTCATAATTCTGATAAACAGGGCAGGCAGCCTTCCACACACTTTCCTTTCCTCAGAATGCCCCCCTTACAAATTTTCCAAGCAAGTCTCGTGTGCTCCCCAACAAAAAGACACTGCCTAGAGCACCATTTTTACTACAACAGTGCTTTGAGAAATAATTTTAAGCATGGAAACCCCACATTATAAAACCAGGAAAGAATAGAGACCACTTGATTAGTTTCCAGTTGTCCTGGAACTATAAGCACACCCAGCTTCCTTCTATGAGTTTAGTCTGTGTATTTTGGTGAGGTATACCTATTCCACTTATAATACCACGTCACATTTTCCAACAGACCCTGGACAAGTTGATCAAAGACATATACTGCATCCTGAACCTGTGCTGAATTTAACCATCTATTTTTATAGTAACCAAAGAACTTTTCCAGGGGGAATTGCTACAGGTAGCCAAGGGTTTGCTCTAGAATATATATATTTTTTAATGACTCAAAGTCCTTCCTTCAAGGTCTGTCATAAATCATACTA
This sequence comes from Antrozous pallidus, assembly GCA_027563665.1. Lineage (NCBI taxonomy): Eukaryota > Metazoa > Chordata > Mammalia > Chiroptera > Vespertilionidae > Antrozous > Antrozous pallidus. The sequence continues at coordinate 146,488,207 of CM050508.1, read as the reverse complement.
ATTTTTCAGAGGTGTTCAATGAACTCTGTTGAGACGAAGGACTTGCCTAAATAATTACAGTTACAGGGGCAGAGCAGAAGGTGGGCCTCAGAGGACTTATTTTCTGAGCTTATCCCTGACAGAGGCATTTGGGCCAAAGGAAAGCATTGGCGTTTCAGGGAGGTTTGACTGGTTCTTGGTGACAATGTGGCTCCTGGGAAGATGTCCAACAATAAATTTCCTATAGGCGAGCCAGCATCCTTGCACCAGGATGATGTCCTTCCCTAACAAACAGACAATGGTCAAAATTAGGATCTTCTTGCCTTGGCAGATGTGGCTCAGATGGTTGGGTATCATCCAGTGTACCAGGATGTTGGGGGCTGGATATCGATAGGGGTGTGCTAGAAGCAGCAGATCCATGTTGCCCACTCACATCGATGTTTCTCTCTGTTCCTCTCTTCCTTTTTCTCTAAAAAATCAATAAACTTTTCTTTTAAAAAATTTTATTTTATTTTATTTTTTAAGGAAACCTACTAGCTAAAAAAAAAAAGTTTCTCATTCATGGAGGGAGTTTAAATTCTGGGCTCATAAGCAAAACTTTCAAGGTCGTCCTTCCTATATCCCAAACTAGTTTGTTCTTAGAAAGGAGTCCGGGTCTTTAATTGACTTCTTGCATTTAAAATGATACTGGGTCATTTAAAGTGTTCTCTGTAATGTTTGTTTTTGTCTTAACAAAAGAAAAGCATACTTACATAAATTCAGTAATATGAGAAATATGGAATGTAAAAAATGAAGGTCCCTAGTAAACACTCCTCTTCACCCACATGTGAGTACATACACACAGCCACTCTTACGTGCACAGTGCATATTATTCTTATAGATTTTGGGGTGTGTTTAATCTGGCACTTATTATTATTAACAAAAACAATTAAATTATACATAGAGTTTTACATTTACTTACAAATTTTTTAGTAAAAAAATACTTTTGAAAATCAATAAATGTTGATACATGTAGCTCCCCCTCAGTCACTCTAATGTTTTTATAGACTTTCATTCTGTTATTGATATGCCATAATTTATTTAAATTCTTGGCGTGGCAGACACTATTGGATGCCATCCCCTCATTTCCTTGACTACTTTCTGGCAGACCCCAGTTTTGTCAGCTGTTCACCCTCCCCTGTGTTCAGGAAAGAAAATCCCCGACTCCGCCCTAACTCTGGGGATGCACAAGGACTGGCTTCAGCCACCAGGGTGGGCTCATTTCCTTATCAGGGTTAAGGTTGTGACTTAATCCCGATCAAGGACAGCGAAGGGTAAATCTTCCGGAAGGAGCAGGAGCTTCTAGGAAAGGGTTTGCTTGACAATAAGAGACTAGGGAAGGAGACCTGCTTCTGAGCCCAGGAGCCAGACAGGAAGGTGGGAAGGCCCTGGTCCCGAAGAGACCACTGAGCTGCTGGATCACCCGCGCCTCCTGACACCCAGACCTCCTGCTTGGTGTGAAAACACACCGCCTATTCTTTAAAACTATTTTTATTAAGTCAGCTGTTACTTTGAGCTAAAATCATCCTAACCAGTGGTTTTACACTTGGCCCTCTTTGAGGCCCTCCCTGGGCATTTATAAATAACATAGCGATAACCACTTGCAAAGGAGAAGTACTTTTAGATGTGAGTGAATGAACCAACAAACAAATATTTGGCAGGGATAGAATATTTTTAATTATTTACCTTACATTTACTGAGTATATAGTCCTTGACAGGCCCCAGGCCAGCCAGACATGGGCAACAAACAAGGAAATAATGAGACATGGTCCCTGGCCTCAAGGACACCACATCCAGCAGAAACAGGAATATATACAAGAACTTCTGTCTGAGAACCAAGGGACATGAAAGCCTGGAAGATAGCCAGAGAAAGCTTCGCAGAGGGCAAAACACCTAAACTGGGTCTTGAAGGATGAATAGGAGTTTCCTATTTGGAATTACCTCCAAAATTGGAAAACATTAAAGTATTTGGTGCATGGTAATACTATCAAAGTCAGCACACTTACAGACTCAGACAAGATCTGAGTAGTAACAGTCTTTTTGCATCTTGGTTTTTATGGTTGCTAAGAGAGAAATTAATCCTCAGCAGGGACCTGTAGGAGACATGTCCTGGTGATGAGGAAGGTTTGTCCCTTCCCTGGGAGTTACCATTGGAAATCCCCCATCATCACAGCAATAAGAGCTGCTAGCCTGCACAATGAATCAGCCTGAACACCAGAGATATGAGCTGGGAACGGTGGAGTGCAGCCACTGCACCATCCCACCAGGAGACAACACAGTCTGCTTCTCCCACACGATGGCCTCAATATGACAGGCTGACCTCAGGCTGACAGGACCCAGCCCAGGCCTGACTCACTGGGGTCACCTGAGACAACCCCAAGAACTACTTGGACTCAGCAGCAAAGGCTAAGAGCCAGAGAGAAGTGGCCTGGGTGTCCTGGTTACTGTCACCCGACACTACTGTGTTTGTGCCCCAAGTCAGATTCTCCAAGAAGGCCAGCCCCTACATGGTTTCCCATTCCTTCTAGAATAAGGCTCATGCTCACCACCAGCTGCATGCAGCTCTCTAGACAAGGTTGGTAAAGCTGCAGCAATGTAACATGTAAACAAAAGGCCACAGGGGCAGCTCCATGCTGGTGCCTTAAACTGCATCCTTTCCTGCAGACACAAAAGAACTATCATAATTGCACTCACAATCAAAGTGAATCAAGAAAAGGTTTAACTAAATAGCTAAATGTGTTTACATACTGTATGGCCATGAATTAGAAAGTAATTTCATCTTTTCATGCTAAATATATCTATACTATTAAAAGAGAAATATGCAAATTGACTGTGCCTCCATAATGACCACCAGCAAATAAGGAGTGAGTATGCAAGTTAACCCAACAAAGATGGTGGGTTAATTTGCATACACAGGCACAGAGCAAAGACTGAAGACTGAAGACTGAAAAGGCTTGGCTTTTCTGCTGCAGCCAGAGCAAAGGCCTGGGTCCTGAGTGCCAGAGGAAAACCAGTGCTGGCAGCTAGGGGAAGGAAGGCCTATTGCATGAATCTTCCTGCAATGGGCCTCTAGTCAATAAATAACTGAGTTAGAGAATTTGGATTATGTTATTATGCCAATGCACTTGTTCTTAACCATTCCAAGTCCATATAAGCTTCTGAGAACTTATTTAACTGCCACAGTCACTCTGTCATCTGCCTAGAAGCTGCACCTTCTCGTTGTGCTTTCACAAGTTAGAGACCACGTCTCTCAGCCTGCTGTGGAAACACAGCCATTTAAATAAATAAAACATGACAGCAGTTCAGCGCCAGCCAACAGGAACCACTGCTTTTGGGGGTGAGGGAGGGTAAAGCCAATAAAAGAAAGACAGATTGTAAGAAATTGTTCTGAATTTTGGCTAAAAAGTCAAGATCAGCAATTACATTGATGGCCTCAATAACAGAAACGCATTCATTTGACACATATCTGTACATATATTTATGTTTTTCTGCTACTGTGACTACTACTACTACTACTACACATACACACATACACACACACACATTTATATTCCTGTTTGTTTCATGTCAGACACAGGCCTGGCTCCTGGAAGGTACAGATGACCAAGGACTTGCCACCTAGGAGTCAGAGAATCAACACCAACTTCCTCACGCCGGTAAGGTCTGGCACACAGACCTGTTGCTGCTGACTTGCATGGATGGGAATCAGGGCTGGGCCACTACCATTTCCCACTCCTAGAATGGAGGAAGGGTGAGGATTCCAGCCCAGTATCCCTAGAGAACTGGGAGAAGGGGACATTATCTCAAATCCACGATGTGTATTCACACAGGGGCCCAATTCTATCTTTCAATCATCAAATTGCACTTCGAATCCTGAAGCATTAAATTATTATTTAGCACTTCGATATATCATGTTTCATTTAAGACACTGCTAATCATAAGATACCCCATCATTGTTATTAGCACTAAGGAAAAGCCAGCCAATCACAAGAGGTCATACCATCTGCGGTAAGAGGCATTCTGATTTCAGAGCGGTTAAAGGGTAAAAAAAGAAGAAGAAAAAGTGCCTTTTATAATCAGTGGCATCGAGGGGCTTGTCTCTGCAACCAGACTGTGAGTTGTTCCTAGAGGACAGATGCACACCTTACAGTATTCTACACTTTGCTGTGCTTAGTGCGGTGTCATGCACAGAGGAAGTACTGAGTAAGCACACTTGAGTGAACAAATGCATGCATGAGTCGTTGCTCCAAATCCTGTGTTCCCTTAAAGAAAAGGGCACTGAGAAATCAATAACCCACTCAGGCAGGTGGGGCCTGGGTCTTCCTGTCCCAGTTAACATTGGAAAAGCCAGATGCAGCGAGCAGGCATGGAGGGAGCTCCTAACCAACCCCCAGTGCCTCCAGCACAGCATCTTGAGGCCCACTCACCTTAAGGGCTGGTCAGTGAGCTGCGGGCCAGACACACTGCGACGCCAGGCTCCCTGGGGACCTATTTATGTTTCTCCTGAAAACCGGTGTGTAATATCAAACTCCTGAAAATAAAATCACAGTTTAAGTGGACTGTGGGAGCTGGCTATTTAGAGGAACCTGCTGGCGAGCTCTCTTGTAAAGTCAATAACCACCCCAGATTTATCTATTTTATGACTTTGGATTTTTTGTGTATCGCGTTCCGGAGAGCAAGGCACACCCTTAGATCGAGTTTCCCCACAGTGCAGTCTTTGTGCTGGGTCAGTGGCCTGAAGGGTTTATGCCATGACTGGCCTCCCTCCCTTGAGGGTTTCTGGTCTGCTCAGGCCCCAGTTAGACTAAACCCCCACGCCCGGTGCCAGGGTTTCCCTGTCCTGGAAGAAGAAAATGGAAACGGCACTTTCCTTTGGTTTACTTTAGAATGCAGTTCTTTCTGACAAGGATTGCATTCCATTTAGAGAGATGGACCACAGTGATAGTGCAGGTATGTACCCTGCACGAAGCGGAGCATAGGTGAGCACACCACATGTGTGTGAAGGGAGAGGGAGGGCACTCATATGTTTGACTATGTGCACTTGAGCATAAGGGACATCCAGATTCTAGGCCACCTCTTTTGGGGGATAAAGAGGTGAACAAGACTCAGCCTCCAGCCTCATAGTCTAGCCACAGTAAGTTGTGCTGAATGAGGCAATGAAGGTCTGAGACTGCCTCTGTCTGAGAGATTGGGGAAGGTTTTACATGGGGTAGAATCTGGAACTTGGATCTTGGTAGAAGATGGGACAGAGAAATAGCATGTACAAAAGCACATGGGTGTGCTGAGACTGGTTTGGCTCAATGGATAGAGCGTCTGACTGTAGACTGAAGGATCCCGAGTTCGATTCCGGTCAAGGGCATGTACCTTGGCTGCGGGCACATCCCCAGTAGGGGGCGTGCAAGAGGCAGCTGATCGATATTTCTCTCTCATCAATGTTTCTGACTTTCTATCCCTCTCCCTTCTGCTCTGTAAAAGATCAATAAAATATATTTTTTTAAAAATTTTAAAAAAAGCACATGGGTGCAAAAGCATAGAAGCTCAGGAATTGTGGGTAAGGGGCAATCTGCCGTTCCTCCCTTTATTCCCTCCCAGAGTCCCAACAGTAAGGTGAAGGACATCCTTTGACTGGGCCCACAACTGCATTGTCTCCAGGGAATCCTAAACGTGACCTCCCAGATCTCTTGTTTCTTACAGACCTATGAGCCTGGTGCTATTAGTGCTGCAGACCCACTAACTAAATGTGCCCACCCTCCACTGAAAAGACCTTTGGCCAGCTAAAGAGTGAGAGAAGCAGTTTCCCTGATCATGATTCTGGAATAGGGCTGTAATACCCAATCACAAATGCCAGATGACTTCCTTATCCTTGCTTTGTCCCCTTCCCTCAATCTTCCTAAACTGTCACATGCTTGTGAAATCTGCAGGCTCCTATTAGCCCGGCCTGCTCCTCTGCGTCTGCTCCCAGAGCATGCTAACTAATCCCTGGGAAGCACATGTTCTCATGACCCCTGCAAGGTGGTGAGAGGCATCAGAGGCAACAACTATGTGTCTCTGAGGCTTGAATTATCACATCCCTAATCTCTGGGCTCAGTCTCCTGTCATCAATTCCTTTACTCACTATTGGCAGGCGAGTGTCATCTGTTTTACTTCGTAATATTATCCTGGCAGGATGAGAATGACGGTACTCCAGGATGAATCATGGGAGAGGCTTAGGGGTTCCTGGCTCCACCTACTGCAGGACCCCTTCCCCATCTCCTTGGCAAGAGGCAACCCAGGCCTTTCTCGCGAACAGAGATGCTGCCCACTATGTCCCTTTGCGAAGTTCATGCTCCAGAAGTGTTAGCCATTCTTCTGAATATTAACTTGAAAGCCATCTCCCTAGAACTTTCAGTAACTTGTTGATTCTCTTTCTGGCACTCAGAATGAATTTAGTCCTCTCATATTTAAGTTCTCAAAATTTTGTGCTCCATCCCCATCTGCACTCACAGCCTTCTCCCCCTCTTCCACCCCACCCCTAGGGTATACGATTATAGTGGATACAATTATTCCTCACAGGATCTGGTCTCCAGGCCTTCATTTCCCTGTTGCTTGCTTCCAGATATACTTGAGTTTGTTAATGTCACTCAAAAAAAAAAAAAATGGATATTGGCGGGTTAACAGAGTTTTCTAGATGTTCCCTGAGTGCCAAATCTAGCAAGTCTATCAGCATTCTTAAGGAACCTAAGTGGACTTTTGTTACCTATTCACCTTCTCCACTTTACTGTTAGACCTCAACACATGTGCAAACTTAAATTTCAGAATCTAAGGGGTTACAGAGTACAGGAGAATTGGGTCTTAAATTTCTTGGTATCCCCAGCCCCCCACACCCCCAGCACAAAGCCTGTAACCAGCAGGCAATTAGTAACTGTATGGTCAATCAACGATTCATCTGTTCAATAAAAGCAGGCTAAGCTTGTATTTAGTTCCTTAGCAGTATGTTGATACTTATAATTAACTGAAATCTGATGGTCTATTTCATATGAACTTCTATAAGGATAATCTGTCACTTCTACTTGTACTGTTTGCTTTCCTTAATGTAAATTTAGAATGTGGCATTTGTGCAACAAACACATGCTTCCAGAATTTGGTGGCTTAAAACAACAATGGTTTATTATTTGTCTCAGTTTTGTTGGTAGACAGCTAGGAGCTTGGCTGGGGCTGGAATGTGCAAGATGGCCTCATCCTGGTGGCTTCTTGTGATTCCCTGTCATTCAGGGGTCTGGCCTGAGCTTTTTTAGAGACAAAAAGCTGGATTTTAGGAGAAAGTGTGCCAAGAGGACAAATCCCAACGTGCAAGCGCCTAGTAAATCTCTGAGTGCTTCTCTAATGTCCCATGGATCAAAGCAAGTTACCTGATCAAACCCAGAGTCAGTGTGGGAGGTGCAGTTCCTTTGGGGCCACCGATGTTACAAGGTCTACCATGTTTATCCTTATTAAATCTCATTGTTATACTTTTGAGAGGGAGTACTTTTTCCCTCATGTCTATATAAAATTTAAATTTTTCTAGACATGAGCAAGCCTGATGATGCTGAAGACGATGCATCATTTATGGTCTATGATGTGCCGGGTTGTTCCTTACATATTTACTAGTATGACTACCCAAAAATAAGTAAAGTCCCAAGGACAGAACTATTGCGCCCATTTTAAAGATGAGAAAAGTGAGATTCAGAGAACCCAATTAGTTGAACGCAAGATTTCAACCTAGATCTCCAACCCCAAAGCATTTTTTAAAAAGTTGCTGCACCACACATCTCTCAGAGTCTGAACTTTTGACTCAAAGAAATATGCAATTTCCTGCAAAAAATGTTTCCCAGACTCTAATAAAGAACCTAAGAAGTCAGAAAAAGCAAAATAACTGTTCTTTCTGTAGGGTTCCTTAAATGATTAAATCTCATTTTAGGGGAATGGTCGGCAAACCCATTAGCCAACAGAGCCAAATATCAACAGTACAATGATTGAAATTTCTTTTGAGAGCCAAATTTTTTAAACTTAAACTTCTTCTAACGCCACTTCTTCAAAATAGACTCTCCCAGGCAGTGGTATTTTGTGGAAGAGCCACATTCAAGGGGCCAAAGAGCCGCATGTGGCTCGTGAGCTGCGGTTTGCTGACCACTGCCCTAGGGTGTTTTGGTGTCCTTTGTTTAATACAGCCAAGTCCCCTGAGTCATGAAGGAGCCCTAAAGTGCTGATCATACAGTAGGGCTGGGATGTTTAAATATCTGAATGGAAGTTCTGATAAGGCTTTATACACACAGCTATAAGGCAGGGTTCATACACAAAACAGCTTGGTTTGAACTTGAAGTCAATCTTAACTCCATCCATACTGTCTGAATTGCCAGCCTAATTGGCCTCCAAGTAGAGCACTATGCTTTTTTCTTTATCTACTCTGGTAAATTATTAAAGGGCTCTTCTGCCTGAGGGGAGATCATTAACTACCTGGGAGGCTGCAGAAGGCATCTGGCAGGTGCAGCAAGGTGAACCAGGGCAGCTCCGCTTAGGATGGCAGCACTGGGCTTCCTCAGGCAGCTTCCACTGGTCAGGCAGAATGAGGGAAAAGCCACCACTGAGCAGGGCGGGCAGGGCCAGGGCCAGTGGGCAAGAAAGGAGGCAAAATTGAGATGAGGAAGAGGGCCTCTCCTGTCTAACCTGCAAACAGATTTTAAATTCATTAGGTACTAAAAATCCCATTTGCCTATTGAATATGTGCCACATGGACCTGCATTAACCCACCCTCCCAGCTTTCTCTATCGGAGGGTGAAACTACCTGGTGACAGCCCTGTTACATGGAGCTTAAACTACTGCCAGATTGGTCACTGGAGAAACATTTGTGTAGGTGAGCAGAAGTGGGCGGGAGTACTGAACCTCACCTAACCTTTTCACTAGTCCAACTTTTTCAGGTCACAGGTGAGGTGACATGAAAGGTTACTTGACATGGCTAGGCCATCAACTTCATTATATATATATTGCCAGAGATGGGACAAAAACCCATACCTCCCAACTCTAGAGCAGAGCTTGGCTCAGCATTGGTGCTGGTGCCAATCTTAGTAGCTTTAATTACGGTTTTGGGCAGATAGTTGAAGGCACTTTCCCCATGAAGTCAGAGGACTGGAGTATCTAAATCCTGGCCTGTAGAATAATAACTCACAGCTTAATTAGTTCTGTGTCTTCATTCCATCCTTCACTTATTGTTCCTTTTGGAAAGTGGTGCAGCTCTTAGAGAATTCTCTTGCCTGTGATTCTGCTCTCCCAGTGTTTCCATCCACAAAATGGGCCCACATTCAACAACCTTTTACTCCTTCCCAGCGCAAGAGTCTGGGAAGGATTCCCAAGGCAACATCTTGAGTTCTCCATGACTCACCTGTGGTACCAGAACTCAGGCTCATGCAGCCTCAGGTTTCTCTGACCTTGCAGTGCATACACAAAAAATCACACACGACAAGTCAAAACTTAGTGGATGGTTGTGAGTGGTTGTACACCATACCAACCATAGCGTTAAACTTGATGATGAATGGGCTGGATAGAGGAGAAAGGTTTGCCCATGATTCTTTAAACTTATATAATAAAGATTTTAATTAATCTCACTGAGAACGGTGTTCAGGGTTGAAAGTCCCTGTACTTCGAAAGTCTCCATCTGTGCGAGAGGCCGATAAAAACAAATCATTTTCATTCACAAGCAATGTGAAGTGCAGGAGGTTCCATGGTTTGAGAACCCACGTCTCCCACCTCCCAGGACAGGACTTTCTCCTCAACCTTGGAGCTGTTACCAGCCTCAGAAGGTGTAACCAGAGGTGTGCTGGGCAGAACATGCAGAAAGCACTTTTCTCTCGGGGCCTGGAGTTTGGGAGTGAGAACAGCATGTGCAAGTCCTGCAGAGCCAGGCCTGGAGCAGTCAGAGGAGATGGTGTGTCAGCTGAGCCTTGGAGGACAAGCCGACAAAGGTTTCAGGAAAGGCATTACAGGCAGCAGGAACAGCCTGAGCAAAGCAAGGAGGCACTGAGGGTGACCTCGAGCCATTCAGGCTAGAGGTCTCCTTCAGCCCGACAAAGCACAAACAGGAACCGGTGAGGAGCGCCTGTCCTCACCTTCTTCCTTGTGGGGGGGCCTCCCAAGGATGCCAGAGAGCTCTGCCTCGGGCTCTCATTGTCTGAGGTCACCGAGCCTCCTGAAGGTATTTTAGGAATGTGGAGGCCTGACTCACTCTCTTCCTTGAGTTCACAGTCTGAAGTTCATAAAGCCGCTTTTCTCTTTAGTCATTCTTATTCAAACATCGGCCCACATGCTTCACAGATGGAGCTGGCAGGAGGAATCTGGGGACACATTTTTTTTTTTTTTGCTCAGGATGTGAAAGTAGATGAGGAGTTAAGGAGAACAAGGAGAGATTATTCATCAAGAGTTGAGAGATGGTGCTTTTGGCAGGGTCTAAAGGCACAGACATGGCTGGCTTGTTCAGAGAGCAGAGACCCCTGTGCCTCAGTTCTCTCATCTGTAAACAGGGATAATCACTTCAGAAAGTTGTGATGTGGATTAAGGGAGTGAATCCTCGTAAAGCACTTAAAAGACAGACTGGCACATAATAAGCATCAAATAAATACCAGTTTATTATCAATATTATAGCTGTCTGGACAAGAGGTACATGGCCGTGGCATGCACACCATCAGAAGGGCAGTGCCGAGGCTTGGGAGAGAAGACACCCAAGTGTCTTAGGACCAGATGCCAAAGATAAAGTTGCAACTAAAGTACTTCTTCCAGGTTGGAAAAAGGTATCAAAATATCCAGAGAATAAACACAGAGGAGACAGCTGGAGCATGGGCTGGGCTCACAAATGGCCCACTGCAAGGTTCCACATTCGTGTTATTCACCTTGTTTCTCCAGCTGCCGAGGGAGCAATGAAATGAACAGATCAGAGGCCCAGTCTTCCTCCTTTCTGACTCCAGCTGCTTTAGAGGGTTGAAACTGCCAGGAAACTTCCAGATCAAAACGCCCATCCACATGGCCTCAAAGCTGGCTTTCAGATCTGTCCTAAAACACACCACAGCTATCTTGATGCCAAGGTTTGGGTCTAAGCGGTCTTACCACCACTGGAATTCTACGTGGACAGGGCGAACCCCTCTCTGCCTTTCAGAACATTCTGCAGGGAATTCTCACTCTCCTGCCCAGTTTAGACAAGGCACTTGGCACCCTAGTAGAGATAGAAGGGGAAGCACACAGCCCCGTGGAGCCTCTAGGATTCATTTTAGTAGCAAGTTGCTTTCTTTCCTCCTTCTCGCTCAGCACCCCCACCCCCATCCCTTCCTTCTCTCCTCCCTACTCTAATTGGAAGGGCCCACCACCTGCCACTGGGTGCATCTGTCATTATAGTGACCACAGAGTAAGAATCCTGCATGAATTTGAAAGACCCTTTTAAAAAAAAAGTAAAAATAGTCCTAGTGGAAGAGATGATTTAAGGGTTTCACTGAAGGGAATTGAAAACAAGTATTACTGGATGGAAGAGAAAGATGATTGAATAGATAGGAGGGGAAGGCAATGTCTGTCCTATTTTCAGACCAACAAGCAGATATAAATTTACCACTCTCTTGCTTCATGAAGAGGAACTGGAGAGTTGAGACAAGGTGATTCTTAAAAGAGGGAACAGTTATTAGATTCCTTACTATTAATCATTAAAATTCCTCAATTTTTTATTAACTAGTCCCTCCCTCCCCCAATAACAAAATACATGCTATGGCCAATACTGTTAATCTAAACTGTGGAGAAGGGAATGAGGTGAAAAGTAAAATTCCTTTTCTCCATTCCACACCTTCTTCTCCTGAGTCCCAGTCCCCAGCAGAACCTACGCTTAACAGTTTCTTCCCCATCTTTCTAGATTTTTCCGTGTATATTCCAACCTCTTCTCACACTGCTCTCCTCCTTACTCACCCACAGGAGGCCTTCAAACTCAGGCTCTCTAGGCATTTTACTTCCTGTGTCAGGAAAGCTCTTTGTGTCTTTGTATGGCTGGAGCCTTCAGTGTCCTGCTACTGTCTGCTCAGAATTGTCATCCCCTCTGTGACCTCTCTGTGTAAACAGGGATCCCATCGTTACCACCGTTCTCTACCCCACACTCTGTGCTCGCCACTGTCCACCCAGCCCTTAGCACAATGTCCAGCACAGAGAAGGTATCTGATAAATATAGAATGGATACATGAGTGAGTACAGGAGGTGCACCACACAGAGAGATTCTTTCCACAAAATATAAATGGTATGACATTACACATGGAATTCTACAATTTGCTTTTCTAAATCACAACATATAAAAATGACAAAAATTAACATTTCTTAAGCACTGACGTTCCAAGGACCATTCTAAGCTCTTTGTATGTATTCTCTCATTCAATTAGTACTATCCCACTTTATAGATGAGGAAACAAAGAAATGGAGACACAGGGAGATTAAGTAATCATCTAAGGTCACACAGCTTGCAAATGACAGAGCCTGCACATGTAAATTTACCTCATCTAAAAATGACTGTTTAGCTTCAATTAATATATTTAAATTTTTTTACTTGTGACAAAATATAGGTAACATAAAATTCATAAAGTTTACTATTTTAATCATTTTTAAGTATACAGTTTAGTGGCATTGAGTACATTCACATTGTCATGCAACCACTACCAACAACCATCTCCAGAACTTTATCTTCCCAAATTGAAACTCTGCACCCATTAGGCAAAAACACCCCATCTCTTCCTCCTTTGAGCCGCTGGCAACTACCATTCTGCTTTCTGTCTCTACGAATTGACTACTCTAGGTACCTAACATAAGTGGAATCATACACTGTTTGTCCTTTGGAGGCTTATTTCGTTGAGCATATTGTCATCTTTAATTAACATTTTAATAAATAATTTTATTGAATAAAATATTCAATCACATGATACATAATTCATAAGGCACAAAAAGACATAAAGAGCAAATTCTCCTATCTCTGTCTCCAGGCACCCAGAGGCAAACACTCTTCCAGTATTCTTCCAAAGATGTTCTCTGCATATACACTCATATGCTTATATATTATTTTAATACAAATAACAGTATAATCTATGTGTTGTCTTGTTTCTGCATCTCCCATTTAACTGTTGTATATACCTTGGATAATGCTCCATGTTACTGTCCATTGAACTGCCTCTCAGTAAGTTATTTTTTATTGCAATATCCTATCTAATAAGAAGGAAATATGCTAATTGACTACCACGCCCTCAAAGATAGTGATGCCCACAGCCACAAGATGGCAGTGCCCAGTCCCCTCAGCCCTGCCAGGCTCTGCCTCCCAGCCCCCCAGGGCCGACTCAAGGCACAGGCAAGCCTTGGATGGCAGCTGCACAGCCGCCCAGGGCCACCTGAGGCTCAGGTAATCAAGGTCTGCCTAGGCTTGTGCTGCCGGCAGTGTCAGCAGCAGAAGTGTGATGAACGCTATCTCCAGAACTTTATCTTCCCCTTCCCCTGATCGCTGGGTCACCTCCTGCCCCTGAGGGCTTCTGGATTGTGAGAGGGGGCAGGCCAGGCTGAGGGACCCCTACCCCCACCAGTGCATGAAGACAAGTGCATATAGCCCTAACCCAGTGGTCAAAAAACTGTGGCTAGCGAGTCACATGCAGCTCATGAGCCACGTTATGCCACTCTGTTGACTAATGAGTTTGCCGACCACTGCCCTAACCGGTTTGGCTCGGTGGATAGAGCATCAGCCTGCAGACTCAGGGATCTCAGGTTTGATTCCAGTCAAGGGCATGTACCTTGGTTTTGGGCACATACCCAGTGGGGGGAGTGCAGGAGGCATCTGATCAATGTTTCTCTCTCATCGATATTTCTGACTCTCTATCCCTCTCCTTTCCTCTCTGTAAAAAATCAATAAAAAATATATATTTTAAAAAAGACAAGTGCATATAATGTAAGTGCACAGCTGGATGAACTTTCACAGACTGAACACGCACCCATTTAACCAGGACCCTGATCAAGAAATGAAACATTACCAGTTCCCCCAAAAGTCTCCCCTGTGCTCCTTTCCACCCACCCCCGCACCAAAGGTAAACACACTCATGACTGCTTAACACACTAGATTAGCTTGGCTGGTTTGTGTAGTTTTATAAAAAGGGTCATACTATTCATACTCTAACGTCTGGCTAATTTCATTCATCATTATGCTAGTGAGATTCATCCGTGGCACCAAATTTCACCTGATGCTTAAGAATACTTTTGAAGAAGCCAAGTTCCTTGCTGCTGCTGCTGCTGCTGCTGAGACTTTCTCTGCTTGCTGGAGCTTTGGTATGTGTGTTCTCTCAATCTCACCCTCACAGCTCTTGGACTTCTCTGAAAAGCTTTGTAAATGCCTTAAAGAGTTGGCAGAGAGCCAAAATTCACCTGTAGCTACTGATGAAAAGCCTTTGTGGAGATTTGTGTAGAAAGTTCTATTGGAGTGAGGAGAGGGCAGCCTTCCTTTTGGTCAGCAGCTTTGTAGCTACAGCTCAGTAAGACACGCTCCTTTACACACACACACACACACACACACACACACACACATTTCCACTGATTTCAGAGCGGAAGGGAGAGGGAGAGATAAAAGCATCGTTGATGAGAGAAAATCTTTGATCAGCTGCCTCCTATATGTCTTACACTGGGGGTTGAGCCCAAAACCTGGCCACGTGCCCTGATTAGTAATTGAACCGTGATCTCCAGTTCATTGGTTGACACTCAACCACTGAGCCACACCAGTGGGGCAAGACATGCTTCTTAAGGTGTCATTCACTTAGCCAAGAACTCAACTCTAGTTCCCTAAACACAAGGAATCATGACTGGTTTGCAAATGTTACTTTGAAAGCAGAGTCAAAACTCTTTCTAAATAAAGAGCAAAGCAGCTTTAACTAATATCAGCAAAGGGTCTAAGAAAAGAGATGTAGCTAATGTATCCCATCTGTTTGCTCTCTTGTGCCCTAAGACTCAGGACAAAATGCCAGCTGGGGAAAAGAATCATAATACACAGGGCAGGAACAAGGTACAAACAAGGCAAAGTTGGACACACTCTCCAATTTGTGTTTCCCAAACTGTCAAACCAGTCCCCCACCTTACTCTTTTCCCTAGTCTGGCCATGACAGGAGCATCTATTTCCAGATATGAGCTGTTAAGCAGCAGAACCAATCTGTACAGTCGTGTGGAATCAATCATCACTGCCCTGATTGGTTCGGGAGGCAGCACACAGGACTGCATTCTTGTGGTTCACCCATTCAGAAGGGCCTTTCTCAAGCACCACGTGTGGCCTGCACTGGGCCCAGCCGAAGAGGGTGAGGCAAAGGATGTACCCTGCCCTTTGGCAGACTGTTTTGCCAGAACAATACTGCACTTCTTGCTTTGGCACATTACATTCCCTCTCCCCACATGAGCCTTGCCCTGGAAGGTTTCATTGCATGAACCCCAGAAGATCTTTTCTCTATTTATGGAGAAAAGAATGGAGAGGAGGAATGGCATAGGGAAGGTTTTCATAGGGGCCTCCCAGCTCAACTGGCTGGAATCTGAAGAGGGGGAAAAAAAAAAGGAATGTTAATCCTCAAAGACTGAACAGAAGCTAAGCAAACATTGGTGACAGAGCAAACACACAGGAAATATGACCTGTGTGCCCTTGGAAGGGTTATCATTCTTGAATTAGTCTTGAAACGGAAGGAGGTTCTTACTGACTCTAGGGTATCTGAATCCCAGTCTGCACAAAAGCTTCAGTCTGGATTCCTGGGAGAACAGCATCGAGTGCAAAGGTCAAGGAATTTCAGAGCTGGGGTGTCAGAATCGGTCTCCTGTGAAAAGAAGTTCCAGGAGTCAACAGTAGCTGGCAGCAGATAACCTCTCCAGGCTGCTTAAGGATTGCAGGATCCTTGACCATTAGTCAGAAGGTTATCTTAGGGATCATTCACTTTCCAGATGAGGAAACCGAGGTCCAGAAAGGATAAAAGGATTGTCTAAGGTCACACAGCTGGTTCACAGCACAGCTGGGAGCAGAGCCATGGTGAGCTGACCTTCATTCCCACGCCTTAGTCTATGTGTAACCCAAGATCAAAATAGTTGAGGGAGGGGAGGGCAGAAAGAAGGGGAAAAAATGATGGGCTTTGAAAGTCATTTGTAATCCTATCATTAGACACACAAACATCATTAGCCAGCTAAATATGCTAATGTCCTTAATGTGAGATGCAATATCTATTGCACTAATGAGGTGACTGGTACCATTAACCATTTATGGCAGACATTTGTTTTCAAGTTTAGGGTCCTAGAGAAGAAACACGTATAAAAAGAGATTTACACACACATGTCCTGTCTAAACACACACCTTGGCCATTCTGTTTTGTAAAATGAATGAATGAACTTTGAACGGGTGAGTAAACATTTGTCCTTTAATTTTGCCAGATAGGAAAAACTTCAATTGAATTATACACAGAATGATGACAAAGTAATATGGTTTGTAGTTTAAAAACAAAATTGGTTAGGTCCCTCTCCCCCTTTTCACAATTTTATTAGTTTTTTAAAAGTAGCATGAGTCGTAATGAAGGTATTGAACAAGCAGATGCAAAGACAAAAGTCCATTTAGTCAGCCCTGGCAGGGTGAAGTGTCATTTGCCCAATTGTGGAGTTCCAGTTTGGAGCAAGGAGGATAGGCATGCCCGTGAAAACCATAAGTGAACGGGTATATTTAAATTTCTGAGGGCCCTTCAAGGGGCTAAGAAAAACTAGAATCCCAGTTCCAAAGAGGATACAGACTTCTCATTGTTTCCTAATGTAGGTTAGAACATCAACAGTCTAGAGTGCTGAAAGAGACCTCTTGTATTCTATTCAAAATAGAAGAATGACATACATAGGTCTAGAAGGATCTCAGAAATCACCTAATCCAGCATCTTCGTTTTCCAGATCAGAAAACAGAGGCCCGGAAATATTCAGGAACTTGATTAAAGTTGGCACAATTTCTCAGTGTGGTTTGCCAACCTCTACTGTGTGTCTTGGAGAGGGGAGCTAGGGTGAGGCTGGGCCAGACGGCATTCCAACTAGTCTGTGAATCTTTCAAAGTGCAAGCCACACAAAAAGTGTAGATGGAGTTCTACTTCCCTGGAAGATTTCAATCTATGGGAATTTACTCGAAGACTTAAATGAGGATTTTAAAATGTTACAATTATAACAACTATCCATCCCTTCCAAAGTGTGCATTCAGAGTGGGTAGTAGGTGTGAGGATGTTGGAGATGGGTTCTCTGTCTTCCCAGAGGGGCTGGAGCTTTGAGGGGCTAGACCACAGTTCCTGGGAATTAGAGCCAGAGGCTGAGAGGCCATAGTTTGATGACAATTGTCCACAGAACCAACACCCGAAAGTACCTGGGGCTTAAGGCCCAAAAGATAATTTGATAAATGAGACTACACTCTTGGAGCATAACTGGGACTGCTAACACTACTCTCTAAGAATGGCTACCATGTTATTGACCATTTATTTACTAGGAACAGGACTCATGACATGTTTATTGTTTTCTCTCAGCAATAGCAGTGCACAACAGGGGTAATAGCTCCCTGTTTCAGAGATTGGAAAGGGAGGCCGGTCAGCCAGCAAGCGGCAGACTGGTTAAATCCTTGACTCTCCGGCTCCGTTCCCAGGCCTCTTGGCGTGGGGCCCAGGCAGACAAAGTGGCACCCATGACTCCTGTTGGTCCAGATTTTAAGGTACAGTCAAGAGCCTTTTTAATTCCAATATTTGTTTGGAGGCCTGTTTTCTTCATGTTTGTTTGTCATTCATACATAAGACTTCCTTCGATTTCTCTGCAAATTTCCACCAAATAAAACCATATGCACTTCCATAGCAACATTGCAACACAAACATGGTGTAATCGTTGTCTATTGGAGTACACAACTTGAAAGTTTTTTTAATTAAAAAAAAAACACAAAACACAACTACATCTGTATACACTTGAACCTGGTCCCATGGCAACGAACACAAACATCAACTTGGGTTTTTTTCTTTAAATCTTATCTTGTGTTCTCTTTCCTTTGCAGGGCAATCGTTTTAGAACAGAAATGGGGTTGCAACACTTGTGACTAAGCCGGCCCCAACTCGGTGAGGGATGAGCCGCCAGCCCCGCGAAGGGCCTTCCTCGGGACCATGGCCACTGCGGGGCGCGCGCCAGCCGGGGGCCGGGAGCTCTCAGCGCCGGCGCTTGACACACGCAGAGACGGGGCTGTGTCCTGGCCTTGCGGAACCCAGAGGGTGGCTCAGCGAGGTCCATCTGGCCCCTGCGGGAGGCCGGCCGACCCCACCACGTGTGGCTGTGGGGGGAGGAGGCGGCTCCCCTAACTGTCCCAGGAGGCTGCGATGTCCTGTCCCAGCCAGCACCTCGCTGTCTCTGCATGCTACCGCGGGGTGTGCTGCGCGCTCCCCGAGACCCTCCCGAAGATTTTAAAAACTTTGTGGAGGAGAGCTCTTTGCCCAAGCTGACAGGCTGGCGAGAGATTTAAAACCAGGACTCCTCTTTAAAAAAAAAATAAATATATATATATGACACATATGTGTCCTTATTCCCCCGTAACTCCCCACCCCCCACTTATGCCCCACCCCCTGTTTGTCTGTGTCCATTGATTAGGCTCATATGCAGCACACAAATTCCTTGGTTGATCTCTCCCCCTTACTCTTCTTTTATTTTAATTTCTGTATTGATTAAGGTATTACTCTACTTCTTTGGCTCGTGACCCCGAGGGCACCATGGACCTATGGCTTTCCTATTGGACCTGTGGTGTGACTCCCTCCCACAGCAGCCCGGGTCGGGGTGGGGGTGGGGGTGGGGGCGGGGGCGCCTCCAGGGAACAGGGCCTCTGTATGGGCTGTGGGAAGTGAGGCAGGTAAAGGCGGGTTTGGCTGCAGTCCCTGCTCCTCCCCTCTGACTCTTTTCTCCCGGAGCCCTCGGCTTTTGAAGGCTTTCTACATCCTACAAAAGGCGATGACACGGAAAGGAAGACATTTTCAAGCAGCCAGGCCACTGGGGCTGAGCGTTGATTCCCCCATTTCTATAGTGAAAGGTCCCCTACTCACTAGCTGAAGCGGGAGGACCCATGCGGTCAATGTCATTCTCCATGTATCAAGGTCGTGAACCAGAGGAACCGGCAGGACCAGGTGGGAGCACCTGAAGAAAGGTAGCACCTTGGCTGTTCTGCACTGGGCTTGTGCTGAGGTGAGGGCAGCCAATGGGCGAGAAGAAAACCTACCATTTCTGGAAACTTACCAGGTGCCAGGTGCTCTGAGAAGCTCTTTATAGCATTTCATCCTCACAAAACCAAATACGCTTTTTATTGATTTCAGAGAGGGAGAGATAAAAACATTAATGATGAGAATTATTGGATCAGCTGCCTCCTGCACGCCCCCTCCTGAGGATTGAGCCTGCAACTGGGGCGGGCAATCAAACCATGACCTCCTGATTCATAGATTGGCACAACCACTGAGCAACACTGGCTGGGCAATACTATTTTTCTTCAATGCCTGAGAGATCCAGAGCTTTAAGAGGCAGTCTGTCCTGTCCAAGAGCTTTCGATGGCAGAGCTGGTTACACCCAGGGCTTCAGACTCAGAGCCTGCTCACCACTGACTTCCCCATAGAAGGTGGTAGGGGCCATTCCATGGGGACACGCTAATAAGGTCGTGCCAGGAAAGCACATATTATTCCTGATTCCCAGGTGAACTTGAACCAGCTTTAGGATATGACAGGGAAGAGGAGTGGGAACAGCCCACACTTCTTGTCCAAATTCAAAGGGGATCCAAGGTTCAGTCAGGAAGGCTCTTTTTTTTAACCAATTGTTTTTTATTTTCAGAACTTAAGTGGAAATGACCCAGTGAGGAAGGAAAATAAGCACAGCTTGCCCTGATCACACAATTAAGACATATACGCTGGCCAAAGGGACATCACACCTCCCCCATCTCCCTTCGGAGAGAGAAGGAACTTTTTGAGCTGGAAGCCTGTTAAAGCATTGCACAGGGGAATTCTCTGACCCTGCTGAAGGGACACTGTGAGAAACCTTGTTCCTTAGAATGCAGCTACACAAAGGGTTTTGTGCAAATACCGAGCCATTATTCTACAGATGCAAAGAAGCGCTGGGGTGGTATGTGAACAAAGGCTGGATGGAGGATGCACGCCCAGATGCTGTCTTGGCCAGGTTGCAATTTGAATGATCTAATGTTTTCTGGCTCCTTCTTGCTTTGCTTTTCCAATTGGGTTTGAATATTTGCGTTACTATATTATTTTCCCTGCAAAATTGCTGTTGTCTGTGCACAATTAGGTCATTTTCATAGTTGGGTGAGGAGATGCTTCAGACGTTAGATGAGCTACAGGTGGTAGCTGGCTTCCCCATGGGGATCTAACTACGCCATCTTGTTGGTTCCAAAGGCCCTACCTACCTCTAGGAAATGGAAGTTTTAATACAGGTCATCCAACCAAGTGGAAAGAACCAAGGCATCCCTTTGTACTGGTGGGTAAGCACATTTTGTTTTTATAAGTTTTGGGGTGATTTGCTGATCTAATCATACCGGTCCTTGGGCCAGGTCTGACCCTGTATTGTTATGCTCCAGACAAAAGAAAGGGCTGTTTTCTGGCAGCCTGTGCCTTCTCGGTCTGTGGAAGTTCTGCTGAAATAGGCCCTGGGCGAGGGAGAAGGAAAAGGAAGCGACGAGGTGAGGAGGAAGGGCACACTGCCCCCAGAGGTGAGCCCAGAATTCATGTAGATGTTCAAGTCAGTACAGAGGCTGGACACTGACCTAGGACTATGAAGAAGAAGAAGAAAAAAAAGGAAATTAAAAAGAATGGAGGCTTTTTTTTGCAAATGAAAACTGCTTAGGGCCCTGCTCACACAGTGCCTTATACCTCAGTTAGTGTAAAACCTCACTAACACACACCCTTCCTACACAGCTTTCTCAGTTATCTGGAATTTGTGTCCCTTTGGGCAAAGACAAGGCTGAAGTTTATGTTGGTATTACCCCTGAAATAAATTGAGGTAAACAAATGGAAAGGACAGGGTATGCTTCAAGTTCCCTGTGGAAATCCCCTGACTCTTAAAGTGCTTTCTAATCAGACATGACTGTGCCCAGCTCACTGAGTGCCCCATATGGCAGGCCCATCTCTCTGACTCAGTGTTCTCATTGGTTCCTGTGTGCATCTATGACATTGGCCTTGTTTCTCCTCTCTTCTTTCCTCTTTGCATCCAATTCATTAGCTATTTGATCACTAGATATGTGATTACCTCCTATGTGTCACACATGTGCAAGGTGCTGTAGTTACAAGTGAGTAAGGAGTCTCTGCTCTCATGGAGCTCACAGTCTAATGAGGAACATTGATGATAAAATGTGATAAATGACATGGAAGGGAAACCCAGGTCCAAGTGTTGAGCAATGGCTGGATGATGGGGCTGCTAAGACTCAAAGAGATGGATTACCTTATCCAAGCTCTCACAGATGGCTGATGACAGAGTTGGAACTAACGAGATCATTCAGGAATAGAAGCCTGGCCTCCTGCCACCTCCTCTTTTCTGAGGCTGCCCAGAGCCCCATAGTCAGAAGGAATCTTTTCTGGTTCTTTCTCATCCAGTTGCACATAGTTGAAACTCATTCTTCTCCCTAGACTAAGTTATTCCCACCTCAGTAAAATCCGCATTCTGGCCATTCATAAAAGCCAGATGTCAGCCCTATAAGAGAGGTCATCTCTCTCTCAAAATTGATGTGCTGCTAAACTGAGCTGATAGATCTAAAGGTGCTTTGAGAGATAAAATACAATGCAAAACTAAGCAACAGTTATTAGAGACAACATATTAATTCAATCAATGAAGAAGTCAAGGGATTGATCACTACTCAATGCTAAGTTCGGTGGGGGTGAGTCTGTCTTCATGTCTAGTATGTCCCCATCCTTAAAAGAATGTATGGACAAGTTGATGATACACGTTTAAAAGGAGAAGACAGTAAGCATTTATGGAGTATTATGTGTGTTGTTCTATTATCTTCTGGTCCTTATAGTATCTCAAATAATCCTCAAACTAGTTCTTATTAAATGTGTGGATGGAATGCCCTTTCACAATCATTGTTTGTTCAAGCACAATATAGCATGATAACTGAAAGTTTTGGATCAGGACGCAGACTACTTGAATTTGTATCTAGGTACTACCAATAGCTTTCTGTAAGACTGGGAAAACTGCTCAAATTTTCTGTGTCTCAGTTATAAAATTTAAATTCTAAAAATAGTACCAGATTTATGCTTTGTTTTTAGGATAAGGTGACAATGCATGTGAAATGTCCTGCACTATGGCATGGTCCAGAGTAGCATGAGATAAAAGCTAGGTGTTATTCCCCATTAGAAATGGTAACTTTTACCTCTGCATCCTCACATCACCGTGGACATGCCTTTCAGCACATTTATATATGTACCTGGTTATTAGATCTTACACAGAAAAACCAATAAACGTTGAAAGTTGGATGAGTGGATGTTTCTGTCTCCCAGAGTTAATCAGATGCTCATGGAAGGTAGGAAGTATTGTGTTTCTAACTCTAAGAAAGACAGAACAGCCCTAGCTGGTTTAGCTCAGTGGATAGAGGTCAGCTTGCAGACTGAAGGGTCCCAGGTTCGATTCCCGTCAAGGGCACAAGCTCAGGTTTTGGGCTTGAATCCCAGTAGGGGGCATGAAGGAGGCAGCTAATGAATGATTTTCTCTCATTATTGATGTTTCTGTCTCTCTCTCCCTTCCTATCTGAAATCAATAAAAAAATATTTTAAAAAAAGAAATAACATCTGGATATTCTAGATAAACTATACTTTCAAATGCAGTTAAATTCTCATGTAAATTAGGGCAATCTTCATGGACACACACAGAGGGACTGGAATTCAAAGTGGTAAACTGCCACTGAAATTCTGCTGCTTTGAAGGAAGTCTGTCTATCTTCATGACTTTGAGGCTTGGTTTTAGGGAGAACAGAGAAAATTATTAGTGTCCTCGAAAGATGGAGTCAAAGCTGAGAATTCTGCATAAAAGTGAGATTCACAAAGGAATACTAAGTGAAAGGGTGGACTAGAAAAAAAACCCTACTTATCTGTAATGAAGAAATGTGAGAAAACTTGTTTGTCTTGTCCTCAGCTCCTAAGATGTTAAAATCACGGACTTCCCCTGATGCAGGCTCAGGATTTGAATTTATATTATCTACATGGTCTGGGAAACTTCAGCTGAAAAATTAGTTAAAATTAATCCCAGGCTGGTAGCATCACAGATCACCTGGCAGAAGCAGATATTCTCTGGAGGGAGAGATACCAATGCCTCACAGGAGTCTAATTGAAATGACCCCACTAAACATGAGATCACAGTCTAAAATGACAAGCCACACTAGGAAACAAGTTACCATGAGTGAAAGTCAGTACAAACCACAATGACCAGAATTAGACACTGTGGGGGAGCACAGGAGACTTGATTAGAAAGTCTATAAGAAGGAATCTCCAAAAGGTCAGGGGCCCCTAAGGGGACCTTGCCGAAGGTGGCAGACCCTGTCTTGACTTTTCCAAACAAGTCTGAGCCCCCAGGTGTTTACCAGAATATTTATGCTTAATTTTCAGGTGTCCTTGCTTGAAGGACACTGTAGACACATGTGTCCTCCCAAGAATACTTACTCTTCTGATTGTATCTAAAATATAAACTTTTATCTCAAACTACTGTTACAATAAAATCCTGAAGAGGCAGGAGAATGAGGCTGTCTGGTTCCTTTAGCCAGGCAGTCCCTTAGCCCTCTCTTTCACAGCAAACCTGTGTCAGAGTAATCATTCATCTGTTGTTCAGGGTCTGCTGGTCAGCCCCAGCAAGACACTTTGATATAACAATTATTCTATGCCAAATATAACTTGTTTAGGTATTTTAAAAAATAAAAAGGGGAAATAAAAACATGAAAAAAAAAAAACCCAACAAATAAATAAACCTAAAGAGACTAGGAAGAATTGAGAAAGAACCAGATACTACTTATGGAAATAAAAAACATGTAACTTAAAATTAGAAACACGGTGAATGAATGAAAGTAGAGTAGATATAGATAAGAGAGAATTAGAATACTGGAAGATGAATCTGAATAAATTACTCAGGACACAGCAAAAAAAGGACAGGTTAAAAAAAAATGAGAAACATTAGATGTTGAAGGGGTCAGGAAGATAAAAAAAACACAATATGAAAAAAGCAATCAATCTTTAGAGAAAATGTTTAGAATGTCTCTGGAATTAAGGGCAAGAGGTAGGACTTGTTTAATCTTTGAATCTAAAGGACATGGCAAGTGCCTAATACATAATAGATGCCCAATAAATGTTTCTGAGTTGAATTGACCCAGGTGTTCTAGCATTTGCTTGTCCATTATTTCATATACTTATTTATTTTAAAAAATATTCAGTAGAGATAGTTATAAACAAAATAACCTTTGTCTTTATCAAGCTGTTATTCTAAATGAAGAAGACAAATAATAAACAAATATACAAATTAATACTCCAAATAATTATAGATGTTGAGAAGGATTATGAAGGAAATAAAAGGGTTATTTAATAGGCATATTGGAAATGGAAATTTACCAAAGAACTGAGACCGCAGTGATAAGACATCAAGTGGAAACATTCCAAGCAAAGGAAATAACAAGTACACATGTTCTGAGTGAGAAATAACTTGGCATTTTTTGAGGAAAAGAAAGAAGCCATTGCATTTGAATCCTAGTGAGTGACATGGACAGTGGTATGCGATGTGGTCTGACAGGCAGGCAAGAACAATGGGATTTTCTTTTTTTCCTAGGAGCAGCAGTAAGTCATTGGAGGGTTTTAAGCACAGGAGCATGTGCTCCATCACCCTGGCTACTGCATGGAAATGGACTGCCACGGGGGCAAGAATGGAAGCATGGAGCTTAGCTAGTGATATCAGTCATCCAGGCAAAAGGTGACAGCAGCATGGACTAGGAAGATGGCCATCAATATGGAGAAAGTGGATGGACTTAGATATATTCTGGAAGTAGAAACAGGGTATTTGAAGTAGATATAAAAGAGGAAGGAAAGGGAAAGAAGAGATCGAGCCTGATTCCTAAGTATTTGGATTGAACAACGGGGTGAACAAAAGTTGTGTAATCTGGCTCCCACCCACTCCTGCCCAGCAGCATTGTATCCAAAAGCTCCAAGGGAGTGGAGAGTCAAGAATATGACGCATCAGGCGGTACAGAGAAAAAGGAGATCCCAGCATGAGGTAATGACCAAAAAATGCCAGAGCCCATTACATAAGTGAAAGTGAAACCTCTGAGGAACAAATAAACAAAGGGTATCATATTGATATAAAAATATAAGAAGCTCATTCTGTGGTTACTGACATACATCATTGTGGAAACAAAATCATGTCCAAAGTGACTCTGGTTAAAGTTGGAACCAGATGACAGGAGCTTTAGGAAGTTTCAAAATAATCAAGAATAACTCGAACAACGTAGTGTTCTTCCCCAAGCTTATGGCTTAGAGAAAAGGGACAAGCATCCATCTGGAGAGGAGTGACAATTAAAAGGGACCCAATGACTCGAGGTAGTTCATATAAAAGACAGGAACTACTGCTGCCCAGAAAAAGGACTGAGAATTGACTGAAATTAGTCAGGATTCAGCAAGTCCATGAGACTATATAGTAGGATATTTTTTCTCTCAGCTCTATACATACATACACACATGTGTATGTATGTATGTTAGTAGCATGCATCTTGTGTGACAACCTCACTATTGCTGTAATTTCATTTTTATATTTTTATTTTTCTCTTATCCCCATTTTCTGATTTTTGAAAAACCGTGTATTTGACACACAATCTGTTTTGGAATGTAGTAGAAAACAAACAAATCAATAAACTTTCTGCCCAAACAAGGCAGCATGAAAAGCAGGCACCGAGTAGTACTATGACACCTCAATGAACCAAAGAGGATCTAGTTACTGTCTGTTAGACACTCACGTCAGAATCATGAAGTTCATTAGATAGATGGGAATCTTGCTTTGGCCATAACAGGATGCCAAATGAAAGGTTCATGAACAAAAGGAGGAGGTATTGAGGTAAGAAGGGCAGAGCCAATAAAAATAATTGAATGCACAATACCAGCTCCTGTAGAGGTTGTTTTATTTTGTTTTGAGCTGACTAGCATCCATTTCACTTGCAAGGGGATAAGAATAGAGGCCAAGAGACCAGTCAGAGGACCGGTGAAGTAGCTAGATGAGAAAAGATGGTAGCCTGGTCTAGTTTGGTGGCAAAGAAATAAAGAGATGTGAACAGAATAATGAGAGATTTAGAAAGTAGAATAGACAAGATCAAGTGGTGGGAGTGTTACAGGAAAGGAAATGAACAAAGATAGCTGATACTTCTGGCAGGAGCCAATGGATGAATGGCAATGACAACAGGTAACCCAGGAGCTGCTTTAGGGACAGGTGGAGAAAAGAATTAGCTGTGGGTCACACTGCGTACGTGTGTGATTCTCATGTCAAGTAAGCAGTTAGGTATCAGATCTGAAGCTCAGGAGGAGTTTCCGAATGTGAAGTTATCAGTGGTCACTAAGCCAAGAGCATTTAAAAGATGCTCTTCAAAGGAGGCTAAAGATTGAACTGAGAGGGTCACCAACATTGAACTAATCTTTTAAACGAGGAAACCCTGAAATATTTGGCCTTAAGAACTGTAATTTCTGTCTTCTGTGGAGCCCCACAGGAATTCTTCTCTGCTGTAGTGTTCTAGTTTCAACAATAGCCAGCCCCTTCATGGAAGAGATTAATAATTTAGGTGAATAAATCATTTGGGCCAACTCATAGAAAGATTCCCAAGCAGTTCTGCTCAGGTCCATCTACTTTGGAGGCAGAGGTATTCTTTATCATGTCCACATCTTCACACAAATTGTGAAGCTGAATCCCCAGTCTATGGTTCAAGGGCTTATAGGTTTCCAGGGCCATTGGACCCAGGACTACACAGGCTATATGTTGATGGTGGTGAGATGGTGGGGTCTATCCTTGAAGATAGCCTACCCCTGATTGAGTACCTTCTACATTGGTCCTCTTGGCAGATTTGAGGATCCCATTCCCTTCCCATAGTCCTTTCTGGTCTCACTAACCCCTCTCCTGCCACCCTTCCTCACTCCAGTGCTAGGTTATCATTGGCTATGGAAAGACTGCATTGAGTGAATCTTTTGGATCTTTGTATCTGTTTCCATTTCCATAGGCACCAGGAAGAAGGAAGAGAAAGGTCACACACAGGAAGAACATTTATAGGCTGGGCAGGCATCTCCCGCACTTTCAGATGACAGGCCACTTGCAGACAAATGACTCAGAGATCAAACAAGCCAGGGGTCCCTCAGAAGCCTGGGAATGTGGGCAAACAGATCAAACACTCAAGCTGTTGAAAACTACAGAGGTGTTTTGCTGTTGTTATTGTTGTTGTTGTTTGTAAATATATGCACTATTTCAAAAACGTACTTGTAGAAATCTAGGTGTCTCTGGTCCAGCTCTCCTTATTAATCAAAGAAATTGCTTGAGCTTCGTGGCCCAGTCTGTGATCCTAGCCCTGACCGCTGCTGCCCATGAGGCCTCTGTGAATTCCTCTCGAAGCCTCCAGACTTCCTTGGCTGGAGACTTGTTCCTCTTGGGACTGCTTTCGCCTGAGCTGAGCAGCCTGGCCCCCAGCTGTGCCGGGCCCTCTCTCGGGTAAGAGGAACTGCTTTCAGCTTAGTCCATTAACACAAACATTCAAAAGCAAACATTCAAAAGCCACAGATCATGTTCGAATAAATAACATAGGACTGAGCAAAGCTTCACCCCAAGAAACCAAAGGGGTGTTTAAAAACTGCCCTGGCCTTCCAAGGAGGCCGGCAGCAAAGCCACAGCAATTCCAAAGGCTTGTGTGCTCGGTAAAGCTGGGTGGCTGCGGCCACAGGCCTTTGAAGAGGAAATGCCATCCCTGGGACAGGCAGGCAGCCAGCTCCTGCCCGAGTCCTGAAAGTACCAGAAAGAAGCAGAGAGCAGTGACAGGGAAGGGGGAACACAGTTAGGAAGCAAAAAAGGGGAGGGAGGTGAGTAGGTGGAGAGAGCCTTCCTAAATAGGATTGCCGCACCCAAACTGAAGAACCACTAGACAGAGCAATTCACTGTGCCCCTGAGACAGAGCAGGGCATGGAGAGTCCTGGGCGGCGAGCACAGCCCATAGTGACTAAGGCTTCGAGGAGGGGTGTGAGTCGTCGCTGAGGGGTGGAGAGGGGTGGTGGTGTCTGGGCTGAGAGATGCCTTTGCTTTGAAAGCTTTGGAGGAAATTAACTTTACAAGGTGCCTCCCTGTCTCCCAGAGTTATTAAAAGAAAGGAGGGAGCAAAGAAGAAATGGAAAAATGGTAATACCTCAGGAAGGGCTGTGTGATCCCAACTGAAGGAAATGGGAGGCAGATTAAGTGACTGACGAATGTGCAACCTCCCCTCAGGGAGGAAGCGCTCTGAATGTGACCTTGTACAGATGGAAATAAAGAGAAAAACCACAACAACCAAGGTGGCCAAGGACAACACACACACACACACACACACACACACACACACACACACCCTCTGAATATCTAGAGATGAATGACTAAATACTCCCCGCAAAAACCTCCGAATAAGAAAATCTGTTAGGACGCCTGTCTCTGTAAGGCAGCACTGAATGCTATTAGATTGGCAGTGAGCGGAGGGCGGGGGGGGGGGGGGGGGGGGGGGGGGAAGGGTTGGGGGGAAGGGGATTGGTATAAATCATAGGTCATCAGAAGGTATAAACCCCAGAGCCTTTTCGAGTTGTATCAATGGGGCCCATGGATGGACAGCTGGGCATTAGTTACACTTTAGATGATGAAGAGAGAAAAAAAACAAAAAAAGCACTAGATCTAAAACTCTTCAAGAAAAGGGAAGCCAATTGAAGCTATCTCCTTTATCGAGTAGGAAGCCAGGTGTTTTCTGCATGTTAAAAAACTGGGATTTAAAAATTTAAAGCCCTCCTGCCTGACGATAATCCTCAGCTCAGGTGAGGCCACCCTCACCCAACTCTGGCAAGCCCAGTCAGTGCTTGAAAGCACAATCCTCAGAAGCTCCTGCCTGTCCAGACACATGCACCCAGCAACTCCGAACATTCAGCTGTGCTCGGGTGGCATGGCAAATCACAGGCGGGGGTGGGAGGGGTGGGGGTTGGGGAAAACACTGGGAGAGAAACCACCCATCTGTTGCTCCTTTTCTGTTTCTTCACTCCTAAACCCTTTGGTCTCTTACAAGGGTTATGATGCCCCTGGAGGTGACACTCAGGAGTGAGCAGCCGCCTAACGGACGAATGCTTTCCAGACGTGCTGTTGAGCAACTGGTGAAGGAAACCTCTCCACCTGGCTGCTGCTGGCTCCTTCATCAAAGCTGGGCTCTGAACCTCTCAGAACTCTGCTCCTTCCAAACTGGCTAGGTATTTTCCTCAGCAAGTTAACAGGATCCTGTTTGAAGTACCTCAGGACAGAAATGGACTAAACCGAACTATACAAGGTCCCAGCTCCAGTCTTCATGGGCTAATTTTTATTTTCCCTTTGCTAATTATTCTGTGTGGGTATCAACAGAATTAGAAACAATCACAGACACAGTCTATTGAGTGCTTACCTCGTGCCTGACGCTTTCTACAGTAAGTCCTCACTGTATGTCGTTGATAGGTTCTGGACTTTAAGTAAAAAGCCATATAATAGAACCATTTTTACCATAGGCTAATTGATACAACTAAGACTCAAGTTCCTACAGCATCTCATCAACATAACGAAATGTCACTGAATGAACCGTTATTCAAGGACCAACTGTATGTAATTCTTATAAGCCTGACACAGGTACCATATTGTTTCTTTGGTTAATTGAGGCTTAGAGAGGCTAAATAGCTTACAAGAGGATATTCGACTGGTAAAGCGTAGAGTCAGAATTTCAACTCAGTTCTGTTTAACTCATAAACCAGTTCCTTCAATTACTACATTGGATTGGCTCCAGGTTTATTTCTGCAGCAGGGAGAAATTGGTAAGAAATTTCAGGCTGCATTAGAGCTTAACTAGTATAACTAAATGTTCTGTCTCTGATGTTGCCCAGCAGGGACATTAGATAGGCAAGGTTAGGACACTGTGTGAAAAAAATTGAACGATCTCTTAAATATCTCTCAATTTCTCATTGATCTATGTTAAGCTCCAATTAACACTTTCAGTCTTCATCAATCTACTGGATTCTGGATTCCATAAATTTATTATTTTAGATATCTTGAAATTACTTTTGTCAAGGGCAGCCTCTTGGATTTAATAAGCTGGCTGATAGAATCAAGATAAAAAAAAATCCCAATAGATTGAAATGATGGATGAAAAGGAGTTAAGAATAATTACAAATCATGAACTTCAATTAGTTGTTTAATTGTGAACTTCAATTAGGTTCAATTAGTCAGCCAGCTGACTACAGAATGATGGTAAAAAAAAACAAAAAAGATAGATGCTGGCACTCAATGGTCAAGCACAGGATAAGATGTTCGCAGCCTGCCTTAATAAAACATAAGGTCCAGGATAAAGGGTGAGATAGCTCCATTAGTTTAGTCTACACTGTATGTATAGGAAGTCGTGTTCTAGACACACAGCTTTAATAGCAACCAAAGCAATTGAGTATCAAATTTACAAAAAAACACAAAAATAATGAGAAAATGCTGGAATAATTAAAAATCACAGTCCATGAAGAGACTTGGTGTTTGCGTGTATGTGCTGAGGGAGAAGAGGAAGGCGGGGCAGAGTAACTGTCTTGAAACAATTGAAGGGGGAAGTGGCTTCAGAGAGAAGTACTGGAACCAAATGTAAAGAAATTCCAAGGGCTAATTTGGTTTAGTATAGGGGAGATTTTTTGAACTATCAGAATTGCCAGAATGTGTTGCCTCAAATGGTGATAAGCTTCCCATCCTTGGAGGTGTCCAAACAGAGGCTGGAAACCACTTGTGAGAGGCGCTTTGGAGGGAATTCTGACATGGGAAGTGACTTCATAATCTCTAGTATCCCTTCCAGTTATAAGATTCCACATTTAGTACCTCTCAACCTTCACTTACCACCTGGGCAATCCCCAAAAGAGCTATTAATCTGTCAAAACATCAATTTTCCTTTAAGTAAAAGCATTACATAAAACCTGTGAAGTCACAAGTTTGATGTGAAAATGCTAGTTGTATTTTACTAAGATTCATTATAATTTATTAAAATTAAAAGATATTAATGAGTGGCCTAAAAATCACCTTGCTGACCCTAAGGCAGCTTGGAAGGCCACGGACTAGTTGATCTTTATGGTCCTTTGGTTCTAAGACCCTAAAATTCCATGGCTCTGCAGATTCCAATCATACACAGGGGAGACCGGTTTGGAAGAGAGGACGGCCACTAAACGGAGGGACTCGTTTAAATGTCCCACACTCTCTGTATCACTTGGGGAACTGTGATTGTTGTGGCAAATGAGGGGGAAGCACTCCAGAATGACTGGAAAATGAAGTCAACATATTGTTACTAGGATCCAAGTTTCAGCTCTGCTTCTAGGTTGATTTTCAGGCTGCCCCCCCTTGTGGCACCCAACATGGTTACAGCAGTTCCAAAGCTTACATCCCCACATAGGTTAGCCCAATGGGGGACGGAGATAGAGCTCTAGCCTTCCCAGGAAAAATCTGGGGCCTCCCTTTGGTATGAATTTACTGGTACAGGCCCATTCCTTAACCAATTACTGTGGCTGAGAGGGTGGATAGGAGAGCGGGCATCAAACCCAACCAAGCCATACAGTTGAGAATGAGGGCAAGTGGCTCCTAAAGGACATATGGAGAATGAGATAGGACTAAGCGATGTGACAATCCAGATTTTGGCTGGCAAAATCAACCCACAGCTTCCACACATACAGGTGACATCCCCCCAACTCCCCTAAGGGAGGTAATATGAAATCTCATCCAGCTACTAAAGCTAGATCCAAATCCAATATTTCATGTTAATGTGCAAATCATATCAAGTGATACTTCATGGTTTAGTGATCTGTGGGTAAATAAGTTTAGCCACATCCTACCTCTAATAGGAGAGACAAAACAAGAATTGCAAAAAGAATTCCAAATTGTAAAGGGGAGAAAGTAAAATATCCAGTGGCGATCAGTCCTCACACATAATACAAGCCTTCTGTGGAGAGATGGCAAACTTTCTAATATGCAGTGGAGTGAAGGTCTGGGGCTGCCTCAGTTTCACTGTCCAAGAGGATCTCCCTTGTCCATTACTTCCGAGAGCCTCTCAGAAGACGGAACAGCTAAAAATTGGAATCTAGCAGCCACTGCTTGTCGGGCCCTGAGGACTGATTTAGGGAATGAGCAATCATCTGTCAGGGTTGGGGGGTTTATGATGTAAATCTCTCATCACTCTAGTTGGCTCCCATCTATGTATTTCTGGTTGTGATGGTTAATTTTATGCATCAACTTGACTGGGCTACATGATACCCAGATATTTGGTCAAACATTCTTCTAGAATGCCTCTTTATGGCAGGGCAGAGTGTGTGCCCTGCCTGGCCTGTGGCTCCCTTAGATTGCACCAGCTTAGGCCACCTGCATAGTCTGAACCATGCATGCAATCGTTGACAGGAGTGGGGCACTCTGATCCGTTTATATTGATGAAATCCCACTCAGAAGCTGGGTTGAGCTTAATTCCATCCAAACCAGACAGCTGAGAACAGGAGAGAGATGGTAGCTTCCCAAGGGGGCTCAAGGTATGGTTACCAAAAAACAGGTGGATGCATGCTGCATCTCAAACAGATTGTTACCATACCCTTTACTATAACATACTCGCACTATTACTTGGCCTAAGCTTTACAGATACATTACTACTCTTCGGAGAAATGCTAAGTAAGACTACAGGAGATTACAGATCATGAAGTACTGTTGGGTGAGCTAAGTTACAGAATTTCACATAAGGTACTTTCGGTGCACTGAAAGAGCTGAGAAATACTTTGCTTTCCTTCTCACTCCTAAGGGGCACACAAGTTTGGTTAGGGGCAGAAAAAATGTGATTGCTTAGAGCAGTGGTTGGCAAACTGCGGCTCTCGAGCCACATGCGGCTCGTGAGCCGCGGTTTGTCGCTCTGTTGACTAATGAGTTCGCCGACCACTGGCTTAGAGGGAACAAATCAAGTCAACCTCACCCCACTCTCCTTGCCACTTCAGAAAGGAAGAAGAGAACATCTGGACCACGTGCTCCCGTGGACTGCCCACACACAGGTCAGCCACAAACAGGAGCTTCCTTCTTACACAGTCCCGCTAATTCTTCACCTGGAAGACTGGCTGCCCGCTCTTGCTTGGCTTTCCTCGCCACCTCGAGTTTTCCGCTTCCAGTACTTAGAAGTTTTGTTTGTGAGGGTCCAAATGCGGCAGAAACTATTTACAGGCTTTTTAGCTGCACTCGCTGCAGAGGCCAAGAATGTTGGCCGAACAACTGACAAACCTTTCCAGGAAGAGATCTGAAGCCGAGACTGAAAAAACACCTTCCCATCTGTCAGGAACATGGAAAAAGTTGCTGTCTCTTCTACCTTGGCAGGGACCCTAAAGGACAGCATCACAGCATCTGGTTAACCCACCACCGAAACTTCAAAACACGGAGATCAGCCTCTGCTGTTTTTCTTCAGGAACACAGAGCAGGACCACAGGGCTCTAGGAAAAATAAGAAGTTATTGGGCGTTAGGGACTGTCTTTGCACCAGATTCATGGACTTGAACTAGAACCCACTGTTCAAAGAGCCAAAAGAAATCATGATACCAAGAGGTGGTGTGTGACAATCTCTTCCCACAGTAAAAAAATAATTTAAAGTGCTTAGCAGAAGGCTAGGAGAAGGGAAGTTTTTCTGAAATACACAAGTGAAACCACTATTTGATAGTCCCTGCAATCCCTACCTGAGCGAGCTAGGGCATTTCCCTTTAAAAAATCATGTGGCTTAGTTTACTTCTTGGTTATTTAGTTCAGAGTATGAATGAACACTTGCTTTAATTCCATGAAATTAAAGATTAAGTCTCACATTCCACTGTTTACAAGGCCTTTCCTTTATTTTCATGTTTGCACCTTCACTTCTGAAGCTGTTCCCCAGAATCCCAACAGGTCCCGAACTCATACTTCTCGTTTGGTTGTCCTAACTGCCACCAGCCTGACCCCCAAGCCTGTGGCCCAACAGCTTTCAGATGGAGTTCCCAGCGAGGCACGCACATGTTCCTCTTACAGCTCAACATCGAGTCAGTGCGACCTTTTATCCTTTACACGTGAGCCCCTTCATCAATGTAGTCCTGCATAGCTATGCCCTGAGGTCTGCTGCAACTGCTGTGCGCCGAGCTCAACTCAGTGGTGCCTAATTCATAATGGACACTGAAATAGACTTGATACTAATATCCTCAAATCCACGGAAAGAAAATGGCTTCCGCACTAGTACCTGGTTTTAAATGAACTGAAGTGATTAGTTTTTATGCTCAAATCAGCAAAGTATGTGACATGAATAAAAGGCAGAAACTAAACATGCTCAGAGAAACACAGCCTGCAGTCCAACATCGAAGAGAAAAGCCTTTAAGAAAAGCCGTTTCACAGAGTGAAGAAACTGGTCTACCTTTTCTAAAAATAAGTTGATAAAGTAGCTTATTAAAATACTCCCCCCCCCCCCCATTTTTAAGTGGCAGTAAACTATAGTATTCACTCCAAATCATCATGAAATAGAGAATGACTTCAGGATGGCTGAGCCCACTCAGGGCTGCCCTCTGAAGCCCAACTTGCCTTGATTTGAATCCTGGCTCTTCTATTTACTTTCTATGTGACCAATCTGTTTGGGGCTCAGTCTCCTTGTCCATATAAAGTGGGGGCGATAGTACTGTATTTAAGTGTAACATCTCTGAAATCTTTAGTCTCAAACAGCTTTGACCAGGCCACAGTCTCCATGGAGTTGTCCTTGTTTGTGCACAAGGAGACTTGGTCGTTGCTTTAGGAGGCATGAATGGACAACTGCAGGCCTTCAAGATTTCAGTCCAT
Organism: Antrozous pallidus; assembly: GCA_027563665.1. Lineage (NCBI taxonomy): Eukaryota > Metazoa > Chordata > Mammalia > Chiroptera > Vespertilionidae > Antrozous > Antrozous pallidus. The sequence goes on along the minus strand of CM050508.1, from coordinate 146,453,086 downwards.
GGATCATAGTCCTGATTGTGAATAGAAACCCTTCGTACCACCAGCATCAAAAGTTGCAGAACTTTAATGAAAATCATGGCAACAGTGGTGGAGCACTTCACTGAGAATCACTGCATCACGAGGTCTCAGTCACAAATGTCAGACTGAAGCATTAGGAATGTCTTACCCAGTTAATTTCAACTTATGTCTTGCTTTTTATACTAGAGGCCCGGTGCATGAAATTCATGCACGGAGGGGGTGGGGTGCCTCAGTTCAGCCTGCAATTTGGGACTCCTCAGGGGATGTCCAACTGTTTCTTGCAATCCGGGACCACTGGCTCCTACCCACTCACCTGCCTGCCTGCCTGATCGCCCCTAATCACCTCTGCCTGACTGACCACCCCTAACCACTTCAGCCTGCCTGCCTGATCGTCCCTAACTGCTCCCCTCCTGGCCTGATCACCCTTAACCACCTCTGTCCCGCCCCACACCTGGGACCCAAGATTCCCTCCTCTGGTCAGTCACAGGCACCCGGGGGGGGGGGGGGGCCTTCCTTCCCTCTGGCCAGCTGCAGGCACCCAGAACCTGGGCCGACTTGACCCAGGCCAGCTGCGCCTTAGGAAACTGTGGTCAGGCGACTTTGCCTGGGCCACAGCCGCAGGCACCCAGGACTATGGGGAGGGTGGCTTATCCTTCTCTAAGGCCGCAGCCTGGCTGGTCCTCATTCCTCTCTCCCCAGTGTTGAGTGTCTGAGCTGTTTTGGTGTGACAGCATGAGGGTGTGACAGTCATTTGCATATTAGTTCTTTATTATATAGGATAAACACAAAATGATATAAATTTGTCTCGATACCAGATTACATTAATTCTATACTTCTTTTTTCATATTTTAGCATCTCAAGTCAGGATGTATCACACAATTAATTAAGTTTTGTTCTTAGTGGTATACAAAATACTGTGTCTTATAACTGAGGGAGTGTTAGATTATTGAAATTAAATGACAAAAAAGACCTGTTTGCATTTGTATAAATACCTGAAAGTAGATTTTTAAAAAGCTGCCCTAACTCCAGAGAAGTAGCCTGCCTATATTCCTAATATTGTGTTAGCTTAGAGTAAGCCACAACTAAAATAATGAATATGTATATAGAACTATTAATTTTTAAAATAAATCTTTAATGTTCAGATTATTGTAGATGTTCCTATTTCCCCCCCATACCTCCCCTCCACCTGATTCCCCACACCCCCACCATATGCCCTTATCCCCATCACTGTCCTCATCCATAGGTGTAAGATTTTTGTCCAATCTCTTCCTGCATTCTTCTCGCCTTCTTCCCCCAGAGAATTGTCAGTCCATTCCCTTTCATTTTAATAAATCTTTATTGTTCAAATTATTACAAGTGTTCCTCTTTTTTTTCTTCCCCCAATAGCTTCCCTCCACCAGATCCCCCACCCCACCACATGCCTTTACCCTGTCTTCATCCATAGGTGTAAGATTTTTATCCTATCACTTCCCACATCCCTCACATCCTCTTCCCCCTGAGGATTCAGTCCACTCCCTTTCCATGTCCCTGATTCTATTATATTCATCAGTCCATTCTGTTCATCAGATTTTTCATTCACTTGATTTTTAGATTCACTTGTTGGTAGGTATGTATTTGTTGTCATTTTGTTGTTCATAGTTTTTATCTTTACTTTTTCTTCTTCTTCCTTTTCTTAAAGAATACCTTTCAGCATTTCATATAATCCTGGTTTGGTGGGGATGAATTCCTTTAACTTTTTTTTGTCTGTGAAGCTCTTTATCTGATCTTCAATTCTGAATGATAGCTTTGCTGAGTAGAGTAATCTTGGTTGTAGATTCTTGCTATTCATCACTTTGAATATTTCTTGCCACTCCCGTCTGGCCTGCATCGTTTCTGTTGAGAAATTCGCTGACAATCATATGGGTACTCCCTTATAGGTAACTGTTTTTTTCTTGCTGCTTTTGCTCTTGGCATTTTAATTATGTTGTGTCTTGGTGTGGTCCTTTTTGGATTCCTATAGTTTGGGATTTGGTGCACTTCTTGGACTTTTAAATCAATTTCTTTCACCAGGTTGGGGAAGTTTTGGGTCATTATTTCTTCAAATAGGTTTTCATTATCTTGCTCTCTTTTTCTGGCACCCCTATAATTCGGATGTTGGTATGCTTGAGGTTGCCCAGAGGCCTCTTATAGTATCTTCAGTTTTTTGGATTCTTTTGGCTTCTTGCTTTTCCAGCTGAGTGGATTTTGCCTCTTTGTATTTCAAATATTTGACTTGGTTCTTGCGGTCCTCTAGACTGCTTTTACGTCTTTGTATAATATTTTTTATTTCAGTCAGTGTATGCTTACTTTCTAGTTGGTCCTTTTTCATATCCTCGTAGATCTTGTTCATTTCCTCATAGGTCTTGTTCATTTCCTTGTAGGTCTCGGCCTTTTCTAGGAGCCTCTTGAAAAACCTTATAACCGTGGTTTTGAGCTCTATGTCGAGCCGTTTTTTTCCCCTCCATTTCTTTCACATCTGATTTCTTTCCATTTCTCTGCATGGTGGCTGCTTTCCTGAGTTGGTCCATTAGCTTTGTGTGGTAGATGTCCTCTAAGGGACAGTGGCTCAGCCTCCTCAGTTACCTGAGGTGTATACTCTTGCTGCAGCCCTTTATGGGTTGCACAGTCTTGTTGAAGTTGAGCCTAGATTTTTGTTGTTAGCACTAGGAGGGTTTGACCTCCAGGCCAATTGGCTGGGTCAGCTGTGCTCAGGTTGGATGGGCGGAGTCTCTGGGCTGAGCAGGCAGCGTCAGCTCAAACCTATGCGGCAGCTGGGTCTCTGTGCTGGGTAGTAATGGCTGCAAGCACCTCTGAGAGAAAGCTGCCACCAAGCTCTATCCGCTGCCAGACAATTTAGCCTCTCCCCAAATGAGTCTGCACACCCAAAGTCTCACCCAGAGTTGTAAAACAATGCAGTCTGCTGGTTTCCCGAACGAGAGAGCAAGTCACAAGTCCTCTCTGCGCGTTCGTGCAACTCTGCTGTTCCCAAGTTTACACGCACTCTCCACAAGCTTGCAGATCTTTGCAGCGTTGGAGTTTCAGCGTGCTTCTCTACTGTCCAGTTTCACCCTGTATAAGTAGGGGTTCTCTGGACCTCGTCCAGAACTGGGGAATCAGTGCAGTGGGACGCCTTTGTCTTTGCAGCCGCCCGCCCTCTCCGCTCACTCACGCGTGCACAGGGCTCTAAACCTCTGACTTTGCGTGTATCTTTAATGCTGCCCTCCGCAGCTCCTCAGAGTCCCAGTGTCCTATCTTTACTTTTATTTGTGGAATTTTCACTCAGCCAGATTTCTGGTGATTCTGGATGATATTTGTTCTTCCATTAAGTTGTAGTTTTGAAATTGCTGTGTGGGGCAGCAAGACAGGTGTTTACCTATGCTGCCATCTTGGTCTCTGTATATTCTTTATTTCAGTCAGTGTATGCTTAATTTCTGTCTGGTCCTTTTCCATTTTCTTGGCATTTTCATTAAGATCCTTAAAGGTCTCATCAAGTTTCTCAGCATTTTTTAGAAGATTGTTGAGTAACCTTATAAATGTGGTCCCAAACACTATGTCCTGTATTTCTTTCATTTGTGACATGTTTCTTTGTCTCTGCATTTTGCTGTTTCCCTGTGCTGATGGAGTGGAAGAACTGCTGTACTGGAGACATGCCTATAGGGCCAGACTTGCTTTAGTGGGGCTTTGATGCTCACTGAGTCTGCCCCTGGAATGTGTCACTTATGGATATGGGTAGTTGAATTTTGGTGTTGTCTCCCACTGACCTCTAGATATACTAGCTTCTGGATCTCCAATGGGGTGCAGGTCAGCTACTGTCTGAGGCAACCCAGCAGGAGCTACAGCGAGATCTGCAGATTTCTCCTGAACTGAACAGAGCTGCAGGTAGATTAAGCTGCGATAGGGCAGGCCATTTATATGCAAATGCCACTGCGCACAGCTAGGGTAGGTTTGTAGATTGTACAGGGCGAAGTTTCAGGGAGTCACTAGGCTAGGGTGTGGCAAACAGTGATGGCTGACACTCAGCTGTTTCTGCGTTTGTGGGTTTCCAAGTGCACCGTGTCCCACCCCCCGCCCCCCGCGCACTGAGTGAACAGTGATTGCTGCAGGCATCTCTGCAAGAGAGCCACCCTCACTTTCTGACCCAATGGCTGATCGTCCCACTTCTCCCCGTAGGAGTCTGGGTCGCCAGCATCTCCCCAGAAATGAGTTCAGAGTAACCAGGAGCTTGTTTCCCTTCAGGTTGAAAACTGCAGCAGCCATCGCCCGCTGCCAGCCCGGTTCGTGCACCTCCATACCTTAGCTTTTCAGTGCTCGTGCAGGTCTCAGTGCTCTCTTCTCTTTCCGTCTAGTTGCAGTACTTCCATTTGGGCAGCTTTCCTGTGGTTCTGAGTGATAGACATTTTTTTAGTTGCAATTTTGAGATTGTTGTGCGAGGCCACAGTTTAGGTGTTTACCTATGCCGCCATCTTGGATTCCTCCAGTCCCATTCCCTTTCTAAGCCCCTGATTCTATTATATTTACCAGTTTATTCTGTTCATCAGATTTTTTATTGACTTGATTTTTAGATTCACTTGTTGATAGATATTCAACAGTAGACCAAAGGATCCCAAGAATCAAACCAAATATTTGAAATGTGAGAAAACAAAAAACACCCAACAGAAAAACAAAAAGAAAAAAGAATCCAAAAATATGAAGATAGTGTAAGGAGCCTCTGGGACAACTTTAAGCGTACCAACATCCTAATTATGTGGATGCCAAAAGAAGAGAGCACAAAATACTGAAATCCTATTAAAAGAAATAATGACAGAAAACTTTCCCTACCTGATGAAAGAAACAGACTTACAAGTCCAGAAATGCTTAATTTCTGACTGGTACTTTTCCTTTTTTTTTTTTTTTTTTTTTTGGCATTCTCATTAAGATCCTTAAAGGTGTCACTAAGTTCGTCAGAGGTTTCTAGAAGATTCTTGAGTAACCTTATAACTGTGGTTTTGAACTCTATACCCAATAGTTTGCTTTCCTCCATTTCTTTCATTTGTGACATGTTTGTCTCTGCATTTTCTGCTTTCCTGTGCTGATGTAGTGGCTTTGTGTGGTAGGTGACCAATAGGGCCCAGTGGCTCAGCCTCCTCAATCACCTGAGGTGGACACTCTTGGTGCACCCCTTTGTGGGCTGGGTTCACAGTCATATTGTAGTTAAACCTTGATTGCTGTTGGTATACTGGGAGGAATTGACCTCCAGGATTGGCTGTGTCTATAAAGAACTGCTGTGCTGAAGACTCCCTTATGGGGCAGGGCTTGCTTCAGTGGGGCTTGGTGCTCACTGAGTCTGCCTCTTGAGTGTGTCACTTATGTATGTGAGGAGATGAAATCTGCTGTCATCTCACGCTGATCTCTAGGTACACTGGTTACTGGATCTCCAAGGAGGTGCAAGTCAGCTACTGTCTGAGGCCACCCAGCAGGAGCTACAGGGAGACCTGCAGATTTCTCCTTTTTGCTTGGGGTTTGGAAGTTTTGGAGCTGTCTGACCCAGCTGCAATTTGTTAGGTTAAGCTACAAGAGGGCAGGGCATTCATATGCAAAAGCTGCTGTGCATAGCTTGGGAGTTTGCAAACTGGGTGGGGCGGAGTCTCAGGGAATCACTAGGGTGTGGCAAAGTGATCAATGGCTGCCAGTCAGCCACCTCTGTGTGTCTGCGTCCTGTGCCCGAGTGCAGTAAACAATTATTCCTGCACGAACCTCTGTGAGAAAGCCACCCTCACTTTCTGACCTGATGCCAGACAGTCCACTTTCTCCCCTTATGAGTCTGGGTCCCCAGAGTCTTGCCCGAAACTGGACTTCGGAGGAGTTGGGAGCTTGTATCTCCCTTCCAACTGGAAAAAACAGTGCACCCAGTTGCCAGCCCGATTTGTGCGCACGTCTGTACTTCTGCTTTTTTGAGCCTCTGCACCTCCTACACAGTCTCAATGAGCTTCTTTCTTTCCTTCTAGTTGTAGAACTTCTACTCCACCAGCTTTCCCGTGGTTCTGAGTGATAGTCATTTTGTCTTTTAGTTTTAGTTTTGGTATGGTTGTGAAAGGCAACACGTACAGGTGTATATCTTATGCCGCCATCTTGGTTTCCAGAACTATTAGTTCTTACAGGGTCTCTGTGTGATCAGGCTTAAACCGGCAGTTAAACATCCCTTGTGGGGTCCCAGATTGAGAGAGGGTGCAAGCAAGAATTTCCTGCACCAGGCCTCTAGTAACATAATAGTTGTGTAGTAGCTAACCAAAGCCAAAGGATGCAATTGGTCATGAATTTCAAAATGAGTACAGTCCACCACACTGTTTATATTGTAGTTCACTTTAAAGAACAGGCTCCAGATAGCTTACACTGACCAAAGTTGACTAAGAACATACTTTGTAAGGTTTATTTAAGGGCCTATTTTTACTTATATCATCTTTATTTTTTGAAGCATTTCCCCAGTATAATTCCAATTTCAAAGTCACCATTTCTCTAATGTTGATGAAACTGGAAATACCCAAAGCCCTGATGGAAATGGAGTGGTGCTATGTGCTTCTGATCACACCAGTAACAACATAATATCACACACAAAGGGAAAGCATTTCTTAAAAGCTCACAATGGCAACTCAAAGTAATAATGGCATTAAGTAGGAATTAAAATTTCTAGTGAAAGCCAATAAAGGTTTGCAGGTTAATTTTGAATTTTACTGTTAACATTACTTCAAATCAGAAACCTCTTGCTACTCAAATTCATCTAGAGTGCAGTGGACATCTTTTACTTTTATATTCTCAGTAACCACCTTGCCTCTCATGCTCCCTACAGGGTTCCTTTTTCTGATCATTTCATTTTCTTTGGGGGCACTTCTCTCTTGATCAGCTCAGGAATGAAAAGTGACCCAACCTAGGCAAAATCAAAGTTCTTCCCCCAAATCTTACACAATTTACTACCATGCTTTAATTATGATGACATAAGCTGAAATTGCCATCTAACATCCTACCTTGTTGTTTCCCACCCCAAAAAGAGCATCCCTAAAGAGAGAGTCTGCTTAGATGAAAAAACCAATCCAGGAAGAAAAAAATCAAAGGCAAGTATGGGAGATGGGAAGATGGCTTCTTTGGGTGTTTAGATCTAGATACACTTTCCTATTTATGAAATAACTAGAGGTCTGGTGCATGACATTCATGCACGGAGGGGGCGTGTTCCCTCAGCCTGGCCTGTACCCTCTCTGATCAGGGACCCCTTTGGGGATGTCTGACTGCCTCTTGCAATCCAGGACTACTGGCTCATAATCGCTCACCTGCCTGATCACCCCTAACCCCTCTGGCCTGCCTGTCTGATCAGCCCTAACCACCTTTGCCTCACACCACATCTGAGATCCAGGATTCCCTCCTCCAGCTGGTCATAGGTACCCAGGACCCGGGCTGGCTTTACCTGGGCTGCAGCCGCAGGTGCCTGAGACTGTGGGGTGTCTTGCTTGTCCCTGGGCTGTAGCCCCAGCCACTCATGCCCAGGACCGTGGGGCAGGCAGCTAGTCCCTCTCCTGGGTCACAACCTGGCTGGTCCCCATTCCTCTTTCCCCAGTGTTGAGTGTCTGAGCCATTCCAGTGTGAGGGTGTGACAACCATTTGCATATTAGCTCTTTATTATCCTATCTAATAAAAGGGTCTATGCTAATTGACCCTTACGCTGTCGCAAAGATGGCAGTGCCCACAGCCAATGAGGGAATATGCTAATTGCCATGCCCTCAAAGATGGCAGTGTCCACAGCCACAAGATGGCAGTGCCCAGTCCCCTCAGCCCCACCCGGGCCGCTCGCCTGCCTCCAGAGTTCCCCAGTCCCTTCAGTACCCCAGCCACCCAGGGCCGGCCCAAGGCACAGGCAAGCCTTGTATGGGGGCTGCCCAGCCACGCTGAGGGACACCCCCCCCCCCCCCGTGCATGAATTTTCATGCACCAGGCCTCTAGTATAGAATAAATTGATTCCCCTTCAGGCTGACACTGGTTTGAATTAAGTTTCTGAGGGACAACTGGTTAATAATCAAAAGTGCACAATATCTACCTGAGAATAAATTCAACACAGTTTAATGTAGTGTATGATTAAATAAAAGCAAACTAGATATCTTGTATATGTCACTTGTATACTTCAATCAAATTAAACAAAATATATAAAGGAAATTTTTGGCATTAAAGTGTTTAATGATTTACTCTATATCATGAAGCCTAAATCCCACCACTTGCTGGAGGGAAACAAATTGGCTCAACTACACTTTGTATTCTTAAATATCTTTATATTTAAATTACATAGTTAAATTTAAATTATATTTAAGTTATAGGTTAAATGATAGTAATTCTCTTTAATTTATATTTATAATATGAACAGGTGCAAGATTTGTTTACAGTAATTTATGGCTAATAATCCTATATATAATAATTAGCAATTATGAAAGGCCTACCTTCCCTTTGAAATCATTGTTTAAAAAATAAAGAAGGTCAGGTGGAGCTCTATTCCTTTTAAAATGTGAGTCATGAACAAAATGCAGGATGTTGCATTTAACATGGGTCAGGGAATTTGTTTATGCATCAGAATTTGTCAAGAATTCAAAATGGAGAGGGACTCTAAAAAAAAGAAATTGGGTGTTAATACTACAAACTTCTAGGGCCCTCAATTATTCCAATTTCACCCCCTCCAAGCAGTGACATGGCTATTCACTAAAACACATGTTTATTGTAAATCCTATGGGAATAAAAGTGCATATTACTCACATGAGCTGATAGTTCATTTAAGGGAACTGTCCTAGTTAAATTCTTTCCTACGGAATAGTCTATACTTGAAAAGTTTAGTACTATTATATAGAAATGGCAAAGATACATTATTACATCATGCAGATTTTCCCCCCTTTCTTTTGTCTTCTGGGCAGGGGGAAAACACAGGATAAATTCTTTGGGTTTTGTCCAGTTTTCAGTTTAAATTCTAAGAGATAAAACTCAACACTTCTCTTGGAAATGAGACTACATCATAACAGATTTCATTGTCAAGAAATTCCTCTCCATCCTGATATTCAAATCACATGTTCATTTATTTACCTCACCTAACTTTTCCCAGTAACAATTCTATTCATTTATTCACACTTTTGATTCAATTCATTTTATTTCTTGCCTGTTTCAAGAAGACAAATTTCCCTTTTAGATTAAATATGAATCCTTTGAAATGCCATTTAATTGTCTCCCCAGCAGTACTGTGAATGACATAATTCTAAAGAAATGTTTTACTGAATGAGGGAGAAGATTCCTGAAGTTGCTTTAGGAAGTATTTGTATTTCAGATTGCAGTAACTTATTTCCTATAAATCCCATTTTCACAATTTTATACCAACTGGTCTTTGTGGCATTACTATCTTTGGATTCTCTTCTACAATTTCTACCACAAGTTTTATATATTTGTGTTATACAAGTTTCTTCTAGACTCATATTCTCATTATATATTCATATTTCTAGTCTTTCCAAATCTCTTTAATTAATGCTTTTGGTTTCCATTTGGCCTAAAACTTATTCTAATTATAAACTAAAAATGAATATATCACAAATATCCAATTTTATCTTTTTAAAATATATTTTAATTTCATTTAATTTTTTTTACACTCATACCACCAAATAGATTGCGATTATCACATAGGCTAGCCAAGTGTGGTTTGGAATAAATTTTTCCATGATATTTTTTAAACTTAAAATTGGGAGGCAGTATACATTGAGTGAATGTGCACTGACAGAAGACTAGCTAATCACTATGTCCTTTCTTTCACAAGAAAGACTACTCAGAAACATCGATGAGAGAGAAACATCAATCAGCTGCCTCCTGCACACCTTCTACTGGGAATGTGCCTACAACCAAGCTATATGCCCTTGCCTGGAATCGAACCTGGGACCCTTCAGTCTGCAGGTCAACACTCTACCCACTGAGCCAACCTGGTTAGGGCTATCTTTGTTTTCTTTTTTTATATATATATTTTATTGATTTTTTACAGAAAGGAAGGGAGAGGGAGAGAAAGTCAGAAACATCGATGACAGAGAAACATCGATCAGCTGCCTCCTGCATACCCCCTACTGGGAATGTGCCCGCAGCCAAGGTACATGCCCTTGACCGGAACTGAACCCAGGAACTTTCAGTCCACAGGCTGACTCTCTATCCACTGAGCCAAACCGGTTTTGGTTATCTTTGTTTTCTTAACCATTAAGTACACATATGCAACACAGTTGTCATAATCTTTTACTCTTTTATAGTCATGCTACAATTTCATAACTGTATGAAACTAGGAACATTTAATTTCAATATGTGAGATCATAGTGTATACAGAGCTGCCATAAGGTATAAATTAAGCTAGGTATATCATACATACACATACACATTCCAACAACACTAAAGTGTTCCAAGTGTTTTTCCTTCAGTTATTGCTGGATGTTTCAAAACACAGCCTAAAACTGGTCATCACAACACCCCTGTGTGGCAATGGTAAGAGTGGAGTGAAAATGGGATAAAAGGCACAGAATTCATAAGACACAGCTCACTGTGAGAACAAATGCTGCCAAATTTGTGAGCACTGATGGTTCAAACAAGGATGTGGAGTAGATAACTTTCTGACTGAGTAAGAAATAGTAGCTAAATGATTTATTCAGCCTTTATATAGGACATACTACTGGGTGCTACCAAGTATAAAAGACCCATTCATTTATCTCAAGAGAGTAAGTTACATATAAATATCAATGTAAGAATGGGCAACTGGTGGTTAGCTGGTATGTCACATGGTCTTTTGACACCTTTGTGGCTGACACAGGTGATCGTTGGGCATGGTCTTGTATCAAATCAGAAAATAGTTTAGTATATTACCGACCATACTAAAAGCCAGGATCTAATTAAAATAAGCACAATGCCAACCAGGTGCAAAGAGGGGTTGTTAATAGGAATAAGGGCTCATAAGTCAATTCAAGAGGCTAGAAAACACATCTTTTTTTTTTTTTTTTAATGTTAGATTGTTTACTTTTCAGAAAAACAAAAAAAAATTGCACAAACCCACTGACAATACACCCCAATCATCCAACAGTAGTTAGTCAATGCATTGTCCTCTGCAACCTGGGATTTCCTTCCTCAAGAAGTTCTCAATTTTCATTGCCAATGTTCTTGGTAGATTCACTTTTCACTGGAAAAAAAACACACACAAACAAACAAAAAAACACATACAGTGTTTATCAAATGTTTATACTGTTTCTATTTAGCCTGTTATTTTTTTTCCCTTTTCTCTTCTCCCTCCTGATGCATACCAATAGCACTGCTCACAGGGGCAGACAAACCATGTCATGTCCCAGGCAGCTGGGATATACAATTCTGGCCACAGTAAATAGAGAAATGATGTCTGAAAGTGGCAATTATATTTTGTGAGGTAACATCCTTCCTGACTGTGTGGAAGATTTGGGAATGGTCACTTCACAGTGTGGTTAGGATCCCACACTCATACCACCAAATAGATTGCGATTATCACATAGGCTAGCCAAGTGTGGTTTGGAATAAATTTTTCCATGATATTTTTTAAACTTAAAATTGAGGAGCAGTATACATTGAGTGAATGTGGGCTGACAGAAGACTAGCTAATCGCTATGTCCTTTCTTTCACAAGAAAGACGACTCAGAGCAGAAATGGAGTTCCTTTAAAGGAGCTGCCTTGACTAGAGCAAGCAAGTCTATGATCACTCACTAAACTTGAGGATATAGGAGCACCTTTCCTCCCTATATTTATGCCCCTGGTGTAGCACATTTGTAGTATTAATATAAACGCAAGTCACTCTTTCAGTTTTGTTTTTGAAGACTTAGAATTTTATTTTATTTTTTACTAGTGGCCTGGTGCATGATTTTTATACATTGGGTGTGTGTGTGTGTGGCGGGGGGGAGGGGGTGGTGGTTCCCCTCAGCCTAGCCTGCACTCTCTCCAATTGGGGACCCCTTGTCCCACTGGCGATAAGACATCCCTTTCTCAATCTGGGACTGCTGGCTCCTAACTGCTCACCTGCCTACCTGCCTGATCACCTCTAACTGCCTCTGCCTGCCTGATTGCCTCTAACTATCCTACTCTGCCAGCCTGATCTCACCCCCAAAAGCCCTCCCCTGCTAGCCTGATCTCAACCCCAACTGCCTTCTCCTGCCTGCATGATCGTTCCCAACGGCCTCTGTCTTGGCCTGTACCACCATGGCTTTATCTAGAAGGAAGTCGGACATCCAGAAGATGGCCAGTCGACCGGGTCTAATTAGCATATTACCATATTACCCTATTAGTAGTATATTTAGATTAGATAGGATAGGATTGCTTAAATGGGGAGTGGGGGGTGGGGGAGGAAGCCTTTTTCATCAGGAGGAGATGCTCCTGGCAGACAAAAATACATAATCCCTATATTTCGACTGATAGCCAGCCATATGCACTATGCTGCCAAATCTGTCATTAAAAAATTGAACTGCTTTCTTACACCTTATACCAAACAGCTGTTGCCCTTAAAACCCCTCCTTAGCCCCCACCTTAGGTCCTGCCTTTGCAGTTCACCCAGATTAGGTTCTGACTGGTCAGTTTCTATGCCAGTCAGTATCAAAAGTTCCACCTCCTAGGCAGCCATTGGCTCCTCGCACTTCACCCAGATTTGGTTCTGATTGGTTGATTTCTATGCCAGTCAGCGTCTCCAGGCCTATCAATGGGCCTGATCAGAGAGGCGGGGCTAACAAGCAGCCCCAGCAGAGGCCCAAGAGAAAGAGAGGTGTGGCTGCTGGCCAGGCCCTAAGAGAAAGAGGCAAGGGCTGATCAATAGCTGCCATGGAGGCTACAGATCAGACCCTGCTTCTCTCCAGGCCTCTCTTCAAGTCTGATCCATAGCCCCCTCAGCAGTCAGTCAAGCCTTCAGTTGTTTGGTATGTTACGGACCCTGGGTTTTTATATATTAGGATTGAACTTATGGGGTGGCATTGGTTGACAAAACCAACAGGTTTCAAGTGTACAACTCAATAAAACATCTTCTGTACACTGCATCATGCACTCATTGCCCCAAGCAAGGTCTCATTCCATCCACATTACCCAGCCCTTTGCCCATCTCCACCTACCTTCCCACCCCCCTGTCCCTCTGGCCATCACCACACTGTTATCTGTGTTTATGTGTTATGTATATATGTTTTTTGGTAATCCCTTCACCTTCTTTCATCCAGTTCCCAATCCCCCTTCCTTCTGATAGCTGTCAGTCTGTTCCATGCCTCTGTTTCTATTTTGTTTGTCAGTTTATTTTGTTCATTAGATGATATATATAACCTGGTATTTGTCTTTTCCTGACTGGCTTATTTCACTAAACATAGGGTATTTGTCTTTTTCTGAATGGCTTATTTCACTAAGCAAAATATTCTCCAGGTCATCCATACTGTTGCAAAAGGTAAGATTTCCAACTCCCACCCCCCCCTTTTTTTTTTTACAGGTGAGTACTATTCTATTGTATGAGTGTACCATAATATTTTTATCCATTCATCTACTGATGGACACTTGGGCTGCTTCCAAATCTTGGCTATTGTAAATAGTCAATATGCATCCCTACAATGAACACAGGGATGCATATATTCTTTTAGATTTCTTTTGTAAAATTTTTTAAAAGATATATTTTATTGATTTTTTTTACAGAAAGGAAGGGAGAGGGATAGAAAGTTAGGAACATCAATCAGCTGCCTCCTGCACACCCGCCACTGGGGATGTGCCTTCAACCAAGGTACATGCCCTTGATTGGAATCGAACCTGGGACCTTTCAGTCTGCAGGCCAACGCTTTATCCACTGAGCCAAACCGGTTTTGGCTCTTTCAGATTTCTTAGGATATATTCCCAGAAGTGGGATCGCTAGGTCAAAGGTAATTTCCATTTTTAAATTTTTGAGGAAACTCCATACTGTTTTCTACAATGGCTATACCAGCCTACATTCCCACCAGCATGAAAGAGGGTTCCCTTTTCTCCAGATCCTTGCCAGTACTTGTTGTTTGTTGATTTATTGATGACAGCCATTCTGGCAGGTGTAAAGTGATTTTAATTTGCATCTCTCTGATGATTAGGTTTTTGTTTTTTGTTTTGTTTTTTGATCCACAAAATGGGATCCAGAGTGACTGCTCTAACTTCATTGTATGGTGAAGCTAAAAAGAAATAATATATAAAAAACCAATTAAGGTTAAGATAGAGATAATTCTGCTTGAGGTTTATAGGCATTTATCTCCACTGTGTAAATAAGAAAAATAGAACTCAGAGAGGCAGAGTAAATGCTCAAGGGCCCAAAGCTAATAAGAGCTGGTGCTAGAATCATAAACCTGAATCTAGCCACATATTCCAACTGTCAAGTTCTTTGAGGTTTGCCAATAGTACCTAGATTTAAGATTGTACCAGCAACCAAACTGGTGTTTATGAATAAGGCCTTGAAATAGCTTCCATCCAAGATGTGAGCCCATCCTTGTGGAATTTTATAGACTCTAACAGAGTCCTTCAAGTGTCTCCATATTACAAGCTGTTGTCTCTTCTGGCTTTCTCTGCACTTAATGCAAACTCTATTTAGCACCTATTGAACTGTGAAGTTTACATTTGTGTTCCTGAGATCTACCCATTAGCTTACACACACTCTGAAAGAGAAAGGAAGAAAAAGAAGGAAAAGGAGAGATAAGGGAAGAGAGAGGAGGAGAATGGATGAAAGGATTCATTGGCCCAACCACAGATGATGTAGGAGAAGCTGCTATGTCAGGTATTTTCACTAATTAAATTAATCAATTTTGGGTTGGATTCCTTCTCAAAGGCAAAGGCATTTTATAATTTTGAGTTATCTTAGAACAACAGAGAAATGTATTCTGCTGGTATTTTTAAATTAATGGGCCTTTGTACTACTTCGCATTGCAATTTTAGAACTTTTCCCCTTTCCTTGCTTATTGAAGTTACCCAGTTGTTTTCTTTTAATAGAGCTCCATTCTTTTTCCTTAGACTGAAATGCAACACAATTTCATCAAGTCATTTTATCTACTAGTTAATTTTGGCAAACAAACACCTGTGAAGCAAGTAACACCATTCTGATCACTTCATACTGGATTGAAAAGAGATGGGTAATTAGCACTTTACATCTCCAATCTAGTGGGCTACCTTAACTGCTAAAACTTTTACAGTCAATTTTTTTCATTCTTGAAAAGCAAACAAACAAACAAAACTTGCCCTATTGCTCATCAACACAAGAAAACTTTGGATAAAGTAAATTATAGCAATCTACAATAACAAACATTATAACAACCATCAACTGTGAAAACTACTGAATCAAAGCCCAGAAACACATTTTCCCAAAACTAGAAGAGAGACACCTTGTGCTATGAACTCAAGATTAAAAATTCAAGTTTTTGGCTTTGGAGAGAGAAGAATTTCAAGGCTTTCCAAAGAAAATGCCCTATTCTTATATAACCCTTCTTCTGTATTAAGGGACCACCCTGAAGAGTATATCCAATGGTTTGAGAAGGTACAAAAAAAACCCAGACACCTTGAAGTGCTTACATAAAGAAATGCAGGTATAGGAAGGCCTGCCATTGTTTTTTAAATGTGTACTTCGGATATGACAACACTGGTATGGTCCTTCAAATCCTGTCAGATCCTCCTTAGTTCTTTGCTAGAGCAGCTCTAAACTATCCTCTACTATCCTCTATATTGAAAGCACGAGTCACTCTGCTTCCTGTAGATAAGTCAAACATCATACACCTACCAAAAAGGAGCAAATGTTTCTTAAGAAGGTTCCAGGTGCACTACAAATGTAGCTTTTCTTTTTGCTTCATTACAGGAAGCCTTACTTCAATGTGCATTCCTAAACAAGGTAAAAGAGGTGCTGTGTGTGCATGTTTATTTACACAGACAATGTTTGCCCTGGCTAGTAACCCACATTACTAAACAACTTTCTCTGAAACCAACATTTAGAGAGCTATGTGAATTATATTAGGAAAAAGCAAGGTTTTATACAACTTCAAAAAAAAAAAGTGAAACTGGTCATTTAAAAGTAAAATTTCTAATTTAATTTGAGAAAAAACACACACAACTATTTTCAAACTGTAAAACACATAAAAAAGAGTTAACCTTAAGATTTAGAAATCCATAATTGTTTATTAGAAACTTCAAATTTGCTAATTAAAAATCTAGTTTAAAATTATGGAACCAACAAAATTTTGGCCACTTGGGAAATTTTTTTTCCATATTAACTTTCCCAAGAATAAAAGCTATTATATATATATACTGTCCAGAGAAGACCTTATAGTAAAGGTTAGTTCCTGTTACAGTCAGTAAGAGCAATAAAACCTGAGTCACATGTTTCAGGTAATATTATCTTAAACAACAGAGTTCAATCTAATCCAAGGACATTATGGTAACCTGGGAGTTGGTTACAGTGAAACTTGGCCTGTATCTATAATTCTTCTTTTTTAAACATATTTTATTGATTTTCTACAGAGAGGAAGGGAGAGGGATAGAAAGTTAGAAACATCGATCAGCCACCTCCTGTACACCCCGCCACTGGGGATGTGCCTGCAACCAAGGTAGGTGGCCCCGACTGGAATCAAACCTGGGACCCTTCAGTCCACAGGCCGACGCTCTATCCACTGAGCCAAACTGGTTTTGGCATGTATGTATAATCCTTAACTGAAAATGGTATCTAATGGTTTTGAGTTAAGGTAAGTAACCAATCTTCCTTTTTAAAAGGAATTTCTGGATTTTATTCATCCTCTTTAATCTGTACTCAGAAACACAATTAGCTTACTTTAATCATTACTTGCAAATATGGATGTCATTTTATACACTAAACTTTTACATGCACCACTTCCAGTTAGAATACTTCCTCCCAACTCCACTACTCACCAATGAGGGAAAAGAAAAAGTATCTACTTAAAAAAAAAAAAAATCACTAAAATGCCAAGAAATATAGTCAAGGAAACAAAATTAAAGAAAAAACAAAACAAAACAGTGGGTTCAAAAATAAAAGGAGCTCAGCTGGCATGGCTCAGTGGTTGATCGTCAACCTATGAATCAGGAGGCCACAGTTAGATTCCCGGTCAGGGTATATGCTCTGGGTGTGGGCTCCATCCCCACTGCGGGGTATGCAGCCAGAACAATGATTCTCTCTCATCACTGATGTTTCTATCTATCTTTTCTTCTCTGAAATCAATAAAAATAAAATAAAAGGGTCAAGGTAATGGCACTTGACCCTTATGGCACATTTTCTAAATGCAATCCAAATTTGAAACTAATATTCTTTGCAACATTTCTCTTTCTATAGAATGGGATATTAAAAATGTTTCTTGCATTCCTCATTTTAGGAATTTCTAAAAAAAGTTTTAACCAGGAAGTAAATTTTTCTGATCATGACAGTTACTTTTAGACCATTAGCTTTAAAGAAGACAAAAACACATAGAACTCATGTAAGACAGACAACATCCTTTTGTAGCCAGGCATGTAAACTGGTTCAGTCATTTTAAATTGATAGCTTACATTCTCTCAAAGCAGTTCATTCATCACTTACAGTAATAACGCGGCTATTGAGTAAACCTGTGTAAATCTACTAGAAAATACATATGTAAGGTAATACAGATAGCCCTATTGCTTCAGTTTCACTAGAGTTATTCTGAACATTACAAGAACTAATTGATACTTACCTTCGTGAAGAACTTTCATGTCTTTACTGGATTCTTTTAATACCACATGTAATGTTGGGTATTCAATGATCACTTTGTTCCTCAAATTGTCAAGGAGACTCTTGTGAGGATCCAGTTCATAGTATCTTATAACAAAAAAACAAAACAAGAAAATGCTCTCAATATCAGAAACTACTCATAAATAAAATATATCAGAGTTCCTTACATTAAAAAAATTTTAAACAGTGATAACATTAATTCAGTAGCTATTTCCTTATAATATACTAAATTTAATATTTTAAAAAACAGGTAAAAGAGCTATTATTATGAAGGTTCTAAAGCTAAATCAAAAGCATATAAATAAATAGACATTAGGAAAGCTCTAGTATAAGTCATTAATTTTTATATCAAGTAAGAAATAAAGTATAACATGAACATAATATCTACATTTTATGTATCATAAAATTACCTTGGATAAAACAATGACTATCTAAAAATCGCCCCCCCCCCAAACAAACAAACTTAGTTTGAACCTTAAAGGAAAAACAAACAGCATTCCATGATAAATAATTTCTAGTAATATATATCAGTAAAATAACTGGCTACAAAATACTTTTGTAAAGTGGACTGGAAAACTGTGGTACATCTACACAATGAAATTCTACACCGCTGTAAAAGAAAGAATTCTTAGCATTTGCAACAACAGCATGGATGGAACTAGAGAGCATTATATGCTAAGCGAAATAAGCCAGTCAGAGAAAAATAAATGTCACATGATCTCACTCATTTTTGGAATATAATGAGCAGCATAAACAGATGAACATAAAAAGAACCAGAGACATAGAAACATTGAACAGACTGTACAACCTATGAGGGAAGATGGGGGGTGAGGGGATAAGAGATCAATCAAAGGACTTGTATGCATTCATGTATATGAGAATAACCAATGAACACTGATAGTAGAGGGGTGAAGGCTTGTGCTGGGAAGAGGGGGTGGCGGAGGAGAGGTCAATGGGGGGGGGGGGGGGGAAAGGAGACTCATGTAATTCTTTAAACAATAAAGATTTTTTTAAAAAGTTCATTCCAATGATAACTTCTAGAAATTTTATTGCCATACAATTAAATACGATCTTCCCTTATTTAAAAAACTTAAAAAAACAGATTTAGTTTTCTGAATGAGGCAAAACCACAAAATTTAAGAAATATGGAGTTTATTAGCCATGGTATATGTATGACATAGCTGTCAAATGTATTACAGGTTATTTGATGCTCATATTCCTTAAGATATGAAATTCTCATACCATTACCTTAAAAAAATGTGAGTTGATTAAAGATGCATTCCCCTAACATGCTACCTTGCCTGCTTTCTGGAATAGGAGTGAAAGGGGTGGGATTTCAGCTGGCTTCCTGGGACTTAGTTGCATACAGGAATATGCTGGCATGTGACTATCATGTCACGTCAAAGAGGAAACAGTCGAGAACATGTACACCAACGGAGCACAGAAGTTCTCTAATTTTTCTTCTCTATCTCCACCAATGATAGATGATATTCACGTACACAACACCCCCCTCAGGGATACCCAGCCTGACAGCTGTAACTCGACCTTTTCCCCTCCCACCCCCAAAAAGCATAATGGAATACAAGTGATCAAGCGTGGAGTTATCACTGGGATACACTTGAATCTGCTGTAGTTTTGTTTTAAGAGTAAATCCTTCACAAACCTTGCTATTTCTTAATTAGTAACAAAATTATTTACTTCATAACCTGCAGCTGACTGAGACATGTAGCACACTTACTAAGAACTCCTGGTATTGTGATTTCTTTGTTCTAAGTTTGTCCCATGTCATAGTTATCAAATGAGGAAAAACAAAAGTACTTAAAGTAGAATGCAAAGGCAAGCCCACTGTAAAAAACTGATTTCTTTTTAAGAAGTAGATGACAAGTGAGAGAACAAATGTAAAACCAAAACTTGACTTATGTTTGCCTGACCACAAACCTCACCTCTGAGATTAAAGTTCATTTTAGCATCAGATTTTTTTTTTTGTTAAAACTCAAAATGCAAAATATTCAGTTTTCCTAAACCAGCCATCCTAGTGCCCATAGGCCACAGAACACATACATTCTTTTCCTGTGTAATGTATTACAGATGTGCTTATGATACTTTAAAAGTGGTTCCAGCACACAAGGATTAAATGTTTCACATCTTTTAAACATTATTTCCCTTTGAAATATGTAGCATTTTTTCAAAAGTTAGCAGTAATTATACAAAAGAAAATGAGAATTGAATTAGACATCAAAATATAACATGAACTTATAAAATAATATACAAAATGGATATAACTACATTTTTCGTAAGGAAAATAACACATAAATTCTCAAGTAGAAACTTGTCAAACAGTATCCTATAAACACTTGCAGTAACTTATCTTCTGTGCATTTTAACAGAATCATCAGGCTTCTATTAAAAGACATTTCCCAAAATAAGGGAATATTTTCCACTTATTTCAATTTTTGGTAAATAACTTTCTGTGTATATCTACTCTCTTAGGTATTTTATTTCTTTTCACAATATTAAATATTCAGTAGCGTTCTATAGACTTTCAAAGCTGGAGCAATTTAAAAAAAAAAGGATTTCTTCAAAAGCCACATGGTAATCAGAGCCTAGTATTATTGCTGATACAGTATCAAATAGTTCCCAGCATAGGAACCTTTAGATACTTAAAAACTACCATGTGATAATCTACATATTACTTCAATCTTAAAGCTATAGTGATTACACGTGCTCATTTATTTTTTAAAATATGGTGCCTATTTTATTTGCCAACCAGGCACTGCAGAAAGCATTTAGGATGCAAATATTTCTGAGACTTTTAAAATGAATGATCTTAAAAATACTTTATTCAAATGCAATGGAAATCTGGCATGTTGTGTGTTTTTTATTAGAACCAATGAATTTTATTAAATGTTAACTCTAAAATGTTGCAAACTTCTAATCATGGCAATATTGCTATTGACTGTCAGTAAGCTTGCAGGCCTCAGCTTTCTGGGCTGTTAATTAAAGAGGTCAGACTGTACTAGATAATCTTTTAGCTGAAATTCCGAGTTTCTTTGATTTTTCTGGTATTAGTGGTTATTCTTAGTCTACGAAAGCAATTTTCAATTGGTGTGCTGCAAGAATCTTTAAAATAAGCAATACCTATTTAGTCAGGGGCATTATCATTTTTCCCTTATACTGTCAAATAAAACAAATGACAGTATGGTGATTATCAGAGGGAAAAGGGGGTGGGGAGAGGTAGAAGAGAATAAAAGGGGGAAAAATGATGATGGAAGGAAATGTGACTTTGGGTGGTGAACATACAATATACAATATGACGTATTGTAGAATTGTGTCCCTGAAACTTATGTAATTTTATTAACCAATGTCTTCCCAATAAATTCAATAAAAAAACAATAGTCAACACAACAACAGCTGTCCAGTGTGAATGAGTCAAAATTATGCCTACGTTTTATTGTCAGATTGACAAAAAATAATGTATTTTTTGGCGTGCTGCAAAATTTTAGTAATTAGTTTATGTATACCATGCATGAGATGAAAAAGGTTGAAAATCGCTGACTTATGCCATGAACACTGTTTTACATTCGTATTTACTTAACAACACATCCCTATAGAAACTTTAGCTTAGGACAAAGTCATTGAATTTCTTTAGTAACAAAGAATGCATTAAATTACGTATTTGCCATTTTATGCATTTTACATTTTAAATGCAGCCTTGCACCTTTTAGTACAATCTTCCAACCATTATTATTTTTAAAAAATCATCTATACTGTTAACAGTATTTCAGATATCCTCCCTCCACTGACCCTCCCCTGCCCAATCCTGCCCCTTCCCCAGGCCTTCACTGCACTATTATCTATGTCCATGAGTTATGCATCTATAAGTTCTTTGGCCAATCTCTCCTGTCCCCCTACACCCCTTTTTCCTCTGAGACTCCTCAGTCTGTTGCATGCTTCCTATCATGTTTACTTCAAAGAGTAAAAAACACTTTGAATGTTTGTTTTCATTATCTTGAGGCAAAGTGAACAGTGCAACTTGGCACTGCCTAAAACATTAGACTTTAGCTTAAGTCAGTGAATCCTAACTATATCTTTTTTTAATTTTTCAAAAACTCTGGTGTTCCCATTAGTGGAATGGCTCTGCTACCATAAGACAAACTACTTAAGTTTGGAAGAATTAAGATACCACCATTTGTCTTTTCTTTGACCCTAGGGAGGCTCTCAGACATTTCCTCTTGTTATTGCACTTGCTTTCCCTCACAGGCTTGCTGGCTGACCCTGCCCCAGGCGGCTTCACAGGGGCATTTGAAGGGCAGCATGGCTCAGTAGGCTAAACAGGTGTTACAGTGATTGACATCATATAAATGAAAGTCGTCTTGATATGTAAGGGCATGTTTTTAATCTTGGCTCTGTCACTAACTTTCAAAGAAACGGGCCAGGTTCCTGAAGTTCTTTCCCTGCACTTTCTTAGCATGTGAGGGGGTTTTAAAAACTTCTCATCACTCAAAAGGAGACAGAACTAAAAGAAAAAAACGAGTCACAGCCACTTTATTTTCCATCTGATAACTGGCACTCGATCTCTTCTATCCCCTAAAATATACTGGAACTAAATCTGAATATTCTACAACTTTAACAATATACGAGCAGTACCTAGGTTACAGATTATTTTCCACCATAAAATAAGATCGCTGATGAGGTGAACACCAAAATCCCCCCAGCTCTAGAATTCTACAAGTTTTGGATATGTATCTGCCAAAGGTAGCACTTAACCTATATTCTTCATAGTCACATTTATTTCTCAATGTACGGTTCTGGGTTAAAAGTGCAACTAACTGATTCCAAATGTAAAACGTTGAATCTTTAGCTATTTGAAAAACATAATTCTAATATAATAATCCTAGTGTGTGTGTGTGTGTGTGTGTGTGTGTGTGTGTGTATGTATGTATATATAGTATAATGTATATATATATACATAACTTGGTTTTAAAATTATAACTAACTCTGGCAGAAGGGAATTCAGTAAGGGCCCATTTGATGACTAGAAGACATTAGAATCAATCTAGAGAATGTCCATGTACATGAAAGAAATATGTAGAGGGTGTACTAAATATTTGTGTCATCTCATAGAGGACATGTCCAGTGATGGAATGGGTTTCATGTGTGGGATTCTGCTTGAATCAGATTTATAATAAGAATTATCAACTTAGTTCTAGGGGAAAAAGCTCAGCTAGATGGCATAGCTGGGTAAGTATTTACAGGACAGATGCAAGCACAACTTAAGTTTCAGTGGCTATAAGCTTGAGAATCTAGCATCATAGTGAGAGTTAAAATATATTTCTCAAATTCTGAGAAAACTTTCATTTTGTATTTCACATAATTCCCTTAACCAGTAAATGAAATATATATTTGAAACAAGAGGATCACTAAGTAAACTGTAGATTTATAACCTCCTAAAAAATTAGACCATCACGTCACTTTGGATCTATCCTTCAGTAAATTTAACCACTCTACTTATGTTGCTTAATAACACACACACACACACACACACACACACTAGAGGCCCGGTGCATGGGGCGGGGGATGTCCCTTAGCCCAGCCTGCACCCTCTCCAATCTGGGACCCCTCAAGGGATGTCCGACTGCCCGTTGAGGCCCGATCCTATCAGGATCGGGCCTCAACGGGCAGTCGGACATCCTTCTCACAATCCAGAACTGCTGGCTCCAAACTGTTCACCTGCCCGCCTCCCTGATTGCCCCTAACTGCTTCTGCCTGCCAGCCTGACCACTACCCTGCCAGCCTGTTTGCCAACATCTGTCCTCCCTTGCAGGCCTGGGCCCTCCCAACTGCCCTGCCCGCTGGCTTGATCGCCCACAACTGCCCTCTCTTGCAGGGCCTGGAACCTCCCAACAGCCCTCTCCTGCTGGTCATCATATGGTGGCCATCTTGTGTCCACATGGGGGAAGGATCTTTGACCACATGGGGGCAGCCCTCTTGTGTGTTGGAGTGATGGTCAATCTGCAAATTATTCTTTTATTAGATAGGATAGAGACCTGGTGCATGGGTGGGGGGCAGCTGGTTTGCCCTGAAGAGTGTCCCAGATTAGGGTGGGGGTTCCCTTGGGATGGGGACGACCTGGTCAAGAGGCCTGTGAAGGTTTGCAGACCAGCCATGCCCCCCAGCGACCCAAGCTGGAGGCCCTGGGATTTGGGATTAATCTATGTCTACAATTGAAACTTTGTAACCTGGAGTGGAGCCAAGCCTTCTGCTCGCTCAGTGACGACAGCCATTTCTGTTTGAAACTCTGTAGCCTAGAGTGGAGGCCTAGGCCGGCAACGGCAAGCAGAAAGCTTGGCTTCTTCCATTGCCAGGGAAACCCAAGCCTCTGTTCTCTCCAGCTTAGTGGCTGCCGCCATTTCTGTATCTTTTATAATTGAAACTTTGTAGCATTGAGTGGAGTCCTAGGCTGGCAATGGCAGGTGGAAAGATTGGCTTCCTGTTGCTAGGGAAACCCAAGCCTTCCTCCTGCTCTCAGTGGCAGCAGCCAGCTTGGTTGGGGTTTATTTGCATAATCAGCTCCTGATCGGCTGGTGGGCATAGCTGTGGGTGTGGCTTGTGGGTGTAGTGAAGGTATGGTCAAATTTGCATATTACTCTTCTATTAGGTAGGATATATATATGTATATATATACACACACACAATATTAATGTATATGATTACAAATTATTAAGCATGGGAGGGGTCCCCTCAGCTCAGTCTGCAACCTCTCATTATTCTGGACCATTGGCTCCTAATTGGTCATTTGCCTGCCTGCCTGGTCACCCCTAACTACCCCCCTGCCAGACTGATCATTCCTCAGTGCCTTGTGTGCCAGTCTGATCATCCCTAACTGCCCCCCTGCTGGCCAGGTCACCCCCAACTCCGTTCCCCTCCCCCGCTGGCCTTATTGCCCTTCATTGTCCCCCTTGCCAACCTAATCGCCAACTGCCCTTCCCCCCTGCCATCCTGGTTGCCCCAACCGCATGCCCCCTACCCCAGCCTGGTCACCCCACATAACCTGCTATTCAGTCATTTGTTCATCTCTCACTAAATCCCCTGCCAGCTTGGTAGTAGGCAGCCATCTTGTGAGGGTGTGATAGTCAATTTGCATATTACTTCTTTATTATATAGGAGGCTACTCTTCATATGGAATAATGACATGATTACTTGAAATTTCTGGGTGATTCAGATATTTCAGCTCAGTCTTATGAATATCTGGCTTATTCTTGCTACCTTGTGTACAGGGTAGGGGGCAAAAATAGGTTTACTGTTGTTTGTATGGGAAATAATACACCAATTAATAAATAATAATGCAAGAATAAACTGTTTCATGTACTCACAACTGTAAGCCTAGTTTCCCCCATCTTGTATATACTTGCTTCCTAGAAAGCCTCACCTTTTCACCTGTAGTGAATACCTAGTACTTTAGCATTGTATTCCCAGTATTTAGAGCAGTGTTTGACAAGTGATAGATCTCAGTAAATATGTGTTGAGTGACGAATAAGCAAACAGTTGAATAAAGGAACTCAGAAGATCTGCTTTACAGTCCCAACTCTGCATCTCCATGAGTGATCCAGAGTAGGATACTTCAACTTCTCAGAGTTGAATGTCCTCACCTGGAAGAAAAAGACTGGAGTAGTTCTTGCTAACTCTAAAATAATATTCTATGATGTAGTTGACTCATGAACTATTTGACTAACTTTTAAAACAAAAGCTTCTCTGAGACCTAATCATATTTTGAAAGTGACAATTCCTAATAAAGATGAAAGATCTGAAGTCTGTACAGATCAGAATTTTGTATTCAATTTAGCACCAAAGGAGACATATTATGTTAACAGGACTAAGGCTAATTAAAATCCCCTATGTTAATTAGGAGAAAATCTATGGAGGAAGAGGGATTTTAAGAACCAATAAATGAGGGGAAAGCTAGAGTTAGCAAATGAAGTGCCTAGGTATTTAAGGCACTGTGCAGCCTGGAAGAATGTCTGGAGGTGGATAAGGAACAAGAGAGAATGCTCACTGAGTTTCTACTTAGCTTTAGATTCTATTAGGAAGCTTGTCCCAATGAAAATGTGATAGTTGATTAATGATGGTCATCACCAACAAATGGATTTATTCCTATAAACTACCATTACCTAGCAGACTACCTATGATAGACCCAAATAAATATTTGAGGAGTTAATTGATGAATAAATGCCAGGCACTGTGGCCTTCTAGATTTAAAAGTAATTGAGCTTACAGTGAGGATAAGAAAAGACTGAACAAGGGGCATCTAGAACAAGTAACAGTCTTATAAAGCCCTCTGTAAGGCGTTTTTTAAAATGTATAGCCGGTCACTATTTTATCATATGACAGAGCTTTCATATCATGAATAGACTGGAATCCTTTACCAGTGCAGGTCTGAACTGCTGAGCTTTCTGAGTGGAGGCACATGTCTGTATTAACCAATTCATGACTAGTGCCCCACGTCAAACATGTATAATCCTTGTCTACATGGATACATTAAAGTCCCAAAACAAAGTGCAGCAAACTGCTAATTCAATTATTGTATTTTTAAATATGAAAACTAAAATACACAGAAATGGATGTAGTGTGATGAGATCTAGACATCTGGAGCTTAAGATTTAATGAGATATGTAAGTGAAGATAGCTTCAAACCAGGATTTGGAGCTGGGGAGAAAGGTTGAAAATACATCTAGATTTAGGAGTTATTTGTATAGATATGACAGTTGACAATATCTTAAATAAACAAGCTCCTGAAACTTCATAGTCTTCCAATATCCCACTTATGTCAAAAAAAAATGCAAAACTAACATGATTGGGTACCTGCTCCCTTGTAGCTAGTGCCTGTCTGAACCATAGCTAATCCTATATAATAAAGAGGTGATATGCAAATTAACCCTCACAAGATGGCTGACTATACCAGGCCAGCAAGGGGGGGGGGGGTGTCAGTGAGGGATGACCAAACAACTGAACAGCAGGCTGCATGGGGCGACCAAGCTGGCGGGGGTGGGGGGGCATGAGAGGTGACCAGGCTGGCAGGGGGGCAGTTGGAGGCAATTAGGCTGGGGGGGGGGGGGGGCAGTGAGGGTTGACTAGGCCAGCGGAGTGAGGGCAGTTGGGGCAACCAGGCCAGCATTAAGGGCGGCAGCAGGGGTGACCAGGCTGCCCCCGGGGGGGGGGGGGGAGGGGAGTTGGGGGCAACCCAGCAGGCAGGGAGGGGGCAGTTGGGGGTGACCAGGCCAGCAGCAGGGGGGCAGTGAGAGGTGACCAGGCCAGCAGAGGGGGATGGATAGAGGCAATCAGGCAGGCAGGCAGGTGAGCGATTAGGAGCCAGCAGTCCAGGATTGTGAGAGGGATGTCTGACTGCCGGGGATCAGGCCTAAACTAGCAGTCGGAAATCCCGAGGCGTCCTGGATTTGGAGAGGGTGCAGGTTGGGCTGAGGGGACTCCCCTAGTCTACAGTAATAAAAGAGAAACATGCAAATTGACTATACCTTTGCTATGCCCACAAGCCATACCCACCAGCCAATCAGGAGCAAATTAATCCAACCAAGATGGCAGTTAATTTACATATCCACAGAGTGAAGACTGAAGACAGCTTAGAAGGAAGCCAAGTGCTGCAAAAGGAATCGAAGCTTCGAAAAGCAAGCAAGTGGGGCAGCATAGAAGGGAGGGAAGCTGGCAGGAAGGTGGAGACCATCGCAGGAAGCCCTATTGCAGGAATCTCCCTGCATTGGGCCTCTAGTCCTATATAATAAAAGGCTAATATGCAAATTGACCAAACAGAGGAATGACCAGTCACTATGATGCGCACTGACCACCAGGGGGCAGTCAGTCACTCACTGCAGGAACTGCCCCCTGGTAGTCAGTGGGCTCACACAGCCAGAAGCCAAGCTGATGGCTGACGAGCACAGTGGGGGTAGTGGGAGCCTCTCCCACCTCTGTGGCAGACAGACATCTCTCGAGGACTCCCAGACTGTGAGAGGGTACAGGCTGGGCTGAGGGCCCACTCCCAAGTACATGAATCTCATGGATTGGGTCTACATTAATAAAAGAAAAACATGCAAATTAACTATCACTCCACTACACCAAGCCACACCCACCAGCCAATCAGGAGTGAGTAAGCAAATTAACCCAATCAAGATGGCAGCAGGCCACAGAGCTGGAGAAAGCAGAAGCTTGAGTCGCCCCAGCAATGGAGGAAGCCAAGCTTCCCGCACACTCTGGCCAGCCCTGGCCTCCACTCAAGTCTACAAAGTTTTAATTATAGAAGTTATATAAATCCTAGATACTTGCTTCCAGCTAGCCCAGGCCTCCACGCAAGGAGGCATTGAAAAAAAAAAAAGAGAGAAAGAAAAAAAGGAGGGGCTGGGACCTTGGGTCACAGGGAGTCATCAGGCCAGCAAGGGACTGCAGGGGGCATTGGGGGTAAGCAGGCTGTCATTGGGGGTCAGTTGGAGGTGATCAGGACAGCAGAGGGGAGGGCAGTTTGGAGTGAGCAGGTCTGTACGAGGGCAGTTGGGGGTGAGCAGGTCTGTATGAGGGCAGTTGGGGGTGAGCAGGCCAGCAGGGGGCAGTTTGGGGTGATGAGGCTGGTGGGGGGCATTTGGAGGTGAGCAGGCTGGCGGCAGGGGGGCAATTGGGGGTAAGCAGGCCAGCAAGCAGAGTGGTTAGGGGCAATCAGGCAGGCAGGTGAGCGGCTGGAGTCAGCAGTCCTGGATTGTCAGAGGGATGTCCGAATGCTGGTTTGGGCCCAATCCCTGTAAACTGGCAGAAGGACATCCTTCAAGGGATCCCAGATTGGAGAGGGTGCTGGCCAGGCTAAGGAACAACCCTCCCCTACCATGCACAAATTTAGTGCACTGGGCCTCAGTACTGAATATAAGAGTATATATGTTGCAGAAGTGTAAAAAATTATTACTTTTTAAAAAAAAAGTAATACATAATATAGTCAACTGCCAGCCACATAGAACCTTTTGTCTTCAACCTATTTCTTCCTTTTACTAAGGAAGTAATCTGTAAGATTAAAACAAAAACTTATTTTCAGCATCAATTCAATGAGATGTTGACTAGAATGCTGCACTTCATAATACATATTTACTGAGAATATATGCTTGCTATGTGCCAAGCACTGGACTCAGTAGCTGACAGGCATTGTGTCAGAGTAATTTTCACAACAATGCAGTATCATTTCTATCTTGATCCAACTTTCAAATAGGAAAATAAAAGCTTAGTAACTTTCCAAGGTCAGTATCAAATTTATAACATTATTTTGACTTTATAGAGAATCTACTTTGATATAGGCTTTTGAATAAAAAAGATTATTTCAAATGTCACATAATTTGGGTTAGGCTTGAGAGACAGTGATTTAATAAATTTAATATTTGTAATGTCGAATCTTTTGCTCTACAAAGTCTAGACTTGAATTTTTAAAAATAAGACCTACTTTCCACAGATTATATATTCTGAAGAAATAATATTAGTATTTCTTACTGGAGTGATATAGTCTCACTCTAAAGGAATCCTAATAATAATAAAGTATTAGTATGGAAAGCCCATTCTTTTTTAAAATAATGTTTCTGAAAATGATGCTACTTCTACTTAAAACTCAATATACAACAAACCTGCCCAGAAAACAAGCTGATCTCTCAGATAACAGGTCCGTGCCAGGAACCTCAGTCTCCTAGGGAACATGTCTGTTTTCTGTAGCCTATTCATTCTTGTATAAACTCCAATTTTTATTTACATGTGTGGAAAATTAAATATGCTTAATTAACACGTTAAGCGCCCAGCCTGTTTTGTCTTCCGGATGGAAAATATAGTGTCTGTCACTGGTAACTGACACGTCACTTAATGTGTTAATGGTTTCCGAGTAAATTTGAAAAAAAAAAAAAATATCCCACTAAAGCTTAAACCACAACCTTATCAAAACTAGGACTTTATATAAATATCAAAGCAGCAAAGTAAACATAAAGAATAGAAAATGTACCCAAGCTTCTTTATGAAAATAGACTATTCCATTAATAAGTACAATTATAACAGAGACCTAAAATTTAATAGATTTGGAAAATTATAACTGCAAGGGCAGAAGAAAAGCTGGGAGTATTCTAAGCTCATCAGACACTAATAACTTCAGTGAGCAGCAGAACAATGGCTGCCTCTGATAGTGCCCTGCATTCCTGATGAAGGCTTTTCTGCTTCAAATCATTTATTTACATTCTGAGAATAGAAAGCTGGTAAGAAATGATGTGGCAAGACAGCAAATGTGGCCTTGCTAACACAAGCGCCTTACATAAATTCTCCTCCCCTGGGAATGTGAGCCCCACAGAGGCAGGGATGGTTTTCTTACTGATATCACCCTAATGTCTAGGACAGTACCTGCATCATAGTAGATACTCACTATTTTACGAATGAAGAAAAGATTTTACTTAAAAAGATAATTAGCTTTTATAAAAAGACACAAATTCAAATTCTGTGTTTTTTGGAAAGAAAAGTCCCAAATAGACCAACAACAAATTTTTTAGGGTTAAACATGTATTCATGATTACCTAAATCTAAAAATTATAAGTTGTGTATGGCACAGCTAAATCCTGGGAAACATTTAAGATTGCTCTAACCGATCAGGTATAACATGAGACAATTGTTACAAACCCTCACAAATTGGAAAACACAACCAGTGGCAACTGGCAACATCAAGCATTTGGTAAAAGACTTTACACTGAAGTTACTGGAACACTAAATCATAAGATACATTTAAGGTCACACAGCCACAAGACAACTACTTATTTTTGCCTTCTAAGCACTTTTCAGGAAATAATAAAATCTTCTTATTTAGCATGCTTATCTTAAATTAGAAACCTAACATTTTAAAACCTATAATAATCTTACCCCGATGTTCTCTTGAAAGTTCTTTCCTTTAACAGTGTAACAGTAAACATATAGTCAAATGTAAATGCTCATCATAGTCTATCCTATGAATGTACTAGAGGCCCGGTGCACAAAACCTGTGTGTGAGTGTGTGTATGTGGAGAGGGGAAGGGCACCCTCTCACAATCCAGGACCCCCCGGGAAATGTAGGGCCTGAACTGGCAGTCGGACATCCCTCTCACAATCTGGAACACTGCATGCACCAGTGAGCATACTTTTCACACAGGTGAAAGTCATCTCGCTGTTGTATGGGCAGCTGCATTTTTTTGCCCTGATTATATAACATGACCCTTCGGAGGCAGTAGTACCATTTGCCCCATCTTATGGGGGGAAAAACTGAAGCAGAGAGAACTTAAAAAATTGGCTTTGTCACACAGTTATGTGTCAGAAGCAGGGCTGACCATAAAATGTGCAAGTCAGAGTCTATACATTTTTAAATCTAAGAGACTGTTGCCAATATATAGGGTGAGATCCCTAGGCCTGGCCAGAGATCAAGGCCATCTGTGGGGGAACCTGTGGACAGGGAGATTGGAGGGCCTCTGCTGTCACCTGCCTTGGCTGGTGGCCTGGTGCTGGCCAGCCACCCTCCCTCCCAAATACCGCTGCTGGTCGCCTCCCTCTGGAAGGGGGAGAGAGACGCTCCTGCATTGAGCGTCTGCTCCCTGGTGGTTAGCACATGTCATAGCAATCAGCCATTCTGCCAGTCGTTCTGCTGTTTGGTCGATTTGCACATTAGGGTTTTATTATATAGAATTACAGACAGTCCTCAGGTTACGTCGAACTCGATGTACGTTGTTTCGTGGTTAGGTAA
Source organism: Antrozous pallidus (assembly GCA_027563665.1). NCBI lineage: Eukaryota > Metazoa > Chordata > Mammalia > Chiroptera > Vespertilionidae > Antrozous > Antrozous pallidus. Next base: position 146,421,530 of record CM050508.1, on the reverse strand, counting down.
CCATCTCCCATTTATTTATATAAAAAAAAGTTCTGTCATTTCAATGTATGTACATATGTGCTTTATGTTTTTTTACTTATTTACCACAAGTAAAGGTCAGGAATTATTATCTTTCTTTAAAATTTTTTTTTACTGTTTCACTTTAATTACTGCTATGTATGTGCTCCATGTGAGTGACGTAGGCGCTTATGTAAGTGGGTTCCGACTTACGGCAAAAATTGTGTTATGCTGTGTTGCAGGAACGAATCTCTGACATAACCCATAGTACTGTAAATACTATGGTTTTAAAAATAGTTACTTAAAAATAAAATATTTCTAAGTGTACTCCCATAATATCTAATTTCATTATTCATGACTAGAGGCCTGGTGCATGACATTCATGCATTGTGGGGAGGGAGGAGAGGAAGAAAGGAGGTTCCTCAGTCCAGCCTGTGTCCTCTTGCAGTCTGGTACTCCTTGGGGGATGTCCAACTGCCAGCTTAGGGGAGTGGGGCTAAGCCGGCAGTCGGACATCCCCCAAGGATTACTTAGTGCTGCCACAGAAGCGGGAGAGGCTCCTCCCACCACCGCTGGGCTTGCCAACTGTGAACCTGGCTTTTGGTTGAGTGACGTTCCCCTTGTTGAGTGGTCACTGTGCGTCGTAGCACCAGTTGTTCTACCGTCCAGTCAATTTGCATATTAGGGATTTAATATATAGGATTAGAAAATACTTATAATACTGGGAAGTTTTATAGAAATTAGGATAATCATATCTTGAAGCTGACTTAACCGGAAATGTAGGTCCATCTTAGGACAAAAGCTACCTCAATAGGAGTTTCTGACATTATTACTGCCTTAAAGTGATGCCACCACTACTCCAAATTAAATAAGGTAGGCCCTTGCTGGTTTGGCTCAGTGGACAGAGTGTGGACCTGTGGACTGAAGGGTCCCAAGTTTGATTCCAGCCAAGGGCACGGACCTTGGCTGCAAGCTCCTCCCCATCTCAGGTGGTCAGACATGTGGAGGAGGCAACCAATCAATGTGTTTTTCTCACATCAATACTTCTGTCTTTCCCTCTCTCTAAAAATCAATGGAAAAATATCCTTGGGTGAGGATTAAAAAAAAAAAAGGTGGAATTTTAAATCCCAAATTTTTGGATCTAGGTTGTAACTGTTTGCTGCCTCTTCTTTAGTGGGCAGCAATGAGTTCAAGTAAACAACTCAAATGGGGAAATCTGAAGAAAAGTTTTCTACATAGACAGGGAAAAGTCAAAGCACTTCTCAGGTATTCCTTAAAGTTAACATCACCCACCTTTGACTTTATTAACCTATTATTTCTTCCTTTTGGGGGATAAGGATTAACCCAAAGCCCGACTTTGGTCCCCCCTGGGTTCCTAAAGAAGGAAGATTATAAAGTAAAAGAAAATAAAAGACCTAAGGAAAATGAAGCAGAGAAGTTGAATGCCTAGAATTAGTTCATTTGATCTTCATTTCAGTGTCTTTTTTAGGGGGTTCAGGTTTACCCTCTTTGACTCTGTTAAAATAAGTTATACCAATCTACTGGCATTCTCCTGTGTTCTGGTATCGATGTATCCTGACTTCTTTCTATGCAACTGCATGAAATGGTTTTCCCAACCACTTCCCTGTGGATAATCTTGCATTTCTGTCACATTCCTAGAAAACCCCCCTGGCTTGCGAGGACAAGCTGAGATCTCCATCCCCTTCGCCTCTTTAAGAATTTACAATACATATCTCCAAGTTAAAAATGAATGCTATCTGGGCCCCAAAAGTCTGCCCTATAGTACAAACTTTAAAACAGCATCTTACATTTAAAACAAGAACAACTACCAGGTTGTCAGGCAAAGACTGGAAAACACATTATTTCCATGGCCTAGAGAAGCTGAGATGAGACAACTATCCAAAAAGTAATTTCACTTCATGTATGCACCAAAGTATGAAAAATGAATAACATTTACATGAACTACTTAGATAAAATATGGTGCATGTTAAGAAAGGAACTAAATTTGAAAGAGGAAACACAGATAACAAAAAAATTAACTAACGACTGACCAGAGGTAAATTCTAAGGGAGAAATACAATTATTTTATTTAGACATGATTTATATGAAACCCGCTTTAGGAGTTTACTAAACAAAATGGAAAATATGCACCTTTTGCATCAGTATTTCTCATTAATTATGTTTGATTACCAATTTTAGAAATAACTGATTTTTGCTAGCATGGATGTTGTAACTCTGGATAACTATCTTTGCAGAAGCCACAGAACTTTCTATCCTCTTATCTGGGGCTCCAGATCTTTTAGGGGAAGTAGCAGAGTTAAAGTATGAACTGCATTCTTAGCTATAATGTCTTATAATGTTATGGGTAGACCTTTTGTAAGAATCTATTTATCTGTAGTAGTTAATAGCAGTAGTTATATTAGTAAAAGCATACACTTACCATGTGCTAAATGAATTACTTTAGTCCCTCATGACAATCTTAAAATTATTATCATCCCCATGTTACACATGGGAAAACTAAGGCAAGTGAGGTTACATAACTTACTAACATAATGGGTGGGCAGCAGGCAGAGCTAGGATTTACATATAGCTCTGCATTCTCAGCTTGGACTCTCAAACTTCTAAGCCATACCAGCAAATCAAATTGTAGACAAGGCCAATCTTACCTAGTCTGAATTGCATCTAGCAGTTTTGTTAATTAAACAATGAAAACGGGGGAAAGCATTAGGAATCTTAAATGACCAGTGTTTTGCAATTCAGTAGCCAACACACAGCTGGCACTTAAGCAGATTGCAGGGGCCCTCCAAGATCATATAGTGTAGAGTACTTCATTTAAGAAGGAACAGAGCCCAGTGATGTTGAGAACCTCACCAAATCATTCAGTTTGTCAGAACCTATCTCCCTTCACATTTCTATACAGTGTTCTTTCCACTGCAATGTATGTAGTAATCAACTGGTCATAAGACTTTCTGCATTTCCAAAAACAATTTGAACACTGGAGCTGGAACTGGAACTCTGTTGAAGAGATTATTTCTTGAAATAAGTTAAAATGCAACTTAGAAATGTTTTAGTTGCATATGATGTTATTTTAAAATATTCCAATTTGGGTGATTTTTTAACCAAATTTATCCTATAAGGGACATTATTTAATAAAATTAATCTGAAAGCCATCTTTAAAGCCTAGGTTTTATTAATAGCCATTAATTAGTATAATTATTAGCTACTTAATTATATTGCAGAATTATAAAATAATTAAATAAATGGAGGAAAGCAATATTACCTTACTAAATTTTGCTGCATATTTTCGACCTTCATTAAAATTTGGACGCCAGTCTGAGAGCGAACGTAGGCTTTCAATCTGAAATAAAAATATTACATTAAAAGGGCAATTTTTAATATATTTCAGACTAGTGTCATCGAAGAACATTTATGAATAGCTAACGATTCTTAAAATTTATCTATAGAAGCACAGGAAAAAAGGTTAAATGAATTTTCTAATGAAGGACCTGAATTTTTAAAAAGTACCTTTCTTACTATGGCTGGTTTTGCTCAGTAGTTAATAGTCGATCCACACACCAAAGAGTTGTGGGTTCAATTCTGGGTCAGGGACACATAACCTGGGTTGCAGGTTTGAATCCCAGTCCTAGTTGGGGTGCAGTGTATGCGGAAGTCAATCAATTGAATTGTTATTTTTTTCTACCCCCCCCCACCGCACCTTATACTCTCTCTGAAAAAAAAAAAAAAATCAATGGAAAAAATATCCTGAGGTGAAGATTAACAACAATAAAATTACCTTTTTTCCTTTCGGTATAATTAAAAAACTCAAATTAAAAATAACTATTTCAGTAATTAACCTTGCTATTTAACTTTTTTTTAAATGTATACAATTAAGTGGCAGGTATTTTGTGTTATTGCCAGATATATGAACAATAATAACAACTGGATTCTCAGTAATAAGAATAAAACTCAACTATTATACCTGTCCCAAGACACTGTTTGATATGTGACATGGATCTGACTCAGTCTTGGGCTCTACCTTTTATCAAAAGTAAATGATGAGCTTTAACTGAATCAGACATTTCAGAATCCACTCAGTATAAATTTTAAACACCAAGTTACTCTGGAGCCAAACCAAGCATTCATATCCTAAACAGGTACCATCTGGTAAAAAGAAAGTCAACTGGGTTCCTGCCTAGGGACACTAATAACAAGCATCCTAATAATAGTTCCCTTTTTAGAGCACTACCTACTATGGGCTAAGCCTGTAGTAGGAACTTATATATGATGTTGTTTTTTTTTTAAACTTCATAAGAATCCTATCTAGTAGATTATCATCAATCTCATATTAATAATGGAAAAAAATTAAGGCCCAGAAGTGAAGTAACTTACTCCTGATCACATAGCTAATAAAGAATTGAGCTAGTTATTCTAACCAAACCTTCATTACTGATTCTTTCCACTATGCTATGTTAATTATTTTTGTCCATGCTATATTTTTGGACAGGAGACAGAGTATATCTTACTTAGTTTTATGAAGACTTGGCTGAAACAGGATTTCCTGTCTGTAACAGTTACTTGGAAACTCCTAATGTTCAGTTTTGGGTTCAACCTGAAAGGCATTTTGGTTTTAGGGTTAAGAGTGTAGACACTGACTCCAAACTGCCTGGGTATAAATCCAGTTTCCCTGTGCTTATTAGCTACATGAAGTCACTTAACCTCTTTATGGCTCAGTTTCCCCTTCTGTGAAATGGTAATACCAGTAATCTACCTTAATGGGTTATTGTGAGGATTAAATGAATTAATACATTTATCATTATCTGCGTCAAAGAGTCTGGAAAACAGTAGAGTAAGTATGGACTACTGTTATAACTATCCAAAAGCAGCATCTCTGACTGACAAAGCCTTGAGTAAAAACCAAGAAAATGGAGCAGAAAGTAAACTGGCACTGACACATCACATTCTAATAAAGTCATGACTTCCCATATTAAATATCCATATAACAAATATCTTGACATTTTAAATAATTCAGAAAGTGGTAAGATTTTAAAAACATACCTTTGACGAATTACAGGATCAGACTTTTCTGGGTCAATGTAAGTTGCTAAGATTTCATTAATAGTTTTATTATCCGGTACTCTTTGCAACAAAATAAAAAAAAACACTTATTATTTATAATTTTCTACTAAAGGTGTTAATTTAGAATTTCTAAATCTTATAGTGTTTTTGTTAAATAACTGAATATAATGGCTTGTTAAGCATAAATTACCTACAAAAATAGTTTTAAAAGATTTCTTGGACACACTTAACAAAGTCTTAAAAAACATTATTTTGACCTCTCATTGTTTTGATCCCTATAAGTTAATCACAAAAATATGAAGCCTCTTTTAACACACTCCTATGCTCAAAGATGAAAAGAAAGTCAGGATAAAATATACATTTGAAAGTTGTAGAAATAAAAAACCTGAAAAAAGGTTTCAGATGATGCTAATTTCAGTGCATGTTCAAATTTATTCATTATAAATCATAAGACCAGGTTAAAAATTTGATACTGTTTTCCCTGGAAACAAAGCATTTTAGAATTCCCAACTTTTCTATATGTATTGCTCTAACTCTAAAGCTGTAGAAACAAAGCTAATACACTTCTTTGAACTTAGTAACTAAAAGTTGCAAGGCAACATTTAAAATGTAAAATGCATAAAATGGCAAATATGTAACTTTTCTCAATCATTTACACATGTATACTAATAATAGAGAAATATGCAAATTATCTGTTACAGCACATGTCATGACTGGATAAGCAGGCTGCATCCCTGTCCTCTGCTCAGGCAGCTGCAAGGCCTGGGGTAATATAGAATATGATAAGAAGGGATAAGAAAGGAGAAGGAGAGAAAGTTCAGGCCTGCATGCAGACAGGCTGAGAGGAGAAACAGAAATACACAAAGGGAACAAGAAAAAGATGCAGGAATGGAAAAGGAAAGAAAATGCAGGGCAGCACACGGGCAAGGGGTGGGGAGAAGCAGGTGCACCCAGCGAGAGGCAGGGCAGGAGCCCCGCCCAGGGAGGAGGACAGTGGACCCTGGTCCGGGCTGTTGGTGGGGAAGTACCCATGGGTCCGGGACGGAATGGTGGACGGTCCAAGCATTCTGGGTGGAGGCGTTCCTGCTTCACAGCAGCAGCAGCGGCAGTGCCCAGGCTGGGAATGGTAGCAGGATGGCGGCGGGGAGGGTGGGGAAGGGGAGATGGCGAATACCTGGTCGGGGCTGAGCCCTAGGCTGGGGGTTAATGCCCCCATGAATGGAAGCTTTCACAAGGGAGGAAAGAGGGAAGAACTTTATAAAGGAATCAGTAGTGAGCAGAGTAAAAGAAAGAAAGAGGATATATGAGTGAACTATAGGAGCTATAATGAAAATTATGTATAGTTGTGTACTGGGGACAGATTTTGAAAGTAGGAGTCAGAAATGAAAAAAGATAAATGATAATGAATAATTAGGCAGGTAGATAGCTGATATCAAAACAATGGAAGCAGAGAAGAATATATGGGAAAGGTAGAATGAGAGAGAAAGAGGGAGGGAAGGCAAGTTTTAAAGGGGAGCCGGTAGAGCTTAAACGGAGAATGGGAAGAAGGAAGAAATGGGGGAGGGAGCAAAACAGGTCTGAGGAAGGAAGTGAAGAAAAAAAAATTAAGGTGGAAAGGAAGGAAAAGGGGAGGCAGGGCAGGGTAAAGATAAAGGAAAGAAGGAATGTGGAGAAGGAGGGTAGGAGAAAGATGGGAAGAAGGATGATGAAACAGAAGTAGGAAATGAGGAAAGAAAAATTTATAAATGGTGAGTCAGTAGCAAAAAGTATTACATAAAGGAGAGAGAAAAATTGTGTGAGAGGAAGAAGCCAATAAGGAAGTAAAATACAATTGTGTATGAAGAGGATACGATTAAAAAAAAAAAAGTCAATAGGGACAACCAGGCCAACAGGGGAGGGTGGTTAGGGATGACCAGGCCGGCAGGGGAGGGCAGTTAGAGGGATCAGGCAGGCAGGCAGAATGGTTACGGCAGGCAGGCAGGTGAGCAGTTAGAACCCAGAGTTCCCAGACATCCCCTGAGAGCTCCCAGATTGGAAAGGGTGCAGGTTGGGCTGAGGGCCACACCCCCTCCCTGTGCATGAATTTTGTGTACCGGGTCTCCAGTGTTCTTATATACTATTATGATAAATAGCCCTATCTGAAAAATTTAAGTCTTTTCACTGTCTCTCATTTGGTATGTACCTTCAAATAAAGTTTTTCAACTAAAATCTATGACAATAACATGAAGGGGCACTATCCTATCTAATAAAGACAGAATATGCAAATTGACCATTATCCCGTGACAAAGATGTGGTGGCTGGGCCAGGATGCTTGCAGTCCACCTCACCCGACCTGCTCTGGGCCTCTGGGTAGCGCACACGTGATGGCGCAAAGCAGCCGGGGCGGGGTGGGATGCCTGCTATGAGGGGGACGCAATGGGTGAAGGGAGCTACAGGAGGGTGGCAGGGCTGGAACAAAGAGAGAAGGCGGAGGCCAGAGTGAAACTTGGGTCTTGAGTGTTGGAGGGAAGCCAGTGCCAGCAGCCAGGGGAAGAAAGACCTATTCTTACACGAATCTTTGGGCATTGGGCCTCTAGTCTATTATCTTACCTAATAATACACAAACATGTAAATTAACTGTACCTCCGCTATGCCCACAGCCAATTAGAGTATGCAAATTTACCCAACAAAGATGGCAGTTATTTTGCATAAATAGGCATCCAGGTCACTATGAGGTAAGGCAGGGCTGGAGCCAGTGATGGATCAATGGCAGGGCCCTGGGGGTCCCCTGCCCAAGGCTGAAAGCCTCGGCTTTCAACCTGGTTAGGCCAGGGCTGGGGCGGAGCCTGCGATCAATTGATCGCAGGGAGCTGAGGGTCCCCTGGCCGAGGTCCCCTGCCCAAGGCCAAAAGCCTCTGTAAGCCATCAGTAGGACATCCCCTGAGGGCTTCCAGTATGTGAGAGGGGACAGGTTGGGCTGAGGGAGCACCCACCCCCAGTGCACGAATTTCGTGCACCTGGCCCCTAATATTTAGATATATGCTAAATATGTTAATTAAAAAGCAACTTTCAAATTTCATAACCCAAGGAATTAAACTGTATACAACCATTAAAACTTTTAAATGACAGTTGAGAATGTTTACAATATGGAAAAAAGGATAAAAACTACTTATGTAACATATCTAAAATAATGTATTTGCTGCAGATACACATTACTAATAGTAGTATAGTAATCCCTGCTGATGTTTGCATTTCACTGTATCAATACACCACAACTTAGTTATCCATTCTACCACTAACACACATTTATTAACATCACATTTAAGTTAACAAGTTCTTAATAGATAGTGGTGATACTATACCTTTTTTCTATGTACACAGCTTGACTCTGAGGAAACTGGAGCTTCACATGCCAACAGAACTGCTGTTTTCTAAGAGAGAAAATAATTATGTGCGGCTCAAGATAGTCAATAAAATTATGTATGAACACAAATCAAACTTTCTAAATTTTTGTTTTCAGAGAATAATTATAAAAGTATTCTTAGATTTTAATGTGTATTTTGTACTGAGTTATTACTCTTTTCTAGGATTTTTAGAAGCTATGTTTTTCCAGCAATATACTTGCAAGAGTTTTTAAGGAGAGAAAAAAAAAGTGAAACAGTTCTAAATTCCAAGGACTTCACATTCCCGAATTAAAAGGCAATTTCTCATAATTCAGGGGCATGTGAGATCAGTGTGCTACTACTTAAAGTTTACAAATAAAATTTTCTCATTGCTAAATACAATGAGCTGATGTCTCTGCTTGACTAGTCTGGAAATTAGGTGAATGAAGTATTGTCTGGGTGAGACCGGCTGGCTGCAGATACACTTAGGAGCCATGAGTATGTGCATTCAGTAGCAGAACAGCAGACAAGTTGGTTGCTAAGGAGAATGCACTCTAGGCTAGAGTTCCTGTGCTTTCAAGTCTAAACTTTGATACGGGATTGATGGTAATAACTGTCTGATTTTAGAAAAATGACTATATGTTCTATTTAACATATCTAAATTTGGTGACACTAGACACCATTCCTTTAAAAAAATATTTGATGCTACTCAAAACATTAATCCATCACAAAAATTTAAGTATTTCCACTACATGACGGCTTTACACATTTTTTTCCTTGCTTAGAAGAAATTTCTAACAACCCACTTGCCAGTTAATAGCCAGCAGCATGCCAAAGAAATGGTCAGCATCTTCTACAAATCTATGCCTTAGCCACATGGCCCCAAATCTAAAATATTTTTTTGCTTAATACAATTTAGTAGAGTATCTCCCACCAAAAATGTATATAATTTAGTTCAGGGGTAAGGAACCTTTTTTTCTGCTAAGGGCCATTTGGATATTTATAACATCATTCATAGGCCATACAAAATTATCAACTTAAAAATGAGCCTGCTATAATTGGTTAAACATTTAATTAAGTCAACCCTAATGCTCTGTCAGGGCCAGACCAAATGATTTTGTGGTCCTTATATAGCACACAGGCTGGAGGTTCCCCACCCTTGATTTGTCAAACTGTTTCAAAAGACAATGACTATAAAATCAAGTAAAAATCCTTCTACTAGGGTAATTTATCACAGATCTGTTTATGGAAGTTTTCTTTAATAAAAGGACAGATTTTGGCACTAGCTAGAAAAAAGTATGCTTATTATGCTTATGTCGATAGTGCCATTTATCAGATAACAATCATATTTAATATTGTTTTGATAGAACAAAGTTGTATAGCACCCTTTACTAATTTAAAGGCTGGATGTCTAATATCTTAGAGGAAAAATAACTATAAATTCTGAATCCAGATAGAGTGGTTACTGGTTTCAAATAAATAATTCTTCCCAAAGAGAATACCTTGCAATGTTTGTTACCTGTGAAACTGGCATAGTACAATATTACCATCAAGACGCTGAGAGTTACATTTCTCTCATCGTAAGAAATAAACTGGTATTTTAATCTTAATGTGTAAGAGTTTCTTTCTAAACATATTTGCTGTTCTATGTTCAGCTACAGGGGGGAAATCTTACAGAATTATAAATCATAATCATCCCAAGTATTACTTGAGTAATTTCAAGAACCATTTACCTTTCTTAACATTCAGTAGACCCTAAATACCTTCAGAAAGTACTTAACATTCCAAAAACAAGAGAACCCGTGGAAATAATTTTGTTTGCTATAGTTAACTATTTGTGGCTATAAAGAAATAAGTCATTACTGTGTAATTATATCTACACTAGAGACCTACTGCACAAATTAGTGCATGGGTGGGGTTCCTTGGGCTGAACTGTGATCAGGGCCAACTGGGGTGGTCTGGCCCAGTCCCACTTGGGACTGGCTGTGGAAAAGGATCATGGGAGGTTGGCTGTGGGAGCACACTGACCACCAGGGGGTAGCTCCTGCATTGAGCATTTATCTATCTCCTGGTGGTAAGTGTGCATCATGTTGACTGGTCGTAATGGTCGCTTAGGCTTTTATATATATAGACTAGAGGCCCAGTGCACTAAACTCGTGCACTCAGGGGGAAAGGGGTCCTTCAGCCCGGCCTGCACCCTCTCACAATCCGGGAGCCTCGTGATTGTCCTGCAGAGGGAGGCCCCGCCCACCACTGCCAACTGGGTAGCCTGGGCCTCCCTCTTTGAGGCAATCCCGGAGCCCCCTGGCCAATGACCTGGGCCTCCCTCTGCGGTGTGATCGTGGGCGCCCCCGACCAATTGCATTGCACCAGCCTTGGTGGTGGCAGTCAGTGCTGGGTCGCCAAGGCGCATGCGACCCAGGAGGGACTGAGAAGTCAGCAGTTCAGCCTGTTTGCCAGTCCCACCCACCGAGCCTGCTGCACACGCAGCCTGGCATTTGGTCATCCGTTTGGTCATTTTGGACGTTATAAACTCTGGCTGTTTATGTATTAGGATTGCTAATTATGACTAGCAATTATGACTAGAGGTTATTGATATGGCTTATGATTCTTTGTATTGTTGCTTAATCCAATTTCCTCCTTATCATCAGAGGTAACTATCTTGAGGTTGGGTGTGTATCTTGTCATATTTGGTTTTATATCCATATCTATCTGTAAACAGTGTAATATTTTATGTAACATTAACATTTATTTTAATGTTATCATACTCTAAATATCCCATGCCTTGTTTTCATTTATATTATGGATTTAGAAGTTTATTTATGAAAAATATACATTAGTTCATTGATTTTAACTGTTTGTAAAGTATTCCATTGTGTGAAGAATGTCAAATCTATTTATCCATTCTCTACTGATGGACATGACTACTTCCAATTTATTACCACTTGTTTTTTCAAATCAAATCATAATAAAGAAAAAAATAAAGGAATATCCCCAGGGATCAGGCTATCATTTATCTCAACTGATATACAGAACTAAATGTTAATTTTTTTAGTCTATGGTAATACTATAACAGGCATTTAAGAGCAGTAATTCAGAACCCAGTGTGTGTGTGTGTGTGTGTGTGTGTGTGTGTGTGTGTGTGTGTTTTGGGGAGGGGGATATTAATTCAGAGTAAAAGATTTAAGTGAAGAAATGGGCAAAGAGAGGTTAAAGAGTGTTACATAGGAATTCCTAAAATGAGCAAGTTAATTATCTCTAAACTAGTTTCCAATTCTTTGGTGTTTCTGAAATTGATGTAATCTGACATGACCTCAAATCTCTTCCTAAGTCTCAAAAAATTAATTTTGTTTCCCATATTTCATTATTATATATTATAATATAACATATAAAAATACACATAATGAAAATTCTAAAACTATGAATAATGTCTTTTTGTAAAAAAATGTAAGGTTTACTCTGTAAAAAAATTAAGGTTAATACTTCAGTATCTTTGGGCATATGTGAAATTGTTTTCTATATTTTGCATTATTTTGTAAAGACAGATTCTAAAAAGAAGAATAATTAGAATAGAGCGTGGTTTTTTCAGCCTCAGCAGTGCTGACATTTTGGACCAGATAATTCTTCTTGTGGAGGTGGGCAGTACACACGATGTTTAGGAGCATCCCAGGTCTCTACCCCTGAGATGTCACTGTCAATATCCTTTCTCCCAGCTGTGACACATAAAAACGCTCCCAAATATTGCAAATGTCCTCTGGGAGGCAAAATCATCACCGTTTGAAAACCACAGAGACAGAAGTTTAAACATTTACTATTACTCCTAATGCATTAGAACGATTCTTTCCTAAATTTGGCAAAATGTCTGCGACTATGATAATGTCATTGTGTCCTTGCAATATTTACCAATATTCTCAATAATAAAAATTCTGAAGAGAGGGGTGGAAAAAAGTGAATGAATTAAGAAAAAAACACCACAAAAAAAATCTCAAACCTCATAGACAACATTATGTTCATTACAACAGGGAAATGGGTGAGGGAGGCAGGATTGGATAAAGGGGAATAAATAGTGACGGAAAGAGACATGACTTGGGTTGGTGAACACAATACAGATGATGTATTATAGAATTGTAAATTATATAGGTTTAATTGCAATATAATTTAAATCTATATAATTGTATTAACGAATGTAATCCCAATCAATTAAAAAATAATACTGTACTCCAAGGCATATGTTTAGAGTTTGATGATTACTGGTGAAGTAATTGTGGCCGTTATTAAACCTAATATTGCCTTCTGGACAACCTGACAAAGTAACAGACACATTGAGTCTCATGAAACTGAAGTAACCATTCATGCATAGCAAGCTTTTTCTCTTCCTCCTCACATATCAAAACACACACACACATCATGCATTCTCAACGGGGATAGCAAACTGGTTCCTGGGAGGCTAAAAATAATCCTAGATATTATAATTGTTTGTGGGCTCCCAAAGTGCCACTGTTCATTAACAGATACACAGTATAACTGCGGTAACAAAACACCATGCAGGGCACTTAGAGGGTAAATATCTAAAAAGGCCCTTTGGGAGGCAATAGTAATTAAAAAAAAAAAGGTTGAGAAACACTTAGATGATACATGTATTATATGAGGGAAATAAATATTATTTATATATATACTTGGTTTAAGAGAGAAGAAAGCCACTCCTCCAAGGTCCTTATTCAGCTTAAAAGTGACAGTATAATCTACTCTACTATTAGGAACTTACCAGAACTGAAAATTCAACAAGAAACCATGTGGGTTTTTTTTTTTAATTAAAAAACAAACCATTTTTCTGTATTAATTCAAAAGAATTTCAATTATATTTTAGTTTTAAAATTTGCCTTAATACTTTAAAATCCTACTAGCAATCCCATACCACCATCCTCCTTCCTAATCCATCACCATATTTTGATAAATGAACCCATCCCCATCTCCAGAGGTATCCACTTACTGGTTGGCTTAAGAAAATCACTCTTATATTCTCCTGCAGAAAATGGCTCAGGACTGGGCAGATGGCCTAAGTCAATGGTCGGCAAACTGCGGCTCTCAAGCTACATGTGACTCGTAAGCCGCAGTTTGCCACTCTGTTAACTAATGAGTTTGCCGACCACTGACCTAGACTCTTGATTCCAATAATTACAGGGTGTTGTTCCTTGTGATTAAGCCCTAGGTGGTCCGATCATAATGGATTTTAGGTTTCTTGTTCAATATGCTGGGAGAGAAGAACTCTTGGGTATTTACTGTAATCCAAACTGTTACTTCGAGCATCCTATGACCATAACAATACAGCTGACACCACAGAGGAGACTGTGAAGAATCAGCAATAAACTGGGTCCCTGATAATTTACTTGAGTCGCAATATCTATTAAACCTGAAGTCTATCTTACTTCTGGACATTCAATTATGAGAGCCAATAATATGCACTTTTTATAGCTCAAACCAGTCTGAATTAGGTATTTTATTTCACACAACAGAAAGGATCCTGATACAAGGGATTAAAGTGTTCTTCTTTCTAGATTTCATCTTTCATTTCTAAGCAACAGAAAAAGAAGATAGACTAATTTATAAATTGCCAACTATTATAAAACTTGGAAGCAGCAAATAACACATGAAGGAATTTCAGGATAAAATGTGTATCAGCTATAAAATCACATGTATGCACGAGAGAGTGGGAGGAAAGGAGGGGAGACACACACACACAGACTGGTTGCCTCCCGCATCACCCCCTCGCCTCCCTGCTATGGGGCCAGGGATCAAATCTACAAACCAGATACATGCCTTGACCAAGAATTTAACCCAAGACCCTTCGGTGCAGGGACCAACACTCTAACCACTTAACCACAGTATATTTTAATTTAAAGCAGAAAGAAAATCTACCAGATTTTGAAACCTTCAAGAAAAAACATACAAAATAATCTATGTAATCCTTTACTCACAAGTATTTTATCTTTTTTAATTTATTTCAAGATCAAAATTAAAAAAAAAACTAGTCCTCATAAAATAATCCACCTATTTTCTTAGAGCTGGTATCATAATAAGTATTTTTGGAAGACTGAATACAAATGATCTGTGTAGTTATTTAGCATGGATTAAAATTACTGAAATTGAGGAGAATGAAAACCAAAATTTTATGTCTCACCATCATTATAAAAATACTTTGAAAAGTTCCAATTATAAATTACATTTTGCTTTTAAAAATATTAGTTTCACCACTAAATAATAATAATAGGAAACAGGTTAAGTATGTGGTATTGGCTTTAGTAGACTGTATATTAAGAAAATGGATGTAGTAGGAGAAGACCAAAATGAAAAAGAACATTTTGCTTCAAATAACTAATAAATACTTGAGCACTTAACAAAGCAAAGCAGTTCTCAACTGGAATTGGTACCAACCTGGGATGTGTGGGCATTTGGAAATGGCTGGATAGTTTTGACTGTTCCAACACTGGGGAATACTTTAGACATTTATTTAGTGGGTAGGGACCAGAAATGCTAATATTCCTGTACTGCAAAAGGAAAGTCCCACACAACAAAAAATTGCCAGTAGAGCCCTTACTGAGAAACACTAGAACGCAGAAGGGAGAGGAGATATATGCATACCAAAATCTGAATACCAGCACTAAATACTGGCATCTGTTTCATATTAACTGTGAAGAAAATATGTACTATAGGAATTCTGGCAAAGGAGAAATAATGGAGAAGATGAGCTACTTTCACAGATGGCTAAGAAATAGGAAAGGGGAAGACATTCTAGTATTAAGAACAGTGACCAGCCTGGGTACATTTAGTTGAATCCATTAGGGAAGTAGGTGGGGACTATGAAGATCCATATTTATTATGGATCCTCAAAGAATAGGAAACTTTTCTAATCAGAGTATTACTGTAACTAAACTCTCTGGCATGGCATATAAGGTCCCAAAAGGCCCAGCCCCATTCCCTACCACTTAAACAATTCCCACTCAAGTTTCTAGACACACCAAACTACTTACATTGTCTTACATTTTCTACTTTATATTTTACATCTGTTATTCTTACAATATCATCCTTCCTTTCTGTCTGGATAAAAACCTTGACTCAAAAGCTCCACATGTCCTTCAAATATCTGCTTGAATTCTATTTTCTCTGGGGGGAAGGGGGAATGAGGAAGTTTCAGTCCCCAGCTCTGGATGAATAGCACTTCTCTGAGGCAGGGCAGTGAGCCTCCTTTATGCTCCCACAGCACTCCAGGAGTACCCCTCAGAGCAGTGGTCAGCAAACTGTGGTTCGCAAGCCACGGTTTGCCGCTCTGTTGACTAATGAGTTTGCCGACCAGTGCCATATACTACCTTTTACCTCTTTGCACACAATATGCCACAATTGCCTAATCCTCACAGCTTCCAACTACAGCTTCCAGTCTAGTTTAGTGGGTGGCAAATTCATCAGTCAACAGAGCAGCGAGAAGCCGCATGTGGCTTGCGAGCTGCAGTTTGATGACCACTGCCTTGGAGGATTTACTATGTCAGAGAAGTGACTACATGATGTGTGTTTGCTGACTTGACTTGTCTTCCACTGAATGACCTACTTGAGAAAAAGGACAGCGACTTACTGGCACATAAATGGTTTTCAGGTAGAAATAAACAGCAAATCCATCTGGTACTTAAAATTAAAGACAATTTTTTAGACCACTTTTAGAGTTACAGCAAAATCAAAAGGAAGATACAGAGATTTCCCATATAGCCTCTGTCCTCACAAATGCATATCCTCATCTAGTGCTTTTGAAAAATAAGGATGTATAAGCTCTACTCTTGGCTCAATGAATTAGTAATTCTGTTGGTCAGTACAGGTTTACCTGCATTTTGAAATTATGATAGGCATTCTAGATTGAAAACTGGCATTACTGTCCCCATCTTACTAAAATGGCAACAGGTACAGAGAAGTAACTTGCCAAGAAAACTCCTTACATATAAAGATTACATTTTTGTCATGTTTAATACAAAATTAACATTCAATAATTAACTATATTATCATTCTTCTTTTAAAAAGCAAATACACCAAGGATGAGTTATGTTATTTTGCTTAATGAGAAATACTTGAAACATTCTATTTCCAACTTTCTGAAAGTTAGCAATTTCAAGTGGGATCAGGGATAAGAAATGGTAGTTAATTTTAGGCCAGGCAATGGGGTACAACACCTGAAAGCTTCAGATAACCCAAGGCCAGGAGATGAGATGACAAATTTCACTTACTGGCCATTCTGCCTATGGTCAGTGAGGTATTTCTGTGCTCATGACTCCTGTGGGCACAGAAGCATTAAAGCATTAAATTCTGAGCAGAAGACCATCACCCTACCTGGCAGCAGTGTATATGAGTGACTGAGGTGAAGAGCTGCTGAAGGTAGGGAGAGTACTTAGAATTCCCCAATAGTCCAAGGAGAGACAAGCTGGGCTTGCATGGGAAAATATAGCAGATAACGAAAGGAACACATTCCAGAGGCATATCATGAAGGAGCAGACTTGGTTGACTAGGGAAGGACTCCCCTAAGTGAACCAGTTTGGAACCCCAAGCTGATCCTGAGAGTTTGGTTTTCCATTTCATTTTCATGAAAGCTGGTTAACTGCTGTTGTGGAAAGGTACATTCTCTATGAATCTACATCATAGGAACTTCCTATGTCTACATGGCCTGAATAAGAAAATGCATAATTGGGGAATCATTAGGTTTCTATTCTTTCACACTGTTCTTCTAAGTCTCTGCAGACGCTCTGAAATTATTCCATCAAGTTCTATCAAAGCTGTTATGGCAGAGAAACAGAAGAGCTAAACATTTTCAATCAGTTACCAAGTTTGTACTAAGCACCTATTATGTAATCCTTCAAAGATCATTGCAAAATCCACTGTTCCCCCTCATGACCTCAACTACTAAACCCATCATTTCATTTTCTGTTGCTCTCTCTTTTCTAGTCAGTTTGCAGAAAAGTACAAAACTATATAACTTATAAGACCCCATACTAAAAAAAAAAGGACTATGCATTACCAAACAATTGTTCAGGACAAAAAGTTCTACTGCCTCTTGCAGAAGTAGATGGGTATATAAACTCAATATAACTAGAATGTTGTAATTTTATCCAAAGAACAAAAACTAATTTTTAAAATTCATAATAGGTTATTATTTTTTTACAAGAGAGACATCTAGTGGTTAGTTTCTAAAACAGGACTGGAGCTCAAATATTAATTCACACGTTTGTTTAATAATGGGCACATTTCTATTATTTTCATATGTAAATCGAAGAGAGATTCATACACAGAGAGCTAAAGATCCCTGGGCCAAAAGGAAGCTAAAATCTCAGTTCTAAGCTGACAGTGCTAAATGATTGGTAAGGAGGACTGGACTCTTAGAACTGAGGTGAGTTGGAGACAAAGTGGGAATTTGAGAAGAAGGTCAAAAGTTGGGTCCATTTCTGGGGAATGGGTGGTTAGCCCACACATGAGTCCAAACCGGGAGTTATGCTAAAGATATTACTGGGGAAGGGTTTCAGTGCAAATCTTTTTTCCAAGTGACAAGCTGAAGTACATTCTCCACCTCACTGCTAACTCTTTCAGACCCCCAAAGCCAGGGAAATAAAAGTAGGAACTTATGTAACCAAATGAGACATGTTATTCAAGCACAATCATATAGTTTCCAGGTTTGATACCCATGGCTTCCTGTAGCAAAACACTAAAAAACAATTAAAAAAGAGTCAGCCACGGGTAACATATGGAATTTCATGTAGTATCAGAGTACTTTTCAAAGATTATATTTATAAGTCAAAATGTATAATGGTCCTGCCCACAGCTATCAATGTCTCTTTAAATTACTATTTTATTCAATTTATTTTTAAATATATTTTTATTGATTTCAGAGACAAAGGGAGAGGGAGAGAGAGAAATATCAATGATGATAAAGAATCATTGACTGGCTGCGTCCTGTCTACCCCCTACTTGGAATTGAGCCTGTAACCTGGGCATGTGCCTGACCCAGAATCAAACCATGACCTCCTGGTTCACAGGTCGACACTCAACCCACAGTGGCTGGGCTAAATTATTATTTTTTTAAAAATTCACTTACTCATTCTTAAAATATCCTTTATATGCACCTAGTCTAAACATTCAAAAAGATATAAAAGGGTACAAAATTCTCATCCCTGTCTATCTCTATTCAATTTCCTCCCCTTAAGATAATCACTGTTACCTGTTTATAATATAAGCACATATGTAAAAAAAAAAAACCCCAAAAAACAAAAAAACAAAAACAACCCTTTATTTTCATACAATGGTAGCACATACAATGAATATGGTCCTGCAGCTATCTTTTTTCACTTAATATTTCTGGCAGTTAATACACATTAGCACATTTAGAGCCGTTCCATTCTTTTTCCAGTATACTATAATTTATTTAGGCAGTCCACTATTGATGAATATTTAGATTCATACTGCTGCTTTGCTATTACACACATTATTGTACTGAGGTGATACATGCATATGTATCTTCATTTTCCATATATATGGTTGTATCTATCCGACAGATTCCAAGTAGACTTGCAGGATGAACAGTAATTATCATGCCTTCTGGATCAACACCTTTCCCACTAATGACCTTACCTTTGTACTGGGGCCAGTGTTTATTCTAAACAATTAAGGCAGCATAGTAGAGAAGATAATCTGAAAACCCTCCCAATAGTATATAGTAAGAAACCTTGGAGAGAAATAGAACAAACATAATGAGCTCATCATAAAGTAAGAAAAATCTTAGGGCCAAAAGGAAGCAGAACTGAAAACCATAGAAGAATGCTTAAGATACACATGGCGTTTGCCAATCTGGATAACCAACAAGCTTGTGTTTCAACTGCTACTGGGTAACATGAGGCAAGACCCTGGGCCACATAAACTGGAGACCTCAAACTGAGATGACCACATTAAATCAGTAAAGGGCGAACCAGAAGAACACTGCCCACTAACAAAGGGAGACAACAAGAAACTTGTCCACCTCAGTTTGGACTCTAGGGAGAGAATAAGGCAGATGGGGTGGGGGAGAATAGTTTCAATTGAGAATGCCTAATTATAGGTTTCTCAAACGGGTTTGAGGTTCAACTAATTACTAGTAGTACAGTCTGAGAAACTTCAAAATCAGAAATAAAAGAGGGTCCTACGTTTGTGCCACAAAGTATCTGACATAAGCAAATGCAGACTACCTTCTATATAAACTTGAGTTCATAATTACATTAAAAAAAAACCACACACACAATGAAACAAGCCATTATAACCAAGAATTTATAGAAACAGCAGGTAAATAGCAACAACTTTCCAAGCACTTTAGATAATGGAATTAACTTACAAAGATAGTGTTTTAAATTAGTGAACAAAGGGAAGCTTAAAACAAGAGAAAGGAATATGATTCTATCTAAAAGACCAAATAGATTTGGGAAAGAAACAGAACTTTTAGAAACAAAAAACATAACTGAAACAAATAAAACAACATGGGCAAATGACTAGATTAATTAGACACAGCTGAGGAGATAAATAACTTGGATAATATAACTGAATAAATTACCAAGAATGTAACAAAGACAAATAAGAGATTAAGACAATTCATTTGAATTTTCCAGAACTGCTATATAAATCCCAAGGAAGATAAATAAAAAAGAAATCATATGAAGACACAAATCATACTGAAACTACAAAATTTCAAAGACAAAGATCTTAAAAGCAAATAAAACACCTTTCTGGGGTGATAGCCCTATACTAATAGATTATATGCATTTGTCAAAACCCAACTAATGTACACTTATGATTTGTGCATTTTACTGCATGTGAATTTTACATCAATAAAAAAAGTGAGCTTCCTATCTTTCAGACGATTGTTTAAACTATAGAGTATTTTTTTCCACTGAATTACCATGAATGTCAGTCCATGACAGTACTTCTACATCCAATTGTTTTTATTTAATGGCTACACAGAATTCCAATGCACGGAGTTATCCTTATTAATTTAACTCGCTCTCATATTAATTGATACTTGAGTTTTTACACTATTAAAAACAATGCTGTGACAGATATACGTGTACGTATTATCTCTAATGAACTACACTAATATATTTGTGGGCTAAACTCCCTGAGTAGGCATATACAACATTTTGACAAATATTACTAAGTTATCTTTCATACTACTTATTAATTTATACTCTCAAAAATAGTGGAAGAGGAAAAAGCCTGGCTAACACATAACTTCATTATACATTATTAATATAGTAGAGACCCAGTGCACGGATTTGTGTACAGTTGGGGTACCTCAGCCTGGACTGTGGAGATTGGGCTTAAACCAGTTCTCGGACATCCCCTGAGGGGTCCTGGATTGTGAGAGGGCACAGGCCAGGCTGAGGGACCCCACTGGCGCATGATTGGGCCAGAGAGGGACTGCAGGAGGACTCCAGGACATGTCTGGCCTGTCTCACCTAGTCCCGATGGGCCGGACCTCAGCAGCAAGCTAACCGACCAGTTGGGAGTGTTTGGACCCTGGTGATCAGTGTGCATCATAGTGACTGATCTAACAGTTGAACAGTCAGATACTTAGCATATTAGGCTTTTATTATATAGGATGCTTACAGCCACGTGTGTGTGTGTGTGTGTGTGTGTGTGTGTGTGTGTGTGTGTGTGTGTATCTCCTTAGCGCTGCTGTGGAGGTGGGACAGGTGCCTGCCACCACCGCTGCACTTGCCAGCCTTGAACCCTATGGGAGTGCACTGACCACCAGGGAGCAGCTCCTGCGTTGAGCATCTGCCCTCTGATGGTCAGTGTGCATCATAGCGAGCGGTCGTTTCACGGTTCGGTCGATTTGCATTATTAGCCTTTTATGCCTGTCAGATCAACTTGAAACCTGCTCTCCCAACATTGCTCAAAGGTCCCAGATTATGAGATGGTGCAGGCCAGGCCAAGGGACCCCACCAGTGTACAATTGGGGCTGGGAAGGGACCCGGGAGGTTGGCCAGCTGGTGAGGGACTGTGGAAGGGCTCCAGGGCATGTCTTGTTCATCCTGATCAGACGAACAAACTCCAGGAGCAAGCTAACCTACCAGTTGGAGCCTCTACCCCTGGGTGGTCAGTGCACCTTAAGTGACTGGTCAACTGGTTGACTGTCTGCCCTTTGGTGGTCAGTGCATGTCAAAGCAAGTGGTTGAGCGGCCTTAGCATATCACATTTTGATTGGATGACCAGGCACTAGCATATTAGGCTTTTATTATATAGAACTAGAGGCCAGGTGCATGAAATTCATGCACAGGGGTGTGTCCCTCAGCCCACTTGCACCCTCTCCAATCTGGGACCCTTTGTGGGATATCCAGGACTGCTGGCTCCCAACTGCTCACCTGCCTGCCTGCCTGATTGCCCCTAACTGCTTCTGCCTGCCAGCCTGATCGTCCCCAACTGCCCTCCCCTGACAGGCTGGTCACCCCCAAATGCCCTCCCCTGCATATTCCTTTTTTATTAGATAGGGTTTTTTCTGTAACATACTGGACAGCCCTAACTGGTTTGGCTCAGTAGATAGAGTGACGGCCTGCAGACTCAAGGGTCCAAGGTTCAATACCAGTCAAAGCCATGTACCTTAGTTGGGGGTACATACCCAGTGGGGAGTGTGCAAAAGGCAGCTGACAGATATTTCTCTCATAGATGTTTCTAACTCTCTATCCCTTCCCCTTCCTCTCTGAAAAAAAAAATCAATAAACTATATATAAAAAAAGAAACATTTAAGATTCCTCAGTATCTGCCTGACTAGTGTGACTCAATGGCTGAGACCCCAGGCTGAGACTGGAAGGAGGTTGCTCTGTAGGGCCGTGGGCCCTTCCCAGGCCAAGACCCCAGGCTGGCGCTGGGAGGGGATCACTCTGTGGGGAGTGAATTTGTTTTTTGTTTTTTATAAAGAGTCAGGAGGGCCTCTGGGCAGCATTCTGCCAGGCCACTTACTCTGCCGGGACTCTGGCGGGGCTTACAGGCCTGGGCGCTGCCATCTTGTGGGTATGGGGGCCACCATTTTTTCGTGGTGTGATGGTGAATTTGCTCTTTTATTCGATAGGATTATTGATTCAGAGAGGAAGGGAGAGGGAGATAGAAACATCAATGGTGAGAGAGAATCACTGACCAACTCCCCCCTGAGCCAGCAACCTAGGCATGTGCCCTTGACTGGAATTGAACCTGGGACCCTTTAGTCCGCAGTCTGATGCTCTACCCACTGAGCCAAAACAGAGAGGAAGGGAGAGGAAGATAGAGATAGAAACATCAATGATGAGAATCACTGATCGGCTGCTTCCTGACCCCCGCACTGGGGATTGAGCCCTCACCCCACGCATGTGCCCTGACCAGGATTTGAAACGTGACCTCCTGGTTCATAGGTTGATGCTCAATGAGAGAGCCACCTGACCGGGCTCCTTTGTCCCTGTTCCTTATTGAGATGCTAGGCTTTTTTCTTATTAATACATAAGGATTTTTTGTCATATATGTTAAAGATTTCCTTTTCTTTTGTTCACTTAGTCTTTTGACTTTATTATGGTCTTTTTTGTCATACATTTTTTAAAAATTGTATGTAAATTCAGAATGTTTTGTTTTTAGTTTATTGTTTTGGATGTTTCATATCTTCAAAATTATGAAAATATTCCACCATCTTAAAATTATCATTTTAAGTTTTTGATCCACCTGGAAGTTCTAGTAAAAGAGCCCGCTTTTTCCCATTAAATGGTAAGCTAACAGTTTCAAACTCATTTATGGAATAAGTAATTATCTGTATTAATTTGAAATGCTATCTTGACTATGTAATTGAGTACCAAATATCCGTGTTTGTTTTCTACAACCTAAGATAACTATAGATTCCTCTGTCAAAACTATTAAAATTTCATAAATTTTAATGAGTCCACCCTCATTACTCTTCTTTCTCTGTTTTTTCTTGGTCTTTTCCCATGTTTATTCTTCAAAATGAACATCAGTTATTTTATCATAAACCCTTTCCTTCTCAAAAAAAAAAAAATCCTATATCTAGAACACAAAATCCCATTAGTATTTTGATTATGATTATATCCTATATAAAGGTCATTAATTTTAAAAATGAATGTTATTTCTAAAATACTGAATCTCCCCAAACAATATAGTTTTCTCCATTTGACTTTCAGTTTTCTTCATAAATATCCTTCAACTTTCTTTCAACAGGTTTTGATTAGAGTCGAATAAAAGTGAACATAAGGAATTACCTCTGAAAGAGTCACTATTTTATAGAAGTAGTTTGGGATCTGCTCCAAAATAAGCAGGGAGGCCTTCTATCGACCATATCCACATCAAGCTTTTCTTTTTAACAGAGAATGTCAGTCCTGCTTTGACTCAATTCTTTTTATTTTATTTTATTGATATCAGATAGAGGAAGAGAGAGAGAGGAACATCAATTGGCTGCCTTCTGGGCGCCCTCTATTAGGGATCACACCCAAACCCTGGGCATGTGCCCGGATGTGGGAAGTAAATGAGTGACCATCTCACTGTGAAACACAAGCTAGGCTCAATCATTCTTAACATAAGTATCCCTTAACTTTTTCTTGTTTGTGAAAGTTACCCATTCTGATGCTCCTACAAATTCATCAGTCTTCTAAAATTCACTGCTATTGATAGAAGATGATGGCGGGCGGAATAGATAAACACCTAAACTGCTGCCTCGCAAAACAATTTCAAAACTGCAAATAAAGACAAAACATCTATCACCCAGAAACACAGGAAAGCTGGCCGAGTGGACATCGTGCAACTAGAAGGAAAGAGAGAGGAGCATTGGGACGTGCACAAACGCTTAAAAGCTGAGGTGGGAGGTGAGCAAGCCGGGCTGGCAGCAGGCGACTTCGGGGCTGCTTTTTTTCAACCGAAGGGAAACGGGCTCCTGATTACTCTGAACTCTAGCTTCTGGGGAGACACTGGCGACCCAGACTCCGATGGGGAGAAGCTGGCCCGTCAACATCGGGTCGGAAAGTGAGAGTGGCTCCCTTGCAGCCGTGCCCGTGGCAATCACTGTTCACTGCGTGGGGGTGCGGGAACTTGGAGACTCAGAGATTCAGAGAAGGCAGAGTGGCAGCCATCGCTGTTTGCTATGCCCTAGCCTAGTGACTCCCTGAGACTCCGCCCCACACAATCTGCAAACCCACCTGAGCTGTGCACAGTGGCATTTGCATATAAATAACCTGCGCTTTCACAGCTTAACCTAAACTGCAGCTCTGGTCAGACCAGGAGAAATTTGCAGACCTCGCTGTAGCTCCTGCTGGATCGCTTCAGACATTAGCTGACCTGCACCCCATTGGAGATCCAGAAGCTAGTGTATCTAGAGGTCAGTGTGAGATGACACCAGAATTCAACTACTCCATAAGTGACACATTCAAGAGGAAGACTCAGTGAGCACCAAAGCGCCACTAAGGCAAGTCCGGCCGCATAGGTGTGTCTCCGCAGAGCATTTCTTCTACTCCATCAACACAGGGAAGCAGCAAAATGTGGAGACAAAGAAACATGTCATGAATGAAAGAAATGAAGAAAAGCCGATTATCAGACATAGAGTTCAGGACCACATTTGTAAGGTTACTCAAAAATCTTCTAAAAACCGCCAAGAACATTGACGAGACCTCCGAGGAGCTTAGTGAGACCTTCAAGGACCTTAATAAGAATGCCAAGAAAATGGAAAAGGATCAGACAGAAATTAAGCATACACTGACTGAAATAAAGAATATACAGAAATTCAACAGTAGATCAAAGGACTCCGAGAATAAAACCAAATATCTGAAACATAAGGAGGAAAAAAAATCCAACCAAAAAACAAAAAGAAAAAAGAATCCAAAAATATGAAGAGAGTGTAAGGAGGCTCTGGGACAGCTTTAAGTGCACCAACATCATAATTATTGGGGTGCCACAGGAAGAGAGAGCAAAATATTGAAAACTTATTAGAAGAAATAATTACAGAAAACTTTTCCTACCTGGTGAAAGAAATACACTTACAAGTCCGGGAAGTGCACAGAACCCCAAAGAAGAGGAACCCAAAGAGGACCACACCAAGGCACATCATAATTAAAATGTGCAGGGCAAAAGACAAAGAGATAATCTTCAAAACAGCAAGAGAAAAACAGTTGGTTACCTACAAGGGAGTACCCATATGGCTATCAGCTGATTTCTCAACAGAAACTATGCAGGCCAGATAGGAATGGCAAGAAATATTCAAAGTGATGAAGAACAAGAACCTACAATCAAGATTACTCTACCCAGCAAGGCTATCATTCAGAATTGAAGGTCAGATAAAGAACTTCACAGACAAGAAAAAGCAAAAGGAGTTCATCACCACCACAATGAATGATATTCTTTAAGAAGAGGAAGAAGAAGAAAAAGGTAAAGATAAAAACTATGAACAACAAAATGACAACAAATACATACCTACCAACAAGTGAATTTAAAAATCAAAAATGAAAAATCTGATGAACAGAATGGACTGATGAATATAATAGAATCAGGAACATAGAAAGGGAGTGGACTGACAATTCTCAGGGGGAAGAGGGTGTGAGGGGTGCGGTAAGATATTGGACAAAAATCTTACACCTATGGATGAAGACAGTGGCGGGGGTTAAGGGCATAGGGTGGGGTGGGGGGGAATTATGGGGGGAAAAAAGAGGAATACTTGTAATAATCTTAACAATAAAGATTTATTAAAATAAAATAAAATTCACTGCTATTAAATACTACATTTTTTATCTCACAAACTGATTAGTGTTACATCCCACTTTGACTATAAAATGAAAATTACAGTTTCTATTTTTTTAAAAAATTCACATCACATAATTTTTTATTTGACTTTAGGAAATTCAGAGTGATACTGGTCCTAAATACCTGAGTTAGAATGAAACTATTTTCCTAAGGTACCTATTGTGTTTGCTGCTACATAACTTGCTGACAGTTCTACAGAGTAATTAGTCACAATGACATATTAATTATACTCAATATAGGGGTATTTAAATATTTTTAAATCCATTGTTCTTTTGAAATAATTTCAGACTTCATAGAAAGCTACCCAAAGAAATCTTCACCCAGATTGCTCAAAGTTATTTCAATATTTGATTTTAAGTAAGTTAAATATGAGTTTTTGACTATATTATAGTTCAAACTCTTCAAACAAACTAACGACCAAGTTAATACCTAGGCAGTAATAATACTAATCTTAGAGTAGTACCAAAATCTGATATCAATAATTCCATAATCCCCAAATCTGCTTTCTTCCTGTCTTCCCTTCCCCTTCCCTTTCTTTATGTTTCTTTCTTCCTTTCCTCCCTGCCTCCCTCCCTTTCTGTCTTTTTAAAACATTTTTAATTGTTGTCTACAAGGAGAGGAAGGGAGAGGAATAAAGAGACAGAAACATTAATGACAGAGGAACATCACTGATTGGCTGCCTCCTGGATACCCCACTGGGACTGAGCCTACAATCTAGGCATGCGCCCTGACCAGGAATCGAACTGGTAACCAACTTGGTTCCTAGGTGGACACTCATCCACTGAACCACACTAGCCCAGCTCAAAGTTTCTTTTTAACTCCTTGTGGACTAAAATGTGGCTGAATCCACTTATAATCATTATTAACCCATTATAATGTGAACAATTGCAGGTTTCACTGGGAAGTAGTATTGTCTGATTATGCAATTCTGTTGCAGACCTCCTAGGAGTGAATATTATATAGTAAACTAGAGGCCAGGGCATGAAATTTGTGCACGGGAGGGAGGGGGTGTGTCCCTCAGCCCAGCCTGCAACCTCTCCAATCTGGGATCCCTCTCAAAATCTGGGACTGCTGGGGGAGGAACCAAGATGGTGGCATAGGTAAACACCTATCTTGCTACCCCACACAGCAATTTCAAAACTACAACTTAATGACAGAGCAAACATCATCCAGAATCACCAGAAAGCTAGCTGAGTGAAAACTCCACAAATAAAAGTAAAGATAGGACACTGTGACTCAGAGGAGTGGCAGAGGGCAGGGTTGAAGATACGTGTGGAGTCAGAGGTTTGGAGCCCTGCACGCACGCGAGCAAGCGGAGAGGGCTGGCGGCTGCAAAGACAAAGGCATTCCACTGCACTGATTCCCCAGTTCTGAGGTCTGGTGAACCCACACTCATACGGGGTGAAACTGGACAGTAGGGAAGCACGCTGAAACTCGGGCACTGCAAAGGTCTGCGAGCCTGTGGAGGGGGCAAGCTTGTGGAGAGCGCGCGAAAACCTGGGAACAGCAGAGTTGCGCAAGCGCATAGAGAGGACTTGTCACTTGCCCTCTCGTTAGGGAAACCACCGGACTGCACTGTTTTACAACTCTGGGTGAGACTTTGGGTGTGCAGACTCATTTGGGGAGAGGCTAAATTGTCCGACAGTGAGTAGAGCTCAGTGGCAGCTTTCTCTCAGAAGTGCTTGCAGCCATTACCACCCTGCACAGAGACCCAGGTGCCACATAGGGCGGAGCTGACACAGCCTGCTCAGCCCAGAGGTCAAACCCTCCTAGTGTTAACAACAATAATCTAGGCTTAACTTCAACAAGACTGTGCAACCTATAAAGGGCTGCAAGAGTATCCACTTCAGGTAACCGGGGAGGCTGAGCCACTGTCCCTTAGAGGACATCTACCACACAAAGCTAATCAACCAACTCAGGAAAGCAGCCATCATGCAGCGACATGGAAAGAAATTAGATGTGAAAGAAATGGAAGGGAAAAAAAGTCTGGACATAGAGTTCAAAACCACGGTTATAAGGTTTTTCAAGAGGTTCCTAGAAAAGGCCAATGAACTTAATGAGACCTACAAGGAAATATACAAGACCTATGAGGAAATGAACGAGACCTACGAGGATATGAAAAAGGACCAACTAGAAATTAAGCATACACTGACTGAAATAAAAAATATTATACAAAGACGTAAAAGCAGTCTAGAGGACCGCAAGAACCAAGTCAAAGATTTGAAATACAAAGAGGCAAAATCCACTAAGCCAGAGAAGCACGAAGCCAAAAGAATCCAAAAAACTGAAGATAGTGTAAGGGGCCTCTGGGACAACCTCACGCATATCAACATCTGAATTATAGGGGTGCCAGAAAAAGAGAGAGAGCAAGATAACGAAAACCTATTTGAAGAAACAGTGATCTAAAACTTCCCCCACCTGGTGAAATAAATTGACTTAAAAGTCCAAGAAGCGCACAGAACCCCAAACTATAGGAATCCAATGAGGAACAAGACACATAATAATTAAAATGCCAAGAGCAAAAGACAAAGAGAGAATATTAAAAGCAGCAAGAGAAAAACAGATAGTTAACTATAAGGGAGGACCCATACAATTGTCAGCGGATTTCTCAACAGAAACGATGCAGACCAGACGGGAGTGGCAAGAAATATTCAAAGTGATGAATAGCAAGAATCTACAATCAAGATTACTCTACTCAGCAAAGCTATCATTCAGAATTGAGGGTCAGACAAAGTGCTTCGCAGATAAGAAAAAGCTAAAGGAGTTCATCACCACCAAACCAATATTATATGAAATGCTGATATTCTTTAAGAAGAGGAAGAAGAAAAAGGTAAAAATATAAATTATGAACAACAAATACACATCTATCAACAAATGAATCTAAAAATCAAGTGAATTAAAAATCTGATGTACAGGATAAACTGGTGAATATAACAGAATCATGGGCATAGAGAGAGAATGGACTGACAATTCTTGGGGAGAAAAGGGGTGCGGGAGGTGCAGCAAGAGACTGGACAAAAATCATGTACCTATGGGAGAGGACAGTGGGGGGGAGGTGAGGGCAGAGGTGGGATGGGTACTGGGTGGATGGGAGCTATAGGGGGAAAAAAAGGGGAACAATATAATTAGTAAACTGAACAATAAAGATTAAATTTAAAGAAAAATCTTGGACTGATGGCTCCTAACCACTCACCTGCCTGCTTGCCTGCCTGATTGCCCCTAACCGCTTCTGCCTGCCAGCCTGATCGCCCCCTAACCACTCCCTTGCTGGCCTGATTGCACCCAAGTGCCTTCCCCTGTTGGCCTGATCTCACCCCCAACTGCCCTATCAGCCTGGTCGCCCCCAACTGCACTCCCATGGCAGCCTGGTCACACCCAACTGCCCACCCTTGCCAGCGAGACCTCACCCCCAAGTGCCCTCCCCTGCCAGCCTGGTTGCCCTCAACTGCCTCCTCTGCCAGCCTGGTTGCCCCTAACTGCCCTCCCCTATAGGCCTGGTTATCCCCAAATGCCATCCCCTGCTGGCCTGATTTCCTACAACTGCCATCCCCTGCCAGCCATCTTTTGGTGCCCATCTTGTGACGTGAGGGCAACCATCTTGTGGCAGCCATCTTGTGTTGACAGAGCATGAGAGTGTCATGTGAAGGTGTTGCGTGAGGGTGTGACGCCATCTAGGTTTTTATTATATGGGATGTAATATAGTAAAGTATATCCCCAGGATTCCTGATAAGGAAATAGAGACCTTTGTCACTATATTATTATTATTATTATTATTATTATTATTTTTAAAATATATTTTATTGATTTTTTTACAGAGAGAAAGGGATAGGGATAGAAAGTTAGTAACATCAGTGAGAGAGAAACATCGATCAGCCGCCTCTTGCACACCCCTTACTGGGGATGTTCCTGCAGCCAAGGTACATGCCCTTGACCGGAATCGAACCTGTGACATTTCAGTCCGCAGTCTCACGTTCTATCCACTGAGCCAAACCAGTTTTAGCATCACTGTATATTATTTACTAAGTGTCAGGTACCACAGTATTATTTCATTCAATCTTCTCAACAACCCAGTAAATTTGATCTTACGCAAGATCACCTCATGTGCACTAAATGATAGAGGCAACATTTAAATAGAGGTTTATTTGAGTCAAAGCCTTAACGACTTTTGAAAGTTGAAGAAAACATTGAAAATGAGTTTCTTCAAAACACAATAGAGAACAGAGGTGAAAAAAATTATTTAAAAGAATTTAGTATTTGCTTCTTCACTCCTCCCAACAAATAGCACTCTCATCATCTACAACCTTGGTCATTTTCGTATGAATGGCTGAGAAAACACAGGTATCCCAAAGAAGGTACTTCTAAGTAGGTTTTTTCCCCTCTACCCTTAATGTACATCACTTTATTTATCTTGTTACTTATATACCACTGTTTAGCAATCAAAATTTTCTATAATCCTGATTTTGCCATGCTTTCAGTTCAAAAAGTATGTCTTCTGTATTCAACTAAATCAGTGCTCTTCAAATAAGGGTGATTTTGCTCCTCTTCTCTGCCCCCACCTCAGGGGACACCTGGCAATGTCTGGAGACATTTTTTGTCGTCACAACAAAACGTGCATGTGTGTGTATGTTTGTGTCTTTTTGCTACCAACATTTAGAAAGTAGAGGCCAGGGATACTGCTAAACATCCCAAAATGCAGAAGACAGCCCTTCCACCATAAAGAATTCTCTGGCTTAAAACATCAACAGTGATTTATATCACTGATGAAAATGCTGAACAAGAATGAACAAAATATTAAGATTAAAGAGATTACCAAGATGATTAATGAGTAGTAAATATTCTTTAAGCTGGGAACTCCTGTTAATACTTTTTTTATTCATCCAACATCTTAAGTCAGGCATTTTAAAATTCAGTTAGTAGAAAAACCATTTTCATTTAAAAATACAACAGGTCATTTAACAATTAACAAATGGAAAAATTCAGTTACATAGATTAAAAATTTTTTCCCCACTAAACTGACTCCCAAAATGATTTTACAAATGATAGATCATCTTAACTCAGCAGACTGCATTAAAGTCTAATGTTACAATTAAATTTTAAGATATCACTTTGAAACTTGTGAGCAAATATTCCATATCTCACTAGCAATTAAATGAAATAAAATTAAAACAAAGTATTATTTTCACCTTTAAAATTGGTAAAAAAAATTTGTTTTTAATACTCACTTGAGGATATTTTTCCTACCGATTTTTAGGAGTGTGTGGAAGGGAGGGAGGAAAAAGAAAGGGAGAAAGGAGAGGGAGAGAAACATTAATTGGTTGCCTCCCCACACGCACCCCAACCAGGCTGGGGATCCAACAAGCAAACTTGGTTCCATGGACCATGGTTCAACCACTGAGCCAAACTGGCCAGGGTGGTAAAAGTGTTTTAAAAAAGAGACAACTCTTTTATGCCTGCAGGATATTCAGTGAGATATTTAAACAGATATTCTCATATAGTACTACCAATGGAAATGAAAACTGGTTTAACCCTAATTTATTACTAGCCCCACTTTATAGATGAGGAAATTGAGGCACAAAGCAATTAGGTGCATTAACTTAAGACCACATAGCTAGGAAAGGCTGATGAGAGAAATTTGAACTCAGGCAGACTGGTCTAGTTTGTACTCTTAACCACTCCAATTTTACTATCTCTGTGTTTTACAGACTTTTTTCTTTATATAAAAATGGAAGGCAAAATTAAAGGATAAACAGACTGATGAAAATGTTCAAAAGTATGTAACAGAGCAAAAAGAGACTATAAATAAGCACATCTGAAAAGGTAAAAATTTAAGAGATCAGCCTCTCTACTGATCAAATAGACGAAAAAAGTTTAAATATTCAATTAAAGTGCAGTATAACTAAGATATATACTCTGATACTATTTTTTAAAAATATATTTTATTGATTTTTTTACAGAGCGGAAGGGAGAGGGATAGAAAGTCAGAAACATCGACGAGAGAGAGACATTGATCAGCTGCCTCTTGCACGCCCCCTACTGGGGATGTGCCCGCAGCCAAGGTACATGCCCTTGCCGGAATCGAACCTGGGACCCTTCAGTCCGCAGTCCGACGCTCTATCCACTGAGCCAAACTGGTCTTGGCTCTCTGATACTATTTTTAAAGACGGTACAAAGTGGTACTTTTTTAGGGAAAATAACTTGGAGTTTCTCTAAAAAGTTTAAGCCCATGTAGTCTCTGACCCATTAATTCTGCTTTCTAGGAACTAATCCTACAGAAAGTCACATAAGCACCCAAAATAATCTATTCAATGATATTTATTTCAACATTATTTATAACAATTAAAAACTAGAAATAAGCTAAATGTGCATGAATATGAGAATAATTAAATTATTATACATAGTCATAGTTGGAACAGACAACTTAAAAATAATGAGGCAGATTTGCATTAACAAGAAAAGCAGTTTATACTATATTTTTAAAGGGAAAAAGGCTAGCTGGAGAAAAATAAAAAGTGTGTGCCTTTATTTTTATGAAAACCAGTCACATTAAATTTCAAACAGATTATGTCAACTTCCAGATATTTTAGTTTCAAAATGTACAAAGGAATCATGTCACATTTAATAAGTAGAAGACGTTACTTTACTTCTGGAAGCCAACCAGGAAAAAGGAAAAGCACCTTTACAAATATTTATGACTTAAAACATACAAAAAAAAAAAAATAGTGGATAACATCACCTTCTTATAATAAAACATGTTGAAAAGGTAGAAGGTTTAAATAATAATCTGATGGTCTGTCTTTTCAATTTATGGAGTAGTAAAATTGGAAGGAATCTTAGATTTTACTTAATACAAGCCTCACATCTTACAGATAAGGCCTAGAAATAGGAAGTAATTTGTACAAGTTCTTACACATACTAAGAGACTGAAGAAGAAGGGACTCTGTTGTTGTTTTATTTACTCTAAATCCAGAATCTTGATTTTTGAAAGGTATTACCCAATAATTTAGTGGGCTACTTACAATATCCTGAAATCCTTACAGTACTCTGTACTATTGGGGCCTTTTGGATCTAGCACTTTCAGAAAGCAGCAAACGAATCTCTGTTGTATTACCTGTATTCACATTCACTGCAGAGTAAAAGTTTCTCAAGTCTTTTGCTTTCCCATCACTGGCTCTCAAATGAAATCTTAAGTTTCTAAATGCTTATTTTCCATTTCTATAGTCATCTTTTCATAGATCAATAACAAACAGCTATACATTGGTACCTCTATATCAAACTAAACCTTAAAAAATGTTCCCAATAAAATCAGAACACCAGATAGATTAAGGAAGAAGATAGGAACTTACTTCTTATCGAAAAATGTTGAATTTTCTTTCCTCTTGGTGAACCCATTGGGTAGAAGTTTTAAGTTAATGCCTTGCCTTCGGGCACGATTTTTCATAAAGCACATCTAACAACAACAAATATAGACAAATTAATTTTAAAATCCCTTAAATTTTAAAAGTGAATAAAATAACATTCAAAATATAATAGTTAAGATTTATTGAATGCTTATATTTTACCAACTGTGCTAGGTAACATGTTGTTTAATACTTATAATACTATGAGACAGGCACTACCACTACTCCCATTTTAGCAGTGAGAATTCATAAGATGCCAACATCATACAACTTTTTAAAAAAAAACAACATCTTATTTTATTTTTTAAATTCTCACCCAAGGACAGTTTTCCATTGATTTTTTTTAGAGTGGAAGAAAGAGGGAAAGACAGAGAGAAATAGCAAATGTGAGAGAAACACATCCATTGGTTGCCTCCTGTACATGCCTGACCAGGGAGGGCTCGGGCCAGGTAGGAGCCTGCAAGCATGGTATGTGTCCTTGATTAGAATCAAACCCAGGACCCTTTGGTCCACAGGCCGACACTCTAACCACAGAGCCAAGCTGGTTAGGGTTCTACAACTATTTCTGAGAGAGCCTGTACTCGAACCTAGGTCATATAATTCCAGAGTCTGTGCTTTCACCTATACACTCTAAAAGCCAAGAGAAAGATTTAAAAGAAGAAGAAAAAGACATTTGACAATCATAGGTGTAGTTACCTATATAGTTCTTTCTTTTATTAATTTTTGTTGTTGTTAATCCTCGCCTGATTAGATGAAGTGATTTGATAAACAAGGTAGTAGAAAACACTCAATAGGTACACACAAAAAAATTTGTTTTAATGAGGATAATTTAAGGGACCTGTGGGATAACATCAAGGGTAACAACATTCCCATCACAGACGTACCAGAAGGAAAAGAGAGAGCAAGGGATTAAAAACCTATTAGATGAAATAATGGATAAAAATTTCCCTATCTTGGCAAAGGAAATAGACATGAAGTGTAGACAGTCCCAAACAAGACAAAATCAAAGAGGCCCACATCAAGAAACATAATTAAAATCCCAAAGGCTAAGACAAAAAAAATCTTAAAGGCAGCAAGAGAAAAGCAGTTAGTTACCTAAGAGGGAGCTCCCATAAAAGTTTCTCAACAGAAACTTTGCAGGCCAAAAGACATTGGTACAAAATATTCAAAATAATGAAAAGCAAGGATTTACAACCAATATCACTCTACCCAACAAGGTAATAATTTAAAATGGAAAGAGATAAAGAACTTCCCAGATTAAAAAAAAAAAAAGCTAAATGAGTTCATCACCCTGACATCATAAAACAAATTTTAAAGGAACTTCTTTAAGAAAAAAAAAAAGATTTTAAAAAATGAGCAATAAAATAAAATGATGGTAATATAAACCTATCAATAATTAACTTTAAATGTAAATGGTTACATGCTTTAATCAAAAGACATGAGGTGGCTGAATGCTAAGAAAAAAAGACCCATGCTGCTTACAGAGACCTACTTCAGTTCAAAAGACACAAAAACTGAAAGTAAAGGAATGGAAAATAATATTTCATGCAAATGGAAACAAAGAAAAAAGCTCGGGGAACAATAGTTCTATCAGACAAAATAAACTTTTAAAAAAGGCTATATATAACAGGAGACCAAGAAGGGCCCAGCAATTCCACTTCTGGGTATTTAACCAAAGAAAGCCAAAACACATACATCCCTATATTCACTGAAACATTACTTATAATAACCAAGATATGAAAGCAACCTAAGTGTCCATCAATTGACAACTGATAAAGAAGCTGTGGTGCATATATAAAAAGAAATATTACTCAGCCATAAAAGAGTGAAATCTTGCCATTTGTGACAACATGGGTGGACGTAGAGCTGTGATGGTGAACCTATGACACGCAAGTCAGCACTGACACACGTAGCCAATTTCAATGACATGCGGCCGCATGTGGTCGCATACAGAGAAGTATGGGGCCGCATGCCAAGAAGGATGTTTCATCCTCGGCTACTGCACGGCCAGGTGCAGTAGCCCAGGGTGAAACATTTGCTGTAGTGTATTGTGGACAGTCTAAATTTTCAAGCGAGATGTAGAAACTAAAACTTTAAGTATTTTCCTCGAGTAAAAAAGTATTTTGAAAAGGCCAGTGCAGCTGTAAAAAATGAAATGGAACCCTTGCATAAAAAGTACCAGCATGTTTTAGACTCGCTACTTGGCCAGTTCAGTGGTTGATTCAATCAATTTAGAAGCCTAGAACAGACCATAAAAATAATTAAGTATCTTGATGTAGTAGTCTACACTAGTTTGGAATTAAATGATTTCCAATGGATGCAAATTGATGATTTGGACATGCAACTTGCAGAATTTCAAGACAGCATCTGGGCTCAGGTGTTTGTTGACTTGAGGTCAAAGCCTGAGAATCTGGATATGTGCTGCTTGGAGAATCAAGAGGCATGCCACTCGGAACAGGAAATTTGGAGTGCCTGGAACCGATTACCAGACACTTTTAGCACCCTGAGAAATATAGCAATGACTTTACTCCCTCTATGTACTTCTGTGAGACCTTATTCTCAGAGTTAAATAAACCAACAAAAAATCAGATTGACAGATGAAGTTAGTAGCGCTTGCTTGGGCTTGAAGTGTACAAAATACTAACCTTCAATTGAAGGTTTAGCCAGTGAAATTCAGCAACAAAAAAGTCACTAACAGTCAAGTTAAAGAATTCCCCCTCCCCCTCACTTATCTTAGTTCATGGCACCCCACACAAGTTAAATAATATCAAGACCAACAAAAGAAACACTGACTGATGATCAAAGAAGTCACTAAGCAGATAAGTTAAATAATTAGTTTTGGTTTATTAAATACAGCTATATATTACAATTATACATTTTTGTTATTTAAACTGTAAGTACTGTGAAATTATGGTTTTTTTCTCGAAGTGACACACCACCCAAGTTATGCTCAGTTTTTTGGCGAATTTTGACACACCAAGCTCAAAAGGTTGCCCATCACTGACCTACAGGATATTATGCTAATTTAAGTAAGTTATAGAAAGACAAATATCATGATTTCAAATATGTGTGTAATCTAAAAAACAAACAAAAAAACAGAAACAAACTTATAGATACAGAGAACAAACT
Source organism: Antrozous pallidus (assembly GCA_027563665.1). NCBI lineage: Eukaryota > Metazoa > Chordata > Mammalia > Chiroptera > Vespertilionidae > Antrozous > Antrozous pallidus. Next base: position 146,384,764 of record CM050508.1, on the reverse strand, counting down.
GTTGATTGCCAGGTGGTAGGGGTGTTGGAGAGCTAGGTGATAAAGGCGAAGAGATTAAGAAGTACAAATTGGCAGTTAAAAAATGGTATGGGAGGTAAAGTACAGCACAGGGAATATAATAAAAAATATTGTAATAAGTACATAACTATGTGGTCGGGGGTGTTAGACTTATCAGGGGGATCACTTCATCCTATAAAATAAAGAGGTAATATGCAAATTGACCATCACTCCAACACACAAGATGTGGTAAAAAATGGCCACCACAAGATGGCTGGCAGGGAAGCACAGTTATGGATGCTACGGACAGCAGGGGAGGGCAGTTAGGGGTAACCAGGCCTACAGAAGGGTAGTTGGGGGGGGGACCCAGGTCTGCAGGGGAGGGCAGTTGGTGGGGGACGAGGCCTGTAGGGGAGGGCAGTCGGGGGTGACCAGGTTGGCAAATGAAGGCAGTTAGGGGTGACTGGGCCAGCAAGGGAGGACAGTTAGGGGCAACCAGGATGACAGGGGAGGGCAGTTAGGGGCAATCGGCTGGCAGGGGAGCAGTTAGGCATCGATCAGGCTGGTAGGGGAGTGGTTATGGGGTGATCAGGCAGGCAGAAGAGAAGCGGTTAGGGGCAATAGGCAGATAGATGAGCGATTGGAAGCCAGCAGTCCTGGATTGTGAGAAGGATGTCCGAGTGCCCGTCTAGGCCCGATCCTACTCGGACATCCCTCGAAGGTCCCAGATTGGAGAAGGTGCAGGCTGGGCTAAGGGACAAACCCCCGCCCCCATACACGAATTTCATGCACCGGGCATCTAGTTCAGAAATAACAATGGATTAGAGAAGAGCACAAGGGGGAGCAGGGGACTTTTGAGAAGCAGGTGAATGCTCTAATTTTAGTCTTGAATGGTTATTAGATAGATATTAACTTTATAATTATTCATTAAACAGTGTATTTTTATGCTTTTTATGTGCACACCATACTTCACAATAAAAAGAAAAAATTAAAGAGCAATTTATCTTTTAAGTAAAATACTAATTAAGTTTAAGGGAAAAAGTTGATGCACCATAATCTTTCTTTCAGATACATGTAATATCATAACTGTACTAAAAACACCAATAAAACGTGTTTAAAAGGTATTAAAATTCTGCAACTTCAATATTAAAATAGTGCCTGAAAAAATGAACATAATTCCATGACATGACTTAATATTATTAAAGAATTTCTGCAACAATAGCAGCTGCAAAATATTTCAAACATTTAAGCTTTAATTTTGAATAGTGCTCAATTATTGAAAAAAGATGAGCACTGGCTGGTGCACTCAGCTGGTCAGAGCATCATCCCATACATCAACATGTCTTAGGTTGGATTCCCAGTCAGAACACATACCTAGGTTTTGGGTTCGGTCCTCAGTTGGGGCATGTATAAGAGGCAACAAATTAATGTTTCTCTCTCACACTGATGTTTCTCATTTTTTCTCTCTCTTCCTCCCTCTATCTAAAATCCATAAATATATGCTCAGATGAGGATTAAAAAAAAAAAAGGAATGAAAATTATGTGTACTGAAATAACAAGTCCTGTTAGCTATTCCTTTAAATCCATAATCTAACATCTTCCTAACAATTCTAATAGCATTATCATCTGTACATGAAGCAACTGCCTTTAAACTGGTCTCACCGCTTCAAATCTCCCACTCTTACCAGCTACATTCCATTTTCTAGACAGCAGTAAGTCATCTTTCTAAATGCATATTCTCAGAACCTTCTTATGTCTTCTAGTTTCACGTAGAATAAACTAGAACCAAAGTTCAACATTTCAACTACACTTCAGTTGCCTTGCCCTATTTTAATTCTTCAAACACACCAGCCTCATTCCTGTCTTTATTTTTGTCTTTACCTCCAAATGTTCACAAGACTTCCTCTTTCTTATCATTCAGATCACTGCTTAAATGTCATCTCTCAAAGCAGCTTCTCCTGACCACTGAATCAAAAACAGTACCCTCACAACCTCTTCCCAACAAACAGTATTCTCATTTTCTTTAACCTCCTGTGCCTTCTTTATTTTCCACATGCACTAGTTCCACCTGAAATTAAATATTTACTTCTACTCAACTTCTGTCTCTCCCCTTATAAGACAAGTTCCATGAGGTGAAAGCCTTTGATTTGGTCAGTGCTGTATCCCTAGTAACTGGGATAGACTTCAGACCATAGTGGCCACCTAATACATTTTGTTGAGTGAAAAAACTGATCTAATTAATGAAAAGGAATTCTAAACAGAAAAGATTAGAAGAAATACTTACATGTTTATTGCTTAATGATCTTTTCAATAAAGCATCTCTGGAAATATGGTCTGCTGTTCTTGCCACATCTTCTAAAAATCGGTAATCTAAAAATTTCAAAACAGAAAAATAAACAAATGACATATAGCAATGGCCAGGAAGCACCAATCTGCTATGCATAAGATGGCTTACCACTTAGGAGATCCATTTCAGTAAACTGTTGTAATGAAACATAGGCAGTTTTATCTCGAACTCCATTACATGTCAGTTCTGCTTTGTGTTTCTTTACACAGGGCAAACTGAAGGGAAAATAAGATGCACTTTTATATTTTGATGTAACAATGGTACAGATAGAGATAATAAGGTAGGAAGTTTTATCTGTAATAATAAAAGTGTAATATGCTAATTAGACCAGATGTCCTTCAGGACGACTTTCTGGACAAAGCCAGGTCTCAAAGGGAAGCCCTGGTCCCAGGTGCCTATGGGAAGCAAGAGGAGGGAAGCCCGGGTCCCGGGTACCTGCTGGTGGCTGGAGGAAGGAAGCCCGGGTCCTGGGTGCCAGAGGGAAGCCACCAGTGTCAGCAGCCAGGGGGGAAGGAAAGCCTACTCTTGCACAATGCCTACTTTTGCATGAATTTTCATGCATAGGGCCTCTAGTATACTAGAGGCTGAGTGACCAGCATGCAGGAAATCGTGCGTGGGTAGGGTACCTAGGCCTAGCCTGGCCTCTGGCACCCTGCGATGTTATGTGAAGCTCCCCACCTTGGGACCCTCCACCATGCTTGTGGCCCCTCAACTCCTCCCGAGGCTCCCCCTGCCCCTGGACTGCTCCATGAAGCTTGCTGCCACCCCGTGAAGCTCATTGCTGGATGCTCCACCCCACCACTGCTCCATGAGGCTCCCCTGATCCCTCAACTGCTCCGAGAAACTCCCCGGACCATGCTGCTTTACCAAACTCACTGCTGCCTGGGTGACTGTTGCCCTAAGCAGCCTGCCAGTGCCGCTCAACAGTCCCAGTCCCATCCCACCACCATCCCCTCCTCATGGTGAGCAACTCAGGGACTGGGGAAGAGGGGGGAAAGAGAGGTGCTCCATGTACTTCGTGGTGACCAGTTGCCCATTTGGTCATGACGCTACCTAGCTCTTTATATATATTGGGATACCTGCAAGAATGCCGCATACAACGTGGACATCTGTACTTGGCTTCTTCTGTACCACAGGTTTCACATCTATAAAAACCCACATGAAATGTAATAAATTATCAGTTATTAATTCTACTTATTTGTTTATAAAACTTTAACCTGAGTCAATTATTCATCACAATTTACAGACATAGTGAATAAAATATATGCAAATAACTCTGACAAAATACTCAATAGCTGTCAACATTGTTAGAAAATTCTCTTCTAGGAAACTGTCTCCAAATGACTACATTTACAATGTTGTTAGCGATATGTAAGTCAAGAAAATATGTATTAGCTTTATTTAAAAAAATCATCTCACTTTTGATTTCTTTTACCACTATCACCAAAGAAAGAGATTATTCAATGACATTTTTAACTTGTAATTCCTGGCGCTTAAAGATTGTGTGTGCGCTATATCCAGAAGTTATGAATTATGTTTAGATATATTACAGGCTCACACAACAGTAAAACTGTCTAAGACTCAGTCAAATTCAGAGAAGATCAGTTGAATATTTTTCCTCAACTACACACCCAACCTGGAATAGGCATCAGAATAATCTAGGTTTGCTATTACTATCTGTCTTCACCTGCTATTCTAGGACCTATTGTGTTCTTCTAGATAGTAAAAGTCCCAAGAATCTGACCACTCTTTATTTCCTGTTACATGATCACACACAACTGGAAAAACAAATAAAAATAATGAATAGTCACAGTATTTTTAGAAAACTAAACAACTGGATGATTTTAAGTGCATTTTGTATAATTTTAACTTATACTTGTTAGTTTTATTAGACTTTTCTTCACCTCTATCCTCCCTCAAATAAATACTGAGTCAAGGGCACTTAAGTCAAGCCAGAATCTGGTCCAAGGGTTTTCTGGTCTCCAGAATTTTCATCTTCTGCCTTGCTCATGGGACTCTATCAACCTCACATATTTTCACTGAATTTGTTATATGACAAAACTCTCCACAGCCCCAATTCCTCGCTCCCCATTCCCACCACCCAGGTCCCAGGGACCCAACTTGTGCTTAATTTTCCGCACCGGCTGGTTGTGTGGTTTCCTTCAAACTAGACAGCAGAGGACTTCACAGCCTTATCCCCCCAACGGATTTCTCAAAGCCCTACCTTGACAAGGCCAGTTTCCTCTTCGAGCCCACGGGGCAATTTATCTGAGGTTCTTCTTTCACCTTTATATCATCCAATATTTCTTCCTTTGGGATATACTTTTCTTCTTTTACACACTCTTCATCCATCACTTCTTCTTTTATGTTCTGAGCAAAAGCCATCTCTTCCTGCTTTATCTCCAAGTTATCTTTCCTCTCTTCCTTCACTTCTAGCCAGTCCATCACCTCTTCCTTCACCTTCACTTCCTCTTGCTTTATCTCTGCATCTACCTTCTCTTCTTTTATGGCCAAACTGCCCTCCACCTCCTGCTTCACCTCCAAGGTGTCTGGTTTCTCCTGCTTCACCTCCAAGGTGTCTGGTTTCTCCTGCTTCACCTCCAAGGTGTCTGGTTTCTCCTGCTTCACCTCCCAGGTGTCTGGTTTCTCCTCCTTCACCTCCAAGGTGTCTGGTTTCTCCTCCTTCACCTCAGGCCCATCCTCCACCTCCTGCTTTATCCACCGGCCATCCATCATACCTTCTTCCATTTCTGACCAGTTCATAGTTTCTAGCTTCACAGCCGTTGGAAACACTCGCATTTCCTCTGCCCTCTGGGCACTGCCTTCTTCTCTATCTGCTATTTTCTCCATTCCTGTCAGCCCATTCCCCGCCTCTCCACCGCCGGACTCACTCGGCAGCCGCGCCCCCTCAGCTCCGCGCTGGAGACCGTCTCCCGACGTGGCTTCATTTTCTGCAGCAAAATCCATCAGCTCACGACCCTTGGCCTCCGTTGCCATCCTATCCTTCAATGCGGCTGGTCCACGCCAGTAGGTATGAATTACAAGCGGGAAGAACTACAGAGGCCCACGTGCTGGAAGTCACAGGCCGCAGACGCCGGCCTGGTGTACTCCTCCAAGCGTCGTAAAGCAACGCTTCTGCGCCACGCCACTTCACGACTCAGAGGGATCTTTACGGCTCTCCGGAGGTCCGCCCAGATCCTCGGAGAGCAGAGGCGGGAGGCCACGCCCCACCGTGGTCCCGCCTTCAGGGCGGGCTTTGCCCAACATCTCCCCTCCGGCCCCCTGCCGCCCCCCTCCCGCCCCCTCCCGCCCCACCCTCTGCGCCTGACTACAACTCTAGGAGCAGGGGAGAAGCCAAGCCGTAATCTTAGAATGGGAAGGCTAATCTGATCTGTATGAAAGATTAAACCTAATCTTGTATGAAAAGGGAATAAATATGTTACGCCTCAACAAGCTTCCGTTTCTTCACCTACCCACTAGAGATGATGGTATTACAAATCTCTTAGCGTTCCTGTGAGGATCAAATGGAATCGTGCTCGGAAAGAAGCCAGCCGGGACTGCAACAAACTCAATAAATGGTGGCTCTTATACTGGTTATCGAGATAGGTTTCCCGTAGAACAAAAAGCGTAACTTTTACTCTGTCAATCCTTCTTAATAGCCCAAATCACGGTGCTGTTAGGTTTTGTTAGCAGGATTCTCTGCATAACTCTTAATTTTATTTTTTCCACCTCTTTATTATTTTCAGATATTTCCTGGGAGATTTCCCTAATTTCTCCCTTACTAATATGTTATTTATGGTATCCAATCTGTTAATTAACCCATCCACTAAATTCATTTCAGTTGATTTATTTTTTCATAATCAGTATCTTCATCTTATTATTGCTTTACAATATTCTCCCTTATATCTTTGTAGGTATTTATTTTACTCGTTTAAGATGTATCACTTTTTTTTTGTCCATTAATTCTGCTCTAGTACAAGTTGTCCAGTGTTCTAACAATTTTTTATGAAATGATAATCCTTATGTGCTGTAATATTTTCCCCTGTGATCTCATATTTATTTGGGAATATCAGCAACTTTAGATATAATTCATACTAATTCATACTTGAAAAGGGAACATCAAAGCTCAAGTGATTTTTGTTTGAGAGGGGAAGTAAAGAGGAGGGTGGATGAGCCTTAGGGTAGAAAATCTTTGTTGTTGCAATCTGGGCTGCACTTGTCCCAATCTGCCCTTTCATGAGGAGAACAAGCCATTCAGGTTATCCTCTGCATTTGTCATCCCTTTCCCAAGAGCTACTGTTTTCTGTAGCTAGACCCCAGGATGGAAGAAAGAGAATAAAAGAACGGTTCCAAACTAATAGCTATGAGCTTTATTGATGTTACTCTTCCTCCTTGGACAGGTGCTGGGTTGGTCCCGCTGTTTTCTATGCCCACCTTGAGTTGGGGTGAGCTGTGATCCATCCAGGGTAATGTAGATAGAAAGGCCACAAACAGAGATATCTCCTATTCTACCCCTTACCTCCAACAGTGTCCATCTATGACTCCAGGAAAGTCACCACAATAAGACCCAACTTCCTTTCATTTCCTAAGGGTTTCTCAGAACTTCTGCATTAGGCTTAAAGATCCATCACCTCCCTCTTACGTAACATCTTCAGGATTAGACTTGGGGACCCCAGGAGGCAATAGTGTTATTAGTTAAGAATGGAATTCTCCATAGTGAATTTTTAGAAAATAGTTACGGGAATACATTTCTTTAATGCTTTAAAGGTTGTTCCAATATCCTCCCCACTGGGCTTCCCATAACATTGTTCATATGTTTCCAGGATGCAAGAGGCTTCATTATATTCACAATTTGAGGAAATGTAGTAATTTCCATATGCTTTTCCATTGGACCCTTGCATAAGCATACCTGTTATAAGTGGTCAAAAACAGATTTCTGGGCTTCTCCTAGAGGTATTGAACCAAATTAGAGTAAGTTCTTGGGAATTATTTTCTTTTTAATTTTTAAAATTTTTATTTCCCCTCTATTTATATGAGTTTATTTCTTTCTTTAATCATTTCACCTTTTTCACCCAGCCCTCCAACTGCCTTCAGCCTGGGTCTGTATCTACGAGTCTATTTCTATTTTTTGTTACTCTATTTTGTTCATTAGTTTCTGCATATAAATGAGGTCATATGGTACTTGTTTTTCTCTGACTTATTTCTTTAATTCACTTAGCATAATACTTTCCAGGTGTCACAAAAGGTAAGTTTTGTCTTTTTAAATTTTTTTTTTTTTTTTTACATCTGAGTAGTATTCCATTGTGTAAATGTACCATAGCTTTTTTATACACTTGACTACTGATGGCCACTTAGGCTGCTTCCATATCTTGGGTATCTATAATAATAAAAGCATAATATGCTAATTGGACTGGATAGCCAAACAACCTTCAGATGACCTTCTGGACAAAGCCGGGGCTGCAAGGGCCAAGGCAAGCTGCTGTCGCTGCGAGGGCCGAGCACCTTGCACAAACTTCATGCACTGGGCCTCCAGAAATATGCATAGAAAACTCCAACTCAAGACCAAAGAAAAACACTCACCCCCAAATCAAACAATCTGGTTAAAAATGGGCAGAGGATCTGAATAGACATTTTCCAAAAAAGACATACAGATGGCCAACAGACATATGAAAAATGCCCAACATCACTATTCATTATTTAATTTGCAGGAAAATGCAAATCAAAACCACAATGAGATATTATCTTATACCTGTCAGAATGGCTATTATCCAAAAGTCAACAAATAAGTGTTGGCAAGGATGTAGAAAAGTGAGGACCCTCATTCATTCACTGTTGGTTGGATTATAAATTGGTGCAGCCACTATGGAAAACAGGTGGGAGGTTCCTAAAAAAAAAAAAAATAGAACCAGCATATGACCCAGGGATTTCACTTCTGCTCATTTATCCAAAGCAAACAAAGACACTAATTCAAAAAGATGTATGCACTTCTATCTTCATTGTAGCATCATTTACACTAGCAAAAATTTAGACAAAACCTATGTGTCCATGAATAAATGAATGGATAAAGAAGATACACAAATAATGGAATATTATTCAGCAATTAAAAAAGAATGAAATCTTGCCATTTGTGTGTAAACTTAGATATATCTAGAGGGTATTATGCTAAGTAAAATAAGTGAGAAAAAGACAAATACTGTATTATTTTACTTATATATGGAATTTAAAAAAACAAACAAAAATAAGACAAAGCAGAAACTGACTTATAAATACAGAAAACAAACTGATGGTTGTGAAAAGGGAGAAAAGTAAGAGATGTGAAAAAGGTGAAGAGAAATAAGAGGTACAAACTTCCAATTATAAAATCACTAAGTGCCCTAGCTCGTTTGCCTCAGAGGATAGAGCATCAGCCTGCAGACTGAAGAGTCCCAGGTTTGATTCCAGTCAAGGGCACATACTGGGGTTATGGGCTCAATTTCCAATAGGAGGTGTGCAGGAGGCAGCTGGTCAATGATTCTCTCTCATTGATGTTTCTATCTCTATCTCTCCCTCTCACTTCCTCTCTCTGAAATCAATAAAAATATATTAAAAAATTAATAAGTAACATGGAAGTAGTATAGGGCACAGAGAATATAGTCAAATATATATATAAAACCCTAATATGCAAATCGACTGAATGGTGGAACAACCAGAATGACTGGACACTATGACACGAACTGACCTCCCTAATCACCTGATCAGGCTTGCTGGCCAAACTCCTGGTCCCCTCCCCCTGGATAACTGGGGGGCAAGGTTGGCCTGCAAACCACCATAGGCCCCTCGCCCAGGCCACCTCACTCCCCAAGGGAACCCCACCCTGATCTGGGATACCCTTCAGGGCAAACCAGTTGGCTCCCATCCATGCACCAGGCCTCTATCCTATCTAATAAAAGAGTAATTTGCATATTGACCATCACTCCAACACACAAGAGGGCTGCTCCCATCTGGTCAAAGTTCCTGATCCCATGTGGACACAAGATGGCCAGCAGGGGAAGGCTGTTGGGTAGTTCCAGGCCCTGCAAGGGAAGGCGATCAGGCCAGCAGGGGCGGGCAGTTGGGAGGGACCAGGCCTACAAGGGAGGGCAGTTGTGGGTGATCAAGCCTGCAGAGGAGGGCAGTTAGGGGTGACTAGGCCAGCAGAGGAGGGAAGTTGGGGACAAACAGGCTGGCAGGGGAGCAGTTAGACATCAATTAGGCTGGCAGGCAGAAGTGGTTAGGGGCCATCAGGAATGAAGGCAGGCGAGTGGTTGGGAGCCAGCAGTCCTGGATTGTGAGAAGGATGTCTGACTGCCTGTTTAGACCTGATCCTACCGGGGCAGTTGGACATCCCTCAAGAGATCCCAGATTGGAGATGGTGAAGGCTGGACTGAGGGACATCTCCCGCCCCACCCCTACCCCCGTGCATGAATTTCGTTCACCAGGCCTCTAGTCCTATATAATAAAACCCTAATATGTAAATTAATTGAATGGCAGAATGACTGGTTGCTATAAAATACACTGACCACCGGGGTCAGATGCTCAATGCAGAAACTGCCCCCTGGTGGTCAGTGCACTCTCACAGGGGGAGTGACACTCAGCCAGAAGCTGAGCTCACAGCTGGCAAGTGCAGTGGCAGTGGTGGGAGCCTCTCCTGTCTCTGCAGCTGCACTAAAGACCCCTCGGGGGTGTCAGACTACTGGCTTAGGCCCGCTGCCCCTGGCAGTCCGACATTCCTTGAGAAGTCCTGGACTACGGGAAGGCACAGGCCAGTCTGAGGGACATCTCTCCCCCAGTGCATGAATATCATGCACTGGGCCTATAGTAATTAATAACAAACTATAATGTTTGCTAATGACTGACTACTGTAATCGTGCTGCATTCATTTCCTCATACTTGCCTTATGTTCAGGCATACCATTTCTCTCCACTAATACTAGCAGGGAATATTTCAGCAGCCACTTGCCACATCATTAGTCTGGGATGGACTTGTTTGGTGTGCACAAAAGAAAATATTTCTCTTTCAGAGAAAAAAATATGTTTATTTGTATTTTGCTTATTAATTTGGGCAGTTATTCAGTGTCTGGTAAGTTAATGTTCAAGAAAAAGTATTAATTTTTATTAAAATGTTATATAATTTTATGTTAACGATTACTCATTTATTTCAGCCCTTTGTATTCAGCATGTCTGTATCGAAACAAACCTACATTTCTATGAAAATCAAAGCTTTTGTTTTTGTGTTTTTTTTTTTTTTTTTTTTTTTTTGCAGCCCACATTAACTTAAACCTTGTTTATTTGGCCCATGTTAGCCTTTGAGTTTGACATGCTTGCTATAACTGGTATTGAACCCGCCACCTTTTTATGTATGGGACAACATGAAACTGAGGCACACTAGCCAGGGCATAATTTAAAAGTTAGATAAGTGTATTTGTTTACTTACTTTGTTAATTCAGTCAATAAATATTTGTCTCTTCAATTCATAATCCAAACTCGAGTCTGAGCATCTTTGCAAATCACTTCTGATGATGTCAGTCAAGTCTTTAAAACCCTTCAACACCTATTTGCTACTTTTAGAGAAAAGAATTAAATCTTTATTATGTTCTTGCAAAGATTCTTCATATTGCTCATATTCTGGCCCATATAGTCTCTTCAGCCTCATCTCCAATTAGTCATTCTTCAGATATCAAGTAAGCATTACTTCCCTAGGCAAGCATTCCTTATTCCTTAGTCACTCCTCCTCCTCCATGCTCCAGCTTAGGTTAGAGATGTGTGCGTGCATGCTCGGGTGAGGTCCCTCAGCCTGGCTGGCATTTGGGGCCGGTTGGGGCGATCTCACCCAGTTCCAATTGGGGCTGATTGGGGCCAGCTGTCAGGTGGGGAGGGACCATAGGAAGTTAGCGAGTTGGGGGAGGTTGGCTGTGGGATTGCACTGACCAACAGTGCATTAAGTGTCTGCCCCATAGTGGTCAGTGAGCATCATAGCGACTGGTCATTCAGTCGACCAGTTGTAATGATTGCTTAGGCTTTTATACATACAGATGGGTATTACCATTTGATTAACATCAGTTTCTCTCCTAGATAGCAATCTCTGAGCACAGGGACCTTGCCTATTTTGCTCAATTTGAATTCTCAACTCAGAATACAGTGTCTAGTTCACAACATGCAATAAAACATGAAGATCTGAAGGACTTGAACACTTATGTGCATCATGCATTGTGCTATTCTGTGTGATTATAAACATTAAAATCTATACTGTGCCTTCTGGGAGGCCACTGTTTAATGAAGGGAGACAAACATGTGAAGAGCAATAACAACACCTTGAAGAAAGTGCAGAATATGTTGTGTGACCTAAAAAAAAAGCAGCATATATTCCTTTGTGGGGAAAGTTTTCCCAATGGGTTAACTTGAAGAATGAGTAAGAATTGGCCAGGAGGACAAGGAAGGAGACCAGGCAGAAGATTGAAAAAAGTGTAATACATTCAGATGATTGGATATTGTGTGTTGAATAAGAATGGCTGGAGAGTATTGACTAGAGGGAGAGAAAGAAGGCTAACAGGTAATCAGAGACCAGGTCACAGAGGCCTTATAAGCCTTTCAGAGAAGCTTGCATTTCTTCATTCTATCGGTGATCAGAGGCAGATTTATTTTCTGAGGTTGGGATACAGAAGTAAGTGGTCAGGGAATAAACCACAGGTTTGATTATTCTTTAGCAGCGGAGCATGACATACCATAACTTGGATGCACCTATTACTACAACACAAGTAACTGTTTCTAAATAATTGACTAGACCTATTATTGGCCTAGCATGATTTGGATCAAACACATAAAACATAATTTAGGAGGTTCAATAATAATTGATGATCCTTTAGGTTCCAACAGACATATCCAGGACCTAGAAAAAGAAGGCCTACACTATTTGTTGCAGAGAAGTACATGAAGTAGATTTCTAAAAAGATTTCAGCAAAAACATTTCTTTTTAAATTCTAAAAGTATTTATTTCCTTTTTAATACCTGAAGCCTGAATTCAGTAAGTGTAACTAGCCAGAATACTTAGTAATGAAACCAAAATAAACAAATTCCAACTATTAAACCAAAACCTTTTTGGTGTCTACTAATTGTTTTATACAAAATTTAAAAAAATTTTCATTGTAGGAAGATTGAAAGAAAAATACGTATTAAATTTTTTTGTTTTCTATTGAATTATGTAGGAAACATTTGAGAACAATTAAAATTATTTGAATTGTGAATATTTTATATAGTATGTTGTCATTTGCGTTGGTAGTTGAATGATTCAACCTCTTATACAGACAGATGGTCAAGTGAGAAACCGAGAATGTAATATCAATAATGTTTAAGTAAGGTTTTTATTTTCTAATAGTTAGGAAGATCTTTATCTCTTTATGATGAATGTTCTTTTTATGAAACTGGGTTTCAGTGTTTACTTCGAGAACTGAGAAGTTTTCTTGAATTTCAACTCCAAATTTGTCCTGAACTAGTTACTTAGTCAAATTAAATTATGTGTAATAGATTGTTACTAGGATCATTTTTTGTACTTGTGTGCTGTCCTAGAATTCTGCTGCGAGGTACAGCCAAGATGATTGCTCAGATTTCCCATCAGTTGGTCTACTCTATAGAGGTGCCATTTTTTTCTAAGTTGGCTCTGAATTATACCAGTACTCTGAATTCAAAGCACACAGATTGCATAATTGTGTACCCAAGCTGAGGTGATAACTTCATCATACCCAATATCAGAGCCAACTACTATGTAGGTCATGGTGAAAAAGTTATGTTTTAATAGGGCAGAGCCCTCTGTGTTGAAGCCTTAGCTTACACTTATTTTTGAACTATAAAAAACTGCTAGTCTTGTGTGAAAGGGCCAAAGTTATACGTGTGAGCCAGAAAATGAGGTCTGCCAAATAGTCTGCTGCCAAACACCGTGCTCTGACTGCTCAGGTCACACTTATGCCACTAGCAGCATTCCCTCCCTTCATTGTGAAGTCATCAAACAAACAAGAAAAAAACAAAAGACGTTTTTGCTTCTTACAGAAAGAACTACATTTCTGCTTCATTCCAGGTAAAAAGCAAAGTTAGATCTAGGGTTTATGAGACTAGAGGCTCATACAATTTAGGGTCTTTTTTATGAATCAAAAAATTACTAAAAGAATTCAAAAATTATTGTACTTTTGCAAACTTTACAAACGTATGTCCATGTGAAGACATTTTCAAGGCTACTCTAGGGCTCTAAGGCCTAAACTTATTTGCCTAATAGTAGCTCTGCCTCTGCAGAAAGGATAATTTAGGTAAACATAATTTTAAAATTAATTTGCTATACCTTTTAGGCTTTAGTGTAATGCGCTAAATTATTTCACCAATAGAACAAATGTTTTTACAGTGTAAATTGTGAATTTAAAGATGTTATCTGACTGTGTGTACTTTTTTTGTTTGTTTGTTTTGGGTATTCATGTCGTTACTAAATTAGAATTTCTATAACAAGAAATTATAGGAGAAAATTGTTGCGCTGTGATGATATAGAACTTTTTAGACCTGAACTCAACAAACCACAAGTAGTATAAATATAAAGTAAATACCTAGGCATTTTATAGAGAAATCAGTGAAAGCCAAGGAAAGATAAAAAGAAATCTTGAAAGAAGCAAGAGAAAGATGACATATTATGTATAGGGAACACCAATATGAATGATGGTTAACTTCTCATCACAGACAATAGAGGCCAGAGACATTAGATTTACTTATCCAAACTGCTGGGAAAAAAATACAACCAAGAACTCTATATCCAGAGAAAATATTTTTCAAAAACAAAGGAGAAATAAAGACAAAAAACAGAATCACCAGCCATCCTACATTATAAGAATGGTAAAGGAAATTCTTCAGATGAAGAGGATTGACACCAGATGGTAACTTAAATCTTCAGAAATATATTTAATTTTACTTTTATAATTAAAAAATATATAAATATTTAAATAAAAAGTTATAATCCTATATTGTTGGATTAATAATACATGCAGATGTGCCATGTATGACAATAATATCTCAAAGAATGAAGAAATTAAAGGGAAGTATATTGACACATGGTTCACATATTTATTACATTTACTGGGGGTGACATTGGTCAACATGAACATATAGCTTTCAGATGTGGCTTTCTATGTTGCAAGATCTGTATATTGCACCATGTTCTTACTACCCAAAGTCAAATCTTCTCCTATCACCTTATATTAGGATCCCCTTTCCCCCATATCCTTTTCCTCTAGCAATCACCCCACCTATACTTTATTTTAAATAGCTCAGTATTAATTCCTAATGGATTGTGATAAATTAGAGCTTAATATTTTAATATCTACAGCAACTATCAAAATAAAGGGAGGAATGTTCCTCCCTTTTTATAGATAAGGAAACTTCTATGTCTAGCTATGATGAAATTGGTCATATTAAACATGCTTCTAACAAGTATAAAATCTGGGTAAATATAAAAAAAACTAGAGGCCTGGTGCACAAAATTTGTGAATGGTACAGTCCCTAGGCCTAGCCTGAGATCAGGGCCATCTTCCCTGGCTGCTGGTAGACATCCCTGCCCCCCACTGCCACTTTCCCCCGGCTCCCTGTTTGCCATCGGGCAATTGGAGCCTGCCGACTGGGAGGAAGGGACAGAGAGGTTGGCCGGCAGCTCCTGCATTGAGCATCTGCCCCCTGCTGGTCAGTATGAGTCATAATGACTGGTCATTCCACTGTTTGGTCCATTTGCATATTACCCTTTTATTATATAGGATATGCATAGCCCATAGATATGGGCAATAGAATAGTGAAAACCTGGGGGTGAATGGGTATGGAATAGGGGAAGGGAAGTAAGGGGGAGTAAATGAGAGATATCCATAATACTATCAATAGTCCTATCTAATAAAAGAGTAATATACAAATTGACCATCACTCCAACACACAAGATGGCTGCTCCCATGTGGTCAAAGATGGCTGCCCATATGTGGACACAAGATGGCCATCACACGATGGCCAGCGGGGGAGGGCAGCTATTATTATAGCTGTGATTAGGTCAGCAAGAGAGGGAAGATGGGAGGTGATCAAACCTGCAGGGGAGGGCAATTAGAGGTGACCAGGCTGGCAGAGGAGGGAAGTTGGGAGCAACTGGGCCGGGAGGGAAGGGCAGTTGGGGGGGACTCAGGCCTGCAAGGGAGGGGAGTAAGTGGTAACCAGGCCTGCAGGGGAGGGCAGTTAGTGGTAACCATGCCTGCAGGGGAGGGCAGTTAGGGGTGACAAGGCCTGCAGGTGAGGGCAATTTTGGGCAAACAGGTTGGCAGGGGAGCAGTTAGGCATCAATCAAGCTGGCAGAAGTGGTTAGGGGATGATCGGGCTGGCAGGCAGAGTGGTTAGGGGCAATCAGGAAGGCAGGCAGGTGAGCAGTTGGGAGCCAGCAATCCTGCCTGGATTGTGACAGGAATGTCCAACTGCCTGTTTAGACCCGGTCCTACCTGAAGGCATCCAAGATTGGAGAGGGTGCAGGCTGGGCTGAGGAACATACCCCCCATGCACGAGTTTTATGCACCGGGCCTCTAGTCCTGTATAATAAAAGGTTAATATGCAAATTGACCAAACAGCAGAACCATTAGTCGCTATGATGTGCACTGACCACAAGGGATCAGACGCTCAATACAGGAGCTGCCTCCCGGTGGTCTGTGTGCTCCCACAGGAGGAGTGCCACAGTGGTGGTACGAACCTCTCCCGCCTTCACAGCAGTGCTAATGATGTCCTACTGACGGCTTAGTGCCACTTTCTGTGGACCTAAGCTGTTGGACATCCCCTGAGGGCTCCCGGACTGTGAGAGGGCACAGACTGGGCTGAGGGACCTCCCAAATGCACGAGTTTCATGCACTGAGCCTCTCATAAAAATGTAATTTTAAAGAAAGATACTCATCACATTTCTAATCACATGTTTAATGTCTCGTTATTCAAGCTTCAAGCAGGTAAAAACACAATCTTGTTTCTTTATGTATTCCTAGCACCAAGGACAATGCCTCACACATAATAATTATTTGTTGAAAGAGAATGAGTGAATAAGGACAATTTTCTTTTTCTGGGTAACTCTTATTCACCGATCAAGGACCAAGGCCAGATGTTATATCCTCCAGGTTTGGTTACAGTAAAATCTGATACATCTTTGGATCCCTAGGGCCTCGTTTGGAACTTGGTACATGATTCATATATCATAGATATTTGTCAAATAATAATAAACTCTTGGCCAAGAGTTGATAATTGTTGAAGCTGAGTGATGGATATATGAGTATGGTTCATTACACTGTTCTTTCTCCTTTCATCTATATTTTTAATTTTCCATAATAAAAAGTGAAAACATTTATGTTCACCTAAAGTCAAGTAAAAGTGTAGTCAAAGATGATCTTGAGGCTTGTGGCTGAAACAAATCATTGAAAGGTGGTGCAGGTCCCTGGGATGGCTGGAGTGGAGCTGCTTCCAGACCAGTAGATGGTGGTGCGGGTCACGGTGGATGTAGGGGAGCTACATCCAGACTCGAATGCGCTTGTGCATGAGCTAGCTTGGAGAGCGTTCTTTTTCACCCCAGTGAAATTTCTTTGAAAGTCAATAAAGGGGATGAAAGAATACACTTTCATTTCAACACCTTTAGTTTTAATTACTTGCGGGCATCTCCAGTCAGCTGTGCAATAGTTAGCAGCTCTAATAAATTAAGATCTCTGCCTTAAACAATGAGCTATGAGAGAGTGTCTGGATGGTAACCTTCCCCCTCATGATCCTCGATGGCCGCTGGGGCACTGATCCGACTGACCACCAGCAACTGTTCAGCTATCTAGGGAGTCTGCAGTAAATACTGTGCCCCAACAGTGCTTCCTGCACATTTCTCACCCACCCTTTCCCCTTCTTCTTTGCCGCTGTTTTATGCCTACTGGGGAGTGATTTATTGGCATCGGCAAGGCCTCGGTGAGGGTCACAGCTTTATGTTCAGCAGCAGGTAGGGCGTCAAGAAAATTCTGGTTCCCTTTTGACTTCACCACCTTCTGACTGCAAGTTGCTTGACCTTTCTGAATGTCAAATGCTGCCTCTGAAAAATAAGGATAACAATCATGCAAAGGGTTCAACACAGTGTGAGCAGCTGATAAACAGGAGCTATTATTATAGCTGTGTCCTCCTCAGTCCTCCTCCACTCTCCATCTGGACATCAGGAGAGCTGCCCCAGGAGTGGAGCAGGCTGCACTCGGCCACAGCTGCTGGCTCCCGCCGGGTGGGTGCCTGACCCCGTGGGGATGCCGGGAGGGTCCCGCAGGCTTGCAGGAACGACTCTGGGTAGGGTCAGCAGAGGGGGGGGGGCTGACTCACAGAGGCCAGAAGATCCCCCTTGTAGCCCTGGCTGCCTCGGCTTTTGCCACAGAGGTGGCTTGCCCTGCCTCGCCCCTGCCACCCCAGCTTCCTCTGAAAGGTCATTCAGCTTTCTGGTCTAATTACCATAGTATCCTTTTATTATTATAGATAGATGTTTGACACTATCAAAGATCATCCAAAACAGACAGGACTAGATGATAGATAAAGAAGAAAATAAACAAAAGTAAACTGGCCCTTCTCCAGTTTCCCCCCTCACTCCCCTTACCCGAGACTGCTGAGCAGAAGATAGGTGTCCTAGAACTTTTTAAAGGCTGATGGAATGGGAGAACGGGGGGAAGAGTGAGGTGAAACTTGGAATTCACAACTGATAAAGGAGGATAGAGTTCCTGCACCAGAGGTTTTCATGTAAGACAGCTCAAGAGCTACCCCATAGAAGTAATGGAAAAATAGAAATAAACCCGCTCTCAGAAGGCCCAAAGTCCAGTCTCGAACTATTTCAATCATGATTGGATACAACTGCCTGCCAAAAGAAAATTAAATTCTCTTAGGAGCTACTATAATCCAGAGCTTCTGAAAATGTTCAAAAATAATGTATCACATTTAATAAAAGACCCAATGGCCTGGTGCACAAATTTGTGCATGGGTGGGGTTCAGCTGGCCCTCTCTGATGGGGGCTGATCAGGCCAGGTCAGCCAGCGGGAGGGGCAGCAGGAGTTTGGCTGGCCAGCCCTGACCCTGATCCAGCCAGGGCTGGCAGGGAGGATTGGCTAGTTGGCCGGCTGCAGTGTGCATCATAGCAACTGCTCATTCTCGTCATTCCTGTCTTTCCAGCATTCCAATCATTTGGCTTTTATATAAATATACTAGAGGCCCAGTGCACAAAATTCATTCATGGAGGGGTCCCTTCAGCCCAGCCTGCACCAACTGGACATCCCTCTCACAATCTGGGACTGCTGGCTCTAACTACTCACCTGCCTGCCTGCCTGATTGCCCCTAAGTGCCTCCTCTGCCAGCCTGATCAACCCTAACTGCCACCTCCCTCTGGCGGCCTGGTTGTCCTTTATTGCCTCCCCCTGCCAGCCTGGTTGCCCCCAACTGCCCCCCCCCCTGCCAGCCTGGTTGACCCCAACTGCCCCCCTCTGCCAGCCTGGTCACCCCTAACTGCCTCTCCCTACTGGTCTGGTCACCCCCAACTTCCTCCCTCTGCCAGACTGGTTGCACCATGCAGCCTACTATTCAGTCATTTGGTCATTCTTCACTAACCCCCCTGTTGCCCTGGTTGCCCATGCAGCTTGCTGTTCAGTTGTTACTGTGAGGGTGTCCTGACCAATTTGCATGTTATCCTTTTATTAAGATAGATACAGATGTTATATATATGTCAGGAGACAAGTTTCCAAAATGTCTGGAAACTAAAAGAAAAAGTAGACAATGTAAAAAAACTTTAGAACATGCAGATATTGCAATAACCATATATACACTTTAAATCAACAATGATTAATATGCTCAATGATTAATAAATAAGATAAAAGATTTCCCCAATGTATTAGAATCTATAAAAAATTTAATGAACAAATTCGAATTGAAAAACACAATTTCTAAAATTAAGAACTCAAAGGTAGGTTTAACAGATTAGACAACAAAAATGGGGTTAGTGAACTATTTGATAAATCAATGAAAACATATATAAACTGAAACATAAAGAGTAAAAAGAAGAGAAATATCAAGAAGAGCAATAAGAAATATATGTGACCCAGTAAATATGTCTAAAATTATGCAAGTGAAATCCAAAAATGTGAGAATAATAGGATGGAAAGAAGTAATATTTAAAAAGAACATGGACAAAAGTTTTTTAAACCTTACCACAGAGATGAAGTCACAAATACGAGAAGTTCTTTAACATGTGAAACCTATAAATATTATTAGCTAGTGGTATCTCAATAAATTCAATAAAAACTGAAAAAGAGGTTCTTTAAATCTTAAGCAAGTAATTACACAGAAAAGTACCCTAAGCACAGTGCAGTAAAACTTAAAAAAAAAAAAAAAAACAACAGACAAAAAAATCTTTTTTTTTAAAAAATATATTTTATTGATTTTTTTACAGAGCGGAAAGGAGAGGGATAGAAAGTCAGAAACATCGATGAGAGAGAGACATCGATCAGCTGCCTCTTGCACGCCCCCCACCGGGGATGTGCCCGCAGCCAAGGTACATGCCCTTGCCTGAACAGACAAAAAAATCTTTAAAAAAAAATCTTCAAATGAGCAACAAAACTGATAGCTGACATCAACAAAAAATGATGGGAGTATAAGAAAATAGAACAAATAAAAAAATAAATGACAATCTGGATGACAATCCAATAAAAATTTCCTACAGATAAAATAAAGTTTTTGACAAACAAATACTGAGAAAATTTGTTAAAAGAAATACTTAAGGGAGTTCTCCAGCAGAAGGAAAATTATCCCAGATGAAAGCATTATAATAAAGGAAGGGAAGAAAAGCAGAAACAAGTGTAAATAGATTTTAAATTCCTAAATAAATATTGTTAGTTTAAAATATTAGGAAAAATAATTTCTGTAGGATTCTAAATATGTGCAGAATTAAAATACATGACAAAATATTGCAAATTGTAGCAAGAGATTAGTAAAGTTTTGTAATATCTTTAAGTTGTCTAAAAAGTGGAAAAGTACTAATTTATACAGCCTTTTCAAGGTTAAGGATGTTTTTTTATTTTCTTTAGGGTAGCCACTAAAATAAAACAAAAATATTAACAAATTATAAGAGGAAAATGAAACAACATATTTTAATACTGCAAAAAAGAAGGAAAGAAACAATTTAGAGACAAATACAAAATAATACTAAATTACTAGGGTTAAGGGCAAATATAATATTAATTACATTACTGACTAAATACTCTAATTAAAAGTAAAATTTGTTAAAGTGGGTTAAAAAGAAATAAAAAATACAACTATATATATATATACTACAAGAGATATGCCTAAATAAAAAGATGCAGAGAAGTTGAAAATAAATAAATGAACAAAGGTATACCATGTAGAAACTAAGAAAAGAAAGCTGTTATAATTATACTAATAAATATAACAGACATTAAGGGAATAAACAATATCAGAGATAAAAGGAATACTTCATTATGACAAAGTAATCACTCAGACTGACTGATATAACTAGTGATTGCAAGAGCCAATATGTGCATTTCTGTTCATTTCATGCTAAGTAACATCAGAATGGTAGTTAAAATTGGCCTCGACTGAGTATTTACATCATAAAAACTGGCAAATGCTACAAAGTAGGAATTGTTTTTCTTTTTCTCCTTGGAGAGCTAGTTGTCAAACATTTACCAGAACATCACTGGCATAACAATTGCAAATTTGAATGCAATTAGTTACATATATAAAGAAAAAAAAACGGCGGAGGGAGCTAAAAGGAGAAACAGGCATATCCATAATCATAGTTGGAAATTTTAACACACCTGTCTTGTAAACTGACAGAACAAACAGACAAATAACCTGCCCGATACAGATAAGGAAACAGAGAATTAGTGATTTAACCATATACTCAAAAACCAATGAGTGGGAGGGATGACACTGAATTCAAATTTTCTCTCTCTAAATCTAGTATTCCTTCTGCTATGGGCTTATACAAAAGAAAAGATTTATTATATTTATCTTATATTTACCATTGCAGTTAATACATTAATATATAAAAAATGGGGAGAAAAAGAAGACACATTTTATAATTATATACAGTTACAGTTGCACTTTACTTTTATAAAGCATTTATTTGTACTTAATATCCTATCTAATAAAAGAGTAATATGCAAATTGACTGTACCTCCGCTACTCTCACAAGCCATGCTCACCAGCCAATCAGGGAGGGAATATGCAAATAAACCCAACCAAGATATCTGTCAGTCACAGAGAGCAGGAGGGAGGCTTGGGTTTCCTCTGTGATGGAGGAAGCCACGCTTTCTGTCTGCCCTTGCCAGCACAGGCCTCCGCTTAAGGCTACAAAGTTTCAATGGGCCTATCTAATAAAAGAGAAACATGCAAATTGACCGTACCTTTGCTACACGCACAAGCCATGCTCACCAGCCAATCAGGAGCAAATTAAGCCAACCAAGATGGCGGTTAATTTGCATACCCAAAGAGTGAAGACTGAAGACAGCGTAGAAGGAAGCCAAGCTCTACAGAAGGGATCAAAACTGTGGAGAAGCAAGCAAGTGGGGCAGTGGAGAAGGGAGGGAAGCAGGTAGGTTGGAGGAAAAGGGAGGGAAGCAGGTGGGGTGGGGAAGAAGGGAGGAAAGCAGGCAGGAGTGTGGAGAAGGGAGGGAAGCAGGCGAGGCGATAGAGACCACTACAGGAAGCCCTATTGCAGGAATCTTCCTGCAACGGGCCTCTAGTACATTACAAAATGTAAAATATATATTTATAAAACAAATTATGGGAATGGCATAGATTTAAAACAGATAATTTTATTAAAGAATTCACAACAATCTCCTTGGTGATAACTATCATGGAGTTTATCATGGAACTATTAAATTTTTAATAATGTGGATAATGATGATGATGTTGATAATGAAGGCAACAGCAGAAGATAATGGTTACAGAGAATTAACTTTCCCATCTTAATTTATTGAACCCACTTAACAACCAAGTTGAGATAGTGCAATGCTTAATTTCTTAAATTTTATTTTTCAATCAATTATAGTTAACATTCAATATTACATTGGTTTCAGGTGTACACCATAGTGATCAGACATTTATATAACTTACTAAGTGATCGTCCCGCATAAGTTTAGTAATCATCTGGAACCATACATAATACTATCTAATAAAAGAGTAATATGCAAATTGACCATCACTCCAACACACAAGATGGTTGTCTCCATGTGGTGAAAATGGCTGCCACAAGATGGCCAGTAGGGGAGGTCAGTTGGGAGGGACCAGGCTTGCAAGGGAGGGGAGCTGGGGGTGATCAAGCCTGCAGGGGAGGGCAGTTAGGGGTGATCAGGCCTGCAGGGAATAGCAGTTGCAGGGGACCCAGACCTACAGGGAAGTGTATTTAGGGGCAAACAGGCTGGCAGGGGAGCAGTTAGGCATCAATCAGGCTGGTAGAGGAGTGGTTAGGGGGTGATCAGACTGGCAGTAGAAGCAGTTAAGGGCAATCAAGAAGACAAGCAGGAAGCAGTTGTGAGCCAGCAGTCCTGGATTGGAGTCCCAGATTGAAGAGGGTGCAGTCTGGGCTGAGGGATACACCCCACCCCACGCACAATTTCATGCACCAGGCCTCTAGTTATCTATAGTAATAAAAGTGAGATATGCTAAATAGACTGGACAGCCAAACGACCTTCCAAACATCATTCCAGACATCCTTCTGGACAAAGCTGTGGTGATGGGGGCTGAGGCAAAGGCAGTTATGGGCAATCAGGCAGGCAGGCAGGCAGGCTTGAGAGCAGTCAGGAGCCAGCAGTCCCAGATTGTGAGAGTGATGTTTGACTGCCGGTTTGGGCCCAATCCCAGCAGTCAGATATCCCCCGAGGGGTCCTGGATTGTGAGAGGGTGCAGGCTGGGCTGAGGGATCCCCCATCCCCTCCATTTAGGAATTTCATGCACCGGGCATCTAGTCTCATATTATGCAAGGGCTGTAGCCAAGGAATCAAGGCAGCCACTGCAGCTTTGAGGGAGGAATCCAGGCAGCCCCTCCCCCTCCAGGGAGCTGTGAGGGAGGGATCCAGGCGGAGGGATTCAGGTAGCTACTCACACCTGCAAAGGAGGGATCTAGGCAGCTGCCTGTGGCTGTGAGGGAGGATTGAAGCAGCTACCTTGGCTGCCAAGACCTACTCTTTCATGAATTTTGTGCATGGGGTCTCTAGCCCATTCCACTGTTTGGTCCATTTGCATATTACCCTTTTATTATATAGGATATGCATAGCCTATAGATATGGGCAATAGAGTAGTGAAAACCTAGCAGTGAATGGGTATGGAATAGGGGAAGGGAAGTAAGGGGGGGTAAATGAGAAATATCTGTAATACTATCAATAATCCTATCTAATAAAAGAGTAATATGCAAATTGACCATCTCTCCAATACCCAACATGGCTGCCCTCATGTGGTCAAAGATCCTGCCCCCATGTGGACACAAGATGGTCACCACAAGATGGCCTGCAGGGGAGGGCAGTTAGAGGTGACCTGGCCTGCAAGGGAGGGCAGTTGGGAGGGACCAGGCCTGCAAGGGAGGGCAGCTGGGCACGATCAAGCCTGCAGGGGAGGGCAGTTAGGGGAAATCAGGTTGGAAGGGGAGTGCTTATGGGGAGATCAGTTTGGCTGGCAGAAGTGGTTAGGGGCAATCAGGAAGGGAGGCAGGTGAGCAGTTGGGAGCCAGCAGTCCTGGATTGTGAAAGGGATGTCTGACTGCCCGATTAGGCCCGATTCTAGCAGGAAGGAAGACATACTTGCTGATCCCATATTGAAGAGGGTGCAGTCATGGCTGAGGGACACTCCCCACTGCATGTGCACAAATTTTGTGCACTGGGCCTCTAGTTACAATATAATTAACTATATTCCTTATGCTATACTTCGCATACTCATAATTATTTTTAACTACCAATCTGTACTTCTTAATCCCTTCACCTTTTCCACCCACTCTTCAAAATCCCCTTCCATTTGACAACAGTTTGTTCTCTGTATCTATGAGTCTGCTCCTGTTTGTTTTTTAGACTTTACACATAAGTGAAATCATATGGTATTTGTCTTTTGCTGTCTGACTTATTTCACATAGGATATACCCTCCAGGTTCATCTGTGTTGTTGCAGATGGCAAGATTTCATTATTTTTTATGGCCAAGTAACATTCCATTGTATATATAGTACCACCACTTTTTTATCCAATTGTCTATTAATGGGCACCTAGGTTGTTTCCATATCTTGGCTATTGTAAATAATGCGTAATTAAGATAGAAATGCACATATCATTTCAAATTAGTGTTTTGAATTTCTTTATCTATATATACAGAAGTGGAATTTCTGGATCATAAGGTAGTTCTATTTTTAATTTTTGAGGAATCTGTATACTATTTTCCAATCTGCATTCCCACAAAAATTATGAGGATTCCTTTTACTCCACATTCTCGCCAATTATTTGTTGATTTATTGATAACAGTCATTCTGACAGGTGTGTGATGATACCTCACTATGTTTTAATTTGTATTTCTCTGATGATTAGAGACACTGAGCATTTTTTCATATGTCTATTGGCAATCTGTATATTCTGTTTAGGAAAAATGTATTCAGGTCCTCTGCACATTTTAAAAATGGGATTGTTCTCTTTTTTTGTGTGGAGTGGTTTATATGAGTTCTTTATGTAGTATGGATTTGTCATTGGTGAATATTTTCTTTCATTCAGTAGGTTGTCTTTTCATTTTGCTGGTAGTTTCCTTTGCTGTGCAAAAACTTTCATTTTAATGTAATCTCATTTGTTCATTTTTTATTTTATTTCCCTTGCCTGAGGAAATATATAAAAATATATTACTGAGAACAATGTTAAAGTGAATATTTTCTTCTAGGAGTTTTATGGTTTTGGATCTTACACTTAAGTCTGTAATCCATTTTAAGTTTATTCTTGTGTATGATGTAAGAAGATGGTCTAGTTTCATTTTTTTTTGCATGTATGTGTCTAGTTTTCTCAAGACCATTAATTGAAGAGACTATCTTTACCCATTGTATATTCTTGCCTCCTTTGTCATATATTAATTGACCACATAAATGGGGGTTTATTTCTGGAGTATTCTGTTCTATTGATCCATGCATCTGTTATTATGCCAGTGCCTGGGATGTTTAATTTTGTGTCAATTTTTATTGAGCAGAGGGTTCCCAGATTTAAAAAGTATTTCTGGGTGTTTCTAGATGAATCTAGCATTTGAATCAGTGAACTCAGGAAAACCGCCCTCCCCCATGTGGTGGGCATCATTCAATCCATTCAGGGCCTGAATAGAACAAATGGCAGAGTAAGGAATAATTTGGCCCTTTTTGCTGTTTGTGTAACTGTGTGAGTTAGAATATCTCAGCTTCTGTGTCTCCTGGCTGGGTTTGAAATGCCTGGTCCCCCTGGTTCTCAGGCTTTTGGACTTAACGGAATTACAACATGGGCTTTCCTGGGTAGCCAGCTTGAAGACAGCAGATCATGGGACTCCTTAACTTCTATAATCATGTGAGTCCATTTGTCACAATAAATCTCCATATAATACATAAATATATTATTAATCTACAAAAATATACATTATGTATAACAATAATTATATATTATATTATAAAATCTCTATCTCATCTCTCTCTCAATCTCTTTCTCATCTATCTCTATCTATCTCTGTTCCTGCTTCTATTAATCTGAAGAAATTTATTTATTTATTAGTTTTAAAATATATTTTATTGTTGAAGGTATTACATTTATCTCCCTTTCCCCCCATTGACTCCTCCCTGCCCACTACCACCCCCAACACATGCTCTCAACCCCCTACTGTCTGTGTCCATTGGTTATACTTATATGCATGCACAAAAGACCTTTGGTTGATCTCTTAAATGCCCCCCCCCAACCTCCCTTTGAGTTTTTATTTTTAAATTTCTTTATTGATTAAGGTATTACATATGTGTCCTCATCACCCATTACTCCTTATAATCCCCTTCTCCCCCCGTCACCACTTATGCCCTCACCCCCCTGGTGTCCGTGTCCATTGATTAGGCTTATATGCATGTATAAAAGTCCTTTGGTTGATCTCTTTCCCTTAGTCCCGCCCTACCCTACCACCCCTCTGAGGTTTGATAGTCAATGCTTTTCTGTCTCTGGATCTGTTTTTGTTCATCAGTTTATGGTATTGATTGTATTCCATAAATGAGTGAGTTCATGTGATACTTATCTTTCTTTGACTGGCTTATTTCACTTAGCATAATGTTCTCCAGTTCCATCCATGCTCTAGTTTGAAGCAGATACCTTTTTCTCCTTTTCTTCTTCTTAAAGAATACCTTTCAGCATTTCATATAATACTGGTTTGGCAGTGATGAACTCCTTTAGCTTTTTATCTGTGAAGCTCTTTATCTGACCTTCAATTCTGAATGATAGCTTTGCTGGATAGAGTAATCTTGGTTGTAGGTTCTTGCTATTCATAACTTTGAAAATTTCTTGCCACTCCTGTCTGGCCTGCATAGTTTCTGTTGAGAAATCCGCTGACAAGCGTATGGGCACTCCCTTGTAGGTAATTAAGTGTTTTTCTCTTGCTGCCTTTAACATTCTCTCTTTGTCCTTTGCTCTTGGCATTTTAATTATGATGTGTCTTGGTGTGGTCTTCTTTGGATTCTTTTTGCTTGGGGTTCTGTGTGCTTCCTGGACTTGTAAATTTATTTCTTTCACCAGGTGGGGGAAGTTTTCAGTCATTATTTCTTCAAATATGTCTTCCGTATCTTGCTCTCTCTCTTCTTCTGGCACCCCCATAATTCTGATGTTGGTACGTTTGAAGTTGTCCCAGAGGCTTCTTACACTATCCTCAAATTTTTGGATTTTTTTTTCTTTTTGCTTTTCTGATTGAGTTTTTTTGGCCTCTTGGTATTTCAAATCTTTGACTTGATTCTTGCGTTCCTCTAGTCCGCTATTGGGTTTCTGTAAAATATTTTTTATTTCAGTCAGTGTATGTTTAGTTTCTAGTTGGTCCTTTTTCATATCCACGAGGGTCTCGCTGAGATTATCAGCTTTTTCTAGGAACCTCTTGAAATACCTTATCACTGTGGTTTTGAACTCTATATCCAGTCGTTTGTTTTCCTCCATTTCTTTTGTTTGTGATCTTTTTCTTTCTCTCCCCATTTTCACTGCTTCCCTGAGTTGGTTGGGTAGCTTTGTGTGCTAGGTGTCTCGGCCTCCCCTGTTACCTGAGGTGTACACTCTTGGTGCAGCCCTTTGTGAACTGTGTATACAGCCTTGTTGCAGATAAGTCTTGTTTGTTGTTGGTATCACTGGGAGGAATTGACCTCCAGGCCAACTGACTGTGATGATCAGCTATATCTACTCTAGGAGACAGCCTTATGTACCTGGACTTGCAAACTTGCCAAAGTCTCTGTGCTCAGTTTGGATGGGGCAGAGTTTCTGGGTGGGGCAGAGTTTCAGTGTGGAGCAGAGAGCCTTGGCTTCCAGTCAGCCCTGGCCCACGAGGTTGCCAGGTCCTAGCATCTGCAGGCAATTGCCGCAGGCACCTCTGTGAGAAAGGTGCCCTCGCGTTTTGCCTGCCACCAGAACATCCAGTCCCCAGTGAATCTGAAATCTCAGATTTTCACCTGGCACCTGGGTTCAGTGCAATCGGAACTCCTTTTCCCTTTCACCAGACACAAGCCACACAGACAACAGAATGCCCTCTCTGTGAGCACTGGTGCATGCCCCCGGGTTTCCACCTCTGGCTGGAACTTCTTTCTCTTAACAGACACACCAATGACCCATTTGTCCCCTCTGCATGCACTTGCACACACATCTCTGGAGGTCTGTCTCTGGCTCTTCCCCTGGGATTCTGCCTGCAATCCAGGTTCTCCCCGTAAGGGCCTGATTCCCCTGGGTTTTGAGTGCAAACCGAACTGGGTTCAGTGTAGCCTGGAGTTTTTGTCTACTTTCCGCCAGAGCACCCCTGCACGAGTCTCCACCTTACTTGGGCTTTCTAGAGGCTCTGATTATCCATGTGCACTTCTATGACCCTCCAATTTCATATCTTCCAGTCAGCCAGCCTTCCCGTGGTTCTGGACAGTGATCGTTTTGTTCTTCAGTTCTATTCTCGTAATTGTTGTGTGGGGCAAAAGTCTAGGTGTTTACCTATGCCACCATCTTGGTTTTTCTCCTCCCTCTGAGTTTTGATGGTCTGTTTGATGCTTCTATGTCTCTGCATCTATTTTTGTGCATCAATTTATATTGTTCATTATACAGCACAAATGAGTGAGATCATGTGACATTTATCTTTCTCCAACTGGCTTATTTTGCTTAGCATAATGCTTTGCATGTCCACCTATGCTATTGTGAATGGTAAGAGTTCTTTCTTTTTTTACAGCAGCATAGTATTCCATTGTGTAGATGTACCATTGTTTTTTAATCCACTCATATGCTGATGGGCACTTCGGCTTTTTTTTTTTTCCACATCTTAGCTATTGCAAATTTTGCTCCTATGAACATAGGGGTGCATATATTCTTTCTGATTGGTGTTTCTAGTTTCTGGGATATAGTCCTAGAAGTGGGATTACTGGGTCAAATGGGAGTTCCATTTTTAGTTTTTTGAGGAAACTCCATACTGTTTTCCTCAGTAGCTGCACCAGTCTGCATTCCCACCAGCAGTACAGGAGGGTTCCTTTTTCTCCACATCCTTGCCATAACATGTAGTTTGTTGATTTGTTGATGATGGCAATTCAGACAGGTGTGAGATGGTACCTCATTGTTGTTTTGATTTGCATCTCTTGTATGATTAGTGACTTTGAGCATGTTTTCACATGTCTCTTGGCCTTCTGTATGGTCACTTTTGAAAAGTGTCTTTTTAGGTTCTTTGCCCATTTTTAAATTGGATTATTTATCTTCCTTTTGTTAAGTTGTGAGTTCTCTATAAATTTTGGAGATTAAGCCATTATCAGATATAACATTGGCAAATATGTTCTCCCATGTAGTGGGCTTTCTTGTTGTTTTGCTGATGGCTTCTATTGCAGTGCTTTTATTTTGATGTAGTCCCATTTGTTTATTTTCTCCCTAGTTTCTATTGTCCTAGGAGATGTATCAATAAAGATACTACTACAAGACATTTTGCTGCCTATAAATTCTTCTAAGATTTTTATGGTTTCCTGCCTTACATTGAAGTCTTTTATCCATTTTGAGTTTATATTTGTGTATGGTGTAAGTTGGTGTTCTAGTTTTATTCTTTTGCATGTATCTGTCCAATTTTCCCAACACCATTTATTGAAGAGACTGTTTTGACTCAATTGTATGTTATTACCTCCTTTGTCAAATATTAATTGCGCATAATGGCTTGAGTCAATTTCTGGGTTCTCTTTTTGGTTCCATTGGTCTACATCTCTGTTCTTGTGTCAGTACCAGGCAGTTTCGACAACAGTGGCTTTGTGATATAGCTTGATATCTGGTATTGTGATCCCTCCACTTTTTCTTTTTTCTCAGGATTGCTGCAGCTATTCAGGGTCTTTTTTTTTTTATTCCATATGAACTTTTGGAGAGCTTGTTCTCGGTCTGTGAAATATGCCATTTGTATTTTAATGTGGATTACATTGAATCAATAGATTGCTTTGGGTAGTATGGATTTTAAAGATGTTGGTTCTACCAAATCATGAACATGGTATATTCTTCTACTTGTTTATATATTCCTCTATCTCTGTTTTTAATGTCCTATAGTTTTCTGAGTACAAATCTTTTACCTCCTTAGTTAAGTTTACTCCAAGGTAACTTAATTTTTTTGTTGCAATGGGATTGGTTTTTTAGTTTCTCTTTTTGTCAGTTCATTATCCTATGTAATCCTATATAACAAAAAGATAATATGCAAATAGAATGAACAGTGGAACAACTGGAACAACCAACCAACCAGTTGCTATGATGTGTGCTAACCTCCAGGGGGTGTGTTTGGAACATGGTGGGCTTTGGCCATGGTAGGATGGCAGAGTGGGTAAATGAGGGCACCAGATCAAGGCAGGGTGCCAGTTGCTGTCAGTGGGCGAGCCTCTGATGGTTCTGAAAATTCTTTGCTTCTGCTTGCCATAGTCACACCTGGTATTCACATCTGCTGCCAGCACCTGGTGCTGGTTCTGATCATTTGGCTCCATCAACGGGTGTGAGCAGAGGCTGCCAGCCCTGATCGCTCCTAAAGGCTTCTCCCCTCCCCCTGTTCCTGAGGGGCGATTGGGGCAGCAGCCGCCACTCACTCATTGACAGTGCCGGTCCTGCTCACACCTGCTGCTGGGGCCAGCCCTCGTCACTCCACGTTGTCAGTGGGTGTGAGCGGGGCTGGAACCATCAATACATGGGAGTGGAGGTGGCGAGAGCAGGACAGCTGGCAGACAAGGAATGTGGGGGCTGCAGTGGGAGGGGGTGCGGAGGATGAGCCTAGACCTGCCCCTGTACCTACTGCAGCTTCATGGCCCACAGTTCCTTTCATGCACTGGGCCCCTAATTAGTGTATAAAAATGCCCTAGATTTCTGGGTATTAATTTTGTATCCTGCTACATTGCCAAATTCCTTTATTAAATCTAGTAGTTTTTTTTTTTTTGGAGTCTTTAGGGTTTTCTATGTTCAATATTACATCATCTGCGAATAATGACAGTTTTACTTCTTTTCTAGTTTGGATACCTCTTATTTCTTCTTGCCTGATTTCTGTGGCTGGCCCTTCCAATATTATGTCCAACAGGAGTGGTGAAAGTGGGCATCCCTGTTTTGTTCCTGTTCTTAGAAAAATGGTTTTAGCATTTGCCCATTGAGTATAATGTTGGCTATAGGTTTGTCATATGTGGCTTTTATTATGTTGAGGTATGATCCCTCTATTCCTACTTTGCTGGGAGTTTTTTTTTTTTTTAATCAAAAAACAGTGTTGGACTTTGTCAAATGCTTTCTCTGCATCAATTGATATGATTATGTGATTTTTATCTTTCAGTTTGTTTATGTGATGTATCACGTTTATTGATTTGTGGATATTGTATCAGCCTTGCATCCCTGGAATAATTCTCACTTAGTCAAGGTGTATGATCTTTTTAATATATTGCTGGATCTGATTTGATAGAATTTTGTTGAGGATTTTAGCATCTATGTTCATCAGGGATATTGGCCTGCAATTCTTTCTTAATAGTGTCTTTATCTGATTTTTGGGTAAGTTCATAGAAAGAACTTAGAAATTCCTCTTGAATTTTTTTGAGTAATCTGAGGAGGATCGATGTTATTTCTTCTTTAATATTTGGTAAAACTCTTCTGTGAAGCTATCCAGGTCAGGGCTTTTGTTTGCTGGTAGTTTTTTTGATTACTTCTTCAATTTCATCAGTTGTTATCAGCCTATTCAGGTTTTCTGATTCTTCCTGATTGAGTTTTGGAATATTGTATTTTTCTAGGAATGTGTCCATTTTATCCACATTGTCCAGCTTGTTGGCATATAGTTGTTCATAGTATTGTATTATAATCCTTTGTATTTCTGTGGTGTCAGTGGTTACTTCTCCAGTTTTGTTTCTGATTTTATTATTTTATTAAATAAATCTTTATTGTTAGGATTATTACAGGTATTCTTTTTTTTAACCCCATAGTTCCCCTCCACCAGATAACCCTCCCCACCTTATGCCATTACCCCCCATCACTGTCTTTATCCATAGGTGTAAGATTTTTGTCCATTCTCTTCCTGCACCCCTCACACCTTTTTCCCCCTGAGAACTGTCAGGCCACTCCTTTCCTATGTCCCTGATTCTATTATATTAATCAGTCCATTCTGTTCATCAGATTTTTCATTCACTTGATTTTTAGATTCACTTGTTGGTAGGTATGTATTTGTTGTCATTTTGTTTTTCATAGTTTTTATCTTTACTTTTTATTCTTATTCCTCTTCTTAAAGAATACCATTCAGCATTTCATATAATCCTGGTTTGGTGGTGATGAACTCCTTTAGTGTTTTCTTATCTGTGAAGCTCTTTGTCTGACCTTCAATTCTAAATGATAGCCTTACTGGGCAGCATAATCTTGGTTGTAGGTTCTTATTGTTCATCACTTTGAATATTTCTTGCCACTCCCATCTGGGCTTCATAGTTTCTGTTGAGAAATCAGCTGACAGTCGTATGGGTACTCCCTTGTAAATAACCAAGCATTTTGCTCTTGCTGCTTTCAAGATTCTCTCTTTGTCTTTTGCCCTGGGCATTTTAATTATGATGTGCCTTGGTGTGGTCCTCTTTGGATTCCTCGTTTGGGATACTCTGCGCTTCCTGGACTTGTAAGTATATTTCTTTCACCAGGTAGGGAAAATTTTCTGTGATTATTTCTTCTAATAGGTTTTCAATATTTTTTTCTCTCTTCCTCTGGTACCCCAATAATTCTGATGTTGGTGCATTT
Source organism: Antrozous pallidus (assembly GCA_027563665.1). Taxonomy (NCBI): domain Eukaryota; kingdom Metazoa; phylum Chordata; class Mammalia; order Chiroptera; family Vespertilionidae; genus Antrozous; species Antrozous pallidus. The sequence goes on along the minus strand of CM050508.1, from coordinate 146,351,932 downwards.
CAAGTTGTCCCAGAGGCTCCTTACATTTTCTTCATATTTTTGGATTCTTTTTTCTTTTTGTTTTTCTGGTTGGGTGTTTTGTTTTTTTTTTCCTTATATTTCAGATATTTGGTTTTATCCTTGAAGTCCTTTGATTTACCATTGAATTTCTGTATATTCTTTATTTCAGACAGTGTATGCTTAATTTCTGTCTGGTCCTTTTCCATTTTTTTGGCATTCTTATTAAGGTTGTTGAAGGTCTCACTAAGCTCCTCGGAGGTCTCATCAGTTTTTCGGTGGTTTTTAGAAGATTCTTGATTAACCTTATAAATGTGGTCTTGAACTCTATATCCAATAGTCTGCTTTCCTCCATTTCTTTTATTTGTGACATGTTTCTTTGTTTCCGCATTTTGCTGCTTCCCTGTGTTGATGCAATGGAAGAGCTGCTGTGTGGAGACACATCTACAGGGGCAGATTTGCTTCAGTGGGGCTTTGGTGCTCACTGAATCTGCCTCTTGAATGTGTCACTTATGAATGTGATTAGTTGAATTCTGGTGTCGTCTCACACTGACCTCTAGATACGCTAGCTTCTGGATCTCCAATGGGGTGCAGGTCAGCTATTGTCTGAGGCAATACAGCAGGGGCTACAGGGAGGTCTGCAGATTTCTCCTGGTCTGACCAGAGCTGCAGTTTAGGTTAAGCTGTGAAAGCACAGGCCATTTATATTCAAATGCTGCTGCGAACAGCTTGTGTGGGTTTGCAGATTGGACGGGGCAGGGTCTCAGGGTATCACTAGGTTAGGGCATGGCAAACAGCTATGGCTACTACTCTGCCATTTCCATGTCTCCGCGTCCCCATGTCCTGCACCCCCATACACTGAACACTTATTGCCATGGGCACCTCTCCAAGGGAGACACCCTCACTTTCCAACCCGATGGCAAACCATCCAACTTTTCCTGGTAGGAGTAAGGGTCACAAACGTCTCCCCAGAAACTTGGGTTCAGAGTAATCAGAGCCCACTTCCCTTTGGGTTGTAAAAAAGTAGCTCCAAAGTCTCCTGGCATCAACCTAGCACCTGTGCCTCTGCACCTCAGTTTTTCAGCCCTTGTGCATGTCCCAATGCTCCTCTCTTTCCTTCTGGTTGAAGAACTTCTGCTTGGCCAGCTTTTCTGTGGTTCTGGGTGATAGACATTTTGTCTTTTAGTTACAGTTTTGAAATTGTTATGCGAGGCAGTATTTTAGGTGTTTACCTATACCACCATCTTGGCTTCTCCTGTTTCTGATTTTATTTAGGTGGGTCCTCTATCTTAATCACTCCATTGTCTGTTTCTGACAGGGCTTTAGGTGGAAGTGATGTTCTCCAGGAATCAGATTGATGTTTTTTTCCCTAACTCATAGCTTCTCTTCCTCAAGTGGTCCAAAATATTACTCTTGCCTTGGTTGGTCAGAGATCCCTGTATAGAAACCAGTGAGGTTGGCTGGCAACCTGGAGTTTTTATCAGTTGGGTTCCCAAATAGTGGGGTTGACCAACTCCTCTTCCAAAACAGTCACTGAGGATTCTTTGGGGCTATTCATAGTCTTTGTTTCTGTAGTATAGCTTAGAATGCAGGCAGGGTGTGGCAGGCTGTGTTACCTGCCTTGAGGCTACTGAGAGTGGTTAGCTCTCAGGAGATAAATGGACACTTAGGTTTGGAAGGTTACAAATGTCTCAGTGAGGGATTTCTGGGCATGTCTCCCTGCCCTGCTTCCCTCCCCAACCTCTCCTCAGACTCCACAAATGTGTGCCTCTCCCTCACCACATCCTTGGTGAGTTTTTGCAACTGAAAAGTCCTGTCTTTTAGGTTTAGGGAATAAAAGCAAAGACAAAACAACCACAAAACTGTGTGTTTCTCTCTGGGTTGCTCTAAGCTGCCTTTCAGGATGCAGCTTTCACAGCTTTGGTCTTAGGTGTAGATTCCCAGGATGGCAGCAGCCCCGTGCCTTTTCCTTTTCACAGTAGGGTGTTACTCCTGCTGCCAATGAATGCAGCTTCCACCTTGTCCTCTTGGTCAGGTGGCCTGGTGTCCCTCTCTAACCCAGATCCCCATTCCTACCATTCTCAAGGTATCCTCTGCCCTTCCTTGTTGAAAACTATCTCCTCAATTGTGTCTAGTTTGTTAAGGTGCACAATCTGTCTGCCTATATGGCCACCATTTTCTTCTTGAACTTTTATTATCTCCATTTTACAATGAAGAAACTGAGGCAATAATGAATATAAAATATAACCCAAAGTCACTCAGCTACTCTTCTGAGCACTCAACTACTATTCTATACTGCCTATATTTAAGTTAATTAAAATATGCTTGAAATTTAATTTTAGAAACTCTAAAATATAAATAAAGCATGGTGTTCCCATTATATATATATTATATATATAATATATATATACACATATATATTATATATATTATATATATAATATACATATATATATTATATATATATATATTTTAAGTATATCTAGGGAAATCATTTATGTCTCTGAAATAACTGGTTTTTTTTGGGGGGGGAACAGAAGGTATAGCATATAAATTGAAACTAGAGTATAAATTATGTTTTTTCCTTATATTTTTATGATTTCAGAGAGAAAGGGAGAGGGAGATAGAAACATCAATGATGAGAGAGAATCATTGATCAGCTTCTTCCTGCATGCCCCCTCAAGCCAGCAACCTGGGCATGTTCCTTCCAATAGAATCGAACCCAGGACCCTTTAGTTTGCAAGCCAACGCTCTATCACCTGAGCCAAACTAGCTAGGGCATTTTTTTGTTTGCTTGTTTTGTTTTTCTATTTAGAATCTACCTCTGTTCTGTTTTAAAAACATTTTTGAGGCGTTCCCTCTCCCACAATACCTTGCGCTCTTTCTTTCCAACTTGCAGGCCATGATGGCTCCCACAAAGAAGGGTGGCGAGAAGAAGAAGGGCCGGTCCGCCATCAACGAGGTGGTGACCAGGGAGTACACCATCAACATCCACAAGCGCATCCACGGCGTGGGTTTTAAGAAGCGTGCCCCTCGAGCACTCAAGGAGATCCGGAAATTTGCCATGAAGGAGATGGGGACTCCAGATGTTCGTATTGACACCAGGCTCAATAAAGCTGTCTGGGCCAAAGGAATAAGGAATGTCCCCTATCGTATCCGGGTACGTTTGTCTAGAAAACGTAATGAGGATGAAGATTCACCAAACAAGCTATATACATTGGTCGCCTATGTGCCTGTCACCACCTTCAAAAATCTACAGACCGTTAATGTGGACGAGAACTAATGCTGATGGCTGAATAAAGTTATACAACTGCAAAAAAAAAAAAAAAAACATTTTTGAGTTCCCCCATCAGGAAATCAGACATTATTGGGATAGCCCCATTTAAAAAAATTGTGGCAAAAATATACAATAAAAAATTGGTCATTTTACATATTTAAAGTATATAGGACAGTTGGAGTAAGTACATTCTTATTGTTGTGAAACCATCATTACCATCCATCTCCAGAGCTTTGTCATCAGCCCAAACAGAAACTCTGAAGTCATCCTAATAAATAGAAAGCCAGGGGCTGGCTGTCATGACTGAAATAACTGGATAGACAACCAAACAGCAGGTTGTGTGGGGTGATCAGGCTGACAGGGGGGTTAGAGAGGGATGACCAAATGACTAAATAGCAGGCTGTGTGGGGTGACCAGGCTGGCAAGGGGGTTAGTGAGGGACGACCAAATGACTGAACAGCAAGCTATGTGGGGTGACCAGGTTGGCAGGGGGCTTAATGAGGGATGACCAAATGACTGAATAGCAGACTGTGTGAGGTAAACAGGCCAGTGTGTGTGTGTGTGTGTGGGGGGGGGGGCGTTGTGGGTGACCAGGCTGGCAGGGGAGCAATTGAAGATGACCAGGCTGGTGGGGGCAGTAAGGAGTAACCAGGCCAGTGGGGGGCAATAAAGGGCGACCAGGCCAGCAGGGGGTCAGTTAGGGGTGACCAGGCAGGCAAGGGGTGCAGTTAGGGGCAATCAGGCAGGCATGCAGGTGAGCAGTTAGGAGCCAATGGTCCTAGATTGTGAGAGGGATGTCCAACTGAAAGTTTAGGCCTAGGGATTGGGTCTAAACTGGCAGTCAAACATCCCATGAGGGGACCTGGATTGGGGAGGGTGCAGCCTGGGCTGAGGGGAAATCCCCCTGTGCACAAATTTTATGCCTCTAGTTAAACAATAAATCTCTAATCCCACCTCATCCAGCCTCTTAGTGCCTCTATTATATATTCTGTCTCTAAAGTAGTTATCCATGGCACTTCAAATATGTGAAATTATTCAATATTTGTCCTTTTTGTATGGCTTTCATCAATGTTCCATACAATGTTCCATTGTATGGACATACCACATCTGTTTATCACTTCAACTCATGGTGCAAATTTGGGTTGTTTTCATCTTTTGGCTATTCTGAGTAATACCTCTTTAAACACAAGTGTACAGTATCTGAGTCCTTTTTTCTTTTTAAATTCTTTTGGGTATATATAAATGAAGTAGAACTTCTGGATCATATGGTAATTCTATGTTTAAATTTTGACAAACTGCCAAATTATTTTCTCCAGTGTCTGGACAATTTTATATTCCTACCAGCAAGGTACAAGGTTCCAATTTCTCCACATCTTCACTAACAGTTGTAATTTTCATTATTATTATTTTTTGGTTAACAGCTATCCTCATGTGTATAAAGTAGCATGCCACTATGGTTTTTATTTGCATTTTGCTAATGACTAGTGAAATTGAGCATCTTTTTATTTGATGGCCTTTTATATATATGCTTTATAGAAATGTCAAGTTCTTTGCTCATTTTTTAAAATTGTGTTATTTTTGTTTTTATGAGTTGTAGGAGTTCTTTTTATATTATACTAGAGGCCTGGTGCATGAAATTCATGCACTGGGGCTGGGGGTATCCCTAAGCCTGGCCTGTGTCCTCTGGTAGTCCAGGACCCCTTGGAAGATATCCCCCTTGCAATCCAGGGCCCCTCGCTCCTTACTGCCCACCTGCTCACTCCTAACCTCTTGGCTTGCTGCTCCTTAGTGCTGCTTCGGAGATAGGAGATGCTCCCTCCTCTGCTGCTGCACTCACCAGCTGTGCACCCTGCTTCTGGATGAGTGGCTGCTCCCCCTGTGGGAGCACACTGACCACCTGGGGGCAGCTCCTGCATTGAGTGTCTGCCCCTGTTGGTCAGTGCGCATCACAGTGACCGTTGTTCCACCGTAATGGTCTCATAGGCTTTTATTATATAGATATGTTAATCCCTTATCAGATATATGAGTTGAAAATATTTTTTCCCATCTGTGCAATGTCTTTTCACTCTCTTGATAATGTCCTTTGATGTGTGAGGCTTTACCCTTTTGTTGTTGTTGTTGACTGTGCTTTTGATGTCATCTCTAAGAAGTCATTGACAAATCCAATGTCATGAAGCCTTTTCCTTATGTCTTCTTCTAAGAGTTTTATAGTTTCAGCTCTTACACTTAGGACTTTGATCCATTTTGAGTTATTTTTGAATATGATTTAAGGTAAGGGTTCAATTTCAATCTTTTGCATGTGGGAATTCACTTTCCCAGGAGCATTTGTTTTTTAAAAATTGTTCTTTTCTCATTAAATAGTATTTGCACCCTTGTTTAAAACCAATTGACCATAAATGATACAGTCTATTTCAGTGCCATAAACCCATTTTATACAAATAGGAACTAGGGTCTATAATCCTTTTTCAGGTATGTAACAGATACTTTAAAAAATATAAGTTTATTGATTTCAGAGAGAAAGGGAGAGGGAGAGAGAGAAACATCAATGATGAGAAAGAAACATTGATGGCTGCCTCCTGCATGCTTCACACTGGGGATCAAGCCTGCAACCTGGGCATGTGCTCTGACCAGGAATCGAACTGTGACCTTCTGGTTCATAGTTTGATGCTCACCCACTGAGCCATGCCGGCTGGGCTGTAGCACATACTTTCTAATAATGTAAACATATATTGTAGAGAAGGGCTATGCCAGAGGTGCTATCATACATAATACAAGAATATAGCAACAAAAGAAGACAAACAAATATCACCAAAAAAGATTGAAAGCACATTTTTATTATAGATAGGTAATTGTGGTTTGCTGTGGCTAAAGGTATGCTTATAACGTATGTACAAGCTTTTCTATATACCAAAGGTATAATATTTTTCTTTTAATACTGAACTAACATTTCTCTGCCAACATGGAAAGTCTAAATTGGCTGAGTCTATTTTAAATGGCAAAAGACTGTGTTTCTTTTTCCTGGATGTTGCTTTAAAGACTAGTTAGTTGAATTCTTTTAGGTCCCAACACATTAAACTTAAGAACAGTAAAAGAAAATCAATGAATACTACAAAATATATAATTTCTATAAAGCAGAAATACAAAGTTTTTATAATTTAAAACAGCAGCAATTTCAAAAGACTTGCTGAATTAAAACTTTACAAAATATATATACATAAAGTATCATTCCAGATGATCATGGGTTTTTAAAAATAGTATATCACAACCCCCCAAATCTAACCAAAACTACTACTAGATGTAGCTGGCCTAGAACAATTTTTTACAACAACTAAAAAATAAAACAAGAACAAAAGAAACCTCCCAATTCTCTTGTGATAAGCACAGGTTACAATGTACTGGCTTTGATTCCTATCCACAAAGAGAATTTTAAAATAGAACAAAGACTTCACATAAATAATGTTTTACTTGCTGTTAAGTATGAGATCAAACAAATTAAAATAAGTACTAACAACCAAAACAAATCTTGATGTAACCAGGACATATACTCTTAAAGAATGACAAAGACATAGAAATAAACTTGCCTACGAAAGCCACAAGCACCTTCTTTTAGAAAGAGCACCAAGCAACACAAAAAAGGAACACGTAAGAGGTAGTGTACCACCGGCTAAGATGTATATGCCCATTGGGGACCTGAATACAGCTTAGTATTTGGGAAAATAAGACACATTACACTGTGGTTTATAATTTTAGACAGAAGCATTGCACATTTGGGAGCATTAGCCAGTATTGCTCCATAGTGCTTTGCACCTCCAGCTGTCTAATGAGTACTTTGCTCTCAGTCAAAAAATACAGGATATACCCTGAAGAATTCCATGTTTATAAATCTTCAGTTCTAGGGAATTCTCTAAGAATTCTCTAAGAAAGATCAATATAATTTTTAAAAGAATTAAATACTTTATCCATTATAGTCCTTTAAAGAATGATTTTTCTCCATTTTAGGAGAAAATCTTTTCTTCCTGAGATTCTTTATGATTTAGCCAATGCTTTATTCCATGCGTCTCATAATGATAGTATCTTTCTGTCTATATTTCCCTTCTGCAGCAATTACCTGGCCAACAGCATGAATTCAGAACTAATTCAGAGACCTTAGAGAAAGCACACAGCACTGCTTTCAATGTAGTACTTTCGGTCAGCTTTGAGATGAGGAAGTTTTTGTACTTCAATTACTGGAAGTTGATTAGGGTCCTGGGTGTGAAAAAGGAATTTTGCCTTATGCCAGCTGCCATCTTGAATCTGTAAAATAAGAACAAAATGCTTTAATATGTCATTGTTTCTTTAGAAGTAATTCTCAGCAGACAACATTTTTCATAGATAATGTAGGCTTATTTTAAGAATTAGAGATAAATAGAAAGTATGTAGAACAATGCCTAGCACAAAGTGCTCAATAAATAGTACATTTACTATGAATAACTGAAAACCTGAACTTATTCCTTTTTCTAAATTACATTGTGTATTCTGATTTTCCGGTCTTAGAGACTAAGGTTAGCCTTTTGCTTCTGTTGTTTGTGAGTCATTAAACCAGATATAAAATAGAAGGCTGCACTGTTTCTAATATAATTAATATCCACCTTGTTTGCGTTCCTTTATTTGGGACTAATTCTTTGGGATGGGCATTTTTCTTGAATGAAAGGAAATGAGTTATCTCAACCCTTTTGAATTTTAGGCAGAAAATAACCAGAATTGTTTCAGTTGGGAGTAAATTATAATTCTGTTAAATTGTCATTTAGGTTTCTGCTCCACTCTCCCCAATTCTGTGGTTACTATTCATATAGTTTCTTTCCTCTCTTCCTTCTAGGACTTCCTGTTTTTCCTATTACTGTATGCTCTTTGGTTTCTGATAAATTCTATTATTGGACAAAAAATAACATTAAATAGCCTCTGATTAAGATTCAATAAAACAAAATAGAGAAACACAATTGACTAGTTCAGTGAAGCTTTTTATTCAGGAGTTTATTCACTTATTTATTTACCAAATTATCATGGTATAAATTTTAAAATTTGCAGGAACTTTAGAGATGATTTAACTTAAGGCAATTGAAGCTTACAGAAGGTAAATTACTAAAGTCATATATGCTAGATGTGATACCTAGAATTAGAATTTGGTATGTAAGATATTGACAGATTTAGCTTATTAAATCTTTTAAGCAATACTTATTGAACACTAAGTACATTTGTACAGTTCAATAAGATGTGATCCTCTATTTTCTTACAGTGCTTGAGAAATATAAAGATGAATAAATTAGCTTGGCTTCTAATTTTACCAGCTTATAAATCTAGGTGGTAAGAGGAAAAACATAAATAGCCATAATACAAGACCATACATAGTAAGTGCAGTATAAATAATATACAATGAGAACTAAATTTCACTCTGGAGTAGTCAGAGAATTCAGAATTTAAGATGGGCCTTTTTGTATGCCTAAAATTTCCACCTGTTTATAGAGATAGAGGAGGGCAATTAGAGGTAGGAAATGACATGAGCAAAACAAAACAACAATTAAAACAACTGGAAAAGTAGAAGGTGGTTGTAAAAGTAATCCTAACATGGGGTTAAGTGCAAAGATTTTGTGCTGGAAGAAATATTAATAGAAAGCCAGGTACCACCACTTCTTTCACATATAAAATTGGAATAATAAAAAATGACCTCACAGTGTTGTGAAGTCTAAATGAGATTTCAATTAAAAATTCCTACCAGTATAGTTGGCATTAGCTGCATGATCTCTGCCTTTGCTTTCTTAGCTATAAAGTGAGACTAATAATTTATTTACAAAGCTATTATAATTAAATAAAATAATGTATATACATGGTACCTGCCATATAATAATGTGATACATGGTACCTGCCATACAATAAGCCCCCAATAAGTAGAAATTGTTGATGTGATTGATGATGATGATCATTATGATGAATAGATCAGTTTGGCCATAGTTTAGGGTAGACAGTGAGTGAAAGCCCAAGCTGGAAATGTAGGTTGGGACCTACTGTTCTAAGTGTTGAATAAAGAGCTGATAAGTTTGGATTGTGACTCAGAGATACTAGTGAGTCGCTGAAGGTTTCTGGACAAAATTGTGAAAGTTAAACGAATTTGTTGGTAAAACTGGTCTCTTCACTTATACAGAATGACCCATATACTTCTGACTGTCTATGATTTTTCAAATACTCATGCACTACTTATCTGGAAATGTTATGAAAATGTAGTGTTCCCTGGAAATTGTAATAGGTATGAAATTATGGGCTTCACAATACACAATACAGAACACTTAAAGTCATTAGTAATATGTATGTATGTAAAGCAGACAACTCTATTCTCTGTAACAGGAGTCGACAAACTTTTTTGTAAAGGGCTAAATAATAAATGTTGTAGGTTCTGTTGTATTTACTCAATTCTGCTGTTGTATGACAACAGGTATCTCTCTCTCTCTCTCTCTCTCTCTCTCTCTCTCTCTCTCTCTCTCTCTCTCTCAGCAACTGAATGACCAAATGACTGGTTGACTGGTTGCTATGATGCACACTGACCACCAGAGGACAGACGCTCAATGCATAGGATCAGGCTCCCTCTGTCTGGATTGGGCCTGCAGGGATCGGGCTGAAACTGGCTATCTGACATCCCCCAAGGGGTCCTGGATTGCTAGAGGGCACAGGTGAGGCTGAGGGACACACCAGTGCACGAACTGTGCACTGGGCCTCTAGTAGACCATAAATAAACAAAGGATATGACTGTATTCCAATATTCCAATATTTATTTACAAAAACATATGGTGGGTTCGATTTTGTCTGTAGACTGTAGTTTGCCAATTTCTGTCCTATAACAAAATATTTTAAAATTATAGAATTTTAATAACATTCATTATTTATTTTTAGTAAAAAGGGCTATAATTCAAATATTGATTGATAGGGCCAGTCAATCTGTAGCTATGCCCATTATTTGATACCAGGTATAAAGATTGTAAAAAATGAAGTTAAACTGATTTGCCTTTCTAACCTGTTTTTCCATGAAGTAATGAGATATAGAAGCACAGCGATGAAATATATAAAAGAAATCTATTTATTTGTAGGCTCTATCTACCTATCTATCTATCTATCTATCTATCTATCTATCTATCTATCATTTACTTCGTCTTATATCTCTATCTATCTGATATATAATTATCTCATACAGGTAACAAAATTTAAAAGTTAAGTTTATGTATTAATGTCTATTTTGCATATAAAATCTATGGATGACTCATGGATGTGACTAAAGTTGACAAGACTTGACATAGCAAATGACTGATTTTGAAAAATATAGAGTGATTATAAATCACAACATTAATACCTGCTACCCTTCTGTATTAGCAGTTTGTAATTAAAGTCTTATTCTCATTATTTGAATTTTATAGTTTTATCAGTTTTAAGTTAGTTATACTGAACAATTCTAAAAGTGCCATTCCCTTACCTTGCAGTCATCTGAAAGCACTTTAGGTTCAAGTAGAGTGTTTTCTTCAAAAATCTGGCCATTCCATCCCTTGAAACCAATAGGCCATCCTGAGCCACTTGTCTGAGCATTTGTCCACACTGTAGTGTTTAGACAGTGAATGGTGATGATTTGGGTGGCTTCTGAGCTCAGTAAATGAAGAAAATTCATCTGGACTTTTCCAACTCCAAACTCCAACTAATGGCATGGAAACAATATGCATGTTATAAGATGTGGCAATTGAGAAATGTATAGTTTGGGGAAACTTGAGAAAAGTCCTTGAACATAGCCTTGAGAAAGCTACTTTTCTTGGCATTTAAATGCCAGTCAGGTGTGCTGGTAAATGCTTAACCACTGGCTCTTGCAGGGGTAGGGATTGGAGGTAGGTGGGTGGGAATTTCTGATTTATAGCACTGTCTGATTTCCATGGTGTGAGAACTCCCGGGATGGTTGATTTCAGGCTATCAAGGTGGCATCAGTGAACAGGGAGTTAGGAAGAGATGTTAACTATAGGCTCTCCAGAGCCAGTCTGAGCTGGCTTCAGCAGACCACTAAGCTATCAGACAAGACAAAAAAAAAAAAGAAATGAAGACAGATTTCATAATGCTATCTAAAATGCATTCATTATTTATTTTTAGTAAAAAGGGCTATAACTCAAATATTGATTATATTGATTTGTTGTTGATTAATGCTTTACTAATGTTTTCTGTCTATATGTCCATTTGTAAGATTTTTAAAAAGTTTCTAAAGATAAGCTACAAGTTGTAATGATAGCATGTTTGAGTAACTTTAACTGAGACTCCTATATTCTTTGTGTTGCCAGCTCTAATGCAGTTCCAGTCATATAGTGAGTCATCAATAAATATTTATTGAATGAATGCATGAACAAACATTAACTAAAAAAGTGAATAATAGAGGGCAAAACTGAAACAAGGGTCTGATTGTATATTTTCAAAGATTAGGCAAAGCAGTAGATATTTCTAAAACTTTAGATATAATATTATTATTGCTATTATTATTATTTTAGCACTATTCATGTAGAGATGTGATCATAATATAAGTGGATAGAAATGGTTCCTACTGAGAAATTTATATTAAATTTCAAACATAAAATTAGAAAAATATCAGTTAGTAGGTAATAGAGAAGGAAAAAATAAAACAACAACATAAAAAGTAAAGCCTCAGGAAAAAAAGGAAAGACAAAGTAAGGACATAGGATGAAAACACGAAAGGATCATTATAAGAAACATTAGAGTCTAAGTATTTCAAATGCCTTTATTTAACAGATGAGAATCACAAACCTATAAAATATTTAAACTTTTAAGCCTTAGTCTTCATGTTAATTAAGCTGGGTATAAAATGACATGGCAGGATTGTTATGAGGATCTAGATGCCAAGTGTCACTGACCTAGAACAGTATTTAGTGGCTCACAGTATCATTTCCCAGATGAGTAGCAGACTGGAGACTAGAACCCAGGTCTATAATTCTAAGTCTACTTTGCTTTCCACTACCTTCTCAGTCTTTCTCTGGAAGAGATGGGAGAACTGATTCAGTCTCCCAGAAATAAGTACACTGCTCCTATCTCCTTTGCATTATTCCTGCCCTCCTTTCTTCTATGGGCTAAGAGGAGTGAAGATTTTAATGTGAATATTTGGGAAGCATGACTATCATGCCACTCTTCATTAGAGATATACAAATTCCCTAAAAATGGAAGAATCCTTCCTTCCTCTGCTTTGGGCTTAATAATGGTAAATGCCAATTGAGATGAACTGGTGACACACTCTCGTTAATGAAGGGGGATATTTTAAGATGAGAGAGCAGTCTAACAATAAACAGCTGGAGGGACTAACAGACTGCATATTTCAGTTGCTGCTTTTAACTCATGGTTACAACACAAATAGGCACGTATATCCGTTCTTGGTCAATGAGAAATAAGTTCTTGGTAATACTAAGGTAGTTTAACCAGAAAATGAAATGAAGTTTCTTCAACATGTTATAGGTAGAGCTAAGCTTTAGGTTTTATAAATGCTTGTCATAACATCCAGCCTGACACTAAGCTAACTTTCATTCATTCTAAACATTTGATTTATAGAATTATACTTGAAAAAAGTTTTAAACAATAGTCAATGGATGCTTATGGGAAGTTATTTTGTGCCCAATCACACATAAAGGGCAAGTTTTATGGCAAAATTTCTCTTTTATTGATAATATAATTTCCAGTAAAATTTTAGGTAATCTATCTTATCTAATAAAAGAGTAATATGCAAAATGACTGTACCTTTGCTACACTCACAAACCATGCCCACAAGCCAATCAGAGCAATGATGCAAATGAACACACCCAAGATGGCAGTTAATTTGCATACCTGCACACAGAAGATAGTGTAGAAGGAAGCCAAGCACTGCAGAAGGAAGCAAAGCTACGGAGAAGTAAGCAAGTCGGGTGGGGGAGAAGGAAGGGAGCAAGGCAGAGGAGATGAGAGGAAGGGAGGCAGCAGAGAAGGAAGCGAGGCAGGGTAGAAGGGAGTAAGGCAGTGGAGACGGGAGCGAGCAAGGCAGCAGAGACAGGAGGAAGTGTGGCAGGGGATACGGGAGAGAGCCAGGTAGGTAGTGGAGAAGGGAGGGAGCGAGGCAGCAGAGAAGGGAGGGAGCTTTGCTCAGGCTGCAGGAAGCTCTATTCTTGTAGGAATCTTCCTGCAATGAGTCTCTAGTATATATATAAAAGCCTAAGCAACTGTTACAAATGAATGACCAAACAATCAGTCAACTAATCACTATGATATACACTAACCCAAGGGGCAGATGCACAACAAAGGAGCTGCCCTCTGGTGGTCAATGCACTTCTACAGCCAACCTCCTGTGGTGGACCAACCTCCTGCAGTCTCTATCCATGGCCTGCCAGCCCCGATCAGCCCCTCCCCATCGGCCAGTCAACCTCCCACTGTCCTTCATCCCCAGCCTGCTGGCCCTGATTGCCCCAATAGGGACTGGGTGAAATAGTTTTAATAGGCCCTAATGGCCAGCCAGGCCGAGGGACTCTACCCATGCATGAATTTGTGCACTGGGCCTCTAGTGATAATACAATTTTCAGTAAAATTTAAGGGAACTGATTATTGGTTATAACCCTTGCAGCTGCTTAGGGATTTTCTAATGTATGTGCCTATATAAAAACATATGGTTCACATTAAATTCTTTTAAAGCATAATAAGTAGAGTAAGTCAAGAGAAACCAATCATAAAAATATAAAATCAAAATGTCAAGATTAACTAGGATTATTTTTCAAAAACAAAACATTTCTTTCTTATATATGGTAGAGAACAATATGTTGTTTTCATTCATAAAATGTGCAATTATTTAAAGTGACAGAATTTTAAAAATTACTGTTCATTGATTTTGAGCAATTACTGACATAAATTCTAAAATTCAATACATACCTTTGACACAAGAACAGGGGATAAACATGTCTGACCACCGGCACTAAAATTGCAGAAAACCTCAATGGCATCTGAAGGGCATCCAAGATTTGGATCAATCCAATATTTTCCTATTAATTTATTGTAAACCATAAAGAGATTTAATATCATATTAAACTATTTGAAACATTTCTATAAATTATCATACTTTAAATATGTATTTCATCTTACCTGTAAAATAACTTAGATTATAGAAATATTTATACTTAGTGAATAAATGGGAAGGTGTAAGCATTACATAAAATTAATACTGAAAATATATTTTTACATACCTATCAAGCTAAGGGCAGGCACTTCATAATTTTTATAAAAATGATAGAGTGTTTGTATTGCTTCATTTTACAGATAAGACGTGCTGAACACTTTAAAGTGAACTGCCTAAAGTTACATAGTTGATAGAAAAATTGGATTTAATGTCATACATGTGTATTCTGTTCTATATTTCTTAAAATGATTATGTTCTTTTAAATAATAGAAGAAATTATGGCAATCTCCCTGAGGTAAAATATATCTTTATTATAATAAAAATAACAAAGCTTTATTTTTATTTTCCAAAAGCAAAATGTACAATAAAATGATTATCATTTTTGTGTTTCTTCATCAGATTTGTAAGTGGAAAAAACTAAAATCCCTACAGCCAGTGTAAGACTGTCCACTGAAGGCCCAGAAGAATCAAATGCGGCCTACAGTTAACCTATAGAAAACACTAAGGCTGAAAAAGTATTGAGCTAGTATATTAATTCCAGAGTAACAGGCTTAAGAGTATTGAAACTGCATCTTATTCCAAATGCAATGACAGATATTCTTGAATGAGGTAAAGCTAGGCTACAATTTGTATGAATGCCACTTTTCTTCCTAGAATGGATTCTTTTGAAAATCTAACTCTTACCTTAGGTGGACCAAAGATTCTTACTTTAAAAAAATATATATACTTTATTGATTTTTTTACAGAGAGGAAGAGAGAGGGATAGAAAGTTAGAAACATTGATGAGAGAGGAAGATCGATCAGCTGCCTCCTGCACACCCTACTGGGGATGTGCCCACAACCAAGGTACATGCCCTTGATCAGAATCGAACCTGGGACCCTTGAGCCCACAGGCTGACACTCAGTCCTTGAGCTAAACCAGTTTCAGCCACAGATTCTTATTTTGAACCTTAGCCTTATGAAGCCATCAAAGGCACTGTTCAGTTCTAAACACACCCAGGACAAAAGTAGCTCTAACTGTTGTGCTCACTTCTCTATCTTCTTCAAAATCTTGACTTGACAAGACATGGGAACAACAAAGTGTTTTTGATAGAAGATTAGATAAAGATGATGTGGTACAGACAAGGTGGGGAAATGTTTGTATGGAAAATAATGCAATCTTTACTAATAAAAGGGTAAAATGCTAATTAGACTGGATGTCTTTTGGACATATTTCCAGACGTCCTTCTGGACAAAGCCACAGTAGCCAGGGCTGAGGTAGAGGTGTTTAGGGGCAATCAGGCCAGCAGGGAGAGCAATTAGGGGCAATCAGGCCAGCAGGGGAGAGCAGATAGAAGCAATCAGGCAGGCAGGGAAGAGTGGTTAGGGGCGATCAGGCAGGCAGGCAGGTAGGTGAGTGATTAGGAGCCCAGTAGTGTTGGATTGTGAGAGGGATTGGGCCTAAACCAGTAGTTGAACATCTCCCAAGGGGTCCCAGATTGGAGAGGGTTCAGGCTGGGCTGAGGGACACCCCCACCCAGTGCACGAATTTCATGCAATGGGCCTCTAGTAAATAATAATATAAAAATTAATTCTGTCTTCCCCATACTCACATCTGTAAAGCTACTTTTGCTCCACCCTATATGTGCAATGGGATACTGCTCAGCCAGAAACCTTTTTTGCCAGATTTTTTGGAACTTGTTCTCATACCTCCTCTTGATATTGCTCAAATGTCACTTTCTCAGATATTTCTCATTTAACTTCACCCCCATTCCACTTTCTATCATATCCTTTTTAACTAATGTGTTGTGTTTCTCTATAGCACTTACCACCTCCGAGTGATAAAAGTACTTTTGGGAATAAAGACCTTTCTTATATCTTGCAATCTATACTAATTATTTCTCCAAAAGGAAGGCAGACCTTGAATTAGATTTTATTGATCTATATGTCCTATGATGTCTTTGTTCCTTTCAATTCTATAGAACTGCATTTTTATGCCCTCAATGAAAGGAAAGAATCTAATTTAGAATTATTATGGACAGCTATAATTGTAAAGATTATTGTAGTTTTTATACTAATCTAGGATATAAAATATATGTATAAGTTAAACATTTTGTTAATATGCTAGAGGCCTGGTGCATGAAATTCATGCATGAGTGTGTGTGTGTCCCTCAGCTCAGCCTGCACCCTTTCCAATTTGGGACCCCTTGAGGGATTTCTGACTGCTTTCCTTCCCAGTAGGATTGGGCCTAAATGGGCAGTCAGACATCCGTCTCACAATCTAGGACTGCTGGCTCCCAACTGCTCACCTGCCTGCCTTCCTGATTGCCTCTAACCATTTCTGTCTGCCAGCCTGGTAACCTCCTAACCATTCCCCTGCCAGCCTGATTGATGCCTAACTGCTTCTCCTCCAGCCTGATTGCCCCTAACTTTCCTCCCCTGCAGGCCTGGTTACCCCCAACTGCCCTTCCCTGCAGGTCCAGTCACCCCCAACTTCCCTCTTTTTCTGGCCTGGGCACCCCTAACTGCTGTCCTCTGCTGGCCTGATCACCCATACTGTCCTCCCTTGAAGACATATTCCCTCCCAACTGCCCTCCCCTGCTGACCATCTTATGGTGGCCATCTGTGTTCACATGGGGGCAGCCATCTTGTGTGTTGGAGTGATGGTCAATTTGCATATTACTCTTTTATCAGATAGGACAGAGGCCTGGTGCATGGGTGGGGACCAGCTAATTTGCCCTGAGGGGTGTCCTGGATCAGGGTGGGGCTTCCCTTGGGGCATGGGGTGGCCTGGGCAATGGCCTGTGGTGGTTTTCAGGCCAGCCATGCCCCCCGACAATATAAGTGGAGGCCCTGGGATCTGGAATTTATTTATATTCTATAATTGAAACTTTGTAGCCTTGAGCAGAGGCCAAGGCAGTACAGGAAGCTTGGCTTTCTCTATTGCTGGAGGCAACCCAAGCGTCCTGCTCTCTCCAGCTCCATGTCTGTACCATTTTTGTTGGGATTTACTTATCTTCTATAATTGAAACTTTGTAGCCTTGAGTGGAGTCCAGGGCCAAAAAGTGTGTGCAGGAAGCTTGGTTTCTCCATTGCCAAGGAAACCCAAGCCTCTTGCTCGCTCTGTGGCTGCAGCTGTCTTAGTTGGTTTAATTTGCATACTCACTCCTGATTGGCTGGTGGGCATGGCTTGTGAGTATAGTGGAGATAAGGTCAATTTGCATATTATTCTTTTATTGGATAGGATATAAAATTAATATTTTCACTGTATTTTTATAATGGAAGTAGATTTTCTTTTTGACAAAAAATTGTGTGTGTTTATGTGGTATGTATGTAAAATAAAATAAATAAAATATGGACTACTATAAAATATAGACTACCCTACAGAATGATACCATTTAGTTTTCTTTCCCAAATCAGCTTATGTGTCATTGTGTTGGTACTAGAGTTTTTAGTAAAAACTGATAACTACTAATATTGACTCTATGAATGACAAAAATTAAAATTGAGTGACATATTGTATCAGACAGGATTTCCCCTTCTTATCATCCAATAATGATGATGACTTCACTCACTTTAAAACTTCTCCTTGCCAAAAAAAAAAAAATCAGTAAGATTATAATTTGCTCCCCCTCCCCAAACAAACACACAAAAAACGTTTCCTTGCTGATTTTACTCTAAATTTATTTTGCACATCTAGTTAATAGATAATGGGATACCTGTGTAGAGATAAGAAAATTTCAAAAATAAGAAACCACTTAGTTTTTGTAGTCACCAATTATGAAATGAGGCGTGTAAATTGCATTTTGTGTAAAAACCATAATTTTAGGAGGTGGAGGGAGTTCTATGATATATTTCTTTATGTTGCAAACTTTGGGGGTCCTGATAGGGGCTCCTGTCAACCCAAAAGTCCTTCCTTCCCATTTTAATTTTAACATGAATGTGACACATTCCAAGAACAAAGTGTTAGCAAGTGATACAGGAAGAGTGGGAAAAGTTAGGAATCAATAGGATGTGCAGTATAAAACATTTGCAAGGTGAGCCCTCAGAAAAGGATACTCTGAGGCATGTCTTCCTCAAAGAGTATTTGGTTCTTGATGACATTAAAATGCCTTCTGCCAGGGTTTTATCAAAATAATTAATATTTGGAATGAACACACAACAAATCTCAAACACGCTGACTGAAATGATTAAGTGAAATTACACATCTGAGTTTGAGGAAACCAAGAACTTACCATCTGATACTTTGTGTTCACAGTTGAGCAAATCTTTGCAGATTCGTGCTGGGTTATCGCGTGTGCCAAGAGGATTCTTGATGATGTGCAGTAAATTGCTAAGGTAGTTCAGGGTTTTGAATATCTCTGCACTGTAGTCAATTAAAGTCACTTCAGTATTCTGATAGCTCTGCCAAGTCATCATAAAAATGATGTTAGCAAAAACACATAGATTAGCCATTAACAATAGGTAACTCTAATAATAAACACAGATCAACACAGAAGAAAAATGTATTCCTATTGTGTGCAATAGAATGTAAAAAAAAAGGCTATTTAAATACTAGAGGCCTGGTGCATGACATTCATGCACAGAAGGCAGGGGGTGTCCCTCAGCCCAGCCTGCACCCTCTCTAATCTGGGACCCCTAGAGGGATGTCTAACTGCCCGTTTAGGGATTGGGCCTAAACAGGCAGTCAGACATCCTTCTCACAGTCCAGGACTGCTGGCTCCAAACTGCTCACCTGCCTGCCTTCCTGATTGCCCCTAACTGCTTCTGCCTGCCAGCCTGATCACCCACTAACCACTATCCTGCCAGCCTAATTGATGTCTAACTGCTTCCCTGCCATCCTGTTTGCCCCCAACTTCTCTCCTCTGCTGGCCTGGTCATCCCTAACTGCCCTCCCCTGAAGGCTTGATCACACCCCAACTGCACTTCCTTGCAGGCCTGGAACCTCCCACTGCCCTCCCCTGCTGGCCATCTTGTGGTGGCAATCTTGTGTCCACATGGGAGCAGAATCTTTGAGCACATGGGGCAGCCTTCTTGTGTGTTGAAGTGATGGTCAATCTGCATTTTACTCTTTTATTAAATAGGATAGAGGCCTGGTGCATGGGTGGGGGCCAGCTGATTTTCCCTGAAGGGTGTCACGGATCAGGGTGGGGCTGTCTGGACAAGGGGCCTGTGGTGAATTTTAGGCTGGCCTCAACCCCCAGTGACCCAAGCAGAGGCCCTGGGATCTGGGATTAATTTATGTTCTACAATTGAAACTTTGTAGCCTGGAGCGGAGCCAAGCCCTCTGTTTGCTCCTTGGTGACAACCATTTCTGTTTGGGTTTATTTAAATTCTATAATTGAAACTTTGTAACTTAGAGTGGAGGCCTAGGTACTAGGGCTACAGCTTGGTTTCCTCCATCACCTGGGCAACCTTAGCCTCTGCTCTCTCAAGCTCCGTGGCTGCTGCCATTTCGGTTGGGATATATCTTTTATAATTGAAACTTTTAGTATTGAATGGAGGCCTAGGCCGGCAAGGGCAAGCGGAAAGCTTGGCTTCCTCCATTGCCGGGGAAACCCAAGCCTCCCTGCTGTCTCAGTGGTTGCAGCCATCTTGGTTGGGGGTTATTTGCATAATTTGCTCCTGATTGGCTTGTGGGAATGGCTTGTGGGTGTATTGGAGGTATGGTCAATTTGCATATTACTCTTTTATTAGATAGGATAGGCATTGGTGTATGTTTTATTAATTTTTATCCTAAATAGAGATTAAATTTTCGCTCAAAAGTCTAGTTCTCAAGCTGACATAAATATAACAATTACCTACTACAAAATGTTTTTTTTAAACTATACATTGAATAGAGTTTAAATAAGAAAAATAAGTAGTGATGATAGGTTTCATGTTAAGAAATGGCGACTTTATTTTGTAATTTTTCTTCAATAGTACCACATTCCTTATAAAAATCCTTTAACACTATTACATTTTTATTTTAAATGCATCCCTGAAAAATTCTATGTATATATTTCCTATGTATATATTTCCATTTATTAAAATCACTTACTTTGTCCTTAAAATGGCTCCATTATTTTAAATCTGTTTTAAATATAATATTTGAGATAAACCCACATTCTGGCCTCCAATATATTTTTGTTTAATTTGTACACTGAGACTGCCAATGTAAGTAAAGCTAGATACATTACCTCCATCTGCAGGGCAGTGTGCGAGTCAAACAAGGCCTGAATAGCAGCATTGATATCCATTTGTTTCTGTGTAAAACAAAACTATTTTAGATCAGCAATAAGATCAACACCGAGCGCTCTAAAGCGAAGGCTGTAAATTCTGAAAGCACTGCTGTTAAAAGTATACTAGACTGAGTATCTGAAAGGGGTTTGTGCCTTTATGGTTAGACAGATCTTGCAAATATTACTTAGCTATCTGGAAGGACAATATGCTGCCTTCATCCAAATTTCAAAAATCTGCTAATTAAAAAAGACCAAAATGCTAGAGCTTTCCAATGAAAAACTATTTGTCTCTGCTGCATGAAAAAACACACAAAATTACTCAAGAGGAAGAAGAATGAAATATGACCCCCCTCAGTTAATAAATTGTAAAGTGAAGAATAAATAACTGGAGTAATTTTTAAGTTCCATTCTTGGAAGCAAAATAGAATGAATACTACTGTGTTGAGGTAGTCACATTAGTTTAATCTGATACTTCTGCGGTCTTAAAAACAATTTCTAAAGTTGGAAAATGTACCATTAGTCCCCAAAGAAATAATACAATATAAATCCAATCTCCCTCTACATTTAATAAGAGATATTTTTAGAGAAAGACTCAGCAAAACCATTGGTAAAAATATATCTTGTGTTTTAGTTTTTAAAAAGGTTGGAAACTGAGAAGCATGAGTTGAGAGAAAGTTCTGAGAAATGGCATCTATATGAGCCAATCAAGCAATCTAATTTCTTTCAGAATGATTGTACTGCTAACATAAATTTTCACTTGGAGGTCCATATAATAGAAACTGTTTTCAACAGATCTTTCATAGCTCATGGTTGGTAATTTGAAAAACTATTTAAAATGATGGGACAATCAATAAAATGCACTCTTCCTTGCCGCAACATGTGGTTTTCATATTGGAAAATAATTGAATCATTCTGTATATATATACTGCCAAACACTATGATACAAATTGAGGATAAAATGGTGAGCAAAAAAGAAAATTGCTCCTGTGGAACTGAAGTTCAAAGAGTGAAAAAGGCATTAACCATATCACCTCAAAAGTACATAATTACAAATTGTGATATGTGCCTTTAAAGAAAAGAACATGGACCTATCAGAGAAATTAGGGAGGATAGAAGAGGTTTGGGAAGGAGAGACCAGGGAAGGCTTCCTTGAAGTTGTGACTTCTGAGCTGAAATATGAAGAATGACTATGATTATTGGAGGAGGTTGGGAGGGCTTTGTAGGCAGAAGTAACAACCTTGCACAAAGGCCACGAGACAGAGAAGCATGGCCTATTCCAGAAGCAGAAAGGATTAGCCTAAAAAGTTCTGTGCAGATTAAATAGTTTGGACCACCATGTCTATGCGAATGGGCAGATTTTGGATATGAGTTACACAAAAATATTGGCACTAAACATGGACAACTGAATTCAGTAATAAACAAGAGCCACTTTCATATTTACCAGTTGGTTTGTAATTAGGGATTTAATCTTACAAAACCTGATATAGTAGTTCTAAAATCTTCAGACTTAGGATCCTTTTGTACTTTTAAATATTCATAAGGGCTGCAAACAACTTTTTTTTATCTGAGTTATAACTTTTGATATTTACCATAATAGAAATTAAAACAAAATTTAAAACAACTTGTATTAATTACTTTAAAACAAAAAATCTACTATATGTAAATACGAACTATTTTTTTAATGAAAAGTAATTACAAAATAGTGATAGGTGTGGTATTGTTTTACACTTTGTATATGTCTTAACTATCTGGGTTATTAGGAGATAGAGCATTCTCTTATTTGCTTCTGTATTTAATCTATTATATATTATTTTAGTTGAATTATATGTACAAAGCTGGTTTTATAGAGATACACAGTTGGAAGAAGGATTATTTTAGTATCTTTTCAAATAATTTTGTATTCTTTTTAAAGTAATTTTAAAAAATATATTTTTATTGATTTCAGAAAGGAAAGGAGAGGAAGAGACAGAAGCATCAATCACACTGGAGATGCAACCTGTAACATGGGCATGTGCTCTGACCAGGAATTGAACTATGACCTCCTGGTTCATAGGTTGACTCTCAACCACTGAGCCATGACAGCTGGGTATGGATATTCTTCTTTGATACTATATCAAAACTTGACAAGTGGTAGTTTCAATATCAATAGAGAGATGGAAATTAAAGAACCAAATTCTGTAGTTGAAATGCACAATGACTGAAATGAAAATTTACTAGAGGGGCCCTAGATGGTTTGGCTAAGTGGATAGAGCCTCAGCCTGTGGACTGGGGTCCAGGTTCGATTCTGGACAAGGGCACATACCTCAATCCCCAGTCCCAGGTCCAGGCAGATGCAAAAGGCAATGGATCTATGTGTCTCTGTCATAGATGTTTCTCTTTCCCTGTCTCTCCCCATTCCACCTACTCTCTCTAAAATTCGATAAAAATATTCTGATGAGGATTAAACAAAATTTTTTTATTAGAGAGGGCCATCAGTAGATTTAAGTAGATAGAAAAAAGAATCAGTAAACTTGGAGATAGGCTTATTGAGATTATTCAGTCAGAGAAGTATAATGAAAATGAGTGAAGAATTTAAAGAGACTCAGAGACCTCTAGGACAAATGAAAGCATACAAACATATGCATAATTAAATTTTCAGATGATGTGGAGAGAGAAAAAGTGGCAGGAAAGATATTTTAAGAATAGTGACTTAAAATGTTTCAAATTTTATGAGAAACATTTATCAAAATATCCAAGAAGCTCAATGAACTCCCATAGACACATCATAATCAGGGCATTAAAAGCTAAAAATACAGAGAGAAACTTGAAAGCAAAAAGAGAGAAGTAACTCATCATATCCAAAAGATCCTCAATAATATTACCAACTTATTTTTTTTTAATCAAACTAATAAAGATGAGAAGGCAGTGGGATTACATTTTCAGAGTACTGAAAGAAAAGGACTGTCAACCAAAAAATTTATATCCAGTAAAACTATTCTTCACAAATGAGGAAACATTAAGACATTTTCAGATAAACAAATACTGAGGCTGTACATCACTAACAAGTCTTTCCTGAGAAATAATATAGGAATCTTTTAGGATGAAATTAAAAGATACAAGGCAGAAAATTGAATTCACATGAAAAAAAATAAAGAGCACCGGTAAAGGTAACTATATGGTAAATCTAAAAGATAGTGTAAATCCCAAATAGCCATAATAATCTTGCAAAGAAGAACAAGGTTGGAGATCTCACACTTCAATTTAAAAATTTACTACAAAGCTATAGCAATCAAAGCAGTGTGATACTGCTATAAAAAATATATATAGAGCAATGGAATAAAACTGAGTCCAGAAATAAATCCTCAAATATAGTCAAATATATATATTTTTTACAAGGGTAATAAGGCCATTCAGTAAGGAAAGAAGAGTCTTTCAAATAAATAGTGCTGAGAAAATTTGATATACACATGCCGAAAAATGAAGTTATACTCTTACGTTACATCAGATACAAAAATTTACTCAAAATGGATCAAAGAGTTAAATATAAGAGCTAAATCTATAAAACTCTTAGAAGTAAGTATAGGGAAAAAGCTTCATGAAATTGGATTTAACAATGACTTTTTGGGATATAACACAAAAAATAAGGCAACAAAAGAAAAAGGACATAAAAATTAAAGACTACTGTGCAAAGGACACTATCAACAGAGTGAAAAGGCAGCCCATGGAATGGGAAAAGATATTTGCAAATTACATATCTGACAGAAATTAATATTCAGAATAAAGATTTCCTACAACTCAACAAAAGCAACAAAACAAAAGAAAAACAAGCAACCAAATAATAAAAAGGGGCAAAAACATTTTTCTAAAGAAGATATAGAAGCCAATTTTTCCAAAGAAGATATTTGAATAGACATTTTTTCAAAGGAGATATATAAGCCAATAAACACATAAAAAGATGAACAATATCACTAATCACTAGGGAAATGCAAATCAAAACCAGAGTTAGATACCACTTCATACCCATTAGGATGGCTATTATATAACCAAATAGATTATAACAGGTATTCTCAATATTTTTGGTTAAGTTTGACTTCTTGTTTATTTCTTTGTTACTTGTGCACTGAGTTTCAGTCATCACCCTGATAATTCAAAGGCACCATCAATTTATGTCCCTTTTCCTGAAACAATTCCCTCTAGCTATTCTACTTTAGGAACTTGAGTAACTTACTTTATTTTTAAAAGAGAAGGGGATTAGAAATTTTAAAACTTTTCTTATCTTGACTCATGGTAAGAAATACATTTTACATCATGACACGATTCACACAAACAAACATATATTTAACTGAAAAGTTTTGCAACACAATATTTATTCTTACTAGTGGACATATACTAATTTTTTATTTTATATTGAACCAGGGTGCAAGAAAGAACAAAAAAGTTGACAGTAATTTAAAGATGTAAAGAAAGACATCTGCATTGATATTCACGCCAGGGAAGGTTTCATTAATCAAATGGACAGAAAGGGGAGTAATTTTTAAAAATCATAGAGAAATGAACCTCCTGTTTCCAAGAAGAAAGTCTTCCTTATGGCACTTTGCTTGAAAGTTATTCCCTACTCTGATGAAAAGCTGAGAGTAATGAAGATTTTCTGACTTCCTGTGAGCAGGCCATAATGATCAACCAACTAGAACTGCCACAGATTCAAATGACACTAGAGAAGCACGTGGAAATAAGTAAGGCCTGGAAGGCATGGGACTGCCCAATGTTTGGGATAGTGTAGCCAATAGTGGATTTCATTTATGCAGGAAATCTAACGAAGGATCATTGCATTTGACCAGGATGCTGTAGGGGTGGGGTGGGGTGGGGGTGAGATTGGGGACAGAAGGAGATCCCTTATAGATGGCAGAAAGATAAAGTAGATAGAGTACAGTGGAAACAAGGCTGGGAACTTTAGAAGCCAGGAAATAATACCTGACAATAAGGCAACAGAAGCATTGCCTCAAAGATGAGGGTAGCAAGTGTTTGGGTTGTAATAGGTAACAAGCAAATACATAAGAAGTCTGAGGGTTTATACAGCCACCAGCAACTGAGATTTACATAAAGCTTAACAGTGAATAACTCTAGTTGGAAAGAAGAAGAAGGAGGAGGAGGAGGAGGAGGAGGAGGAGGAGGAGGAGGAGGAGGAGGAGGAGGAGGAGGAGGAGGAGAAGAAGAAGAAGAAGAAGAAGAAGAAGAAGAAGAAGAAGAAGAAGAAGAAGAAGAAGAAGGAGAAGAAGAAGAAGAAGGAGAAGAAGGAGAAGAAGGAGAAGAAGGAGAAGAAGAAGAAGAAGAAGAAGAAGAAGAAGAAGAAGAAGAAGAAGAAGAAGAAGAAGAAGAAGCAGCAGCAGCAGCAGCAG
Source organism: Antrozous pallidus (assembly GCA_027563665.1). Classification (NCBI taxonomy): domain Eukaryota; kingdom Metazoa; phylum Chordata; class Mammalia; order Chiroptera; family Vespertilionidae; genus Antrozous; species Antrozous pallidus. The sequence goes on along the minus strand of CM050508.1, from coordinate 146,325,895 downwards.
CAGCTATGGACCAGATGTAGGAATAAATGAAGGAAGTTAGTATTTTTTGACCAATCATTATGTCAGGCACTGTGCTGAGTGCTTTACTTCTTATTTAAAATGATCTCTATTTTAGAGATAAGAAAGCTGAGGCTTGGACTTTATGTTATAACTGGGAAGGTTCTGTATCAGATTAGCAAAAAGAACAGATGCAGGTAAGAGGGGCATGGAGGGATTTAATGAAAGCTTTAGAAAGTTAATGATTCACTTAGAAAAAATAAACAAAACCAAGAAAACTTACTCTTGGGCCTGGTGCTCCAGGTGGACCCTATGACATAACAAATTAAAAAAAATTATTCAGTAGATATCTCAAGTCAGGCAAGCATATAAGCATCAATAATACACAGATATAAATATAAATAAACTCACAGGAGGCCCTGGTTGACCTCTTGGTCCTTGGGGACCCTAGAAGAAATAGAGACAAAGCACAATATGTATATATTATGCTTTTGGTTTGATATAAACAAGACAACAATTAGAGAACCTCTAACATTGCCGTTTTGTGTGAGGCAAGTCTTAAGATACAAAGTTGTAGTATTTGAAGTTATATGCTCTTGCATTGAATTATCACCCACATTCATGAACAAACCAGATATTTATTTTCATGTATTACCTATATTAGAAACTGAACTTATTTACATTAATAAATCATCATAAATATATCACTTAAAATGTTAAGTATGTTTTCCCCAGTATTTCTATCTAAGATTCACCTAATTGTCAAAGATGAAAATTTCAGTATTCTTAGATATATCTCTTTCCTTCAACATCCACCTATAAGTTGGTTACCAACTATATTGATTTCACCTCCAAATCTCTCCAAAATACTATTTTCTCCATCCTCACAGCAACTGTCTTAGTTCAGTGCTAATCATGTGCTGTGAACTGAATGTTTGTTTTCCCCAAATTCATGTATGGAAGCCCTAATCTCCAATGTAGACAGTATTTGGAGGTGGGGCTGTGCAAAGGTCATGTGGAGCCTTCAAACAATATAACATTTATTAGTTCTCTTTTATTGCTCTTGCTAACACTCCACAGAAAAGTAATGAATGACAGTGGTCTTCTAAGAAGAGACACAAGAGAGATGATTTCTCTCCACCATGTGTTATATATAGCAAGAGGGTGACCTTCTGAAAACCAGGAAGAGAACCCTCATCAGACTTGAAATCTGTCAGCAGCTTTGATTTTGGCTTTCCCAGCCTTGCAAACTGTGAGAAATAAAGGTTTGTTGTTTAACCCTTACACCTGATGGCAATTTGTGAAAGCAGCCCTAGCTGACTAAGACATCATTTTTTGCCTGGACTGATCTTCTGATTTCTTGCTTGAATTTATTCTACTATGCTAATTACATTCTACTTATAATATGGAAATCTAACAGTGTAATTACTTAGTTGAAATTATTCAATGGCTCTTTATTGTTTAGATGATAGAGTATAAACTTCTGAATTGTGATAGCCACCATTTATAGGGAACTCATTAATGCCAAATTGTGTGTTGCTTGATTATGGATAACGTGCTGTATGCCAAGTTGTGTGCTATATTCCCTTTTTACAGTCAAGAAAAGATAGTGGTTAAATAATCACAAAAAGGGGCAGCTAGGATTAAAATTTAATTCAATTGAGTACAAAAGCTTATGTTTTAGTTAAAGTGCACATGTGTCTCTCTTCAAGGTCTGGGCCCCACTTTCACTCACTCTCCCCCCCCCCCCCCCCCGCCCCAACCACAACATATCCAACACTCCATCTATAACCAATTACTTATAGATACATGAATCTTCCAAGTTCTTTCATACATGTATTATTTTGCATGCACAATTTCCTGTCTAGGAATGTTCCTTCTTACCTTTTCTATCTGATTTTTTAAAATTTAATAAATCTTTATTGTTCAGACTATTAATTACAATGTTCCTCTCCCCCACCCCCATAACTTCCCTCTACCCATTAGCCAGCCCACCCTCTGCCCTTACCTCCCCTACACTGCCCTCTTCCATAGATGTACAATTTTTGTCCAGTCTCTTCCCACACCTCCCACCTTCTTTTCTCCCCAAGAATTGTCAGTACATTCCCTTTCTATGCCCCTGATTCTATTATATTCACCAGTTATTCTGTTTATCAGATTTTTTAATTCATTTGATTTTTAGATTCACTTGATAGATGTGCATTTGTTGTTATAATTTTTATTTTTACCTTTTTCTTCTTCTTCTTCTTCTTAAAGAATACCTTTCAGCATTTCATATAATACTGGTTTGGCAGTGATGAACCCCTTTAGCTTTTTCTTATCTGTGAAGCACTTTATCTGACCTTCAATTCTGAGTGATAGCTTTGCTGGGTAGAGTAACCGTGGTTGTAGGTTCTTGTTCTTCATCACTTTGAATATTTCTTGCCATTGTGGCCTGGCTTGTATAGTTTCTGTTGAGAAATCAGCTGACAATTGTATGGGTACTCCCTTGTAGGTAACTAACTGCTTTTCTCTTGCTGCTTTTAATATTCTCTCTTTGTCTTTTGCTCTTGGCATTTTAATTATGATGTGTCTTGGTATGGTCCTCTTTGGATTCCTATTGTTTGGGGTTATGTGTGCTTCCTGGACTTTTAAGTCTATTTCTTTCACCAGGTGGGGGAAGTTTTCAGTCACTATTTCTTCAAATAGGTTTTCAGTATCTTGGTCTCTCACTTTTTTAGGCACCCCCATAATTCAGATTTTGGTGTGCTTGAGGTTGTCCCAAGGGCTCCTTACATTATCTGCAATTTTTTGGATTCTTTTTGCTTCTTGCTTTTTCAGTTAACTGGATTTTGCTTCTTTGTATTTCAAATCTTTGACTTGATTCTTGTGGTCCTCTAGACTGCTTTTAGGTCTCTATATAGTATTTTTTATTTCAGTCAGTGTATGCTTAATTTCTAATTGGTCCTTTTTCATATTCTCGAGGGTCTTGCTGATATCTTTAAGGGTCTCATTAAGTTTATCGGTCTTTTCTAGGAGCCTTTTGAAAAATCTTATAACAGTGGTTTTGAACTCTATGTCCAGTTGTTTTTTTTCCTCTATTTCTTTCCAATGCGATTTGTTACATTTTCTTTGCATTTTGGCTACTTCCCTAAGTTGGTCGCATAGCTTTGTGTGGTAGGTGTCCTCTAGGGGACAGTGGCTCAGCCTCCCTAGTTACCTGAGGTGGATACTCTTGGTGCTCCCCTTTATGGGTTGCACAGTCTTGTAGTTAAGCCTAGAGTGTTGTTGGTTTCACAGGGAGGGGTTGACCGCCAAGCCAATTGGCTGTGAGAATCAGCTGTGTTTACGCTGGTAGAGCCGCTGTGCACAGCTTGGATGGGGTGAAATCTTTGTGCTGAGCAGACAGCCGTGGTTTCTGGTGCCTGGGTCTCTGTGCCCCGAGGCAATGGAGAGAAAGCTACCCCCGATCTCTGACTGCTGCCAGACAGTTCAGTTTCTCTCCAAATGAGTCTGTACACCCAAATTCTCACCCAGAACTGGAAAGCAATGCAGTCCAGTGGGTTTTTTTCCTCCTGAACAAGAGAGCCAGCCATGCGTCCTCTCAGCTAGCTCATGAGCTTTTGCAGTACAATCCCTCTACACGAGCTTGCACACCTCTGCAGCTCCCAAATCTCAGTGTGCTTCCTCCTTAAGGTCCAATTTCATCCAAGACTCACCCTTCCCATTTGAGAAAACCAGCTGGGTATCCAGCCGGCTGCCCCTTCTGCTGTGTGCAGCTCTGCACCTCCTTCTCTGCAGGTCTCAGCAACTCTGCCCTCCGTGGCTCCTGTGAGTCACAGTGTCCCTTTATCTTTCTTTATATTTGTGGAATTTCCACTCAGCCAGCTCTCTGGTGGCTCTGGATAACGTCGGTTCTGTCCCTTTGTTGTAGTTTTGAAATAGTTGTGCAGGGCAGCAGTATAGGTGTTTACCTATGCTGCCATCTTGGTTCTTCTCCTTTTCTATTTGTTTAACTCCCATTCTTCTTCCAGTATTTCTTTAAAACTCTATACCCACCTGCCAATCCCATGTCATCTCCCTCTTGCTCAACTAACCCCTTCTTCTGCATTCCACAATACATAACACATTGAAAAGTCCCCAGGGACCTTCAAAAGTGAGTTAGTAATCTCTTCACTTTCTGAAACAAGAATAGTGCCTAATAACAGTAGGTGTTTAAAAGTTTTATTGAATGAAAGAATGAATAATATCAAAATTAGATATATTAATTTAGAAATTAGAATAGTTAAAATATGTATAGCAAAATATTAAAAGTTAGTTGACATTTTCCAAAATAAAATGATAATAATCATAATAGAATGGGTGTTACCAGAGAGGAAAGGGGCTGGGAGAAGGGAAAAATGGGTAAAGAGGATCAGATATATGGTAACAGATGGAAATTAGACTTTTTGGGGTGAGCATGCAATAGAATACACAGATATTGAGGTATAATGCTGTATACCTGAAATTTATATATCAGTATTAACCAATAAAATTTAAAAAATAAAGTCCACTCAAAATTTGATGTGCTTTATGATCAACTGAATTTTAAGACTATATTGGGTCAAATTTTGATTATGGTTAAAATATAAAAAAAGCAAAATTTATCTCCTGCTGAATGTTAAATAATGTTGTATTAAGCATCTTTATTTATAAAACTGTTAATTTTAAATATATTATGACTAGAAAAAACAATACATAGTAACTTCAAAAGAGCAGAGTACTCCAATACTATGCCTGCTGGGCATGTCTTTGTTTTCAGAATATATGATTATAACTTAAAGTAGAGAATGTATAAAACATGTACCTCAGAAGCTGCATGATAAATTACAGAAGGCTGTCTTGGAGATAACCTTTTAAATATACACTGAGTGGCAAGATTATTATGATCTCTGAATGCATAATAATCTGGCCACTCAGTGTATAGAGGCTCAGAGTTTGTGTGTGTTTTTTCCATCCTGGATCAATATGGTAAAAATAAAGTTGACATTTCACCCCACTTAGCATATTTCTGACATTTGCAAAAATCTTACTGATGGTTCATTACAAAATATATATCTTCTTTGTGACTTTAAAGAGAAGTCTATCATAGAAAGAAATAATTACTTAAGCTGCTGATTTTATTGAGTTCATTTCAGCTTGTTTCCCAGAATAAGTCATATCACCACAAATATGCTCAAACAAAATACTTCAAACAAGACAGGGCAGAACAACCCCAATCTGCACAGAACAGGGCAATTGCCCAAGTAAAACAAAATGTTATTCCAACAATAAAACATTTATTAGTTTTTTTTTATTTCTCTTGCTAACACACCATTAAGGAAAAGTAATTCACTCTCTCTAGTTACTATATAAAGCAGTTTATAATAAAACTCAATTGTCTATGTTAATTTCCTAAAGGTAACCAAATTAAAATGAATAGCTATGGTGGTTTTGGCTACAGTGAAAGCACTACCTTTGAAAATAGACTTTCTCTTGATTTAATTCTAGAATTTACTGATGATCCTCTAAAAATAACATTCCTATCATTAGACTTTGAAAATAATGATAAGTGCATGTCCTTGAACCAGAATATTTATGTAAATACAATCATGATTTAGCTTCATAATCTTTAAGCTGGTGTAGCTGAACAGAGCTTTCCTTTTCTCCTTTATAAACTGAGAAGCTTGCATTATGGGATATTTAACAACACTCTTGGTTTCTACCCACTGGATTCCACTGACTCGCCCTTTCCCCTCCTCTTTGGGCACTGGAAGTTTGTACCTTAATTATGAAGAGTGCAATGGTAACCCACAGAGCAAAAGACTATTAAGTATTCTAATTCTGGAAATAGCTGTTAATTTTTTAATTTTAGGGAATAGTATGCATTTATTAATCAATTCACTTCTCAAATAGTGCCCATGACATGGCGGGTTCTGTCCTGGACACATAACCAGTAGATCAGACAAAGTTCCTTGCTACCATGAAGTTTAAATTCTAGCACAGGAGACATAAAATAAATAATTTCAATTAGTGCTAAAAGCCATGGGGAAAACAAAACTGGATATTGTGAAAGAGAATGAACAGGAATAACAAGACAGGGTAGCCCTGGGAGGCTTCTCTAAGATGATATTTGAGCAGAGACCTGAATAATGAGATAAAAACCATTAAACCAGAGGAGGTGAAAGAATTTTCTAGGTAAAAGGAAGGCATGTTCCAAAGAATAGAAAGACATTGATTGTATTTGGAAGAGAAAATGGTACATGAAAGTGGAGAAATAAATAGGGTTAATTCCTGTAGGGCCTTGTAGACCAAGTGAGGAGGCACAGGGAGGCTTTAAGGACGGGAGAGATATAATCTGAATTATATTTTTACAATATTACTCTAGTTGCTATCCAGGGAAAGGGTTTTAGTGAGGGGAAGTGGAAGAAATGAAAAGAGGCCTGGAGTCTGGGGGAAACTAGAGTGCCAGGGATAAAGAATGAGGGAAGTAGATGGACTCGGAATAGTTAATTAGAGCTCATGAGAATTAACTTCTACTTTAAAGAACTGTTACTTATTTATGTTCTATGCTTTTGTTTATTCTTTCATGAGGGGCTTTTTTATTTTTCTTTTATGTAGAAGCACAGACTCCTACAGCTGGAAGTAGGTATGTCCTAATTCTTACTCAGTGCAGGAGTATCAGTCCTGTAACCGAGAGAAAGCCAGGAGGCTTTTACTGACAGATCCTATCTCACAAAACAACCTTCTGAGATTCATTATTATATTACACAGGTCATTATAATATTGAAGTCATATGTTTAGTCAATTAGTACCTACTTTGTGATAATTATGTGTCAGGTACTATGATAGACTGGGAATTATGTGGCATCACAAAACTCATCATCTCTCAGGGAGCAAAGCACAGAAACTGAAAATCCAACGCAATAAACAAGCCATTTAAATTTTCTTTTCTAGAGCTACTCACATATATTCTTTCTTTCTCAAGACAACCTTTCAAATATCTGAAGGCAGCTATCATGTCCCAACACCCCAAGCCTTCTCTAATTCTTTTACTAATAATTTATTAAATATTTATTGAACATTCACTATAAGACAGACACTGCTTTAGGTGTTGGGGACACAGTATTAAAACAAACAAATAAAATGTCTGGGTCATGGAGCTTACGTTCTAGTGAGGGGAGATATAATAAGCAAAAAAACAAACACACACTAATAAATGGGCAGCATGTCAGGAGTAAGAAAATAGGTTAAGGAAAAATAGGAAGTCTCAGGCAGGTGGGAAGATTGCTATTTGACATACACTAGTCAGAAAAAGGCTCTCTGATAAGGGGACATGTAAGTAAGGAACTAAAGAACAGTCACCAGGCATAATACTTGGTCCTGAGTATTCTGTCCACAGGTGACAGTGGGGTGAGGCTAAAGCGTCAAACAAGTCCACCCTGAGTGAGTTATCTTTAAATTGAAACCTCAAGATACACAGGAATCACAGGGATAAATCGTATGGATGAGAAAAAGCAAGTGCAAAACGAGGAGGTAAAGAGAGAACAATGAGAATGAGAGAGACGGCCAAGCTGCAGTGTAGCAAAGGATAAATAACCCAGATATATCGACTGGGTTTTTTAGGACATGGGTGTCCGATACACTACCAATCTAAGAGAGCCCTTCTCTGGAGGTGCTTTAAATTTGTTCATGTTCCCCCATGGCTACGACGTATTTCTTTCAGTGCAACCTCAGACTGCAGGCAGACATAATCCATTTGACTTGTAATCCATTGGAGCCACTACATTTTTTTCTCAGACATGAAATAGTTGTGAAATAGGTACCTGAGGTTTCTGAGTCCTGATGGAAGCTTATATTATAGTCTGAGAGGGTGGGTCAGGGAGGCAGCTGGAGACGGATGGGTTTGGAAAATGGACTAATTCCAAGCCTCCCGCCCACCTTTTCCTTTCCCCTTCCCTCCCCTGCTGGGGGATATGGCTTCACTGTGTGCATACATCCTTGCTTCCTATAAGCCTGCTGTGAAAATGTGAGAAATTTCTGCAAATTAAGCACACCTATTTTAGCATTGTTTGGGGGTTTTTGGGCTATCTGAAATCACATTATTTGCATTCTTTTGCTAATTAATATACCATATTTTCCGGAGAATAAGATGACTTTTTAACCCAGGAAAATCTCAAAAGTTGGGGGTTGTCTTATATGCTGGGTGTAAAAAATACAGTAGCTTGCAATTATGATGGGCAATGCTAACTAGCCAGGGACTTGCCCAGCACTTGCTCTCTATTGTTTGTTATCTTTCTCCTATCATCATCAGTTCCAGTCGTTTTATACGCCGGAAAATACGGTAACCGTGACTTTATTATTCTGCAGCCCACACATACCCCCAGGTGAAAAATAAAAATCTCACCCATCACTATGTAATCTTATTATTTTTTAATCAAGACTTAACTGCTACCTTTAATTTTATTCTAATGTGCCTTCTGTTCTTGGTTTCAATCCCTTTCATTTCACTTTGTGCCTGACCTGTTTATGGCTGCTGCTTTAAAAATTCATTCGAATCTGTTAGGAAAGTGGCCCCTTTACAGAATATCTTCTTTAACTCAGAAGAATTGACATTACAAAAATGTAGGAAATAGTGCCATTTAGGTCCCCCAAAAGGGCTGTGTATCTTCTTTTTAAAAAAATATATTTTTATTGACTTGAGAGAAAGGGTGAGGGAAGAGCGATAGAAACATCAATGATGAGACAGTCATTGATCGGCTACCTCCTGCACACCCCCTACTGGGGAGGGAGCCTGCAACCTGGGCATGTGCCCTTGACCAGAATCAAACCCAGGACCCTTCAGTCCACAGGCTGACGCTCAATCCACTGAGCCAAACCGGCTAGGGTAGAGCTGTGTATTCTTTTGCTCAACTGCTCACCATTGTTTCCAATGGGCTGAAATACACAACTAATGACTTGCTTCTGTTCTGCAGACCTCTCAGTGGCTGACTGGATACCTAAAGTGACCTGGTAGTGCTCTGGCAGCAACGGTGAGGAAGGCTATACTCCTGATGCCTAGTAAGTCAAATATTCCATTCCACACAGGCATCTGGGAAGGGTGTGACAGGCAGGTTCTTAAATAAGTTTAGGATTTACTATGTTTCACTACTACTAGTATATACCACATGTTAGTTCTACTTCCTGAAAATTATCATTTTACTTTTATCCCACAAGAATCAGATACATAATAATGAACACACCAAACAAGGTCCTTGCTTTCATATAGCTTGTAGCCTAATGACAATGATTCTATAACCAAAGATTCAGTTAAACTTACAGTTTCACCTCTAAAGCCTTTGTCACCTCTGGGTCCCTAAAATAAAAAAAAAAAAGATGTTACTTTAGTGTTATCGATAGTTATTTACCAAATGTAGTTGAGGTTGTTTACAGAAACATAACAATTTGTTTTTGTTTTTAATTTAGCATGATTTGTTTACAAATTTATGTAAATTTTAGTTTTCTTTTCCTAAGAATAAAAAGAGTAAGACAAAAACAATTTATTGATTTATCTTGCTATCTGTTTTGTAATCCCTAGCTCCACCTTAAAAAATGACAGGCAAAACAGCTACATATTTATTCAAATTGACAGCCCATCGCAACAATTTATAAAGGAAATTATAGGTTAAATCCTTCTATGTGTTTTCCCCCAGGCCTTGAAAACTTTGTTTCTAAGGAGCTTTCCTCTGCTCTCCTTTTCTCATTCTATTCCTCCTTCTGAGCTGATTCCCAATGATGTGTTAATATATATTTGCATTCAGTTTAAAATACTTTCTAATTTTATTTCAAACTTCCTCTTTGAACTATGCATTATTTACAAGTGTGTCACTTAATTTACAAGTGTTTGAAGATTTTCCTAGTATCTTTCTAGTTTATAGATTTTTAGTTTAGTTCCATTAGGGTCAGAGAACACACTATTTAACTTCAGTGTTTTCAAGTTCAGTAAAATTTGTTTTATGGTCCAAAATATTATCTATTTTGGTAATGGTTCCAATGCATTTGAAGAGAATGCTATTGGGTGGATCTACTGCTTTTTAAACCATTAATATTTTTGTGTTCAACCTTGTGGAAATTATATATACAATTTTTAGTAAAAATGAGATCATATTATTCATCTTTTCTGTAACCTGGATTTATACCTTTACAATATAATATGAATGTTCTTCCATACACAGTCCTCTAGATAATTACAGTTTTAATAAATTATGATAATATTTTATTGAATTTCACATTAGATTTTTTAAGTTTTGTCGTAATAATGAATAGTGTGATAAATATCCTGATGCTTAAGAAAATTCTGATAGAAATTGCCCTGACAGATTATTTGAAATTGCAGGCACGCCTGCAATAAATGAGAGTGTGTACTGCTTATGAAATGTGCATATTCTGTCATTCTTTGTTCATCTTGAAAGCAAAAATACTACCTCATTTATTCACCATTTGTATTACTTCTTTTGTATTTGCTATGGTGTCCTTAACCCATTTAAAACTAGGATGTTAACTTTTCAAAATTGATTTTAAGATATGTTTACATATTTTTTTACACCCCCCACCATCTCCAACCCAGTATGAACAAGTTGGTACATATCTCATTGTTGATTATCCTAATCAAATATTGATAAGTATATTTAGATATACTAGTATATGGGATGATTGGTTAGGGTTTATAATATTAATATCATATTATATACTCTTCTATGCATCCAATTTTTCATACTTACAATACATCATAAAATAATTGCGAATCAGCCCAACTAGATATAATTAATTAATTTAATTATCTGCATTATCCTTTATAATAAAAGGCTAATATGCAAACTGACTGAATGGCGGAATGACCAATCACTATGATGAGCACTGACTACCAGGGGGCAGATGCTCAATGCAGGAACTGCCCCCTAGTGGTCAGTGTACTCGCACAGGGGAGCGCTGCTCAACCAGAATCTGGGCTCACAGCTGGCAACCTCCATGGCAGTGCTAAGGATGTCTGACTCCAGGGAGAAGGCCTAAACCAGCAGTTAGACATCTCCTGAAGGCTCCTGGACTGGGAGAGGGGACAGGTCCGGTTGAGGGGGACCCCCCCCACAGTGCACAAATTTCATGCACCAGGTCTTTAGTATTTCATAAAATGGTTAGACCACAAGATACTCAGCCGTTCTTCTACAGATGAACATTCATGTGATTTCAAGGTTTTTTGCCTATACACACTGTGCTATGAAAAAAACCTTTTAAAATTTAGTGTATCAGGTGTTTTTTATTCCTATGGAATAAATTCCATTAAGTGGAACTGCTTGGTAAAAGGGTGTTTACATATATAGTGGGTGTTTATATATAAATATACATAATATATATAATATAATATCTATAATTATAATATATTATTATGTAATATATATTTATATATATATAATTGGGTGTTTATATATATATAATTGGGTGTTTATATATATAATATATATAAAGGGTGTTTATATATATATATATAATTTCCATAAAGGCTGCAATTTACATTTTTACCACTGATAAATGAGAATACTGTTCTTTCTACATCCCTTTTTGAGATGTTGGATATAATATCTCATTTTACCTTAGTTTGCATTTTCCTAACTAATAGTTATGTAGCATCTTTTCAAATTATTGATATTTTGAATTTGTTCTTTGTTTTTCTATTCAGTTTTCTATTTTTTCATACCAATTTCTAAAAGCTCTTTATAAATTAGCCTACTATATGTTGTATGCTTTGCAATTACTTTTCCCCAACTTATACAGATGTGGACAAAAGGAGGTTTATAGTTGTAAGTATATGAAACAGAGTTTACTCTTATATTATTATTTCTTTTACAGTTTTCAGATTTCTTATCCTATCTAATAAAGAGTAATGTGAAAATTGACTGAACCTCCAATACACCCACAAGCTGTGCCCACAATCCACATCCACCAGCCAATCAGGAGCAAATAAACCCCAACGAAGATGGCTGTGGCCACTGAGAGCAGGAAGAAGATTTGGGTTTCCCCGGCAATGGAGGAAGCCAAGCTTTCCACCTACCCTTGCCGGCTCAGGCCTCCACTCAATGCAACAAAGTTTCATTATAGAAGATATATCCCAACCGAAATGGCAGCAGCCACGGAGCTGGAGAGAGCAGAGGCTAGGGTTGCCCAGGCAATGGAGGAAGCCAAACTTCTGCAGCCCTAGTGCCTCGGCAGGCCTAGGCTACAAAGTTTCAATTATAAAATTTAAATAAACCCAAACAGAAATGGCTGTCACCCCAGAGTGAGCAGAAGGCTTGGCTCCACTCTAGGCTACAAAGTTTCAATTGTAGAACATAAATTAATCCCAGATACCAGGGCCTCCACTTGGGTTGCTAGGGGTTGTGGCCAGCCTGCAAACCACCACAGGCCTCTTGCCCAGGCTGTTTCACGTCCCAAGGGAACTCCCACCCTGATCCAGCATCCGAACCCCCACCCTGAACCCCCACCCTTCAGGGCAAACAGCTGGCCCCCACCCATGCACCAGGCCTCTATCCTATCTAATAAAAGAGTAATATGCAGGCTGACCATCACTCCAACACACAAGATGGCTGCCCTATGTGGTCAAAGATCCTGTCCCCATGTGGACACAAGATGGCCAGCAGGGGTGGGCAGTTGGGAGGGGCCAGGCCTGCAGGGGAGAGCAGTTAGCGGTGACCAGGCTGGCAGAGGAGGGAAAATGGGGGCAAACAGGCTGGCAGGGGAGCAGTTAGACATCAATTAGGCTGTCAGAGTAGTGGTTAAGGGATGATCAGGCTGGGAGGCAGAAGCAGTTAGGGGCAATCAGGTAGGCAGGCAGGTGGGCAGTTTGGAGCCAGCAGTACTGGATTGTGAGAAGGTTGTCCAACTGCCCATTTAGGCCCAATGTTACTGGGATTGGGCCTAAATGGGGCAGTTGGATATTCCTCGAGGGGTCCCAGATTGGAGAGGGTGCAGGCTGGGCTGAGGGACCTCCCCTCCCCCTGCCGCATCCCCTGTGCACGAATTTCATTCACTGGGCCTCTGGTTTTTTTTTTTTTCCACTTTACAACTAAGCATTATATATATATATTAATCTTTATTGTTCAGTATATTAATTACATTGTTCCCTTTTTCCCCCCTATAGTTCCCCTCCACCTGGTACCCATCCCACCCACTGCCCTCACCCCGCTCCACTGTCCTCTCCCACAGTTGCATGATTTTTGTCCAGTCTCTTGCTGCACTTCTCTCACCCCCTTTCTCCCCAAGAGTTGTCAGTCCATTCCCTCTCTATGTCTGTGATTCTGTTACATTCACCAGTTTATCCTGTTCATCAGCTTATTAATTCACTTGATTTTTAGATTCATTTATTGATAGATGTGTATTTGTTGTTCCTAATTTACACTTTTATCTTTTTCTTCTTCCTCTTCTTAAAGAATACCTTTCAGCATTTCATATTATATTGCTTTGGTGGTGATGAACTCCTTTAGCTTTTTCTTATATGCGAAGCACTTTACTGACCTTCAATTCTGCATGATAGCTTTGCTGGATAGAGTAATCTTGGTTGTAGATTCTTGCTATTCATCACTTTGAATATTGCTTGCCACTCCGGTCTGGCCTGCATCGTTTCTGTTGAGAAATCCGCTGACAATCGTATGGGTGCTCCCTTATAGGTAACCAACTGTTTCTCTCTTGCTGCTTTTAATATTCTCTCTTTGTCTTTTGCTCTTGGCATTTTAATTATGATGTGCCTTGGTGTGGTCCTCTTAGGGTCCCTATATATTGGGGTTCGGTGCACTTCTTGGACTCCTAAGTCAATTTCTTTCACCAGGTGTGGGAAGTTTTCGGTCACTATTTCTTCAAATAGGTTTCATTGTCTTGCTCTCTCTCTTTTTCTGGCACCCCTATAATTAGGATGTTGGTATGCTTGAGGTTGTCCCAGAGGCCCCTTACACTATCTTCAATTTTTTGGATTTTTTTGGTTTCTTGCTTTTTCAGCTGAGTGGATTTTACCTCCTTGTATTTCGAATCTTTAACTTGGTTCTTGGGGTGCTCCAGAGCACTTTTAGGTCTTTGTATAATATTTTTTATTTCAGTCAGTGTATGCTTAATTTCTGGTTGGTTGGTCCTTTTTCATATCCTTGAGAGTCTCCTTTATATCCTTGAGAGTCTCCTTCATTTTCATATTGGTCTTGATCATTTCCTTGCAGGTCTCGTTCATATCCTTGAGGGTCTCATTCATTTCCTTGTAGGGCTCATTCATTTCCTTTGCAGTCTTGCTTAATTCCTTATAGCCCTCGACCTTTTGTTGGAGCCTCTTGAAAAACCCTATAACCGTGGTTTTGAATTCCATGTCCAGTCGTTTTTTTCCCCTCCATTTATTTCACATCTGATTTCTTTCCATGTCTCTGCATGGTGGCTGCTTCCCTGAGTTGGTCAATTAGCTTTGTGTAGTAGACTTCCTACTAGGGACAGTGGCTCAGCCTCCCCAGTTACCTGAGGTGGATATGGGTTGCATAGTCTTGCTGAAGTTAAGTTCAGGTTAATCGTTGTTAGCACTTGGAGGGATTGACCTCCAGGCCTATTGTCTGTGAAGCTCAGCTGTGCTCGGGTTGGATGGGCAGAGTCTCCGGGCCAAGCAGACAGCGTTAGCTCCGCCGTATGTGGCCCCAGGGAGTCTGTGCCGGCGGCAATGGCTGCCAGCACCTCTGAGAGAGAGCCACTGCCGAGCTCCACTGGCTGCTGGGGAATTCAGACTCTCCCCAAATGACTCTGCACACCCAATGTCGCACCCAGGGTCGTAAAACAAAGCAGACTGACGGTTTTCCGAATGAGAAAGCAAGTCGCAGAGTGCTCTCTGCTGTTCGCGCAAGCTGCCTTCTCCACAAGCCGGGAGACCCCTGCAGCGCCCGAGTTTCGGTGTGCCCTCCCACTGTCCAGTTTTCACCCCGTGTGATAGTGGGTTCCCTGGACTTCCCCCAAAGCTGGAGAATCAGTCCAGTGGGACGTCTTTGTCTCCCCGTTCGAGAAAACTGGCCGGTTTTCAGCCGCCTGCCCTCTCCACTGGCACGCGCTCCAAACCTCTCTCCGTGCGAATCTTTAAACGCTGTCCGCTGCCGCTCCTCCGAGTCACAGTGTCTTATTTTCATTTATTTGTGGAATTTTCACTCGGCCAGCTTTCTGGTGATTCTGGATGGTGTTTGTTCTTTCGTTAAGTTGTAGTATTAAAATTGTTGAGTATGACGGCAAGATAGGTGTTTTAGCTATGCCGCCATCTTGGTTCTCCCCCGGGCCTCTAGTTTTATATAAAAGGTCTCCCTAACCCTTAAGCTATACTCTAGTTTTTTAGATAATTTTCAAAATATTTCAATTGTTTCACTTTTCTTACATTAAAGTATTTAAAAGTTCATCTGAGATTTTTAAAAAAGTTGGACAAAATAGGGTTTGAATTTTTTAAATGGTGGTGAGACTAAAAGTAAACCCATCTCTTTTCCTTGACACTGATGTAGGAGTGCAGACATGGTTGAATCCTGGTTGATAGACATAAGAAAAATACAATGGGAGACTTCTGAAAAAAAGTTTTATGTTTCCCAAGATAGGGTTATAGATCACTTTTCACTTTGGACATTTATGTCTGGAAGTGACTCCTCAGAAATGATAGCCAACTTGCTATAAATGTAATTATGAAGTCAGTGTTGAGGCTGGTAGAGTAGAGATATGGAAACAGTCTGTTCTTGGATAACTTGATTGAGTCATTAAATTAACCAAATCTGAAGTTCTTTCCTAACTCTGGGCTCCCCATAATGTGGCACAAACTTCCTTTCTGATAAAGCAGTTTGATTCAGGGTTCATATTACTTGAAGCCAAAATCATTCTAACTGATATAGCATTTTTGTTATAATTAAATTCCTCTATATATTCTGAGATCTAATTCTGGTCTCTAGCCTATTACATGATGTATTTGTATATTTCTTTGTACTACCATATAGTCGCATGTATAATGACTTTAAAATAATGTTTTCTCATTTGGAAAGGCAAGTCTCTTATCCCCTACCACTATTTTCTTTCACAAAATTTTGGCCATTCTCAAGTGCTTATTATTTTCATAATAAACTTTTCTTAGAAGTTTCTTTTTAATATAGGAAAAATAGAATATAGAAAAAATTTGATATGTATGCTGAATATTGTAAGGGCCCTAAGGAACCATTTATAAGCAAAACACTGTTAGGCATTTTAATTGCATCATTTCTTTATCATGTTTTCCTTGACCAATTAATATTTCACATTTTTGACAGAGTTCAACCTTCCATAATCAGAACAGTATGTGTTCCAAAGTTTGCTGAAGAACCACCCACTGAAATATGAGAATTCCCTCTCTTACAATGCCTTACTTAGACTATGAGTTCTGAATGGTAAATGCTGAAAGTTTAGAGAAGTGTCAAGTTGTACATTTAATTTTTTAAATTAAAAATCCAGTAAATTTGGCAGTGAATTCTTCTTAAAATCTACCAAAGAGGATAGTATACTTAACACTATAAGTATAACATGGAAGCATTTCATTTTATATTTTAAAACTCTGTGTCTCTATAACACTTTCAAATACTTGAACACTTTGATTTCCTAAAGGGGAAGCTTTCTTCTCCAAGTCTCAATTTGCCTATTTCTACTGCACTCTTGATTTTGTATGTTTAGACTATTAGAACTGTAAATCTCTCTCAAGACCATCTCCCCAACATTGTCTTATTTTTATCTTATTTAATAAGGCACTGGCATATATTAACTATCAGTTTACTCTCCAAACAGCTTGAAAGGGTGGAACGAACACCATTCTTAAAATAAAAAACATCAGCTATGTAATTCCCTAGCTTCATCACCCTGAATAACTAAGGGTTATAAATGTCAACTATTTCCTTATGTCTTAAGTGGAAAAAATAATATTCACTTCCAAAGTTTGCTGAAAGAATTTGAGAAAAGTTATCCTATATAATAAAAGGCTAATATGCAAATAGATCGAATAGTGGAACAATGGGAACAACCAAACAACTGGTTGTTATGATGTGCGCTGACCACCACATGGCTGGCACTGGTGCCAGTGGGATGGCGGAACAGGTGAGCGGGGGTGCCAGACCAAGGCTGGGCACCAGTTGCTGTCATTGAGGCAAGCCTTTGCTGGTTACTATAACTTTTTTGCTCCCATGTGCCCTGGTCCTGCCAAGCACTTGCACCTGTTACCAGCACTGGCCCCACTCACACCCTCTGCCAGCAACAGAGCCGCTGCTTGCACCTGCTGCTGGTGCCGATCACAATCACTCAGCACCATCAGCTGGTGCAAGTGGAAGCTACTGACCCTGACTGTCCCTGAGGGCCTCTCCACCTCCCCCTGCTCCTGAGGAGTGATGGGGAGCAGTAGCCACAGGTTGCACCCACTGATGGTGCCAGTTTTGTTCACACCCACTGCTGATGCCAGCTCCAATTGCTCCATGTCGTCAGCGGGTGTGAGTGGGGCCAGTGCGATCAGCGCATGGGAATAGCAGCAATGGGAATGGGGCTTCCAGTAGACTGAGGAACGGGGCCATGGAGGGAGGAGCTGGGCAGGGGCAGAGGATGAGCCGAGACATGCCCCTGTGCCTACTGCAGCCTTGCAGCCCACAGTTCCTTTCATGGTGCATGAATTCATGCACTTGGCCCCTAGTCTATAATAATAAAAACACAATGTGCTAATTAGACTGGACACCCTTCTTTCCAGACAAAACCGCAGTGGGCAGGGGCTGCAGCAGAGGCCCCTAGAAACGTGGCAGCGGGCAAAGGCCAGGGCCAAAGCCCTTTCACAAATTTCATGCATAGGGTCTTTAGTTATTAAATATTTTTATCTACTTTCTTTTTCACTGCTATCTGTACCCTATCTTCTACCTCAACTTATTCTCTAACATCACTGTTAACTACCTTCTTGAAACTCATCTAGATTAACCTTGTATTTTTCTGATTTTCTTATTATTACCAACATTTTCTTTCCTTTATAGGGGGCACTTTACATCTTAGTTGCTTGCTCTTCTTTTGCTTTGGTCTTTCCTTAAGAACTGACTCTTTTTAGTGCTTTAGTGATCACCACTATGCTTATGACACTCAATTCCTCCTCCTCAACCCTAGTTCTATTTTCCTTTCTCAATTCCCACTTTAATGGATACCTCACTATATGAACCTTCTTCATTATACAAATGATTTCTAAGTTCTCAGAGATCACCTTTCAGATGAAAATGTGAATCTATTTTGCCCTTTGCTTCTTAAATACCCAAGGTGATCCTTTGTGGATTACTTTAGAAATAAGATTAAAGGGGAAAAAGATGAAAAAATGACCTGTGTTGTGATAAACTTACAGTTCTACCTGTTGGGCCTGTTATACCTTCTCTGCCAAGGGGGCCAGTGTTGCCCTGTAGGAGTAAAAAGAAAACAGTTTCATTGCCAGTATAATCTAGAAACATTCTAGAAATTTTCTTGTACTATGGTAAAATAACCCATGTCTGCATAACTTCAGTTTTTATTATAAAATATTGTAGTATTAACAGATAGCACAATAATTTTGATTTGTAGTGTGTGACACAATTCTACATCCTATATAATAAAAGGCTAATATGCAAATTGACCAAATGAGGGAACAATTTGTTGCTATGATGCACACTGACCACCAGGGGGCAGACTCTCAATGCAGGAGCTGCCCCCTGGTGGTCAGTGCACTCCCACAGGGGGAGCGCTGCTCAGCCAGAAGCCAGGTTCATGGTTGGTGAGTGCAGCAGTGGTGGTGGGAGCCTCTCCCACCTCTATAGCAGCACCAAGAATGTTCGAGGGCTCTCCTGAGGGCTCTCAGACTGTGAGAGGGCACAGGCCAGGTTGAGACACCCACCCCTCCAGGGCACGATTTTCATGCACCAAGCCTCTAGTATTATAATACTTTCCTATCAGGAGAGTTACACTGGCATAATTCCTAACAAACTGATAAATCAGCATTATAATTTTTATGTATTGGTGACTTCAATAATGCCATTTCATATATGTGTCATATGAATATGCAATTAGTTCATATAAAAAGATTACATAGAATAACAAAATTTTGCATAAATTACTTTATAGGTGTTGAAGGAACAGATGTTTGAGTGACATGTAACATGGAATTTAGAGAAAGTATGAGAAAGAATCAGAAAGCATCATATGTGACAAACTAAACTTCAGTTTCTTCATCTGTAAAATAAGAATGCCTACTTCATAGGGCCACTGTGAGATTTAAATGTGATAAGTGATTTCAAAACTGTAAGCTTTTATTTGATTATAATGATGACCTTAAATAAGCTATGTCTTTGTTCTGTTTCTTCCAAACTAGGTATAGAGCCTATCATTTCTTAATGAATGCAAACTACTGATTTTTGTTATTTTCTCTCAACCTCCACTTCAACTTCCACTAGTTGCAAATTTCATACTTTCTGGCTCACACTTGAACTGGAATACATAAATGTAGGTATCTAGCAGGCTTTCTCTTTTCCCAACTATTGGCAAGGTACAGAAAATACTACCAATGCAATCCATCAATAGATAGCTTTAATATTAAGTTGGCCTAGAGTGAGAAATTACCCAATACTCTAAAAATAGTTTAATGGAATCTCTTAAACACAGTGATTTTGTGTGGTGAACACACAATTCCATGTACAGATGCTGTATTATAGAACTGTACACTTAAAACTTATATAATTTTATTAACCAAAGTTGTCCCAGTATATTTAATAAATTTTAATAAAAACCAAAATGGTTGGATTGGTCAGTTTTGGCTCATGCATAGAGTTTTATCCTGAGGACTGAAGGATCCTGGGTTGGATTCCAGTCAAGGGCATATAACTTATTTGCAGGCTCCATTCCTGGCCTTGGTTGGGACACATAAAACCAATTGATGCCTCTCTCTGTCTCTGCCATTCCCTTACACTCTCTCTAAAAATCAATGGAAAAATATCCTTGAGTGAGAATTAACAAAACACACACACAAAACAACCCCCAAAAGATTGACTTTAAGTAATCATTTGTAAAGATGATACCCAAGTCTCAAAATCCACAGTCAAAACAAGAGAGATGATTTCTTAACCTAATCAAATATATCCTTCAAATTGGCTTATCACTGAAAAAAAGGAAAGGAAGCTTTTATCTAATAAATATGACTATGATCTGACTCTGAAATAATGATTTGTTAAAGAAATGGAGAGAGTCCAGCTGTCATGGCTCAGTGGTTGAGCATCGACCTATGAACAGGAGGGTTGCGGTTGGATTCCCATTCAGGGCACATGCCCAGGTGGTGGACCTGCAGGAGGCAGCTGATCAGTGATTCTCTCTCATCATTGATGTTTCTATCTCTCTATCCCTCTCTTTGTCTCTGAAAAATTTTTTTTTAAAAAGGAGAGATATACATGGACTCTATAAAAAGTAGTTTAAAAGAGCCAAAAACTGTCTGTATCTAAATGTGTCCATGAGGTGCTATGGTTGGTACTAGTTAACTGCTAAATACATATTTGAAATGGTGGATAATTAATCCAGATTTCCTACTTTAATTAATTAAATTTACTTAATTATCAAGTATTTATTGATTATTGAGCAAGAACCATACACTAGGCCACTTAATAGCCATTTTACTTATGCAGTTAATAAGAAACCTTCTAACATATCATTTGCTTAATCAGTTATGGATTCAAATTCTGGCTCTTCTGCATAAGAGTCTTTGAGCCATAGACTTAGTTTCAGAAACTTAGTTTTCCCACCTGCAAAATGGGGATAATAGCATCTCTCAAAAGATTTTTTATGAGAATTAAATGATATAAGGGATAAAACTGTACATCAGTATCTAATAGTTTTTGGCTAAATATTATCTTATCAAGACTTTTCACTTGATTCTGTAGTGATTTACCAAATGACTTACCACACTTACAAATTAGTATCTGTGAGCTAGTTACTAGAACTTTAATATTGGTGAGCTGATAAAATTTCTGGAGTTGCAAAGCAATATAAGCTCAGAACTTGGCTTACAGATACCTAGTACTTGGTAAGACTGCTTAGGATAGATGCTAGGCAAATAGCCAACTTCTCTTTGATAATACCAATAAAAAAGTTAATTATTGAGAACTTAATAAAACTAGAATGAATGGATTTTAATTAGTGGGGAACTTAATACATGTAAGAACTTAGAGCAATATTTGTCATAGAGAAGTTTATCATATATAACCCACTTGTGGATAATCAAGAATTGCACTTTATATAAAAGCACCAACTTTTCATGGTTCTTCAGAAATTATAAAAATAACTAATAAATTTGCACCTGAAGAAATGTTGAGAAGGGTCATTAAATAAACTTCTCCCATGACAACATGGCTCTTTGTATTACTGAAAAAAAATTACTGTAGGAGTTTGGGGAGAGGTGCAGAATTTTAAAAATTTGACTTTTAATTTAATATTCTGCACAAGACAGTGGTTTTGAATTGTAAAGTTCTTCCTCAAGATTTCTTTCTCCTGCATCCAAATCACTTTACTCCTTCCTCTCTTTGCTCACTCCATCCAACCTTGCCCTAGCAGCTGCTATAAGTCATACAGGTATTCTACTGCTGTCAAAACATTGTTTGGCATTTTATAGCTTCTATTTTTTTGTTTTATACATCATCTCATCAATAAAGAGACTACGCTTAATAAAAATAAAACACAAAACCAAAAAAGGTAAAAAACAACAACAACAAAAAATTACCCCCAAACCCAAACAAACCAATAAGCTGTAGCTACTAGTGACTTATCTATCCTGTTTATATCCTCTACAGTTTGCAATTCCAGGCACCAAACAGCTAATTTGAGTTTTTCAGATCATGATCTTTGCAACTCTTTAAGTAATTCCTCATCGCTCTCTGGGGACACACACCCTTGGGCTGGGAAAACATAACTATTGGGAAATATTTTTCAAAGTGTGGTCTGAGGAGCTCTGGTCATGCACCAGGTGGTGCATGGGGGTGGTCTCTGGTGGTATTACTGCTTATAACACAACACAGCTTTATGTTTTTGTTCCTAGTGTGAGTTAATAAATACATTATCCAGTATTCACATTAATTCTGATAATTATTTCTTTTAAAGTAAGGAAAGTGTGGGAGGTCCGAGGGGTCTTTTGCTCAAACTAATATAGAAACTGAAAAAGGTTGAGAAACTCGGCATGTGCTGTATGAGTTTCTATGTTAAAAATCATTTTATTAAGTCATTAATTTGGAGTATGTTAATTTTAGAGTTTTTAATCACAATTCCTATAATCAGCAAAGAATCACAATTTCTGGGCAGAATGACTTTATACTTACTCTCTGTCCAATAGGGCCTTTAGGACCTGATATTCCAACAACACCAACATCTCCTTCAGGACCCTAGAAATACAATAAGAAACAAAGAAAAATCATGCTTTAGCTTTGTAGAAACATTTTACAAATAAAATCACCTTGTATCAACATACTCAGAATTGCCTTTAAAAATGGAATGTGATAGTTAATGATGTCTATGCTGGAGGAATTATACTCAGATCTGCACTTTACTTTAAAATTAATAAAAAATGGATTGAGAGAGGGAGAGAGAGATGGACAGATATAGATAGGTACATGATAAAACAAGTAGAATAAAATGTTAATGGAAAAATGAAGAAGGGACAAAAGCAAATCCTGTCTAAATAAAAGAGTAATATGCAAATTGACTACATCATCGCTACACCAAATAAGCCACGCCCACCAAGCCATACCCACCACTCCAATCAGGAGCTATATGCAAATTAACACACAACCAAGATGGCTGCAGCTCATGGCAGGCCTGGTGGGTTGGGGCATGGCCAGGCAGCAATCGGCTGGGTTCACAGGGCCATCGCTTCCCTGGGTGCCCCAGGCCTCAGGCAGGCCAGGTGGGCTGGGGGCATGGCCAGGCAGGCTGGGGGCATGTCCAGGCAGCGATCTGCCTGGATAGCAGGGAGATCGCTTCCCTGGGTGCTCCTGGCCTCAGGCAGGCCAGGCGAGCTGGCTGGGGTTCCCTGGCTAAGATCCCCTGCCCAAGGATGGAAAGTCTCAGCCAGAGGCTTTTGGCCTTGGGCAGGCCGGGGGTGAGCCATCAGTAGGACATTCCCTGAGGGCTCCCAGCATGTGAGAGGGGACAGGTTGGGTTGAGGGGCCACCCACCCCCAGTGCACGAATTTCGTGCACCGGACCCCTAGTTATTCAATAAAACTGCTGGGAAAATATATACTTGCATACGTTTTATAATTAGCATATTTAAAACTCAAATATATAACTGTATTAACTGAAATTTGGCAGATAACAAAATAAAAGCTCAAATCAGCGACTAAATATTGGCATTTCAACACCTCTTTTTCTAGATAGCTAGAAGACTGGCAGAAAATTATGCAAGCATACTTTGGGGCCTGGGAATCCTTGGAAACCTGTCAGACCTTGAACACCATGTTCTCCCTGCAATATAAACAGATATGATAATGATTACTGTGCAATCATGTTCTAGTTTGTAGAATAAGTGCATGGTAAGTTTCTGAGTTGGTACATACAGGCTGCCCTTTCAGGCCAGGCTCTCCACGTGGTCCTTGATCCCCTTGAGCTCCTCGGTGACCCCTTTTACCCTGAATTCCAGGTTGACCGGGTAGCCCTTGTTCACCCTATGGATAGGAAAAGAAAAGTGATCTTGACTTTAAAACCTAAAAAAATATTAGATTTTTAATGAAACTCAAATACAGGCCTATCCATAGGCATAGAATAAGACACTGGGGAAATCAAATTCTGCAGGAACATCCTCTCCACCAATATTTTCCACACAAGTAATATTTGATTATTATAAACAAGAAGTGTAGCAGTGGGGAAAGAGAATTCCAGAGACTGTAGTGTTAAGTGTGGAAAGAGGAGGGAAGGGAATTCCTACAAAACAAGGAGGGTAGTGGGGCTACAGAGAGAATGCTGATGGCGTGGTGCATGTCGGTGGGGGTATTTACATGTGATCAAACTTGCATTTTATTTGAATTGATATTATTTTTCTGTGTTTTCTTTACCATACATAGATTTCAGCTACCTGATACTAGAAATGAAGAAGTCTCCTGAAGTGTGAACACTGGTTTTTGCCAAGATAACTATTTAAATTCCATCATTAAGAAATGTCCACTATCTGTTTCCTAAGGTTTCTTTGATCTCAATCCTCTTTACCCCCTCAAAGTTCACTTTAAAAACATACTTAATGACACTTATTTTAATTTTAAGTCAGCACTTTTTAAAATACATTTTTATTTTGTTTTTGAAATGAGAGTGGTGATAGCTTTCATACCATTTCTAAAAATAAATTTAGGAATCAGGTGGAAATTAGAGATAGGTTAATGAAAACATAATGCTTGGTAGACTTTGACCAAAGATTCCTTAAGATTAACAAATTATCATTCACTCTATTGAGGTATAGGGCAGGGACTTGACAAACGTGGGTTCAATTTACTGCAGAAACACACATAAGAGGTAGGGGTCTTTCTTATTTTCCTATGTTTAGCATTTGCTCAGCTACACTGAGTTATAGTGGAAAGGGATATTTATGGTATAGTCATTAACACAGGGTCAAGTTGTAAACAGTAAGTATCTGGCTCATCATTTTCAGTTTACTGATATACGTGAGAATATCCAAAAAGTCTTTAGAAGTGGAATTGTGAATATGGAATTAAGAGGTAATAATGATGAGGGTGCCAATGTCTTAATCCTAGACTTTTCTGAAATAAACTGGATTCAATTCTCAGTCTTGGCTACCTGGTCAATTCTGCATTGGGATATTTCTAAGAGAAGTTTGTTTGGAAAACTTATTGACATGTGACAATACTCTATGCAGTGAATGTTAATACAAGACTTAATGACAGTCACTCTGACTCTAAGAAGTAATCCATAGTCTATATTCAATAATTGGTTGGTTAGGTCCAGACTTAGAGATACAGACAGCATATCTGAGAAAGTACGTAACTGGAAGTAAATAAGATTTTTAAGTTTTAGAGAAGAAAGTGGATGACAGAAAGTGAAAACAAACAAAAAAACATATGAAAAAAAAAACAACCAAAATGAGTCAAAGAGCATTGTTAAAAGCATTTCCAATCCTGGATGAATGAGTTGTTTTGGCAAATTACATGGGAGAGGGACATGTCAAGGCCACACACGTTCCTGTCTCCCTAACATTTTTTTTATTATTAGCCAAATTTTATTAAAAGCTATTACTCTTACCATCCTGTGATATAGCCAATGAACTCAGGGCCAGTAAGGATGGTCAATATTCATCCATCAGAACAAAACATTAAAGTACCTTTGGGCCTAGGACTCCTGGGCTTCCTGGCAGGCCTGGTGAGCCCTTTGCTCCTCGCGGACCTGGAGACCCAGCCAGTCCTGCTCTTCCTGGGCTGCCTCTGATGCCCTAAATAACACAGATAAGAAATGAAAACTGGCTGAAAATGGTTTGGCTCAGTGGATAGAGCGACAGCCTGGGGACTGAAAGGTCCCAGGTTCGATTCCGGTCAAGGGCATGTACCATGGTAGCAGGCACATCCCCAATAGGGAATGTGTAGGAGGCAGCTGATCTATGTCTCTCTCTCATCGATGTTTCTAACTTTCCCTCTCCCTTCCTTTCTGTAAAAAATCAATAAAATATATTTTTTAAAAAAGAAATGAAAACTGGGGCAGTTTCTAAAAATCCGTCCAGAGGCTTCATAAATGTAGGAGGGGTTGGTCTTGTGAAATGCCGCTGTTAACACACTACCCGTGTCTGGGAGGCATCCTGGGCTTCTTTCTCAAATAAGTGAAATGTTTAAAAAATGTTTTGGCCCACCAACAAATCTTTAATTAATGTAATGGTCTTGGGTTTTTGAAATGAAAACACTGAAGCAGTACAAATTCCACCAGTATCTTCTGCCTTAAGTAGCCTATGTGTGGAGTATGTCTGATGTATTCTCACTATTTGTACTATACTCTGGTGTACATGGAAAATCTAATAACTGGTTAATATCTCCTTAAAAGGAATATTGTGCCCTGGCTCAGTTGGTTGAGCATCATCTCAAGCAGCAAAAGATCTCTAGTGTGATTCCCAGTCAGGGCATATGCCTAGGTTGCCAGTTTGATTTTCGGTTGGGTGAGTGCGGGAGATAACCAATCAATGTGTTTCTCTCACATTGATGTTTCTTTTTCTCTCTGTCTCTCTGTCTCATCCCTCTCTCTCCCTTTCACTGTCTCTAAAAATCAATGGGGACTTTTATGCATGCATATTAGCAAAACCAATGAACCCAGTCATGGGGGCAATGGGGGCTTGTCCTGGAAGGTGGGAGTGGCCGGGGAGGGGTTGATGGGGGAAAAAGGAAGTATGCAATACTTTAAATTATAAAAAAGGAATCAATAAAAAATAAAAAATCAGTGGGGGGAAAACCTCTAGTGAGGATTAACAACAACAACATATATGTCCACATTATTAGACCAAACACTTGGCACAATATTCCTACCTCACAGGAATGTGACAGAAAAGTTAGGAAATTTAAAATGAAATATCACAAGAGAATTTCTTCACAAAAAAATGAAAATAAAGTTGCAACTAAAATACGTTTTTGGATGGTTTATTAGCACAGCAAGAAAAGTTGCTTCTTGATTTAATTAGATTGTGCAGTAAAAATAAACTTGCTTAAGACTGCTAGCCTTTTGGTAGAAACTGTTGCTTAAAGTATTGAGGAAATTAGAGCAGCATCAATAGTCAAGTAAAAAAAGAAAAAGCTTTTGAGTGGTTTTCTAGCCTCTTGATGAATCCATAGATGTTAGTATAGAAGTTCTACCTCATCCAAAGGGGATATTTCAAAACCCTGAGTGGATGCCTGAAACATGGAAGTACTGAACTGTCTATATGTATATTATGTTTTTTCTTATACATACATGCCTATAATGAAGTTTAATGTATAAATGAGGCACAGTAAGAGACTAATACTAACTAATAACAAAATTATAACAGTATACTATAATAAAAGTTACATGAATGTGGTCTTTCCAGTATATCTTAATGTTTATACTGTACTCACTTTTTCTCTTATAGGAAGCACTTTATGACTTTCCTTTAGTGAATTGCCAGCATCACTATTCTTGTGTTTTGGAGCCATTATTAAGTACAATAAGCATTATTTGCTCACAAGCACTACCGTTCCCAACAGTACACCTGTAGGCTATCTTACAAGGTCTTGAGTATCCTATCCCTGGATGTACTGTAGAAGTAATTGATGCCATGGACAGAAGACACGCATGACATGACAGATTATGCTAGATGATTTTAGAATACTTCAAATAGTCCCACTTCACCTCATTTTAATTTTACTTTCATGTGATTTATGAGACCATTATTCTCCAACAAGAAAAAAAGTATTTTTCAAGTAATACAGAGACAATGGATATTCAGATACTGTTGAACACTCCTGAAACCAATAGGTATTTTTAGCTGAGAATAAGAACTTTAGGATTAACTGTATACTAGAAACTTTATTATAGTTTCAGTGCTATCAGACATTTAATACAACACGGTGAATATGATCCAAGTTTTTTACTTCATGTTGGTTTCTTAGAGAGAAATTTGAGGACAGTAGCAGAGTGTTCCGTACAAATTTCCAAACAATGTTTCATACAAGTAGAGAACAAACATTTTTTATTATGGATACACAGATGGATGAGTAATTTTGCTTTCAAGAGAAACAGATGTTAATCCCTAAGCATTCTTTCCAATGTCTTAAAAATGATTTGACTAAAACCCATCAGCAAAGGGTATGTCATTCTGAGCAAACTTTAAAAAGTATATAAAATCACAATTATTATTTTTTTCTGAAATGCTGAAACCAATGAACAATTTACCTAAGTCTTAAAAAAGTTAATAGAATGATAAGAATATATGATGTATCATGGCCAGAGATTTTCATTATTCTCAGATCTGAGCTAGCCCTAGCAGGTTTGGCTCAGTGGATAGAGTGTTGGCTTGCAAACTGAAAGGTCCCAGGTTCAATTCCAGTCAAGGGCATATGCCTGGGTTGTGAGCTTGATCTCTTGTAGGGGGTGTGCAGGAGGCAGCCAATCAATGATTCTCTCTCATCATTGATATTTCTCTCTCTTTCTTCCTCTCCCTTTCTCTCTGAAATATATATATATATACACACACACAATTAGAAGAAATATTTTACTATTACTATTTGCCCTTTCTTTATAATAGAAGTGTCAGAGATGAAAAAATGAGTAAAATGTATGTGAAAATAATATATAAATTGATTAATAAAAACAATAACAACATGATATAACAATAAAAACATGATATAAAAACAACATTGATAAAAACAATAACTGACAAATTGATTAAATTTATTCTAGTATCTCTGTATACCACATTAAGAATAAAAACACTTTCAGAGTGCTTGACTAATTTTCCTTGTGATGAAGTATTTACAATTTTATTTTAATGTCACACGCTCTTTGAACTCTAGAGAAAGCAATATGTAACTGACCATGCCTGAAAATGGGTTCAGGTAGGAATATTCCTACTCTGTCTAGATTGGCACCAGTGAGATCTTTATATGTATTGTGCATGCACGAGTCAACTTTTATTTTTAAATTGCCAGTCTGTATCATATGTACTGGTCAGTTGGTTAGACGGATGGCTGGTCACTTAGCTTTTTATACATATAGATGATTGACATATAGTATTGTGTCAATTCAGATGTATAATGTGTTGGTTTGCTACATTTATATTTTACAATATGATTAATACAGTGCTCTAGCTATATTTTTATAATGTTACATATTCATTATTTCTTTTTTGTTTTTAGAACACTTAAGATTTGATCTTTGAGCATGTTTAAAGTTTATAATAGAATATTGTTGACTATAATTACTGTGTTGTGCACTAACTCTCCAGAACTTATCTACAAATTGTAAAAGTGTACCCTTAAATTAGTTCTGAACTCTGAAGAAAAGTGTCCATTTTTGATAAGACTGAAACTGATGGCTATTTAAGGCTTGGATTCCAAGGAAAGACACATGTGGATAAGTACTGACATCAACAACAGCACTATCAACCATTAGGGCTACTTTTTACTGAGTGTCTTCCATATGTCTGGAACTGTAATGGCAATGTGATTGAATTGTTTTATTTAATCTGATATCAGTGAAGGTAAGAAGATAGAGTTGCCTTTTACTTTGACTTCCTTGTAGAGAAAAAAAGAAATAACTTAAGTATAAATATGCATACATTCTAGAAAGATCTGGGAAGAAAAATAGGGCTATGTGCATAAGTTTACAGACACAGATTTTGGAACAATGATAACTGGTTTGTGTATTACTGTGAAACATAGTAAGGAGAATGTCTCTGTTATTCTCCAGGCCCCTTGGATTAGCAGCCTTAATCTCATTAGGACTGAAACAAATGCATTAAGAAATAAGTAAGAAAAAAAAAGGTTTATTATAGGCAACAATAGAAATCTATAGTTGAGAGGATTAGCAAAGGAAGACTATCTTAAAAATTGTGTCAAGTGAGATAAATATTTAATGTTAATTTGACTGATTTTTTCAGCAAATTAACATAAAAATCAATTTATCATTTATTTTTTAATGATAAATTTAAAATGACATTGAATTTCAAATTAGGTAATATTTTTCTTTAAAATACTATCCTTAAAATTACTAAGATAAGTTTTTTTTCCCTTTCCCTCCTGCCAAGCATCATGTTGATTTATTTTCTGTGCAAGAATATAGTAATTAAAAATTATTTTACTTTCTATAATACAAAAATGTAACTATGATGCCCTGATGTTTTCTTTTACATTATTGGACAACATATACACTGTACTTTTTTTGTTAAGCCAGCAAACCAATGAGTTATAAAAGTAATACTTTGCTTCCTTTACTCCATGTTATTAAAAACACTTCTGTTTAAGTAGGAATTCCTCATTTTATTTGTTTTACTAAATATATCCATCTTAGGAAAGAATTGGCTGTATAAAATATGTGGGATGGTAATTATTAGTTGATTATATGGGAGGCTACATTATATTTAAATAATGTACCATTCATACATTTTCCTACAGTGCTAATCATAAATAAGGTGGCTGAATGCTAGAAATAAGATTTATGAATGAACTGTGTACTAAGGTTAGGAGGTAACTTTAATTTTGAATCTCTAAACATATTAAAGCTTATGGAACTCAGAGCAGGGTTGAGCCAAGTCTTAAGGCTGTGAAGACAGGTCTGCTTGACTTAGGTCCATTCCCAAGAGTATACAAACAAACTGCTGTTCCACTTTAATGAATACTGGCATTTCAACATTGTATTACATCACAGAGTGCAAATGGCACTATAATATTGGACAAAATTAGTATATCATATGAAATCTCCTTTACCTGGGTCTCAACTCATAATCATAGGACTAACAGGGACTGAAAGGGGCTATTTTATCTATATTTAGCTTATACATGTCTAGGCTCACATCACTATATTTTATTTCAAACATAACAAATCTATCTCTATACTATCTTATTTGATCCTCTGATAATCCTGTAACTATGCCAAACTTCCTGACTGCAGGTATTTTCATCTTAGTTACTTCCTATGGTATATTCTCCTTTATTCTTTATATACCTGACTTAGCCTTACATTTAGTCCTCAGCTGAAGTATAACCTTCTCAGTAAGGCCTCCATAGTCTGTTTCATCCATATCAAAACCTTACTTATTTCATTCATAGCACTTATCACAATTCAGAATTAACTAATTTCTTTATTTATAGGTTACTAACCAATTATTTGGTTGATCCATATTCAATTGTAATTTTTTTGGGGGGGTTTTTTCAAAAATAGTCACATGTCAGCAATTTCTTGCTGTTTCACGTTTATTCCATGAATTCACTTCTTTGGCCATGAATTCACTTCTTTGGTCACTGCTCTATTCCCACTAACTCCTGGCTCAGATTAAGTACTACATAAATATTTATTGAATTAATAAATGTTAGCTTAACCACCAATACTTAATTTTTTAAAAGATGATGATTCAATAAGTCCATGCAGTGTACTAAGCATTTCACAGACAATATTTTCATTTGATTCTAAAAAACATACCAATTATGTATTATACTCATTTTATGGATGAAGCTTAAGATGTTTACATTTTAATTTTAAACTCAGGTCTCCAAAATCATACTGATGCAAAGAACATTCATTTCTGAAATATTTATTGAGCTTTTTCTATGGATCTGTCATTGTGTTATGTGCTAGAGCTACAGAGAAAACATAATCTCACTTCTACAGGAGTTTAATAGTGCAATCTCTTTGGGGAAGAAAGACATGAAGATAAGGAAGAAAAACCATATTATTCAGGCTCTGACAGAAGCAGTGTACAGAGTAGAAGTTCAGAGCATGCATGCTTAACTGAGTGCAGGATCAGGAAAGAGCACCTGAAAGTAGCAGTTTCTTCTAGTCCTGGAAGATCAAAAAGTTGTGCATCCTGAAGTTAGAGGACAAGATGGATGAGCTTTCCAAGCAGAGGGAATACAATGTATGAACAAAGACATGGAAGAGAGGAAAATACACATAATTTGGGGGATGTCTTAGTAATTAAGCATAGAGTCTTAAAGGAGTCTAGCATAGTGGTTAAGAATACATGCTCTGAATCTAGATGGCCTGATATTGAATACTGGCTCTATTATTTGTTGTATGTGTGACCTTAGGCAAGCTATTTATATTTCTGAATCTAAGCTTCCTTTTCTGTAAACTGGAGATAATGGGTCTTCCAATTTCATGAAGTTTTTGTGAGTACTAAGTAACTTCATACATATTTAACAAATAGAATACACCTGACATATAATAAGCACTTAATAACTGTATGCTGAAATGCACAGCACTCGTGAGGAAAAGGGTAGAATGTAAGACTGGATATATAAACAGAGACCAGATTATGAAAGAACAACATTCCACAGAGTATGAACTTGCTAGAATTATTGTGAGTCTTCGAAGATTCAAGTAGGAAAGTTAATTCTTTAGCAAGTCTTTCATTTTATTGTTAGTAAGCAGTCAAATACACTGAGCTTTGGCTGTTCTGGAAGAGTTCCTAATGAGCAGAAAATAAGCTAAAGGAGCAGCAGTAGAAGAGGGAGAAAGTAGTAATCAGGATAAGGCATAACGGATCATCAATCTCTTAGTAATCAAGAGTTGAAAGGATTTGCTGAATATAGGTATGCTTCTTTCTTCAAAATACTGAGAAGAAATAAATGCATCTTCGTAGAAACAGAAATTTCTTTAGTGTGACTAGCTCATGGACCAGAGAAGGCGCAGCCCAGATGGGTGGCAGGGCTGCTGGTGTTTCTAATTGAATCTCCCATGGTGGTCCTGCTACTCTATGCTTGGATTATGAGTGGGCTGATGAAGTGTGTGTTTCCTTCTTATACTGGACACTATCCACAAGTGGAAAACTCAAAACATTCAATGTTCTTTTGGGACAAGCACCTTGTTTGAGACAACACTTGAGCTTGTATTCACCTGACAAACTGCAAAGTCAAGATTGAAAGGCCTTGATTTGTCCCAAATCAAGTTGTTCATTTAGCTTCTTTCCCTTCTTCCCAATAATCAATTTTATTAGTTGTATCAATAAAAAAAGACTTGTAAGCCCTCATTTTGATGACAAATGGATTTATGATCTTTGTTTTTCCTTTTTCATAAATGATTGAGGCACTGTGCTTGTACAGAAGTCCAACTCAATGAAAACAGCATGTAGATTCATTTACTACAGATGTGCTCAGTTGACTAGTCTCAAAACTCATTTCTACAAAAGGAAATTCACACAGGCAACTGTGAACCTCCCCAATAATGGCTTTCAGTGAGTCACGTGAAAAAAAACCCACATTGAAACTGCAGAGTGAATATGCCAGGAATTCTTTAACTCCTTGGCCACATTAAAAACATAAAATAACCCTCACCAAAATAAAACAAAATGAAAAAATCAAAGAACATTGTTTAGGAAAATCAGGCAGTTGCATAATGCTAGAAATCTCTGAATAAATATTTTTCTCAGTGGAAAAATTCAGCTGTCTTTAAAGGTAAGCCAAAAGACACCACAATGCCATGACTGGGGGAAAAAAAAAATAAGGCCAATGGAAAGATGTTCTTATCCTTTATTGAAAATATTGCAGGGAATTTGCTAATATTTAGAAATTCTATTACTCTCTGAAGTAGTTTCTCTATCAACATAGTAGGGTTTAAAAGTAATTATCTTAGAAATCATAGTCCCTAATGATCAGTTTAGCTATTGTTACTTAATTTCATTGGACAGACATTCTCATTATACTTTCACAGCAAATATTCTACAGGGAGCAGAGACAGCAGTAGAAAATATTTCCATATTCATCAATACCAAAGTAAACTTCAGGATTAAAAGGAGAATTCCTCAAGGAAAATTTACTTTGTTTTTGTTTTGATGAATATAAAGCACTTAAGTACTTAATGACATCCTGTTATCCTAAGTATGCATGTAAAATTTCTCTAATTTAATTCTTACAAAAAGCTAAAAAGATGATTTATGGTCTGATAAATCATTGCTTACTAATTGCAATACCAGACAGCATTCAACTTCATGGCCATGAGAGGTATTCAATATTATTATAATTCATTCTAATTTCTTTCATCATAAAATTCAATGAGTTTTTTATACTGGGCATATGTAACAGGACATGTGTTTTAGAATCTGATTTCTAAAAATAATCTCCAACTAGAAGGAGAATAACTTAAGAAATGAAGATAGAATATACAAGTTTGTTGTCTTACCAATTCATACTCAGAGTCTTCTTTCCTTTGATAATGTCTTCAGCCTCTCCATTTCCACTAGGTACTTCTAGCATTTAAATCAGGCTGAAGTTCTCTCATTTAAAAATAAGTTCACCTTGGTATTTCAGTATTTTCTCTGGTTATTGCCCTACTTTCTCCTTTAGAGCCAAATTTTTCCACTGAATTTTCTAAATAACTTGATTCTCTCCTTGGTCTCTTCTGAAGCACCCCAATCCTGTTTCTACCCTCACTCATCAACCAAATGGTTATTTGCTAAAGTTCTGAATGACCTCCATATACTAAAACACAATGGTTATAATTTCATCTCACTAGCTTAGCTTTTGGTATTATTCAGGGTTCTTCCTTGCACACACCAGAAACCAGCCTTATATAATTTAAGCATAAATTTACTGAAAAGATAACAAGAAGCTCATATGCTCACTGGTAAACCTGGAAAAGCAGATTTGAAAAATGGATAGAATTAAAAGGATATGAGGCAGCACAGATTTGGACACTGCAGTGTGGGCCAGCCCTGGGCACTGAATGCTACTGATGTTACTGCCATTGCCCACAGAGCAGAATCTCCATTGTTACTGCTTCTATGTATCACCAACTCCCCCAAATGAAGGCCTAGATATATAGAACTGATTGGTTATACTTAGGTCCTGGGCCTACATCCTTGTTTCAAGGAGGGACTGGAAAGTAAGAGTCTGAATTAAAAAAAAGTTTTTATTGATTTTATAGAAAGAGGAAGGGAAAGATACATAGAAAAATCAATGATTGGCTGCCTCCCACTGGGGTTGGAGCCCATAACCCAGGCATGTGCCCTGACCGTGTTCTGGAATTAAATCAGTAACATCTTGGTTCATGGGTTGACACTCAACTGCTGAGCCGTCCTGGCTGGGCAGACATTTTTGACTTCTATAGTAGAAGTTAGTTCCCCACCAAGACTAAAAACCTGTAAACATAAACTTTCTAAACATAAAAATGGGTTTAAAATGCTGAGCAGTCAAAACAAAACCAAAATTTATTTTAAAAATGTCCAACAAACTCTCTCAGGATTATTAAATATTATTGATTAGTTTCTCCTTCTTGGACTATTGCTTTTAAATTTTCATGACATTACATTCTTTTTCTCCTATCTATTATGATTACTCCATTTCAGTTTCCTTTGTAGTCTCCTCTTCCTCCTTTACCTGCCTTCTAAATGATAGAATTTCTCACAGCTTGAGTCTGGACTTTCTTTCCATTGTTTATGTTTTATTTGTGTTTGTTTTTTCATTTGCGCCCCTATTCTGCTCACTGTCCCTTCTCTATCTCGCCATTTGTTCTGAGAATCTGACCTTCATGGACTGCCTCACCTGGGTTCTCTAGTCCTCTGAATTCCAGCTAGGGTTGGCCAATGGGATGTATCACTAGGATATGGAAAAGTGGGATCAGAGAGAGGTAATATATTGATTTCTCCCATTGCCTACCAGTTTTGCTATTCTGTTAGTGGCTGGATTACTTTAACTATGGCTCCTGTGAGGTGCCCCCTTTTCAACAACTCCACGTGACTCTTGACTTGACATTATTTATTCCCTTTAACCTTTAGGTATAATTGTAATAACCACTTCCTACTGTCGATAGTCTCTAAGTTCCCCAAACATTTTTTTACTGGCAATCTTAACCCTTTCTACATTTCTCTAAATAGTCTCTTCAAAATTCCAATTGAGTGTTCCACATACTTCCTTAACAGGACTCTGATTGGAGCATTTTTTCTATGTTGATGACTCTCAAATTGATATTTGACCTCCTCGCTCAGCTCTAGTCTAGAATACTTAATTACCAACTTATCTTCACTTGAATATCATAATCTTACCCATAAGATTTGGGCTTCCTTCAGTCTTGGCTTGTTTAGTGACAAGTATTGCAGTGCACTGATTTAGAAACTTACAAAAGTTAAAAATATGGAAGTTATCCTTGACACCTCCCCCCCTTACCTCTTATAATCAAATAATAAGTCCTGTTAAAGCTATCTCCTAAATAATACCTAAATCCATCCACTTCTTTCCATTTCCACTTCACAAGTGTAGTCTAAGCCATGAACATATGTAGACTGCAATAAGCAGTCTTCTTATTGTCTCCTGCATCTAACCTTTCTCCCTTCCAACCCATTTGGCATACTGGAGCCATAGGGAACCCTTTAAAAATGTAAAATTGGATAATGTCGCTTCTAAGCTTAAACCTCAATAGATTCGTACTGTTTTTAAATAATATCCTTTGTTCAATATCCTTAATATGACCTTCAATATCCACCATGATGTGTCCCTTGTATACCTGAAGAGAATCAAACTCTCTCTATAACTTGCTTACTAAACTTTAGCTCCTTATTGGTCTTATTATAGTTCTTCAAACACAATGTTCTTCCTAGCTTTGTATATGCTGTTTTCTCTAGCTAGAATGTTTCTTTCCTGCTCTCCAACACAATGATTATTCCTAATTTCCTAACTCTTACTTATTCAGTGTCATCTCTCCTTGCCTCCTCTACACAATTGTAAATTATGTAAGGTATAATTGACATAAAGTAAGTTGAAATAAAGAATCCACCTGTGGCCCTGACCTAACTCAGTTGCTTAGAGCATCATCCTGCTGTGCCAAAGTTGCCAGTTTGATTCCCAGTCAGGGCACATGCAAAAATACAACCAATGATACAACAAAAATTGATGTGTTTCTCTCTCTCAAATTAACTTAAAAAGAACACACCTGTGAAATCATTATCACAAGCAAAATAACATATTCACCCTCCAAATGTGTTCCCTATCCCTTTGTAAGCCATCATTCCCATGCCTCCCAACATGCACTCCCATCTCCAGGAAAACACAATTTGCTTTTGGTCACTACAGATGAGTTTACAATTCCTACAATCTGTGTAAATAGATTCACACAATATGTACCCCTTTTTGTCTGCTCTTTAAAGAAAACTCAGTATATCTAAATTGAGATTGGTTCATGTGGTAGCATGTATCAATAGCTCATTCTTCTTATTGTAGACTAACATTTATTCATATACTAGGGCCCTGGTGCATGAAATTCATGCACTGTGGGTGGGTGGTCCCTCAACCCAACCTGCCCCCTCTCACATACTGGGAGCCCTCAGGGGATGTCCAACTGATGGCTTAACCTCAGCCTTCTGGCAAGGCTTTAGGCCTAGGGCACCAAGACATCACCCTACTCAGCTCAGCCCAAGCTGCCTGTGACCACCTGGCCCCAGGGGCTGGGCGCTCTCCGTCAGTTCCACTCACAGCGCCCAGGGGCCAGGCACTCCCTGCTCTCACCACCACTGCTGCTGCTGCTGCTGCTTTCCCGCACAGTGCCCGGGGGCTGGGTGCTCACGGCCACTGACATTTCATCTCCACCCCCGGGGCCTGGTGCTTGTGCCACTTGGCCCTGCCCCACTCCTGATTGGCTGTGATACCAGGTATGGTCAAATTTGCATGTTTCTCTATAATTATATAGGATGTGTACCACAATTTGTTTAGCAATTCATCTTTTGATGGACATTTGGGTTGCTTCCAGTTTGGAGTGATTACAAAAAACCCTGCTATGAATATTCATGTATGAGTTTTTGTGTGGACATAAGGTCTCATTTCTTTTGGCTAGGAGTTAAATGGCTGGGACATATGATAGTTATATGCTTAATGTTTTAAGATACTTTCAATATATAGGACAATTGTCATCTTAAGTCTTGAGTCTTCTGATCCATTAACATGGAATACATTTCACTTATTTAGGTTTTCTTTAATTTCTGTCAGCAATGTTATATAGTTTTTAGTACACAGGTTTGCAAATTGTGTGTGGGGCAGATTATGCCATTTTAATGCTATTTTAAGAACTGCTCTTTAAATGTTAATTTCTGATTGTTCATTGTTAGTATATATTGTTAGTATACAGAAATACAATTCAGTTTTGTATGTTCATCTTGTATCTTAATAACCTTCCTAAATTTACGTATTAATTATTTTATTTGTGCTTTATTTTTTTTAGATTTGAGCTCCTTTTAAGACTGAGATATCAAATGAAAGTCCTTTTGTAACCCAACTGATGTTAATAACATCCTATATAATAAAACCATAATATGAAATCGACCGAATGTTTCACCGGTCGCTATGACACACACTGATCACCAGGGGGAAGACATTCAATGCAGGATCTGCCCCTGGTCTGGGCCGGCGAGTGGGCAGTGCCAGGCTGCCAGCCAAGTTGGGTGCCAGCAGGGGCCTTCCCAATTGTCCTGCTGATCACCCAACAGATTGGCCCTGGTCGCTGGCAGGCCTAGGGACCCTACCCTATATATTGGGAACAGTCTCTTAGATTTAAAAATTAAAACCTGGCAAGGCTACTCTAACACTGAAAAAACAGGATGATGCAGTGATGACATGCATGGATTCTGGCTTGCACATTTTGTGGTCAACCCTGATTCTGACACTTATAACTGTGTGACAAAGCCAATTACTTAACTTCTCTCTGCTTCAGTTTTTCCACCCATAAGAAGGGGAAAATGGTACTACTTCCTCAGAAGGATCATATTATGTACTATTTTTTATAATCAGAGCAGAAAAATGTAGCTTCCCACAATTACTTAACTTCTCTTTGCTTCAGTTTTTCCACCCATAAGATAAGGAAAATGGTACTACTGCCTCAGAAAGACCATGTTGTGTACTACTTTCTATAATCAGGGCAAAAAATAAATGTAGCTGCCCATACAACAGTAAGATGCCTTTCACCTGTATGAAAAGTATGGTCACCGATTCATGCAGAGTCCCAGATTGCGAGAGGGATGTCTGACTGCCGGTTTAGGCCCACCATCTTCCGAGGGGTCCCAGATCACGAGAGGGTGCTGGCCAGACTAAGGGATCCCCCTCTCCCTCATGCATGAATTTCATATACCAGGCATCTAGAAGTCTTTAAGATAACTACTTTAATTAAGAACATTAGTCTGGCTGTCAAAGTTTTCTAGAGCTTAACCTGATAATGCGTGATGTTCTGACATATTGCCTTTAAATAAATAGAAACCATGTTAAGATTCTTTTTAATACATTTACCTTTTCAGATAGAATCTGAGCAGATATTTATTTCTAAAATAAAGTTAAATTGGTTACATTATTGTTCCATAGTTGTTTTTAACAATGAGATAATTTATTATTGTAAATGAAGACTATTAATTTGGGTTTGGGTTTAGATACAGCATCATACTACATTTGATAAACCAATAGGATTAATTGATTATTTAAGAAGAGGAAAACAGACAAACATGTACAAATAACAGAAATGCACACAGGTAAATTTTACTTGGTTCTTGAAAATATGTGGTTAATGGCCCTGGCAGGGTGGCTCAGTTGGTTGGATCATCATCCCGGAAACCAAAAGACTGAGGATTTGATTGCTGGTCAGGGCACATACTTAGGTTGCATGTTCCATGTCTCCTGGGGGCACATACAGGAGGCAACTAATTGATGTCCTCTCTCTCTCTCTCTCTCTCTCTCTCTCTCTCTCTCTCAAATCAATACAAACATATCCTCAGATGAAAACAACAAATATTTTTATTATGATGACATGGAGAAGGAAAGAATAGAAATGGCTAAATGAAGATAAAATACGATTTTTAAATTTCTGATAAAATAAGATAGGACTTTTATAGAAAAATGAGAAAGAATCTGTGCCATTGCACCACCAGGTTTATAGAGAAAAAATATTCACATATTTTTTGTCAAGTAAAATACTGACAAAAGTAAAGGAAAAATAATTTTTGGCAGAACCTATCTTGAGTTATGCCAAGGCTTAAATGTTCCAAAGATGGCTTTTAATGAACTCAAAGCATAGCCAGTTTGGATATCCCCTAAAACTGCTTCTTTATGGTCCTTATTTTTAAGATTTTATATGTGTAAAATGCATAAGTGAAAAATATGTGTTATTCAATATAAAATATCCAAGCGAATGTACCCATTGACACTCTCTGGAAATCATAAGCGCAATTCCAAAATAATTATTAAGGGACTCAGAACAGTTGGACATTGAAACTGAGACTGAAACATTTTTTGTTCTTATACATTTATTTCTAGTATGCAGAGGCAAGATATTTTTGAAGGAAAGAAACAGGGGAGAGTGATTGATATAGAGGCAGGGAGGCATTGAACAGGCTGTCAAGCTACAAGGGGAAGGCTTGGGTGGATGGGAGGTGGATGCTGGGGGAGATCAACCGAAGGATTTGTATGCATGCATATGAGCATAACCAATGAATGAAAGACACTGGGGCGGGAAGGGGGGTGGGTGGGGACATGTGCTGGGGGTAGGAGAGGCTGGGGGAAGGATAATGGGGAGGGGGAAAGGAAAACATGTACTACTATTAAATATAAGTTATACTGCAAAAAAAATCAATAAAAATATATTAAATTGAAAAAAAAAAGAAACGATTACTGTAGCTTAATTTGATCCAATGTCAAAGCTAAGAAAGATAGCCAAAACATCTATGGTCTAGCAAGGAGACACTATACATAAAAAATGAAAAGCAAAGAAATATTCATTCTACTTACAGGAAGTCCTTGTTTTCCTGGTAGTCCCATTTTTCCAGGGTTTCCTGAAATGCCATCTGTTCCTTGGAATCCTTGCAGGCCCTTTGGCCCAGGTAGGCCTGGAAACCCCTTGGTAATTAAAAATGACTTGGATTATAGAGAGGTACTGTACAGCTGATTTAATAACAAATTATATTTATGGCTGGGGGGAGTGTTTACATTTTTAATACCCTGTCCAGAATAAATTTTCCTATTTCTTGGGTGCCTTAATGGTTTACTATTTGTTTTCAAAAGATCTGGCCACTGTCTTTAAGTTCCCTAAACAAAAATGCCAAGCTAATCAGCAATTTACAGTGAATCCTTTTCAATTTTAGTGCAATTCTCTCGTATTTCTCATTGTGCAGCTCAGGCTTTACTCAGCTGTGAAGAAAAGATCAGCTATGTGCACTTGTCCGCTTAAGATACAGGCTGCCA
This sequence comes from Antrozous pallidus, assembly GCA_027563665.1. NCBI lineage: Eukaryota > Metazoa > Chordata > Mammalia > Chiroptera > Vespertilionidae > Antrozous > Antrozous pallidus. The sequence goes on along the minus strand of CM050508.1, from coordinate 146,284,989 downwards.
TTCACCATCTACAAAAACTCCTATTGCATTATTTCCCAAAGGAACAAATTATGGTTCTTTTTGTTGCCACTTTGAATAAGATAATTATATGACTGAATCTGAACAATTTGTTTCTACTCTTGGGCAATTGGATTTTATCTGTACCAATCGCTTACCTGAACATGTTACAATTTATATTTATTTTTTACTTTTTTGAACCAACACAGGTCACATCCAAAGCAGGTGGCTGGGGAAGACCAGCGGAAAATCTTTGCTAATGAGTCAGTCAACACATATTTGCCTGGTCAGAGGAGGAAATTGGTGGCTACGATAAAATTAATTTTTGTCCTGTGATGAGACTTTGTTTATTCCCCCCTAAGACTATTTGTTCTTTTACCAGGAACACGAGAGGTTGAGCGCTTTAATTAAAATCCAGCTCATGTTTTTCTATTCACACTTGATGATCTCTGACCTTTGCCACCAATTACTTAGTCATGATTCCCATTTCCCTGTTTTTTAGTGGTTCACCATAAGAGAGTAGCATGAGTCCACAGAGAGGGCTCTGTAGCACTGAAAATAGCATCCTTCAGTTACAGAGACTTACATTTAAACAGCAAGCTTGGTTTAGAGACAATTGTTATATTTTGTTTCCTCTGTGTTCCTGCAGGGGCTTAAAATTTTTCTTGAAGAAAATCTGATTTATCCAACACTTGTCATAATTGGCCTCAGACTTTTCTGCTTGCTAAAGTTGCCAATTCTATTAAGAAAAGCAAGAAAGATGCCAAAGGCTGGATACTTACAGGAATCCCAGGTTTTCCAGAAGCACCAGGAGCTCCTTTCTTCCCCAAAGGGCCCTAAAAATGTAAATCACAGTTGTTAAACGATTGTAATAAATTTAATTAAAGTTGGAGGCATAGAAAAGAACCCTGAGAGCTGGATGCCACTAGCTAGCTATATATCACTGGGACTGCCATTTAAATGACCTGGGAGACATTTTCTTCAACCTTAACTGGGAGAATTTGACCAGATCATCTATTTTCATTTAACTCCAAATTCATACTTTAAAAATGCAAATCTTAAATCTAAGAAGGAACTGAATGGATTATTTAACAAATAAATTGTAGGCAGGGCCTTTGTCTCTTTATTCAAAGTGGCTAAGTACTTAATTAATTCAGCAGTAAACATTTATTGAGCATTTTGCAACTAGGACTATGTTATGTGCTGGGAATGCAAAGTGAAGTCTCTGATCACCAAGCCCTGATAGTGTAGTAACAGACATGGCCCAATCAGCCTAAAATGTGCTATCTAGAAGCATAGAGAACATACTTGTGAATTAAAGAACTGATATTTATTTTCACAGAACTCTTTGTTTTTCCATGTGTGAGATATTTTAAATCCTAATTGATTCAGCAGCAACTGGTCTGCCAGGATAGTTAGAAACATTACCCTTGCAAATTATGACATTATTCTGATGATATCCTAAAATTATTTTAACAAGAAAAATATGGAATAGAGTGTCCTAGTTCATAAATAATAAAAAAAGGCCCTATGATCATTACCACAAATATTTCTCAGAAATCATCAAAACTTCTCACAGACAGGATAATGCCACCAAAATGGGATGTTATTCAAATCAGAAGATAAATTATGCCAAAGATTCAATTTGATAACAATAAGAAAAAAGATTACATTTTCTGAAAATGAGCTTGATCATTTTAAGATGAAGTAGTATATCTAGTCACAGAGAAAAAAGAGCATTTTATATGAGATAAAATGTAACATTTAAACTATTTTACTTGTTTTAAGAAGTTTTTGTAAGGGTAAGAAAACAAAAAAATGTGATAGTTGGTGACCCAGGTTTAGTTGAAGTTTCTGGAACATATTATCTCTCTCTATATATACACAACAACACATATGTTTCAGAACACAATAAAGACTTTAAATATTGAAAAAAGTTATCTTAAATAGCACTAATTTGGGACCTGGAGAGTATTACGCTAAGTGAAATAAACCAGTTAAAAAAACCCAACAAACAATTATCACATGATTAATGGGTGTGGGTGGATGGGTGGAAGAGAAGAGATCAATCAAAGAACTTTATGCATATATGCATAACCCATGGACACATACAATAGGATGTTGAAGGCCTGAGGTAGGGGATTTAGCGGTGGGTTACAAGGGGTCAATGGGGAAAAAAAGAACACATATAACACTTTCAACAATAAAGATTTAAAAAACAGTATATTAGGCATGATTATATTAAAATATGTTAGCCAGTATGTTTTTCCCTTTATACTTGTTAATATATTTCTTTTTATGAAAAGAGATAGATTTGCTCTAGATTTATGATTCAAAATAGACTTTTCCCTAGCTTATGAATTTCAAAATAGTCCTTTGAAAGTCATGGTAAGCTATAGCTAGAGAAGAATACATTTGTTTCCCTTTAAATGTTTTTATTTTTATTTTTATTGATTAAGGTGTTACATATGTGTTCTTCCCCCTTATCCTTGTCACCCCTCCAGTCCACTCCCGTTCATGCCTTTGCCCCTGGCATCTCTGTCCATTGGTTATGCTTATATGCATGCATACAAATCCTTTGGTTGATCTTTCTCCTTACCCCTCCCCTTCCCTAGCTTCCCTCTGAGGTTTGAGCATCTGATAGATGCTTCTCTGTCTCTGGATCTGTTTTTGTTCATCAGTTTATGTTGTTCATTATATCTGCAAATGACTGAGATCATGTAATACTTATCTTTCTCCGACTAACTTATTTCACTTAGGATAATGCTCTCCAGCTCCATTCATGCTGTTGCAAATGGTAGGAATTCCTTCCTTTTTATAGCAGCATAGTATTCCATTGTGTAGATGTACCACAGTTTTTTTATCTTTATTGTTCAGTTTATTAATTACATTGTTTCCCCTTTTTTATCCCCTTATAGCTCCCCTCCACCCTGTACTCATCCCACCCTCCAACCTCACCTCCCCCTCCCCACTGTCCTCTAACATTGTTGCAAGTTTTTTGTCCAGTCTCTTGCTATACTTCCCACACACCTTTTCTCCCCAAGAATTGTCAGTCCATTCCTTCTCTATGTCCAGGATTCTGTTATATTTACCAGTTTATCCTGCTCATCAGATTATTAATTCACTTGATTTTTGTATTCATTTGTTGATAGATGTGTATTTGTTGTTCATAATTTATATTTTTACCTTTTTCTTCTTCCTCTTCTTAAAGAATATCTTTCAGCATTTTGTATAATATTGGTTTGGTGGTGATGAACTCCTTTAGCTTTTTCTTATCTGTGAAGCACTTTATCTGATCTTCAACTCTGAATGATATCTTTGCTGGATAGAGTAATCTTGGTTGTAGATTCTTGCTATTCATCACTTTGAATATTGCTTGCCACTCCCGTCTGGCCTGCATCGTTTCTGTTGAGAAATCCGCTGACAATCGTATGGGTGCTCGCTGATAGGTAACTAACTGTTTCTCTCTTGCTGCTTTTAATATTCTCTCTTTGTCTTTTGCTCTTGGCATTTTAACTGTGATGTGTCTTGGTGTGGTCCTTTTAGGGTTCCTATATATTGGGGTTTGGTGTGCTTCTTGGACTCCTAAGTCAATTTCTTTCACCAGGTGTGGGAAGTTTTCAGTCACTATTTCATCAAATAGGTTTTCATTGTCTTGCTCTCTCTCTTTTTCTGGCACCCCTATAATTCGGAATAGAGTGACCTAGTTCATAAATAATAAAAAAAGGCCCTATGATCATTACCACAAATATTTCTCAGAAATCATCAAAACTTCTCACAGACAGGATAATGCCACCAAAATGGGATGTTATTCAAATCAGAAGATAAATTATGCCAAAGATTCAATTTGATAACAATAAGAAAAAAGATTACATTTTCTGAAAATTATGCCAAAGATTCAATTTGATAACAATAAGAAACTTGAGGTTGTCCCAGAGGCCCCTTACACTATCTTCAATTTTTTGGATTCTTTTGGTTTCTTGTTTTCTCAGCTGAGTGGATTTTACCTCTTTGTATTTCAAATCTTTAACTTGGTTCCTGGGGTGCTCTAGAGTACTTTTAGGTCTTTGTATAATATTTTTTATTTCATTCAGTGTATGCTTAATTTCTGGTTGATCCTTTTTCATTTCCTTGAGAGTCTTGTTCATATCCTTGTAGGTCTCGTTCATTTCCTTGTAGGACTCATTCAAGGACTCATTCATTTCCACGTTGGTCTTGATCATTTCCTTGCAGGTCTCATTCATATCCTTGAGGGTCTCGTTCATTTCCTTGTAGGTCTTGCTTATTTCCTTATAGGTCTTGACCTTTTCTAGGAGCCTCTTGAAAAGCCTTATAACTGTGGTTTTGAACTCTATGTCTAGTCGTCTTTTTTCCTCCATTTATTTCACACCTGATTTCTTTCCATGTCTCTGCATGGTGGCTGCTTTATGTGGTAGATGTCCTTGAAGGGACAATGGCTCAGCCTCCCCAGTTATCTGAGGTGGATACTCTTACTGCAATCCTTTATGGGTTGTACAGTATTTTTGAATTTAAGCTCAGTTTGTTGTTGTTAGCCCTAAGAGGGTTTGACCTCCAGGCCAATTGGCTATGAAGGGAGACTGTGTTCAGGTTGGATGGGCGGAGTCTCTGAGCTGAGCAGGCAGCCTCAGCGTCAGCTACGTCCTATGCGGCGCTCGCACGCTGGTCTCTGTTGGGTGGCAATTGTTGCAGGCACCTCCAAGATAAAGCCGCTAGTCTCTACCCCTTGCCAGACAACTCTGCCTCTCCAAATGAGTCTGCACACCCAAAGTCTCGCCCAGGGTTGTAAAGCAAAGCAGTCCAGTGGTCTCCGGGACCAGGGGGCAAGTCGCCAGGGAGCAAGTCGCGCGTTTGTGCTGTCACACACTTTACACATGCAAACGGCTTTTCCAAGCAACCCAGTTTCTCCTCAGACTAGGAGACCTCTGCCGTGCCCAGCTTCCAGGGTGGTACCCTGGACCTCGGACCTCGCCTGGCGCTGGGGAATCGGTGCAGTGGTACTCTCTGCCCTCCCTGTTGGAGAAATCCAGCTGGGGTTGCTGCTGCCAGCCCTACAGCCCTCACGCTCGGCCACGTCTCCTAACCTCTGTTTCCACGTGTATCTTCAAGGCTGTGCTCTGCCGCTCTTCTGAGTCTCAGTGTCCCGCCTTTACTTTTATTTGTGGAGTTTTCACTCAGCCAGCTGTCTGGTGATTCTGGGTGATTTTTTGTTGTTGTTTTGTTGTAGTTTTTGAATTTTTGCGCAGGGCAGAACAATAGGTGTTTACCTATGTCGCCATCTTGTTTGCTCCTCCCTGTACCAGTTTTTTAATCTACTCATCTGTTGGTGGGCACTTAGTCTGTTTCCAAATTTTAGCTATGGTGAATTGTGCTGCTATGAACATAGGAGTGCATATATCCTTTCTGAATGACGTTTCTAGTTTCTTGGGATATATTCCTAGTAGTGGGATCACTGGGTCAAATGGGAGTTCCATTTTTAGTTTTTTGAGGAAACTTGATACTGTTCTCCACAGAGGCTGCACTAGTCTGCATTCCCACCAGCAGTGTACAAGGGTTCCTTTTCCTCTCCATCCTCTCCAGCACTTGTCATTTGTTGATTTGTTGATGATAGTCATTCTGACAGTTGTGAGATGGTACCTCATTGTCGTTTTGATTTGCAAATCTAGGGTGATTAGTGACTTTGAGCATGTTTTCATATGTCTCTTGGCCTTCTGTATGTCCTCTTTCAAATAGTATCTATTTAGGTCCTTTCCCCATTTATTGATTGGTTTGTTTATCTTCCTTTTGTTAAGTTGTATGAGTTCCCTGTAAATGTTAGAGATTAAACCCTTATCGGAGATAACATTGGCCAATATGTTCTCCCATGCAGTGGGCTTCCTTTTTTGTTTTTTTGATGGTTTCTTTTGCTGTGTAGAAGTTTTTTATTTGGATGTAGTGCCATTTGTTTATTTTCTCTTTAGTTTCCATTACCCTATGAACTGTATCGGTGAGGATGCTGCTTTAGCATATGCCTGAAATTTTGCTGCCTGTGGATTACTTTAAGATTTTTATGGTTTTCCATCTTACATTTAAATCCTTTATCCATTTTGAGTTTGTTTTTGTGTATGGTGTAAGTTGGTGGTCTAGTTTCATTTTTTTGCATGTATTTGTCCAATTTTCCCAACACCATTTATTGAAGAGACTATCTTGACTCCCTTGTAAGATCTTGCCTTCTTTGTCAAATATTAATTGAGCGTAGTGGTTTGGGTAGATTTCTGGGTTCTCTATTCTATTCCATTGGTCTATATGTCTATTCTTATGCCAGTACCAGGCTGTTTTGAGAACAATGGCATTGTAATACAGCCTGATAACTGGTATTGAGATCCCTGTTATGTTACTTTTCTTTCTCAGGATCATTGCAGCTATTCAGGGTCTTTTTAAATTGCAGATGAATTTTTGGAGAGTTCATTCTAGGTCTGTGATTTATGCCGTTGGTATTTTAATGTAGAGTACATTGAATCTATAAATTGTTTTGGGTAGTATGGACATTTTAATGATGTTGATTCTATCAATCCATGAATATGATATGCTCTTCCATCTGTTTATGTCTTCCTCTATCTCTTTTTCCAATGTCCTGTAGTTTTCTGAGAAGAGATCTTTTACTTCCTTAATTAAATTTATTCCTAGGTATCTTAACTTTTTTGGTACGATGGTAAATGGGATTGTTTTTTTAGTCTCTCTTTCTGTAAGTTCATTATTGGTGTGAAATAAAATGCCAGCAATTTATTGGCATTAATTTTGTATTCTGCTACTTTGCCAAATTCATTTATTAAGTCTAATAATTTTTGATGGAGTCTTTAGGGTTTTCTGTGTACTGTATAATGTCATCTGTGAATAATGACAGTTTTATATCTTCTTTTCTAATTTGGATGCCATTTCATCAAGGTTGTCCAGTTTGTTGGAGTAGAGTTGTTCATAGTATTTTTTCTAGGAATGTGTCCATTTCATCAAGGTTGTCCAGTTTGTTGGAATAGAGTTGTTCATAGTATTTTTTTTTTACAATCTTTTGTATATCTGTGGGGTCAGTTGTTACTTTGCCTCTTTCATTTCTGATTTTGTTTATTTGGGTCCTCTCTCTTTGTTTCTTGGTGAGCCTGGGTAGAGGTTTATCAATCTTGTTTATCCTTTCAAAGAACCAGCTCTTGATTTCATTAATCTTTTGTATTACTTTATTTAGTGTCTATGTCATTTATTTCTGCTCTGATCTTTAATATCTTCTTCCTTCTGGTTACTGTGGGCTTTTCTTGTTGCTCTCTTTCTAATTCTTTAAGTTGCAAGATTAGATCATTTATTACCATTCTCTCTCTCTCTCTCTCTCTCTCTCTCTCTCTCTCTCTCTCTCTTTCTCTTTTTCTTTCTCTCTTTCTCTCTTTCTTTCAGTAGGCCTGTAGAGCTATGAACTTCCCTCTGAGGACTGCTTTCATTGCATCCCATAGATTTTTGGATTGTTGTGTTTCCATTGTCATTTGTTTCCAGGATGCTTTCTATTTCTTCTTTGATCTCTTTGGTAACTCAATCATTGTTTAATAGCATGTTATTTAACCTCCAAGTGTTTGATTTTTTTCATTGTTTTTATTGTGGTTGATTTCTAGTTTTATGCCATTATGATCTGAGAAGATGCTTATTATAATTTCTAACTCTTTTAATTTGAAGAGACTTTGCCTGTGTCCTAATTTGTGGTCTATCTTTAAAAAATGTCCTCTGTGCACTTGAGAAGAATGTATATTCTATATCTTTGGGGTGAAATGTTCTGAATATGTCAATTAAGTCAATCTGACCTAGAGAGTCAATTGGGATTGCTGTTTCTTTGCTGAATTTTTGTTTAGAGAATTTGTCCAGTGGTGTCAGTGGGGTATTAAAGTCCCCTACTATGATTGTATTGCTACTGATCTCTCCCTTAATGTCTTCCAGAAGTTGTTTTATGATTTGGGTGCTCCTGTATTGGGTGCATATATGTTTACCAGAGTTATATCCTCTTATTGAATTGCTCCCTTTAAGGAATACCTTTTTTTTTTAAAATACAAGAGCCTGATACTTAAATATTAAAAATCTATCTTTGAGTATTAAAATCCAAAGTTATAAAGGATTCAAGTCATATAATTGATGTCATAAAGAATAGATTTAGAAGAATTATATTAATGTAACAGAGGATTTTTCCTACCTAAGGAGATATGAGATCTTCAATTTGGAAAAAAGATAAGAAGAGAAGCAAGACTATTAAATACTAACAGGTATTTCTCTAAGAAGAACCCTTCATCTCATCTGCCCTTTAAGACTCACGGTGGGTAGAAACAATAATATCCCTGATAAGTTTGGAGATTAGGGCACAGAAATGATGGCCAGAAAGATGAATGTCCTCATTGTGAATCCACATAAGATGCACTGAACATCCTCATATAGAATCCACATAAGCAATAGAGTAGACATTTCTGTATGAGAGGTCCAGGCCAATGGGCTTTAGAGGGTCTGAAAGCACCCAGCTTGGTGTAGGGAGCAGTAGAATGTTATTTCTCTGTCGCCAAGAACACATGCATATGCTTCTTAAAAGCCCATCTAAAGAGACTTTGCACCTGAGACAAGACAAAAGCTGTACGTGCTAACATGCCTCAAAAAACGCCTGCCAGTAGGGCCAAGGTACATGCCAATATGGTAGGACTATGGCAACTGGAACCAAAAGGATGATGTGAGTTTCAGGGGATTCTAGTGTAAACAGATGATGACTAAAAATCAAGATCACCTTCTATTCCTCTTCCTCACCATTGCCAACCAGAATTTACCTGCAAACTTGACAAGAGAGCGAGTAGGGCAAACTGTAAATCAAATGCAGGAAATTTGAGTGTATGGAGTTAAGGCTGTCAACTCACTAGGTTTCTACCAATTAGGCTTTTAACACTAGGTAGGATAGGCATTCAGTACAATTGACAAGTTCTGATATAAGGAACATAAAGTTAATACTTTTAGTATACCTAAGTTTGTGGCATAAAGTTCAGATATGCTACACATGTTTGTGAGTGTTTATTTCAAGCATTCAAATAAAATAAATCAAAGAGATTCACATATCATCACAAACTGATTACATTTTGGGATGACCATTACGTTGGGGATTATTTCAGGAGAATTAAATATTGTGTACTAAAATCTATATATATGGGTCTGTCATCATGAAAACTAGAATGTTATTCAGACTTGGATGAGCAACAGGAAGCAGCTCCCAAATAGAAAAACACTAAAGTAAGACTAAAAATATTATTTTTATTTTTAAAATGTATTTTCCTACTTGTAATAGGACAGTTGTGGCAAAATATCTCCATTGAACACAAGTGTTTAACAAATAACACGACATAGTTTCTACTCTTTTTATATGTTCAAGTTAGGAAATATTTCTTTATTATAATCATTGTCACCATAACTAAAAGAAGAGGTCAGCTAGAAAAACCACAATCTTAAAATGGTTTTAAATATACAAAGATCAACGAAGTATAGAACATTGACACTCTTTAAAAAGTTGTGGATTTAAAAAAAATCTCAAAGTTGAAATTGCTGGATAGTATTATGACTAAATTAAGAGTCAACATTGCTAAACATTAATCCTACACAGGCGGTCTGTTCAGTAAGAAATTATAGATTGGGCCAAAGACAGAAGAAAATGTTGTCATATAAGGTGTTAGTAGATGATTAATTCAGTTGGTATCATTAGAAGGAAAAATAAGTCACTCTTCAATCCCCAGGAATCAAATATAATAAAGCTACAAGTATTCTATGTTACTTTCACACTTAACTTACTTATATTATTCTTTTAAAATATAAGAACATCATAAATCAATAGAATTTTTTGTTCTTATGCTAGGAAAGGCAAATGAATTTTATATGCAGTCTTCAGAGTGCATGAAAAATGTTTCTTTCTTTTTTTCTGGCTAGCTTTAAAAAAACCAATCATCCACTTGAAATTAGATCCATTTACAATAGCTCTCTATTCATTGGGATTGCACCAGTTCGTAGACCATTAGAGAAGGTATTCTGATTATTTGGAAAACAAACATTTTTAAATGTGTCATATAGTCCAAACCCTTGTTTGTTTTTATTTAAATGAAGCTGACCAGTTATCCTGATATTTTTCTAGTTCTAACTAGTTAGAGGGTAGCTTTAAAATGCCAGCATAAATTTAGTGAGTTAGGCAGGAATTAAAATCTCTCTGTCTTTTTTTAACCAAGAAATTTCAACCCACTAAATCTGGAATTTGTTTTATGAGAAAAATAAGATTTTGGCTTGAATTTAAGTCTTTGAAAGCCATTATAAGATAGTTCACTACATTTGCATTACAAGTCTTTTAAAAATATGTAGTGGATTCTGCAGTTGATTTTGACTTGCTCTAACTTTTTCTTTATAGTTCACAGTCTCATGTCTGAGAGTCCAAATGAGTGAATTAGTTGCTTAAGTAAAATGTGTTATATTTTACTTAATTTATAAATGGTTTTAAGGTAATAGAGGCTTTTATATAATAACACAAGCCAGGATGTAAAGTTTCTAGTGTTGGTTCTGTTGGTAACTAGTTCTATGATATTAGGCAACTCATAATCTCTCTGGGACTTAAATTTCTTCATCTGAAAAACAAGCAGCTTGCTCACATTAATTAAAGAGGCCATTTCCTAATCTAAAAAAACACACCCCAAAATCCATAAATTTAAAGGTTTGCAAAAACAAGATGACAGCAATGGACAAGGATCCACTTGGCCAATGAAGGTGTCCTTAAGTAAAAAATAGAGTCAATGATTATTCTTGTAACAACTATTACTATTTTAAGTTCTAAGAGGCCTTTTAATGCAACCTTGCACTGCATATAAACATTACCCCAAAATAGGAAATAACCAGCTACCCTGGGTTACATAGAATCTAAACCATGGTTTCTTAGCACCTCTCAGCTCTGATAGCCAGGAAGAACTCACCACGTAGGCTGGAGGTGCAGTTGTCTAGTAAGAATATTTGATTTTCATTGGCATAATTTTAACAGACACTAAAAACATCATAAAAATTTCTTCTTCCTGACATATGTCAAAAAGAAAACATTGATAATATAAAAGTACTAATTGTAAAAGATTAGCAATTTCAGAATCAAATCTTGGTAAAGCAGTTGCATTCATAGGCTCTTAATGCAAATACAGGAAGTCAAGTAAAAGCAGTAGCAGAGTTCTAGGTTCACAGATTTTTCCACAATTTTTCCTTTAAAAAAATATGCTTTTATTGATTTCAGAGAGAGAAAGGGAGGAAAATAAGAGAGAAAGAGGAAGAGAGAGAGAGAGAATGCCCATCTGTTATGATGACAGAGAATCATTGATCAGCTGCCTTGTGCATGCCACCTACTGGGGATGGAGCCAGCAACCAGGCATGAGACCTGACCAGGAATTGAATCCTGACTTCCTGGTTCATGGGTTGATGTTCAACCATTGAGCCACACCAGTTAGGCACTTTTCACATTTTGGATATTAAAAATTTCAAGTGATTGAGACAAATATCTTCTTTTTTGTTAAGAGTTGCCTTCAATGGGATACTTATTATTTATTAGTTCTTATTTATTAAGGAACCTGATTGGGAGTTACTAGGTAGATGCCAACACTATTAAAAATGGCTTCCAGGTGAGGGAACACCTACGTAATATCAGATTCAACCCTTTTAATTACTTATTCTCACAGGTGGAAACACAAGTATGGATGAAGGCTGCTTAAAATATTAGGAGAAACAGGGTCTCAAATTCATTACTTTTTAAAAAATCTATTCTCCCCTAATTTAGTATTGAAATAAAGTACATTTTATTAAGAATTTAATCTAAAATCATAATGCCATGAAAAGCAGGGCAACAATGACCTGATTGTACAAATTACACAGCCAGTTATTTCATATGGTTGAGACAACATCTATCAGTGCACAGAGACAGCTAAATTCAATGAGCCAACAGATTTTTACCTTGCTGGACAACAAATAATTGATTTCTCTTATGGAAACATTATGAAACCAATTGTGAGTCTGTATCACAAGGATGCCCCTAACTTACTAAAACAAACAGGTGTGACTGATGTGTCTTCACTCTGCAGTGTTGGCTTTATAAGGCTTGTATTTCTGCTTGAAATGCCAAGGACAGACAGTAAGTTTGGGACAATTTTAGGCAATTTTCACAAAGCCAGAGAAGACAGCTGGTAAAGGAAAATTTGGATGGCATTCAAAACACATAAATTAATCAAGAAGTTATGTTTCAATTCAATTATTGACAAATGCTCTGTTTAGAACCTGACAGTGATCCTTGCTCTGGAAGGAAGAATAATAATCTAAATTACAACGAACAGCCTCTTCTGCCCCTCTGCTTTCCCAAGCCAACAACATGTTTCAGATTGCCTTACACAATTTCAACTGACCTCAGATCCTCTCTCTCCTTTCAGTCCTTGTTCACCTTGGTCACCCGGCTCACCCTTGAACAGGAACCAAAATAGAAACCACATATGAGGGAGAGACTAAATAAGATATGTTAACATCATTATTGTTTTAAATGCCAGGTTTACAAAGAATGCTTTCAGAACATACCGGAGGCCCTTGTTGTCCAGTGGCACCTCTTGGTCCTGGTATACCCATATGACCCTAGGAATAGAAAAGGTTTATATTATTAGATTAAATAGAGACATGTGACTTAGAGAATATGTTAGTGTCATTTCAAATGGTAGCAAAATGTTTTAAAATTTAATTTAAATACCAGAGAAATTATGACTTTTTCTTGTTAATATTATCTATCATCTATCTATCTATCTATCTATCTATCTATCTATCTATCTATCTATCTATCTAAAAAGAGGTAATATGTAAATTAGGCTGGGATGCAGTAATAGGTCATGACTGGACAGGAGGAGGTTGTGTGTGCAAGTGAGGCCCAGAGTGGAGACAGAGACAGAGACACGGGGGCCTGCCTGAGCCAGCACAGCAGATTGGGCCCAGAGCAGACTCAGGCAGTGGGGTCAGGGGATGCTGCGAGCCAGGCATGGTTTCCGGACCCCTGTAGGGTGCCTCCTCACATGGCAGGAGGCAGGATGCCTTCTCACACCATTTTAATCATGTGCTAGGCCTGTAGGAGAACATAATGGCCACTGGGTAGGATAGTGACTGAGAAAGAGTGTAGAGTTTTGTTCTGTTTTGTTTTTTCATGGAGATGAGTGTAATGGGTTGAATGGTGTCCCACCAAAAGATGTCTATTTCCTAATCCCCAGAACTTGTGAATGTGATCACATTTAGAAAAAAGGTCTTTGAAGATACTGTTAAATTAGGATCTGAAAAGGAGATTATTTCTGGATTATCTATGTGGGCCTAAATCTATTGGTAAGTGTCCTTATAAAAAAAAACTAGAGGCCTGGTGCATGAATTTGCACCAGTGGGGTCCCTCAGCCTGGCCTGCAGTATCGGGCTGAAACCAGCTCTCTGACATCCCCTGAGGGGTCCCAGATTGCGAGAGGGCACAGGCCGGGCTGAGGGACCCCCACCAGTGCACAATCAGGGCTGGGGAGGAGATTGGCCAGCTAGGGAAGGACCGCAAAAGGGCTCCCGGGTGTGTCCAGCCTGTCTCACTTAGTCGTGATAGGCCGGACCAAAGCAGCAAGCTAACCTACCAGTCAGAGCATCTGCCCCCTGGTGGCCAATGCATGTCATAGCAAGCAGTTGAGCAGCTTTAGCATATCATTAGCATATTATGCTTTGATTGGTTGAACGGACGATCAGAAGACTGGAAACTTAGGATATTAGGCTTTTATTATATAGGCTACAGTGAAAGGCAAAAGAGAGAGAGAGAGAGACTGAGAGAGAAACAACAAAGGAGAGGACCATATGAAGGCAGAGGAGAACTAGAGTATGTAGCCACAAGGAACACAAGGAACATAGTCAGCCACCAGAAAAAGGGAAAGGCCAGGAAGGACTCTATCCTTAGAGCTTCATGAGGGAGCATGACCCTGCTGACATCTTGATTTCCAATCTCAGGTCTTCAGTACTATGAAAAAATAAATTTGTTGTTTTAAACCACTCAGTTTTGATAATTTGTTATGGCAGCCTCAGGAAACCAAAACAGCAAATAATAAAAGGAATAAAGAGCTTGAGAACAAATTTCAATTTTCACCCTGTTCCCACTGTGGAAGTGTGCTACAGTCACCATTTTTACAAACTTAAGTTCATAGCTTTTTGGATAGATTTACTGGGTTCAAACCTGGGAGCCTATTCCATCAAGAGACTGACCTTCAGCAACCTGTCATCATCCTAGTTCTCCTAAGAAGAATGCTGGCCTACCACATTGCCCTTTACAAGACTGTAAACAGAAACTAGCAACAACCCAAGGCCGTTTCAGGTGAGAGTTATGCATAAAGAATCATGCATATAATCTCTTCTAATTCCTTTCCTACTTTCCTCTTCCCTTCAGATTTTTCTTCCTAGTCTTTTATTCAGAAAAAAAAAATGCCACAGGAAAGACAGCAGGCTCATCTCCCTATTCCTGGGCTAGGAGAAGAAATGACTGCATACATAGGCTGACAATATTTATTCTCACAGAAAGATCAATTGAAGCCTTCTTGTTTGCATTCTGTGAGGCAAATGTTTATGGTATTAAGATTCAACTTCCTGGTAAAGGACCTGAATCCTATTTAAGGGTGTAAACAGTGGCAAGAGAGAAAGGCTACTTTGGAAACTTTCTGTAGCAGATGGTCATAACTACAGAGAAAATCATTGTAACATATGATCCTTACCAGCAAAACATGAGCAGAGTCAGCAAATAACAGAATCAGGGCAATAAAGAGGGAGTCCGGTACAAGTAAATATGACTATTATAGTTCACTTACCAAACAGGATTCAGGAGAGAAGTGATTAGTAAAAAGTGATTAGTACAGAGTGAAGTGAGAGAGCATATGTGCAAACTCCAAAATTCAAACTATGATGGCCAATTATGGCTTTGCCACCACTCTTGTCTGTATTTTTATACAGAGCTTTTTAGAATGAGCACATAGAACAGCCAACTGTCTCTCTTGGCTTTGAAAAGTCTGGATACAAGTCTCAACCAAAACAAACTTACTTCTAGGAGTTTCACTGTAATTCTTCTGGTCTTTTCTGTTCTAATAGATATTGACAAAGGTCATTTTTTCTACAATGGTGAACACTAAATATATTAATATAAACATTATTATAAAGTTATTATAGGTAAAGTTATGGGAAGTAATGATTTGCCTGATGATATTAGGTGGAGCCATTGGATGGCTGAGGGGAGCTTGGAGAAGATTTTATAAGGGAAGTGATGGAAAATTGAATATTGAAGGATGAGTGTTCCAGGCAGTAAAGTAAAAGGGTGACATTCTGGCAAAGGAAATAGCATAGGGAATAAATGAAGATTCATTTGACAGAACATGTTAAACGGAGAATGGATTTGAGATGGCTACAACTAGGGGTAGGAAGTCTAGCTAGAAAACTATTAAAATAATTTGGGTAAAAAATACTTAAGCCTAAACTAAAGTAGGGCAAAGTGGCAAAGTACAGATGCAAAAACTCCTTAAAAATACTAACAAATAGAACACAAAAATATATTAAAAAATAATACATCATGATCAAGTGGGACATAAAAATGGTTCAAGATATGCATATCCATCAATGTAATATACCACATTAACAAAAGAAAGTATAAAATTATATGATAAAAATTTGATTAGATACAGCATCCATTTATGATTAAAACACTAAAAAAATGAGTATAGAAGGAAAGTACCTCAATATAATAAAGGCCACCTATGACAAGCCCTCAGCCAATAGCATATCCAATCCTGGAAAACTGAAAGCTTTTCTCTAAAACCAGGATGCCTTCTCTCACACTCTTATTAAAACATAGTTCTGCAAGTCCTAGCAAGATCTATCAGGCAAGAAAAAGAAATAAAAGGCATCAACTGAAAATAAAGAAATAAAAGTGTCACTTTTTGCAGACGACATGATTTTGTATCTAGAAAACCTAAAGCCAGGATGGCGAACCTATGACACGAGTAGCCATTTTCGATGACCAGCAGCTGCATGTGGTCACATAGAGAGCAGTATTGGGCCGGATGCCGAGAAGGACGTTTCATCCTCAGCTACTGCACGGCCAGGTGCATTAGCCAAGGATGAAACATTGGCTGTAGTGTAGTGTAGACACTCTGTGCCGGAGGTCTGTAGGCCAAAACAATAGAACTCTGGCACAGAGTGTCTACTTCTGGGACTTCCGTTTAGACTGTTAGAGGATCTTTGACCTCACTTTTGGCTAGCGAAGCAGGGAGCAGCAGAATGCCTCAGGGTACGCATCTCTGGGGGCCCTGTGATCACCATTACCAGCAACCACATAACCACAGCAACCATCATCCAATCTACATTTCTAGAGTGTCATGGATTTCTAATTGACCATCATTACTGAGATAAGTGAGGGGGAGGCTGGAAGAGGTGAGGGCTAGTGCTATGGGAGCCATTTCCCAGCATCTTGTGGAGAGTTAGGCTAGTTAAGCCCTGATTGCCTACAGGGCTAACAGGCTATCATCTATAATTCTATCTTCTGTCACTGCCCCCCTGATGAAGAACCCCAAAAATAAAAAACCAAGGTTAAATAAAGGAAGTGGTAGTAGCAGTAGCCGACCCTTTCAAGAAAAAAATGGCTGATCATTTTGCATTCAATGTACTGAAACGGTAGTAAGCAGAATGTGGAATATAAATAGACATTTTGAAACTAATCATTCCCAGCTCTTGAAAAAAAGTGAGGATGAAAGGAAGGAATACATTTCCAGGCAGCTACACCTTTATAAGAGCCAATCTAATGCCATTCTTAAATTTATAAATGCTCTACAAATTTAACATCTGCAAGTTTGAGCATTGCTCACTCCATAGCTCAGCATGGAAAAGCACTCAGTGAGGAAGAATTTATTAAAGAAACTCTCCTAAGATGTGCACCAGTTGTATTTCACGATATGCAGAATAAAGATGTAATTATTAAGAGAATATCTGAGTTACCACTCAGTAGAAATATCATAAAAGACCAAATAATGAGACTGAACATAAACGTACAACATCAGTTAAAGAGAGATATAAGTAATTGTAAATATTTTTTTATCTCTCTTGACGAAACTACTGATGTCACATCACATGCTCAGTTGGCCATTATTGATTGATATTCTGATGGTCTAATAATGAAAGAAGAGTTGATGAAGTTATTATCAATGCCAGCAAGTATGTTAGGAAGTGAAACATGTAAGGTTGTTATAGAAACATTCCGTGACCTAAGCATTGATATCTCTAAAGTTGTGTCAGTGACGACAGATGGGGCACCAAACATGGTCAGGAAAAAAGTCCGATTTGTCAAATTGTTTACATCCAATTGTGCCTTTTTATTGTATTATCATCAGGAGGTTTTCTGTGCCAAGGCAGGATTCACCGACTTAAACAACTTAATGTCAGTTATTACAAAAATAGTTAATTTAATAGCTGCTCACCCCCTTCACAAGCGAGAATTTTCTGCACATTTACTAGAGGTTGATTCCACCTACAGTGGACTGCTGATGTACAATAATGTAAGATAGCTGAGCCAAGGCAAAGTTCTTGAGTGCTTTGTGAAGTGCTTTGAAAAAATTAAGGTATTTCTTGAGGATAAGGATCTGGGAAACTTTCCTCAACTCGATGATAAGTGGGTGAACACCCTGATATTTTTTACAGATCTCTCTGTTCATATTAATGAACTTAACTTAAAGTTACAAGGTTTTGGCAAAAGTATTGACATTATGTTTGGATAGATAAAAGCTTTTGAAAGTAAACTTAAAAATTTCAAGCGAGATGTAGAAACTAAAACTTATAAGTATTTTCCTCCAGTAACAAAGTATTTTGAGAAGGCCAGTGTAGCTGTACAAAATGAAATAGAATCGTTGCATATAAAGTACCAGCATGTTTTAGACTCGTTACTTGACCAGTTCATTGATAGATTTAATCAATTTAGAAGCCTAGAACAGACCATAAAAATAATTAAGTATCCTGATGTAGTAGTTTACAGTAGTTTGGAATTAAATGGTTTCCAATGGATGCAAATTGATGATTTGGAGATTCAACTTGCAGAATTTCAAGACAGCATCTGGGCTCAGGTGTTTGTCGACTTGAGGTCAAAGCTTGACAATCTGGAAAGGTGCTGCTTGGAGAATCAAGAGGTGTGCCACTATGAACAGGAAATTTGGAGTGCCTGGAACCGATTATCAGACACTTTTAGCACCCTGAGAAATATAGCAAATGGCTTTAGTCACAATTTTTCCCTCTACGTATTTTTGTGAGACCTTATTCTCAGCATTAAATAATATCAAAACCAACAAAAGAAACATATTGACAGGTGAAGTTAGTAGCGCTTGCTTGGGCTTAAAGTGTACAAAATACCAACCTTCAATTGAAGGTTTAGCCGATGAAATTCAGCAACAAAAAAGTCACTAATAGGCAAGTTAGTTAAAGAATTCCCCTCCCCCCCTCACTTATCTTACTTCATGGCACCCCACACAAGTTAAATAATATCAAGACCAACAAAAGAAACCGACTGACAGATGAACAAAGAAGTCACTAAGCAGGTAAGTTAAATAATTAGTTTTTGGTTTATTAAATACAGTTATATATTATAATTGCACATTTTTGTTATTTAAACTATAAATATCACAAAATTATGTGTTTTTTTTAATCAAAGTGACACACCACCGGAATTATGCTTGGTTTTTTGGCGAATTTTGACACACCAAGCTCAAAAGGTTGCTCATCACTGCTCTAAAGACACCACCAAACATATTAGAAATAATAAACAAATACAGTAAAGCTGCAGGATACAAAAATCAGTGTATAAAAATCCACTGTTTTCCTATATACTAAAATGAAATTTCAGAAAACAAGTGGAAAACACACACACAATTTCTTTAGAATGCAACCAAAAGAATAAAATTCAGAGGGCCAAAACCGGTTTAGCGCAGTGGATAGAACATTGGCCTGCGGACTGAAAGGTCCCAGATTTGATTCCTGTCAAGGGCATCCTTGGCTGCGGGCACATCCCCAGTAGGGAGTGTGCAAGAGGAAGCTGATTGATGTTTCTCTCTCATCAATATTTCTGACTTTCTATCCCTCTCCTTTCCTCTCTGTAAAAAATCAAATATATATATATATATATATATATATATATATATATATATTCATAGGAATAAATTTAACAAAGAATGTAAAAGACCTGTATACTGAAAACTACAAAGCATTATATTAAAAGGACAGAAAAAGGCACAAAATGGAAAGATAGTCTGTGTCTATGGTTTGGAAGAATCAACGTAGTTAAAATGGCCACATTACCCAAAGCAATATATAAATTTAATGCAATTCCCATCAAAATTCCAATGACATTTTTTAAAGAAATAGAACAAAAAATAATCAGATTTGTTTGGAACTAAAAAAGATACTAAATGGCCAAAGCCATCCTGATAAAAAGAATGAAGCTGTAGGTATCATACTACCTGATTTTAAATTATACTACGGAGCTATGATAATCAGAACAGCAAAATACTGGTAGAAGAACAGACTGATACACCAGAAATAAAACCACATGTATATGGGCAAATAATTTTTGACAAAGGAGCCAAAAACACAAAAAAGAAACCCTCTTCAAAAATGGTGCTGGGAAAACTGGAAAGCTACACACAAAAGAATAAAACTATACTACAGTTTGCCCTCACGTACAAATATTAATTCAAAATGGATGAAAGACCTAAATATAAAACTGAAACAATAAATTACATAGAAGAAAACATAGGTACTAAACTCTTAGAAAGATTCTATGAATTTGACCCCAAAGGTAAGGGAAGTGAAGGCAAAAATAAATAATTGGGACTATATCAAACTAAAAAGCTTCTGCAAAGCCAAAGAAAACTGCCGACAAAACAAAAAGGCAACCAACCAAATGTGAGATGATATTTGCAAACAATGGTTCTGACAAGGGGTTAATATACAAAATATAAAAAGAACTCATAGAACTTAACACCAAACAAACAATTCAATTAAAAAATAGGCAGAGGACCTGAACAAACACCTCTCCCCAGAAGACATACAAATGGCCAATAGATATATAAAAAAAAGTTCAACTTCACAACTATAATGAGATATCACTTCATACCTGTTAGAATGGCTATTATCAAGAAGACAGGTAATAACAAGGGTTAGAGAGGTTGTGGAGAAAAAAAAACCCTCAGTCACTGCAGGTGGGAATGTAAACTGGAACAGCCACTATAGAAAAGAGTATGGCAGCTCCTCAAAAAATTAAGGATGCAGTTACCATATGAGCCAACAAACCCTCAAATACATTTATTTGCACCCCTATGTTCATCACAGCATTATTCACAGTGGCCAAGAAATGAAGACAACAAAGTATCCTTCGATTTGATAAAAAAGATGTGGTATGTATACTCTGGGATGCTACTCAGCCACTAGAAAAGATGAAATACTGCCATTGTGACAACATGGATGGACCTTGAGAGTATCATGGTAAGTGAAGTAAGTCAGAAAAAGCTCAGAACCATAAGATTTCACTCATGTACGGGGTATAAAACTGAAACTCATAGACACAGACAATAGTATGGTGATTACCAGAGGGAAAGGGAGGGGAAGGATTAGTATGGAATAAAGGGGGCCAAATATATGATGATGGAAGATGATCTGACTTTGGATGGTGGGCACACAATGCAATATACAGATCATGTATCACAGAATTGTACACTATGTACACTAATGTCACCCCAATAATATTAATAAAAAATAAAATAACAAAACTGCTCTAAAGGAAAAAAGAAAAGCAAACATTAAAAAAAATATAACCTGCAGCTACACAACAGAATAACCTAACTCTAAGTGAAGTATAATTCCCCTAAGTGAATCAAACTAGTGTTTGGGAAAACTTGGCAGGAAACAAGTGTGAATATTCATGAATTTGATATTTCTAAGCAATAAAATTAATGTGGTCTGGCATGAGACAAATGTTTAGAATAGAACCATCAGCAAATGGTAAAATAATCTTTAAATCCTATGGACAGAATAAGACAGACTAGTATAGAACAACACAGAAAGAAAGATGGGGTTCAAACCAGTATATGAAACATCCCCAATTGAAAACTTCATCAACAGTATTTTTGGAACAAGAAAGGAGAAATAGATTCCAAAGTGAAATGAGGGAAAAGTTTTCCTCTGATGAAGTATTTCTGAAGGATATGTGACTATCTAGAAAAGGGGCCAGGGTTTTCTCTTCTGCCAGCCAGCGAAGAGACTCTTTTTTTTCTCCCAGTAGAATAGTTAACCATTTGGCAGTAAATATGCTGATTTAACTACTTAATGGTTTGTAATTGGTAGAGGCCAAAAAAAAAAAAAAAAAGATATTGCAAGAACCTGATTTTCCTGAAAATATTGTGAGAAGTCAGTAAAAGCTAAGGAAGTTTAACCTTCTCAAATTATGCTGGAAAGCAGTGGGTTGGTGTCACAACCCAAAGCAAAGCTAATTTTAAGTAAACCCACTGGATTCATTGAATTAGGAAACATTTGTAGATACAGATGTTACATAAATTGGAAACAGAAGATAGTCATCACAACAATTTCACAAACATTTAGAGCTACTTTCAACATTTGCTTCAAAGAGAGTTTGAGGAAGTAAAAGTTGTTCTTTCAGATTTCAGGCTTCAGTAAAGTCAGTCCATTAATCATAGTTATTTACATACTAGCTATCCATTCAATCTGGCTAAGTCTTCCTTTCTGATGTGGAGCAAAAGTGGCCACATACTAAACCTGACAAGCTCAGAGGAGGCCTGTGTGGCAGCCTCACAAACTTAGAGGCTGAAAGTAACCACAAAGGATGGTTTGAAATGAAAACTTTTTAACTAAAAGCTGTTTATGGTGAGTAGTCATGGCTTAGGCTAGAAATCTTCCCTGTCAAAGATCCACCTAAACTAAGCCTCTCTGTTGTCATTTTGCAACTATAATAAAATACCTTTGTATGTCAAAATAATGTCCTTTTACTGGACTCCTCAAAGTACAGGCAGTGCTCCGCTCCACTGAAATGACAAATGCCCTTTTGGTTATTGAGTTGGTGACTGCTAACTATCATGTGCCCATCTGTGTAAAAGAAGTACCTGTCTATCATTTTACTTTTATCTAATCCCAGCAGCTCCTGCCCTTGCTTTCTCCTGCCTCCACAATTTATCACCAATGGATTTCATGTAATACACTTACATTTTCTCTTTTGATTAAAATAAGGTACAAAACTGCCATTCTCTGGAACTTTTCAATCTGTTGAGATTTTGCTTCGAGGCAATTGTTCTCAATTTGGCTCAAATAAACTCACAGAAATTTTCTACAGGTCTGAAAGTTTCTTATGTTGACACAGACAGGATCACACATATTTTTTCATGAAAGAGAGGTATGTTGGATAGAATATCCCATTAGAAAAATTAATCTAATAAACTCACACTTCTAACTTTTCTAAGCATTTTAATATAAACCTGAAACCTATATAATTCATTATTCAAAATGAATTATGTTTATGTACATATGATGTACTATTATTTATGGGCTTACAACAAGGCATTATACAAGAAAAAAAAGAAGTCATATTCAAAATCGAAAAGCTAAAATACCTGCATGTGAAAAGTAGTAAGCAAAAAACTTTGCAGCAGATGGTAAAACTTTTGTGTTGAATGAGTTCTACAAACAATAAATATTCTAGGATTACAGAAGAGGGAAAGAGTGCTATTAGAGTGGGTCAAGTGAAGAGGAAGCTTGAACTATATTATAAAAATAGATAGGATTTATATAAGTAAAGATTATATAATATTGTGAACAAGCAGATAATATTGTGAGCAAAGAAATAAGCAGGAATTATAAGGAGAGAGTAGATTTTGTTTAGCAACTGAC
The DNA here is from genome assembly GCA_027563665.1 of Antrozous pallidus. NCBI lineage: Eukaryota > Metazoa > Chordata > Mammalia > Chiroptera > Vespertilionidae > Antrozous > Antrozous pallidus. The sequence continues at coordinate 146,261,970 of CM050508.1, read as the reverse complement.
ATTATAAACTGAAAGGGAAAAGATATAGAGCAAGAATACAGAACATCCTCAAAAAACTGTGCTAATAAAAAATGACACTGAATAAATTCTAGTCTAATTTTGACTGATTAAATTGGTCACATAAAGTCCTTCTAAGAATGGAAGATGGCAAGAATTGAGATAAGGCTTGAGAACATTATGACTTTCACTCATCCATCTGACAACTATTGAATTCCTACTATATACCAAGAACTTTTTGTTCTAAAAATTGGGGATATAATAATGAAAAAGACAGTGTTATACTTATGGATCTTAAATTTTGGTGGTGTGAGATAGACAATAAACAACCCCCCCAAATGTAATATAAGATATTATAGATAGCATTAAATATCATGAAGGATAAACAAGTAATATGATATAAAGTGACGGATAGAAAGAGCAGTTAGAGAAAGCCTCTCAGGAAGTAACATTTCAAATGACATCTGAAAGATGAGAAGAAAGCAGCAACGGGAGGAGTTGACAATGATTCCAGAAAGAAGGAATAGAAAGCACAAAGAGCTGGATTTCTTCTAGGATAAAAAAAATGGCATTACTAATTATCTCAATGATGCTTATTTTCATTTGAAACTGAGCAAAATGACAGAGAACCCTATTCAAACTTAGAAGCAAGGTGTGAAATTTGCAGTGGTTACCTTATATCCCTCTTCTCCAGGCTCTCCTCTGTCTCCTTGTTCCCCCACTGGACCCTAAGAGACCACATGCAAAAACAATCAATTTCACAGCTGGATCTAAAAGTTTGTAACCAAATGGATAATAAATTTATTAAGTTCCACTAAGTAATTTCAAAGGATTAAATCTCAGTGACACAAAGAACATCATAAGCATTGAATTTTTAAAGACATTCTCATGATTCTGCTAGAAAAAATATTTAAAAAATGAAGTCTAAATAAATATAAATTTTCAGAAATGTTGAGAGAAGACTTGACTTTGGGTGTAAACACAATATAATATACAGATGATGTATTATAGAATTGTACACCTGAAACTTACATAATTTTATTAACCAAAGTCAAAAAAGTATTCTCCAAATAGTATTTAATTCATCTAAATGATATTAGACTATGAAAAAATACAAATATTCAGATGAATTAAGTATGCTATACATAGTGTCAAAATTACTTGCATTCTTACTTAATTTAAGATGATTAAAAAAGATTTAAACAGGACCACTCAGCCATTTAATTTCACTTATTATACTTCACAGTTCTTAATAATTAATTTTATTATTTATTCTCTAATCTGTGCTAATAAACACTACACTTATTAATTTTAATCCTTAATGTAAAAATTAATCTAATAAACTCACACTTCTAACTTTTCTAAACATTTTAATATACAATTTTTGATATGATAAGCTGTTCAAATGATCTAGCCTAAATTGCACTTGAAAAAAATTATCACGTACTAGGATCTACTTTCTGAAAAGAAACTCAGATTGAAGTCAGTTGGGAAAACCATAAAATTTATTCTGAACAATTAGTTGATAAACTTCAACTTATTTCTTTGTGGAAAATAAAGATAATAAACATAATGTAAAACCCATGAAGTCTGATTCTGCTGTAATTATTTAGAATCTTCTTTAAGTTTTCCATCTGTCCCATGAATACTAGTTAAAAAAATCACCAGTGTTGTGTTAGACTTTTAATATATTTATTAAGTTTCAGTGACATTCTTTGATCCTGGCAAAGCTGAATCTGGAGAAAAGAAGTACTACTATATCCATTTACCGATACTTTTCCATTTGCTTTTAAACTTCTGCATTATTTCCATATTTCCCCCCTCAGAGGATTAGAGCCTTCTCTTTTAATAAAGAATTTTATATATTTAAAAAATTTTTTAAAAAATATATTTTTATTGATTTCAGAGAGGAAAGGAAAGGGAGATGGAAACATCAATGATGAAAGAGAATCATTGATTGGCTGCCTTCTACATGCCCCCCACTAAGGATTGAGCCCAAAACACAGGCATTTATCCTTGACCGGAATTGAATCTGGGACCTTTCAGTCCACAGGCCCACGCTCTATCCACTGAGCCAAACCAGGTAGGGCTTATATATTCTCAAAGATAAGTTTGTCTCTAGGCATACGAAATGGCTTGATTTAATCAGGAAATTCTAGAATCTTTCCTTTCTATATCTATAACAATGTATAACTTTCAATGTCCACTAAAAATCCAGTTTAAAATATCTGAAGTGACTACATATTCTGATCTTTCTGTTTGAGGGAGAGGGAGAGACAGATAGAAACATCAAAGATGATAGGGAATCATTGATTGGCTGCCTTCTGGATGCTCCCTACTGGGGATGTAGCCTGCAACCCAGGCATGTGCCCTTTACTGGAATCAAACCCGGCACCCTTCAAGTCCACAGGCCGATGCTCCATTCACTGAGCCAAACCAGTTAGGGCTTGAGGATTCTTTTATCCTATATAATATTATGTGAAAACTGAAAAATTTAACTAATATTTATTTTTGTCAACTAAGCATTCTTATTTATTCACTTAATTTTTTACAATAGCTATTTTTTTGTTTGTTTAAAATATTACATATGTCTCCTTTTCCCCGGATTGAACACCCCCAGCCCCCATCACTCCTACCCCTAAGGGCAAGTCCCCACTGCCCCAATGTCTGTGTCCATTGGTTATGCTAACATGCATGCGTAAAAGTCCTTTGGTTGTCTTCCAAACCCACCCCCTTCCTCTGCCTTCTCTCTGAGGTTGGACGGTCTATTTAGTGCTACCTTCTCTCTGGACCTATTTTTGTTCCTCAGTTTATGTTGATCATTATATCCCACATATGAGTGAGATCATATGATATTTATCTTTTTCCGACTGACTTATTTTGCTTAGCATAATCCTCTCCAGTTCCATCCCTGCTGTTGCAAATGGTAAGAGTTCCTTCTTTTTTATAGTAGCGTAGTATACCATTGTGTGGATGTACCACAGTTTTCTAATCCACTCATCTCTTGATGGGCACTTAGGCTGTTTTGACGTCTTAGCTATTAGAAACTGTGCTGTTATGAACATAGGGGTGCATATATCCCTTTTGATTGGTGTTTCTGGTTTCTTGGGATATATTCCTAGAAATGAGACTACTGGGTCAAATGGGAGTTCCATTTTTAACTTTTTGAGGAAACTCCATACTGTTTTCCACAGTGTCTGCACCAGTCTGCATTCCCACTAGCAGTGCACGAGTACAATAGCTATTTAAAAAAAACTCCATTGTTACAGTGAGCCCTTAAAATGCTTAATTAGGAGACTGCAGATAAGTGGTCTTTAAAAAGTATTAGTACTAAAAACTGGTTAAATAAGTCTTCTTTTTTTTTTAAATCTTTATTGTTGAAAGTATTACATAGGTCTTTCTTTTTCCCCTAGGAATCTCTTCCAGCCAGCTCCTGCTTCCACCTCCAGGCCCTCAGGTTACCAGTAAATGAATCTTTAAATCATTTGCTGTGTTTAAACTACTATAAAAAGGGGACAAATCAGATTTTTAAAAGGGCTTCAGAAATAAATCTGAATTTGATGATTAAAGAAATATCTCCCCTAAGATGTCTATAGTATGTAATTTTTAAATTATCTCTATAAAAGGTGTTATCATTTAGAAAATCACTGTATTAAACTTACATATTGTACAAAGGACCTTGACCTGCATATAAATAGCTTTTCATATTGAAGATTATGTCGCTGTAGATACTGCTGTTCTATAAAAATCATGTTATAAAAGTAACAAAATAAAATTCTTTGAAAAGATGTGACTGATGTTTTGAATCTATTATAGTAATTACATTTTATCTTGAACGTCAAAATAATTTTAGAAAAAGACCTACTGGTTCACCTCGAGGCCCAGGAGGTCCTGGAACTGTGTTATCTTCTCCTGGATAACCCTATAATGATTCATAAAACAACAAGTTAATAAAATAATCAGAAAAAGATACAGCTTATTATTTTCTAATATGTCATGAAATATGAAATCTGGTTTTATCTTTTTTAAATAGAAAAGTTTTACCTACAAAATTTAGGATATGATATTTTATTCATAGTTGTAATTCATATGAGATTCTCCTTGGAAGTGTCAATCTGCTTTACTTGCCTAAAAAGCAGCTTAAGATTTTTCTGTGTCAGGTTTCTAATGATGTTATAAATCAAGCAGAGTACTGTTGTAGTTATTCTTAACTCACAAAACTTTTTGCTATAAATGTACTATGGTTAGTCATTTAATCTAGAGTCCCCCAATCTCTTTCAATAACAACTTAATTTTACTTTTATAAAACTTTACAGGTTGTAAAATACTTTAATATACGTATATTATTTCACCTCAATCTTGAAACAACCTATGGAAAGACATTTTAATGATTTATTAAAATTTTTCACCCATTGTTATTTCTTTGTTTTTCTTCTAGAATTTGTAATACTTCCCAAATTGAAAGAGCTTCTTTTATTCTTTAAAACAGTTTCCATGTATACTTTCAGAAAACACACACACATGAATTCAATGTTTTACTTTAGGATTAAAAATCAATATATATATACACACACATACCTTTTCTCCTTTAGGTCCTGGCAACCCAGAAAGTCCTGGTTGACCTTTATGGCCCTAACAAAAGGACAAGTGAGTAGACATTCTCAATAACATTTGTGCATGCTCTACCTAAAACCAGCAGGGCCACACTACTAGATATTGCACTATTTTGAAAGAAAAATAGTATTCACTTTATAAGGGGATGAGGTCTAATATGTTTAAAAGGTCTACCAGGGAGATTTCATCTTAATTTGCATACTTGGGATAACATCTTTATATAAATGTTTTCATGCAAATATACACTTTTTTATTTTCAACTGGAGGCCCAGTGCACAACATTTGCTCACTGGAGTGGGGGAGGGAAGATGGGAGGGTTCCTCAGCCCTGCTTGTGCCCTCTCCCAATCCAGGACCCCACGGGGGATGTCCGCCTTCCAGCTTAGTGAGAGAGGCTCCTGCCACTGCGGCTGCGCTTGCCAGTCGTGAGCAGGTTTCTGGCTGAGCAGCACTCCCCCTGTGGGAGTGCACTGACCACTAGGGGGCAGCTTCTGCATTGAGCATCTGCCTCCTGGGGGTCAGTGCGTGTCATAGTGACTGGTCATTCCACCGTTGGGTCTATTTGCATATTAGCCTTTTATTATATAGGATTAGAATTGCTTACTCTATATCCTGGAATTCCTGGTTCTCCATCAGGCCCCATTAATCCTAAATGTCCCTAAAAGCAATATTGGAGAGAAAATAGATAATTGTTTAAATCATTAAACTTATATCACTATTATTTAAAATTTAGATTTCTTTACCGCACAAGATTCCACCTTGTCTGAAATAGGAAAACAAAACATCGCACTCTAACTTTTGCCTCATATTTCTTCTGAGCCACAAAAGTCCCACAAAAAGAATGTCTCTTTGTCTTACATCAGGCATAAACATCCTTAATCATATGAAGAGAAATGCTTCCAATTGTCAGAATCCTGCAGGTTTCTAGCAAGTTCTTGGAAATGTAGTTTGTATTTGTCAAATTTTGATAGATATGCTTCACTGAACATTAGAGAATGAAGCCTGCTAGTTTTTGATACTGTCAGGGGAACTCTGTACTCATTGGTAGTTTCAGATGCTTTGATCAACAATTTTAGCTCTGGTCAAAGTTGTTAAAATAGAAATGGTTAAACACTTGTGTGCAATAATCACTCCATGATTCCTATTATTAATATTTTACAGATGAGTAAACCACACACATTATAGGCTATTTAGTAAATGCCTTTAAACTTCTGAAAAGATGACTCAGACAACAACAACAACAACAACAACAACAACAAAAGCAAAAGCAATGATTTGAAAAATGTCTTGGCTTTCATCATATCAAAAAGTTTCCATATCAATTCTTCTATCTGAGTCTCAAGATAAATAAAAGATGAGTAAATTAAGGCACAGAACGGGTATGTGACTATCCAAATATTACACTAATCAGAAGTTCAATATAATAGACAGGATAATAAATCAGAGGAGGTAATGTGAATATTTAAAAAACCCATAAGAATCACCTAAATTGATTAAAGTGAATATAAACTCAAAATATAAAAATATAATATAAAATATGTAGATTTATTACATAGCACCAATAAGATGTAATGGAAAAAGGATTATATATAATAAAATCCTTAAGAAACCAATAATAAACCTAACAATAAAGGTATAATTACAGAGATAAAGAAAAGAAGCTTTATTGAAGGATATATAAGAAGATATGATTAATGAATGGAAAGACATATGGTGTTTTTCTATTGAAAGATTAAATATTAAAGGAAATTGAGCTGATTCTAAAATTTACATGTAAGAGGAAATTGTAGTTAAGAGCCAAACTTTTCAGAAAAAAATGAATTATGGAGTATTTATCTCAAAAGATAGTGCAATAACATAATAATTTAAATAATGTGGTATTGACCCCCAAATAAACTAATGATTGAGTGAAGAAAAGAGACAGGGAGAGAACCAAGATGGCAGCATAGGTAAACACCTATTGTGCTGCCCCGCGCAACAATTCCAAAACTACAACATAACAACAAAACAAACATCATCCAGAATCACTGGACAGCTGGCTGAGTGAAAACTCCACAAATAAAAGTAAAGGTGGGACACTGAGACTCAGAAGAGCGGTGGAGCGCAGCCTTGAAGATACCCGTGGAATCAGAGGTTAGGAGCCACTGCGCGCAGGCTGTAGGGCTGGCAGCAGCAATCCCTGCTGGATTTTGCCAACAGGGAGGGTGGAGACGTCCCACTGCACAGATTCCCCAGCACCAGGCAGGTCCGAGATCCGGGGTACATGAAGACGTCCCACTGCACAGATTCCCCAGTACCAGGCAAGGTCCGAGGTCCAGGGGACGCATCCTGGAAGCTGGGCATGGCAGAGGTCTCCTAGTATGAGGAGAAACCGGGTTGCTTGGAAAAGCAGTTTGTGCACGTAAACTGTGCGACAGCACAGACGCGCGATTTGTCCCCTGGTCCCGGAGACCACCGGACTGCTTTGTTTTACAACCCTGGGCAAAACTTTGTGTGTGCAGACTCATTTGGGGAGAGGCAGAGTTGTCTGGCAATGGGTAGAGACTAGCAACTTTCTCTTGGAGGTGTCTGCAACCATTCCCATCCAAAAGAGACCTGCGTGCGTGAGCACCGCATAGGACGTAGCTGAAGGTGAGGCTGCCTGCTCAGCTCAGAGACTCCACCCATCCAACGTGAACACAGTCTCCCTTCACAGCCAATTGGCCTGGAGGTCAAACCCTCTTAGGGCTAACAACAACAAGCTGGGCTTAAATTCAAAAATACTGTACAACCCATAAAGGATTGCAGTAAGAGTACCCACCTCAGGTAACTGGGGAGGCTGAGCCACTGTCCCTTAGAGGATATCTACCACATAAAGCAGCCACCATGCAGAGACATGGAAAGAAATCAGGTGTGAAAGAAATGGAGGAAAAAAGACAACTAGACATAGAGTTCAAAACCACAGTTATAAGGCTTTTCAAGAGGCTCCTAGAAAAGGCCGATGAACTTAATGAGAACTACAAGGAAATGAACAAGACCAATGAGGAAATAAACAAGACCAACGAGGAAATGAATGAGAGCTACAAGGAAATGAAGAAGACCTCTGAGGATATGAACAAGACCCTCACGGATATGAAAAAGGACCAACTAGAAACCAAGCATACACTGACTGAAATAAAAAATATTACACAAAGTCCTAAAAGCAGTCCAGAGGGCCACAAGAACCAAGTCAAAGATTTGAAATACAAAGAAGCAAAATCCACTCGGCTGGAAAAGCAAGAAACAAAAAGAATCCAGATAATTGAAGATAGTGTAAGGGAGCTCTGGGACAACCTCAAGCATGCCAACATCCGAATTATTGGGGTGCCAGAAAAAGAGAGAGAGCAAGGTAATGAAAACCTACTTGAAGAAATAGTGAATGAAAACTTCCCCCACCTGCTGAAAGATAATGACTTAAAAGCCCAAGAAGTACACAGAACCCCAAAATATAGGAATCTAAAGAGGACCACACCAAGACACATCATAATTAAAATTCCAAGAGCAAAAGATAAAGAGAGAATATTAAAAGCAGCAAGAGAAAAACAGTTTGTTACCTATATGGGAACACCCATACGATTCTCAGCGGATTTCTCAACAGAAACGATGCAGGCCAGACAGGAGTGGCAAGAAATAATCAAAGTAATGAATAGCAAGAATCTACAACCAAGATTACTCTATCCAGCAAAGCTATCCTTCAGAATTGAAGATCACATAAAGTGCTTCGCAGATAAGAAAAAACTAAAGGAGTTCATCACCACCAAACCAATATTATATGAAATGCTGAAAGATATTCTTTAAGAAGAGGAAGAAGAAAAAAGGTAAAAATATAAATTATGAACAACAAATACACATCTATCAACAAATGAATATAAAAATCAAGTGAATTGATAGTCTGATGAACTGGATAAACTGGTGAATATAACAGAATCACGGACATAGAGAGGGAATGGATCGACAATTCTTGGGGAGAAAAGGGGTGTGGGAAGTATAGCAAGAGACTGGACAAAAATCTTGCAAAAATGGGAGAGGACAGTGGGGAGGAGGAGGTGAGAGTGAAGGGTGGGATGGGTACAGGGTGGAGGAGAGCTATAGGGGATAAAAAAGGGGGAACAATGTAATTAATAAACTGAACAATAAAAATTAAAAAAAAAAAGAAGAGAGAGAGAAGAAAAGCAGACCAATGGATATTTAAGAATTTAGTTTATGGTAAGGATAGCATTTCAGAAAAGTGGGAAATTGACTGTTTATTAAATGTGTTGAGATAATTAGTTGTCTCAATTTGAGCCAAATAAAATTAGTCCTTCACAATTACTCTCATAGTAAAAAAAAAAAAATACCTCTGCATGCTTTGAAGAATTAATGGTATAAATAAAGCTATAAAATATTACAAGAATGGTATGGAAGAATATTTTTATGTACTTTAGGGAGCGAAGACATTTCTAACAAATAAAATAAAACTTAGAACTATATAGAAAAATACTGACAAATATGACTACATGACAATTAAACAATATTAAAAGATAAATGAAAGGGATTGTATTTGTAATGTATTTTGCAGCACATTTGATAAAATACAATATATAAAATACATAAGGAGTTATTGCAAGTTAACAGGAAAAAGACTGCAACCTAATAGAAAAACATGTACAGTGCCTATGACTAGGCAACCTCAAGAGAAAAAAATACAAAATACCAAGCTGCAATCAGGAAAATGTAAATAGAAAAAAATGAAATACACTATTTTATTTATAAAGTTATGAAACATTAAAAGGATTAATCTAAAGTATTGGTGATAAAAGTGTAAATTTGGAGAAACCTTTTGGAAAGGTAATTTGGGAATGTGTCAAAATTTAAAAAGTAAATATTTTTTATAGAGAAAATCAAAGTAGAAGAGGACATTAAAGGCAATACTCTTTGGATAAGTTAACTTATGTATATTAAAAGTTATCACATTGTTTAATGTTTTTGAATGCATAATTCAAAGAGGAAAATATTACTAATTCAAACAAAGGGAAACAAAAAAGACCTGGAGTAGTTGGATGGCAATAAGGGACGGAATACTTAAAATGAGCAGGAGACAAACTGTCCTCCAGCAGATGACTCATGCAATGTTCTCCAGCAGGCCTTGGAGAAAAGTCTGGCATTTGTGTGATACTTAAATGGAGAGTAGGAAATACACATTCATTTTGTAAATAAGTTTATGAAACAGTGAAAAGTCTAAATTGGATAATCTTTTAAGTAGTTTGCATCTCTCATACTGTGATTTTCTGAATGGGCCCCAACACATTAGCAACATAAATTTGCTATTACAGGTTCAGAAGTATCACACTATCTTTGTTTCCAACATCATGTAAAGTTCTTGCAAAAAATGAAATATTATTAGACATTATGGAGATTTATCACAATGGTTAGAAAAATCATTTCTAGATAAGCACCTGGAGTCCAAGCATATAAAGAAAACCCATTTTTGAGTAAACCTAATTTTCAAAGTAATTTGTCAGCCATGACAGCGGAGTTTTATACAGATGTTAAATTCTGATTTTAAGTGCAAGGCATATAAACTTTCCTACTTAGGTTAAGAGTTATAATCTGATATTTTAAACCTCATTTCATATTTTATTTCCATTTTAAGTTTTTTCCCCTTTCCTTTTTCATGTCCAGAAACCACTAAGCCATTTAAGTACTGTGGAATGCTTACAATTCTCCACATCCCAAGGAGGTAGATTATTTTCAATGGAACTATTGCTTTTTCTGTAAAATTAATCAAGGAATGAAGCTTTAAGTACATGGATACATTTCTTTTCCATCCACAGTGAACTTAGTTCTGGAAACCAATCTAATACTCACCACAGCACCTCTGGTTCCTCTGGCACCCTTAGGACCACTTTCCCCAGCCTGTCCAGGAGCTCCTCGGCTTCCAATTTCTCCTATGGGCCCTATTTGTCCTTTATCACCCTGTGGATGTTATTAATAAGATAAAAAAGGAAGGAAAAACAAATTTATACTTGGAATAATTAATTGTGTCATGTACCTGAATGACTCCAGATTATATTCTGTAAGGGAAATGCTATGAGTAGTAACTTTGCTTTAACTTAATAGTACTACAGACCGCCACTGATGATAATAGCATAACATACCATCACCAAATAGGTGATCTTAGAAATATAATTAGAAGTCATTTTGGAAAAAGAATTTATAAAATTATTTTGGGCAAACAAGCGGAGGAGATCTGAGTTAAAAATAACCAAGTTTTTTATTTTGAAATTTGAGTATGTATATTGATTATAACCATGAGAAATATAGGCCCTATTGAGAAGCCTGTTTCTATAGAGAACTTCAGTGCCACAAAGATCAGTTTAATGCAAAAAGGCTTTAGCGTGCAGTTCTGTACAGTGTGTTCAGGATCATCACTCACTGGTTTGGAGTTTGCCTTTAAAAACCTGTAACATTTTCAAATCATTTTACATCCTTCTAAAAACCAGTTATCTTCTGTTTTCCATTAGGCTGACTGATGATTCTGTAGCACACAACATAGCTGCTCTTAAGAGATATAATTCATTTTCTGAATGTGGGAACCCCCCTGTTCTATTATTGATATTGAAAAAGTATCACACAAAGAAAAACTAAACTGTGATCAAAGAAAAACTAAAGCTTACATAAGCTGTGGACTTTGAAAAGTCAGTGAGAACTTTTTTAGTATTCATAATAATTTACAGGCTTTCCTAAGGGTGCAGGTTATTCTAAGGGCCTGCACTGTCCCATTTCTTTTTTTTTTTTTTAATATATTTTATTGATTTTTTGCAGAGGGAAGGGAGAGGGATAGAAAGTCAGAAACATCGATGAGAGAGAAACATCGATCAGCTGCCTCTTGCACGCCCCCCACTGGGGATGTGCCCTCAGCCAAGGTACATGCCCTTGCCGGAATCGAACCCAGGACCCTTCAGTCCGCAGTCCGACGCTCTATCCACTGAGCCAAACCGGTCTCGGCCACTGTCCCATTTCTAATGTTGATTTTAGGCATAAAATTATGTATGCTGAACAGAGACTTTACTACTTATGAGAAAGAGTGGCAACTAAAATTCACTTCATTCATTTTTCTTTACCTTTTATTACCCTTATACTGTTCCCAAATTATGAGAAGGATGTACTGGGTGTATATTAGCAGAAATGATAGAATTGGGATTTGGGAACTAGAATATGATGTGATTGAAGTTAATTATAGTAAAAGTATTCAGGTTTAGAAGTATCATGCAACCCTTATTTCCAAAAGTTCATGTAAGAAATGAAATATTATTACACATTATGGATTTTATTATAATGATGTAATATAGACCTGATGTAGTACAATGGAAAAATCATTTCCATATCTTACCAATACTTAAATAAATTACTGACCCCACATAGAGATGAACTTTTAACTTTGATGTACTAAAATTTTAAAAATATATAAATTTTAAAATAAAATATGAAGGGAGCAAATAAAACATTTTTTTCATTTGTGTTTCTTAGTTAATATATGAAAAACATAAAACCAATTATTAATCTTTTCAATTAAAAAAACACAATAATCCAGAAATAATTCTAATCATATTTCTTTTTCTAAAACATTTTATTGAAGTGTTTCTAAAAACACAAATGGTGTATTATTTCCCTCTTCTCTTTTTTTCTGGCTTAAGGTCTACTAAAAAATTTTTGGCAACCAGAAGGGAAGGCGAATATCTTTCTAGAATCTACAAAGTGGAAAATGTGCCTTCATATAATTAAAGTATTGCTAAGAGGAATTAAGTATGAATTTATACAAATGTCCTTTTTTAAGGTAAATTTATATCTTTATTACTTTATATATCGTGCAAATAAAATCACAGCATTCTATGGGCTCTGCGCATATCAGGGGAAAGAGAACCAGCATGAAATGACTTAGAAAAATATACCTTTTTTCCTGGATGACCTCTTTGACCTGGAATTCCCACAATTCCTTCAGGTCCCTGAATATTCAATATAAAAAAGATAAACAAATTGTTACAGAAAGTACTAGGTAGGATGTTTAAATATTTATATTACATAATTTTTGAATTGAAGTTTAAGTAAAAATGAGAGTTACTTTTCCACAATATTATGTTTGTCTAATCATCTAAAAAGAGGTCATGATGACTTAGAGGCACAGCTGTTACCAATGAATAAAATTCACATATACAGACTGGCCAAGACAGACAGTTATTTATTTATTAGAGGAAGAAAATTACTTGGTTTTAGCATACACAATTTAATTAGCAAGAATATAATTAAAGTAAATCCAAAGGCATCATTTCAGCATCTCTATGAGGTAATGTGGGTTCAACATCTGATTAAATGTATAGGGTTACAAAATATATCTAATCATGGTCAAGAAGAACTCAACATTTCACTGGAATAGAGGATTAAAGAGAAATTCTTTGATCTGTGGGATGAAAAGGGAGGGAAATACATGGAGGGAAAGGAGGTAGTCATATTAAACTGTTTAAAACAATATTTCATTTCATTCTACTTTGTTTAGACAAAAGTAGACTAGAAGTTCAATATACACTCTTATGTTTAGTAGAAAGTAAATAAAATATTTTAGATGTCATGTGCATTTGCAGGTCAACAATGAGTTTCACAGTAAGCCAGGTTGCAAGTCCTAAAATGGGTAATAATTAATCACAGTATTCCTTGCATCAGTTGGAAATGAAAATGGAAATCTCAAACTTGTCTTCCAAAGCTTGGCCAACTGCAAAAATGATGTAGACAAGAAATAAATTGTGGCTTACCACTGTGCTATGTAGGCTCTTGATAAATATTTGTTGAACGAATAAACAGATACCTAAGGAAATGACTCATGCCCTATGCTTCTGAACAAATGCTCTTCTAGTCTCAGAAAGTCACTCAATTTAGGTGCCAAAGTGGTTAAGTTCTATTGCTGTAGTTCTAGCTGCATCCAGAGGTTGAAATTATAGTTGCACTAACCTGAGACTTCTTTGTGTCTAATACAAACTTGTAAAATGAGGCTGATTAACTGTCACAGAGGTTAGTGGTGTGAGCTTTTAAAAGTCAGACTGCTGTAGTTTCATATTCTGGCTCTGTCCCCATAGGTAGATTATTTAACTTCTAAAGGCCTATTTCCTGTTACTAAAAGGGGTGTAATACTAATTGCTCAAAGGGTTACTAATATTAAATGAGATGAGGCATTTAAATCTTAGAAAGGACCAGACATAACTGAAGCTTTTCACGTACGGGTGAGAAAAGAGGTTGTATTCAATACTGCATTTTTTTCTCTTATCACTAGGAGAAAGGTCTCCCCTGGTTCTTTTGTTCACTTTTTTCCCCTCTTAAAGATAGGTTTTCTTTTTTCTTTTCTTTTTTGGAGGGGATGTTAAACTTCCACTGATATTAGTTGGTTCCTTTTACTGCCTGTTTTGAAATACATAAGTAATATTTTGCTACAAAATGTTGTCTTTTAAAAGTGAGCATGACTACAACTATTTTATGTATTTAGAAGTTTGCAGAGCAGACTGAAAAAAATAGCAATGTTTTCTACAATGTGCATGTTTTAATAGATTTCTTTAATAATTACAAAAATGAGTGCTTTTATATCAAAGTCACATTGAAAAGGAATAGTTGACTTGTTCAGTCTACTCATAAAATAGGGGATGGAGTTGGGGTTTCCTATTGATTATTTAAAACTTTCTGTGAGTAGCTGTATTGTCTCAGAAGTAACTCATCACATCTATTTTTAACTACTCTATTGAAATATAATTCATGTACCATATTATGTCCATTTCAAGTGTACAATTCAATGATTTGTAGTATATTCACAAGTTTTGCGACCATCACCAAAATAAATTTTAGAACATTTTTATCAACCCCAAAAGAGGCCCAGTACCCATCAATAGTTACTTCTCTTTTCTTCCAAACACCTTCTGCGTTAGGCAACCACTAAACCACTGTCTGTCTCTATGGATTTGCCTATTTGGGACATTTCTTGTAATATGTGGTCTTTTTATCACTGGCTTCTTTCACTAGAAATAATGTTTTTAAGTTCATCAGTGTTAGAGCATGTATGTCTGTTTCATTCCTTTTTATTGCCAAACTAGAGGCCTGGTGCACAAAATTCATGCATCAGTGAGGTCCCTAGGCCTGGCTGGTGATCAGGGCTGGCCAGGGCCTTCCTGTTGGCTGCTGGCTGAGGCCTGCCAGGTAGGGGTAGGGGGGAGAAGTTGGAGGGGTGGAACTGCAGGAGGTTGGCCGACCGGCTGCAGGAAGTTGTCTGTGGGAGTGCACTGACCACCAGGAGTCAGCTCCTGCATTGAGCGTCTGACATCTAGTGGTCAGTGTGTGTAACAGCAACTGGTTGTTCTGGTCATTCTAGCATTCTGGTGGCTTAGGCTTTTATATATCTACACTAATAAAAGAGAAAGATGCAAATTGACTGTACCTTTGCAATGCCCACCAGCCAATCAGAAGTGAGTATGCAAATTAACCTAACAAATATGGTGGATTAATTTGCATATGCAGGCCCTGAGTGTCTGGGGGCGGGATGTTTGCATCATCACCATGGCAACAACACAGGCATACCACATTGCCCGAGTGCTCTGGGCTTCTGGGCACCATGGCAAGGTGGAAAGGTGACTCTGGCTGGAGTAAAGGTGGTGCCAGCAGCCAGGGGAAGAAAGGCCCATGCTTGCACAAATCTTAGTACATCGGGCCTCTACTAGAGAGATAATAGCCTATTGTATGGGTAGAATTAATAAACATTGATTAATTCATCAGTTGATAGTCATTTGGGTAATATAAGTTTTTATTTGAACCCTCTTTTCAATTCTCTTGGGTATATACCAAACAGTGGAATTGCTGGGGTACATTGTAATTCCATGTTTAACATTTTGAGAAATTGCTAAATGGATTTACAAAGTGGTTGTGCTATTTTACATCTCACCAGTGATGTAAGAGGTTTCCAATTTCTTTATATCCTCATCAACACTGGTTATTATCTTGTGTGTGTGTGTGTGTGTGTGTTTATATGTTTGTTTTTGATAGCCATCCTAGTGGATGAAAAATGGTATTTCATTGTGGTTTTATTTGCATAGTGAATAGTGTTGAGCATTTTTCTTGTGCTTACTAAACAACTGTATATCTTCTTTGGAGAAATAGCTGTTGAAATACTTTGCTCATTTTTCAATTGGGTTATTTGTCTTTTTATTACTGAGTTGAAAGAGTCCCTTTTATATTCTGGGTACAAGTACCTTTATATATATGATTTGCAAGTATTTTATCCCATTCCATGGGAGTCTTTTTACCGTCTTGATGTATAAGACTATTGATTGAGTATAAGACTATTAATTTTCCAGAAGTACAATATATCTATTTTTTATTTTGTCACTTGTACTCTTGGTGTTATCTAAGGAAACTGCATAACACCAGGTCAGGAAGATTTATACCTATGTGTTCTTCCAAGACATTTACAGTTTAGCTCTTACATTTAGCGCTGTGACCCATTTTGAATTAATTTTTGAATGCGGTGTAAGTAAGGGTCTAACATGTTTTTGCATGCAAGTATCCAGTTGTTTTGCAGCACCATTTGTTCAAAAGACCATTCTTTCCTCATTAAACTGTCTTGGTACATAACAAGCTTTTGTAATTCAAATTTATTTTGTTCTATTTAGTCCCTGGAACTTATTTTATCCCATGAGATAGCCAACAACACTAGCTATTATTAAACAAAGTTAGAAGTTATAGAGTGATTCCCTTCGAAGACTATGCTCCTCTTCTGCCTGGAACCTTTCAATGGCATGTCACTACACTTTGAATAAAACCCAAACTTATTACCATGGTTTAAAAAGTCCTTCATGATCTGCTTTTTATTTATTTTTTCAAACTCATGTCAAACAAATTTTCAGTATTTACTATGCTGCTGCTGTAATATCTTCCTTTTAGTTTTACAAAAATATCTAAATCATTCTCACCCCCATATCTTAGCCCTTTTTATTCCTACAACCTTGAAGGATCTCCCATAGTTCTTTGCATGAATGACTCCTTTTCATTTTTCAGGTCTCGACTTAATCTTCCCTTATCCAAGAAGGCATCTCTTACTGCTCTAGTGGAAATAGGCTTTTCTACCTCTAACTAGTCAGCTTCCCTTCCTTCAAGCAGTTATTTCTTTTCAATACCTTGTTTATTTCTATCATAGCATTTATCACAACCTGTAATGATCTTGTCTATTGTTAGACTTCTCCACAATATTAGAAAATCCGATATCAGGATCTTGCTAATCTTGTTCCCCTTGGTATTCACAATGCTTACTAAAGCAAAGTTCTTGGTTCATATAAGGCATTCATAAACATTTTCAATTAATGAATAATCAAATATATTTAATAGAGTTCTAGTATATAAGGCTAATAATAATTGGAAACATCTAAGCTAATGCTTTTTAAAAGCTATAAAACACTTTTATTTCAAAGAAAGCCTAAACAGAAGCTAATATGTTAAAAACATACTCCAGGATCTTTGAGGACTCAAGTAGGAATAGAAGGAACAGGAGCCCATTCAGCATCCTCCCTGACACAATTATCTTGGGAAGTTCTGCATATCTCCAACTCCTTTCTTACACGCAATGAATAAACTGAGAAACTAAAGAATGATTTGCCCAACAATGTACAGCTCTTTAGTGGAAGAGCAGAGGTTTCAACAATCCTTGCATAGTGGCCATTGCAGGGTTCTTTCTATTTCTGAGTTACTTTATGGCACAACTATTCAAAGCAAACAAGCTTAAGACGAAAGTCATAAGAATCTTTCAGAACTTAAAGATTTATATTATCCTTTACTTCTTAATGACACTGACCTCGTATTTCCAAACTGATTATTTTTGGGGTTTCCAAGGAAGCAATCTCAGAAACAAGAATCATGTATACCTTACTATTCTTCTTAAGGCAGTCACCTATACCTAATATCTTTACCACCTTAAACAGATAGGAAAAAACACACTTCAATAAGTCCAAACAAGTTTTGTCCTAAAGGAATAAAACAAGGCCATTTCATTTTTATACATTCAATTTTGGAGTCCATAGCTTCACATCTGTTTAGATCTTTGATACCAGAGAGAAAGATTTTATTTTTATTTTTTAGGAATGGACGATAGGCCATAAGTTAGGCAGATGTTTCTTCTCAGATGCTTCCAAACTCTTTTCTCATACTCAGTTATGCATTTAGGCAACTGCACATTTTAGCACAGAATTCAATCATAAAATACACAATCTTTTTCTTCTGTTCAAAGAAGTCTACATCTTGGAGTTAGGCATTTGTTGCTGATGTTTTCCTTGCTTCATTTTCTAGCCCAGATCTCATTTCCCAATCTTAGAGAAAGTAAGAATATCTTTGCTTAAAAAAGTTTAATTTCCTTTTCTCACTTTCTCATTTAATTTTGAAGAATTTAAGGTAGCTTCTTTGTGATACTGCATAAGGAAAAGTTTTTAAAAGTACAAAAATAAATTCAACATTAGGCTGTCTGATTAAGCAATAGTTCATTGGATCATAAAATTCTTTTGAAAAAATATGCCATGGTATTTTTACTGAGTTTATGAGCTGAAAGGCATTTAAAATTCCAAGGAGAACAACAAAAAGAATAAAAAAGAAACACACATGTGTTGTTACTAAAAAAACGCACCAAAGATGTGTACAGGCAGGATTATTCCTGGGAAAAATTATGAAGCAGATGAAATCTGTGCTCATCATTTTTCCATGCCTTGTTTTGAGCCTCTTTTTCATCTCTGCTCTGCCCATCACCAACTGTCACGCTGCATCATCCCTACCTGGCAACACTTAGAGAAGTAAAAAGGGAATAATCTTGGGGAGAACCTATGTTTAAAGATATGAGACAAGGAAGAGAGAACAGTAAAGTAAATCAATAAAGTGATCAAAGAGCCTTATCCAAAGAGTGCAATGAATATCATACATGATGCATTTTCATGAAAGAGAAGCTTTGTCATTATTTATATACATCTTCCATTTGCCCTGAGGTAGAAGAATTTGTTCAATATGACATTTAGAATTTCTCTTGAAGTAAGACATATTACAATTTAAGGTCATATAATGATAAATTATGCCTGCAAGATTTCTTATTTTATCCTAGAGCTAGGATATTGTTCTATAGTAATAATGTCAGTTCCATAAATAAAAATAAAAATATTCATTCAAACTAAGTATGAGACAGCACAAAATATTCTTTTCAAATGTCAGAAGTTCCATAGGTTTATGTCAGAAGTTCCATAGCTGAAGTGACATTATCAGGAAAGTGACATAAGTCATTCCTGACTTTAGTCTCAGCACTCTTGGAAGGCCAAGTAGCTGCTACCCACATACAAGAAACCATTGTGAAAATCCCAGAACTTGAAGGTGAGTCTGAAGCAACCTCCTGAAACACAGAGACTGAGAAGCACCACATTAGAAGGGTAAGAGGAGAGGGTTCACTTTGATTGCATTGTTTTTCCCTGAGTGGCCATGGTGGCCTAACAATTTTTTTCCAATGGGAAAAAGGAAACCAAAGTGGACAATTCCGGGTAGCTCATTCAGATCTTACCTCATGAGGATCACTGGTGAAATGTGAGACTTGACTACTGGGGATCACCTGGAGACCAAGAGGAGTGGGGCTTATAGCAACTAGCACTCAGATCTTGGTAGACTGTATTCCTGTTAGCAGCAATAGGGGACCAGAGATCCTAGATAGTGTGGTCATCTGCGGAGCTGAGTTGGTAATCCTGTCTAGTCATGGAGCTTGTTTGGCATTTTGGGACTCTGGCCTAAAGAGCTGTACCTGCTGTGGAGCCCATTATAGGCCCTTGTTTGGGCAGGGAAGAATATTTGCAACCCTGCCCAAACCTAGGCATAGAATCCTGTTCTGCTAGACCAGGATGAGAGCCAGAGAACTTGGGTATCTGTGGAGTTAATAATACCTAAGTAGGAAGAAGGCCAACCAGCAGCCCTGACCAACAACTGAGGATAGTCTCTACCCCTTTATAACCAAGGAACCTGAACAGTGACCATAGGTAGCCTTAGAGACCAGCCTACAGAACTGCCCAGCTGTGAAGCCCAGCCAACAGCCCTTTCTAGCAGCAGAGTTTAGCTTACAACCCTGTCTAATTACTAAAAACAGCCAGTGACTCTGTCCAATGTCAGAGCATAGCCTGTGATCCCCGCCAACCAAGACAGTTACCCTACCGAACCTAACCAACCATTGAGCACCGAATAGTTTCCAGCCCCAATCAATATACAGCTGGAGGCCCTAGGTGACTAGAGGATCTGGTAAGCGATCTTGCCCAATACAGGAGCAGAGAAAGTGGCCTAACTGATCATGAAGCACAGCCTATGATTCTGCCCAAACTTGGGCATAGCTTGCGGCTCTGTCCAACTGTAAAGCCATACTTGTGGTTCCACTTGACGCAGAGTCCAGCCAGTGACACCATTCAGTTAGAAAGCACAAAATGAGACCATGAATAATCACGGAATCCAACTAGTGATACTGTCGTTCCAGGAAACCACCTGAGGTGATACCCTAACGTAGGTAACCGCAGAGCCCAGTTAGGCATTCCTCTGCTGAAACCATGGAGTATAGACAGCATTCCTACCCAACCAAGGTATCTCTTTAGTATATCTCCCCTCACTCTGAATGTGGAATCCAGCCGGCAGGCTGACACAACTGCAGAGACCAGCCAGTGGCAACCCTTTCCTTTGCCCAGCTGGAAACACCAATAGCAAACTGTGACTGTCCACAAATGCTACCAGATGACCCATCTAGTACCTAAAGCTAAGCAGATTAGTGAAGATTTTCCCCTACCCAAATAAGCTGGTGATGTCTGGAAGAAGAGACTGCTTACTCACATGCACAGATACCAATGCAGGATATAAGGATCACAAAGAATCAGGTAAATGTGATAATACCAAAGGAAAGTAATAAAGCTTCCTTTATTAGTCCTGAACTAACCATTGACACTAAAAAAAAATGGAAATCTATGAACTATCTGACTCTTTAAAAAGTTCACTGAACTACATGAACACACAACTAAATAAAATTAGGAAAACAATGCATAAACAAAGTGAGAAGTTTAAAAAAGAAAGAAACCCTTAAAATAAACAAAACAAAATTCCTAGAGATGAACAATACAATGACTGAAATGAAGTTTCTTCATGCTATTGAAGCTATCAGCTTATAACAGGATGTTATAATTGTAAGGTATTTTACATGAGCCAGAAAGAAAAAAACAACAACCATGTAGTAGCTATACAAAATGGATTCAAGGCATACTGCTACAAAAATTCATAAAATCAAAGAGGAAGACAGCAAGAGAAGAAGCAAGAAAGAAATAACTTACAATAGTTAGAAAACAATAAAATGACAATACAAAACCCTAACTTATCAATTATTACTTTAATTGTAAATGGATAAAAATTCTCCTATCAAAAGTCAGAGAATGGATGAATGGATTAAAAAACAAGATCCAACAATATGCTGCCTACAAGTGACTCACTTAACCTTTAAGGATACAGAATGACTTAGAGTAAAGGTATGGAAAATAATATTTAAGCAAATGGTAATCAAAAGAAAGCCGGGATAGTTACATGTATCAGAAAAAATATACTTTAAGATAAAAATAGTCATAAGAGACAAAGACATTCACAATATAATAAAAGGGTCCTTTAATGAATAATATATAATAATTGTAAATATTTATGCATCAAATATTAGAGTATCTAAATATATAAAGAAGATACTAACAGAAATAAAAGGATAAATAAACAGCAATGTACTAATAGTTGAAATTTTATTTTATTTTTAAAATATATTTTATTTATTTTTTTATAGAAAGAAAGGCAGAGGGATAGAAATTTAGAAACATCGATCAGCTGCCTTGACTGGAATCAAATATGGGACCTTTCAGTCCACAGGCCAATGCTTTATCCACTGAGCCAAACTGGTCAGAGCAATAGTTGAAAATTTTAATACCACTTTCTACAATGACTAGATGCTCCAGACAGAGAATCAATAAGTGAATTGGAATACCAGTTAATTTGAACAACACTATAGACCAAATGAACCTAAGAGACATTTACAGGATATTCCATCCAACAGCAGTAGAATACACATTATTTAGTCCACAGAGAACATTTTCAGGGATAGATCATACATAGAGTCACAATATGTCTCAACAAATTCAGGAAGATAGAAATTATATCAAGTATCATTTATAACCACAGTGGTAAAAAACCACAAATCAACAATAGGAGGAAAGATGGAAGACTCACAAATACTTGGTAATTAAAAAACATTCTTGAATAATCAATATATGAAAAGAGGAAATCAAACCAATGTATCAAAAAAGAAATCAAAAGGGCAATTAAAAATATCTTGAAACAAAAGTGAAACATAACATACCAAAATTTATGATATGCAACAAAAGCAGTTCTAAGCAGGGAGTTCACAGGTATAAATGCCTACATTTAAAAAAGGAAAGATAGCCCTAGCCAGTTTTGCTCAGTGGATAGAGCATCGGCTTGTGGACTGAAGAGTCCTAGGTTCAATTTCGGTCAAGGGCCTGTATCTTGGTTGTGGGCACATTCCCAGTAGGAGGTGCTAAGGATACCAATGTAGGATATAAGCTGATCGATGTTTCTCTCTCATTGATGTTTCTTACTCTCTATCCCTCTCCCTTCCTCTCTCAATAAAATATATTAAAAAAAATAAAAAAGAAAAGATAAGTAACCTAGTTTTATACCTCAAAGAAGTAGAAAAAAAATCTTAGACCAATGCTAGCAGAAGGAAAGGAATTATAAAGATTAGAACAGAAATAGGTGAAATAGAGAACAGAAAAATAACAGAAAAGAATAGCAAAACTAAAAGTTGGTTTTTTTAAATCCTAAACAAAATTGACAAACTTCCATCTAGACTTGCCAAGAAAAGAGAGAGAGAACTCAACGTTAGAAATGAAAGAGGAGACATTATAAATAACACTACAGAAAGACAAAAAGGATCATAATAAATTGGACAACATAAAAAAGATGGATAAATTCCTGGAATTATACTACCAACCAAGACTGAACAATGAAGAAATAGAAAATCTGCATAAACCAATAATGTATACGGAGATTGAATCAGTAATAAAAAATCTCCAAACAAAGAAAAACTAGATTTCACTGATGAATTCTATGAAACATTTAAACAAGCATTAATGCTAATCTTTCTGAAAGTCTTTCGAAATTGCAGAGAGAAAGAAATAGATCCAAGCTCATTTTATAAGGCCAGCACTATCCTAATAACAAAACTAGACAGAAACAACAAGAAAAAAAATTGTGGCCTATTTCCCTGGTAATAAATGCAAAAATCCTCAACAAAATATTAGCAAACCTAATTCAATAATACAGTTGACCCTTGAAATACACTGGTCTGAACTGCATGGATCCACTTATAAATTGATTTTCCCTCCAGAAAATATACAATTGGCCCTCTGTATCCATCGTTTTGTATCTGTGGATTCCCAACTATGAATCCAAAATATTGTTTTTGACCCATGATTGGTTGAATCCATGGATGTAGAGGGCCAACTATGCATTGCTCTATGTCATTTTATATAAGGTAGTTGAGTATCCACAAATGTGTGTGTATGTGTGGCGGGGGGGCAGGGTAGGGAGGAGGCAGCAGGTGTCCTGAAACTAATCCCCTGTAGATACTGAGGAATTGTAATTAAATTTAGGAGGAATGAAAAGTTATATGTGAATTTTAAACTGCATGGGGGGCCAAGGCTCCTAACTCCCATATTGTTCAAGGGTCAACTTTAAAGGTTTTAAAAAAAGATTTAAAAAATATATTTTATTGATTTTTTACAGAGAGGTAGAAACATCAGTGAGAGAGAAACATTTATCAGCTGCATCCTGCACACCTCCTACTGGGATGTGCCCGGAACCAAAGTACATGCCCTTGACCAGAATCGAACCTGGGACCTGTCAGCCTGAGGACCGAAACTCTATCCACTGAGCCAAAACAGTTAGGGCTCAAGAGCTAACTTTACATTAAAAGGACCAGACACCATGATAAAGTGGGATTTATTTCAGGGATGCAAGGATGATTCAACATCTGCAAATAAACCAATGTGACATACCATATGCATAGAATTAAAGATAAAAACCATATAATCAACAGATGCAGAAAAATCATTTGACAAAATTTAATGGTCTTTCATGATAAAAACTCTCAACAAATGGGTTACAAAAGAAATATAATAAAGATCATACATGACAAATTCACAGTTAACATCATACTCAATGGAAAAAGTTGAAAGCTTTCCCTCTAAGATTAGGAGCAAGACAAGCGCGACCACTCTGACCACTCCTGCTGAATATAGAACAAGAAGTCCTAGCCAGAGCAATTAGGCACGAAAAAGAAGTAAAAAGGCATCCAAATTAGAAAGGAAGCAGTAGACATGATTTTAATATATAGAAAACCTTAAAAACTTCACCATAAAATCTGTTAAAATTAATAAACAAATTCAGTAAAATTTTAGGATAAAAAATTAATCTATAAAATCCCATCACATTTCTACACACTAACAATGAATTACATGAAAAAGAAAACAGTCCCATTTAAAACAGCACTGAAAACAATAAAATGTTGGAATGAATATAGCTAAGGAGGCGAAATATCTGCACACAGGAAAGTATAAGACATTGATGAAAGAAATTGAAGAAGATACAAATAAATGCAAAGAGATAGCATGTTAATAGATAAAGAATGAGTATTGTTAAAATGCCCATTCTATCCAAAGCATCTATAGATTCAATATAATGCCTAACAAGATTCTAAGATCATTTTTTTATAAAAATAGAAAAAAAATCTTAAAATTTGCATGGAACCACAAAAGACTTCCAAAAGTCAAAACAATCTTGAGAGAGAACAAAGCTGGAAATATCACACTTCCTAATTTCAAACAATATCAATAGAAAACTATACTAATCAAAACAGCATGGAACTGGCATTAAAATATAGATCAACAGGAAAGAATCAAAAAAGAGATATATGACCAATTAATATTTAAAAATATGCTTACACACACATATATAATATGTGATTTATATGTAGAATGGAAATATTATCTACATACTAGAGGCCTGGTGCACAAAATTCATCAGGGGTGGGGGGGAGTCTGCTCGGCTCAGCCTGCACCCTCTCCAATCTGGGACCAGGAGATGTCTGACTGCTAGTTTAGGCCAGGTCCTCAGTAGTCAGACATCCCTCTCACAATTCAGGACTACTGGCTCAACTGCTTACCTACCTGCCTACCTGATTGTCCCTAACTGCCCCCCCCCCCCCGCCAGCCTGATCACCCTAACCACCTCTGCCTGCTGGCCTAATAGCCCCTAACTGCCCCCTGCTTCTGGCCTGGTTGTCCCTAACTGCCTCCCCCTGCCCACTGGCCTGGTCATGCCACATGTCCTCCCACCCCCACCAGCATGGTTTCCTGTAACAGCCCCCCTGCTGGCCTGGTTTCCCCACGCAGCCTGCTGTTCAGTTGTTTGGTCATCCTTCACTCCCCTGCCAGCCTAGTTTCCTCATGTAGCTTGCTGTTCAATTATTTGGTCACTAACCCCCCTGCCGGACTGGTCGCACCCTACAGCCTGCTTTTCAGTCATTTGGTTGTCCCTCGCTAACTCCCCTGCTGGACTGGTTGCTCCACATATCCTGCTGTTTGGTTGTTACTATTACAATTTGCATATTCCTCTATTATTAGTATAGATAGATATAAAACCCTAATATGCAAATAGACCGAATGGTGGATCAACCAAACAACTGGTCTCTATGACATGCACTGACCACGAAGGGGCATGTGTGGAACATGGTGGGCATTGGCGGTGGAGGATGGTGGAGCAGGTGAACGGGGTCACCAGACCAAGGCGGTGGGCACCAGTCACTGTCATCGGGGGGAGCCTCTGGTGGTTACTAAAAAATTGTTGCTCTCAGGAACTATGGTTCCACCTCTCACTGGCACCTGCTGCCAGCACCAGACCTGGCTCCTCTTGTACCCACAGCTGGCACCGAAGCTGCCACTTGCACCCACTGACAGTGCCGGTGCCAGTCCCAATTGGTTAGGTACTTTCCATAGGTGCAAGTAGTGGCTGCCTGCCCAATCACCCCTCAGGGCTTCTCCACCTCCCCTTGCTCCTGAGGGGGAGATTGGGGCAGCAGCTGTGGCTTGCACCTGCTGACAGCACTAGCCCTGCTCACACCTGCATTTGGCACTGGCCCCAATTGCTCTGCGCCATCTGTGGGTGCGAGAGGAGCTGGTGCCATTTGAGTGTGAGAGTGGCAGTAGCAGAAGTGGGGCTGCCGGCAGATAGGGGACAGGGGACCATGGCAGGAGGGGTGTGGAGGATGGGCTGAGACCTGCCCCTGTGCCCACAGCAGCCTCACAGCCACAGTTCCTTTCAAGATGCACAAATTTGTGCACTAGGCCTCTAGTTCAGCTATAAAAGAAAAAAGTCTGCCATTTGCAACAACATGGATGGACCTTGAAAGCATTATGCTATGTAAAATAAGTCAAATAGAGTAAGAAAATATTGTAGAATGTCATGTACAGGTGTTATCTAAAAAAACTGAGCTCATAGAAACAGAGTAGATTGGTGGTTGCCAGGGGCAGAGAGTGGGGGAAATGGGTGGGCACAAACTTCCAGTTATAAGATTGATAAGTTCTGGGGATCTAATGCACAGCCTGATGACTGTACTTAGCAACACTGTGTTGTATAGTTGAAAGTTTCTAAGAGAGAAAATCTTAAAAATTTCCACCATACACAAAAACAGGTAACTATGGTGGTAATTGTGTTAGCTAACCTTATTATGGCAATCATTTAAATATATGTGTGTGTGTGTGTGTGTGTGTGTGTGTGTGTGTGTGTAAAATTATGTTGTACAACTTAAACTTAACATAGTTGATATAAGTGAATTATATCTCAATAAAGTTATAAAAAAATTCCATGGCTCGTGTGACACATGGAAACAATGTCTTTCCTCCTTGGATGTTAGGTAGGTCGATAATCACCCTTGTTTGTCACTCTCTCAAGCCACAATTCTTCACCTCCAATTACATATTATATAAGAGGTTTAGAAAGTGTGTGTGCAAGTGTGTGTGTGAATAGGAGACTGGGTTCAATGAGTATTTGAAAGTGAACCCAGAAGTACTCACCGGAGGGCCCATTAGACCTGGTCTCCCCAAGGGCCCCACAGCTCCTGGTAAGCCTGTTTCTCCATTTTCTCCATCCTCTCCAGGAAGTCCCCTTCCACCTGGGCTCCCCTGTAACCCAGTAAAAATGTTTAAGGAAGAGAAAGTAATGAAATAATTGTAACACACAATAAGCATATTTTTGTTTAGAACATAAAAATAGTTATATAAAGGGTGAGACAAAAGTAGGTTTACAGTTGTTCATATGGAAAATAATACAATAGCCCTGGCTGGTGTTACTCAGTGGGTAGAGTGTCAGCCCAGGCATGGAAGAGTCATGGGTTTAGTTACTGGTGAAGGGCACATACCTGGGTTGCAGGATCATTTCCCTGCCCTTGCAGTTAATCGATGTCTCTCTCTCACATTGATGATTCTCTCTCTCTCTTCTCTCTCCCTCCCTTCCTCTCTCTCTAAAAATCAATGAGAAAAATATCCTCAGGTAAGGATTAAGAACAACAAAATAATAATAATAATACAATAATCAATTAATAAATTCAGTTTCACATACTCATAACTGTAAACCTACTTTTGCCCCACTCTATATAATAGTTTAAAGATTTCACAAAAACATCTACTTTGTACATCATGCTAAAATTGTAACTTACCTTTAATCCATCTTTTCCTTGGAGACCTTCTTCTCCAGGAGCTCCAGGCTCACCCTATTTTGTAGCAGAAAGAGAAAAATTTATTATTTTGCTAAATCATTTTATTTTATTTTTTTGCTTCTAGCATCTATAGAAAGCAGCATCTATTCCTACTTCTACTTTATTTATAAGGAATATTTGACAGTATAAGAAGCATGATTTCATTTTTAAGGAGTCATAGTGTTGTGAATCCAAATTGCAAGATGGCACCCGACTATCAGTAACTTTTAGATAATAAAAGGTAATATATATTCATTTGGCAGCTTTGGTAATTTATAGAGTCACACTTCTCAGTTTAAAAAGTGTAAACACCACAGCTCATAATATCATAGTACTTTGCTATGCTAATGTGACATGGATTAATAAAAACTTAATCCCATTAAATTCAGTGTACCTTATTTTTAGTGTCTGTATTTTCTCCTTTACAGAGGAGAAGCAACAGTGAGACCCTGATATATCAAGAAGCTGTCTTATAGATACAGAACTCATAGATAGGTAGAGCCATGCTTTGTGACACTAATAAAGTAGCACTGGCTCTCTTGCTACCTATAACTATTTGAAAGTAAATTAATCTATGCATCTTCACAGTTGTCCCACTGCTCCCACCACTGACACTTGCATTACTCTGATGCCACATTGCCTGCCCCACTTCCTGCAAAAAAAGAGAAAAATATAGAAGAAACTGGATTCAAAATGTATCTTCCTACTTTGGCTTTTAGTAAACAAATGTCTCAGAATTATGTAGGCACTGTTCTTAGGAAAGAACCTACCACAGATCAAATTAAAGGCTGTCTCTATTAGAATAACTTGTGAAAGCTATCTATTTATAACTTTGCAATTATTTCCTTGAATGAGTTTACATGACTAGTTATTTTTCAATATAAATTAGATTTCAATTTTCGTCTTTTTTAGGTCAGGAAATAGACTGAGAATTGATCACTAGCGAATTTCTTTTTAATGTTAACATTAGTGATATTCTCAGTGACATCTGGCAAGGGTTCTGCAAAGTACACCTGATTCTGAGAAAAGGACATATGAGGTTAGGACTCTAAATGCTACTAAATCACAATATGAACAGAGTCTGGCATGGAGCTTTGAAATTACGAAATACAGACACATTTTCTAAGTGCAACAGAAAAGTTTATTATGCATTTTTTGAGGTCTTTAGGCTAGATTTTGAGTCTCTAAAATAGTTGGGCAGTGAACTGAAATGGTTTCTAGTAAATCCTTACCCGCAACCCTGGCTCCCCAGTAACTCCAGCAGTGCCTGCAGGTCCAATATCTCCCTAAAGACACAAAGGAAAAGAGTAAGTTCTTTCCTATTGAAACGACGTTTAATAATTATGGGACATACCATGAAGATAGCAGTTCTGAAACACTCTCATTGTTTCCTTTTCTCTAGACTAATTTATTGATATTTTGCTCATTAGTTTTATTATTTGTGTCCCTTCATATATATATATATCTATATATATATGTATGTATACACACACTAGAGAGCCCAGTACATGAAATTCATGCATGGGGGGATGTCTCTTAGCCCAGCCTGTACCCTCTCCAATCTGGGACCCCTAGAGGGATGTCCAACCACCTCTCCAATCTGGGCCCCCTTGAGGTAGGCCCAATCCTACCTCTCACAATCCAGGACTGGTGGCTGGCTTCCAACTCGCTTGCCTTTGCCTGATTGCCCTTAACCACTTCTGCCTGCCAGTCTGATCACCCCCTAACCACTGCCCTGCCAGCCTGATTGATGCCTAACTGCTTCCCGGCTGGACCGAATGCCCCCAACTGCCCTCCCCTGCTGGCCAGATGGCCCGGACCTGGTCTCTTCAGACCTGGTCTGCAGACCAGGTCTCTTCCAACTCCCTTCCCCTTCAGGCCTGGGTCCACCCCAACTGTCCTCCACTGCAGGCCTGATCCCTCCTTCCTTGCAGGCCTGGGTCTACCCACCCCCCAACTGCCCTCCCCTGCTGACCTGGTCTCCCCCAACTGTCCTCCTCTGCTGGCCCAGTTACTCCTAACTGCCTTCCACTGAAGGCCTGGTTGCCCCCAACTGCCCTCCCCTGCAGGCCTGGTCATCCAAAACTGCCCTCCCCTGACAGCCATCTTGTGTCCACATGGGGGCAGCCATCTTTGAAAACATGGGAATGGCCATCTTGTGTCTTGGAGTGACGGTCAATTTACATATTACTTTTTTATTAAATAGGATATATATATATATACACACACACACACACACACACACACACACACACACACACACTGAGTGGCCAGATTATTATGGTCTTTGAAGACATAATAATCTATCTATCTATCTATCTAATCTATATACACACATACAAATATTTTTCTGACAAAATTTGTTTTCTGGCTCATTTGAGAATACTTTCCATTTTTATTTGCTTTCCTTCATACTTTCAAGGTGTTTTTGCCAAAAGGTGGCGAACATAGGGGATTCAATGGTGAAAGTTTAGAGATCCACCCCCTCTGCCCACTTTTATTCCTTAGGAAGGTTACCTTTGTGCCAGGCTCTCCTTGTAGACCAGATTCTCCCTCAATACCTGAAGGTCCCTACAAGAGAATGATTTGACACATCATTTGTACACATTCCTTAACCAATTAAAAAGACAAAAACAACATCATAAGATGGTAGTAGTTTTTAACTCAAAGGTAAGATATCTATATCCAGTATCTTTTATACTCATTTATAAATTTCATGGGATAAGATTATATAATATCTGGAAATTTTTAACAAGTAAAATGTCAAAACAACATACATAACCTAAGATAAAAACCTTTAAAAATATTTTTATCGATTTCAGAGAGGAAGGGAGAAGAGAGAGAGAAAGAAACATCAATGATGAGAAAGAATCATTTTTTGGCTGCCTCCTGCATGCCCCACAATGGGGATCTGCCCCCTGCCCACCCCACACTGGGATCAAGCCTGCAACCAGGGGCACATTCCCTGACCAGGAATCGAACCATAATCTCTGGGTCCATAAGTCAATATTCAATCACTAAGTCACACTGGAAAGACTAAAATAAAATCTTTTAAGACCAGTTTCTTTTAATTGTTCCACGCATTCTTTAATCCTTGGTCAAAGACAAATTACCTCCCATTGCTTTTAAAATTTTCTGTTCTCATACTATTTTCTGTTTTCACTTTTTACCTTACCACCCATTTCTGTTAAGCCCTCTAGAATACACTTCCTCTAAAAAAATCAGTTTCATTTACTGGTTTTATAAAATACATCATAGAAAAAGGATACACATTTATTCATATTATAAAAGACTAGAGGCTCAATGCATGAAGATTCGTGCAAAAATAGGACTTCCTTCCCCTGGCTGCTGGCACCCAGGACCTGGGCCTTCCCTCTGGCCACTGCCTTCTGCCTTCACTCAAGACACCTTCTGCCTTTGCATGCTGTCCAGAGGCCTGGAGTGGCTGGGGCAGGGCGGAAAGCCTGCGTCTTTGCCATGGCAATGATGCAAGTGTCCCGGCCCAGCCACCATCATCTTTGTCATGTAAATTTGTGTATTCTCTCCTTATTGGCTTGTGGGCGCTTCCATCTTTGTCATGATGTGACAGTCAATTTACATATTCTGCCTTTTCTTATATAGGATTCTGTCTTTTTGAAAAAATTTTTTTTAATTTTATTTTTTATTTTTTTTATCTTTATTGTTCAGTTTATTAATTACATTGTTTCCCCTTTTTATCCCCTTATAGCTCCCCTCCACCCTGTACCTATCCCACCCTCCACCCTACTTCCCCCTCACCACTGTCCTCTTCCCATTGTTGCTAGATTTTTGTCCAGTCTCTTGCTGCACTTCCCACAACCCTTTTCTCCCCAAGAATTGTCAGTCCATTCCCTCTCTATGTCCATGTCTCTGTTATATTCACCAGTCTATCCTGTTCATGAGCCTATCAGTTCACTTGATTTTTATGTTCTTTTGTTGATAGATGTGTATTTGTTGTTTATAATTTTCATCTTTACCTTTTTCTTCTTCCTCTTCTTAAAGAATATCTTTCAGCATTTCATATAATGTTGGTTTGGTGGTGATAAACTCCTTTAGCTTTTTCTTATCTGCGAAGCACTTCATCTGACCTTCAATTCTGAATGATAGCTTTGCTGGATAGAGTAATCTTGGTTGTAGATTCTTGCTGTTCATCACTTTGAATATTTCTTGCCACTCCCGTCTGGCCTGCATCGTTTCTGTTGAGAAATCCGCTGACAATCGTATGAGTGCTCCCTTATGGGTAACCCTCTGTTTTTCTCTTGCTGCTTTTAATATTCTCTCTTTGTCTTTTGCTCTTGGCATTTTAATTATGATGTGCCTTGGTGTGGTCCTCTTAGGGTTCCTATATATTGGGGTTCGGTGCACTTCTTGGACTCCTAAGTCAATTTCTTTCACCAGGTGTGGGAAGTTTTCAGTCACTATTTCTTCAAATAGGTTTTCATTGTCTTGGCCTCTTGCTTTTTCTGGCACCCCTATAATTCGGATGTTGGTATGCTTGAGGTTGTCCCAGAGGCCCCTTACACTATCTTCAATTTTTTGGATTCTTTTGGTTTCTTGCTTTTTCAGCTGAGTGGATTTTACCTCTTTGTATTTCAAATCTTTAACTTGGTTCTTGGGGTGCTCCAGGGCACTTTTAGGTCTTTGTATAATATTTTTTGTTTCAGTCAGTGTATGCTTAATTTCTGGTTGGTACTTTTTCATATTCTTGAGAGTCTGCTTTATATCCTTGAGGGTTTCTTTCATTTCCACGTTGGTCTTGATCATTTCTTTGCAGCTCTCATTTATATCCTGGAGGGTGTTGTTCATTTTCTTGTAGGACTCATTCATTTCCTTTGTGGTCTTGCTTATTTCCTTATAGGCCTCGATCTTTTGTTGGAGTCTCTTAAAAAACCCTATAACCGTGGTTCTGAATTCCATGTCCAGTCGTTTTTTTTCCTCCATTTCTTTCACATCTGATTTCTTTCCATGTTGCTGCATGGTGGCTGCTTCCCTGAGTTGGTCAATTAGCTTTGTGTGGTAGACTTCCTACTAGGGATAGTGGCTCAGCCTCCCCGGTTACCTGAGGTGGATATGGGCTGCACAATCTTGCTGAAGTTAAGCTCAGTTAATCGTTGTTAGCACTTGGAGGGTTGACCTCCAGGCCAATTGTCTGTGAAGCTCAGCTGTGCTCAGGTTGGGTGGGCGGAGTCTCAGGGCCAAGCAGACAGCGTTAGCTCCGCCCTATGCGGCCCCACGTACTCTGTGCCGGGGGCAATGGCCGCCAGCACCTCTGAGAGAGAGCCGCTGCAGAGCTCCACCGGCTGCCGGCTGCCGGGGAATTCAGACTTTCCAAAATGAGTCTGCATGCGCAATGTCTCACCCAGGGTCGTAAAACAAAGCAGACTGACGGTTTTCCGAATGAGAGGCAAGTCGTGGTGCGCTCTCTGCGCCGTCACGCAGCCGAGCTGTTCTCGCAAGCTGCCTTCTCCACAAGCAGGGAGACGCGGCAGCACCCGAGCTTCGGCGTGCCCTCCCACTGTCCAGTTTTCACCCCGTGTGATAGTGGGTTCTCTGGACTTCGCCCAGAGCTGGAGAATCAGTCCAGTGGGATGCCTTTGCCTCCCCGTTCGAGAAAACTGGCCGGTTTTCAGCCGCCCGCCCTCTAAGCGGCGTGCACTCCAAACCTCTCTCCGTGCAAATCTTTCAACGCTGTTCGCCGCCGCTCCTCCGAGTCACAGTGTCTTATCTGCACTTTTATTTGTGGAATTTTCACTCGGCGAGCTTTCTGGTGATTCTGGAAGGTGTTTGTTCTTTCGGTAAGTTGTAGTATTAAAATTGCTGATTATGACGGCAAGATAGGTGTTTTACCTTTGCTGCCATCTTAGTTCTCCCCAGGATTCTGTCTTTTTATGACATTTTTTCCCACCTTCTTTTCATAAGTGGGTCCAGTTGAAAAGTTTTTAGTTCCTTTTACCCTGAAAACATAGTTCTTGCAATCACCGGATATTCCTAGACCTGCATTCCTACAATTGCTATTGTATTTTTTTTTTTTTGTCTCTTAAAGATATTTATTTTGTTTTTGATGCATATTTATTTTGATGCATATTCTTCCCTTTCCCCCTTCCTCACTACCCTTCTCTCTTCTCCAATCCTTTCTTCTTCTATCTCCCTCACTGTGTATGCAATATATGTATACATATGTGTGTTGTGTATAAACATATAGTATGTATTCTATAATTCCCAGTTTCTGGAGTTGAGGGGTAATTTAAAGCATTAGCTCATAATAATATCTTGACCTAAAGTTTGCTGTTTGCTTTCTTTCCTTAATAGTTCTGGTTCATGGGTTACAGTGTGCCTTATAATTGTTATAGACTAAAATATCATATATATCATTTTAGTACTTTCAGTGAAAAAAGTCCAATTTTTCATTTGACTTAGCTCTGTAATCCATATTCACTTTGCTTTTTAAAAAAGCTATCCATGTACAACAGCACAGAGGGACTTACCATGAAAAGCCACATTCCTCTTCTTCAGAGGCAACTACTTTATAAAACAATCTCTGTTTTTAGTTCTCCTGATAGTTACTTCTATAACACAAAGTTATATCTCTACTTCTTGGTGTATCTCCTTGCTAAAGTTTAGTTCCTTTATACTTCTCTTGTTTTACCATGATTTCATCAACTTTTAAATAGTTATACTGTTTAAATTTTTCTGTTGGCTGACCTTTGTGGCTGCTCCACTGTGACAAGAGGCAGGGCAGCATTTAGGAGGACCTATGAAGTGAGATGCCTGGGTTTCTGCTCTGCCTCAGAAACTACAAAATTTAATATCTCACTCGGAGATTAAATTTATCTCTTGAGAGAAAATGCCAACATTTTCAGGATTTCTTCTGTATCAAAATTGCTTTTAATCTCCGGGGCCTCTTCCAGTTCTTAATTTCTCCCAATCTGTCAGTTCTTCTTCTTTTTTAAATATATTTTATTGATTTTTTTACAGAGAGGGATAGAGAGTTAGAAACATCGATGAGAGAGAAACATTGATCAGCTGCCTCCTGCACACCCCCACTGGGGATGTGTCGGCAACCAAGGTACATGACCTTTACTGGAATCGAACCCCAGACCCTTCAGTCCGCAAGCCAATGCTCTATCCACTGAGCCAAACCGGTCACGGCTGTCAGCTCTTTTTGGTTCCTTTTATTCCTTTCTTAGGTTAAATCCAGCGCTGATATTCTGATCACTGTGGTAACTGTTTTTATTTTATATAATTTTTGTTATTTAATTTAATTTTATTTTTCCATCGCCTTTTTTCCCCTCTGTGCCCTCTTCCATCTCCACCCATCCCCCTCCACCCTGTAATTACCATACTGTTGTCCATATCCATGAGTTCTCATTTTTTTTTCTTTATTGCTCTATCCGTTCTCCACACTTCCCCCACCACCCAGCTGTCTGCCTGCTCTCTATCTATGAATCTGTCTCTATTTTGCTTGGTAGTTCAGTTTGTTCATTACATTCCACATATAAGTGAAATCATATAGCACTTGTCTTGTGGTAATTGGCTTATTTGACATAGCAGAGTGGTTAAGAAAGTTGTGATACAGTTACACCATGAAATACTACTCTGCTGTAAAAGGAAAGAAAGAATTTACCCTTTCTGACAGCATGGTTAAACCTGTGGTACCTATTTTTATATCAATCTTGAATTAGCACTTAAAATCACCTTTTAAATTTATATTCTTAGTAGAATACTGATGGAAAAAGTTACACATTTGTACAAAGTGGCATTATTACATGTTGAGAAGCACAGTGGCTAAGAGAATAGCATATGTAGAGAAATCACCTAAATTTAAATGTAGGCTTTATCACTACTACTAGCTTTGCTCCTGAGCAAGATAATAAACGATTTCTTGCCTTAGTTTCCTCATTTGCAGAATGAGGATAACAACTGAATCTCCCTTATAGGGTGTTGCAATGGCTCATTAAAATAACAAAGCACATTTAAACACACCTAATCACATAGACAGTGTTCCAGAATTCTTGGCTATTATCTTATTCATCATAATTGATCTAATGCAAATTCAGTCTTCTGCTTCAGCTTGACTTTTAATAAGATATGTATGTTCTTTAACTTGTCATTTCCCTCTCCCATTACTCTCAATTACTATTCTAAACCAGCATATTTTCCTCAACCCCTACTCCTCATCACAACAGAATTCTTGTCTCCTACTGTTAAAACAACTTCAGGGTATGAGTATCTCTTCTCTCAGCTTTCCTCAGGCTCAGAGGATGTGGATTAGAGTAGGTTATCACAATTTGCTTTGGAGTCATATGTGGATTTAAAGCCCCACTCTCCTACTCATTAACTATTTAGCTTGGGCAGTCTGGCAGATTCTGATCTTAAGCTCCCTAAGCTTTGGTCTCAGAAAACAGTATTACCATCCATCCTGTTGCACAACCTAAAAATCTGGGAATCATTTTTTACTTCTCTTTTCCCTTTATTTTCCATATCCCACAAATATGCAGGGTTACACAATTTATATAACAAACATTTCTCAAATCAATCCCCGCCTTTCCTTTTCTATGCTACTACTTTAGTTCAGACTGCTATCATTCCTTGCCTGGTTGAAGGCAAGAATCTTTTTTTTTTTTTTTTAATATATTTTATTGATTTTTCACAGAGAGGGATAGAAAGTCAGAAACATCGATGAGAGAGAAACATCGATCAGCTGCCTCTTGCACACCCTCTTGCTGGGGATGTGCCTACAGACACGGTACATGCCCTTGACCAGAATCGAATCTGGGACCTTTCAATCCGCAGGCCGAAGCTCTATCCACTGAGCCAAAGCAGCTTCAGCTGAAGGCAAGAGTCTTTTAGTAGATCTACATGTCTTCATTTTTGTCTTCTCAAATACATACTCCTTGCAGCTGCTGAGATTATATTTCAAATCTGACTTTATCACCACTTTGCTTATACCTTACAATTACAACTGCCCATAACATATGAAGTTCAAGCTTCTTAACAGAATACACAAGACTTTTCATCTTTTCATGACCTAACTTCACCTATCATCACTTCTTGCTTTGACTTTAAGTATCTGAAGCCACACTGCCTCATGTTTGAATGCTTCTGCTCATGCTATCCTTTTCTTGGAATTCCCTTATTCTTATTACTTCTTTTCATAGGGCTAACACTTACTCATTCCTTAAAACTCATCTCATACCTTCTCTCTCTCTCTCTCTCTCTCTCTCTCTCTCTCTCTCTCTCTCTCTCTCTCACACGCGCGCGTGCGCGGTTACCCAGGTGAGGTTAAGTGCGCTTAAATTGCCCTGCGAATATCTCCATCATTGGGTTTAATGCATTGTGACATAATGATCTTTTGTATGATTATGTTTTGGAATAGATTATAAACTTCTAAAGAAATCAAGGACCATATTTCAGCCATCCTTTTATCTCTAGTACTACACAGTGCAAAGCAAAAAATCATGGCATAATCATGGAATTAAAAATAGGAGAGGAGAGCTGAAGCCGGTTTGGCTCAGTGGATAGAGCGTCGGCCTGCAGACTAAAAGGTCCCAGGTTCGATTCTGGTCAAGGGCATATACCGTGGCTGTGGGCACATCCCCAATAGGGGTTGTGCAAGAGGCAGCTGATCGATGTTTCTCTCTCATCGATGTTTCTGACTTTCTATCCCTCTCTCTTCCTCTCTGTGAAAAATCAATAAAATATATTTAAAAAATAGGAGAGGAGAACTGAACACATAAAGGAGGAGAAAAGTTTTATTGGGATGTGGTTGCAAAGGTCTACAGAGGTTAAATAATATAGGATATTATTTATCATGTTAAGAAATTGACATTTTATTCCAGCTATGAGAACCATTAAAACATTTTAAGGAGAGAGATTACAGGACAAATATAAACAGGCAACAAGCTGAGAAATGATGGGAGTTAGGTGAGACATGGGATAAAAACAGAGGACCAGAGTATTGGCAATAGTGATGATTGGAAAGGTTAGAATTGAGACATAGCAGAGGGAAGGGAGGACTTATTCTAAGGGGAAACATGGTTAATTGAGGAGAGAGAAGTCTAGGATGACTCAGTTTAAGACTAATGGGCCAAAGGGTTATCTTTCAGTGAGATGGGAATAACTGAAGATAGATTAGTGGGACAGTAATGGTTTTGGTTTAGATATTTTAATTTGAGTTGAATGTGGGATATCTAGGTACATATGTAAAAGACAACAGAAAATAAATAAGTGGAGCTGAAGACAAAGTCATACATTAGAGCTATCCAGCTGAGAGTTGGGGCAATGGGGAGATAAGGACAATTATGTAATACCTGATTCAATAAAAAAAGGAAACAAAACAATAAAGTCACTGTGATAATATGACTGCTAAGCTGAGGAGGACAGCTTCACATAAAAACTGAGAAAGGCTCATCGAAAGGTAAAGAGCAAACCCAGGAGACAGCAGTTTCAAAGAAGCCAAGGAAGGAGACAATTTATCTCCAACTTATTTAGAGCTAAATTGAATAAACAACAGAGATAGTATTTAGATTGTATAATCATAACAACCAGGGTTTATTATTCTAAAATATATGCTGAACAGGGATCAATTTTCAATATTCTTTTACAAGGAAGATATAACATAGAAAGTTATCAAGTTAACTTTCCATAGGTTTAGGGAAGTTTTATTCTGTCATTTAAATTAGCTGGTAAGAGAAAAAAATTTTAAAAAATATATATTTTATTGACTTTTTACAGAGAGGAAGGGAGAGGGATAGAAAGTCAGAAACATCGATGAGAGAGAAACATGGATCAGCTGCCTCTTGCATGCCCCCTACCGGGGATGTGCCTGCAGCCAAGGTACATGCCCTTGCCAGAATCAAACCCGGGACCTTTCAATCCACAGTCCAACACTCTATCCACTGAGCCAAACCGGTCTCGGCAAGAGAAAAATTTTATGTATATAAAATTAGGTCCACGGAACAGTCATCTGCTTTTAATGGAATTTTAGGCTTTACTTTCTTTTTTTAAAATTTCTTTATTGATTAAGGTATTACATATGTGTCCTCATCATCCATTACCCCTTCCAATCCCCTCCTCCCCCCATCACCACTTATGCCCTCACACCCTGGTGTCTGTGTCCATTGATTAGGCTTATATGCTTGCATAAAAGTCCTTTGGTTGATCTCTTCCCCTTACTCCCACCCTCCCCAACCATCCCTCTGAGGTTTGACAGTCAATGCTTTTTTTGTCTCTGGATCTGTTTTTGTTCATCAGTTTATGGTGTTCATTGTATTCCATAAATGAGTGAGTTCATGTGATAGTTATCTTTCTTTGACTGGCTTATTTCACTTAGCATAATGTTCTCCAATTCCATCCATGCTCTAGTTTGAACCAGAAACCTTTTTCTTCTTCTTAAAGAATACCTTTCAGCATTTCATATAATACTGGATTGGTGTTGATGAACTCCTTTAGCTTCTTCTTACCTTTGAAGCTCTTTATCTGACCTTCAATTCTGAATGATAGCTTTTCTGGGTAGAGTAATCTTGGTTGTAGGTTTTTGCTGTTCATCACTTTGAAAATTTCTTGCCACTCCCATCTGGCCTGCATAGTTTCTGTTGAGAAGTCAGCTGACAAGCATATGGGTGCTCCCTTGTAGGTAATTAAGTGTTTTTCTCTTGCTGCTTTTAATATTCTCTCTTTGTCCTTTGGTCTTGGCATTTTAATTATGATGTGTCTTAGTGTGGTCTTCTTTGGATTCCTTTTGCTTGGGGTTTTGTGTGCTTCCTGGACTTGTAACTCTATTTCTTTCACAGGTGGGGAAAGTTATCAGTCATTATTTCTTCAAATATGTTTTCCGTATCTTGCTCTCTCTCTTCTTCTGGCACCCCATAATTCTGATGTTGGTATGTTTGAAGTTGTCCCAGAGGCTTCTTACACTATCCTCAAATTTTTGGATTTTTTTTCCTTTTTGCTTTTCTGATTGAGTGTTTTTGGCCTCTTGGTATTTCAAATCTTTGACTTGATTCTTGCATTCCTCTAGTCTGCTGTTGGGTTTCTGTAAAATATTTTTTATTTCAGTCAGTGTATGTTTAGTTTCTAGTTGGTCCTTTTTCATATCCACGAGGGTTTCACTGAGCTTATCGGCTTTTTCTAGGAGCCTCTTGAAATACCTTATCACTGTGGTTTTGAACTCTATATCCAGTCATTTGTTTTCCTCCATTTCTTTTGTTTGTGATCTTTTTCTTTCTCTCCCCATTTTCACTGCTTCCCTGAGTTGGTTGGGTAGCTTTGTGTGCTAGGTGTCTCGACCTCCTCTTTTACCTGAGGTGTATACTCTTGGTGCACCCCTTTGTGTACTGTGTATACAGCCTTGTTGCAGATATGTCTTGTTTGTTGTTGGTACCACAGGGAGGAATTGACCTCCAGGCCAACTGACTGTGAGGATCAGCTGTGTCTACTCTAGGAGATAGCCCTCAGAGTCTGGACTTGCAAACTTGCCAAAGTCTCTGTGTTCAGTTTGGATGCGGCGGAATTTCTGGGTGGGGCAGAGTTTCAGGGTGGAGCCGACAGCCTTGGCTTCCAATCAGCCCAGGCCCATGAGGTCACGGGGTCCTAGCATCTGCAGGCAATTGCTGCAGGTACCTCTGTGACAAAGGTGCTCTTGCGCTCTGCCTGCCACCAGAACGTCCAGTCCCCAATGGATCTGGAATCTCAGATTTTCGCCTGGCACCTGGGTTCAATGCAATTGGAACTCCTTTTTCCTTCCACCAGATGCCAGCCACACAGACAACAGAAAGCCCTCACCGTGAGCACCCGTGCATGCCCCCAGGGTTTCAAGATGCAGTCAGCGACGCGTTTGTCCCCTCTGCGCACTCAAGTGCACACCTATAGAGGTCCACCTTTGGCTCTTCCCCTGGGATTCCACCTGCAATCCAGGTTCCCCTGGGTTTTGGGTGCAAACCGAACTGGGTTCAGCGCAGCCTGGAGCCCCTGTCTCCTTTATGCCAGAGCACCCCTTCCAGGGTCAGACATCCTGTCCTCTCGTGCTCGCAAGTCTCCACTTTACTTGGGATTTGCAGAGGCTCTGATTATCTGTGTACACTTCTATGTCCCTCCAGTTTCAGATCTTCCAGTCAGCCAGCCTTCCCATGGTTTTGGACAGTGTCTGTTCTGTCCTTCAGTTCTATTCTCGTAATTGTTGTGTGGGGCAAAAGCCTAGGTGTTTACCTATGCCGCCATCTTGGTTTTTTTTCCCTAGACTTTACTTTCTGAATATGAAATGAAACACTATAGAATTATCCTCCATAATATATATTTAATATATCAATTATATCAATTATAAAATATCAATTTAATATATCAATATATATTTAATATATCAATTGAGGAGTCTTACAGAAAGTATTAAGTGCTAATGAACTAATAAGAAAGAACCACAAAACATTACCTCAGCACCCATTTCTCCAGGAGGTCCAGCGTCACCTTGCAGTCCTCGTGGTCCCTGTATTAAAATAAAATTTAAAATCTGAGAATCAAATATTATTCTATATTGTAATAAACATATGGATCTAAATATGGAATTTATAAGATACCATATGTAATATAGCACAATACATTTATGAATATTTCACTTTACTTTCTCTATAAACTAAAAGCATATCTCTTTTGATACATATGTGTTTCTTTTGTGAATAATAGTAAGATATGTTTGAATTCAAAAGAAAAGATAGTACCATTTATTCTTTCATTCCCTAATTTACTCGTTCATCAATAAATACTCACTCATCAAATACCTAATAATTATGAAATAATGTTCTAAGGGGTTTCAAAAGTTATCTTTTTTAATGGCCATGATGATTATAGATTTACTGAACATTTTGGGGAAATATGTGACAAAAATAGCATTTTT
Organism: Antrozous pallidus; assembly: GCA_027563665.1. Taxonomy (NCBI): domain Eukaryota; kingdom Metazoa; phylum Chordata; class Mammalia; order Chiroptera; family Vespertilionidae; genus Antrozous; species Antrozous pallidus. The sequence continues at coordinate 146,220,524 of CM050508.1, read as the reverse complement.
GAAGAAGCAAATATTTGGTCTCCAAAGATATAAAAATAGGCTGTCGTACTTTATCATAGTAGAGTCCAGTTGAGTAATTCCTGTTTCCTATGAATGAATGTAATAATGTGCACATGGGATAATCATTAAGGTGCAGTGAAATGCATGATGGGACTATAATGGAAATCTTGGTCCGTATGATACTGAATAGTTTAATTTTAAGTAAACAAATATTGAGTAATTACCTTAATGCATAAACATTAAAGTGGTCAATTTAAGGGATCTTCTTAGCGTGTGGAAGCCATTTAACTGGCTAGAATTATTTTAGATAAATTCATACTTATTTAGCAGCTACAATATAATGGTATTTCTCCAGTCACGAAAAAGAGCTACTTGCACTTTTTGATCTTCCTGGAAAGACAGTAATTTTTATCTTTATGGAAAGACAAAAATGTTTTTTAGTTTCAGAAAATAACAAGGGATTTAAAGTTTTCTATAAGATTATAGTCCATCACAGTTTTGTGAACACATGACTTTTAAAAAATTCAATAAAGGGGAGCAAAACTGGTAGGAAAATTTATCTTAAACTATTTTTCTAAAATGTTACAATAATGCTCATTTAAAAGTATTTGAAAAGTGTGAAAAGTATAAAAAAAACAGATTAAGTCAAACACCATAAATATTCTTTCAAAATGTCTTCTAATTCTTTCATGGGACCATACTTAAAAAATAATTCTGTAACCTTCTGCTATATGTTTAATATTTTATTGTAAATATAAATACTGTATTACATTTTGTAAACCAGAGGCCCAATGCACCAAATTCGTGCAAGGGGGCTCAGCCTTCACAGCCCCAGCTTCATCCAGAAGGTCACCTGGAAGAACGTCTGGAAGGTTGTTTGGCTGTCTGGTCTAATAAGTATATTATGCTTTTATTATTATAGATATTTCATAACAAATTTCTTCAAAGGCTATACAATATTCCATTGAATATTCCACAATACCATAAATTAATTATTTTTTTAATACTAGACATGTATACTGTTTTTAATTTATCTTTTTGTAACATATTGCTTTAGTGGGTTTATTATATGATGTTGGACCAGTGATAAATGAAAGTTAAGATCTGTAACATCATGTGATATCGTCAAATGACTGAGATAAACTTTCGAATGACAGGATTATAAATAAGGTTAGTATATTGGTGTCACTTATATTGTACTCTATGTATAACTATTGAAGGTATTAAGAGGTCAGTGATATTTTTCAATTATGGCTTATTAAGTATTATAAGTAATATTTTAAAATTTATAGATTATTCTCAGAGTTTTTTCCTATTCTATTATGAACACACTCAGAGAAACATCTTTGTGCATAAGTCTTTATGTATAGTCTACACTTTTCCCTTTAGAACACAGTCTGAAATGTAGTATTATTTGGTTAAAAGTCAAGTCAATTTCTAAAAAGGTTGCAATAATTTACATTATAAAAGCAATATAGAAAAATTAAAACATTTTTTGAATGCATACCAACACAGAATATTTTTAAAATTCTTTGCTAATTTGATGGACAACCTGATACTTTAAAAGTGTATATATTTAACTAGTTTGGTGTAATATTATTTTTGCCAGTTATTTATCAGCTATCCTTTATATTCTATGTGTTGCTTGATCATGACCTTTGCCCACATATTTTGGGAGTCACTTAAAAATATTTGTCTATTAGGGACATTATGTACTAAGGACATTAACTTTTATCTGTCCTATGTTATTGCTAATTTCCATGCACTTTGTAGTTTGTCATTTTATTTTTAAAATATATTGTTAAGGATAACCTCCCACCTACTCTCAAACATTATCACTATAGAATACTTGGGAATACTCAAAAGTAAAAATTACCCAAAATAACCACTGGAACCACTTAATATTTTGAACTTAAATCTTTGAACTTATTTTTAAAATTAGGATGAGAAAAGTTTTAAATTTGTATATAATTAAATAAAGCTGTCAGCCTTTTATTACTTTTTAAATTATATTTAAATTTAAAAATTTACTCTATTTAAAAATTCTATCACCTACACTTATTACTTATGATTTAAAAATATTTATTTAAGCCATTTTTATGTACAGTTTGAGGTGAGAATCAAGATGATGTTTTATTGAGTTTTGAACTTGGAACCTGTATGGTTTTGCGAACCAATGTCACCCCAATAAATTCAATTTAAAAAAACACACCTTTTAATCAAGTATCGACACTTCTTATTTTTCACTTTATGATGTAGTGAATGTAACTGCTTAAGGCTTCCTTGAATATAACAAGTTGTTCTAGGCTCTCATGTCTTTCCTCAAGATAGTCCATTCACCCTAGAGTATTTTTTCTGTCATATTCTCTTGGCTACCTCTAATTTATCCAAGATTCAAACCAAATACCATTTCCTTAACCAAGTCTTCTGGGAAATGCATGTTGGGCAAAGTGCACTTCATTTGTCCTATTTTAGGACCATAAACTAACCTCTATTTTAGTATCCTATTATGTGGAAATGATTGGTTAATGTGTTACCTATATTTCTAATAACTGTGAACTCTTCATGTGTTAATAAGCCCCTCAGCATTTAGCACAGCACTTCACTACTGATTTGTAACATTGTCCTCGTCAAATATTAGAATCTTCTATATATTTTTCTGTTCCACCTATCTATATGTTTATATTTGGATCAGTGTCACAGAACTTAATTGTTCTAACTTTATTATCCCTTTTAAATTCTAGTAACGTTATCTTTTATGTCAGGTTAAACATATTAAGCTATTTTTCCTGTTCATTCATATTTATCTTTGGAATAATTAAACCAAGACCGTATACCCAATTTATAAGAGGAAATAGAATTTGGTTAAATCTAATACACTAATTTTAAAAGTATCCTTTCTTTCGTTCTTTCGTTCTTTCTTTCTTTCTTTCTTTCTTTCTTTCTTTCTTTCTTTCTTTCTTTCTTTCTCTATCTATTTATTTACTTATTTATTTATTTATTAAAATATGTTTTTATTGCTTTAAGAGGGAGAGGAAGGAAGAAGGAGAGAGAAAGAAACATCAATGTCATTTATGACTATAATAACAAATCTTTTCTTGTATAAGGTCAAATATATTGTCTCTGCTGCTGTCATAGCTCTATTAACACACTTATTTTTATTTAAATGTGTTCTTTACTAAAACTAAAATCTCATCCCACTTCACTCCATCTAATAATACTGGCTGAATGATTATATCACTGGGATAACTTTGGTCAATTCAAGTTTAACCAACTTGCATTAAGTAGATATAATATACCAGACATTATACCAGGAAAGAAGATTGATAAGAATAACTTTTTGACTTTTAGAATTTTCCACTTGCTACTAGCTAAAAATTATGCAAAGGCCACCTATAAACCATTGTGTCAACTGACGCATAAGATCAGCCCAGTAGTTTGCAAGACAATATTGTATTGTAAGTGTTAGAAGCTTGTTACAACATATTACATCTGATAACATCCCAGAAGAATGATTTCATAGGCAATAAAAAATAAATTGTGAGAAACTAAGTATGACAAGGTCTTTCTTTTTCACAATTCATTTTCCATGGAAACTCAATAATTAAATTACATTATTCTAATTATGATGCAAGGTTTTGTATTATTGAAAAGTATAAAGATAAACTTACCGGTTCTCCTGCAAGTCCCCTGTCTCCAGTACTCCCAGGAGGTCCTTGTAAACCCTGAACAAACAAAGGCAAACTTGAAGAAAAAGTGATGCTTGAAAATGTTTTAGAAAGTTCCTTTCTTTTACAATTGTCCTACCTAACTTTTCTGTCTACTTCTATTCTTTTTCCTTTTGTGATAAAATAACATAACACAAAATTCACCATTTTAACAATATTTAGATGTACAGTTCTGTGGCTTTAAGCACAGTCACACTGTTGTGCTACCATTACCACCATCTATCCATTTTATCTTTCCAAACTGAAACTCTATACTCATTAAATAATTGCCTATCTCCCTCCTCCACTCCTATGGCAACTACCATTCTAGTTTCAATCTTTGAATTTGACTACCTTATATAAGAACAAATATAATATTTGTTCTTTTGTGTCTGCCTTATTTCATGGAGCACAATGTCTTCAAGGCTTATCTGTGTTGTAACATATGTAAGACTTCCCTTTCATTTCAAGGTTGAATAACATTACATAATATGTATATACCACGTTTTGTATATTCATTTATGTGTCAATGAACATTTGGGATTTCTACCTTTTGGCTACTATGAATAATGCATTATATACACTGTTTTACAAATATCACCTTGAGCCCTTACTTTCAATACTTTTAGATATATACCTAGAAGTGAAATTGATAGATTAAATGGTAAGTCTATCTTTAAATGTTTGAAGAACCACTTAATAGTTTTCTACTATAGCTCCAGCATTTAACATCACCATCAGCAATGCACAAGGATTCCAATTTCTCCACATTCTTGCCAACATTGGTTAACTTCTATGTGCATGTATGTGTGTTTCTTTTCTTTTTAAAAAAATAATAGTCATCCTACTGGGTAGGAAGTGGTATCTCATTGTGGTTTTGATTTGCATTTCTCTAATAACTAGTAACATTAAGCATCTATTCATGTGCTTTTTGGCCATTTGTATATCTTTTTTGAAATAATGTCTATTCAAGTTCTTTGCCATTTTTTTTGTCACATTTTTGTTGTGGTCAAGCTTTAGGAGTTCTTTATAGCTATGTGTATTTTTGTATTTAATCCCTTTCCTATACAGTGACAAATAATTATGCATAATTATTTTAAATTTGGATTTTTAATAACTTTAATATTGACAAAAGTACTTTTGTACAAAAATAATATCCTTGTAATGTGCTAAAAAGTATGATTTATGCCCTTAAAACCTGGTAAAGCACAAAGATTTCAGGCCCTAGATGACCAAATTGGAGCCCTCTAATGTCTTCTGCCCCCCACGTTTTATACTATGCCATCTATGCTACCATAAAATTGTCTCTTATATGTGGGGGTACATAAAACTCTAAATGAAATTCCAGGCCCTCTTTAATTCTCTTATTCAAAGATTTACTGAGCATGCACTGTGTATCAAACACTGATGACTACTAATCTATAATAATAAAAGCATAATATGCTAATTAGACCGAGCAGCCAAACAACCTTCTGGACATCATTTCAGATCTCTATCTGGATGACCTTTTGGACAAGGCCATGGTGGTAGGGGCTGAGGCAGAGGTAGTTAGGGGCAATCAGGCAGGCATGCAGAGTGGTTATGGGTGATCAGGCAGATAGGCAGGCAAGTGAGTGGTTAGGAGCCAGTGTTCCAGGATTGCGAGAGGGCTCAGGCTAGGCTGAGGGAATTCCCTCCCTCCCTCCTCCCTCATATGAGAATTTCATATACCGGGCTTCTATTGATATATAAAATACTGCCCTTATCTATTTGAAATCTGCCTCCTCTATATTATTGGCCTTGGCAAGGTTGGCAACTGTATAGTGGATCACAATTACCATTTATCTTAAAACTAAAAGCTAAGAGAAAATACGATATTAGATAAGAAGTAGAGATATTCAAAATTCCTAGCCACATGCAATCTTCTAAGTTATAATCATTAATGCTATGTTTAATTATGCATGGTTCTCCTGTTGGAGAAAGAAAGATATGTAAAATCATGGACTTCCATCTGACTAAGACCCTGTTTTCGTAATGAAAAATCATATGCTACCCATTATTCCAGGCTCCTAAATGAAGTGACAGAATCAACATAAGGAATCACAGTGAAAATTTAGAACAGTAAATAATGTCTGCTTAGTTTGCTTTGTAAATTGTGTTTGCACACAATATCAGCTTCATATATACTTTTAATGCTGTTAATGGTGCATAAAAGCTGTTTGGCAAAACTATGAAATGATTAAGTGGACTATATTTTTATTAAAGATGAAGAAGAAAAGCAAAAGCTAGAACAAAATAAAATTTTCTTTAAGGCTTTACAGATGCTACTGAAAAGACATTATTTGTAATAGACCTCCTTGCTCCATGACTTGAACTCAGTAATTATGAATGTGATGATCAGGACAATAATGACTGCTATGGTTGCAACTTATTGAGAACCTGTGCCAAACAAATAATAAACACGATTTGTTATAATAATAAAAAGTATCTAATTTTAAAGATAGGGAAACTGAGGTTCTGTAATTTGTGCAAAGTGAAAACAGCAGGTAAGTGGCAAAACCAATATTTGCCCTCCAATATGTATAATCTAATGACATGCTCTTCCTCGATACCAAACTGCTTTCTACTAATTTTAATGAAGAATCATTCAATGCCTTTTCCCTCTTCAACAACTATGTAGAGCATCCTCAAAGACTTTATGAGAATAAACAAGGGAGCATATAAATGTTATTTCCATGGCTACACCTTGACTGTAATGATTATTAAAACTGTACATTCTGCTTCATTATCTGAAGAATGGGGAAAGAATAGAATTAATACTATACACTTTTTGTATTATAAGAATTATGAAATAAATGTTTTTCCAAATATTTTGAGTTACTCCAGAGAAAATTTGATTTAAAGACCTACAGTACTACCATAACCGTATACAGGTAATAAATTTCCTTTTTTTTGTTCAACAATAAATGTGTACCATATTCTTCTTCATGGAAAAATAAGACCTAGCACATCTTTGGGAGCAAAAATTAATATAAGATGCTGTCTTATTTTCGGGGAAGCAGAGTAGTAAGAGTTCCCACTTCTAATATTGGCCAAATAGCTCCTATAAACTAATCTATTTGGAGAAAACTATAAACCTAGGAAAAAATAATTTTTCACAAAGATCTGAAGGCCTTCAGGAAAGATAAAAAATAGGCAAGAACTAGAGTGGAGAGGTCTACACATAGAAGAAGAGAATGTCCTAGGGGAGTTTCTGATTTTTTAATGGCTTTTAGCCAGAGAGTAAGCCATATAGGATGGTTTTTTAAAAGCAGGATAGAGACCTATAGTCTCACTGGCATAGAGAATCAGAGGGCAGAATTTGTAATGATGACAACTCCTAGAAAATGATGGAAGAGAGAGGAAGCCTCAAAATCTCAGTACAAAATCTGCTTAAGTCTTTTGCTGATATTTGAACTATATAATGGTGAAGTAGACTCCAAGTAGCCAATCCAAGACTGAAAAAAGAAACTGAGCAGAGATTTTTACCTACCACAGAGCCCAGAATCCATCCAAATTAACTGCCAGCCAAATTTAAAAAAGAAATACCTTTCAAAGGAATATAATAGAATTTGGAGTCTCTATAATGCGTTATTCAAAATGTCCAGGATATAATTTCAAATTACTGAGCAGAAGAATTTCCCTATTCACAGGAAATGGCAATTAATGGAAACAAAACTCAAAATCAATTGGATGTTAGCTTTTCATACAAGAATTTTAAAGTAGCTATTATAAATAGAATCAATAATGTAAATACAGACACACTGTATATATGCTCATGAAGAATAAACAAATAGGAAATCTCAAAAAAGAAATGACAAAACTAAAAATTAAATATCTGACATAAAACTTAGAACTATAATATCATAAATAAAATTTTACTCAATGGGCTTAACAAGTGAATATAGAATGATTGGGTTTACCCAATTAAAAAAAAGAAAATGGGAAAAAGAAAGGTTGGCATATGAATATATAGAAACTCAGGGACCTAAGGGATATTATCAACTGTTTAACATGTATATTTATTTGGAATTTAAGAGAGAAGAGAGGCTAAAAAAATATCTGAAAAAAACAAAGTTGAAAAATTTCCAGTTTACTGAAAACACCAATCTATCCATAGAAGAAGCTCAGCAAACCTCAAACTCACTATATGCAAAACAAAACAAACAAACAAAACCCACAAAAAACCCCCATCTAGGTGCTTCATACTGAAATTGCTAAAAGTAAAATAAAGAGAAAATCTTGAAAGCAGCCAGAAAAAAATGTTAACATTATTTGTAGGGGAATAATGATAAAAATGTGTAATCTTCTCAGTAGAAATAATGGAGGTCAAAAGAAAAATGACATTAATTTTTTTCTGTGCTAAATAAAATCAAATAAAAGAAAACTACCAACCCAGGATTTTATATCATGTGAAGATAACCTTTAAGAATAAAGGTGAAATAAAGACATTCTCAGAAACAAAACTAAGAGAACTAATCAGTAGCAGAACTTGACTATAAGAATCTAAACAAAGTTCTATAGGCTACAGAGAAATGACAACATTTAGAAATGCAGACCTATAGAAAAGAATGAAGAATACCAAAAATAATAAGTGCATAGATAGATAAAATAACATTACTTTCTCCTAATATATCTAAAACACACATTTTACTTATTTATATTAAAGCAAAATTTTAACTTAATATGGAGTTTAAGTTTGCAATATGGGATATATACATATAATTATAGCACAAAGTACTGGATGTTAGCAAATGAGCTATATGTTTTCAGTCCCTTACAATTACGCTAAGTATTACATGTGGTCCCCAACTTAACAATAGATCAGCTTACAACTTTTAACTTTATAATGGTGTCAAAGTGATATGCATTCAGTACTTTGAATTTTTAACCTTTTCCTTGCTAGCAATATGCAGTACGATATCCTCTCATAATACTGGGTAGCATTTTGTCAGCTCCCAGTCAGCTATGCAATCATGAAGGTAAGCAACCAATGCTCTATAGTGTATTCACCGTATTAGATGATTTTGCCCAACTGTAGGTTAATCTAAATGCTCCAAACATGGTTGAGGTACACTAGAATAAGCTATCATGTTTGGTAGGCTAGTTGTATTTTCAGTTTACAATATAACCCATAACCCCATTGTAAGTAAAGGAGCAATTGTATTATATTAACTCTAAGTAGACTATGAAAAGTTAAAATGTATACTGTAATCCTTAAACCAGGGAATGGCAAACTACTATAAAATCTGGATCATCACCTGTTTTTTTAAATGAACTTTTATGGAATTAAAGCCATATTAATTCTTTTACATACTGTCTGGCGCTGCTTTCACATTATGATGACAGAGCTGAGTAGATGTGACAGAGAACATGCAACCCCCAATGCTTAAAGTATTTATTTTCTGGCATTTCACAGAAAAAGTTTACTTACTTTTGATATAAAATAACCACTTAAATATCAATGAGAAGTATAGCTAAAAAGCCAATAGTTAAATTAACAGGGAGTTCTCAAAATTATTCAAAACCAAATGAAGGTAGTGAACAAAAATACACCACTACAAAGGAAAACAATTATAAAATGGTAGACCTTAATGCAACCATATCATTTATTATATTAAATGGACATGGGCTAAATGCTAATTAAAAGGCAGAGACCAGCCAAAGAAATAAGAAAGCAAGACCCAAATATAAGACACTCACTTTAAATATCAAGACACAGATGGTTTGAAAGCAAATGAATGGAAAAGATATGCCCTAGAAACAGCAAGCATAAGAAAGTTGGAAAGACATCAAATAGATTTCAAAACAAAAAGTATGACCAGGAATAAAAAGTATTACCAGATATATAGAGGAACATTTTGTAATGATAAATGGATCAGTTGACCAGGAAGACATTATAATCATAAATGCGAATACTTTAAAATAGAGTTTCAACTACATAAAGCAAAATTTGACAGAATTAAATAGAGAAACAAAGAAAAACAAAACCATAGTTGATTTAATATCTTAATCTCAGTAACTGAAAAAAATATCTAGATAAAAATACTGTAAAAATTGTTATAGTTTTTATAAGACTTAGAAAACTAAAAACAGTCACTCAGGTTTTATCACTTTAATAACACAATGGATAATAGCCTTTCCTCCTAATTTTCCCCTTGAGAGAGATCTTTGTGTGGAAACAATTTTTGGCCCCTAGACAAATATACTTTCTCCAGGTTATCTGGACTATCAGAGTACTAAATGTGTTACCAATTTCCATGTAATATCTAGTTTTATAATTGTGATAAATCAGATATTTTTTATTTATTTTATAGATGAAGAAAATATGATCCAGAGAACTAAACAGTTTAACCAAGACTATACATAAAGCTAACAAGAACATGCACTACTAGAACAAAGGTCAATCTGACCTCTAATCTATTTTATATCTTTTTATTTTATAGCATTGGAGATGCTGAGATTACTGTGCAGGATCAAAGAAATAAATCTTTGGGACTATCTACATTTCTTGGATGGATTGATACTAGCTTTCTTAAGATCTCAAAAGTCTATTTCAGTTCAGTCAAGAAGAAGGAGACAGTGTAGGTATAGAGCTAAGTAAACCTCAACAACTAATACAAACTCATGTTTTAATATCCAACCCATGTCATCCACTAAAGTAATTTATTCTTCTAGTTGTCTATGAAACATACTTGCCATAAGCTATGACTACAAAGTGGCTCTAGTGAATTTTATATTTGACTAAGAACCTGGTGCATGAATTCATGCACCAGTGGGGTCCCTTAGCCTGGCCTGCATCCTCTCACAATCCGGGACCCCTTGGGGGATGTTAGACTGCCGGTTTCAGAACGATCACCACAGGAATCCAGCCAAAACTGGCCATCCAACACCTCCCAAGACATGTAGCAATGCAGGATGTAGCAGACGGCTGGAAGGAGCCCAAGCCAAGGCCAGGGTGCCGCTTCTGCTCATCCCATCCCTGCTCAACCCAGCCCTACTCATCCCAGCCCCATTGTACCTGCCACTGCCACCTAACTTGGTAGCACTGCTGCAGATGCTGGAGAAGCTGCACTCACTACCAGAGCTGCGCTCGCCAGCCATGAGCCTGGTTTCTGGTTGAGCACTCTGCTGTGGGAGCACACTCACCACCAGAACGCAGCTCCTGTGTTGAGCGTCTGCCCCCTGATGGTCAGTGTGCATTATAGCCATAGCGACCAGTCAACTGGTCATTCAGTCATTCAGTCACTTAGGCATATATATGTGTGTGTGTGTGTGTGTGTGTGTGTGTAACACACACACACACACACACACACACATATATAATCGATTAAAGACATCAAATATCAAATTTTATATTTATCCAGAAATATCTGATAGGATTGATGAACTTAATGAGCTCCAAGTTTCTCCACTCATTACAAGATATTAGTTTTGTATATGGCCTGGTAAAATGGAAAAAAATTTATACAAACTCCATTTGCATTAATATATAAAAAACTCAGATGAGGAATATTAATATTCAAAAAATATTCTTTGGGGATTACATCAATTAATAATACAATGTCACACTAAAGTTCTTTCCCTGGATACAGTCATTTTTCTCTTTTAGATTTCATATTTTAGGTTTGTCCACTGTCAAATGTAATGCTATTATGAAAACCAATAGGCAGGGGGCAGCAGAGTTCAATGAGGAGTAAATAAATGTGACAGTGACAATTACTATGGCAGTTAAAACATTTTTCTCTTATCTTTCTTTGACTCTTCAGTTGCAAGCTATTAAAATATTATCTAATTCTATAACTTTAATTATATACACTTATGTGTATTACAAATAAAAACTTCATCATTAAAAATTATGATTCTAAATGAAAGTAATTAAAAAATACCCATGTATATTTAAGCTTATATACTCAAAATTATATATATGTAATATATATGTATGTCTGTGTACATATGTGTATATGTATATTTCTATTTTCTTTCTTTAAAAACAGTTTTGACCCACAGTTGGAAACAATTTTGGCCCCTAGACAAATATACTTTCTCCAGGTTATCTGGACTATCAGAGTACTAAATGTGTTACCTAAAAAAATGATAATCACAGAACTTGTTGCTTCTCAAAAAAAATGTGTACTGCTGAAAAGATTTTTTATTACAGAAAATATCTACTATTACATAACATTAAAAACTCTCAGAGCATTGCCAAAGGAAAGCCTGATGACATTCATATCTCCACAGTGAAAGGGTCTAAAAAACAATCAAGTTGAAATAAAATGAAAGGAAGAAGCCTCAAAGAAGTTTCTTGTTATGTCAGCTTTATTAATATTCCATTATATTTATGTAATACCACAGCCTTTTATTTTGAAATGGAAGAACTTGTATTGTTAGTCCAACATACTAAATATTAAACAACAGTTGTGTCAGAGAGTAAAGTAGCCAAGTTTGTTCATTGCTTATTTTTAATTACTTACTGGTTTCCCTTGAATTCCTCTCTCTCCAGGATTTCCAGTCTTACCCTGCATAAGAAAGAAAATGATTGGGTCAAGTAGCTTCCTCCCCAAATATCAACCATACACCAAGGACAAAGAAAGGTTTTAAGTGATTAAATTTCATGTGAAATGCTTTACTACTTACAGTAAGACCGTGAGGTCCTCTTTTCCCTTGATCTCCTTTTTCACCCTAAGAACGTGTCAATAACAACTGAGTTAATAAGACTGTAAATTACAGTGTTAACCATGCCAGCATATACTCATCCACAAAATGATCAGACATCATGCACAAGGTTCATTATTAAATATTACATTTTTGTGTGTGATAAAAACGTTATGTATGTTCCTTAACAACTATAAGTGAAATGAGAAAGCTCAGTGATTACCTTGGCACCCTGTGTACCTTGTTCCCCAGAGAGACCATCTGTTCCTCTTGGTCCCTAGAGATGAAAAAAAAAAAAAAGTCCTGTTGTTAATTTGAAATGTTCCATTTTTACAGTTATGCACCCTTACAAATGAAGACATTCTTTAGTTGATGAACTCCTGCTTGTTTCTGTGCCATAACCACATAAAGAATACAACTGGGTATAAGTATAAACCCATTTGCATGAGAAAATCAAACTAGTGTTTTCAAGATTGAATACCAAATAGTAAATCAGGTGACCACAAAAATAATACATTCAGTTGTTGAGGTAGCTAATGTATAGGTTTGTTATTTTAGAGTATTTTGTTCACATTATCATTTACTCACCAGTCATTCAGAATTTATTCTAAAACAACTCTAAATTAATTTAAAGGCAGAGGAGGATGGGCGGGAAGGGATCAACCAATGAACTTGTATGCATGTATGCATAATCCATGGACACAGACAATGGAATGTGGAGGGTGGAGGGTGGAGGCAGGAGAGGGATGAAAAAGATCAATGTGGGGGGGGGGCGGAGGAAAGGGGATTTATGTAATATTTTCAATAATAAAGGTTTTTAAAAAAGTAAACAGTTCTAAAAAATTAAATAAAAGTGGCTGGTTTATTTGTCCAAATAGTCTTCTTAGGTTTTATATTTTGGGAACGGCACTTTTTCTACTTATTAGAAAATGAGTGCTAATTGCACTGTACCTCCTGTGCTCCAGTTTGACAATAGTCACTGGAAGACGGCAGGGGCACAGAAAGGGGGAAGATGCTGCTGGGAATATTCATGTAAATTTAGAACTTCTCAGCTAGTTACTATCAGACTTCATTCAGTAATTAGTTGTGAAGAAGCATTAGGTGCAAAAGTTATTCTCTAATAAAATGACATTATGTCTCCTCGTCTAAATTATAACTGTCCTTGGATGATCTTGAAGTCATTTTCAAGGGAATTAATCCAATTCTATAACCATTACTTGCATACCTACTGTGGACAAGGCTTTACATGAAGTGTTATGGAGATATTCAGTTATAAGAAAGTTTCTCCATATGAAGCATAGAGAATCATAAGGTTAATTATGTAAATGACTATAGTATAGTAAGAGACAGGCATGTTAAGGGCAAAAAGGAGTCAAGGGGTGAGGAACATGTTTATAAAGGGAATGAAGATGTCATTTTTGACAGTGGAAGATAGTGCTCTTGAAGGAACTCTAGATATATATAGGATAAGTAAAGGGTACAGAGGCAGGAATAAAGATACCACCAAATTAAAAAAAAAAGTAGTTTGGTTAGATGAGCTATTGATTACATGTAGTATTTTTTTTAGTATTTCTATGTTAAGAAACAATTGTGAAGACTGGGACTTATAAGGTGAAGGATTAGAGTTTACATTTAAACCAATACATAATGAGGAGGTGCAGAAATTCTATACGAAACATTGATATAAATAACCCAGTAAAACATGATGGTTTGAAGGAGCCCCTAGGCTTCAGCACCTTCCATTGTACACCACTTTAGGGCATCTTATTTAATTTAAAAGCTGTAACCTATAATAGGGTGCTCTTAGGGTAACTGAATTCATTCTCTGATCCTCTTGTGCACATTCATGAAATTGGAGAAAAGACTCTTGCTCCATGAGGATCTATAGGTCATACTAAAATTATAGCCAATTTATATCTGTACTTAGGTACTCCATGATCTGTCCATCAATCTTTTTTATGCACTATTTTCCCACAAAAGACTGTAAAGCTAAGTTACAGTCTTATTGTGTAGGACAATTAATGCCAAGTTATTTTAACAGGTGATTTTCCAAGTGTGTTTGTTATTCCTTCAACGACATTTATTGAGTGCTTACTATAATCCAAGTACTGTTTTAGGCCCAGAGGATATGGTAGGGAGAAGAGTCAAATCCTTAAATTCATAGACAAGCAAATAAATGTATAAAATTAAAGTATAAAATGATAATAAGTAGTCAATTGTAAAGAAGAATAACAAAGGAGAGAGATTAAGGGTCTAGGGAGAACCCAAGTGGGGATTCCTATTTAGATTGTCTGGTCTGAGAAGTCTCTCCAAAGTGATCTGTGGGTAGACACCTGAGGAGTGAGATGGCAGGCTGTGCAAATAACTTAGGGAAGATCACTCAGACAAAAGAAATAGCAGTTGTAGAGGTCCTGAGGTGGGGCGTGCTTGGAATGTTTGACAGTTAAGTAACCAATGATGATTTTTTTAAAAAGACCAATGGGGAAAGAAGGAGGCTAGACTTTGGGTGGGGAACACACAATAGAATGTACAGACCCATTATAAAGTTATACACATGAAATTTAAATAATGTTATTAACCAATGTCACTCCAGTAAATTTAGCTAAAGTAAATAAGTAAACAAACAAGCAAACAATAATGACAGGAGGATTCTGGAATTTCCAGTGCAGAGGTCCCTGAGGACTTTGCTCTCATAATCACCACCTTAAACATTCAGCAGCCTGCACTGAATCTCTTTATCTGGCACCTTCCATGTCTATTTGCCTTCCCTGCCTTTTAAGAAAACACTTTACAAAATCTTTTGGATTAACGAGAAAATGGTTGAGAGAGTACGCAAAAGAATGAGTGGTTAAAATTCTAAAATGCCACAGAAAACAAGTAAAATCTAGACTGAACATGTGTCCACTGGTATAACTGGGCTCTTATTCCTTTGAAACCTGAAACTTTTTTCTTTCTTGGATGTTTTGTTAGCAAGTAATGGGTAGAATAATGACAGCATTAATAATCTTACCTAATAATAGAAAAACATGTAAATTGACTGTACCTCTGCTACACTACCAGCCAATCAGGAGTGATATGCAAATCAACCCAACAAAGATTGTAGTTAATTTGGATACACAGGCGCTGAGTGACTGGGGCATTGTGTCCCATCAGTCTCTCAGGGCCTCAGAGCATCATGGGAAGGCAGGGATGGAGCAGAAAGAGGCAGCTCCAGAGCCTGAGCAGAAAGGGGCTCGGCCAGAGTGGAAAGTTGGTGCCCGCAGCCAGGGAAAGGAAAGCCCATTCTAGTACAAATCTTTATGCATCAGGCTTCTAGTAATAAATAAAAAAGGAAATGTATCGTTGTTTGGCATAGAGAGAGGGAATGGGGAGAAGATAATGAATTGGATTTTAGACAACCAAATGTGGCAGCTATCTCCAAGATTCGTGTTAGAGAGTTAGGAGCCATTGTATTTAGGTTTAATATAGATACACATGTAGAAAAGGCTGCAGCTAGTGCAGACCGGAAGTCTCCTAATTAACCGCCAGTTTCTGCCTCAGCACACAGATCACCTACTGTCATTAGGGTGCTGACTGAAGTAGTACAACCCTCACTTTTTAAGATGAAGAAACTAAAGCTTGCAGAAATACTTACATGATAAATATATCATGTTGCCAAACTTACAAGATGTTTAAGTACTCAAAGCCTTTAAATAATTGTGCTTTATGCAGTTTATAAGATTTTTCAAATATCAAAAAGATATCAAGGTTAATCCTGTTAGCAAGTGAATTCAAGCTGAAATAGAGGACCCGAAGTTTAGAAGAGGTTACAAAATGACTACTAAACATTCACAAGTAAAGAACTGGTTGGTATTATAACTGAAAGGAACTCCCTCCAAAATTAAGTGATACATGTGGTAATAATAATCACTCAATGTTTTACATCAAAAAATACTTTTGCTTTAAAAAATACTTTCACATGAGGAGATCTGACTTGGGGTGGTGAACATACAATATAAAATTGTACATCTGAAACCCAAATAATTTTATTAACAAATGTCTCCCCAATAAAGTCAATAAAAAACATACTTTACAAATAAATAAATAAATGTTTAAATTTATTATTTATTATTTCATTTACTAATCCAGAATTACATAGGAAACAAAAAAAAATAGAAGTCTCTATTTCTACAGTGAAGACAAAGATGAATGAAATTAATATGAAAAGTTTATAGTCATTAGCAATTAAATTAATTAAAGGCTATAAAACCCAAGGTTGCTATTTAAAAGGCTAGGTAAGGCTGTCAGATATCTAGGAATGTTTAGAACTCTCTAGCTTCAGTTAAGGATCAGTTAGCAAAGTAAAAGCTAGCTTTATCAGTGTCTTTTTAAAAAAAAATTTTCAGGATCTGTAAATTTCACTTTGATATTGGTTGCAGAAATTACTCCTCTGTGACTCCTGAGAGAAAATAAGCTTTAAAAATTATACAAACAGTATTATAATAGACACCTAAATGGGCATAAAGTTACTTTTCTAATACCTACATATCTAATTACCTATACAGCTCTTGGAGAAGATATCTTGGCTAAATAAATCTAATCTTTGTATCCTCTTTTAGAAAAGTTAAAATTAGCTAAGTTAAAGGCTGAAATAAAGTCTGATATTCCAGCTACATAAACTAATCATGTTTTGTACTTGAATTTTAGGTAGTAATTTTAAGGAGTTAACCAGATTCTTGAATAATCAATATAATCCTAAATGTATCAGATGATAGAAAACAGAACCACCAATTTATATGAATGCTACAATTAAAATTTAAAAACCTATAATGAACCAAAACATTAATATAAACTGCACACTAGTTTACTTAGGGAGACTTTTATGAGAATTCCTAACCTATCCATTTCCATAACTCTTGTAACCAATTTGAATAAGCTAAATATCTAGGAATGAATTTAACATGAATTAGCCTTTATTGACAGAACAAATATCTAACTTAGATTTAGTATATTTATATTTCCTTTTTACCAATTTTCATAAGACTAAGTTGTATAGGTTGTTTCCTGAGATGATAGGCATTATTACATATCTAAGATTTTCCTAGCTTCTGAAAAAGTGCCAATATTGCCTAACACTTCAAAAGCCCCTAGATTGTAAGTTAGTATGTGACCTAGTTTTAAGAGATAGTTAACGTGGAATCTTCCATGGTGCAAGAAGACTGTGTGACAACGTGTAGGAAATCAATAAATGTTAGATAGAATCAGGTGTATGGGCAGGAGAGAGCAGATGAGCAGGCAGACTCCGTGGGGAGTAGTCCTACCATTCCCGAAGTCCACATGTTCGTTTGCTAACAGTATAGATCACAGGCAGAACAGTAGGGCGTATGTGCATTACTTCCATAATGACAGTTCTCTGTGTGGTCTCAGTGCAAATATGCCCACTGCGAGCTTCCCCTCTTGCGTACTGTGACACAGCTGTGGGCCACCAAGGGTTAGAGGTGTCCTGGAAATACGCACCTCCTCACCTGTGGTGGCAGGGTAGGGCTAAGCACAGGAATTCCCAACCAGATACCCTTGTAATTTATCTTAGTGGGTTGGACGTAGATTTTCTTTCTTTTTTCTTTTCTTTTCTTTTCTTTTCTTTTCTTTTCTTTTCTTTTCTTTTCTTTTCTTTTCTTTTCTTTTCTCTCTCTCTCTCTCTCTCTCTCTCTCTCTCTCTCTCTCTCTCTCTTTCTTTCTTTCTTTCTTTTTTTTGTGAGTAAGGCTGGGAAGGAACAATTTAAGGTGCTGAGATCATATCCATGGTGGAAAAGGACTGATGAGAGAGAAGAGAAGCAGAAAAATACTAGGTGTCAGCTAGAATGGAAGTTCCTAATACTACCGTATATTCTTCCTCAAATATTTGAGTCGTCAGTACTCAATGTATTCCCAATGTTCATTGATAGCCTAAAATATTTTTTTGGTAAAGAATGCATTTTTGTTTTAAACAAAACCCTTATTTCTAAAAAAAAAAAAAGTCTCCTTGTTTAAAAAGTACTGGCTGAACTTTAAATAAAGATGAGAAGCCATTTGGGGACAGAATCAGGAAAATATATCTGGAAGATGAAAGGAAAATAGATACTTGAGGAGGTGAGAGTTGAGGACAATGTGGCAAATCAGGAAACAGCAATAATCTACCTAGAGTCATACAGAGGTCAGAAAATCGTAGTCCAAATCCCATAGGCACAAGTGGTTTAGGAGCAGATTTTGCTTAGGTACATGGTTTCTGATGGGATAATCAATAAGATCTCAATTACTTAAATAACAATAAGCACGAATCTTTCTTTTTTATTTCACGTCACAAAATTGGTTGAACTTTCCCACTATGAGTAATACAAAGTTGAATAAACAATTTGACCTGACCAAGTAGTGAGTGCTGGCAGGATACTTACCACTATGACATTCTGTGAGCCCAGATCATCTACCGTTATTTTTTATTTTATTATTTTAAATCTCAGTTGGGTTAAAAACAGATGTGGCCATCAGGATTATTTATAGGCTGTAAATCTGTCACCCACTAAGGAAAATTGTTTTTTAGCAACGAAAGAATAAAAGACAAATGTGCTCTCACCTAAAACACAAGACATGAAATTATAATCATTATTTCAAACTGAGCACTCGTGTGCCAACTGAAAGAGCAATTTTTGTTTTGCTTTTAACCTTTGTCAGTTGGAGATCATGTGCATAGAAATCTTAAGTATTTTCTTTACTACCTATAAAATCAAGATACAGCCAAGGGAGCAAAAAGAATTCTTAAAGCCCACAGTTTCAAATTAATCAAGGGAAAAATACTCCTTAATATTCTATGCAGTATTGAATAGGCATAGGCTTTGGAGGCACACACGTTAAGGTTTGAATCCTAGTTGTGTCCTTTATCTGCGTGTGAATAAGGTCATACACTAAAACTCTGGGCCCCACTTTCCTTGTCTGAACTATAATATCTGAGATTCTGCCTCCCCTTGTTAGGGTGGTTTGAGTATTAAGAAAATACAGTATATATAAAAGTGCTAGGCATGCAACAAATTGTGGTTCTTATTTCTTTAAACAAAAAAACAAAAACAAAATAAGATTTAATGTTTAAAAAGAAGAGAGTAAGATTTTTCATTTAATTCTGCATGATGATCATATCACCTCTTGTTCATCCCATATAACTTCATTCCATTGCCCATTGCTCTTATCTTGTTATAATGCTACTATTCCTTGTTATGTGAGCCTATTGTGAGTAAAATAAGAAATTTATTTAAAAGTATTCACATTAACAGCTCCCTCAAAGAATGAAACTGGAAACTTGCAATAAGAAAGAATTCTGTATGAATTAGTGGAATTCATAGCAGAAATGCATGGTTTTATAAATACAAGTGATTATGTGTAATTATTTTAATAAATATAGGTAGTTCACATAATATAATGAAAACAAGGGGAAAATCCAATAATGTCTCAGCACAATCTAGAATACATAAAGTTATTTTGTGGAACACATCATTAGGAACCAATTTTTGAGATGAAGATAACTTCCTTCATTCGATAACTTACCCTTCGTCCTTTAGGACCTTGACTCCCAGGTGGTCCTCTTGCCCCAACATGACCCTATATGATGAAAATTTTAAAATAAGTTATATAAATCATAGGAATGTTATAAAAACAGTAGTTATACCCTTTCTTAAAACATGTAATTCCCCTTGGGAATTCTTAAAATAGAATTGATTGGCCTGGCCGGTGTGGCTCAGTGGTTGAGTGTTGACCCATGAACCAGGAGGTCATGGTTCAATTCCCAGCCAGGGCACATGCCTGAGTTGTGGGCTCAATACCCAGTGTGGGGCATGTAGGAAGTAGCCGATCCATGATTCTCTCTCATCACTGATGTTTCTATCTCTCTCCATCTCCCTCTCCCTTCCTCTCTCTGAAGTCAATGAAAAAAACAAAACACACATATACTAGTAAAAATTGATTACTCTCCTTAAAAATATGCTTTAGTTAAAAAAGTACCATATTTTCCTCCCCAATATTATGCTTTTGATGTTCCTACTATTTGGAGTAGTTTCATTTCTGGGCATTTATACTCTGAAAAAAGAATGGGAAGCTTTTAATATTCATAAGGAGGAACATACATGGATCAGTAGTGGAGAAAGACATCAGTCTATCCTGCCTGGTTCCTTAAAGAAGCAATGGCCATCACTGTAAGATTTCTTTCCCTATTATTCTAGACATTTATGACAATCCCATAATACAAAGATAGATTTTTTTCTATTACTATGAAAAAAAAACACACCACAAAATGTTTCAATTAATATGCCACAAAAATAGCCTGTAATGAAGATTAAGTTGCCATTAAGTCAATTACAATAATTATTTTTATGCCTTATAGTCTTTAATAAAGACTTAATTAGAAAACAAATTTTATTTAGCTATATAACATTAGGTAAATAAAAGCAGTAAACTTCTACAAGATCTCAAATTTATTTGTTATCTGATGTTAGTAAAAATATTGGCAACTGTGTCCCTAGATTAGCACTCCTAATTTTATAAGTCAACAAATCTTTCATTATATGTAAAATGGGGATTATCTACAAAAAAAGCATCTTCACAAAATAGCACAAACTATTTCTCATAAGAATAGTTTTGCTTAGGGGATCATAAAAGCTTACCTCTTTTTTTTAAATTCTTACTTAAATCTTTATTGTTCAAGTTATTGCAGTTGTTCTGCTCCCCCCACCCCCCACCATAGCTCCCCTCCACCGAGTTCACACCCCATCCCATGCCCTTAACACCCCCCACCACCACTGTCCTAGTCGATAGGTTTATGATTTTTGTCCAGCCTCTTCCCGCACTCCCATACTCCTTTCCCCCAGATGATTGTCAGTCCACTTCCTTTCTATGCCCCTGATTCTATCATATTCAGCAGATTATTCTGTTCATCAGATTTTTTATTCTCTTTCTTTTTAGATTCACTTGTTGATAAATATGTATTTGTTGATCATAATTTCTATCTTTACCTTTTTCTTCTTCTTCCTCTTCTTAAAGAATACCTTTCAGCATTTCATATAATACGGATTTGGTGGTGATGAACTCCTTTAGCTTTTTCTTATCTGTGAAGCTGTTTATCTGACTGATAGCTTTGCTGGGTATAGTAATCTTGGTTGTAGTTTCTCGCTATTCATCACTTTGAATATTTCTTGCCATTCCTATCTGGCCTGCATAGTTCCTGTTGAGAAATCAGCTGACAATCATATGGTGCTTCCTTGTAGGTAACTAACTGTTTTTCTCTTGCTGCATTTAAGATTCTCTCTTTGTCTTTTGCTCTTGGCAAAAGATTTAATTATGATGTGTCTTGATATGGTCCCCTTTTGTTTGGGGTTCTCTGAACTTACTAGACTTGTAAGTCTATTTATTTCACTACGTGGGGGAAGTTTTATGTCATTATTTCTTCAAATAGGTTTTCAATAGTTTGCTCTCTTCTGGCACCCCCATAATTGGGATGTTAGTACACTTGAAGTTGTCCCAAACGCTCCTTATACTATCTTCATATATTTGGATTCTTTTTTCTTTTTTCTTTTTCTGGTTGGGTGTTTTTTGCTTCTTTGTATTTCAAATCTTTGACTTGATTCTTGGAATCCTTAGTCATGTGGTCGGCAAACTGTGGCTCACAAGCCATATGCAGCTCTTTGGCCCCTTGAGTGTGCCTCTGCCACAAAATACCATGGCCCGGGTGAGTCTATTTTGAAGATGTGGTGTTAGAAGTTTAAGTTTAAAAAATTTGGCACTCAAAAGAAATTTCACTTGTTGTACTGTTGATATTTGGCTCTGTTGACTAATGAGTTTGCTGACCACTGCTCTAGTCTGTTGTTGGATTTAATTTAATTAAATTAAGTGTATGCTTAATTTCTAATTGGTCCTTTTTCTTATCCTCAAGGGTCTCACTAAATTTATTGGCCTTTTCTAGAAAACTCTCAAAAAACCTTATAACCGTGGTTTTATACTCTATATTCAGTAGTATATTCAACTTCTTTCATTTGTGATCTGTTTCTTTGTCTCCACATTTTGGCTGCTTCCCTGGGTTGATAGAATAGCTTTGTGTTCTAGGTGTCCTATAGGGCTCAGTCTTCCCAGTTACCTGAGGTGGACACTCTTGGTGCAACCCTTTGTGGGCTGTGTGCACAGTTTTGTTGTAGTTAAGCCTTGATTGTTGTTGATATCACTGGGAGGAACTGACCTCCAGGCAACTGGCTGGGAGCATCAACTGTGTCTACAATGGGAGAACTTCTGTGCTGAAGACACCCTTATGAGACAAGACTTGCTTCATTGGGGCTTTGGTGCTCACTGAGTCTGCCGCCTGAGTGTGTCCCTTATGGATCTGAGGAATTGTTATCTAGATGGTCCTATTCTGACTACTGGGTACACTGTCTTTCAGATCTCCAAGGAGATGCTAATTTAGCCTCTGCCTGAGGCCACCCAGCAGGAGCTATGGTGAGATCTGTAAATTCCTCTTCTTTGGGTTTTGAAGGTGCCCAGCTGAGGTTCAGCTGTGAAGCAATGCAAGCTGATGTGGGACCTTGGGCCTTCTTTTGGATGTTGTGGGGCTCTCTGACTCAGCTGCAGTTTGTGAGGTAAGTTTAGATTTCAAAGGACCAGGCCATTCTTATGAAAAAGCCTCTGTGCATAGCTTGGATGGGGTGGAGTCTCAGGGTGGAGCAAACAGCAATGGCTTCTATCAGCCCTGCACTAGGAGGCCCCTGGTTCTCAGTGTCCGTTGGTAATAACTGTAAGCACTCCTGAGAGAAAGCTGCCTTTGAGTCCTGCCTGCTGCCAGACAGTCCAGTTTCTCCCCGTATGAGTCTGGGTCCCCAGATTCTCAGCCAGAACTGGATTTCAGAGCAGTCAGGAGCTTGTGTCTCCCTGTGGATTGAAAAAGCCAGCCGTATACTCACTTGCCAGCCCTCTCAGCGTGTGTGCCTCCATACCTCTGACTTTACTTCAGCAGTTCTTCTGAGTCTTAGTGTACTTTTCTCTTTCCTTCTAGTTGTAGAATTTCTACTTAGCTAGCCTTCCTATGCTTCTGGATAATGTCCTGTTTGTCTTGTAGCTGTAGTTTTGAAGTGGTTGTGCTAGGCAGCAAGTTCAGGTGTTTACCTATTCCGCGATCTTGATTTTTCTCTAGGCTTACCTCTTTCATATTTAAGTTCATAAACACTGTTAAATTTTGATAAGCAAACATTATCCCTTAAGAGACAAGATTTCATTTTCTTTCTCTAAACAAAAACAGAGTATTTTGAAAAACTCCAGTTTTGTCTAATAAATGTATATTCTCTATAAATTGTGTTTGGTTGAAAATACTTGCAAATTCCTAAAACACACACACATACACACACACACATACACACACACACACACACATTGGAACTTATGCTTGTGATTTGTATATCCAATTGATCTCACTTCTAATCTTGACTACTGACCCTGTTTTCTTATATATGATTATTCAAAAGAAAGTTTAAGTGTATTTTTAGTTATAGGCAGCAGAATTTAAACTGGTTATACTATTAGAGGTGGGCAGAAGCTTATGTAACAAGTAGAGGTTGAGAAAGTTCAAGACACCAAAACATGCTTTGTATTGATTGGGGAGAGAAGCAGCCTCTATCAATTTTACACATTACTTATTCTGCATAAAAACATAGAATAACCAAAATGATGGGTTTAAATTTAAACAGACATTCTAGAAGGGATATAAAATCTTTTCTGTACTTACAGGTAAGCCAGGTGGACCCACAGGTCCTGGGATCCCAGGAGGACCTGGATATCCCTATAATTTGAATAAAAATATAAAAGACATAAACTCTCCATTGTACCTAAATATTTTCATTAAAGAGAAACCAGTAAATTGTAAGTAGTAGTAAAAAGTGATGATCTGAACTTTCTCTCTTATCCTAGATATAGGAGGCTACAATAAAAATCCCAGAGATAGACAATAGAAATAAAAAAAATCCAATATGAAATACAAATTGACCCTAATGACAGACTGACCAGGAACTATCAGTAGCTATAATGCATAGTGACCACCAGGGGCAGACAATCAATGCAGGAGCTGCCCCCTGATGGTCAGTGTGCTTCCACAGGGGGAGCATAGCTCAGCCAAAAGCTGGCTCATGGCTGGCCAGTTCAGTGGCAGTGGCAGGAGCTTCTCACACCTCTGTGGCAGCGCTAAGGAAGTCCAAATAACAGCCATTAATTGGACATTCCCTGAGGGCTCCCAGGCTGCCAGAGGGAGTGGGCCTAAGCTGGCAGGTGGACATCCCCCAAGGGTGTGCACGCTGGGCTGAGGGATGCCCTCTGAGTGCACAGATTTTCATGCACCGGGCCTCTGATAATTATATAAAATACTGTGTATTCTTTATTATTAGAAACTAGAGGCCTGGTGCACGAAATCTGTGCATGGGGGCCAGGGATGTCCCTCAGCCCAGCCTTTACCCTCTTCAATCTAGGACCCCTCAAGGGGTGTCCGACTGCCCATTTAGGCTGGATTCTGGTAGGATTGGGCCTAAATGGGCCGTTGCACATCATTCTCACAGTTCCAAACTGCTCATCTGCCTGCCTCCCTGATTGCCCCTAACCACTTCTGCCTGCCAGCCTGATCACCCACTAACCACTGCCCTGCCAGCCTAATTGATGTCTAACTGCTCCCCTGCCAGCCTGTTTGCTCCCAACTTTCCTCCTCTGCTGGCCTGGTCAGCCCTAACTGCCCTCCCCTGCAGGCTTGATCACCACAACAGCCCTCCCTTGCAGGCCTGGAACCTCCCAATAGCCTTCCCCTGCTGGCCATCTTGTGATGGCCATCTTGTATCCACATGGGGGCAGGATCTTTGACTACATGGGGGAAGCCCTCTTGTGTGTTGGAGTGATGGTCGAGCTGTGTATTACTCTTTTATTAGATAGGATAGAGGCCTGTTGCATGGATGGGGGCCAGCTGGTTTGCCCTGAAGAGTGTCCCAGATCAGGGTGGGGATTCCCTTGGGGCATGGGATGGCCTAGGCGAGGGGTCTGTGGTGGTTTGCAGACTGCCCACACCTCCCAATGACCCAAGTGGAGGCCCTGAAACCTGGGATTAATTTATGTCTACAATTGAAACTTTGTAGCCTGGAGCGGAGCCAAGCCTTCTGCTCACTCCATGGTGACAGCCATTTATGTTTGGGATGTTTAATTCTGCAATTTTGTAGCCTAGAGTAGAGGTCTAGGTGCTAGGGTTGCAGAGGCTTGGCTTCTTCCATCACCCGGGCAACCCTAGCCTCTGCTCTCTCTAGCTCTGTGGCTGCCACCATTTCTGTTGGGAAATATCCTCTATAACTGAAACTTTGGACTATTGAGTGGAGGCCTAGGCCAGCAAGGGCAGGCGGAAAGCTTGGCTTCCTCCATTGCTGGGGAAACCCAAGCCTCCCTGCTGTCTCAGTGGCTGCAGACATCTTGGTTGGAATTTATTTTCCTAATTTGCTCCTGATTGGCTGATGGGCATGGCTGTGGGTGTGGCTTGATCAGAGGTATGTTCAATTTGAATATTACTCTTTTATTAGATGGGATTCTTTGCCTGGAAAAGAAACTGACTAGCCAGAATCACATATTATAACTTATCGAGAAGAGAATATTCATTTATCTTCTGAAGTTTATGTTATATAGATTATGCAATCACGTAATTTTTAGAGGTCATGTAATTTAATAATTAATGAGTACCAATATGTACAAATATTCTGGCTACCCAACTTTAGGAGGACCACACCATCTATGTTATTGATACTGATTCAGGGAATGTTTTAGGAGGCAATAATTCCTCAATTTGATTAATTGATGGGTATGTTAAATTTCCTAGCTGACAACAACTGGAGATAGTTTTAAAAAACAACAACAACAAACCCTGTACTGCTCTTCTGATAATATAGAAGTCAAAACATTAAAGAATAACTTAGGTAAAATAAAACTGTAGACAGTATTATGTGCCTTTACAATATATTTTCTGAAAGCAAGATTCTTGTATTAATAATAATCATTTGTTCTAGTTTCTGTCACATTTAAAAATATCCGATAAAGCCATCTGATTTGAAAGATTTTTACCTTTCATAGAGCATTCTAAAAGGTAAACTTTTTAAAGGAGATGAAAATTCTAATGGTAATTTATTATACAATAGCATTTTTCACTTACTTAAATTGCATCCAAGATAATTCTACCTCTGGAATGCCTCAACTTTGTTATGTTCTTTGAAAACATATCTTTCAAATCATTGAGCTCTTACCATAGCGCCCTTCTCTCCCTGGGGACCTACTGGACCTGGACTTCCACGCTCTCCCTTTTAATACAAAGAGATAAGAGAAACATTGAGGCAGGTTAATTAGTCATGACTTAACTATATCTAGACAGAAAAATTGTCCATTTGAATCATAACTTACATGCATACATTATTCTAATTTCTAATATATTTTTTAATTTTGCGTTTAAACACAAATTTAAAACTTGGAACATATAGTCAGGGGATAGTTGGTAGGAAGAGATCAACCAAAGAACTTGTATGCATTTATGTATAACCAGTGGACATAGATAATGGGTTTGCCTTAGCAGGGGACTGGAGAGGACTGGAAGAGGTTAATGGGATAAAAGGGGGACCTATGTAATACTTTCAACAATAAAGGTTAAAAAAAGAAACTTATAAGGTGTCCTCCCAAAATGTAAATACACTTTAATAGCTGATAACTCACAACTTTTACTCCTTTTCGGGTTTAACTGATTTGAAATAATGGGTGAAGCCAGACTAAGCTTTGAATAAAGAAAATTTATCCTAAAATGTCAATAGACTTTCTTTTTATGGGAATACATAAGACAAAGTTTATGGTACAAAACTGGCAACAGTCAATGAATTGAGGACACACAAATGCCAAATGAAATGATTCGTGATGTTTGTGATTTCATTGCTTCACATTATCAGCAGTGCCTGGAGTAGAATGGTCATTTGTTTGAAGACAGGCATTGACCAAAAAACCTTATTGCTTTCTGTAGATTTTTTAAAAAATTGAAAGTGAGCTGTATGTTAATAAACACTGACTTTATAATCATTCAAAGTGCATATACATTTTGGGGATACTCGGTATATGCTAGTAGCTATATTTCAAAATATTTAAAAGGTTCAGTATAGGTAATGTGTTTGAAATTATGAGTGTCACTACTGAACAAAATAATGAAATAAATTACCTTTTCACCACTGCTTCCAATTATCCCAACTTCTCCAGGTAAACCAACAGGTCCCTTTAGGAAAAAAATATACATATACTGCAAATGCTCATATAGCATCTTGTTTTAAATAACCTTAAATCATTATTTCCTATTCTAACCAATCCTAAATTTTATCTTAGAGTAAAATTCTCTCTAGTATAGGTTTCCAGCTTTTGACATCAGAATTAATTAATCTATTGAGTCAATAAACAGATCTATATGAATGTCTAATGTGCGACAGGCCCTGTGCTAAAGGGCACTGAGTTTCAAATTCAAACATATTCTCTCTTTTTGTGGGATTTATAATCCAGTAAATTTTATAAAAAATTGTGGAGGGCCCCCTGGGAAGGACCATGGGTGTTTCTTTAATTATTGTCAGCTGGATTCCAGGCAATAGGCAGAGCCTCGCCCTAGGAACACTGTTCACCAAAAAGACTGACACATTATCAGCTTGACCTTCACATTTGCCCAGTGTCAGGGAGTGGGACTTTTGATATGTAAATCAAGTCAAGCACCAGGAATGCTTGGCCCTACTTAAGAATGTAAATAATCTCCTTTGATCCTAACCTTTGGTGTAACTTCTTGGTATTTTGGGGGTATAAAATAAACTTGCCGAGTGGGCTCTGGGTCCCTGTCTCTCCATTAGAGAAGACAGCATCCCATCCAGCTTGCACCTTTTTCTATTCTCTTTTTATTTTTTAATCCCCAGCCACCTCCATTCAGAACTGGTTTCACTTCTCTTTCACGCTCAACACGGAAAAGGGAGATCCCCACCATATTTGGCCCCACACATCAAAAAAGTGATGTATTCAGTTTTTCTTTTATACTTGACATACAATATTATATTAGTTCCAGGTGTACAATGTAATTATTAAATACTGGAGGCCTGGTGCACGAAATTCTTGCATGGGGGCTGGGGATGTCCCTCAGCCCAGCCTGCACTCTCTCCAATCTGGGACCCCTCCAGGGATGTCCGACTGCCCGTTTAGGCCCGATCCTATTGGGATCGGGCCTAAAGGGGCAGTCGGACATCCTTCTCACAATCCAGGACTGCTGGCTCCAAACTGCTTGCCTGCCTGCCTCCCTGATTGCCCCTAACCACTTCTGCCTGCCAGCCTGATCACCCGCTAACCACTACCCTGCCAGCCTAATTGATGTCTAACTGCTCCCCTGCCAGCCTGTTTGCCTCCAACTTCCCTCCTCTGCCGGTCTGGTCACCCCTAACTGCCCTCCCCTGCTGACCTAATCGCCCCCAACTGCCCTCCCTTACAGGCCTGGAACCTCCCAATAACCCTCCCCTGCTGGCCATCTTCTGGTGGCCATGTTTTGTCCACATAGGGGCAGGATCTTTGACCACATGGGGGCAGCCCTCTTGTGTGTTGGAGTGATGGTCAATTTTCAAATTACTCTTTTATTAGATAGGATAGAGGCTTGGTGCATGGGTGGTGGCCAGCTGGTTTGCCCTGAAGAGTGTCCCAAATCAGGGAGGGGGTTCCCTTGGGGTGAGGGGCCTGTGGAGGTTTGCAGGCTGGCCATAACCCCCAGCAACTGAAGTGGAGGCCCTGGGGTCTGGGATTAATCTATGTCTACAATTGAAACGTTGTAGCCTGGAGTGGAGCCAAGCCTTCTGCTCCCTCCATGGCGGCAGCCATTTCTGTTTGAAACTTTGTAGCCTAGAGTGGAGGCCTGCAATGGCAGGCTGAAAGCTTGGCTTCCTCCATTACCAAGGAAACCCAATCCTCTGTTCTCTCCAGCTCAGTGGCTGCCGCCATTTCTGTCTCTTTTATAACTGAAACTTTGTAACATTGAGTGGAGGGCTAGGCAGGCAGGGGCAGGTGGAAAGCTTGGCTTCCTCTGTTGCCAGGGAAACCCAAGCCTTCCTTCTGTTCTCAGTGGTGGCAGCCATCTTGGTTGAGGTTTATTTACATAATCTGCTCCTGATTAGCTGGTGGGCATGGCTGTGGGCATGGCTTGTGGGTGTGGCGAAGGTATTGTCAAATTTGTATATTACTCTTTTATTTGATAGGATATGTATACATTGTAAAATTATCTCAGCAAAAAGTCTAGTTACTATCCATCACCATACAAAGTTACAAAGTATTTTTCTTGTGATGAGAACATTTAGTCAGCTACTTTTAATTATGCAATACAATATTACTGACTATAGTCACCAAGTCATATAGAACACCCCCATGGCATTTATTTTATGATGGGAAGTTTGTACCTCTTGACCCTCTTCACCCATGGAACTCAGACAACTAGAGAGACAATTCTTCACAGGCTACCACCCCAGGACACTGCACAAACAGCAGGCTGAAATACACACAGACTCCCTGGGACAAGGCCTATTTACTTGTCCTGGATGGAGCTTTGGCATCAGGGGCAGGTTTCAAGTTTACCCCACATCCAGAGGCTATAGAGCTGGTCACAGGAAACATAGCCCAGGGGTACCAACTTTATAGTCTTGCTTGGCCTTGCTATAGTTGACTGATACCTCCCAGAAAGGAGCTTCTACATTTAAGTGGAAGCCCAATTTTTGCAATAGTTGCCTAGGGGATACCTCCAGATCACCAGGTCTGGAGGCCAGCAGGATTTATCACTGTGGTTTCATAGGACCACATATTTTTGAAAACTTTGAAGGCTGCAGCCTGGGAGTGGCTTTCAATCAATTTGAAACTATGTGCTCCCTTTGGAACATGAGCAGGTCTTGGTACACTCTCAGCAACTGGGACTGATAAAGAGTAAATCAGGTTGCTGAGGTCGATAATCAGGAGGGTTTGGCAGACAACTGAGAGTTAAGGCAAGGTTGAACCATAAGTGTGTCTCCTACACACAGCTACTCCTTCAAGACTGGAGTGGTAGCTCTTTAGCCTAATACATAAAAACAACAGAGAGAGTCAAGCAAAATGTAGAAACACAGGAAAATGTTCAAATGATGGAAAAAGGAGACATATGTAATACTTTTAACAATAAAGATTTAATTAAAAAAAGGAATAAGAAGATAAAACTTTAGAATGGAAATAAGTAATTTACCTAATAAAGAATTTAAAGTAGTGGTCATAAACTAGGGAGAAGAATGGATAAACACAGTGAGCACTTCAACAAAGATATAAAATGAAGAAAGTACCAAGCAGACCTCACATAGCTGGCATAAAAAGCACAGAACCATTTCTGGTTTAGGTCACAAATCAACTTGTCCAAATAATGCAAAATAATATGAAGAAAGTTATATTAAACACATATTTATATGCCCATCTTATTAGTATAATATGGACGCAAAGAAGAATAAATATACAAAATAACTCATAATATAATAAGTTACATAAGGTAAATTCATATTTTCTGTAAGTTAAGAAAAGAAAAAAGTAAAATGCTATATAATGCAAAGGCAGGGGATATTATATCTTGTTGAGAACATAAGGGAAGGGTTTATAGAGAAGGAAGTATTTGAGGTATGGCTTACTGTTGACAAGATGAAATGTTGGAAGTAGAGTCAAAATAGAATGATTTGAACAGAAGGTGGGAGGTAGCAAGTGGTAAAACACTTAGCAAATATTTAAAAAATGCAGATTGTTTGAGATACACACTATGTACAAGAAAGACACTGATATAAACATATTGGTGATATACTATTAAGGGTTTTGAATGTCAAGAGAGAAATTTGTGTTTGTGGGATTTACAGAAGAATTTGTCTTTGTTGAAAAACTATTGTTGGTTTGAGTAAAGGAGGAATGACAAGACTGTATTCACTGCGTAGAGATAAGAAAAACAGAAAATGGGTATGTAGTCAGAAGCAGTCCAGGTTAAGTTAATGACTCTTACGACAATGGTATTACAGTGAAAACAACACCTCAAGGGAGAGGCCAGTGTTAAATAAAAGATGAAGAATTAGCCATAAGATAGTTGTGATTCTTAAGAGTCTATCTTGAACTATTCATAAGTCCATAGAAAAATTGTAATGATGCGATATTCCTATATAATAAAAGCCTAATACGCAAATTGATGGTAACTCTGACACACAAGATGGCCTTCCCCATGTGGTCAAAGAGGGCTGCTTCCATGTGGACACAAGATGGCTGCCACAAGATGGCCAGCAGGGGAAGGCCATTGGGAAGGACCAGGCCTGCAAGGAAGGGCAGTTGTGGGCGACCAGGCCAGCAAGGGAGGGTAGTTGGGAGAGACCAGGCCTTCAGGGGAGGGCAATTGGGGGAGACCAGGCCTGCAGGAGAGGACAGTTGAGTTGGACCCAAACTTGCAGATTAGGACAGTTGGAGGGGGCAGGCCTACAGGGGAGGGCAGTTGGGGGGACCAGACCTGCAGGCAAGGGCAGTTGGGGGTGACCAGGTGGCAGGGGAGGGCAGGTAGGGGCAATTGGGTCAGCAGGGAAGGCAGTTGGGAGTGACCAGTCGGGCAAGGGAGGGCAGTTAGGGATGACCAGGCCAGCAGGGGAGGGGAGTTAGGGGCAATTGGGCTGGCAGGGGAGCAGTTAGGTGTCAATCAGGCTGCCAGGGGAGTGGTTAGGGGGTTGTCAGGCTGGCAGGCAGAAGCAATTAGGGGCAATCAGGTAGGCAGGCAGGTGAGCAGTTGGGAGCCAGCTATCCTGGATTGGAGAGGGTGCAGGCTGGGCTGAGGGACGGACACACACACACACACACACACACACACACACACACCTGTGCACGAATTTCGTACACCAGGCCTCTAGTGCAGCAATAATAGACAAGGAAAGGGAGAGAATCTTAATGAAGATCCTTTGGAGGCAAGAAATAAAGAAGAAAAGAAAATATAAGAGCCAGAAGGAGAATGAGAAATTTGCAAAGAAAGTTAAGGGAGAAAAATGTTTCAGGGAGAGAGAAATCAGTGTATTATGGGCAGGGTTGAGAAAGATTAGCATTGAGACACAGTCATAGAATTTGGCAAATAGAACGTTGGTGGTGACCACTAACAACAATTTCAGTAGTTTCTGTGTGTTTTGATATAAGTTTGCTAAAGAGTTAAGAGTATGGGTGAGAAGAAAGTGAGAAATACTGCACATATTATTCTTTAAGAAGTTTTGCAGCAAAAAGAAGGAGGAACAACAACTGCTTGAGGATGTAGTTTGCAAAATGTTCCTATTCAAATTTAATTTTTGTTCTGTCTGCCAGATTTAAAAAATCATCTCTGATACAAAAATATTCTCCTGAATTGAAGGAAATTATATTAAAAACCTACCTTTTTATGCTGTTTTAAGGAATGAATTTTTTAAAAGGTTAATATTATGGTCTAATCTATTGCAATTGGTTGAAAACCAACACAGTTATATCAGAGAAAAGATATTGCCAGGTTTTATCTTCTCAAAGGCTATATTTTTGCCAATTCTTTATATCTAGATAGTTTTCTTGTTCAGGGAATGCTTTGTAAGTTGTAGAACTCATAGCTGGGAGATGTGCTGGGCAAAGTTGTGCTATAACCTGCTCTCTTTCTTATTAGCAGAAACACTATTCAAAAGGATAGAAGCACTATTTATTAGTACAAGTGCCATTACTTGTACTAAATTTTATCCTTGAAACTTTAAGTGCTACATATGCAAGTGGGAGTCAAGGACAAAATATTACATGTTCAATTTTAAAGTGCTCAAATGCAAATTAGTGTATGTTGGAATAACCATTATTTATTCATATTTTTAAACCTATAGACTTTCTAAATAAAAATATGGATGCTACTTTTATTGTTGCTTCCTATTCACTTTTCTTTATTTAAAAGAAAAAGTTGAAATCTTCGATATTATTGTATTATCTATTGCTATAGACAAGAATCACTAAAAGTTAGTGGCTTAAAACAGTAACTATTATCTCATAGTTTAGGTGAGTCAGGATTTTGAGAACAGCTTTGATGAGTAATACTGACTAAGATATTTGGTCAGGGTTACAGTGATCTGAAAGCTTGAATGAGGCTAGAGAATACATTTCCAAGAAAGGTCTCAGTGTCTCACTGGCTGTTGGCAAGAGGTCTCAAATCCTCATCATGTAGGCCTCCATAGAACAGTTGGCTTTTAAAGAATTTGTTAGCCAAAGCAGAAATTCAAAAGACCAAAAGGACTTAAGTATAGAGAGTAATTATTAGAATTGAGAATTAAAAAAAAATTCTCTGACATTTTCTAAAAGTTAGAGTCAGTAAAACTCTAAGCTATTATAGTTCTATTTTTAAAGGTAACCACATCCTACTTATTCATGAAAGACTGATAAAAATTAGAATAGTCCTAGTTAAAACTAAAATGTTTTAAAATATTTAGCCCTAACCAGTTTGGCTTGGTGAATAGAGTGTCGGTCTGTGGACTGAAGGATCCCAAGTTCCATTCTGGTCAAGGGCATGTGCTTTGGTTGTGGGCACATACCCAGGAGGGGTGTGTCCAGGAGGCAGCTGATTGATGTTTCTCTCTCATTGATGTTTCAAACTCTCTATCCCTCTCCTTTCTTCTCTGTAAAAAAAAAAAATCAATAAAATATATTTTAAAAATGTTTTAAATATCTATATATACAAAATCCTAATATGCAAATAGGCCAAATGGCAGAACAACCGAATAACCAGTCACTATGATGTACACTGACCACCAAGGGATATGTGCAGAACATGACTGGTGTCACTGCGGCAGGATGCTGGAGGAGGTGAGCAGGGGTGCCAGACCAAGGTGGGGCACTGGTCGCTGTCATCAGGGCATGCGTCTAGAGGTTACTGAAAATTCTCTGCTCTCACATGCCACAATCCTGCCCAGTACTTGCACCTGCTGCCAGTACCAGTCCTGCTTGCACCCACTGCTGGGTGTCCAACGCCAGCCTTGATTGCTCGGCATTGTCAGTGGGTGTGAGCAGTGGCTGATGGCCCTGATTGCCCCTCAGAGCTTCTCCACCTCCCCCTGCTCCTGAGGAATGATCAGAGCAGCAGCCACTGCTCGCACCCCCTGACAGCGTCAGCCCTGCTTACACCCGTTGCTGGTGCCAGCCCCAATCGCACCACACCATCAGCGTGAGCTAGGCTGGTGCCATTAGTGTGTGGGAGTGGTGGCAGCAGGAGAGGGGCTGCTGGCAGACAGGGGACCGGGAGAGGCCAGGTGCAGGTGTGGAGGATGGACCGAGACCCGTCCCTGTGCCTACCACAGCCTCATGGCCCACAGTTCCTTTCAAGGTGCATGAATTCATGCATTGGGTCCCTAGTTTTATATAAAGTTCTGAGACTAGAGAATTCTCTTAAATCGTTTTCTCTTAAAGGTGGTTTAGAACTTTTCTATACCATATCAAATTTTATTTTCAATACAGAAATAACTACATTTATAGGATAAAGAATCTCAGATCCCAAAATTCTTCAATTTCACTTGAAAATACAATATGGAAGGCTAATTCTCTAGGATTTAGATCTGTTTTCTCTTAGAAACATTAACTTCAAAGTTTGTATTAGTGTTATTGTGTTTATTCTATTTAAAAAGAAAATAATTTTAGAAGTTACCTTACCAAAAAAAAAAAAGGTAGTATTAGTTTTAAATATATGAAATTGCTAATATTTGGCCATTTTTCACCTTAAAAAGTATAATTTTTTATGGTTCAATTAAGTACAAACTTTTAAGAGATTCTTTGGAGGCAAGAAATAGAAAAGAAAATAGAAGAGTCAGAAGGAGAATAAGGAATGTGCAAAGAAAGTTAAGGGAGAAAAATATCAAGGAGAGAGAAATCAGTGTTTTATGGGCAGGCTTGAGAAGGATCAGCATTGAGACACAGTCATAGAATTTGGCAAATTGGTGACCACTAATAACAATTTTAGTAGCCTATGTGTTTGCATATAAGTTTGTCACTATACCTGGATTGTGGAGTTTCTGACTCCAGAAATGTAAGAAATAAATGTTTGTTATTGAGGCCACCCAGTCTGTGGCATTTAATTACAGCAGCCTGAGCTGATGAAGGCACTAACATA
Organism: Antrozous pallidus; assembly: GCA_027563665.1. Lineage (NCBI taxonomy): Eukaryota > Metazoa > Chordata > Mammalia > Chiroptera > Vespertilionidae > Antrozous > Antrozous pallidus. The sequence goes on along the minus strand of CM050508.1, from coordinate 146,184,941 downwards.
TAGGTACAAAATGAAAACAGATGCAGGCTGGCTATAATTTCACTCAGGGGTGCCTAGAAAGACAGTGGCAAAGAAACATTTTTCTAATAGGCAGAGTTCCTGGCAGTGCTTCAGATCATTCACTCTGTGGCAAGTAGAAGTAGCTTGAAATTAGAGTATGTACAGGTTAATGGGTATTTGTAAGTGACTCCACTGGTTGGTTAGTCCCATGAAAGGAAGAATGTTGTAAGACTTGGGACAAGGTTTGAGAAAGATATGTGGATGGGCATATTAGGCAAAAAGTGCAAAGACTTTTCTATCAAATACACCTACCAGAAATGATCAATAATGGATGAGTATTTGAAAAGAAATGGAATGACATAGGAAGTTGACATCAGCAAATTTTGGTCATCAATCACCTCAGTGCTAGAGGATTGCCATATGAATAGAAGGACATGCCTGGAGAGATGGAAGTTCATGGGCCCGGACATCCTGGGTTCCTGCTTATCAAGGCCAAATTAATCACCGCTGCCACTGAATATCCAAACTGCCAACAGCAGAGAACAACATGGAGCTACGATACACTGCTTCTTCAGAAGGCCAACCAGCTACTGCGAGCAAGTTCACTCTGAGACAAAGATTTATTCTAATAGGCATCACATATGCTGTGGGAATGGGATATTTCTCACACTCAGGCTTCAATTAGCAGCAGGATATGAGGGCTTACAAAGTGTCTAATCTACCGTACAGGATCTCCAAAAACGTGTCAAACCATAAACCCCATTTTATAGCAATTAAAGTGTGGAAGAGGTCTTATGTCCATGGGATCCAATAGATCACATGACAACAGGAGGCTTTTAACTCAACAGAGCACTGGAAAGGTGGAGCTAAACTGCCAATGAGGAGGTTATACTTAATGAGGACAGAGCACTATTTCATAGAATGAAAAAGTACATTGAATTAAAGGTATTTATATGGTATTGTATCTTCAATAGGAAATATTCATTGGTTTTGGAATCAAGAGGTAGAAGCAGAATTAGTCCTACCTATTGTAACTCCTAATGTCTTGATGGGAGACCCTGTACTTTCCATTCCCACAAAATGTGAGCTCTTCAGGATGTAGGTCCTGTCCTCCAAAGAGGGCACATTTCACCTGAAGACACAGTAAGAGTTCTATGGCTGTCTCCTGAGCACTTCAAGTCCCCTGTATCCAGGCACCAGAGCAAAAAGGAAAAAAAAAAAAGTCCCATCTTGGCACAGTTAATTTAATCTGATCATTGGAAAGGAGAAGATTGATATCATTTGTGTTCCTAAAATCAACTACAGAATTAGGTGCTATAATTTATACCATTAACTTCTACATTTTCCTCTGAAAGAAAATCCACCAGAACCTTAAAGGAACAGCATCCTGAAAGGTTATAGAGAAGTGGGTCTAAATGACACAAGGAGTAAAGTGTGGTGAACACCAAAATGGGCCACCCAGAGACTCCTTCAAAAGAGAATGTCTTGCCCAAGCTGTCATCAGCTTCAAAGTTTGCCTCAGTTTTGGAGGGCCTTCCTGATCAAAGGCATACTCTTCTCAGGGTGGCCCATATACAATGACTACTTGAATTAGAGTATAAAAGCCCAGCCACTCAGTCCAGCACCCTGGATTATAACAGATTAAGTGCTTCGTATAGGGATTGTTGAGATTTAGCTGGCCTGTATCAGTTTGACTTCTCCCAATCTTACTTCCTCATCCTCTTTTCCAAAGTGTTGCTTCCTATAATACCCTGTAGCAAAAATGCCATCCCAGCAGTCTACTGCTTCTGCAATACCCCTGCTGTGCTTATAGTTCATTCCTAACTGTGTTGCTCTAACCACTGAGAGCCCTGGGATTACTGCAAAGTGTCAGTGAGATGTTGCAAGTATTCTAATTACACAAAAGCATAATTACTACTTGCGGGTCTGTGAAAACTATCTTCATTGTTGGAAAGATTGGAAATCACTAAGGTAGACTATGTCTGAACTAGTAACCAAGGGCAGGTTCCATTTTTAACCAAAGCCTGAGGTTGTGGAAAAACATGGGGAATTCCTACTTGTATTCACTCTTCTCTTATGTTTGATGAACACAAGATATAGCTGTCATAGTAGTGTGGTTACTAAGGTACACACCCTAAACCGACTTTCAATACCTGGGTAATGAGTGTTAGCATTGTTAGGATAAACAGAATGTTTTAACCTGTTTTCTAAAAGGGAAGAATTTGTTCCTTGCATATATGTGGTTTCTGGGGATTGGCTCCCAGGTCCCCAGTACAAGAAAATAGCATTTGGGATGCATCCCAAATCCAACCCGAGGGAGACTCTGAAATAGCATCTGGAGTGAGATAGTCATCTCTTTCCCTTTGTACTGAGTTATAAATCTTTTCATGGTAATTTGGGGATGGAAGTTATTGGAACTCACCAAAGACTGAACACCTTGTCAGAAAAAATTATAGCTTATTATAATTTATTTTCAGAATATTTGACTTACTTTACAAAATATTATTTAAGCCCACTTCTCTGGTTAAGTGAGGTGAGCATACATTATATGTAGAAAATTTTACTATACCAATATCTAATGCCTAAGAAATTAAAATGAACCAACTGAGGAAACAATGAAACACAGAGATTATGCTAGGTCACAATTTACTGAAAATAGGTTATGGGTAGCTCTGTTAGTTATTTTTTTCTGGAATGAAGCAGGAGCATAAATAAATAAAAATGATAATTCCTTATCTATCTGTACTATCTACTGAGTCTTTGAAAATACAACTATGCCAAATTAGCCCTATTAATTTAGAATTTCTGAAAATTAAAGATAAACTATCCGTAAACAATTGTAACTAACAAAAGACAATGACATAATAAGCTTGTATCATTAACATTTTTTAAAAAGTATAGAAGTACCATAAAATAAATTCATGTACAAACATTATTTGAGAATATAATACATGTAAACAAACATTATTTGAGAATATAATACATGCTAGATATTAATAAAGAACATGGAATATTTTATACAATCAGTCAAATTGAGAATATAGGCAAGCACTTTATTATTTAAGAGCTTCTGGATTGGACAACAGTTTATTTGGGCACCACAGTTCCTCTACTTCAGACACTTGACAGTTGGATAGGTCCCTACAACTGGATGGTCTGCTCACAACTGAATGTCTCTAACATTTCCCTAACAACTATTTGACTCTTATTCCCTTGGACCATACATATAGTCATAAAATAAGAGTTCAGAATAAAGTTTTGCCTCAAGAGGGTCTGGCAGTTATTAAAAGAATATCCCAGGAATGTCTATTCAACAGATGCTTTTACTCATGCTTATATTATGAGAGGTTTGAGACTAGAAAGGCAAATGGTGCTCTTCTCCCTGCACTAAATTGCCTGGCAATGTTGTCCACATACTCTGTTCTTTTAAAAGAATCTCTTGGCAATAAATCAAAGGTGATGAAGTGAATATTGGTACAGGGCTATCACCTAATTTGGTTGAACTTCTTAGGTTATTATTATTTTTTTAAAGTAAGTTGGATGAGAAATAAGAGGAATTTTCCTATTATAGAAAAAGTGTTGCAAAACATTTGAATTTCAAGCTCTTCCTAATCACTGGCAGGATCATTAACAGATGAGAATATATGCTTATAATCATAACACACAGTTTTCTCAAATGAAACATTAAATGAGTTCTGTATTTCTTTTAGGCAGAACTCAGAGTTCTGAGTATTTTGTGGACTCCACCTAAAGACAAAATTAGAATCAGAAAACCTACTGTCTGATGTTTCCCATCAACCCTGGTTTCCACAATAATCTCTATACCTAAAAATGAGGAAAATAATAGCATGGTATTGATGGAATACTAGTCTAGAGACATGAGCTCCAGTTTGGATTTTCATTTCTGAAGCATGTCATAAAACTAGTTTTGGCCCCATCTTCCCAATTCTAAAAAGCAAGGAGAATGGATAAGACAATCCCTCTTAGACTTTCCAGTTCTAAAATCTGTCCCCGCCAGGGGACAGATGCTCAACACAGGAGCTGCTGAGCTGCTCCTGGAACCAGAGAGAAGGGAGCCTGATTCTTCGCAGGGCCCCGTGATTTCACCTTTATCCATGGGTTATATTGTTGCTGGGGTACTGTTGGCCTGAATCTGGTTTACTGCACACTTGTGTTTGCATTCCACACCCTGTAATACAGCAGCTTTGTAGAATGCCGTCTCACACTCAGGGACCCCTCTGTGTGGAGAGTGTCCTTGGGGAACAAAGCTTGGTCACAAGTTGGCCTGTCTGCTCTAAAGATTAGTCATGGTTTCTGCACACCCCCCCTCCCCCCCCAATGGTTACCTTCAATTGCAGTTTAGCAAACAATACTGCCCTCCAGCACATAACATTGTAAATAGCCAAACTGTCTGTGGGAAAAGATTTAGGTGGTGTCTTGGGTAAAGATACAGCCTAAGGAAGTTAGTTAAGATAAGGGGTTTAGTGGGGAAACATGTTAACAATGGAATGTAGCTTTGTTGTTTAGGGAACAAGGAATTGTGTAATATGTAACCAGAACTGTTTAAAAGAGTGGAGTGAATAAACTCCGGGCTGCAATCCTAAAGAGGGCTTTGCAGACCTCCTGATATCATATCTTTTGTTTCTTCTTTATTTCTATCCATCTTTCTATCTCTATATTTCTGTAAGCTTCACCCCCCTTTCAGGTACTGTTCGACAGATGCTGGCGGGCTCCAGCACTCGGGGATGTCGGAGAGCCAGTTTCGGCCTGATCCCCACAGGCCAACCCCAGGGACCCCTCCTGCCAGAAAGACCCCACTCACTCCGCAGGTGTCCTTCGAGCCCCGGCCTCGCCCCAGGTGAAGCTGGCCAGGGAGAGACCACAGGAGGTTGGTTCCAGGGTGTGTCTGGCCCATCTTATCCAGTCCCGCCCAGCAGGCCACCTTCCAATTTAATTTCCTTTCAATATGCACGAAGCCACGCACTGGGGCACTAGTTTAATCATAAGAAAAAGGAAAAGCACTCTGGTATTTAAAGGTATTTGAAATCTTTTAGGACTTCTGGTCAAGATGGCAGTGTAGGTAAATATGATACTCATATCTCCCCAGAACCACATCAAAATTACAACAAAACTTTAAGAGATCTGTTATTCACGACTGCCTGAAATCTAGCTAAAAAGAGGTCCTATTGCCATATCAAGACTGGTAGGAGGGGCAGAGACATGGAACAGGCTAGTTCCACACCCACATGTGGGCTGGTTATGAAAAAATAAGGAAGGAAAAAAGAAGATTAGAGAGGAAGAAAAATGTTTTCAAGAGACTGTCTTTATTCTCTCCTTAGACAACAACAAATGCTCTGAACTTCCCTGCCAACTGGTTGGATGATGGTTCTTTGCAAGAGCACTTAATTGAGACATATGACATTTTTTAGGGCTCAAGTGTAGGTGAGCATCTTTAAAATGTGCTGCAGAGAAACCCAGAAAGCTCTCCTAAAAGGTGATTATTATTTGCAGGTAACACCACACTGGGTCACATTTTTCTTTTCATTATGATCTCTTGTATCACTTATTCCTGCTAGCTCTGAATTTCTATCCTATATAGCTTTGGCATCACTAAGTGATTGGCCTGTTTTTGGCTTTATTTTGTCCCTTCCAGACTGTGTATGCTGTTGCCCACTAAGTCTCTAGGATTAACTTTTAGAGACCTTTGGTTTAGGTTTTTGCTCCCCTGTACAAGACTGGTAGGAGGGGCAGAGACATATGCAAGGTAAGTTAGTAATACCTTACAGATAGAAAACTCCCTCTGGGTAGAGAAAAGGGTCTTGAAATATGCTGTTGCTGAAAATACTGAAGCTTAATCATGCTCTCACTGCCTGTTTGAGAAGGTGGAGCAATTTTACAGAAATTCCATGTGAATTCTTGGGTTTTTCATACTGCTAATTCTCTCTAAGGGGGTTGGCAAAGTGACCATGTGTATATCATGCTGGCATTTCATCTTCTCCATTACTTAACTCAAAGCATGGGGAACTGTGGCTGGCCTGTATAAGTATACCTAGATTCTCTTTATACAGCAGCTTGAAGCCCTCGTGCCATAGCATCAGCAGATCTTTGGAGTCCTTAATAATTTGAAAATGCCAATTAGGTTATATGTCAACATTGCCAAGGACAATTTATAAATTCATAATATAAATATCCTGACTCCTTATGTAGGAAGTGAAGAATAATGGAAGAGTCTATCAAACTATGTTGAATTCTAGAAGGTATTTAGTTATCCAATAAGAAGCCAAGACTGCAACTCAGCTATTTCTCAGGTACTAGGGGTACCAAGTATAGCCAAATAGGTTTATTCCTTATTATTATTCAAGAAGCAAGCCCACGGGGAATTATAAAGCAAAAACTTTGAATATGGTTTTATATGACCCTTCTCTTGTATTGAAGTTTTGAAATACATAGAGAACTTTAATAAGTTCCTCCTTTAATGAGTGGACCCTCAAAACCATCACTAATTGATCTAACCACTGTCACAGATTCCACATAGGTTGGTCTAATTATGAGGCAACCAGATATATATTCAACTGGATCTTGAAGAGACTGAGGGCAGAGAGCACTTCGAATTTATGGTGGTTCTGAAGTTTAAGAGTGAGATTTCTGAGGGCAGTTTAAATGACTCTCTACATAGTTAAGTCTCTGAAATAATCCCCAGTGGGATATTAATAGAGTTTATCGTGACTTGTTTGGTAAGTCATTGGTTACTTGGAAGATACTATATGTTCCTCAAATATTGCCTCTTAAGAACATTGCATCTGCACATCTGTGTAGAAGAGTTCATAGCAGTCTAGAGATTGATGTCCTTATAATGGCTCTTTGCTGATTTCTGAGAACTTGGACTTTGGGAGGGCTCCTACCATTTCTGGAACTTATCAGAATGCTTTTTAGCTGAGTTTCTAATCTGTGCAAACAATATGCTTTACATCTGCTTTTAGTTCTGGAATTTTTGTATGCACTAGGTAGAGGCCACCTATATGACCAGCTCCCAGTGAAAACCCCTGGGCACTGAGTCTCTGATGATCTCATGAATGTTTCTGATAGGAAACGTTTCACACTTCAAGTCTCAACTCATGGCTGTGTGATTCTGCTACAAGAAGAATGGAAAACTGTGCTGGTTTCTTCCGGACTTCATGCCATTTGCCTTTTTTCCTTTGCTGAATTTGCTCTGTAATCTTAGTCTGAATATGACCATATGCTGATTCCTGTGAGTCCTTCTAAGGAGTCATCAAAGCAGGGAGTAAACTTGGAGATCTTCTGGCACAGTATTTTAGAGAACCTGAGTGAATACTCTCTCCAGGAGAAACTTGAAAACAAAGAAATACAACTGCCTTCTTATCCTTCAACAGATGATTCAACAATTATGAGTCCCCATTTCCTTGTATTTAAGAAAAACCTTGGGAGATCAGACCAATTCCATCACATTCTTGTCCTTACTACTACACAACATTGAACTGTTTAGATTTGCCTGCCATAACTAGACAAGTACACAGTAGTCTCACAAATATGTGGTACTGAACTGATTCTAATTGCCATCTGGATGTCAGGTATTTTGACCCCAAACTTGTTTACTGAATTTCTATTATATGTCAGCATGTGCTAGATAATAAAGAAACCAAAATGAAAAACTCCCTGTTCACAGTAAGGCAGAAGAAATGCTGGTTAGTATCTATGGCACCAAGAAGGGAATTCTAAATAAGCAAGATCCTCTTATTCAGAATGCATACAATCTCTCACTTTCATCTAAGATATATTAGACAGAAACAATGAAAATAAAATAAGTTATTATCGAACAGGTTTTCATGATGGGCATGTCATGTCAGCATGTCTATTGACCTCAATTAGAAAAAAAAAGAACTAATACTTTAGCAATAAAGAACCTCTTGTAATTTTGCCATGGGGAATAAAATTATTGCCTTACTTAAAAAAAAAAATCAATGTGAGAGAACCAAGATGGCGGCATAGGTAAAACACCTATCTTGCCGTCATACACAACAATTTTAAAACTATAACTTAACGAAAGAACAAACACCATCCAGAATCACTGGAAAGCTGGCTGACTGAAAATTCCACAAATAAAAGTGAAGATAAGACACTGTGACTCAGAGGAGCGGCTGAGGACAGCGTTGCAGATACGCGTGGAGAGAGGTTTGGAGGAGTGTGCGCCAGTGGATAGGGCGGGCGGCTGAAAACCGGCCAGTTTTCTCGAATGGGGGAGACAAAGATGTCCCACTGGACTGATTCTCCAGCTCTGGGGGAAGTCCAGGGAACCCACTATCATACGGGGTAAAAACTAGACAGTGGGAGGGCACGCCGAAGCTCGGGTGCTGTAGGGGTCTGCTGGCTTGTGGAGAAGGCAAGCTTGTGCGAAGTGCATGTGAACTTGGGAACAGCGCAGCTGCCTGACCGCACAGAGAGCACTCATTACTTGCTCTTTCATTTGGGAAACCATCAGACTGCTTTGTTTTATAATCCTGGGTGAGACGTTGGGTGTGCAGACTCATTTGGGTCTGAATTCCCCGGCAGCCTGTGGAGCTCGGCAGCGGCTCTCTCTCAGAGGTGCTGGCGGCCTTGCCCCCGGCACAGAGTCCCAGGGCCATGCAGACAGCGTCATGCAGAGCTGACGCTGTCTGCATGGCCCGGAGACTTCGCCCATCCAACCTGAGCACAGCTGAACTTCACAGACAATTGGCCTGGAGGTCAACCCCTCCAAGTGCTAACAATGATTTACCTGAGCTTAACTTCAGCAAGACTGTGCAACCCATATCCATCTCAGGTAACTGGGGAGGCTGAGCCACTGTACCTTGTAGGACATCTACCACACAAAGCTAATTGACCAACTCAGGGAAGCAGCCACCATGCAGAGACATGGAAAGAAATCAGATGTGAAAGAAATGGAGGGAAAAAAATGACTAGACATGAAATTCAAAACCACGGGTATAGGGCTTCTCAAGAGGCTCCTAGAAAAGGTCAAGACCTATAAGGAAATAAGTAAGACCTACAAGGAAATGAATGAGATCCTCAAGGATATGAACGAGACCTGCAAGGAAATGATCAAGACCAATGTGGAAATGAATGAGTCCTACAAGGAAATGAACGAGACCTACAAGGATATGAACGAGACCCTCAAAGATATGAAAAAGGACCAACCAGAAATTAAGCATACACTGACTGAAATAAAAAATATTATACAAAGACCTAAAAGTACTCTAGAGCACCCCAAGAACCAAGTTAAAGATTTGAAATACAAAGCGGTAAAATCACTCAGCTGAAAAAGCAAGAAACCAAAAGAATCCCAAAAATTGAAGATAGTGTTAGGGGCCTTTGGGACAACCTCAAGCATACCAACATCTGAGTTATAGGGGTGCCAGAAAAAGAGAGAGAGCAAGACAATGAAAACCTATTTGAAGAAATAGTGACCGAAAACTTCCCACATCTGGTGAAAGAAATTGACTTAGGAGTCCAAGAAGCACACCGAACCCCAATATATAGGAACCCTAAGAGGACCACAGCAAGGCACATCATAATTAAAATGCCAAGAGCAAAAGACAAAGAGAGAATATTAAAAGCAGCAAGAGAGAAACAGTTGATTACCTATGAGGGAGCACCCATACGATTGTCAGCGGATTTCTCAACAGAAATGATGCAGGCCACACGGGAGTGGCAGGAAATATTCAAAGTGATGAACAGCAAGAATCTACAACCAAGATTACTCTATCCAGCAAAGCTATCATTCAGAATTGAAGGTCAGATAAAGTGTTTCACTGATAAGAAAAAGCTAAAGGAGTTCATCACCACCAAACCAATATTATATGAAATGCTGAAAGATATTCTTTAAGAAGAGCAAGAAGAAAAAGATAAAAGTGTAAATTATGAACAACAAATACACATCTATCAACAAATGAATCTAAAATCAAGTGAATTAATAAGCTGATGAACAGGATAAACTGGTGAATGTAACAGAATCACGGACCTAGAGAGGGAATGGACTGACAATTCTTGGAGAGAAAAGGGGTGTGGGAAGTGCAGCAAGAGACTGGACAAAAATCATGCAACTATGGGAGAGGACAGTGGAGCAGGGTGAGGGCAGAGGGTGGGATGGGTACCAGGTGGAGGGGAGCTATAGGGGAAAAAAAGGGAACGATGTAATTAATAAAGTGAATAATAAAGATTAATAAAAAATAAAAATAAAAAGGCAAAAGAATAAAATAAAATAAAAAAATCAATGTAACTGATTGAACTTCAATGGGATGTCAGACTGATGTATCATTAAAAAGGCATTAAATTATGCTGCTTCCTGAAATATAAAAGTTCTAATCCAGACTAATAGCTATTTATAATTTTTTCTCATATTTAAAAAAGGAATTCTTTAGGAGTATTTCATTTCTATTTCATAAAAACTCCTATATTAACACTTTCCACCATCATAAAATTTTCATGGTATTTTGCAGGAATGCATGCTACAGTTGTCTGAGATATTTCTGACATAATGAAATTCATAAGCATGTAATTTAAAAAGTATGCTGTAAGAATTTATTTCATTATGTTTTCTCCAAGTCCATTGCATTTCTTAGTAAACTGACATTTTTGAAATTGTTTATTCCTTTTGTTTCCCCTCCATCATTTTTTTATATTGTTAAAATATTAATTACTTGACATTGGTCTTGGCAATTATTTTTTGGATATAACTAAAAAAGCAGAAGCAACAAAAGCAAAAATATATAGGTGGGACTCCTTCAAATTAGAAATCTTCTGCACAACAAAAGAAACCACCAACAAAATGAAAAGAAAGCCTACTGAATGAGAGTAAAATTTACAAATCATATATCTGATAAGGGGTTATTATCCAAAATAAATATAAACCTTATACAACTAATTAGCAAAAACAGACACTTTTATTTTTAAAAATGGTTAGAGAATATGAATATACATTTTTCCAAAGATGACATACAGATGGACGACAGGCACATGAAAAGATGCTCAAAAATCACTAAACATCAGGAATATGCAAATCAAAACCATAATAAATATCACTTCACACCTGTTAGAATGGCTATTATGAAGAAGAGAAGAAATAAAAAATGTTGGAAGGATATAGAGAAAAGGCAACACTTGTGTACTGTTGGTAGGAATATAAATTGGTACAGTATAGGAAACAGTATCGAGATTCCTCAAATAACAAAAAAAAAAAAAAAAAAACTACCATATGATCTACCAATTTAACTTGTAGATATTTATCCAAAGCAAACAAAAACATTAATTTGAAAAGATTTTTTTCATCCCTTTGTTCACTATAGCACTATTTATAATAGCTAAGATATGGAAACAACCTAAGTGCCCATCAATGGATGACCAAATAAAGGAAATATGGTATATATGTATACAATGAAATACTATTCAGCCATAAAAAAAATCTTGCCATTTGCTACCACCAAGGCATGTTATAATTAAACTGTCATAAGTTAAAGACAAAGGACAAATCTTAAAAGCAATCAGAGAAAAATCTACTTGCTGCATACAAGGGAATCCCCATAAGACTATAAACAGACTTTTTAGCAGAAACCTGACAGGGCAAAATATATTTATTTTGTGGGATGATATATTTAAAGTGCTGAAAGAAAAACAATGGCAACCAAGTATACTCTACCTGGCTAAGCTGTTCTTTAGAAATTGAAGTGTTTTCTAAAGTTGAAGGAGTTTTTTTCCCACTATACTGGACTTATAAGAAATATTAAACAGAATCGTCAAGCTGAAATGAAAGGATGCTAAATATGAAAGAATAAATCTCACTGGTAATGGTAAGTAAATAGTTAAATTCTGAATACTCTGATGGTGATGAGTAAATAACTTATAACTCTAATATAAAGGTTAAAAGACAAAAGTATTAACAATACTTATGACTATAATTTTTTTAATAAACATAATTAGAAAGACACAAATGGTGACTGCAATAACAAATCTTTAGTATATATTCAAAGGTATGTTATTATCAGATTAAGATATACTATTATAGGATGTTTTATGTAACCCTCATGATAAACCACAAAGCAAAAGCTTATAGTAGATATACAAAAGGAAAAGAGAAAGGAATCAAAGCATACCACTATAGAAAATTATCAAATCACCAAGAAAGAGAGAAAGGAAAAAAGAAAGGAACAAAGAAACTACAAAATAATCAACAAAATTCTAATAGTAAGTCCACACTAATTACTTTAAATGCAAATGAATTAAATTATCCAATCAAAAGACATGGAGTAGCTAAACAGATTTTTTAAAAAGCAAGTCCAAATATATACTGCTTTTAAGAGACTCAACTCAGTTTTAAGGACACACACAGACTGAGAATGAAGGGATAGAACGATACATTCCATGAAAATGGAAACTAAAAGTAAAGACAAGTAGCTATATTTACCAGACAAAATAGACTTTAAACCAAAGACTGCAAAATAGCTTTAAGGGAAATCCCTTAGCACTCCCTTGCACCAAAGTTCCACACAGACTCCTTCTATATAAAAATTTAGAGCTGCTATTTTCTCAAAAGCTGTGAGTGCCATGTTGCAGTATCCCTACCAAAGAAAAGAGTAACATGTTTTTAGCCAAATAATTTCAGAATTTATCAACTCTATCGTAGCTGTCAAAGCAACTTTTATTTATTTTTCTTAGAGCATTTGTATAAAAGAATTAATGTTTTGGTGAAACTATGTATATAATTCTCCATTTATTTTGTAGATAAGTGTAGGTATATCACTTGAGAATCAAGTCTTATTTAGTTGCATTTAGTTATAGCAAACAATAAGTGTTTAATACATATATTTTAAATAATAGAATAAATAAATGTCCTTCACTTTAATTGGCTATAAGAAATCACAATATCTTGTCAGCTGTGCCTAAGAGCTTACAGAGTAAAATTTTAATTTGCCCTTTCCCAAATCTTTCTAACAATTGGCTTCCAAGGATGCATTTCTTTGTTGCATTCAAAGACAGGACAAACTCATGATTGCTTGCCACACAGAAAAGAACTTTGGAACTAGAAGCAGAAAATTCAAATCTGGAATCCAGATCTATTGCTCACTAGCTGTATGAATGTGAACACATCACATAATTGCTATAAATTTCAATTTTCTCACTTATAGAATGGCAATACGATTTTACAAGGGCTGTCTCAAGATTTAAAAAAGATAATAGATCACCAATAAATAGATGATGTTGGGGGCATTTCCTCCTCTGACTCCACCTCTATTTAGTCTTGAGTGGTTATAATCCAGCTTAGAATCAGCCATCAGAAGCTCTATAATTTAAAGGTGTTGTCATGAGAAGTGGAGTACCTGATTTTGAGGATTATCCATGGCCTTTCCTCTTCTTCTTCCTTTCTGTTCATCAGTCATTTACTAAACAATAGCGCACCAGAGGGCAGACAGAAAAACAGAGAGGACACAGTAGATTGCTTATGAAATCTTGCTAAATTGACAAATTAAGGAATAAATGAAGTAAAATCAAATAGCTGGGTTATATTTTAAGAGATAAATCAATGTGGCCAGACTATAAGACAATCATAAGAATTTTATCAGTGGGTAGAAAAGTAGCACTAGAACTTAATGCAATCAATGTTACTTTATGAAAAAAAAACCCCACATTTTATATTTAAAATAGCAGAACAGAAAAGAATCCTGAAAGTGACTGCTGATCATTTTCCAAAGACATCCCAGTTGACTGCTATAGGAAAAAGCTTACATGGTTTTGAGTATCAACAAAAAGAAAACATAATAGAAGTTATCACCCCATTCATGGAGAAGGCTATGGTGCCATCGGCTCTAAAATATTTAGTCTAGTTCTGTTTGCTCTAACTCCAGAAAGACAAAATAAAACTGGAGGGCAGCTAGAGCAAAGAAGACAAATCAGCAGACAAGAGGAAGACTAGAAACATTAAAATTCTCAGAAAAGAGTTATCGATTCTTAAAATTGGAATTATCCTTAGATTCATGTATATTAATTCCTTATGCTTCCATAATATTCCTGATAAATCATAAATAGTTGTAGTTTATCAAAGTCCTACTACATGCTGGAAACTTACTAGAATTCTTCCATTTTGGGAGCCTATGTCTAAAATTATCATCTCAAATATGTCTCAAATATATCCACTTCTATATCCATGGCCATCAACTTGGCCCAAATCATCTTTATCATGCAATAGCATCCTAACTGGTTACCCTCTTCTACTTCTGCTCCTAGCAACCATGGACCAACACCCCATTCCACTGTAACCAGAGTGATCTTAAAACACAAATTAAGTCATGTCATTGGCTTAGAATAATTCCATGATTTCCCACCTACTTTAAGATCAAGTCCAAAGTAAAAAATAAGACCCTTAATGACTTGTCTCCTGCCTCCTTAACTAATACCACTTCACTTTGCTTTTTCATTGGTTCATCAAAGTCTATCCACTTTGGCTTTTTTAAAAGTTTCTCAAAACAGTTAGATCCTTTCTCTTTAGGCCCATCTATAATAATAAAAATGTAATATGCTAAGTAGACTGGATAGCCGAATGACTTTCTGGACATCATTCCAGACATCCTTCTGGAGGAAGCTGTGGCAGTGGGGGCAGAGGTAGTTAGGGATGATCAGGCAGGCCCAAATCATAAAATTGATGTTATGAAGTACAACCATATCTTTCAATATCTCTAGAGAGTTTTAACAGAATTCTGAAGTAGATGAACTATGCTTCTAAGATTTTGAAGTCGTTACTTACCAGATCAAAAATATTCTTTAGGCATTTTATATATATTAATTAACTCAAAATAGCCACAAAATGGCTAAGATAAAAACCCTTTATCTCCCATCCTTAATGAGAAAAATGGGATCTCAAACTTGGATAGGTCTTTTTGTTTGATAATTTATCTGATACTTAAAACCACTCTATAATATTCAGGTAAAATGGTTGTTCAAATAACATTAAAATATTCCCAATCATGTTAATTGACTTGAGGGGGCCTCACTTCACAATGTATACATGTATCAAATCATCATATACACTATATCTTACAATTTTATTTGTCAAATACTCATCAATAAAGATAGCAGCGGGAGAGTGAATGAGGGGATTCCCAGCATGGTATAGTGTTTTGAATTTGGAGTTTGGAGCACTGGGTTTATATCTCAATCCTGCAATTTATTAGCTATGTAACTTTAAACAGGTTACTTAGTGTGCATCAGTTTCCTCATTTAAAAAACTGGAATAACAAAATGTATCTTTTCAAATTGTTTGAAAATTAAGTGAACAGCCATAATAAGCACATCACTTGGCATTATGCCTGGCACATAGCAAATGATCAATAAATGTTAGTTTCCCTCCAATAACACAAATCCACTGCCTACGTGGTCTAGTTTCTCTTTGGATAGTATTGGCAATGGATTCTTACACTATGTGGAACTAGAGCGATACTATTAAGTGAATAACACAGGAGTTTGATAGTTGTAATTTTAAGAAAAGATTCTCTTTATTGGTATTTTAACTTTAGCTATTAATTCTAGTCCTAGGTAATAAAAGCTTAATATGTTAAGTATCCTGTTTATTCGACCATCCGACCAGTCACTATGAGGTGCTCTGACTACCAGGGACAGATGCTCCAACTAGTAGTTTAGCTTGCTGCTGGGATTGGCTGATTGGAACTGAGCAAGATGGGCCGGGCATTCCTGGGAGCCCTGCCGCAGTCCCTCCCCAGCTGGCCAACGTCCTGTGGCCCCTCCCTGGCCAACCAGCCAGCCCCGACCGGCCTTGATTGGGACTGGGCCACACGGGCAAAACACACACTGGAGCCCTTCCTCGGTCCCTTCCTGGCCCCTATCATGCACCGGTGGGGTCTCTCAATCTGGCCTGCACCCTCTCCCAGTTCAGGACCCCTTGGGGGATGTCAGAGAGCTGGTTTCAGCCTGGTCTCTGCAGACCAGGCTGAAGGACCCTACTGGTGCTATTTAGGCAGCGTTTAACTTCTTTGAGCAACATTGGAGAAATGTGAGTTACAATAATTGATGAGAAGACTTGAAAATTCCAATTGATACAAATATTCCATTGAATTTTCCCTTCAAAGTAAAAACAAGTACAAAAAGTTCACCTTCAGGTATTCAGAATTCATTGGTATTGCAATGATATTTTAAGAGTAAATGGATCTTCTCTTTATTTTTAATAAGTAATGACAACAACTAAGAGTATTAGAAAGGTATTGTTGTTTTACAATAAGACAAGAAAAGATGATTATTAAATTACTGAACCTTACAAAATAATTTTTAAATGTTTATTGTTATTTAAGTCATAAGATAGGTTATAAGGACTTGAATTTACTCATTTAAATGGTATAACTTGCTTTGTGACAACCTAGCACACTATGTAAATAAATTAAAAATTGCATTAATTTAACATAGCACTTTATATATGTTTATATAGGTTCATTTGTTAGAGAATATTTTAACTGGCTTTATCCATTGTAATAAAATTATTTGTAACATATCTGATTCAAATACAACATGAATCTTCCTTCTTCTGCAGTAATGTAAATTTTTAAAATTAAAAAATTTGTTAATGAAATAAATTATAATATGCATTCTACCACATTACCTCTTAGCTCATTCTATCTTTCAAATATCAAGAAAGGTATCTTCAAACTATTAGACCAGCCCCGACCGGCCCTGATTGGGACTGGGCCACACGGGCAAAACACACACTGGAGCCCTTCCTCGGTCCCTCCCTGGCCCCTATCATGCACTGGTGGGGTCTCTCAACCTGGCCTGCACCCTCTCCCAATTTGGGACCCCTTGGGGGTTAATAACTTGTAACTCTTTAATAATGAAAAGTGTTAAGGTCAAATTTAGTTCAAAATATGATCAGAACTAAAATTAAAGACCATTTATTAGAAACAAGAATGCTCCTGAAACCATAAATATAATTTATATTTGGATGAAAACATTAGTCATTGTGTTTTCCCTTACTTTTCTCTTATATAATAGGTTTTATTTGTCACAGCACAAGTGAATTTAAATTTGTGGTGGATAAAAATTTTTTATTCTGAATTTTATAAGTACTGATCATGGCTAGCATGATTTCTAAAAATGCTTACGAATAATTAAAATATAAAAGGATCAGCATAAATAAACTTACTGTTTCACCAATCTTTCCAATGTTTCCTTGATCTCCCACTTCTCCCTGTTAATAAAAAATATAAAGTTGCAAAAATGACTATTTTTTAAACAAGATTATCCATATATTACTTATGTTTTCATTTTAATGTAATTATCTAGTTATAACATAGAAAAAGGCAAAAGAAATCTCAGTTATTCAAAACTAGGTTGACAGTTCACTACACAGCTTTTTTGTGGAACAAGGTTCTATTTTCATTCAAGTAGTAATAACCTATTTTCTTAAATTACATTCTTCCATTGAGGAGTTTTAATTAATTTTTAACCACTTCTACAAAAAAATTTTTCAAAATAAAATATTTACTGAGGTATACTCTGCAAAAGGCAGATGGTAGGCACTGTGGAAAATGTTAAAAAGAATACAAATAAAGCCTTTGTCCACAGAAATACTCTATTTGCTTCAGGAAATTAGATATCTCCCAGCAAACAGAATACATGCCACAGTTAAGTAGCAAAGGACACCATAGGAGCAGGCACCCTATGGGCTGGTGGAGTTAGAAGCTGACTTCACTGGAGAAGTAATGTTATGTTTCTAACCATAATTCATAGTCCCTAAAGCCCTGAAAACCCAGTTTTTCACAATTTACTTGGTGATAAGCGTGTCCTAACCTGAATTTATTTGGCAGCAATCCTTTACCTAATCTGAGTCAGGCTGTTTATTATAGTGTTGATTTATTCTGATGAATCTGAACATCTTGACAGTTTACCACAGAAATATTCATTTGTCTAATTATGGTGTGCTGATGCATAGCCTATTGGAATGTTAGGTAAAATACAGTATAATGACCCCAATATCTCTGAAAATCCAAACGTTAATTATTTCAAATAACGAATTATGAAACTACATTTGAGTTGGGCCCTGAAGAGGAGGTAATATTTACAGTGGTGACTTGAAAAGCTATTTTTGGTGGTGAGGTATGGCATGAACAAAGGCTGAACAAAGGTATAGATAGATTAATGACAGGTAGAAGATCAAGTTCAAGGTGTTGCACATAGTTAATCTGACAGGAATATGTTTTATTTATAGAAATAGGAGAACAAATCAATTGCTATCTAAAAATTAATAATTATATTACAACTAGAGGCCCGGTGCATGAAATTTGTGCATGGGGGGTAGGGGGGCTGTCCCTTAGCCCAGCCTGCACCCTCTCCAATCTGGGACCCCTCAAGGGATGTCCTCGACTGCCTGTTTAGGCCCGATCCGGCAGTCGGACATCCTTCTCACAATCCAGGTCTGCTGGCTCCAAACTGCTCGCCTGACTGCCTCCCTAATTGCCCCTAACTGCTTCTGCCTGCCAGCCTGATCACCTCTAACTACTATTGATGTCTAACTGCCCCCTTGCCAGCCTGTTTGCCCCCAACTTCCCTCCTCTGCCGGCCTGGTCACCCCTAACTGCCCTCCCCTGCAGGCTTGATTGCCCCCAACTGCCCACCCTTACAGGCCTGGTTCCTCCCAACTGCCCTCCCCTCCTGGCCTGATCGCCCACAACTGCCCTCCCTTGTAGGGCCTGGAACCTCCAATGACCCTCCCCTGCTGGCCATCTTGTGGTGGCCATCTTGTGTCCACATGGGGGCAGGATCTTTGACCACATGGGGGCAGCCCTCTTGTGTGTTGGAGTGATGGTCAATTTGCAAATTACTTTTTTATTAGATAGTCTAGAGGCCTGGTGCATGGATGGGGGCCAGCTGGTTTGCCCTGAAGAGAGTCCCAGATCAGGGTGGAGGTTCCCTTGAGGTGAGGGGTGGCCTGGGCGAGGGGCCTGTGGAGGTTTGCAGGCCGGCTATGCCCCCAAGCGACCCAAGCGGAGGCCCTGGGATCTGGGAGTAATCTATGTCTACAATTGAAACTTTGTAGCCTGGCTCAGAGCCAAGCCTTCTGCTTGCTTGGGGGGTGGCAGCCATTTCTGTTTGAAACTTTGAAGCCTAGAGTGGAGGCCTAGGCCAGCAATGGCAGACTGAAAGCTTCCTCCATTGCCAGGGAAACCCAAGCCTCTGTTATCTCCAGCTCAGTGGCTGCCACCATTTCTGTATCTTTTATAACTGAAACTTTGTAACATTGAGTGGAGGCTCAGGGAGGCAACAGCAGGCAAAAAGCTTGGCTTCCTCTGTTGCCAGGGAAACCCAAGCCTTGCTCCTGCTCTCAGTGGCGGCAGCCATCTAGGTTGGGGTTTATTTGCATAATTTGCACCTGATTGGCTGGTGGGCGTGGCTATGGGCGTGTTTTGTGGGTGTGGCAAAGGTATGGTCAAATTTGCATGTTACTCTTTTATTAGATAGGATGTGGAGTAGTAAATGGTTAAATTGCATTGAACAATACTGTAACCATTAATATGTAGCTGCTTAGCATTTTTAATTGGCTAGTGTGAATCGAAAAATTAGGTAGTAATTATAATATATAGTGTCTTAAATGCTATTAGAACCAGTTGTAACCTATCACTGGTTCTCTCATTTATTAATGAATTGAGCAAAATATTTTGACATGTGTACATTTTATAAAAGTAATATTATCTTTTTGAAAATCATACTTTGTAACTGGTATTAAAGTCATTTGCTTTACCTTTAAGCCTTCTGGTCCTGGTTCACCTATATATCCCTTTGGACCTGGTTTTCCCTAGGAGAAAACAAAAAAATGATAACTTTAATCATTCTCATTTTTAAAGTTTCCTAAGATCTATAAAATCAGACTAATCAATGAGATAAAATAAAATAATAAAATAATTTGATAATAGTATTTTATCATATACATCACCCCTTCACTCTATAATGTCTGTCTACTATGTGCCATGCACAGTTCTAGGGGCTGGGGATTGAGGAGTGCACTAAACATACCTGCCTTCATAGAGCTTACATGTTAGTGAGGATGCATACTATAAAATATATAGTATGTTAGGTAGTGGTAAATGTGAAGGACACAAAATTAAGTGAGGGAGGGAGATATAAACTGTTGTGGGGTTTTGTTAAATTTTAAAAATAAAATTATCAGGGAAGACCTCACTGAGAAGGTGGCATTGAGTAAAGATTTGAAGAAAGGGATACACTGTGTGGATAGCTGAGTGATGAGCATTCCAAGCAGAGGAAAAGAGCATGTGAAAAGCTTGAGGCAAGAATGTGCCTAGTGTGTTGGCAAAACCATGAAGAGTCATTATGGCTGGAGCAGAATAAGAGAGAAGGTCAGTAAGAAGACAAGGTCAAAGAAGGGAATGACAGGTGGGAAACCAGCTCATGAAGGACCTGGTAGTCTCAGTAAGGACTTTAGCTTTTACTCTGAGTCAGACAGGCAGCCTTAGACAAGCTTTGAACAGAGAAGTAAAGTGCCATGATTTAAATTTGAACAGGATAAATTTAATGCAAGAGGAGAAATGGGGAGTTCAAAGAGGAGTCTACTGCAATAATTCAAATGAAATATGACAGTGGCACAGATCAGGTGGTAACAGAGAATAAGGTTGTGTGAAGTGGCAAGATTCTGTATAGACTTTGACGATCCAGGAATTGTTGACAAGTCCTGTATGAAAGGTGAGAAAAAGAGAAAAGTCAAGAATGAACTCAAGATTTATAAATCTGAATAAGAGAACTGATAAAATGGGGAAGATTGTTGTCAGAACAGGTTTAGAGGGCAAACTGGAAGCTCAGTTTTGGACCTATCAGTTTTATAGTCTTGTTAGAAATCTAAGTGGAGAGATCACATGGCAGTAATACAAGTCCATAGTTCAGGGGATAGAAGGTTCTGATCTAAACATAAAATTTTGAAAATCACTAGCATTCTGATGGTATGTAAAGCCATAAGACTGGACCAGTTTATCTGAATATAGATAGAAAGGAGCAATCCACAATCCAAGCCCTGGGACACTCCACAATTTACAATTTGAATAAATTAGACAAATATGCAAATTTTCTGCCAGAGAATCTGGAGGAAAAGCATGCAAGTGAAGAAAGTGCTTATAGGAGGAGAGACTGATCTAATAAAATTCTGAAGACTAAGTATTGAATAATATGAAGATTAAGAAATGATCACTGAATTCAGCAACAGAGGGGTCAATGATGACCTCCATAAGATCATCTTTTGTTTTGGAGTAACTGTGACAAGAATGGTCTTAGTAGATAGGGTCAGGAGAGCAATCAGAAAGAGCATATATAGGCAATATTTTTGAGAAGTTTTACTGAAAATGGAAGTAAAGAAAGATAACACCTGGAAGGAAAACTGGAATCAATACAAGTTTTATTTTTGGTTTTAAGCTAGAAGAAATAATGGCATGTTTATATTCTGATAGGATCGATTCATTAGAAGGAACAAAATTATAATGCAAGAGAGAGGGGGAGAATTGCTAGATCAATGTTCTTCAATGGGCAAGAGAATAATGTATGCAGTAAGCAAGAGGAGGTTTTAGCCCTTGCTAGGAAAATGGGACATTCATCCACAATAACAGAAGAGAAGGCAGAGTAAATGGCTTAGATACAGGGAAGTGAATAGAAACTATGGTGGACATTTGGGGAAGGTCTCTTCTAATTAGTTCAATCTTCTCAGAGAACTAGCATGCAAGATAAAGAGCCAAGTATCAGAACAAGAAAAAAACAAATCAAGTTGAGGAAAGAGAAAGTATCCTATATAATAAAAGGCTAATATGCAAATTGTCCCCTCAACTGGGAGTTTGACTAGGAGGCAGGGCCAGCCCACCAACTGCCTGAGGCTCCTCACCCTGGCCAGCTCTGCCCCCTATGACCTTCTCCCCATCCCATTCCCCCTCCTCACAGCCAGCTGGCCCGATCAGCCATCAGGGCGGCAGGCCAGACTCCACCTGTGCACAAATTTGTGCACCGGGCCTCTAGTAAAATAATAATGTCAATAAGTAAAAGTAGATGAGTGTGGAAAGAGAATTCTGAATATAACCAAAGGGATAATTATAATGTTTTAAGCATGATGAGAAATGCTGTGAAGTCATGGCAGAGATAAAAAAATAATGGAATGGCAATAGGGTTATTGGATTGAAATTCCTATAGGTAATGTTGGGGTGATTTACAAGAAATAATGTACTGGAAAGAAAGCAGATAATTGGGCATCGAGAAATTTAAAATGGAAAATAAGGAGAGGTTGCTGTTACTGGTAATGATGGGGTAAAGGTCATGGCCATAGCAATTAGTAGCTGAAAAGAGTAAAAGATAAGATCACTGAAAGAGAAAAAGTCAATATCCCAGATATTGTGGAAATTAATCTATAGCATGTGTTTCTAATATATAATAACTGATCCTGATTATACAAGATTTTTAAAAAATATATATTTTATTGATTTTTTTACAGAGAGGAAGGGAGGATAGTTAGAAACATCAATGAGAGAGAAACATTGATCAGCTGCCTTCTACACACACCCAACTGGGGATGTGCTCACAATCAAGGTACATGCTCTTGACCAGAATTGAACCTGGGGCCCTTCAGTCCACAGGCCAATGCTCTACCCACTATGCCAAACTGGTTAGGGCATGATTATACAAGATTTTATTAAGGATATCACTATGACTCAACTTATGTGTGTAACAAATGCAAATCTAGGAGTAGAAATAGTATAGGGGGGATTGCTAAATAGAATACTGATTTATAATATCTACTAGGCATTATAGATTTGCATTTTATTATTCCTACCCATTAACAAATACTCTCATATTTTTCTTTCTTAAAATACAACAAACCAACCCCCTGACTCTCATTCCACTTTGACTACATCTAAAGATTTTAGCTAATTAATATTATACTTAGGACTTAGGTTATTCTAATTTTTGCCTCTACCTTGCTTGAAATTTTCTAGTGGTTTCTCACCGAGCACAAAGTAGAGTAAAGAATAAAAAAATCATACTATTATTGTTAAATATCAATTGCTTTCTAATAAACTTGAAGATACAGCAGAAAAATATCATTAAGAACACAAATTATTAGATCTGTCTATGACATTTACAAAAAATTATACTCTATTTTATTCACACTATTTGGAAAAGGCTTTACTGATAATATTTCTTTCATCTATAATAATGCGATACTCAGGCACTACAATCTATTAAGCAATAGTTATACATCATATCTACAAGTAGAATGACTCTCAGAGGAATCTGATATTGGCACATATGCAATCTTTTTGAAATCAATTATTTCAGGCTTCAAATCATCACTTCTGGTCTGTGTAAGTTATGTCGTATTAGATTTATCTTGAGCATGTTATGCTTAAGAATATGGCTGTACAACCTATGAGGGTAGGCAGGGGTTGAGAGAACAACCACAGGACTTGTATGCATGCATATGAGCAAAACCAATGGACACAGACAGTAGGGGGGTGAGGATATGTGCTTAGGGAAGGTGGTGGGGGAGAGGTCAATGGAGGAAAAAAGGAGACTCATGTAATACTTTAAACAATAAATAATTTTAAAAAGAATGTAATATTAAGGCCTTATTTTCACATCTAAAAATGCAGAAAATATCCTGCAGTGTTGTTTTCAGGATTAGAGATGATGTCATGTAACATACTTAAAGCAATAGTAGCCCTAAATTGATCTTCAACCAATCATAGTAACAATACTAATAAGTATTAAGACCGGGTAGAAAAGATGTGAACAGGATTCCCCTGTTTTCTAGGGAAGTAAACTTTAGGCTCAATTATACTGGACTTAAATAACAATAGTGTTTTTGTTATATAACTCACCTCACACAAAAAATGAAAAAAATGTTTTTCCCACCAATGAAATAGTGGCAGTGTATATATTTATATGTGCAGTAAGGAAAGTGTGCAAAAGAAAGGATTGCTCTCTCCTTAAGTGTTTTAAGAACCTGTATGGTATTCTCAAGAAAAAAGAATGAGATGTATTTTATGTGAGTTTAATAATGCCCCCTTAAAATAAGTATGACGTGCACAACTTAATTATATCATGATAATGTAACTTTAGTGATTCTTAAAGAATTAATTTTCAGAACTTGAAAAAATGTAATTTATATACTATCACACATTACCTGGAAAAAAAGTTGGCAGAAAAATTTTCTTAACATTCCATAATTTTACTGACACAAATACTTAGAAAACAGAAATTCCCAGAATATTATTAAAATGGCTAAGGTTTTTAG
The DNA here is from genome assembly GCA_027563665.1 of Antrozous pallidus. NCBI lineage: Eukaryota > Metazoa > Chordata > Mammalia > Chiroptera > Vespertilionidae > Antrozous > Antrozous pallidus. Next base: position 146,160,616 of record CM050508.1, on the reverse strand, counting down.
CTCCCTATTACATTAGGGAGATAAATTTGCATAAATTACTAAGACCGTAAGACCACTGAAGGAATACAGAAATATGTAGTGGTATAATATCACCTAAAATAGCCATGGAAGATTCCAGTTATAGGCCTATTTTATTTGGGGGTATTATTTGGCTATAGTTTGTTTTCATTTTTATCCTTTGCTATAACAAAATCTAGTGCTTTAAAAAACATTCACAGAATAGTTGTTTTAAGGGGAGCACTTTTAAAAAATCTTTATTGTTGAAAGTATTACATTTGTCCCCTTTTTACCTTATTTTGGGGGGGAGGATTATTTATATGATACTTACACGTGGCCCCAGTTCTCCAACAGGTCCCATTGGTCCTTCTTCTCCCTTAAAAAAATCAGTACATATTATGGTCTGAAATAAATATTAAAAATATAAATCCTACTTTATTTATTTTGAAATCTGAAGCTCATTCTGAGACATGATAAAATATTCCTGTGATTTATTTTGAATTTTAATTTTTTTCTGTGTCAACCCCACATCTACTTTAAAAGAGGCATGTATTGTTGGATTATTTTTAAATTAGTGGATGATAGAAGTTACATCTATAAAAATGAGAGTGAATGACAGTGAAAATAATTAGAGTATTACAAAATTATGATTCAGAATCACTAAGACCATGAATTAAAAATTACCTTTCCCTTCTTGGACTCAATATCTCTCTGATACAGAGAGGAACTCAATTAAGTTTTTAATAGATAGAATCAATATGCATTTGTATATTAAAATTTATTGGTACAGAACATGTTTGCACTTGGCACTTCATTCATTCAACAAATATGTTTTTGAGTCTTAGTTCTGTCGTAAGCCATTGAGATACAAAGATATATAGAATCATACCCAAATGGGGTTAATATCCAGAGTTTCTTCTGAATAATTTACAGGTCCAATATTAATTTGGGGTCAAATTAGTTATAATTTCACAAAATATTAGATCTGTGCATATAGAATCTGTATAGGTGAATAGAGAATAGAGGAACATAGAAAAATAAATTTCTTTAATCATCACACGAGGATATGTTTTTATTGATGTTAGAGAGAGAGGAAGAGAGAGCAAGAGAAACATCGTTGTGAGAAAGAAACACTCAGCTCCCATATACACTCTGACCAGGGATCAAACCCACACCCTGGGTATGGAACCTGACCAAGAATCAAACTCGAGACCTTTTGTTGCACAGAATGATGCACCAACCAACTGAGTCATACTAGCCAGGTCAAGAAATTCTTAAAGCTAAATTTTTATACATTATTCTTTAAGAAAATAAACAATTAATAACAGTTTTTATTCCATTTATTGAGATGTTTTCTAAATATACTGATTTTTCATTTCAAATAAAAGTTTATGTTACCATATCTGAACAATACATACAGACTTTTCTAGAATTATATATTCTTATTTAGTTAAAAACATTTTGCTCGATTCACAATTCAATAAAAACAATTTATTGGGTCACAAAAATAAAATGGACACAAATAGTAAATATAAATTCTACTACATACGAGTGAGATTCTAGGCTAAGATTCTTCAGATGTTCCATGGAGATCACTGACACAAATCACTTAATGAATTCAGACCACTGCAGAATGATTCCAAATTCCATCCCATAACTGCTAGCATAAAACGGTAACTTGAAATCCTCAAAGCAAAAATTGTCCACACTAAAGCAATGTTTTCTTTAGGCAAAAACCAATGTCTCACAAAAATTAAAAGGGGAAAGACAACAAGAACTTGCTGATTGGCTATTTAATTCCTCCATACCTGCGTTCCTTTGAGACCAGGAGGTCCAGGAGGCCCTCTATTTCCAAGGACTCCCTATAAAAACAACATAAGCACACATAATGAGAACTTTGGCTCAATTAATATTTTTTTCAATCAGCATTAATCTGGAGATCGGCAATACTATTTAGTACCATTCATTTCCCAATAGGAGGTTATTAAAATGGGGTGAGTGGGTAGATGAGCAGAAAACTACAGAGCATACAAAAAGATATGAAACATAAACTTATTTTAAACAGTTTGTTAATGTTCAAATAATCTTTCTAGTGTATTGCTCTTCAATGAGACACCTTTTTTCAGAAAGAATATTTCTAAATTTAAAGCAATAGGTCTTATTGTTAATATGATAATTGTACAATAAATACATAATAGAGGATTTATAAAGTCTGAAAACAGATAGAGGGAATATATAATGTTTTAATTTTTTAAGAGACCAACAGAGTCTGGAATAAAACATTCATATACTAAATGCTCTTCAAATAATCTCCCTTCATGATACAAGCAGGTAAAAGGAGAGGGCAATTTACAAAATAAACTAATAATCTGAACATGATTAGGAACTTCAAAATTAAAAGAAAATCTTTTGAGAATCAAAATGTATGTTTTTAAAAACCAAATAATCGCCAAATAAAAATTAACTGAAATAACTAAAAAAAATCCTATTTTAGAAAATACCCCATACATCTTTCTCAACATGGCAACATTTCTCTTATTCAGAGGGGACATTACAACTAATGGCCCAGAAATAAAAAGAATCATAAGAGACTAAAATGAACAAATTCATAAGAACAAATGGGATTACCTAGAAGGAATAAATAACATTCCTACAAACATACAACCTACCAAAACTGAATCATAGATAAATACAAAATATGAACAGACCTATAACTATTGAAGATATTGAATCATTAATCAACTCCCTACACTCATCCCCTAAAATAAGCCTGGGACAATATGACTTACCTGGAGAATTCTACACATTTAAAGAATAATTCATGTAAATACTTTTCAAACTCTTACAGACAAGTTATTCTATTGGGCCAGCATTACCCTGATACCAAAGCCAGACAAAGACACTGCAAGGAAAAAAATTACAGACCAATGGCTTTGATTAGTAGAGAAGCAAAAATCCTAAAAAAAAAAAAAACAACCAAAAAACAAAACAAACAAACAAAAAAACACTATCAAAACTAATTCAATAACACATTAAAGGATCATACATCATAATTAAATTGGATTTATAGCTGGGGTGTGAGGATGTGTTTTTTGTTTTTGTTTTTTTTCTTTTTTTAAATCTTTATTGTTCAGTTTATTAATTACATTGTTCCCTTTTTCCCCCCTATAGCTCCCCTCCACCTGGTACCCAACCTACCCTCCGCCCTCACCCCCCTCCACTGTCCTCTCCCATAGTTGCATAATTTTGTCCAGTCTCTTGCTGCACTTCCCACACCCCTTTTCTCCCCAAGAATTGTCAGTCCATTCCCTCTCTAGGTCTGTGATTCTGTTACATTCACCAGTTTATCCTGTTGATCAGCTTATTAATTCACTTGATTTTTAGATTCATTTGTTGATAGATGTGTATTTGTTGTTCATAATTTACACTTTTATCTTTTTCTTCTTCCTTTTCTTAAAGAATATCTTTCAGCATTTCATATAATATTGGTTTGGTGGTGGTGAACTCCTTTAGCTTTTTCTTATCAGTGAAGCACTTTATCTGACCTTCAATTCTCAATGATAGCTTTGCTGGATAAAGTAATCTTGGTTGTAGATTCTTGCTATTCATCACTTTGAATATTTCTTGCCATTCCCATCTGGCCTGCATCGTTTCTGTTGAAAAAACCGCTGAAAATCATATGGGTGCTCTCTTATGGGTAACTAACTGTTTTTCTCTTGCTGCTTTTAATATTCTTTCTTTGTCTTTTGCTCTTGGCATTTTGATTATGATGTGGCTTGGTGTGGTCCTCTTAGGGTTCCTATATATGGAGGTTCGGTGTGCTTCTTGGACTCCTAAGTCAATTTCTTTCACCAGGTGTGGGAAGTTTTTGGTCACTATTTCTTCAAATAGGTTTTTATTGTCTTGCTCTCTCTCTTTTCCTGGCACTCCTATAATTCGGATGTTGGTATGCTTGAGATTGTCCCAGAGGCCCCTTACGCTATCTTCAATTTTTTGGATTCTTTTGGTTTCTTGCTTTTTCAGTTGAGTGGATTTTACCTCTCTGTATTTCAAAACTTTAACTTGGTTCTTGGGGTGCTCTAGGGTACTTTTAGGTCTTTGTATAATGTTTTTTATTTCAGTCAGTGTATGCTTAATTTCTGGTTGGTCCTTTTTCATATCCTTGACAGTCTCGTTCATATCCTTGTAGGTCTCATTCATTTCCTTGTAGGACTCATTCATTCCACGTTGGTCTTGTTCATATCCTTGGGGGTCTCATTCATTTCCTTGTAGGTCTTGCTTATTTCCTTATATGTCTTGACTTTTTCTAGGAGCCTCTTAAAAAGCCCTATAACCGTGGTTTTGAATTCCATGTCCAGTCGTTTTTTTTCCTCCATTTCTTTCACATCTGATTTCTTTCCATGTCTCTGCATGGTGGCTGCTTCCCTGAGTTGGTCAACTGGCTTTGTGTGGTAGACGTCCTACAAGGTACAGTAGCTCAGCCTCCCCAGTTACCAGAGGTGGATATGGGTTGCACAGTCTTGTTTAAGTTAAGCTCAGGTAAATCGTTGTTAGCACTCGGAGGGGTTGACCTCCAGGCCAATTGTCTGTGATGTTCAGCTGTGCTCACGTTGAATGGGCAGAGTCTGTGGGCCAAGCAGACAGTGTCAGCTCCTCCCTATGCGGCCCCAGGGTCTCTGAGAGAGAGCCGCTGCCGAGCTTCACAGGCTGCCGGAGAATTCAGCCTCTCCCCAAATAAGTCTGCACACCCAATGTCTCACCCAAGGTTGCAAAACAATGCAGTCTGACGGTTTCCCGAATGAAAGAGCAAGTCACGAGTGCTCTCTGCACAGTCAGGCAGCTGCGCTGTTCCTAAGCTCACGCACACTCCGCACAAGCTCACCTTCTCCACAAGCCTGCCGACCCCTGCAGCACCCGAGCTTCGGCGTGCCCTCCCACTGTCCAGTTTTTACCCCGTATGATAGTGGGTTCCCTGGACTTCGCCCAGAGCTGGAGAATCAGTCCAGTGGGACGTCTTTGTCTCCCCCATTCGAGAAAACTGGCCGGTTTTCAGCCGCCCACCCTATCTGTTGGCGCGCGCGCTCCGCCAAACCTCTGACTGCGCGAGGATCTTCAACGCTGTCCTCAGCCACTCCTCCGAGTCACAGTGTCTTATCTTCACTTTTATTTGTGGAATTTTCACTCGGCCAGCTTTCCGGTGATTCTGGATGGTGTTTGTTCTTTCGTTAAGTTGTAGTTTTGAAATTGCTGTGTATGGCGGCAAGATAGGTGTTTTACCTATGCTGCCATCTTGGTTCTCCCCTGGGGTGTGAGGATTTTTTAACATATTACAATCAATGTGATATACCACAGTAACAGAAAGAAACAAAAATCACATGAAGAAAAGCATTCGGTAAAATGTAATAACCTTTCACAAAGAAAAACTTAACAAACTAAAAATAGAAGAAAATTATCTCAACTTAATAAAGGACAAATATCAAAAGTCCATAGTTCATATCACACTCAACAGTGAAAAACTGTAAGCTTTCTTTTTTTTTTTTAAATATATTTTATTGATTTTTTTACAGAGCAGAAGGGAGAGGGATAGAAAGTCAGAAACATCAATGAGAGAGAGACATCGATCAGCTGCCTCTTGCAAGCCCCCCACTGGGGATGTGCCCGCAGCCAAGGTACATGCCCTTGCCCGAATAAAACCCGAGACCCTTCAGTCCGCAGTCCGATGCTCTATCCACTGAGCCAAACCGGTCTCGGCAAAACTGTAAGCTTTCTTTAAAAATCAGGAACAAAGCAAGGATGCTTACTCTAACCACTTGTATTCAACACTAGAGGCCCGGTGCACAAATTTGTGCACCACTGGAGTCCCTCAGCCTGAACTGTGGGATCGGGCCAAAACTGGCTCTCCAAAATCCCCTGAGGGGTGCCATATTGTGAGAGGATGCAGGCCTGGCCAAGGGACCCCACTGGTGCATGATTAGGGCAGGGGAAGATTGCAAGGGGTTGGCTAACAGGAGAGGGACCAGGGGAGGGCTCCAGGATGAGTCTAGCCCATCTCACTAAGTCCTGATTAGCCGTCAGAGCAGCAGACTAACCTGCTGGTCAGAGCATCTGCCCCTGGTGGTCAGTGCATGTAATAGCGAGCAGTTAAGCAGCCTTAATATATCACTAACATATTGCACTTTTAAAAAATATATATTTTATTGATTTTTACAGAGAGGAAAGAAGAGGGATAGAGAGTTAGAAAAATTGATGACAGAGAAACATCAATCAGCTGCCCCCTGCACACTCCCTACTGGATATGTGTCTGCAACCAAGGTACATGCCCTTGACCAGAATCAAACCTGGACCCTTGAGTTTGCTGGCTAAAGCTCTATCCACTGAGCCAAACCTGTTAGGGCAACATGTTACATTTGATTGGTTTAATGGTCGACCAGGCACTTAGTATAATAGGCTTTTATTATATAGGATAGTACTAGAAGTCTTACCTAGACCAATTCATCAAGAAAAAGAAAATAAGGCAAACAAATAGGACTCCTAAAGATTCTACAAATTTTTTTTAGAATAAACCAATTTAGCAAAGTTGCAAAACACATAGCATACAAAAAGTAGTTGTGTTTCTATACACTAACAACAAATAATTAAAAAAGGAAATGAAGAAAACAATCTAATTTACCATAACACAATGAAGATTAAAATATTTAGAAATGAACTTAATGAAGTGATGAAAAGTTATACAATAAAAAACTATAAAACATTGCTGACAGAAATTAAAGAAGATACAATGGAAAGACATCCCATATTCATGGACTGAAATACTATTGCTAAAATGTCCATACTACCTAAAGTTATCTATAGAGTCAATGGCATTTCTTGTAGATAGAGAAATATCCTAACATTCATATGGAACTACAAAGCACCCTGAATAGACAAACAACCTTGAGAATAATGAACAAAGCTAAAGGGCCTCACAAAATGAATTGAAGACTTAAACATAAGACCTGAAACTGCAAAACTCTTAGAAGAAAGCTCCTTAACATCGGTCTTAGCAATGATTGTTTTAGATATGACACAGAAAAAGGAGAACAAGCCCTGGCTGGTTTGACTCAGTAGATAGAGCAAGAACCTGTGGACTAAAGGATCCCCACTTCAATTCCAGTTAAGAGCACATGCCTGAGTTGCAGGCTTGATCTCCAGTGGGGGGTGTCAGGAGGCAGCCAATTGATAATTCTCTTTTATCATTAATATTTCTACCTTTCTCTCCCTCTCTCTTCCTCTCTGAAATCAATAAAAAATATTTTAAATAAATAAAAAGGAGAACAAAAGCAAAATAAACTAGTAAATACTTCTGCACAATCTATATATATAAAAGGCTAGTCATGCAAAGTGTCCCCTTGGGAGTTTGACTGGAAGACCAGGAGTTTGATCCCTTACTATGATGTGTGCTGACCACCGAGGGGTGGTATAGAACATGGCTGGTGAATAGTGGCAGGCGCTGAGGGAGGGAGAGAAGGGGGAGGCAGGGAGGCGGGGAACATGATCGGCCCTAATTCCCGGCCAGGCCTAGGGACCCTACCTGTGCACAAATTTCATGTACAGGGCCTCTAGTCCTATCTAATAAAGATTAATATGCAAATTGACCATACCTCAGATCAAGCCATACCCACAGCCATGCCCATCAGCCAATCAGGAGCAAATTATGCAAATAAACCCCAACCAGGATGGCTGCAGCCAGTTAGAGAAGGAGGGAGGCTTGGGTTTCTCTGGCAATGGAGGAAGCCAAGCTTTCTGCCTGCCGTTGCCGGCCTAGGCCTCCACTCAATGCTACAAAGTTTCAATTATAGAAGACACTAGGGGCCTGGTGCACAAAATCCGTGCACTGGGGGTGGGTGGTCCTTCAACCCAACCTGCCCCCTCTCACATACTGGGAGCCCTCAGGGGATGTCCAACTGGTGGTTCACCTCCAGCCTGCCCAAGCCTCATCAGAGGCTTTAGGCCTTGGGCACCCAGCCATCACCCTGCTCAGCTCAGCCCTAGCTACCTGCGACCACCCGGCCCCAGGGGCTGGGCACTCGCCGCAACCACCGTTTAATCTCCATCCCCGGGATCCAGAGCTTGTGCCACTTGGTCCCACCCCCACTACTGATTGGCTGGTAGCATAGACAGTCAGAAGCAAAGGTACGGTCAAATTTGCATGTTTCTCTTTTATTATATAGGATATCCCAACAGAAATGGCAGCAGCCATGGAGCTGAAGAGAGCAGAGGCTATGGTTGCCTGGGAAATGCAGAAAGCCAAGCTTCTGCAGCCCTAGCATCTAGACCTCCAATTTAGGCAACAAAGTTTTAATTATAGAATTTAAATTAACTCAAACAGAAATGGCTGTCACTATGGAGCAAGCAGAAGGCTTGGCTCCACTCCACGCTACAAAGTTTCAATTGTAGAACATAAATTAATCTCAGATCCCAGGGCCTCCGCTTGGGTCAATGGGGGGCATGGCTGGCCTGCAAACCACCATAGGCCCCTGATCCAGGCTGCCCCATGCCCCAAGGGAACCCCCACTCTGATCTGAGACACCCTTCAGGGCAAACCAGATGCCCCCACCCATGCACCAGGCCTCTATCCTCTCTAATAAAAGAGTAATACACAGATTGACCATCACTCCAACACACAAGAGGGCTGCCTCCATGTGGTCAAAGATCTTGCCCCCATGTGAACACAAAAGATGGCCACCACAAAATGGCCAGCCAGGGAGGGCCATTGGGAGGTTCTAGGTCTGCAAGAGAGGGCAATTGTGGGCGATCAGGCCAGCAGGGGAAGGCAGATGGGAGGAACCAAGCCTACAAGGGTGGGCAGTTGGGGGTGATCAAGCCTACAGGGGAGGGCAGATAGGGGTGACCAGGCCAGCAGAGGAGGGAAGTTGGGGGCAAACAGGCTGGCAGGGGAGCAGTTAGACATCAAGTAGGCTGGCCGGGTAGTGGTTAGGGGGTGATCAGGCTGGCAGGCAGAAGCGGTTGGGGCAATCAGGGAGGCAGGCAGGTGAGCAGTTTGGAGCCAACAGACCTGGACTGTGAGGATGTCTGACTGCTCGTTTAGGCTTGATCCTACTGGGATCAGGCCTAAACAGGAAGTCGAGGGACATCTTTCAAAGGGTCCCAGATTGGAGAGGGTACAGGTTGAGCTGAGGGACACCCCCCACCCATGTGCACAAATTTTGTATACCGAGCCTCTAGTTAATAAATAAAAAACAATCAATAGAGTGAAAAGGCAACCTATAGAAGGAGAGAAAATATTTGTGAACCATAAATCTGATAATGATTTAATTTATAGAAACTATAAGAAACTCCTATAGCCTAATAGTCAAAACAAAATAATCCAATTAAAATAAAAGGTAAAGTGCTTTGAATAGATATTTCTCCAAATAAAACATACAAATGACCAACAGGTACATGTGAAAATACTCAACATCAATAATCATCAGGGAAAAGCAAATCAAAGCCACAATGAGAAACCTACCAACTCACACCTGTTAGAATGGCTACTATCTTCCTATATAATAAAAGAGAAACACACAAATTTGACTGTACTTTCGTTACGCTACCAGCCAATCAGGAGTGGGGAGGTGGGACTGAGCAGCATGAGCACCCACCGCTGGGGGCAGAGACGAGGCCGTGGCAGTGATGGCGAGCACCTGCCCCTGGGGGTGGAGACGAGGCGGCAGTAGCGTGGCACTCCAGCCAGAGCGGAGAAGACTGAAGGCTCCGGCTGGAGTGAAGCCTCCAGCGGCCAAAGCAAAAACGGAAGACAACAGCCAGAGGGAAGGCCTGGGTCCCAGGTTCCAGAGGGAAACTGGTCCTGGCAGCCAGGGGAAGGAAAGCCTGTTGCATGAATCTTCATGCAATGGGCCTCTAGTAGTAAGATAAAAACCCACACACAAATAGAAAATAATAAATACTGGCTAGAATGTAGACAAATTGGAAAGCTGTGCACTGTTAGTGAGAATGTAAAATGATGCAGCATTAGGAAAAACGGTATGGGGTTACTTCAAAAATTAGAAAAGAACTACTATACGATCCAATCACCCCACCTCTGTTTATTTATAAAAAAATGAAATTAGAAACAGGATTTCGAAGTGCTATCTACATATACTCCCATGCCCATTTCAGCATGATTCACAATATCATTTAGGTGAAAACAACCAAAATGTCCATTGACGGATAGATGAATGAGTAAAGAAAATGTGAATTTTTGGACTACAGAAAATGATTTGTTATTCAATCTTAAAAAAAAAAAGAAGAAAATTTTGACATATGCTACTACATGGGTGAACCTTGAAGACTTTATGCTAAGTGAAATAAGCCAGTCACAGAAGAACTTTATTTTAGTTTAATAAAAATAAATAAATAAATAAATAAATAAATAAATAAATGATAAATAAATAAATCTCTACTTATATGAGATATAAAAAGTAGTGATATTTGTACAACCTAAATGTAGAATGGTGGTTGACAGGAGGTGGGGGAGGTGGAAATGGGAAATTGCTGTTCAATGGTATAGACTTTCAGTCACATAAGGAAAAAAGAAACGGTTTAGAGATCTAAACTGTACAATAATATGCACATGGTTAGTAATACTGTAGTGTACTGTAACAGAGTATGTTTCATATTATATGTTTTAACCACAACATAAAAAATGTCTCCCATTGAAACATCTCAGACTTATATTTAAGATCTGTCACTATCTGCCTCCTAACTTTTCTTTTAAGTTAGGTGGTTTTACTTCTGTCCTGCATACTTGTATCCATTTTGAACCTATTGCATGGGATCTCTCATCCATTGGCTCTGCATGGTCAAATCCAATCCATCCATCTAAAAATCCTAATTTTAAAAGAAATTTCTCAGAAAAATAGCCACATAAGTTATTATCTCTTCTGGGGTCTTTATTATTCACTTATTACATGCATTTAACTTTTCACATAGAAATCTCACATTTTCAGAGGATTACAAGTTCTTAGTAGACAGAAAACCAAGTAATTGCTTATCCAACTCAATAAATATTTCTGAACACAATACATTCCCCATTATACAAACTCAATAAATATTTCTAGCTCATTAAATGCTGCTAGGAGAATAAAATGGTTAATATAAGAAATCTATAGATAAAAATCTTGATTTAGTATATGGAATGTGAACCTTCAAGGCTGGACTGAGGTGATCTCAGAGAAATATTTAGAGTTATGCATTTTCCTTATACCAAATTAGTGCACTTCTATTTAGGTAAACACATATTTTAATAGTTCAATGTAAAATTTATTTCTATATATTCTGTAACATAACCTCACAAACAGAAGGTTTTCTCTAATAATTATGTTTCCTCTAATAATTTATCAGAGATGTTATCTAATAGAAAATAACAATCTTTTACCATCCTTATTTCCATAGCCAAAGTAACAATACAAACCTTTGTAACAACAAATAATTTCCCTGTTTACTGGAAAACAGACTATTGGGTAGTCACTTTTTGCAATAAACAGCAAAGGATGTGGTTTTTGCTAATGTTATGGGATACTTGAAGTCATATTTCCAAATTGGGTAGCTCAGCTCACAAGAAGTTTTGCTGAGTATGTTTTGTGTCTACACACACACACACACACACACACACACGCATACTCCCATAATTAACAGAACCATAATTAACACAAGTTGCTAATCGTAGTTTTAGTCTTTTAGTCAACTGGCAGAAAATGAAGAAAAAAATAAAAGTTTCTTTAAAGCAATGGCAAATTGCTCTGGAAAGAACCCAATTTGTTTGCAAATAGAGCAATCATGAATTTCAAGTACAGTGGACATGATTTTCTTGATGACCACATTCTATAGCCTACTTCCCAATCAATACATGTATACAAAAATAAAGTTCATTTAAAGATGCTTCCATGATACAGTGTACACAACTAAAGAAACACATCATGCTAAACAGGGTCAATGTGTTTGGCTTTGCTGTTCCTTAGTTTCTAAACAATTTCAAGGCAAAAAATAAGGACCAAGGAGAGAGACAAAAACGGATCCTTCTCAGCCTATAAAACATAAAGTTATATCCTTCTTCCTTTAAACTATTCTGGTTCTTTTGATAATAAAATTATATCTTCTATATAGTATTTTAAAATTCAGTAATTTGTATAAATTAGTCTAATGCTGTTGGTACTGATGAAGTGATAGACAAAGTAATCCACAAAATAATTATTACTCGTTCGAAATTCAATCATTGGGTTTCATGAAAATATCTGACTCACAGGGTTTTTTTGTGTGTGTGTCCCATTTTAAAGCTCTGTAATTTTAAGACTAAAGGAAGTCATGGGAAGGAAATTTCAAAGATCACTATTAATACTTCACCTAGTATGATATACAGGCTTAAAAACATTACGTTTAATTATCACTTCCTCTTGAAGTAATTTTCAATTTCCCAAGGCAGAATTTGTTGCTGAATTATCTGGGCTCTCACAGCATTTCACCAACCCTTTTATATAGCAAGTCTTAAAACATTTTGTGATTTAAAAAAAAAAACTCTCACTAAATTGTAACCTCATCCAGGAGATGAACCATGGTTTGAAAATCATTATAATTTACATTTAGTACTTGTACTAACACATAAAATAAACTCAATAAATGCTAAAAAGAATTAATAAATAAATAAACATGTTTATATATGTATCAAGTTTCCAAGTATATAGCAGATGAATGACTAAAACTAGACATAAAAAATTCACAACTCCATTCTCTATAATACATCTCTATCTCAGCTTCCCTTCATGCTACTATTTCTACTTTGCAGCTTTCTTTACTATTAGTGATAGTTTCTGCCTTGATGTAAAAAAGGTACTGCAAACTAAATATGCCCAGAATCAAACTTCTTTTTCCCCTCCTCCAAAACTGCTCCTACTTCTGAGCTTTTAATATAGTCATTCAATAATCTAGTCAGCTAATATCTATTGTGCTCCTATTATGTGCTACAGATATTGTGATTACTGTGATATGTATAAAATCAATTAGTCTCTTTTCTCAAAAATCTTACAGTCTGATAGAGACATATAAGCAAACAAGCAGTTATAATATACATAAAGATAAATACTTGATAGATTGTTTTTTTCAGGAATACAGAAAAAGGTTATCTTGATTAGATTTCGGAGGAACGGGGATAGCTCACTGGACAATGTGGTATGTGATATGAAGGTGTTAGCCAATAAAGTAGGGCACAGGAAGGTGGAAAAATATCCAGACAAAAAGAACAGCATGCAGAGCTCTGTGAGAGTTAGACAAGCATGGCACAGTTTGGTACAATAAACAGTTTTGCTGGAATAATGCCTTCAGAAGAGTGATGGTAAATCTATGTCATGGGCCACAAAATGTTTTGGTCAGGAATAGGCCATGTATATGGCAATGGTCCCATATGATTATACTGGAGCTGAAAAATTCCTAATGTTGCTGCAGCCATCCTGAAGTCAGAATGCAATGCATTACTTGTGTATTTGTGGTGATGCTGGTGTAAACAGATCTACCGTATTTTCCAGCGTGTAAGACGACTGGGCGTATAAGACGACCCCCAACTTTAGAGTTTGGGATATACTTGCTATGTAAGACCACCCCTCTTCCAATGCACACCAAATAAAAATTTAAAAAACATCAGATTTGATTTCAGTATGGTAATTTTGAGAAGATTTTCCTGGGTTAAAAAGTCATCTTATACATTGGAAAATACGGTACTACACTGAAGATAGAGTACATATAATTATGCACAGTACATAATCCTAATATATAAAATCTCAGGTCCCATAATATCCAAAATGACCAAAGCCTTGACCAACAGGATGCCAGTCCTACAGTCAGTGCTGGGTTGCCATGGTGACCCTGCACTGACTGCCGAGGGGGCTGCAGACCAGACCTGGAGAGAGAAGCAGGATCTGATCTGTAGCCTCTGTGGCAGCTGTTGATCAGCTGTTTCCTCTTTCTTTCTCTCTAGGCCTGGCCAGCAGCTGCACCTTTCCTTCTTTCAGGGCCTCCTGGCGGGCTACTGCTCTGCCCCACCTCTCTGATCAGGCCCACAAATAGGCCTGGGGTCACTGACTGGCATAGAAACTGACCAATCAGAACCAAATACAGATGCACTGTGAGGAGCCAATGGCTGTCTAGGAGATAGAGCTTTTGATGCTGAATGACATAGAAAAAAACCAATCAGAACCTAATCTGGGTAAACTGCAAAGGCAGAACCTAAGGTCGGGGCTCAGGAGGGGTTTTAAGGGCAATAGCTGTTTGGTGTTAGGTGTAAGAAAGCAGTTTAATTTTTTAATGACAGGTTTGGCAGTATAATGCATATGGCTGGCTATCAGTCCAGATATAGGGATTATGTATTTTTGTCTGCCATGAGCATCTCCTCCTGCTGAAAAAGGCTCCCCCCGCCCCATTTAAGCAATTCTATCCTATATAGTCTATCTATACTAATAAAAGGGAAACATGCTAATTAGGCCAGGTTGACCGACCATCTTCTGGATGTCGGACTTTCTTCTGGAAAAGCCATGTGGTGGGGCAGAGGCAGTTAGGGGCAATCAGGCCAGCAGGGAAAGGCAATTAGTGGAAAGATCAGGCTGGCAGGGGAGGGCAGTTGGGGGCAAGATAAGGCATGCAGGGGAGGGCAGTTGGGGGCAAGTTCAGGCCAGCGGGATGGGCAGTTAGGGGCAATCAGGCAGGGAATCAGAAGCAGTTAGGGGCAATCAGGCAGGCAGGCAGGTTAGGAGCCAGGAGTCCCAGATTGAGAGAAGGATGTCCGATGGCCTGTGGGATCAGGCCTAACCTGGCAGTTGGACATCCCCCAAGGGGTCCGCAATTGGAGAGGATGCAGTCTGGGCTGAGGGACGTCTACCTCCCCCACCCCGCCCTGTGCATGAATTTTGTACACCAGGCCACTAGTGCTTAATAATTATAATAAAGGACTCTGTTACTGGCTTATGTATTTATTATACTATAGTTGTTATCATTAGTTTATTCTGTACTCTTTCTACTACAGGGAACTTTGTGTAAAAAGTAAAGAAGTAAAACCCTTAAACTAGAAGCTGTGATTACTGAAGGATATAAGCACAAGAGTGAAATGATGACATCTATACTTTCCAAACATTATTCCATCAGCACCTTGAAAGTAGCATTGAAGAAGTGCCAGACTAGAGGCAGGAGGAACACTTGGAGGGCTATTCCACTAATCCTGGTGAAAAATAAAGAGGGCCTAAACTACAACATTGGCAGTGAAAATAATTTTAAGGGCAAAGAGAGGAAATTTTGAGTCAGAGATCAGGATAAAGGTGGTAATTGATGGAATGAGGTCATTCAGGAGTCAAGAGAGTGTTTGATGCAAAACACATGTAGAACCTGAACATTTAGGAGAAAGAGAAATTCTTCCATGGAAAGAGTAAACATTGTTGTAGATAGGGAAAGTTTGTAGATGGCCAATAGGGTTGCCAGATAAAATACAAGATGCCAAGTGAAATCTGAGTTTCACATAAGCAATGAATAACTTTTAGTATAAATATATTCCAAATATTTATTGCAAGTGTGTTTTCTCACAAGTGTCCTTTCTCGGAATGCCATACATCTCACTTGTCTGTTTTCAAATTCCTTCTCATTCATCATGTCAGATCAAGTGCTACCCTGTTTAAAAAATGTAATCTAAGTCCCCCAACCCTATACTCATACAGTATTACATATTATATATTATTCATATCTACACTAATAAAAGAGAAAATGCAAATTGACTGTACCTCCATGATTCTCATCAGCCGATCAAGAGTGGGTATGCAAATTAACCTCATTGCCTCCATGGAGAGTGACAGTAGGGAGGAGGCAGCTCCCAACATAGCCTGCTTGGCTGTTGCCACAGTGACTGGGGAGCAGGCAAACATGGCTGCAGGCAGCACCCAGCAGGGCCTCAGCAACCCAGGAGCAGTGAAGCGCAGCCTGCAGGCAGCACCCAGCATGGCCTGCGTGGCCATTGCCATGGTGACTGGGGAGCAAACAAATGCAGCCCACAGGCAGCACCCAGCACGGCCTGCTTGGCAGAAGCCGAAGTGTGGAGCAGGCAGGCCCTGCAGAGAGCTGAGAACCACAGGGAGCGGGCCTAAGCCATCAGTAGGACATCCTCTGAGGCCTCCTGGATTGAGAGGGTGCAGATCAGGCTGAGGGACAACCTCTAACCCCATGCACAAATTTCATGCACCGGGCCACTAGTCCTATATAATGAAGAGCTAATATGCTAATTAGATTGAACAGCAGAATAACCACCTAGACATCCTTCTGGACAATCATCCAGACTACTTCCTGGATGAAGCTGGGGCTGCAAGGGCCGGCCCAGGCTGGGAGAGGTTGCAAGGGCTGATGGAGGCTGTGAGGGGCTGTGAAGGGCTGCGAGAGCTGATCCCCTGCACAAATTTTGTGCATTGAGCCTCTAATGGTTAATATAAAGATTTTCCTGCATATCTTTCTCTAGATTGTAAGTTTCTAGAAAATAGGGATCAGAACTTTTCATCTTTGTAGCCCTAGGGTCTAGCACAACAGCTCTTACACAAGAGGCAGCCAATAAATATTTGCTGATTGAACTGGATGTCCTATTTTAGATCTTCAGATAGTCTTTTATACCTCATTTTCTTGCCTTAAATTTCTCTTCTATTTATAGCATCCTGCATTCTGACAAAAGAGGTATCTTTTTAAAACATAAATCACCAAGGACATTTTACTACTTGAATAACTTTGTTTACTTCATGATGCCCAGGGATAAAGTAAAAACTTTTCATAATGGTATTGAATGTTCTCCACAAATTAATGCCAAAGCTAAGTGGTTGAGAGACCGGACTTTGAAATTGCACCTGGGTTAGAATCCTGGCTAGGTAATGATAGTTATGTGACTGTGGAGGAACAACTTAACCTATTGTAAAATGGGAATAATATCTACCTAATAATGCTGCTGCAAAGATTAAATGAGATGTCTGTAAAACATTTATTATTCTACTATATAGCAGTCTCTGAGGGGGATACGTTCCAACACTCTCAGTGAATGCCTGAAACTGTGGATAATATCAAACACTACATATATTGTTTTTCCTATATGTACATACCTATGCTAAAATTTAATTTTATAAATTAGGAACAGTAAGAAATTAACAACAATAAGTAATAATAAAATAGAACAATTATAGTACCACATTGCAATTAAAATTATGTTAATGTGTTCTATTTCCTCTCTCAAAATATTTTATTATACGGTATCACCTTTCACTTACAGCATCTCTTTGACGTATCCAAGTTGCAAGCATCATGACTCTTGCACTTTAGATAATTATTAACTATAATAAGGGTTACTTGAAAGTAAACACTCCAATTTTGCCACAATCAATCTAATAACCAAGACAGCTATCAAGTGGCTTCTAGGTGAGCAGCACACACAGCCTGGATGCTCTGAACAATGGGATTATTCATTTCCCTGGTGGGACAGAGCAGGACCACATGAGATTTCATCACACTAATGAGAACGTTGTGCGATTTAAATTTGTGAACTGCTTATTTCTGTAACTTTCCATTTAATATTTTTGGACCATAGTTGACCATGGGTAAATGAAACTGCAGAAAGCAAAACTGCAGATAACAAGGGACTACTACAGTCATATTGATATCCTTTAGATTAATTTCCCATCACTTCCTTTCCACTCATACTGATAACCTTCTACAGCAAACAGCTGTACTTCATAACCTGACAATTCTCCAAACTTCAGGCTTTCCTATCTTTCTATATCTTTATTGTCTCAATACTTTGTTTATTATAATATTCATTCTATGTCAGCCTGCTTGACAAAGCTTGGTATTTAAATTTTTTCCATATATATATTGCATGTCATAGCTACTGGCCAGTTGATTTTGTGTGTGTGTGTGTATATATATATATATATATATATATATATATATATATATCTCCTCTTACTGGTACGATAATTAATTAATGAGTTGAATAAAATTTCTGACCCATGTTTACTTCCTTATTTGCCTGAAATGGAAGTTTAAAATGCTTAGTTTTAATATTTCATGCTATATGAATTCTAGCATACCATAGGTTTTCTTTTATTTTAATCTGTGGATACTTGATGAGCACTAAAGGGTTTAATGGTCAGAACACTTACACTCATTTATTATATACTATGTCCTTTTAGGTGTGCCTTTTTCATTTCTTTAAAAATATTTTTCAATGATTTGTGTGCTTTTCAAATACTGCCACCTAATCTAAATCTAGACTAAACCAGAAAAAGAGTTTTTCAATGACCTGAACCCAAAAGATTGGATAATGTACTCTAACTCAACAAAGGGTACCAAAAGAACCAGATATGGGAACTATTTCCTGATTATCTTGAAACAAGATGTACATAGTTTATTAAATGCACCTGAGACAGCTCAAAAATGTCCAGAAATGTTCTGATTTCCTAATATATATATATTTTTTTCTAATATATTTTTTAAGCAATTCACTGAAGTGTGAGATTTGAAATCTATAGATACCATACTTTTTCCTTTTTTTTTCTTTTCTTTTTTTACCTTTGATCCTTCGGGGCCATTTTGTCCAGGAATACCAATATCACCTGGAAAACCCTAGGGAACATAAAAATGAAAAGTTTATTCCATAGCAGATTACTTTCAATCTATTAAGCATATAAAAACTCCCTTTGCTTTTCTCTCATGTCCAGTTATGACAATTTGTAGACCTCAAAAACTCACTATTAAAGGTTAACTGTTAGCCGAGACCGGTTTGGCTCAGTGGATAGAGCGTCGGACTGCGGACTGAAGAGTCCCGGGTTCGATTCCGGCAAGGGCATGTACCTTGGCTACGGGCACATTCCTGGTGGGAGGCGTGCAAGAGGCAGCTGATCGATGTCTCTCTCTCATCGATGTTTCTGACTTTCTATCCCTCTCTGTTCCGCTCTGTAAAAAATCAATAAAATATATTTAAAAAAAAAAAAATAAAGGTTAACTGTTAGGCAGTTAACATTGGGAATACTAAACTTACAAAGTGTACTAAAACAGAGCTTGCTATAGTAGGCATTCACGAACAATCCTCAGACCTCCAATCCAGTCTAAGAGAGTGGAAGTCTTATTCAAAGAATCATCTACAACTTGGAAGAAAGGGAAAAGGTCTGTAACAGGTCCTTTCAATGCCACATAGGACTCAGAGCCGCCCAAGGACTCACTGTTTGCTAACTACATGGTAGCTGGTAAATTTTTGTTAGGTAGTAGTATAAATAACTAGTGTCTGATGAGAAAAATAACCCCAAAGATTAAGGATTAATTTACAGGGTTTTAATCAGTGTTATATCTAACTCAACTATCTTATTCTATTATTCCCACTTCTATATATCTATAATAACAAAAACATAATATGCTAATTAGATGGACATCCTTCCAGAGGAAGCCATAGCTCTGAGGGAAGCCAGTTCCCAGATGCCAGAGGGAAGCCAGTGCCAGCAACTGGGGGAAGGAAGGTCTACTCTTGCATGAATTTCATGCATCAGGCCTCTAGTCCTATCTAATAAAAGAATAACATGCAAATTGACTGTACCTCTGCTACACTACCAGCCAATTAGGAGCAGGGGGTGGGACTGAGGGGCGGGGCTGAGCAGTGCGAGGGCTGGGCCCTAGGGGTGTGCCCTGGCCCCCCACAGCGCCCAGTTTCCCGAGTGTGGAAGTGGCCAGGGGTTGGGGTGCAGCAAGTGCGAGAGTGCCACAGTGCCCCATGCACCCAAGCACGGGGAGGGGCGGGAGGCAGTGAGCATGGGAATGGCGTAGTGCCCCGTCCGCCCGAGCGCAGAAGTGGCTGGAGTGCCGGTGAGTGCCCAGCCCCTGGGGCCGGGTGGTCACAGGCAGCTGAGGCTGAGCTGAGCAGGGAGATGGCTGAGTGCCCAAGGCTTAAAGCCTCGCTGGGGGTGAGCCATCAGTTGGGAATCCCCTAAGGGCTCCCAGTATGTGAGAGGGGGCAGATTGGGCTGAGGGGCCACTCACCCCCAGTGCACGAATTTTGTGCACCAGGCCACTAGTACTATATAAAAGCCTAAGCAACTGGCCAACAGGCCAACATGTCAGTAGCTATGATGTGCAATGATCACCAGGGGGCGGACTTTCAACACAAAGGCATGGAAATATGGAATAGACTGATGAATCTCAGAGGAAAGGGGGGAGGGGAGAGGGAGGGAAGAAATTAACCAAAGAGCTTATATGCATACTAGAGGCCTGGTGCACAGATTTGTGCACTGGTGGGGGTCCCTTGGCCTGGCCTGCTGGGATTGGGCTGAAACCAGCTCTCCAACATCCCCTGAGGGGTCCTGGATTGTGAGAGGGTGCAGGCAAGGCCAAGGGACTCTACCAGTGCGCAAATCCATGCACTGGGTCTCTAGTATGTCATTGAATTCATCTTAACCTCTTACTGGTACCATCGTTAATTAATGAATTGAATAAAATTTCTGACCCAGGTTTATTTCATATTTGCTTGAGAATCATAATTTTCCCTTTTTGAAAATTATGCTTTAGTAGACTAAAATAGCCTAAGGAACAGAGATGTACTATAATGTTAAATAAACTCTGTGCTGGGAAAATGCCTAGAATGTTACTTTAAACTAATTAGATTAATCTTATTGCTGAAATAATGAATTAGATTGTTGTTCATCATGGTCAGTTTCAATAATAATAATGATAAGCTAAGGATTGCAATTTCACTTATATTAATTTTACCGATAAAGCTGTTTCTATGTTTCCTGTGGATATTGACAAAGCAATAGAAAGTCAGAGAAGTTTAAGAACTGGCATCTTTAAAAGTAAAGGAGGGCCTAGTGAATGTAGGCTAGAAAAGGTAGTCCAGTAGAGGGATCAATATGATGATAATAAAAACTCCCACAAGTAAAAGAGAATAGCCAAGTTGATTCTGACACACTCCTCTTGGAAAGAAAAATCGAAAGAAAGGATACTGACTCATCCAGGCTGGATAAGGGCAGAAATGCCTTGACTCCAATTTAAAACCCAGATCCTGTAGAAAAATATAGCTTGGGCCGAGACCGGTTTGGCTCAGTGGATAGAGCGTTGGACTGCGGACTGAAGGGTCCCGGGTTCGATTCCGGCAAGGGCATGTACCTTGGCTGCGGGCACATCCCTGATAGGGGGCGTGCAAGAGGCAGCTGATCGATGTCTCTCTCTCATCGATGCTTCTGACTTTCTATCCCTCTCCCTTCTGCTCTGTAAAAAATCAATAAAATATATTTAAAAAAAAAAAAGAAAGAAAAATATAGCTTGGGAAAATTTCTGTCAGAAAAAAAAAAGGCAGTGGAAACAGAAAGACTGATCACAAAATCAAATTTCTGAAAGTTTTGTAATAGAATATGTTTAATACAGACTTGCTGACCACTTTCCTAATTAAAGGAAATCAGGTTCACTTAATGCCTTCTCTGTCTTAAATCATTCTTTCTTCAACTGGAAAACTAATGTTTTAAATGAAGAATTGAATAACATTTGTAAATCTTTCTTTGAGCCCCATATCTTGAGTTAGGTCCCTTGTAAGGACTATCATACCATCCTGGGTCCTATGCAGTCACTTATGTACTGTTTTGGCTTGTTTTGTTTTCCTTGTCAGATTGTAAAATCCTTGAAGGCAGCTTTATGTTGTATTGACACTCATATACTCCACAACTAATGCTAAAAATAAGATGTTTTTTGTTGTTGTTGAATGACTGACTCATTTCTTTTGAAAAAGAAAGGACAACATGCTTGGTGGCTACTTTCCACCATTGGTACAGGTTCACAACCAGATTCAGAGATTCCCATGGAAAAATTAGTAAATTCTATCCAATCTTCAGATGAGTCTGACACACCCTGTTATACCAGAAAGCAAGAATGCTATCTAGAGTCCTGTTAAAAGAACTCTAGGGAGGCAAGGAACAGACTGACATACCTCAATGTGGGGATGGGAGATAAACAAAAAACTTACATACTTATATGCATAGCCCATGGACATGGGCAATGGGGGGATGAAGATAGTGGGAGGGGTCAGTAGGGGCTGGGAGGAGTGGAGAGAAAAGAGGCAGAAATTGGAGATACAGTACTATCAATAATAAAATACATATTAATAATTAAAAAACAACAACTCTAAGAGCTTGGAGAGGATCCCACTGGCCAGATATGAAATATGAACTTCAATAAGAATTTCAATAAATAAAAACATTTCAAATATGTTCCAATTCATAATTTCATAATGATACAACAAAAAAAACTGTGTATGTTTAGAGGAGGAAAGAGAGCCAAGTTATTATTATGAAAACTGGTAAACAAAAGTAAAGAATCAAGCATTTATTCTACCTTTCCTATATATATTATACCACTATTAATCAAATAGTAGATAAAGGAATGCATTCCAGCCAATAAAGAAAAAAAGATATTCCTAGAAGTGGAATTACTATGACACACGGGAGTTCTATTTTTAGTTTTTTGAGGAAACTTCATACTGTTTTCCACAGTGGCTATATCATTCTGTATAGCATGAGGGTTCCTTTTTCTCTACATCCTCACCAGCATTTATCATCTGTTGATTTGTTGATGATAGCCATTCTGACAGGTGTGAGATGGTACCTCATTGTCATTTTGATTTGCATCTCTCTGATGATTAGTGACTTAGCATGTTTTCATATGTCTCTCAAACTTCTGTATGTTCTCTTTTGAAAGGGATCTATTTAGGTCCTTTGCCCATTTTTGATTGGATTATTTATCTTCCTTTTGTTAAATTGTATTAGTTTCCTATAAATGTTGGAGATTAAACCCTTGTTAACTTTGGCAAATATGTTCTCCCATGCAGTGGACTCTCGTTGTTTTGTTGATGGTTTCTTTCTGGTGCAGAGTATTTGATGTAGTCCCATTTGTTTATTTCTCCTTAATTTCCATTGTCCTAGGAGCTATATCAGTGAAGATATTGCTGCAACATATGTGTAATATTTTGGTGCCTAGAATTCTTCTAAAATTTTTATCGTTTCCCATCTTACATTTAAGTCCTTTATCCATTTTATATTTCAAGAAACTAGAAACACCAATCAGAAAGGATATATGCACTCCTATGTTCATAGCAGTACAATTTATAATAGCTAAGATTTGGAAACAGCCCATTAGCAGATGAGTGGATTAAAAACAGTGGTACATGTACACAATGGAATCCTATGCTGCTGTAAAAAAGAAGGAACTCTTACCATTTTCAGCAACATGGATGGACCTGGAGAGCATTATGCTAAGTGAAATAAGTCAGTCAGAGAAAGATAAATATCACATGATCTCACTCATTTGTGGAATATAATGAACAACATAAACTGATTAACTAAAGTGGATCTAGAGACACAGAAGCATCGAAAAGACCATCCAACCTTAGAAGGAAGGCAGGGGTAAGGGGAGGTTGGTGGTGGTGAGAGAGCAACCAAAAGACTTGTATGCATGCATAGAAGCATAACCCATAGACACAGACAGTAGGGGGATGAGGGCATGTGCTGGGGAGGGATGGAAACAACTGGGGAGAGGTCAATGAGGAAAAAGGAGACATATGTAATACTTAAAATAATAAAGAATTAAAGAAAAGAAGACATGATACAGCAAAGATATTTCCATTTTGCAATTCTCTAAATGATCTAATAGATCTAGACAGTTTAGTAACCAACTATTACTAACATCACACACAAAAAACCACACAGATAATTAGGCCTTTTGTGCTTCCTGATGGAAGAACACATACTACCTATAGGCTTGTCCTAAACAAACAAAACTAAATATGGCCAGGACTTTGTATGTGAGTACCAATTCCAGGCAATACAGAAGACCAAGAAACATGTGTAATTACACCATGAGACTATAATCAGCAAAGTGTGTGGGAATCACACAGGTTAAATGACTGAGGATCTTCAACAACTAAATCATAAGGGAGAAAAGGGAACAGAAAAAGATGATGTAGATTAAAATACATAGCAATAAAACAAGGCTAAACTTTGATTTTAAAAGATGTATACTTAAGTGATAAACCATCAAAGAAAAATGAGTAACGGCTACTTTTGTGAGGAGAGATAGGCTTGTGGTTGGGTTGGGATCCATAAATGCCTCTAGCAGTTCTACTCCTGACCTGTGTGGTGGTTACAGGAGTGTTTGTCTCGTAATTGTTTGTAATATACATTTGTTTTATATATTTTTCTGTGTCTCTATTTTATTGTTCAATAAAACAGTAAGAAAAAGTTATTGAAGTGACTTGTTTATAAACTTAATTATTGAGTATGTGCATGTGCTCTTATTTAGACATTATAAAAAGAGAGATGGAGTATTAAAAAGACATAATAATATCAAAGATGGGGGAATAGGAGACAAAAGATGCCAACAAATCTGATTTTATAATCATATAAGTTGAATATTTAAAAGTGAGAACTTTATGTAAAAGTTCAGGTAACATGTAGAATGTTGTCAAAACTTATTCCACACCATCATTAAAATTTGAGAATATTTTTAACATCTCTGCCTTTCATTTGTTAGAAACATCATGACATGTATGCATAAAGGAAAAAGGTGAATATTTTTGTATGAATCCTTAGCTGGAAATCTTCATATAGAGTTGCTAATTTATATTCAGTTTTTATTGCACATAGATTTCTAATTTTTCAGTATTACATCACTTAAGCTTCCTTCATTTGCATAAATTTACTAAATGTTCCTTTTCCTTTGCTGTTTTAAATTCTGATTTTTTTTATGGGGAAAAAAAGTTCAGAAAACATCAGCATAGTTATTAAAAGGAGAAAAAACAATATCTAAAACTTGGCCAGAAAACATCTTACTATTTGAAAAATTCATACCTGGATTACTACTAAGCTGAGATCTTATCTTTTAAATAATAAGTTTTAAATAGAAAAATCAGAGTTAACTGGGTCAACTAAACTTTAATGATAACATGTCTATAAAAGAATTTTTTTAACTCTTAAATTTACTGTTCAAAAAATGTAAATCAAATGACAGGACATGGCCATTTTTGCCAAGTAGCAAAATTTCAGAGACCTTCCAGATTGAAAGATAAAAAGTATATCATTCAGAGTCTATAATTTGATTTAAAAATTATGTTGGCATGAAACTATACAGGAAGGAAATTAGAAATGAAAATTTCATAAGAATACTCTAATTCATTTTAATTTAAAATAACTGGAAAAGATTGCAAAGTCAAAACGGTTTCTCTTTCAATGTGCTTCAGTCTTAAGCCATCACATCACAATTGAAAGTATAACACATAATTGAGGAAATGAAAGAGCACCAGCTTGATCTCTGGTGCCTTTTTAAAAATTTGAGATGGAATCAATATGTAACATTATATAACTTTCAGGTATAAAACATATTGATCTGATATATGTATATATAGTAAAATAATCATCACAGCAATTCTAGTTAACATCCTCACCACAAATGTTATCATTTTTTTCTTATAATGAGAACTTTTAAGATCTACTCTCTTGGCAACTTTCAAATACATAACACAATACTATTTACTGTGTCACAGTGCTGTACATTACATCTCCGTGACTTATTTTATTTTTTCATCTTCTGTCACCATATACTTGGTCCCCTTTACTCTTTACTACCCATAACTGGAAGTTTGTACTTTTTGAACACCTTTACCTATTTTTGTCCCCCTCCTACCACCTCTGACAACCACCAATCTGTTCTCTGTGTTTATAAATTTTGTTTTTTTTATTATTTCACATATAAAAGAGAGCATACAGTATTTATCTTTCTCTGTCTGACCTATTTCACTTAGCATAATATCCCGAAGGTGCATCCATGTTGTCATAATGGTGTGATCTCCCTCTTTTTAAAGAATGAATAACATTTTAAAAATTCAATAATATTTCATTTTTTTCTGTTGAGCTTTATGTCACTGCTTTATCAACTTACGTTTACGTAACATTCTAAACCCTTTGTTGCCATTTCAATAATCTTTACAGGATCTTCACCTCAAGGAGTAGATTCCATCTTAAGGGACTACTTCATTTCCTTATTCATAAGAAGCAACTCATGATATTCATAGCAATAAACTTTTTAACATAGCAGCTCAGTTGCATCTTCAGATCCACTTCTAATTCTAGTGATGGTGCTATGTCTACCACATCTGCAGTTATTTCCTCCACTGGTCTTAACCCCTCAAAGTCACCTAGGAGGTGGAAAACAACTCCTTCGGAATTCCTGTTACTGTTAATTCTTGACCCCTTCCCATGAATGATGAATATTCTTAATGACCCTAGAATGGTGAATACTTTCAGGAAGTTTTTCAATTTATTTTGCCCAGATCCTTCAGAGAGATCACTATTTATAGCACCTATAACATTACAAAATGTATTTCTTAGATAATAAACATTGAGAGTTGAAATTACTCCTTGATCCATGGGCTGCAGGATGGGTGCTGTGTTAGCAGTTATGAAACATTAATCTTTTGGTCATCAAGTCAGAGCCCTTGGGTGATCAGGTTAATTGTCAAGGAGCAGTAACATTTAAAAAAAAGGATTGGGTTTTTTTTTTCTGATTAATGGGTCTCAACAGTGGACTTAAAATATTCAGTAAACCATGCTGTAAACTGATGTGCTGTCATTTGAACTTTGTTGGTCATTTATAGAGCACAGGCAGGGTCGCTGTAGCATAATTCTTAAGGGCCCTAGGATTTTTGGAATGGTAAAGGAGCACTGGCTTTAATGTAAAGTCAGTAGCTACATTAGCCCCTAACAAGAGAGTCAGCCTGTTCTTTGAAGCTTTGAAGCCAAGCATTGACTTCTCCTTTTTAATTGGTATGTTTATGGCATCTTCTTCCAATATGAGGCTGTTTCATCTACATTGAAAATCTGTTGTTTAATGTAGCCACATTCATATTTATCTCAACTAGATCTTCTGGGTAAAGTGCTGTGGCTTCTATATCAGTACTGTTCTTTTACCTTGCACTTTTATGTTTCAGAGATAGCTTCTTTTCTTAATCTCATAATCCTCTTTTAACTTCAAACTTTTCTCCTGCAGCTTCCTCTCTCTCAGTCTTCAGAGAATTGAAAAAGAGTTCAGTCTTGTTCTGGATAGACTTTTGGATTATGGGAATGTTGTGGCTAGTGTGGTCTTCTCCCCAGACAACGAGCTTTTTTTCATCTCAGCAATAAGGCTGTTTCACTTTCTTATCATGCATGTGTGCACTAGACTAGCACTTTTAATTCCCTTCAAGAACTTTCCTTTTGCATTCACAACTTGGCTGTTTGGTGCAAGAGGTCTAGCTTTTTTTTTTTTTAACTTTCTCACCTCTCAATATGCCTTCCTCAATAAGCTTAATCATTTCTAGCTTTTGACCTAAAGTGAGAGTTTGCAACCTTTCCTTTTACTTGAACACTTAGAGGCTATTGTAGGGTTATTAATTTGCCTATTTCAATATTGTTGTGTCTCAAGGAATAGAGAGGCCTGAGGAGAGAGAAAGAGACTGAGGCATGGCTAATGAGTACAGCAGTCAAAATACTCAACGTTTATAATTTAAGTTTACCTTCTTTCGTGGCTGTATTTCATGGTGCACCAAAACAGTTACAATAATGATATCAAATATCACAGACCAAAGAAACAAATATAATAATGGAAAAGTTTGAAATATTGCACAAATTAGCAAAATGTGACCCAGAGACGCCCTACGTGACCAAATGCTGTTAGAAAAATGATACCAATAGACTTGCCCTGTGCAGAGTTGCCACAAAACTTCAATTTGTAAAAAATACTATGCCTGTGAAGCTCAGTAAGGCAAGGCACATAAAATGAGGTGTGTCTGTATGGTATAAAATAAGAGGTACAATTTAACTCTTTTGTATGTGGCTGTCTAGTTTTGCCAACACCATTTATTAAAGAGACTATCTTTCCCCACATTTTATATTCTTGGTTCCTTTGTCATGGATTAATGAACATATATAGTTAGGTTTATTTCTGGGCTTTTTATTCAGTTCCATTGATCTATGTGTTTGTTTTAATGCTGACACAATACTCTTTGATTAGTATATCTTTGAGATATAGTTTTAAACCAGGAAGCATGATGTCTCTAGCTTTGCTCTTCTTTCTCAAGATTGCTCTGGCTATTTTGAGTCATTTTTGGTTCAACATAAATTTTAGAATTGTTTGTTCTATTTCTGTAAAAAATGGCATTGGAATTTTGATAGGGATTATCTTAAATCTATAAATTGCTTTGTGTAATATGGGCATTTTAACAATATTAATTTTTCTCAACAATAATAGAAACTCTTTTCATTTATAGTATCTTTAATTTCTTCTATCAATGTCATAGATTTTAGTGTACAGGTTTCTTACCTCCTGGCATTATGTCCCTTTGATGCAATTATAAACAGAACTAGAGGCCTGGTGCATGAATTCCTGCATGGGTGTGGTCCCTCTGGGTGGCCTGCAGGGATCGGGCCCAAACCCACAGTCTAATTCCACCTGCAGCTCCTACCTGCCTCTCCCGTTCATCCCAGCCCCACTGTGCCTGCCCTGGGCTTGCACCCAATCAGTCCTGATTGGCAGAGGCTCATGCTGCCCCAGCAGGTCTCACCAGCCATGAGCTCTATGTCTGGCGCTTTCCCAAGGGGAGTGGCCTGTGGGATTAGGCTGAAACCTACTTTCCAACATCCCCTGAGGGGTCCCAGATTGCAAGAGGGAACAGGCCAGGCTGAGGGACCCCACTTTTGCATGATCAGGCCAGGGAGGGTCCGCGGGAGAGTTCTAGTGCATATCCGGCCCATCTCACTCAGTCCTGATTGGCCAACCCCAGTAGCAAGCTAACCTACCAATCAGAGCATCTGCCCCCTGGTGGTCAGTGCATATCATAGTGAGCGGTTGAGCAGCCTTAGCATGACATTAGCATATTTTGTTTTGATTGGTTGTTCTCCCATTTGGTCTATTTGCATATTGCCCTTTTCTTATATAAGATTATTATATAAAGTTGTTTTCTTAATTTTTCATTCTGATAGCTTGTTTATAGTGTTTGGAAACACAACTGATCTCTGTATACTGATTTTATATCCTGCATCTGATGCTTTCCTATCAGAAATAATCTAATCATCAATTTTTATCAAGAAGTTGAAACCTGAAAAAGCTTGAAAAAAAGTAAGTAAAAATGTGTCTTCTATTTTTGGGCTCCTCACATCGGAGCCCTGTGTTTACTGCACAGGGTAGAGTGACTCAGCATTCTCTTCAGTAAAAACAATGCTTTACTATTCTCTAATTACTAAAGGCTGGAGACTAATTCACACGCATTTTTTAAAGCAAAACCTGGGAACCAAAGGCACTAGCAGATTCCATTAGTTTCTGGGACATATAATAGTCAAATGTTATTATTATGATTCTGGCAGTATAGTTTAGTAGTCAGGAGTTTGGAAGCTAGAATATCCTAATAAAGTAAGTGTACAATGCTCTATGGAATATATTAAGCACATTAGTGGTTAGTAACAGGAGTGAAATCTCTGTTTCCTATTGAGATTTATAGTCCCTTTGGTAAAAGGAAATAGTTCAAATGGATAAACAATCCACAAAACAATCTAATGGGTAAAATAATAATAGCATTTCAGTAAAATGAAGTCAACTTGAATGCAGCGACCTGGATAAGTCTCAAATGCATTATGTTGAATAAAAGAACTCATATTATAAAGGATTACACATTATGTAATTTTACTTATATAAAAACTTTGGGAAAATGCAAATTAATCTATACTGACAAAAAGTAGATCAGTGGTAGTCTGAAAAGGGGTGGGGCAGGAAAAACAGAAGGAGAAGTTTCAAAAGGTGAACAAGGACACTGGTGAGTTTGACAGATACATTCACTACTTGGGCTTGGTGATGATTTATACATACATGAAAATTAATAAAATTTCATAAGTTAAATATATTAATATTATTATTTTATAATATAACTATTTCCATAGGTCAATTATACTTTAATAAAACTGTGAAGAAAGGTAATTAGTATCAGGTATTTTAGATAATCATTTGTAAGTTTGCAACAATTTAAATTCATTGAATAATTGCAACAGTTTGTGACAATTTAAATTCATTGAATTTTTCTCTGGAGTAAATGAGTAAAGTTCAGATTTTGGATTATTTATTTTGAGAAATTTAAACATTTCTAATATTTTATAAGACAGCTTTAAAATCCTTGGTTATTATATCTAAGAATACCATTTAGGCCATTTAACTTCTAAAATGTTTCAAATTTTCATTGATTTTTTTTAATACCCATTTTGCTTTACATATACAAGAACTCAATATGGTTTGGCTTAAATTTATCTTCTTTATATATTTTTAAGTGTAAAAAAAGTAGAAATGAATATATCCTTTAGAAAAATAGTCATATTAAGAAAAGATAAAACTAACAAATCATTTAAGATAGGACAACATATAAATTATGAATTGCTAGAGAGAGAAGCTATATAAAGCCTCATTGGTGCTGGGCATATAGCACATTCTATAAATATTTGATGGCCTGAATTGATGACCAAGTTAAAAACAAATTGAACAATTTTATTTTCAATTACCCAGTATCAAAAGTTACCCCTTGAGAATCCAAGCCTCCCCCCCCCAAAAAAAATACCAAAACAACAAGGAAAAAAAAAACACCCTAAGTCAACCAGCATAGCATCTATATATAGGACTGAAATTTCACATATGGAAACAAGGAAAAATGCATCCAGAGGGAGAAAGGACTTATAAGAGGAGAATTCAGTATGAGACATAGATCCAAAATAATAATCATAAAAGTCTGTTCTTTAGCATCTGTGAAAATACATATCATTTCAGTAATATAGTCAGTAGGAAAGTAATAAAAAAAAGATTAAGATTACCTTTTTGAGTGAGAATGACCCATCGAAAAGTTAATGCCAAAAAAAAATGTGAAGAGTAAAAGTAATAAATTCACTTTCCCAGTAAACTATGGAAACTAAACTTTAGTACAAGGCAGCACACAACAGCAAACTAAAGAAATTTTCCATCTTCTGAGAAAACCAAAAATAGAAAACGAGCTTCTAAAAAAATAAATACAAAATAAAGAATTCACCTAGGTATCTGGCTCTCTTTCATTCTCTTTTGCTGTTTTAGATCTAAGTAGCCATCATAATAAGCAGATTTTTTTCATTATGATGCTGTTGAAAATCTTTGAAATGATTACTGCTATTCATATGTTTTCCCTTTTTGTAGTTCTATATATTTGAGCAAAAAAATATAGTAAAGCTGAATTCCGTTTATATGTTGCATCCTAAAAACTCAGCAGAGAAATATCCACAATAGCAAAGACAATAAAATTCCTTATGATACAAGCATACACTCCTTGTGCTAAGTAAGATGGTGTTTAAATAGTATTCACAGTATTTTGAAGTCACTCTTAAAAGAACCTACAAGGCAATTGCAAAGTCCACTGTTATTTTACTGAAATTTTCATAATATTACATTAAATTTAAAAATTTTAAATGAACTACTTTGACCATTATTTGATATGACCGTGACAAAAAGCAGATTAGGAGTAGACTGAGGAAGGGAGGAACATGAGGGCCAGAAAAAAGATAACAGAGAAGCTTTGTGGTTTGCTGGATGTGTTCACTATTTTTATTTTGGCGACTGTTTCACAAGTTAAACATATACCAAAAATTATCAGATTGTATAAATTTATGCAGTGTTACATGTAAATTACACCTCAAAAAATTACAAAATAAATAGGTATTGCATGTTTTGAAAATCACTTGCTTTTTGGTAGACAACAGTTAGTAACCATTTAAAGATCTTTAGAGAACTTGTCCCCAGAGAAAAACCAGTGAAGCTCAGATTTCAAATTGTTTTAAGGGTAATAGCATGATAATGATTTGAATCTTACCTTTGGATAAGTATCATTTTAGGTACTTGGTGCCTATATATTTGACTCATTTTAAATTCTAATGAGTGTCTTCATTAATCATATCAATCCACTCATTCAACCTGGAGTTTACTCAGTGACAGGCATCGTTCTTAGCACTAAACATATGTGTTACAGAACAAAAATATTCCCCAGCTTCAGAGAATGTATATTTTGGAGACTATTTCAGAATCTCCCCTTTCCAATGTGTGTGTGTGTGTGTGTGTGTGTTTGTGCCAGGGAGTGGAAAGTTAGGTGATTTAAAAACCTGACTTACATTGTTTTGAAAAAAGTGGGTATGTATCAATTGCCTACTGTCGTTCTAAATGCAGAGTTACGGACCTAGGTCACTCTATGTTGTTTCCCATACTTTCTTTTCCCAAATGGAATGAATCTTGTGGCTGTGTTGTTTTCTTTCTAAAATTGTGTACTGGTTAGTTGGGATGTATTCCTATATCTAGGACTCACTGAGAAAAATGCACCTTACTTCAAAAAGCTGGCCTTGAAGCTGTTAGCAATAATTGACCAATACATTGGGTTATCCTACTTTGCATAAGGAGAGTGCATTTTTAAGTGTGGGGGTGGCTATGCTATATTATCAGAGACATTTTAAAAACTGAATAAATGGGAAGAAAGATCAATGTAGATACTGGGTGCCAAAGATATGACCTAAGAGGGCATTTTAAAAAAATACGCTCACCACCTTTTTTTTTAACAATACAAGAATTATGATACTAGGCCTGACCACTGAGTTCTGAATACTCTGCCTTGGAGACAGCTTGGAATCAAAGGCCTTATGCAATTTGACACAACCTACTTTTACAACCTTATATGTCACTCCATACCAATGCAAAGAATCTATATCACTAGTACGTTTTATTCACTATTCTGTAAACCCAACATGCATATTACCTAGATGTTCAGGCTCTGCTCTTGTGATTTACCCTGCCTGAAAAGACTTCCCCTTTTCCTGCCATTTATTTATCAACAAACTAATTCAAGACCCATCCTTTCCATCCAGTTTTCCTTAATTCTTCCACCTCATGTTACTTTCTCTACTAACCCTGAAATCTGACTGCTCATTTAACTCTCATATAATGCCTTTATCATTGTCTAACAGTATATATATATCCTATTTTCCCCAACTAGACTATGAATTTCCTTAATATATTGTTCTATATAACTTATGTGTTTACTAGGTACAGCTTTGCATACAATAGGAACTCAAGAAATAAATGTTTATTGACTGGCTTAATCAGGTATTGTCTTTCATAACTACTTCTTGAACAACAACTAAAAATAACAATTTCCTCCACCAAATCCAAGTAATAAAAGTTAACAAAAAATAATAGGTTTGAGTGAATGGAGCCCATCAACTCATGTGGTTGGCCACAGGCTGGCTTATTCTGGTAAGTCAATTAAGGTGCTAAAATGAACATTTAGAAGCATGCTTTTGCTTGATGTGAGCAGACTCTTTAAATGAACTTTGGTGTTTTGTCTCTAATGAAGACCACTCTGGCAGAAAAGAGGACCCACTGCTTGGCTACTTCAGATATCTCTGTGATTACTGGTTTCAGCTCAGTAAACAACTGGCTCTATTTATGAAGAACATCATCCAAAACTCAACTATTTGATCATCTCTGTAGTAAAGGGAGGTTAACAGCTGAATCAACAAACATTCTAACTATCCTGCAACCACATTCAAAGGTGGTTTGCTGTTAGCATTGAGAAATATCATGGTGTTAGTGCTCAAAACTGAAACTATTATGCTTAAAGAAATAGAAAAGATTACTGTATGGTATTTTCTGTATATTCTTATTAAGAAAGAATCAGTATGGAAAATTTTTTAAAATAAATATTTATTGTTCAGATTGTTACAGTAGTTCCTCTTCCCCCCCCGCCCCCAACCTAGTTCCCCTCTACCTGGTTCCCACCCTACCCTCTGCCCTTGATCCCCACAATGTCCTCCTCCATAGGTGTATGATTTTTGTCGTCTCTTCCTGAACCCCCCACATCCCTTCTCCCTGAGAACTGTCAGTCCACTCCCTTACTACGCCTCTAATCCTATTATATTCACCAGTTTATTCTGTTGGTCAGATTTTTTATTCACTTAATTTTTAGATTCACTTGTTGATAGATATGTTTTCGTTGTCACTTTGTTGTTCATAATTTTTATATTTACTTTTTTCTTCTTCTTCATCTTCTTAAAGAATACCTTTCAGCATTTCATATAATACTGGTTTTGGGGTAATGAACTCCTTTAGCTTTTTTCTTATCTGTGAAGCTCTTTATCTGACCTTCAATTCTAAATGATAGCTTTGCTGGGTAGAGTAATCTTGGTTGTAGGTTCTTGCTATTCATCATTTTGAATATTTCTTGCCACTCCCATCTAGCCTGCATAGTTTCTGTTGAGAAATCATCTGACAATCATATGAGTACTCCCTTGTAGGTAACTGTTTTTCTCTTGCTGATTTTAAGATTCTCTCTTTGTCTTTTGCCCTTGGCATTTTAATTACGATGTGTTTTGGTGTAGTCCTCTTTGGATTCCTTTTCTTTGGGGTTCTCTGCGCTTCCTGAATTTGTAAGTCTATTTTCTTTCACCAGGTGGGGGAAGTTTCCTGTCATTATTTTTTCAAATAAGTTTTCAATATCTTGCTCTCTCTCTTCTTCTGGCACCCCCATAATTTGGATGTTGGTACACTTGAAGTTGTCCCAGAGGCTCCTTACAACATCTTCATATTTTTGGATTCTTTTTTCTTATTTCTTTTCTGGTTGTTGTTTGCTTCTTTGTATTTCAAATCTTTGAATTGATTCTTGGGATCATCTAGTCTGCTCTTGGATCTCTATATATTATTCTTTATTTCAGTCAGCGTATGCTCAATTTCTAATTGGTTCTTTTTCATATCCTTGGGCGGGGGGGTCTCACTA
The DNA here is from genome assembly GCA_027563665.1 of Antrozous pallidus. Taxonomy (NCBI): domain Eukaryota; kingdom Metazoa; phylum Chordata; class Mammalia; order Chiroptera; family Vespertilionidae; genus Antrozous; species Antrozous pallidus. Next base: position 146,125,707 of record CM050508.1, on the reverse strand, counting down.
AATTTCTCAGAGGTTTCTAGAAGATTCTTGAGTAGCCTTATAACTGTGATTTTTGAACTCTACACTCAAAAGTTTGATTTCCTCCATTTCTTTTATTTGTGACTTGTTTCTTTATCTCAGCATTTTGGTTGCTTCCCTGTTTTGATAGAGTGGCTTTGTGTGCTAGGTGTCCTATAGGACTCAGTGGCTCAGCCTCCCTAATTACCTGAGGTGGCACTCTTGGTGCACCCCTTTGTGGGCTGTGTGCACAGTCTTGTTGTATCTAAGCATTGATTGCTGTTGGTATCACTGGGAGGAATTGACCTCCAGGCCAATTGACTGTGAGGATCAGTTATGTCTACAAGGGAGAACTTCTGTGTTGGAGACACCTTTATGGGGCAAGACTAGGTTTAGTGGGGCTTTGGCACTCACTGAGTCTGCCCTCTGGGTGTGTCTCTTATGGATGTGAAGAGTTGTAATCTGGATGTCTCACACTAACAGGGTACACTTGTCTCTTGAATCTCCAAGGAGAAGTAATGTCAGCCACTGCCTGAGGCCACCCAGCAGGAGCTACAGAGAGATTTGCAGATTCCTTCTCTTTGTTTGTGGTTTGGAGGTGCCCAGATGAGGCCCAGCTGTGAAGCAATACAAGCTGCTGTCCAGCCTGGGCCTTCTTTTGGAGGCTCCGGGGCTCTCTGACCCAGCTGCAGTTTTTTAGGTTTTAGATTGCAAAAGGCCAGTCCATTTATATGCAAAAGCCACCGCACACAGCTTGGGTGGGGTTGTAAATTGGGTGAGGTGGGGCCTCAGGGAATCAACAGGGCATAGCAAACAGCAATGGCTGGCCATCAGCCCTGCCCCAAAGAGGTCTCCAGATTCCGTGTCCCCCCGCGGCACCGTAGAGGAACAATGATTGCTGCAAACACTTGAGAGAAAGCTATCCTGGAGTTCTAGCCTGATGCCAGACAGTCCAGTCTCTTCTCATATGAGTCTGGGTCCCCAGAGTCTTGCTCGGAACTGTAGTTCAGAGCAGTTGGGAGTTTCTCGATTGAAAAAGACAATAGCTTACCCAGTTGCCAGCCCTTTTTGGTGCATCTCTGTACCTCTGCACTTCACTTCCACACCTCAGCATCTCCTCCCAGTCTCAGTGTGCTTTTCTCTTTCTTCCTAGTTGTATAAATTCCACTCAGCCAGCCTTCCCATGATTCTGGATGATATCCATTTTGACTTTTAGTTGTAGTTTTGATGTGGTTGTGTGAGATAGCATGTTCAGGTGTTTACCTATGCTGCCATCTTGGTTCCTCTCTGGAAAAAATTTTTTAAAGCACTTGATGCTCTTTTATCTTGAGACATTTTTAATATTTTAATTATGTGAAGTGCTAAATGCATAGATATATTTACAGCAATTTCATAATTTGCCTATAATCAGTAAAATACTAAGAAGCAAGAAAAACATTTTGAAGTGGTTTATGGTGTCATTGTTCAGATGCTCTTTAATGATAACAGTTTTTTCAAAGCCAACGTCAGGTAATATAGCATTTACAACAAAAACTTGAGTGCTATACTTTCACCGACTTTTATGAAGATTTGAACTTTTGAACTAAAAGGCACTAGCAAGAAATATTATCTTGTATTGTCCTGTCTTGTTGGTAGTATAGATGGCCACTTATATGGTATGATTAGTATGAGGAGTATTAAAGTTTCTAACCACCCAAATTTTTTCTCCTGCTATCTAAATGACAGCCAAAATTCTATAAATCCAACACTTACTGCAGTACTTCCAGGTTTATGTTTAGTGTTGAAATGTAAATATCCATGAAAGGGGATTATATTGCAGTTAGCTGTTAACCATTTACTGCTTGGATTGAAATATATTTATCAGGCCTTTCTCTAAAACAGGCCTAGAAGGGTAAATTATGGGAAGAAAGAGATGTGTCATTTCAGGTAGACAAGAACTCATGCCCAAGAAGGAAAGAATATAGAATGGAGAGAAATTCTTTTGGTTATTTTATAATTTTTTTCTGAGCATTACACTGATTTTAGATTTTTTAAAAAATGACTTGATATTTAACATTTTATGAAACTTAATTAATCTTGATATCTTTGAAAAATACAGATAGTGAAGGCTTTGACATAGTCTGAATTGAATATTGATTTTTTAAAATATAAAGTCCTTGAAGTCAGTACCTAATCTAATTCACTTCAACATTTTAGTGATTAACATATAATAGGTATTTCAAAAAATCTGTAACAAATGAATAATTAGAATTAGATCATCAAATGAGGAGACCGAAAGGCAGGAGTACTTCTATAGCAATGTTCTGATGATTAATCAATCATTCACATTTAAATGGCTGCCAATCATATTGTGCGTGTGGACAGAATGTTAGAGATTAGTGCGATCATTAAAGATCTAAAATATGTACAGGTAGGAGTCTCTGTAAGAGCATAGTTTTATTCACCGGCTGGATTCTGAAAAATGACTGTAGACTACCACAGCCCTCATGGTGTCAGATGTAAGTATTTTTACTAAAGCAGATTACTAAATCCTCCCATAATATACCACTGATTTGGCAAATGTACTCCTTTCCTTTATAATAATAATAAAAAAAGAATATAAAACAGTTTGCCTTCATGCTGGCCCCTTCCAATCTGGAAGTATCAGCAGTTCATCTTCACAAAGACAGATACATATTTTAGTTAAGAGTTTGTTTTCCCTTCCTTTAGAGCTTGGGCTCTTTGGGGTTGGATCTGCTGTTGCCCAAAAGGGCTCTCTCTTGATAGGAAACAGCCAAACTCCCAGTAAACGAAAACTGATGGCTCTCACCAGGGCACTCTGAAAGAGGAGTCACCAGACTGGCATTGTTAATGGACACTGAAGCAAAAGGAGGGAAGACTGCTTTACACAAAAAGGGCATGAAGAAATATGTGTGGAACTCAGGGAATACATTGCACATTTTGTGGCAGTCCTAACAAAAGTTCTTGTGTTTCAGTAACAAAGGTGTAAACCATCTGAGAAGCCACTGAGACCTACTGAGGTGAGAACTGAGAATGAGAGACATCTGAAATGGATAGTGAAGTAGGGAGAAATGAGTTTCAGTTGTGGCCCCACCAGCAGTTGGTCAGCAGAAGCCAGAGTCCACCCCGTTAACACAGACAGATCAATTAGACCCCTCCAAAAAGGTGAAGATATAGCAAAACCTAAAGAACATAGTCAATAAGGAAGAGAAAACTCACTATATATTAAATTTCATATCTGATCGTGGTCAAGTACATATGGGATATTCACAAAAAGTGACCATACATTAAGTCACAAAGAAAAGACTGGTATGTTCCAAAATTACAACAACAGTCTCAGATAACAATGCAATATAATCAGGAATTACTAAAATCAAAACCAACAGGCTTTACCATTTGGAAATTTTAAATTCCTTTTTAAATCACTCGTATCAAAAGAAAAATACAAACTATCTTAAAAGGACAATTACAAAATATCTTAAAAGTATGGCGATAAAAATACTCCATACCAGAATCTATGGGCTGCATTTAATTTTTTTATGTATTTATTTTTTATTTAATATATTGAGGTGACAATGGTTCATAAAATCATATAAGTTTCAAGTGCACAACTCAATACAACATCATCTACACACTGCATTGGGTGCCCACCACCCAAGCAAAGTCTCATTCCATGTCCATTCTTCACCCTTTCCCCAACTACATCTATCCCCCAACCCTTATCCTCTGGCTAACAACACACTGTTGTCTATGTTTGTGATTAAATAAATAAATAAATAAATAAATAAATAAATATAGTGTGTTTATTTCTTAATCTCTTCACCTTCTTTCATCTAGTCCCCCAATCTCCATCCTTTCTGACAGTTGTCAGCCTGCTTTTGGGGTATATTTTTAAAGTGGGAAAGTCAGCACTTAATTTCAAGAATGAAAATAAATTCCAACTGAAAATAAAAAAAGAACAACATAAACCAAAAGAAGCTCAAGGAAATAATAAAGACAAAAGAAGATGCTATGTAGATAAAATTTTTAGAATTCTTTTGAGAAAAACAGCAAAACAGACAAACTGAATCAAGCCCAATTAAGAAAAAAGGAAAAAGAGCAATATTAAAAAACAATTTTTAATTTTTAAATGATACATGGGAAATAACCATTAAATTTTAAAAACTCATAAGAGACTATTTTGTAGGTTTATCTGAAAGTAAATTTGACAGCCTCAGTGAAACAGATCATTATCTACGGAAATAACATTTGACCCCATAGAAAGTTTAAACAGGCTAATTTCCACAGAAGTTCTGAAGAAATTTATCAGGGAACTACCCCATTAAAAAGCTTTAATTTCAGATGGTTCCCAGAGTAATTCCACCAAAGCCCCACAGATAAGATAGTCCAAATGTTTCATAAGTTATTCCAGAGCATTAAAACTGAAGGCTTCCTAATTATTTTGATGAAACAAATGTAATATTGATACCTAAACTTGATAAATGAGTACAAAAAATAAAAGTATAGATCAATATCACTTATAAATATTGATGTAGAATAAAAATATTAGTAGAATTATCATTAGATTAATAAAATAATAGACAGATAGAAGAACCAAGATGGCGACATAGGTAAACACCTAAATTGCTGCCCAACACAACAAGTCCAAAACTACAACTTACCAACAAAACAAACATCATCCAGAATCACCGGAAAGCTGGCTGAGTGAAAATTCCACAAATAAAAGTAAAGATAGGACACCGTGACTCAGAGGAGCAGCGGAGCACAGCCTTGAAGATACCCCCAAAGAGAGGTTTGGAGCTGTGCACGCAGGCGAGCTGTAGGGCGGGCATCAGCAAACCCGGCTGGATTTCTCCAACTGGGAGAGTGGAGACGTCCCACTGCACTGATTCCCCAGTTCCAGGCCCCACTGCACTGATTTGCAAGTTCCAGGTGAGGTCCAAGGTCCAGGGTAGGCACGCTAAAAGCCGGATGCGGCAGAAATCTGTGAGTTTGAGGAGAGTGCAGTAAATTTGGAACAGCAGTTTGCGCGTAAGCTTGGGGACAGAACTTCGTGACCACGTAGAGCGGACTTGTGCCTTGTTTGTTCAGGAGACCAACAGACTGCTTTGTTTTATGACCCTGGGCGAGACTTGGGTTTGCAGACTCATTTGGGGACAGGCAGAGTTGTCTGGCAGCGGGTGGAGACCGTGGCAGCTTTCTCTTGGAGGTGCGCAGCCGTTACCACCCAACACAGAGACCCACACGCCGCATAGGGCAGAGCTGACACTGCGTGCTCAGCCCAGAGACTCCGCCCATCCAACCTGAATACAGCTTTCCTTCACAGCCAGTTGGCCTGGAGGTCCAACCTTCCTCGTGCCAACAACAATTAGTTGGGCTTAAATTCAACAATACTGTATAACCCATAAAGGACTGCAGTAAGAGTATCCACCTCAGGTAACTGGGGAGGCTGAGCCACTGTCCCTTAGAGGACATCTACCACACAAAGTTAATTGACCAACTCAGGAAAGCAGCCACAATGGAGAGAAATGGAAAGAAATCAGGTGTGAAAGAAATGGAGGAAAAAAGACGATTAGACATAGAGTTCAAAACCACAGTAATAAGGTTTTTCAAGAGGCTCCTAGAAAAGGCCGATGAACTTAATGAGAACTACGAGGAAATGAACAAGACCTACGAGGATATGAAAAAGGACCAACTAGAAATTAAGCTACACTTACTGAAATAAAATATATTACACAAAGTCCTAAAAGCAGTCCAGAGGACCACAAGATTCAAGTAAAAGATTTGAAATACAAAGAAGCAAAATCCACTCGGTCGGAAAAGCAAGAAGCAAAAAGAATCCAGATAATTAAAGACAGTGTAAGGGAGCTCTGGGACAACCTCAAGCATGCCAACATCTGAATTATGGGGGTGCCAGAAAAAAGAGAGAGAGCAAGGTAATGAAAACCTACTTGAAGAAATAGTGACCGAAAACTTCCCCCACCTAGTGAAAGAAATTGACTTAAAAGCCCAAGAAGTACACAGAACCCCAAAATATAGGAATCTAAAGAGGACCACACCAAGACACATCATAATTAAAATGCAAAGAGCAAAAGATAAAGAGAGAATATTAAAAGCAGCAAGAGAAAAACAGTTAGTAACCTATAAGGGCGCACCCATATGATTGTCAGCAGATTTCTCAACAGAAACAATGCAGGCCAGATGGGAGTGGCAAGAAATATTCAAAATGATGAATAGGAAGAATCTACAGCCAAGATTACTCTATCCAGCAAAGCTATCATTCAGAATTGAAGGTCAGATAAAGTGCTTCGCAGATAAGAAAAAGCTAAAGGAGTTCATCACCACCAAACCAATATTATATGAAATGCTGAAAGATATTCTTTAAGAAGAGGAAGAAGAAAAAGGTAAAAATATAAATTATGAACAACAAATACACATCTATCAACAAATGATTCTAAAAATCAAGTGAATTGATAGGCTGATGAACAGGATAAACTGGTGAATATAACAGAATCATGGACATAGAGAGGGAATGGACTGACAATTCTTGGGGAGAAAAGGGGTGTGGCAAGTGCAGCAAGAGATTGGACAAAAATCATGCAACTATGGGAGAGGACAGTGGGGGGGTGAGGGCAGAGGGTGGGATGGGTACTGGATGGAGGGGAGCTATAGGGGGATAAAAAAGGGGGAATAATGTAATTAATAAACTGAACAATAAAGATTAAAAAATAACAGACCATGATAAAGTAAATTTTTTAATGAAATAGAAAATAGTCATTTTATAGAAATAATTATTATATAGAATTTATGAAGAAGTATTCATGATATAAAAATAATAGAAAATCCTTTACCATAATATATTATATAAATAGATCTAAATTAAAAAATATTACTTCCCTAGCTGTTGAAAACATAACAAATATTTGAATATATACTAAAATATATACAACAACCATCCCTTATTAGAAACCATAACAACCATCCCTTATTAGAAACACAAAGAAATAGAAATTGATGAATACTTTTAATATTATAAAATATATGTATGTTTCAATTTTAATTCTAGCATTTACTTCATGATGAAACACAGTATTTCCATTAAGATCAGGAGCAAGGCAAGAATGCACACTGTTTCCATTTCTTCTACACTGCACTAGAGGTACTACAATGCCATTCGACATGAGAATTAAATGAGAGGTGTGGAATTGAGAAAGAACTAAAATGATCTCTACTTGAAAATTACATGAGAGTGTGTCTACAAAATTTTATAAAATCAGTGATAAAGCTAACTTGAAGATAAGACACCATTACGATAGCAGGATTTAAAAATAATGTTCAGAAATCAATAATTTTCATATACTATACAGAAACCTGTTAGAGAATAGAATGACAGAGAAAATCCCATTTACAGCAGCAACAATGAAGATAAAATAGGAACAAGCTTAATAAGGAATGTACAGAAACCTATATGAGGAAGACCTTAAAAATTTTTGTGTTTTGAAAAACACAAAAATAGACTTAAATGAAAGACATACATTGTCCTTGTAGAGAATGATTCAATATGTCACTGCTCCCTAAATTAATCTACCTAATAAAAGAGTAACATGCTAATTGGCAATACCTTCATGACACCCACTAGCCAATCAGGAGTAAGTATGTAAATTAACCCAAACATATGGCGGGTTAATTTGCATATGCAGGCATCCAGTGGCCACGGCAATGATGCAGGCGTTCTGTACTACCCCAGCCGCTCTGGGCCTCTGGGAAGCGTGGGGAGGCAGAAAGGCGCTTCTGGGCTGGAGTGGAAAGGCTGCTCAGGCCAGAGCGAAGGCAGTGCTGGCAGCCAGGAGAAGGAAGGCCCATTCTTGCAGGAATCTTCATTCGTGCATTGGGCCACTAGTTTATAAATATAAGTCAAGTCTAATAAATACAATAGTAATATTTTTGGTGAATCTAGAAAGACTTATAGTAAAGTTTATATCGAAAAACAAATATGCAAGTAGAGCAAGTAAACCATTTAGTCCTGTGTCCTCTCCCTCTCTCCCCTTTCACCTTAGCTCCTATTACACATAAGTCAAAAACACAAGTCTGATCATTTCCTTCCCTTGCTTAAAAATGTTTCATCATTGCGTGAAGGATAAAGTCTAAATTCAGCACAACATATAAGACCTTTTATCTGAGGAAATTCATATACTGTACAAATAGAAACTTTTCTGGCTTGCTATAATATTAAACATATTGATTTAAATTCTTGGATCTGCAATTCTCTTAAAAGTGTAATGTTGGATAAAAAGTGTTGTCTAATATATGATTGCCTACATATTTTATTCTTATGATTAAGAAGTTACCATCTTTGGACTAGGCCCCATTTCCCAAAACAACCTTGCATCAATTCTTGAGAAAGCATAGGTTATGTCTTCAGCCCCATGAGAAAATGTAATACAGGTGAGGAAGACAGATGGTCACAGACTTGCTAAGTCAGGGCTCAGAACCTTGCATGAGAAGTGCAGAGGGCAAAGTCAATGCAACAATGCTGTGAATGGTGACTGCAAATCATAGAGTCTCAAAGGAAACAAGAGAAAAAGAAACATCTCAGGAGGACTGAGTAAAAACATGGCCCATGTATCCTTTAACCTGACTTTATAAAAAAAGGAAATGATTCAAAACCATTCTAAGAGCAAGGAGGTGACACTGTCCTTCTTCGTGTGCATACCATCTATAACTGAAGTTACATCAAAACAACCCATGCTCAGAATAACAGCCTTCAAAGAGAATAAAAGGTAAATTAGGTCCTATATCCTCAGTACGAAAAGACAGGTAAATATGAATCATTTCAGGAAGATTTGCATAATAAATAATTTTTAAAATGCAAGCTCATAAAAGATATGAACTTATATTAGTCTCTTAATTACTATTTTAATGACCTACTAATCATTGTTTTAGTATTCATAACAACTTCCTTCTTCCCAGAATGATGACATCCATATAGTACTGTGTTTTATGTCCTGGGATCTCCCTATTAATAAAAGTAGGTGCACAATGTAGTTTTTTAGATTTTTGAACTATCAATATACAATGTGTTTTAAATTTGACAATAATTGAGAAGAAAATTTGTTTAAGAAACTAGTCAACCCTGAAAGACAGCTCTGGAGTAAATAGATCGTACGGTTTACACAGAGAGTGAGAAAGCAAACATACAGAGTTCCTAGGAGCGATGCCCATGGCTTTGACACTAGGGGAACTTTATTGCTCTGAGTTATGTATTCTGAAACCAAAAATTCATTTTCTTCTTTTCACTGCTAAGTCCATGACTCGGAATTGGATGTATGTGTGTGTTTCTATGCATATATAGGGTGTCGCAAAAAATGTATACACCCATTTTGAATAATTATATAGGCATTGTTTATTAAAATACATTTCATCTTCAAAATTGAGCTCTCAGCTATTAAAGAATGGGGGACACCCTGTATGAATATATGTTTTGACATATTTCTGAACTAGAGTGAGCTTCAGGAGCTTTCGCTCCCTGGGTTATATATCTCTTTGACTCATTAAGTGATTTTTAAAAACTCAAATGTTTCACCTCAGAAGCTTATGTTCTATGTTGCAGGCTTGCAGGGGGGAAAAAGCCACTGTACATCAAGCATTAAGCCAAAGTCAAAATTTCAAAGAATACACAGCAAATTTGATGTAAGTACCACAGACTTAATTGTACTTAGTCTAAGCAATGGTATCCAAATTATATCTGCATATAGCAAAACTGGAAGCATTTTGCATGAAAAATTCAGAGCAGTTTACTAGTATGTCCTGAAATTTGATTACAAGCCCCAAGTATGTGTTATTTTAAAAAATATATATTTTATTGATTTTTTACGGAGAGGAAGGAAGAGGGATAGAAAGCCAGAAACATCGATGAGAGAGAAACATTGATCAGCTGCCTCCTGCACACCCCCTATTGGGGATGTTCCCGCAACCAAGGTACAGGCCCTTGACCGGAATCGAACCTGGGACTTTTCAGTCCGCAGGCCAACGCTCTATCCACTGAGCCAAACCGGTTTTGGCCAAGTCTGTGTTATTAATAGTTGTGCAGAACAAATAAACTAGCTGTGATAGAATCAGGACTATAATGTGGCTAATAATACCTTCTTTTTTTATTTTTAGAGGGTAACTGTCACATCTCTTGACACAAAAGAAAACATTTAATCCAGACTATTTACAAAGATGGAAACTTTAGAGAGAACCTTTCTAAAACCCATTATGTAAAAATATGTTTTATCAATAAAGTTTAATATCTACTATTTTCCCCAAGTTTATCATCTCCCCACCAACATTTTACCTCTGGTCCTGGAAGTCCAGATGGTCCTGGGGGTCCTGGGTCACCTGCTTTGCCCTGAAATGGGATAGGGAGGAAATAAAAGTATGAACATTAATTTAATGGATACAATTTAAAAGGGAAAAAGACACAAGGTAAGCAGACATCACTCAATATATTATGCCACACAAAGAAGTAATGACATTTCAGCAAACAACACTAATATACTGTCAAACAAAGTTCTAACCACTATTCAGAAAGACTTAATTTGTAACCATGACTGTAGAAAATGTATTTAAATAACATGTGTTTGGATGTGATGTACGTTTATTCTTTAGTGTTAGTCATGCAAACAATTTAATGATTTAAGGGCTCCAATAAAGTAAAAGAGTGTGTGTGTGTGCGAATGTTACTCAGAGATAAGACAATAAATTCTGACTCAACAGTGTAGGGAAATGTAGATGAAGAACTGCTTTCAAAAATAACCACAATCCTAGAACTGTCTCTGAAAACTTCTCTCTCCTTTGACACTGGAAGGGTCCTGATTAAGTAGTTCAGAATCACCTGGTTTTAAATGCTTGTTGTTAAATTTCTCCAAGTCTCCATTTTCTCATCAATAAAACAGGAATAATAATAACATTACTAACATTCTCACTCAGTCACTGTGAGGTTTAAACGAGGTAATATAGTAAAGTGCTAAGGACAGTGCCTGGCACATAGATAGCACTCATTAAATGTGAACCAATTTTATAACTATTAAGCGTTCCCTTCACATCCTCTCTGCTTTCCTGGATGAGGTACAGAATTTCTAGATTATTTTGATCCTTTAATTAAAATTTTGAAGATTTGGTTTCAATAGCTCTGAAGCCATTTCCCTACATTCAGATATACAATGTGAAATCAGGGCTAGAGAGCAAGGTCAGAGGAAAGAGAGAAATGTGAATAAAGCCTGAAACCAGAGAGGGCTAGCAATGCTCTCAGGAGACAAAAGCAACGAATGGGGAAAGCCAGTAGACTGATACCCTTATTTTCACAATAAAAAAAAACAAAACACTATAGAATTCATTATTTTTGTCATATTAAATTTCTACCTGAGTTTAAATTAGACTTAAATGGGCCCCAGATTAAATACAATTGCCATAAACAATATGGGTTCATCCACGGCCCCAGAAGTAAAGCTTAGTGTTCCATCGGTACTGGAGTATCTGCGTATGAAACAGTACACAATACAACTACTGCAATCAAATATGGATAAAAATGATAAAATAGTGGGCAAAAGTTCAGTTAAGTCCTCCTAATTAAATGAAATCACAATCCATCATCATCAGTACCTAGGAGTCTAAAATTCTTGAAATCACAATACCTTTCTTAGAGATGGAGCTGAGTTCTCACTGGGGCCCTCTAGTGGCCACCTCCGAAAAATAAGCTAAATATATAATAAGCTTTGAAGAAAAAAAATAGCATTCTACCCCAGGCTTTTGTTTTCAGAAAAGTTGACTGATAGCCAGATATTTAAAAACATAAATCCCGAAATAATTTTATTTGTTATTCAAATACATTTTTCATTTTAAAATACCTGAAGTACAAGTTTCCTTGAATGTCGATTCTCATTTATAAAAACTGAATTTTCAAGTACCTTTTAGAGAATTCAGTAATGATTAAATAAACGTCTGTAAATGATAACTTCTAGTTAAAAATATAAAGGATATATACTATAATATAATTGTTTTTTCTGTTTCAAGGATAGAAAATTTCTTTACACCCTCCGAGTAGTAGTTTTCTCTAGTTTTTAAACATTTGCAGAGCAAAGGCACTCCTATTCCAGGATGCAAAAAACCTTCCAAAATAGGCCTTTTTTAATCTTGAAAATATTTTTTCATGTTATAATTTAGATCCATTTGGAAACAATATCAGTGATAACAAAATCTTAGATAGCATAAAATCAAAAGCAAGAGATATAAAGGGCATTCTTTTTATAATAGTAAACACATGATTGAGGGTAGGTACTAACTTGTATAGTTTGTTACTAATATGATAGCTGATTCTGCTAAAGAAATTTTTCATGAAACAGGTGCCTTTCCTTCTATATCTAGCAAAAGTTTCCATGTCAAACCCCTATAATTTTTTATATTAATAACATACAAATAAGTGCTGAAGTGTGTGTCTAAAGACAAGGTTATTTTCTAATTGTTAAATCATAAGTCTCTACCCTATCTTCAATCTGAAATACATATTTTTTCAAAGATTTGATAAAACAAAAGATGGTCAATTATCACCTACCAAAGTAATCCCTGCTGACATCAAAAAAGTTTTTACTAGAACAGTACAGAAAGATATAAGATGAGCAACTAAAGGCTTACCATCTCGTGCCCCCTGTTAACACTGCACTAAAAGAATGACATTAGAGTTTCTAGTGACTTATTCCAGGAAAAAAAAGAAAAAACTTAAGGGTTATAAGACAATGTGTTAAAGGTGAAATAAGCTCTCTGCCTTTTCTTTAGCTAGGCCAAGAGAATTATTAATAAGCACTATTGCTAATATTGGAAAATATCTAAGAGTCACAGAGTTGCAAAGAACCTTAACTATGAGATAGTCTGACTCTGGATACCACAGTGGTTAAATGCAAAGGTCAGAAAGGTCAGTATCAGGGCTGGGACTAAAAATCTAAGTCTGCTTCTCAGATCAGTGATTCCCCATCCCAGTAAATATGCTATCAATATAAACTGAATCAAAGAGTAAGAAGACATTAAAAAGGCTTTTTATAGATACAAGATATTTAACTATTATTTTCCCAAGTACCTAATTGTAAAGTATAAGAAAACTATATTGGTATCACTGATTACTTAGTATTTGCCTTAGAAAATGTGCTATACCAGTTCCTTTTATTATTACCAAAAGTTAGAAAACCTTCACATTATATAAAATGAAAAATCATTTTGCCAGATTATGTGACTTAGACTTACCCTTGAAAAATGGAAGCTACTTTTTTTTTTTACTTCATGATCTGTTCTCATACCTCTTATTTATGTACTTTGGAGTTTTGAGGTTGAACTCCGGGCCACAAGCTCATACATGGCTGACCGGCTTTACCCCGAGTCCAGGGTGATGAGCTAGTAAAAGTAAAGCTCACCACTAACATTTCATTCGACAAATAGATGCCAAATATTGTTCTTTGGATTAAATAACACCTGAGAGGTGTATATGAAATGCTGCCACTGACATAAGTCATAAAGAATGTGGTATATACAGCTCTGTAACTTAATGCTGCCTCATTTGTTGCAAGAATAATCCTGTGATGGGAGAGTGGAATTAGAGGGAACACGATGAATTACTCAGGAAAACAAGACTTTTTTTTGGAATGTATTACAATGTTATATTAGTAAATTATAATTTTATATCCACTTTTTCTACCCACAATCACCTTTACCTTCATAGAGTGGTAATCAATATTAAAATACTAAGTCTCAAAATATTAAATCCTAAAGCAGTATGACAGTGGCTAAGAGCATGGCTCTGACTTAAGTGATTAAGTTTTCCACTGAACTGTGAGAGCTTGAGCAAGTGATTCAGTGCTCTGTGCCTCTATTTACCTAGTCTGTAAAACAGGAATAATAATAGTACCAACTTCACATAATTTTTGTAAGGATTAAATTAGAGGCATAGTTCTTAGAATAGTGCTTGGTACTTTGTAAACACCCATAAAATGTTAATGATAATTTTTATGATTTTAACATTCAAGGATTTTTACCTCATGTTTTAATTATTTCATTTAAATAATTATAATTTTAGTTTTATCATTTGTTGGGTTTCATGTTAACTACAACATAAGGTATTCTTTTTTCTCAACTAATTAATTCAGAAGGGTGGGGAGGAAAGTACAAGGAATTATAATATTTGGATTCAAAAGAGAATATGACATGTTATTTTTTGTTCAGAATATTTCTTAATGAAACATATATTTGAAAAAAATTAAAATATTATTTAAGGTACTTTATACTTTCTGGCTTAAAATTCCATTGCTTAATTTAATGATAAATCAATAGAAATCTTTAGGGCTCAGAGAATTTTGGTTCTGGCCTAAGAGGGCTGAAGAGGGTGAGACGTAAAAGTCTACACATATGAATGGGAAACTTAAGGGATTAGCTATTTTTGCTAAAACTGAAGAGAGAAAATTCCAGCCTGGTAGGCTTATATACACTTCTTATATTCTACTAGCACCACCAAGTTTCAAGACTCGTGCCATGGTGTACATTCCCTTAATCAGAAAGAGCAAAGCAAAGGTCAAACCTACTGAAGGTCCCGGCTTCCCTCTCACGCCTGGTGGTCCTGGAAAACCAGTGGCACCCTAAAAGAAGAGAATTGTAGGGAGGAGAGAAAAGCTATTATACCCAAAGGCAGATGTGCCTCTCCTGTCATGTGCCACAAAACGACGTTACAGTCAACAATAGATCACATGTATTCACAGTGGTCCCATCCTATATAATAAAAGGCTAATGTGCAAATTGCTCAAACAGTGGAACAATCAGTCGGTATGATGCCCACTGACCACCAGGGGACAGGCACTCAGCACAGGAGCTGCTGCCTGGTGGTGGTGCGCTCCCACAGTGGGAGTGCTGATCAGCCAGAAGCCAGGCTCACTGCTGGCGAGCACACCAGTCATGGAGGGAGCCGCTCTGCCTCCGCAGCAGCGCTATGGATGTCTGACTGCCAGCTTGGACCCGCTCCCCTAAACCAGCAGTCAGACATTTCCTCAGGGCTCCTGGACTGCGAGAGGGCACAGGCCGGGCTGAGGGACACCACCCCTCCCCTCTTCCCGAGGGCATAAAATTCGTGTACCAGGCCTCTAGTAAGATTATAACAAAGCTGAAAAATTTCTATCTCTTAATGATGCCGTAGCCATCATAACATTGTACACAATGCATTACTCACATTTGTGGTGAAGCAGGTGTAAACACACCTACTATATGCCAGTCATATAGAAGTATAACACATACAATTATGTACAATACATTATACTTGATAATGATAACAGATGACTATGTTACTGATTTAAGTATTTACTATACTAAACATTTAACCATTATTTTAAAGTAAACTCTATAAAAAATAGGTTTGTTATAAAACAGTATACATGTTACACCAGCAGCTGCATATATCTTGTTTACTGAATCTCTTGATCGCATTATTTCCTCTTCTGCTTGATTTAATCTCATTTGTTTAATAAATTTAGTGTAGTCTAAGTGCACAGTGTTTATTAAGTGCCCAATAGTTTACAGTAATGTCCGAAACCACATGTAGCTTGCGAGCTGCGGTTTGCCGCCCTGTTGACTAATGAGTTTGCCGACCACTGGGATAGGGGCTTAATCACAAGGAACAAAAACAGCCTGTAATTATGGGAATGGAGAGTCTAGGTCAGTGGTCGGCAAACTCATTAGTCAACAGAGCGGCAAACCGCGGCTAGCGAGCCCCATGTGGCTCACGAGCCGCAGTTTGCCGATCCGTTCTAAACCTTCACAGTCACTCAGCACTCACTCACTGCCTCACCAGAGCAACTTCCAGTCCTGCAAGTTCCAACCATGGTAAGTACCCTAGACAGGAGTGCTCCATTTTTTATACTGTATTTTTACTGTACCTTTTCTGTGTTAGGTATGTTTAAATACACAAATACTGACTGACCTCTGTGTTACACTGGCCTAGAGTTTTCAGAGAGGAACACGCTATACAGGTTTGGAGCCTAGGAGCACTAGGCTATCCTACCTAGGTTTGAAATCACCCAACAGGCATTTCTCAGAATATATCCCTGCCGTTAAGTAGCACATGATTGTATTTATAAACTACTAAAAAGAATTCATGCAAGTATTCTAAAAGTGAACAAACTGTTGCAGACAAGACATGTAAAAACAGATCGATACCGTATCTAAACAAAAAATACCTGGTTCAAATAATGAACACTCTTTTTAAAGAGCTTGTACTTTTTCACTGGCTTAAAACTAATGGTAAAAACCAGTTACCTTGTCTCCAGGATACCCTGGCTCTCCAGGCTCCCCTGCCATGCCTTGTTCCCCCTGGAGAGCACATTTCACAGAGACGATTAAGCTTTGCAAACATGGCAATATATAAGGAAGCAAATATTAATTACAAAAAATAATTTTTCAATGTTCCTACTTCTGAGAAAAATTATATAATTGATAGTCCAGATTAGAGCCCATATATTAAAATAAAATATTTTATAAGTTGTATTGGCTCCAAAGAAAAAAAGGTATGTGATAAAAAAAATTATCTCTATGATAATGTAAATATTTAAATCACCTTATCACCTTTGATTCCAGGAACGCCCTTATTCCCTGAAAGACCCTAAAAAATGAAAGTGATATTTTATGACATCATAGAGACATTAAAGGTAAATATCCATTAGGCAAGTAGAACCATACCTTTGGCCCAGGAATTCCAGAAGGTCCAATTGGCCCCACTAGGCCAACACTGCCCTGAAAAGCAATAATGAAGAAAGGTATTAAATATCCACTAAGATTAGAAAGAGAACATGGTAAAATCAATTAATTGATTAACTGAGAACAGTTTATCTCACTAAACACATGTGCACTCTGCTTCAATAACCTCTGGCACTCTCGATATTTAAAAGTTATATCCACCTTCCAAACTTAGTAAAGTCCATCCTATTTCCTGAAGCCTTCTCAAAATTAAAGATCCTTCTCTTCCTTGAGTTCCTATAATACTTAAAGTCCATGACATTCAGCTTGAAATATTTTTTCCAACTAGATAAAATCTTTATTCTTCTGGGCTTAGCTCATTCATTTATCATTTAAGATTTGTGAGCATAATATAAATAAGATTTAGTCATCAATGTCAAGGTTCTTAGTTTAATGTTCCAATGCAAGATTCCTTAAAAACAATGACCACTATCATCTCTTGCAAATAAGAGAGTTAGAAAACCTTCTTCAACATGGTATCTTAGAAGACAAAGGACAATAGCAACAATAAGGTATTTGAAAACAAGAGTTGAAAAAATGGTGGACATCTGTTGACAGTTTGGGGATCAGATATAACTTTTGTGTCACTGCGCCTTCATTTTTGCAACCTCTCTGTGCCTGCTACCATATCATCATCCATCTTTGTGAGCCTGAAAGATGAAGTTCGTTCTCTTTTATGATTTGAAAATGTTAACAAACCTTTTTAAAAATATATGTTTTATTGATTTTTTTACAGAGAGGAAGAGATAAAAAGTTAGAAACATCGATGAGAGGGAAGCATCCATCAGCTGCCTCCTGCACACCTCCTACTGGGGATGTGCCCGCAACCAAGGTACATGCCCTTTACCAGAATCGAACCTGGGACCTTTCAGTCCGCAGGCCTTTCAGTAGTTCTATCTACTAAGCCAAACCGGTTTCGGTTGTTAACAAACTTAAAGGTATATTTGTGACAATCCTGAAAATGTTGGCCCTTTTAGTTATAATCCAAATTTCTTAGGATAGCATCCTGGACCCTCACTACTCTGTCTCACCTTCTCCCTCTCCACTCTCCAAACCTGGCCTCTCATTTGTCCCTGTTTGGTTTCCTCCTATTCTTTTCTCTCTATCTCTTTCTGACTTTTTTTTCCTGACTCCTTTTGCTTATTGCTCCATTATCTTTGCTTTTTCTTCATTCTTTCTGTTTGCCTCTCATGGTGTTTTTCTCTTTTTGTTTCTTATTATGGTTCTTAGCTCCGCTTCTCCCATGAGTGCCTGTGGCCATTGCCTATGAACCTGCGATTCACGAGGGTTCTACCAGCCCTGTCGGTGTCATCTCCTTCCATGTGTCCCTACTTCCCCTTTACTTCACCCTCCTCCAAATCCCACATTCTAGCCACAATGGAGTCTTTCTCATTCTCTGAAATGCTCTCTCTTATCACATGTTCCAAGCCTTTGAAGATATGGTTACTCCTACTGGAATGCCCTTCTTCTACTCAGTATATTGTCCTGCACTTTTTCACTTGTCTTCCTAATCTGTGCACTCTGGGAGAGAAGAAATGTGTTTTACTCACTTTTTTTTTAATCTTCAAGATCCAACATAATAGTTTCGAAATAAAGCATAGACTGAAAACTAGAGAAAGTAATCAACTTTAAAAATAAAATTAAAAACAGTGATTTCCAGCCGACACTGGTTTGGCTCAGTGGATAGAGTGTTGGCTTGCAGACCGAAAGGTCCCAGATTCGATTCGGTCAAGGGCATGTACCTTGGTTGCAGTCATATACCCAGTAGGGTGTGTGCAGGAGGTGACTGATGGATGTCTCTCTCTCTCATCAATGTTTCTGACTTTCTGTCCCTATCCCTTCCTCTCTGTAAAAAATCAATAAAATATTTTAATAAAATAAAAGAACATAAAATAAAAACAGTGATTCCAGAACTTTACCTCCCAACATAATAGAGCATTTCTAATAGTCTACATGTATGTAATATAAATTTCATAACGGAAATATGACATCTTTACTTTTGGTTGAGTCCTAAAATCTATAAAATATAACTAAGATAAATTATTTGCAACATGCTTAATCCTGAAATGTATAAAAATGTGAGAGTTCAAGAGTAATATAAGAGGAGGGAACCAAGATGGCGGCATAGGTTCCCTCCTATCTTGCTGCCATACACAGCAATTTCAAAACTACAACTTAACAAAAGACCAAACACCATCTAGAATCACCGGAAAGCTGGCTGAGTGAAAATTCCACAAATGAAAGTGAAGATAGGACACTGTGACTCAGAGGAGCGGTGGCAGACAACGTTGAAGATATGCACAGAGAGAGGTTTGGAGCAGTGCACGCGCGAGCGGATAGGGCGGGCAGCTGAAAACCCAGCCAGTTTTCTTGAACGGGAAACACAAAGACGTCCCACTGCACGAACTCCCCAGCTCTGGGCGAAGTCCAGGGAACCCACAAACATACGGGGTAAAAACTGGACAGTGGGAAGGCACGCCGAAGCTTGGGTGTGTAGGGGTCTGCAGGCTTGTGGAGAGGGCAAGCTTGTGCAGAGTGCGAATGAACTTGGGAACAGCGCAACTGTGTGACCACGCAGAGAACACTCGTGACTTGCTCTTTCGTTCAGGAAACTGTCAGACTGCATTGATTTGCAACCCTGGGTGAGACATTGGGTGTGAAGACTTATTTGGAGAGAGGCTGAATTCTCTAGAAGTTGGTGGAGCTAGGCAGCAGCTCTCTCTCAGAAGTGCTGGCAGCCGTTGCCACCCAGCACAGAGACCCTGGGGCCACATAGGGTAGAGTGGATGCTGCCTGCTTAGCCCAGAGACTCTGCCCATCCAACCTAAGCACAGCTGAACATCACAGACAATTGGCCTGGAGATCAACCCCTCCAAGTGCTAACAATGGTTTATCTAGGCTTAACTTCAACAAGACTGTGTAACCCATATCCACCTCAGGTAACTGGTGAGGCTGAGCCACTGTCCCTTAGAGGACATCTACCACACAAAGCTAATTGAACAACTCAGGAAAGCAGCCGCCATGCAGAGACATGTAAAGAAATCAGATGTGAAAGAAATGGAGAAAAAAAAAGAAACGACTGGACATAGAATTTAAAACCATGGTTATAAGGCTGTTCAAGAGGCTCCTAGAAAAGGCCATGACCTACAAGGAAATAAACAAGACCTATGAGGAAATGAACAATACCTACAAGGAAATGAACAAAACCTGCAAGGAAATGAACAAGACCCACGAGGAAATGAATGAGACCTATGAGGATATGAACGAGACCCTCAAGGATATGAAAAAGGACCAACCAGAAATTAAGCATACACTGACTGAAATAAAAATATTATACACAGAACTAAAAGTACTCTAGAGGACCTCAAGAACCAAGTTAAAGATTTGAAATACAAAGAGGTAAAATCCACTCAGCTGGAAAAGCAAGAAACTAAAATAATAAAAAAAATTGAAGATAATGTAAGGGGCCTCTGGGACAATCTCAAGCATACCAAAATCCGAATTATAGGGGTTCCAGAAAAAGAGAGAGAGCAAGACAATGAAAACCTATTTGAAGAAATAGTGACCGAAAACTTCCCACACCTGGTGAAAGTAATTGACTTAAAAGCCCAAGAAGCGCACAGAACCCCAAAATATAGGAATCTGAAGAGGACCACACCAAGACATATCATAATTAAAATGCCAAGAGCAAAAGATAAAGAGAGAATATTAAAAGCGGCAAGAGAAAAACAGTTAGTTATCTATAAGGGAGCACCCATACAATTGTCAGCGAATTTCTCAACAGAAATGATGCAGGCCAGACGGGAGTGGCAAGAAATATTCAAAGTGATAAATAGCAAGACTCTACAACCAAGATTACTCTATCCAGCAAATCTATCGTGCAGAATTGAAGGTCAGATAAAGTGCTTCGCAGATAAGAAAAAGCTAAAGGAGTTCATCACCACCAAACCAATATTATATGAAATGCTGAGAGATATTCTTTAAGAAGAGCAAGAAGAAAAAGGTAAAAATAAAAGTTATGAACAACAAATACACATCTACTAACAAATGAATCTAAAAATCAAGTGAATTAATAATCTGATGAACAGGATAAACTGGTGAATATAACAGAATCACAGACATAGAGAGGGAATGGACTGACAATTCTTGGGGAGAAAAGGGATGTGGGAAGTGCAGCAAGAGACTGGACAAAAATCATGGAACTATGGTAGAGGACAGTGCGGGGGAGGTGAGGGCAGAGGGTGGGATGGGTACTGGGTGGAGGGGAGATATAGGGGGAAAAAGGGGGGAAAGAATGTAATTAATAAACTGAACAATAAAGATTAAAAATAATAATAAAAGAGTAATATGAGAAAGTACTTTGCAAAGTGCACAAAACCATCTATAGCAATGTACTTTCTCATACATATTTATAAATTAGATAGAGCGGTATTACTCCATAATTTTTATGTTTATTACATTTTAAAATCAAAACAATATGAGCACCTACTATGTATCAAATGCTGAATAGATGCTAGGCTTAAAATATGAACAAATTAATATTCTTTCTTTTGGCAACAATTACAATCTAATGGCATAGAAATGAAAATAAGAAATATCATACAATGTGATTACTGCTAATGATGGACTGAAATAAAGCCACTGAGAAAGGAGAAGTCTGTGTTATCTAAGAGATTCAGAGTTGGCGTCACAAAGAAGGCAACCATTTAAGCTGCATCACAGATTGTGCATGAGTTGGGCCAAGTGGAAAAGATTCCATGCACAAAATTCATGCAAGGAGCTTGGCGCTCACAGCCCTGTCTGCCTGGGCTGACTCCCACGGTCCCGGCTTTGTCCAGAAGTTTGTCCGGACGGTCATTCTGCTGTTCAGTGTAATTAGCATATTAGCTCTTTACTATATAGGATTGTTAATTTCTGCAGAAGCTCTGCAGTTTACCAAAGGGCAAGTTTAGAAAGAGAAAGAATAGAAAATCCAGTTATTTCTACTGAGCACTATTATGTGTCAAGCACTGTGCTCTATCTTGGACCTGAAAAAATATTAATGAGTTAACCATTATTATGAAAAAAGGAAAAAAAAGGTCCTTTGGGCTCCACCTTTACATAGAACTTCTCATGAACCCTAATAAAATCATGTGTGGCAGATAGTATACATTTTAAGATAATGCAAGTTTTAAGAAGTTGGTGCAGTACCAGGGGTAAATTTTGGACTCTAGATGTAGATCACATGGCTGCAAAGACAGGCTCAACACTTATAAGCTAAGGGTCTTAGGTTGTTCTAATAATTAAATTATATAATACATTTTTCATGGGATTACACATAGGAAATACTAAATAAAAGTGAGCTGTTATTGCTATTTTTATTATTCATACTATATTAGTATCATAAAAGAGAACAGTTTAAATGTCTTAGACTTTCTCAGGTTCTTTGACTCTCAGTTCTATACTCTCATCATCCAAACAGCAAGTTCAAACTTGGTATGTCAATTGTTACCATAGTTCCAATAACTAAACTCTTGATATTCCTTTGGCCAAGTTGTTACCTTCTGCCTTGGAGTAGTGAAGGTGGGGGAAAAAACATTAAATTGGAGTCGTAAGACCAGTGTCCAAGTTTAAGCTAAAAATATTATAGATATAATTTATCACATTGAACTCCTGAGTCTTAATTATTTACTTCATGTGTTAGAGTAAGTCCTAAATTGATTTTTAAGGAAAATATTATCTCTGCCCATGGTCATGGCCTATTTTTATAAGAATATAAATAGTTTACTTTTAAGATTCTATTTTCATTAGGCTCCTTATTTTCATAAAGTATGTCAGTTTTGCTTTTAGCTCAATTGAATGTTAAAGCATATAGTTCTAAATATATACATACCCTATCTAATAAAAGAGTAATATGCAAATTGACCATACCTTCGCTATACCCAATAAAGCACTCCAGCCAATCAGGAGTGATATGCAAATTAACACCCAACCAAGATGCTGCTGCCTTTGGCAGGGCAATAGCTGGGTTCCCAAGGCCGAAAAAAGCCTCACTAAGAGGTTTTTTTCGGCCTTGGGAAGGCAGGCCGGGACTGGGGTGGAGCCAGGCAGCAATCAGCTAGATCGCAGGGCAATCGCTGGCTGGGGTCCCTGGCTGAGGTTCCCTGCTTAAGGATGAAAGCCTTAGCCAGAGGCTTTTGTCCTTGGGCAGGACAGGGGTGAGCCATCAGTAGGACATCCCCTGAGGGCTCCCAGTATGTTAGAGGGGGCAGGTTGGGATAAGGGACCACCAAATTTCATGCACTGGGCCCCTAGCGTGTGTGTGTGTGTGTGTGTGTGTGTGTGTGTGTGTGTATATATATATATATATATATATATATATATATATGTAATATCTGTAATTCATATCACTGTCATTAACCATTAGCTTGGCTGGGAGAAATATATTTATGAAGATATTTATAAGTAGTTATCTAATGAATAATCTAAAATTATCAGAAAGCTACATATCTGGATCACATTGTTTTGGTCTCCACAGAACAGCTTATACTAAACTGTGTTTGCCTACATCAGATACCCCCATGTAACTCACTGTATAAAATCTGATTAAGTGGACAAATAATATACCACTTATACTGAGTGGCCAGGTCTCTGAATGCATGAAAACCAGGCCACTCATTATATATCCTATATAATAAAATGCAAATTGTCCCCTCAACCATGAGTTTGACCAGCAGGCAGGCTGGCCAACTGCCCATATCCCCTCCCCCTGGCCAGGCTGGCTGCACCCCACCCATGCACAAATTCATGCACTGGGCCTCATATATATATAATATATATAAAATATGTTATATATATTATATTACATATATTTTATATATTATATATATATAAAGTGAGTGACCAGATTATGCATTCAGAAATCATAATAATATGGTCAATCAGTGTATATGTTTAGTATAATAAATACATTTGATATTAGAATGTTTAATGGCTTTGGTGAAGTCCTGCTCCTACCTCTTGTTCAGGATAGTTTTCCTAAGCATTTATTCAATTTTACTCCATAAATAAAGTCTACAGTTACCATATCTTTTTGCTCAGAACTATATGCATCTATCTAGACTAGATGATCAGAAAGACTATCTCAAGGAAAGAGACAGGTTCTAGATTAAGTAACATTTAATGACAAACATAAATACATATGTACAGCTATATCTGAGGAAATTTATTTCAGTTTATCATAAAGTATACTTAATATTTTATTCATACTATTGGTCTAATTTACATTATAAAATTACATGTGAACAAGGTAGATAACAAACATAAATACACAAGAAAATATTTTATGAGAAGGATGATATTTGATACTCACTCTAAGCCCAGGAAATCCAGGAGGACCAATGCTACCTACAAGTCCCTAAGTAAAAGAAATGTGCATAACTGGTTAAATAAAATTCCAAAATGCTAAGCATATTTTCTAAAGATGAAGACAAAAATTTACTGGAAGAAATTATATCAATTTTTAACTTCTGCAGCTAACTCCGAAAATTTCCCTACTCTTATGTATCCTCCTAAGAAATACAAATCTCTGGTGGCAGTTTATTTTCTTCAAAAATGCTCAGGCTCCATGCCTTTGGCTGCTAGGACCGCCACCACCACGGATATAGATTTATCTTTGTTTCCCATATAACTAATAAAGGAAATAAATCCCATTGGTAATCAGCATTATAGATATAACTAACCTATATATTGGTCAGTATATAATGTTAGAAGAACCTTTTCAGATTATTTAAAATATGTCAACTTGGGGTGGGGGGGGCTTAGTGGGGGGATAAAGACACATATGTAATATCTTAATCAATAAGGAAAAAATTAAATTTAAAAAAACACTGTGAACTCTTATGAAGTACATTATTTAAATTTTCTAGATACGAGTTTTCTCATTATATAATAGGAATATTTGTTCTCGTTGTAGAGATCACAATTAAAATTGTCATATACATAAAAGATTTTGAAATTTTTCATAAAGCATTATACAAATGTAAGAATTTACCAACATTGTTAAATTATTCAAATAAGATTTTAAATTCTCAACAGTAAGATTTCAAGTTGATTTGTAATGGGCCTCTGTGATGGTCTTCTGAATTCACATTGCAGTCTTTAGAATAATTTTTTATCCACTCCATGGCAGTGGTACATTATTTATATGGTACAAGTTTCAAGAAGATTCCTTCATTTTTTTTTGCATTTCAATTTTTTTACCTACAAATTGATGTTGAACTTTATTTATTTTTTGTTTTGTTTTTTAAATTATTTTTAAATTTATCTTTATTGTTGAAGGGTGGACTGGAAGGGTTCAATGGGGAAAATGGGAGATCTATATTAGTTTCAGATTGTTTTTAAACAACAGCATAGTATAAACTACAGAGAATTATAAACTAATAAACTGAAAATATTGAGTTTATTCTTGCCTTTTAAAGATCTTTAAAATCTTTAAAAAGATTTTAAATTAAAGTTCTTTAAAGATCTTCTGTTCCTCAAGAAGCATTATATTTTAAATAAAGAACAGATATCAAAAAGGAAAGTTTTAAATATTGTAGGAATCCAACCCTAACAAACTTTATGTACATTTTACTGACAAAATGTTAAATAAGATTTATACTAGTGTATGTGTACACTAGTTATGCAAATACAGTTGTGTGCCTCATAATAGCATTCCAGTAACAACGAACCGCACATACGTAAGTTGTACACTATATAGCCTCAGTGTGTAATAGACTGTATCATTTAGGTTTGTGTAAGTGCCATCTATGATGTTCACACAATGATAAAATCACCTAACAATGCATCATATATCAGAAGACATTCCTGTCATTAAGTGGTACATGATTGAACATAAATGATATTCAGGATAAAAGTAAATAATGCTTACTTATTAGCGTAAAATGGGAAATTCCCCAGAATCATGGACAAGAGAAAGATAGTAAACACTCTATTTAAGATTGTTTAACAACTAAAACTTTGACTAAATTCACTAAATAAGCTAATATAGCTATACTTTATAAAAAGAAATAAAAACAAACTATTTTCAAAACTTCATTTTAAGCATAAACGTTAGTAATTTATCTATGTCTAAATATAGAAACTATGCCTAATTTAGGCTTTAAGGATTTTATGGTTGATTCTAATTTCACCTTAAACTTTTATGGGAAAAAAATGTGTGCATGGCATAAATTGGGAGATAGTTATTGGATGTTTTTTGAGGACAAAAAGTGAAGGTATTTCTACCTAGTATCAAAAAAGTAGTAATCCATCATCATTCTTTGATAACATATTTTACAATGGTGATTCCATAATTTGAGTTCCAGAGAAGACTTCTCTATAAAATACTCAAAAGGTTAATCAATGATACATTTGAGTATAAAAGAGCAATCACTAAAAGCACACATTTTACCTGCAACTTGTTTATAGCTTCATGTACAAGCAAGGTTCCTTTCTCCCACACATAATCAGGTCAATATTGTGATCATATATTTCAAATATTTTACTTGAGCAGTAACATTTAACGTGGTCAAAATAATTTCAATAATTGTCTCTCAAGATACAGTTTATTCACTAAAATTTTTCCTTATTTCCCCATGTTGCAAAATTACAAATTGGAATGTGCAAGAGCGGTATCGGAACTGTCTGACCAACAGTGCTTATTCATGGATGTGGTGCTGAGGAGGGAAAGCACAGTTGCTGTGCAGTCGGAGTGCTGCTGGGTTGTGAAGCGAGGCCGTCACAATTTACTCACTGGACTACCATCAGGACCAGCGGGGCCTCTCTCTCCGAAGTCACCCGGAAAACCCTGGCCCAGGGAAAGAGAAAGAAATGTTGTTAAACGCCAAAGAAATAAATAATTCAATTTTGTTTTCTGATAAGGAATTTACTTACAGATATTTAGTTTCTATTCCTTATGAAGGAGCAAGAAAAATGTGTATTTATTTTGCTAACACTTCATTGGTTTGGTTAAGTACAATATTCCTATATTCTATAAAAATTATTTTACATGCCCCATAACCTATACAGAAAGCTAAGATGGAGAAAATAGAAATTTGTTCATTATCACATAAAGAATCATTGAATGAGAAGAAACATAACCAACCAAGATTTCTAGCTGAAAAATCCACGATGTCCGCTATTTCATGCTGTTCCTATACCCACACCACCGAGAACAGAATGGCTAATATTACTAAGCATGTGCTGAGCACACTAGCCATGTGTTAAGGGCCTTATTCACATTATTGGATATACATGACTTTGTTTCTCTTCACAACAGGTTGAATCAATGAGCACTAATATTTTCACTTGCCGGTTGAGGAAATCAAAGCACAGAGAGGTGAAGTTACCTGCAGTCTCTAGACTGAGAACTGGGTGGGATCAGTCTGACTTCAGAGCCTGCTCTCTTTCTGCTCTGCCACACTGACTCCTTTAACTCCCAACACAAGATGTGATGCAACATGGAAAAGGCCAATGAACTGCAGTTTTGTCGGGGAAAGGCATCATGCACATAAACACTGCAAAGACAAAATGTGCTGCCCCTGACAATTAGCTTCCCCGATGCCGACTGAGAATCTGCACTGTGAAATTATAAAGACTAAAACTCTACTCATTACAGATTCTACTATAACATAACAGTTACTCTCATTTTATATACTACAATTTTTCTCTAAGGATTTACCACTGGATTGAAAAGGCTACTTTATAAAATTATTTATCAGATTTATTATAAGCACTTTAATAATATTTATTTTTTAAAATGTGTAAGACTAACAAAAAATAAACTAAATTTTAGATTCTTATAATCTCTTTAGGCAACCCAGTATTAATTATTATACATTTAACAGACTAGCAAAAGTCCCTGGTTCCACTAGTACAAAAGATGCATTAATCCAGCTGGCATGGTTTAGTGGTTGAGCATCAACCTATGAATCAGGAGTTGACAGTTCAATTCCAGGTTAGGACATATGCCAGGGTTGTGGGCTTATTCCCCAGGGTGGGGCATGCAGGAGGCAGCCAATCAATGATTCTCTCTCATCATTGATGTTCCTATCTCTTTCTCCCTTTCCCTTCTTCTCTGAAATCAATAAAAAAATCAATAAATAATAAAAAGATGGTTTAATAATGGAAAGTGTATGCTATTCTAAGACATAGTTAACTAGAAGTAGTTTCTCTTATTCTGTAACCAGAGAATAATGCAAAACCATCCGTGCAGTCAAACATATTGTAGCCATACTCTATTCAAAGCCAGTTGAAGTTCAGGCAGGCATTTTGTTTTCACTATCCTTGAAAATCAAATTCCATTGTGAAGCTCACAAATCTGCAAAACATCATTGTATTCAGTATGAGCTAATATGGGTATTTGAAAGTATTTATGATGCACAGGTAATGGAAAAAGCAGAGGAAAAATACTGCAATAAAATCTGAAACAAAAGAGATGATTGACTTTTTAAATAAATCATAAGTAGGTTTTCCAGAAACCTCAGTGAAATAATAAAGAAGGAGGGACATATTGCATAATATCATTAATGCAAAATGTGCAGAATAGGCAAATCCATAGAGAAAGAAAGCAGATTACTGGTTGTGTAGGGCTGGTGGTGTGGGGAAGAATTGGGGACTGAGTGCTAATAGATCAGTACAGGGCTTCTTTCTGAGGTGATGGAAATGTTATAAAATTAATGTGAAGGCTGCACAATTCTCTGAATCTACTAATAACCACTGAGTTGTACACTTCAAAAGGGTGAATTTTATGAAATGTGGATTCTATCTCAGGAAACGTCTTCGTAAGACATGAAGAAACAGCCAGTCTATACAAGTAGTCATATTGCTAAAAACATCTTTGGGGACTCAGGACTGCCTAGAAGATGTATCACTATCTGGGACTGATTAGCCCCCATCCTCATCTATAGAGAAGAGTTGTTTTCCAGTTGATCTTCACTCAAAACTCTGATTTCTCCTTCACCCCACCCCACCCCCAAGAGAGGGAAAAGGGAGAGGGGAGAGAACTCCACTTACCATAAAATCTTTACTTTCTAGAACCAGCATAAAAACAATTATATATTAATTTCAACTTCTTGTTCTTCTAATAGTTCAACAATCTATATACATAAAAGCCTAAGCAACCAAACAACTGAATGACCAATCAACTGGCCAACTGGTCGCTATAATGTGCAATGACCACCAAGGGGTAGACTTTCGATGCAGGTGGTAAGTGTGCTCCCACAGCCAACTTCCTGTGCCTGGCCAACCTCCTGTGATCCCCCAGCCTGCCAGCCCTCCCTCTCCCCCAAGATTGGCACCAATCGCCCGCCAGGCAGAGGGACCCCACCCGTTCATGAACTCGTGCACTAGGCCTCTGATATTTATGATAAATACATAGTTAAACTTGACTTTGCCCCTGAGACAATTTAGTTGAACTGAATAATACCTACTTTTTAAATTTTCATGCATTATTTCTCCTCTCACTTTATTACTCATTAAGCATTTCATTTCATTTTTAATTTCCTATTCCAGATAGAGATAATTTTTTTATTGTTTTTATCTTCCTTACATGTTGACCTTAAAGGTTGGTTTTGAATTATAGAACAATAATGACAAAAATACTTTGTCTTTGAACTTAGAACACAAAGGACAATTATTTCTACAATTGTGTCATCAATTTTTAAAATACTTTCTACTAAATCTTGCTTTATGAAACATAGTACAGTTAATGTCGCAAAAATAATATTTGGGTATATATTCAACATATATTTTCTTTTGAAGAACATCAAGCCAAAATTTTATACTATTGAAAATTTTATTGCTTATTAACTATTTATTCAGTTGTTATTTCAATTCTGGTAACTACGTGCATGATATTTTGTTTTCTAATGCAGGGAAGGTTCTGTATTCTTTTAATAGTGAAACTTAACATTTGCAGCCATATATTGCCAAAAAATGATCTTAAAGATTGGTTGTGAAATATGGAATAATGACAAAACACTTTGTCTTTGAATTTAGAACACAAAGGACAATTTATAAAATTTCTTTCTCCACTTGAAAGAATATGTTACAAAATAAAACACTATGTTTCCTCTCAGATTTATCTACTAGAAAAGTATAGCCATTAACTGAAATCAAACTGTGCTCTTCTAGAAATATCCTCACACTACCAAGATATAATGGTCATTTTCAGGAGTAGCTTCCATAGGAAAGCTCGAGTTTTTATCTTTTTTGCCCAATTTGCCAATTTCACAAAGGTAATGTCTTCTAATGGATATGCCAGAGCTACATTATTCTTCTGTGCTATTCATAATCCTATTTACACATTCACATTATTTGGATCAATTAGAAAATGTTATTTTATGAGAATACTGGGGTCCCTCAGCCTGACCTGTGGGGATAGGGTCAAAACAAGCTCTCCAACATCCCCTAGGGGTCCTGGATTGCGAGATAGTGGTTCTTTGGTGTTGCACCCTAGAATCAGGCTCCCTCCTCTCTGGTTTTGGGTGCATCACCCGAGAACCACAGCTGCCAAGTCACTGCAGCTCAGCAGCTCCTGCATTGAGCATTCTGCCCTCTGGTCGCCATTGCACATCATAGTTACTGGTTGGATGGCCAGATAGTTGCTTATGCTTTTTTATATAGAGATGACATTTCAGGGGATTTTATTTGATCTCTTCAAGTTGTGAATAATTCTCTCACTCATTTCCACTGTTTGATCAGTATAGTGGACAGACTTTAAGGTTGACCCCCCTAATGATTTACACTCTCTGGTGTTCACATTTTTGTATGATACCCTTTCTTTGAGTGTGGATGAGACTATGACTTGCTCCTCCTAACAAATATAGCAGAATATAGCAAAGGTGATATAGGAAGTAACTGATGTGATTGTGTTATAACATACAAGACTACATCTTAGCAGCCTGGAGCTGGTGACTTCCTTTATGAGCCTGGTAAAATAAGTACCCACATGGCAGGGAACTAGGCACTGTGGACAGTCCAAAGGAATCGAAGTTGCTTTAAAGCCAAGAGCCAGCAAAAGGCCAGGACCCTCAGTTCTACAACCGTTCCATGACCTTCAGCAAATGATTTCTTCTCACAACCTGAATGGGCTTGGAAGTTATTTTCCACTCAAGCCTCCAGATGATAATGCAGCCAGTTGACACTTTAAGTGGAGGCTTATGACCCTGAGCAGAAGGACCAGTTAAGTAGTACCTGGGCTGCTGATGATAATAAATACATATTATTTTAAACCACTGATGTGATATTTTTATACAACAATAGATAGAAAACTAATATGATCAGTAATTAAATCTTTAAATAGAGAAAGTCTAAAGTCCTACATGTAACATTTACTGTGAGGTGATGCTTAATACACGACTATTGACATTAGTTATAGATTTGTGAAATTTAAGTGAATCACCTCTGAATATTTTTGCTGTTTTTTACTTTTTGTTTTAAATTATAATTACTGAATATCAATATTAGTTAAACTAAATTTTAATATTCACTTTTTAAACTTTTAAATATAATTTAATTAAACATCTATATTTAAAACAATAATTCTAGTATTTCTTATCTACTTACTTGCCAATGTAAAAAATGTTTTTCATGCTTCATAAGTTTTGTGTCTATACCAATGAATACAACTTTAATAGTAATATGAGTTGTTAAAAATGCACAATGTTAGTCTCTGAGTGCAGCTGTTGCAAATATTGCACTAATTCTATTACCTTTGAAACCATACATAAGAACACAAAGAGAAGCAAGAAAATAGAAATTTCGTATTATCAGGAAATAATACTTCATTATATAAGAGACTATTGTAATGAAAGGAGAATTATATAACTTAATTAACTAATCTGTTACTGCCTGATCCAATCCATATCACTATCTTGAGAGTTTCTGTCTCTATTGATGGCAATAGTACCATCTACAAATCTCCATGGCATTCATAACATAGGTTATAAGCAAGAGATGTGGAGAACAATTTCTCTGAGGCCCAGTGCACAAAATTCATGCATGGGGGGTATGTCCCTCAGCCCAGCCTGCACCTTCTCCAATCTGGGACCTCTTGAAGGATCTCCACCTGCCCATTTAGGCCCGATCCTAAATGGGCAGTTGGACATCTCTCTCACAATCCAGGACTGCTGGCTCCAAAATGCTTGCCTGCCTGCCTTCCAGATTGCTCCAAACTGCTCCCCTGCCAGCCTGATTGCTTCTAACTGCCCTCTCCTGCAGTCTTGGTTCCCCGCAACTGCCCTTCCCTGCAGGCCCAGTTGCCCCCAACTTCCCTCCTCTGCTGGCCTGGTCTCTCCCAACTGCCCTCCTCTGCTGGTCATCTTGTGATGGCCATCTTGTATCCACCTGGGGGCAGGATCTTTGACCACATTGGGGGAGGATCTTTGGTCACATGGGAGCAGCCATCTTGTCTTGGAGTGACAGTCAATTTGCATATTACTCTTTTATTAGATAGGATAGATACCTGGTGCATGGGTGGGGCCAGCTAGTTTGCTCCAAAAGGTATTCCAGATCAGGGTGGGGGTTCCCTTGGGGCATGGGGCAGCCTGGATGAGGGGCTTGTGGTGGTCTATAGGCTGGCCACATCCCCCGGCGACCCAAGTGGAGGCCCTGGTATCTGGGATTTATTTATCTTCTATAATTGAAACTTTGTAACCTTGAGTGGAGGCCAGGGCTAGCCAGGAGCTTGGCTTCCTCCATTGCCAGGGGAAACTCAAGCCTCCTTCTCACTCCAGCTCCAAGACTCCTGCCATTTTTGTTGGGGTTTATTTATCTTCCATAATTGAAACTTTGTAGCCTTGAGCAAAGGCCAGGGCTGGCCAGAGCAGGCAGGAATTTGGCTTCTTCCATTGCCAGGGAAACCCAAGCCTCCTGCTTGCTCTGTGGCCACAGCCACCTTGGTTGGGTTAATTTGCATATGCACTCCTGATTGGCTGGTGGGCGTGGCTTGTGGGCATAGCAGAGGTATAGTCAATTTAAATTTCTCTTTTATTAGTGTAGATAGTGGCCACCCTCAAAGATGAATCCCTACATGATTCTCACTTTCTGATATTAATGTCTTTGTGTAGTATCCTCCCATTTAAATCATGGCTAGTCTATGTGACCAACTTAATATAGAAGTGATAGCATGCAACTTTTAAGGCTAGTTCACCTTGCCTTCATAGCTCACATACTCTGATCATGAAGACACTTAAGTTGGCATGTGGAGAGTTCCCTAAGAGGAGGAAGTAAGGCCTTTTACCAACTAGTGCCAAAATGGCCAGCCAATAAGTGAGCTACCTTCAGAGTGGATCCCCTAGACACGGTCAAGCCTTCAGATGACTATAGTCCTGCCTAAATCTCAACTATAACCTCATGGGAAACCCTAAACCAGACCCACCCTAATAAGCCACTCCCAAATTCTCGGCTCACAGACACTCTGAGATTAATATATATTTATTGCTATTTTAAACCACTAACAGGTATTCTGTTACACAGAAATAGGTAACTAACAAATAGTAACACAAATAGATGTCTAGGGTTACTTTGCCAATGATAAGTGCTGGATCCTGAGGAACAAGGGATACTCTTACTAGTAAATACATTTATTTGTTCATTATGTTCAGGGCCTTCAAAAGTTCAGATCCCAGATCAAATTTCTCTCTTTCTCTGGGTCTCACAATGGTACTATTACCAAAAATGATAATTTTCAAGCACTAAAAACAAAAGAAGTATTCCAGACTTCATATGTCTGAAAATATGTCTGATAATATTTTAGAACATATATAGGTACTACACTCAGTAGTATAAATAAATATCTTGAAACAGTGGGAAACTTATTGCTTAGGGAATCTAGTTAAAGGATTATTTTCCAACATCTACATAGAAATCAGAAAAAAAATACTACATATAAAATATTTAGAGAAATATGAGGACCAAGATAGTCATAAAATACTAATGCCCAGCTTTGTAAAATTTAAAAACATAAAAGCAATGCAAACTTTTTTGTTGTTAAATATGACAGTTAACTATGAACATATTTTGCTCTTTCTAAAGAATGATTTAGAAATATATTTGATCTAAAAAAGATATAGATAAAGATTATCACAAAAGGCATATACACTAAATAGGAATCACCAATAAAAACAGAAATACAACTTTTTTCCAAGACTAGGCAATGAGAAGAGATGATCACACTAACTTATCTAGGACTAGTAATATTACAAACAAACAAACAAAAACACACAAAATCCCCTAGAAGTTCATTCTACATGCTCTGTATATGAATACATATTATCAAGAAATCCTGGTGTTCTAAAATCCTTCAAAGGGAAACACAATTACTGTAGGAAAAGGCTCCAGTGTGGCGAACTCTGCTATGATCCAGTTTCTGGTCCCTTCTTTTCCTCACAGGTAGGACAACTTGATCTGCCCTTTAAGGGCCAACCATGTCCTGATAGTTGAGACTAATTTTAAACTTAGGTAGGGAATGTAAGGAATTCTAGTCTAATTCTCAGACACTGAGCATCAAGTCAATCTTATTGCTATAACCTAACTATGACTCAGTTCTCAGAGTCAAGTCCCTGCCTTATTCTTAAAGATTGGTTGCAACCTTGTACTCCAGTTCTAGGAATTGGAGTCTCACTTATTCTTGTGTGCAAGAATCAGGTTTGGTGCACAGTATCATGTTCTATCCTTCAATCACAAGGGCCCTCACCTTATTCTTGCCATTTTTCCACACAGAATTCAGAACCTAAAGCCAAGCCAAATCTCACTGCCATATTTGTACTCACACTCTCACATTCCTGGTTTTGATAACCTACAAGATTCTCCACATTTTTTCTTAATGTATCTGCCCTGAAAATAACTGCCTGGCTGAATTTCCACTTGTTCACAGAACTATGAAAACTAACTCTGCCTTGCCTTCCCCCAAAATACCAACTGTACATCATTGAGTATTCCTCTTTTCAGTACCTGTCCCAAACTTGAAAGTAGATTTAATTCAATGTTTTGGGCTCTTGTTAAGCTATAGTTAGCCAAATATAGTTGCTATGAACTATACCTAATAAAACAGAATCCAGAAAAATACATTTTTCCTGAAAGAGGCTGAATCACTTAAAAATTAATGAGTTTTCCTAATGTTCTAGCAACAGTAGTACTTTATGATAGAATTAAATGCAACCTTTTCTTAGGCAAAAAACAAACAAACACCATCTCCAAAGTTTCCATAAAATGTTTGTATATGAAATACTACTGTGCAATACAGATTTTAAGATGCTCTTGAGCTAAAGATAGAAACTAAAAACAGATGTCTAACAGAAGGATTTTATATCCTGAAATTCTAACACTAGAGTTAGAAGCCAAAATATAGTTTCCTTTAAATAGAGTCTTGTAACAGAAGGATGTGTAAGAGGAGAAGAGGAGACACTCCTTTCTAGAATTAGAACATAGCTGAGTGTTACAATGCCTCCACTCTTGTAAAGCTGTGATATTTTGATTTCCATAGGAAGAAAACTGAGTACACTTGTTCACTTTGTTAAACTTTAAATGTAATATGATTTTTAAAAATAATCTGTTCCTATCAGGTTTGAATAACTCTTGATTTTTCTGTTACAAAATATTTATTTTAACTTTGTTTTTATTGTTGACACTATTACAGGTGTCCCCACTTTCCTCCCCTTTGCCCACCTCTACCCAGACCCCTGCGCCTTCTTCTAGAGTGAGACAGAGGGAGGGCGGGGGAGAAAACCTCTCTATATATTTTTAAATATATTTTTATTGATTTCAGAAAGGAAGGGGGAGAAGGAAGGGGAGGAGAAAGAGAGACAGAGAGAGATAGATAATGATGAGAATCATTGATCAGCTGCCTCCTGCACACCTCCTCGTGGGTATTGAGCCCACAACCCAGGCATGTGCCCTTGATCAGAATCAAACCCAGGACCCTTCAGTCCACAAGCCGACGCTCTATCCATTGAGCCTATCCAGCCATGGCTAAAATCTCTATATTTTGACAACAGTTTGAGAATCGTTTAGAGTAAAATTCCCAATCTCTAATTTCATGTTTATCTTCAATCCAGGCAAGTCAGTTCTAGCATGTATTTTAGGTCTATGGAATCATACAAATATGCACAGTCAATTTAGTATGAGAGAGTACTGACTCAATCAATCTGGGAGCCCTGTCAAATGCTCTCTTTCAAAGCAACTGTAGAAATATCCTGACTGTGGCACTACAGGATGAAGTTTAAAAACTTTGCATTAGAAAGAAAGCTACTTGAAATTATGTAATATGTATAAAATCTGAAGTGAACAAATACATCTAAATCTTTCTGTTCTTTCCCTGTTTTTTAAAAATAGCATTCTTCTTTTTTATTATAAATCAGTGGATAGTTTTATGCTTTCAAGGAAACTGACTCATATCAGATACGTTCCAAGAAGCTTCTCAAATAAAGACAATAAAGCATGTAAAATAGAATAGTAGTTCTGGTGTTTAAAAGGTTCCGACCAGCCCTGGCCAGTGTGGCTGTTTGTTGGAGCATTGTCCCGTACACAGAAAGGTCATGGGTTCGATTCCCGGTCAGGGCACATACCCAGGTTTCAGGTTCAATCCCCAGGAGAGGGAGTACAAGTGGTAAGTGATGGATGTTCCATTCTCACATTTATGTTTCTCTCTTCCTTTCCCTTCGACTCTTCCTAAACTCAATTTAAAAAAAAAAGGGCGGGGGGCAGCACGTCCTCAGGTGAAGATTAAAAGACCAATTGTCTACCACCATATTTAGATAGATTTCTGGAAAAAGGATTTGAGTTCTTT
Source organism: Antrozous pallidus (assembly GCA_027563665.1). Taxonomy (NCBI): domain Eukaryota; kingdom Metazoa; phylum Chordata; class Mammalia; order Chiroptera; family Vespertilionidae; genus Antrozous; species Antrozous pallidus. The sequence continues at coordinate 146,089,100 of CM050508.1, read as the reverse complement.
TCATAGATAGTAAAAAGAATTAATTAGCAGTGTCTTGGGCTTCCTCATCTTCAAAGGCTGGTTTTACTGAATGCATCTAAAACCCTATGGCTCTCTAGTATTAACTGACCAAAGATTTTGATCTGATGGGGGGCATGTATGAGGGGAGGAGAGGAAGAAATATGAACTATATCTTATATCCAAAAGCATGAGTACACATTATTGACTAATAAGTAACTGATTATATGAGGTTTTAAACATAATTATAGTGATTCGTAAGCACTTTACACTAAGATCTTAAAATCATAAATAGCTTATAATACAAGCAAGAAAAAATTCTCAAATACCAACAATCTAAGATCAAAGGAACAAATGAATTTGTTAATATCATTATTTTTATATACTCTTTCATCCTAAAATAAACCAAATTCCTAACAAAGCCTACTCTTCCTGTTGAAAACAAAAACAGATTTTGTTACAAATATCAACTTGATTCCTAAACACTGAGTAAGCACAATGTTTTATTTTGGGGAAAAAGAGTTTTCTGGGAACTAGACATTTAACACTGTGAAACAACTTTTAACACAAACATTAAATTTTAAAAAATTCAGTATGAGGGTAAATAATAAATAACTCTTGAATAACCAAAATAATATGTTATTTATAATGTATCCATTTTCAATAGCATTCATATAATATTTCTACTGTCTAAGAGAAGATATCTCTTACTTATGAACCTATAATTTTATTTTAAAAAATACAGACATCACTAGGAAGTTGGCTCACAACTACTTAATTCCATGCTTAATGTTTACTCAGGAAAATAAGTGACCTTTTGGCCAGCTATATGAGTATATAATTTATAGCACATCTTCAAAACCTAAGCTTAACAATATTACTAACTCTAGCTATAAACAGGATTTTCACCACTCCTCTATGGTTATGTTATATATAAAATAATATCAATATGTACATATTTAAATATTTTTTAAATTATTAATATCAAATATAGATCTTTAGTACACAAGTTAAAAACCAAATCAGCATTCCAAAAAAAAGCTCACCTTGATTAAATTTAGAAAGACTTAAACTTGGACTTAGAAGTTTTCTATGCCTATTACCTTCACTATATTGACTGTCAGAGTGTTCCATATTACACATAATATAGAAAGGAAAGTAATCTGTTTTATCAGTTTCTGGTCTTAATTTCAGAAACTTTAAAAATCTAAGTGTAAAATGTTAAAAAGTTATGTACAAAGAGCTTAAAAAGTTATGTATAAAGAACTGCAGTTATTCTATAAATTATATAACAATAATTACTGAAAAGTGAATCATACTATTCTATGTTCATAAGACTAATAATTCTAGCTACCTAAAATTTGAAAAAACAAGCTCATTTGAAATACAAAAAAGACTAATTTGGTTAAAGGAGAGTAATAATGAAAATAAAACACATCTTTTCACAATATTCATACTAATGAGGTAATTAAATAATGTGGGATACACAGAGCAGGAGTAGCCTAATGAAGCATCATCTCACAGTTATAAGTAGTTCTGAAATAGCAGAAAACTGGAAGTAACAGTCTCTGACATTTATATAGCCAAAAGTGTCTTAGATAAAGATACTTTCATATTTTGACCTTTCTAGGTTACTGTAATATGCATTTCTGTCACAATTTTTATGGAGGCCTGGAATCCTTTAGTTCTGCTTCTGTACTTGAATGTCTACTTTACAGGTAACAACAAATAGCAGACATGATTTAATAGATTACCAAGAGAAAATGGCCATATTTGAATTCCATATAACTAACATTTTCCACATCATAGAGAATGGACATATCAAAAGATATTTTCTTTTCACTGTTACTTAAACAGCAATGAGACCTTAAAATCTTACTTAAAATCTCATGGGATTTTAACCACCTAAACTGACAAATGCAAGTGTCTCATGATGCATAATAGCCCATGCTAATATGTTTGCCCTTACATAATGTCAAAGCTATCTGAAGATGATTTTACTTAAAAATGAACAGAACATAAGGGAGCCTTACACATAGACAATATTCTGGAAGAGTCTGTGGAGGTCAGCCTTGGCATAATTTCCTTGTGGCTGTAACTGTATCTTACTCTAAGCACAGCAATTTCCTCATAAAAATGGCCAAATCATTTTGTGGCAAAGACAAGAAAAAATATATATGTAGTATACATGATATATTACAGCATTAGAGAAATTTTCTATTGTAAACAATATTTAGGAAAACTAGGATACATGTATTCTTCAAATATAATTTTTCTAAGAATCTAAATCTATTACAAAAGCATACATTTTTAAATCAGTAAAATTTTACAGATTTTGTAATGTAAAGAAGAGTACAATCAAACAAAGAACCCAGTACTGATTTTTCAGTTTTTCTTGTACTACCCTTTTGAAATAAATAGCATGTATTGGATGATTTTATAATTCCCCCTGGTGTAAGAAACCCAGAAGTTATCTATAAATTTTCATAAATAATTTTATGGCTCATTGTGAAGTAGCAAACTAGATATTACCTACATATTGCCAAGACAAAGTTAATATTTATATAAGACCAACGGCATTGGTAAGGTTAGGAGCTACTGAACTAACATATCAGAGGAGCTCTGAGAAAATATTTTTTCACCAATCCTTAAAATTTCACCATTGCAGATTACTTATTTTGTCTTAAACTATGTTTAAAATATAATTGCTAATAGATAAGGTAATATTTTAAACATTGAAGGTAATTTATATAGTGGCATAAATAACTTAATTTGTTCCATTGACAGCATACTTTGATAAGAGAAGAATGGGAAAAATTTAAGCACAGAATGGAGAATACAAAAATAATGAAGATAAACTTAACATAATGTCAATTTTGAGATAGCCTACATTTTCATATTTAATTTAAATATTGAACACATAATAAGTGGAGAAGTATTTGTTTGTGTTTGAGGGCTAAAACATAAAGAAATTACATTTTAACATTTTGAAGTAAAGTAAAGAGTGATTAAATTAGATGGCATACAAAACATTTAGCACAGTGCTTGAGAATAATCAGTGGTGATGATGGGAAGGATAACAGTTTTAATTGTTGCTACAAGATTAGTCTTACAATTGAATATATGTGCAAGAAAAAAATGGCTTATTTTTATATTTTGATAGTTTGATAAATTCAATCTTAATACATTAAAATATTTAAAGTTAAATATTAAAGTAATTTTTATCATATTTTGTCTAAAAGACAAAAATAAATAAATAATGCTCTTCTAAGCAATGAGTAGAAGACAGTCAGCAGAAATACCTAAGAAGTAAGGGAAAGGATCCTGGATTTGTATTCAGAGGAGGTGGGCTCAATTCTTGATTTTATCAATTTTAACTATGTGATTCTGAGCAAAGTCCTTTAACATCTACTTTTAAGAACTACTGCAACGCTCAAAGGATAGAATGCTTTAAAACAATAGAAATATTCTCGTGAGATATGTAATCCTTTAGCATTATCATCAAGATTTTATTTATATACACCAAATTTTAGAAAAGGTGTCCTGAAAAGCAATTTTCTTCCTTATAGACTAGATAACAGTGTAGCACAGAATGCCTCACACTAGTCAGTATCTTTGGATAATAATAAAAACAGCACACGTGAAAAGCAGGTGGCGGATTAGCTGTACTGACTCAGCCAGGATAACCTGAGGATGTTCCCCTGAGAGGATGTTCCCCTGAACCGCACACAGATCTCTCATTGGATGATGTCAAAATGTCCACACATCTCTCAGAAGTATTACATTATCTGGAAAAATTTACTTTCATTGACTTTTTAACCTGAAAATATAACAAGCTGCAACAAAGTAGTTTCTCAGCTAACATCTGAAGCAGGCCTGTAAAAACCTCTAAACCATGAGGGTGAATAGTGTTATCATCAATGTTTTAAATTGTTCATGTATTTAAACATTTTAACCCTTTGTTTTGGGGGAAGGGGTACATTAAATGGGTTTGAAGTGTTAATTTTTAAATTACTTTTAATCTAAATTTTCCTTCACATTCTTAGGTAGTATTTGCTAGATTGTTAAAGTGGCAAAAACTAAATTCCGTTGAATAACATGGATTGTGGAAGAGAATAACCATATTCATATTTTAATAGGTGAGAAACATACACATAATTAGATTATATTACTCTAACTGAACCTCGTTAAAGAAGAATTCAACTACCTGTCTTCCTTTAAGACCCTTCTTTCCACGAATCCCAGGAATACCCTAGAATATAAAAAATAAAATAAAATAAAAATAAATATTTGTTAAATGAATGATTGAGCTAGATACTTTTTCTCAAACATTAATGAAATGTGCCAAAGAGAGAAATAAAGTGTTCTTTAAATTGGTGAGGTGTTCAGAAACACTTCAATATATTAATGTAACTGAAGCAGACCCTTTTCTTCATCTTCAGGAATCCATCCCATCTGTACTTCCAAATGGAATTCCAACATTCCTCTGGTGATAGTTATTTGTCCACAGATAGGCACACAACCAAACTTGGCACAACCAGACATACCCAAGGGCCATTACCTCCCCTTTGTCCCCATGTCTCACTGGCTGGACATAAACAAGGGCACATTTGTCAACCTAGCAATCACATGGGAGATAAACCTTAAAATAAAGCCAACATTAGGCAAGGCAAAGCAGGGAGAAGGATGATGACATCATTGGACTAAAAAATCATACTGTGCCTGGATCCCACCTAACCTATGGGTTTCTGGTCATGTAAGAAGCAGCAGGGCATAGTTCTTAAGCACTGAGTCTTTGGAGCCAGAATATCTATGTTCAGATGCTGGCTCTGATCCTAGTACATTGTCATTCTCTGTGTGCCTCATTTCTTTAGTAAGAATAGTAATAGTTCCTATCTCACTGGGTATTATAAATTCATTTATATGAAGTATTTGTATAGGGCTTTACATATATATAAGAATTCAGTAAATAATTTATTATCCTTATTATCATTATTAAAAATGTCCTCCTTTTAAAAGCCAGTTTGAGTTGGGATTTCTGTAACTTGCAGTCCAAAGCACCCCCCTGATATAATCACTTTGAGACTGATAACTACTTTTAAGCCTTAGAAACTAAGAAATCTGTCAGAACCATCCAACTTGGGACTAATAGTATATATAGATAATTTTGAAGATATCACTGATCAAAGTAATCCATCTATTTTCAATTCTACAGTGTCTGAGAAATACTTATCTAATGTCTCTTTCAAAAAGTAGTTTATAGGTGAGCATTAGGATTAATTTCATTGGTACTGTATGCATCTTTATAGACTTCCACCAACCTTATTTTTTTAATCAGATATTTTTTAAAATTTTAGTAGGTTCAATAAATCTCAGGATAGTGCAGACAGAATTATATAAGCACTGGAGGCCTGGTGTATGAAATTCATGCAAGGGGAGGAGTGTCCCTCAGCCCAGCCTGCACCCTCTCCAATCTGGGATCCCTCGAGGGATGTCCAACTGCCCTCTCATAATCCAGGACTGCTGGCTCCCAACAGCTTGCCTGCCTGCCTGCCTTCCTAATTGCCCCTAACTGCTTTTGTCTACCAGCATGATTGCCCCCTAACCACTCCTCTGCCAGCCTGATTGATGCCTAACTGCTCCCCTGCCAGCCTGATTGCCCCTAACTGCCTTCACATGCTGGCCTGGTCACCCCTAACTGTCCTCCCCTGAAGGTCTGGTCACCCCTAACTGCCCTCCTCTGTAGGCATAGTCACCCTTAACTACCTTTCCCTGCAGGCTTGGTCTCCTGCAACTGTTCTCCTCTGCAGGCCTGGTAGCCCACAATTGCTCTCCCCTAGAGGTGTGGAGCTCTCACAACTGCCCTTCCCTATAGGCCCAGTTGCCCCCAACTTCCCTCCTCTGCTGGCCTGGTCACCCCTAACTGCCTTCCCCTGCAGGTTGATCAACCCCAACTGCACTCCCTTATAGGCCTAGTCCCCACCAACTGCTCTCCCCTCCTGGCCTAATCGCCCACAACTGCCCTCCCTTGCAGGCTTGGTCCCTCCCAATTCCCCTCACCTGCTGGTCATTTTGTAGCAGCCATCTTGTGTCCACGTGGAGCAGCCATCTTTGACCACAGGGGGCAGCCATATTGTGTGTTGGAGTGATGGTCAATTTGCATATTACTCTTTTATTAGCTAGGATAGAGGCCTGGTGCATGGGTGGGGGCTGGCTGGTTTTCCCTGAAGGGTGTCTAGGATCAGGGTGGGGGTTCCCTTAGGGCATGTGGTAGCCTGGACAAGGGGCCTGTGGTGGTTTGTAAGCTGGCCATGCCCCCAGGGACCCAAGTGGAGACCCTGGTATCTGAGATTTATTTATCTTCTATAATTGAAACTTTGTAGCTTTGAGCGGTGGCCAGGGCCAGCCAGGACAGGAAACTTGGCTTCCTCCATCACCAGGGGAAACCCAAGCCTAGCTGGTTCCAGCTCCATGGCTGCTGCCATTTTTTGTTGGGATTTATTTATCTTCTATAATCAAAATTTTGTAGTCTTGAGCAGAGGTCATGGCAGGCCAGGGTGGATGGAAATCTTGGCTTCCTCCATGATGAGGGCAACCTAAGCCTCCTGCTCTCTCCTGTTCTATGGCTGCCGCCATATTTGTTGGGTTAATTTGGCTGGTGGGCATGGCTTGTGGGCATAGGAGAGGTAGAGTCAATTTGCATATTTCTCTTTTATTAGATAGGCTTTTTCATAAATAAATATACACTCAGTAGCCAGATTATTATGATCTCTGAACGCATAATAATCTGACCACTCAGTGTATATCCTATATAATAAAAAACTAATATGCAAATTGTCCCCTCAACCAGTTTGACCAGTAGGCAGGCTGGCCAACCACCCATGCACTTCCCCCTGTCCAGGCTGGCCAGATCTCACCCATGCACAAATTCATGCACTGGGTCCCTCTCTCTCTCTCTCTCTCTCTCTCTCTCTATATATATATATATATATATATATATACACACACACACACACACACACACACACACACACACATATACACACACACATACACACACTGGGCCTCTCTCTCTATATATATATATATATACCAGATTATTATGTTTTCAGAGATTATAATAATCTGGTCACTCAGTGTATATTTTTCATAAATAAATATTATATATAGTATTAAATTCAAGACAGGATTTTTTTCTTTCCATTTATTTTCAGGACTGATTAGCACTACATTATTATTATTATTATTATTATTATTATTATTATTATTTGCTTTTCTCTACTTAGATGTTTTATAACATAATAATGATATCTCATTAGTTACATCACTTATGGTTTTAATCAGAATTTTAAGTAGCCAAGTGATATTAGGACATGGTACCATGATAGGCACAATATCACAAAATGAACTTATATTTATGATTTGCAAGGTCTTAATATTTTCATATAGACTGGTCAAAACTAGTGCATATGATTATAGGCAGTGTGCCTACTGAAGGTCAGTATCAACACTGGGATTCTTAAATCTAAGGTGGTAACATTTTGCAATGACTTATAACTTTGTCTTATTTACTATATCAGTTACTAGAAATAAGTTCATGCCAAGGAAAGAATTGTATCATGAGCAGCAGAGTACTTAACAATGTGAACTGTATATACCTCTTTGGGTCAATGGGAAGCAGCTCCCTTCTTTGCATGATGGATTGGAAACATCATTACAAGACTGCTGTATCACAAGGCAGGTAAGTAGCTTAGTTGGGATCATGCTAATGATATTTTTTACAAGTGAAACACATGACCTGTATGTTTTCCAAGGATAAATTTTCACCTCATCTCACTAAAGAAGAATGAACATTTTGATTGCCTTTACAGCATGTTTAAATTCTGAATATTTCTTCTCTGGAAGGGCATTCACAAGTAATAACAAGAAAATGCAATTTAATTCATTCAGTTGAAAAACTTAATTTGAGAATTCATCTAGCAAAGAATCATCTGGTTTACTCTCATTTGTTTCCAGAAAGGACAATTTTGGCTTCCATAGCATTCTTGTAATAATAGAGTTAAATGCTAAATTTTAAATATGACTTTCTTTGCTTTCAAACCTTGTTATGCTGATATTATTTAATTTGACTTGGTCAATTAATATTAACAATGTAAATTAAGGTATGCAAATAGAAATCACTGAACTGCTATGGCACCTAAAACTAGATAAGATGAAGTTGGAATGCCATCACTCTGTAAATATCTGATTAATTTTTAAAAGTATAACATTATTTTGCAAGTATTCTATCTTTATTTATAAGTACCTACATTTCTAGATAGCTATCTTTCATTATTAAACTAAAAAAAAAAAACACATCTTCTGAATTATTTGCTGCCTATTGCATTATAAAATACAAAACCTGCTAAGAGTTTATACTTGAATCAAAGAGTAATTAATTACAAAATAAAATTTTCATAATTAGATTTTAATATTTCAATTTGTGTTTTTTTAACTGAAGTCAAAATAGCTAGCCATATATATTTGTATCATTTACTTTCTTAAAATAAAATTTGGTAACATTTAAGAGAATCTAATTATATTTCTGGTAGATGATGTGCCTGACACAGGAATTCGTGACCTCATTGTGTATTAACATATGTATATCACTCAGTAGGATGACCTGCCCCACACAAGGGTTCATGACCCTGCTGCACATCACCAAATGTGTATCACTGAGTAGGATGGCCTGACAGAGGAGTCTCTGACTCTGCTGCACATCACTCTAAAAGGAATGTAAAACCTACTCACTCTCTCTCCTTCAGGCCCCAGCGGTCCTGCTTCCCCACGAGAACCGATGAAACCCTAAAAGAAAACAATCTATATTATTTCATTTAGACATTCACCTTGTAATTCCAAATAGAGATCCTTGAATTTCTTCACAGCAATGTGAAATTACACAGCTTAACACTATGAATATTTCCTTTACCTTATTGCTTTTCTTCCAGGAGTTACAAGTCAATCTTTTCATTAAATAAACAAAGTAGGGAACATAATTTAAGACATGGTAGCCGGTGTGGGTGAGTGGTTGAGCTTTGACTTATGAACCTGGAGGTTATGGGTTTGATTCCTGATCAGGGCACATGCCCAGGTTTTGGGCTCAGGCTGTGGGATCGATCCCCAGTAGGGGGCATGCAGGAGTCAGCTTATTGATGATTCTCTGTCATCATTGATGTTTCTCTCTCTCTCCCTCTCCCTTTCTCTCTGAAATACATAAAAATATATCTTAAAAAACACACACCATGACCAAATCTTTTTCTTCATTGAATTTTATAGAGGCCTGAAAATACATGTATATATTCAATTAAAATTTAAGCAAGATGGAGGTATCAAAAAACTATAACAGGTACCCAAAAAGAAGCACAGTGGAGGAAGAGATTCACTGTAAAGTGGCAGGAGGTCAGGGCACTCAAAGAAGGTTTCAAAGGAGACGCCCTGGAGAAAGGCCCACAAAACAGGTAAAATCTTGATAAGCAGAGGCGGGAGAAAAATCACTCCAACCAGAATAATTATTGTGAACAGGGATATAGCAGAGATCAGGGAGTGTTTTTAAATGATAACTGACAGAATTTCATGTGCAAGATGCTTTGAATAAAGGCAAAGACCCATTGTGCCCTCAGGAAGATTTCACTTGGTCTGAGAAACAAGAAGGATATATAAATAATTATGCGCGGTACTTTACCCTAACATATCTGACCCGTGGCAAATTACTTGTTTCACCAATTTAACAGATAAAATGTATAGTAGTTAAGAGACCATATTAAGGACAACCTTAAATTTTAGGCTAAGAATTTTAGACTATATTTTAGACTGGGAGCAACTGACTTCGAGGAATTATGGTAATTTTCTGATTTCAAGTTGTTTTTTCAAAATATTAATCTGTTGACAAGATACAGAATACTTTTAAGACAGGAAACACTGACCGAAGGAAAATCTGATAGAAGGCTCTTTCAATAGTCAAATGTGAAGGAATATCAGTCTGGTTCACTGATTCACAAAACATTATTTATTGCCCATTGTGTGTGAGGAAGAGGGATTATAAATATGAATAAGAGAATCAGTACCCTCAAGAAGTTCAGAGTTTATTAGGAACAAGGGTCAAACAAATAAATAATTGTAATATCATTTGAGAATTATTTTGTGAGTATATGATACGTGATGTGATAAATGTAATATGCAATGGAAACTTTGGAGACAGAATGATCAACTTGGTCTAGAGGGAATATTCAGTTTTACAGAGAAGTAAACATTTAAGACATTCCAGGTAGAACTAGTAATATACCATCAATCATTCAATCAATCAATAGGAATGAAATTATATCACATTTTCAATAAACTGCAAATAGTTCCATGTGGTTGGCAGGCAAGAGGTGGAGTTAAAAAGAGTAATGATGAAAGTTTGGAATTTACTGTGGGCCATTTAAAAAATTAGGCATAGTCTTTATATAATCAAATTTGTAGCTTATAAAATGCACTAGGATTATAGTGTATCAGCAGGTCTTTGTATATGTCTCTATGGACAACAAACAATAAAGGTTAGTTTGGTAGAAAGGATGAGTTTTGTTAGTCATTTGAGTCTATGGTGATGAGAGGCATTCAAATTGAATTATCTTGGCAGCAAATTGAAATGTGAGACTCATAGAAAGTTCATAGAGAGATATATTATTTGAAGGCAGGTGGGTCAGAAGCCTTAAGGATAAACTAGAGCTCTGAGAAGAAGACAAGCAAAAAATAATCACTGAACTAGAGAGAAACACTGAAATGTAGATGGGAGAAGAAGAATCCAATATGATAAAAGGGTAATATGCAAATTAACTGTCACCCTTGCACAAGATGGCTACCCCATGTGGTCACAAGATGGCCACCACAAGATGGCTGGCAGGGGATGGCAGTTGTGAGTGATCAGGCCAGAAAGGAGGGCAGTTAGGGGTGACCAGGCCTTCAGAGAGGGCAATTGGGAGCAACTAGGCCTGCAGGGAAGGGTAGTTGGGTGGCACCAGGTCAGCAGGGGAGAGCAGTTAAGGGCAACTGGGCTGGCAAAGGAGGCAGTTAGGGGTGACTGGGTCAGCAGAGGAGGTCAGTTAGGGGGGATTGGGCTGGCAGAGGAGCAGTTAGGCATCAATATGGCTGGCAAGGGAGTGATGAGTAAGTGATCAGGCTGGCAGGTAGAAGCGGTTAGGGGCAATCAGGCAGGCAGCCGTCCCAGATTGTGAGAGGTATCTCTGTCTGCTGGTTTAGGACCCCTAGTGATTTTTATAAATACAGAGAAAAGTCAATGTATAAAAAAACTGAAAGATACAATTTCACTAAATTCTAAATAAAGGATATTTATTTGAATCATAGAATAGGTGACTTTAGAGTAAATTCTTCCATAATAATATATATTAAGAAAGGATTCAGGTTTTTCTTTCACAAAAGACAAAAGGCAGAAAAAACACAAATGTTCAACAGATGACTAGAAAAACAAAATGTGGTATATTCATACAATGAAATAGTATTCAGCCTTAAAAAGGAAATTCTGATACATGCTACAATGTGGATTAACATTGAAGACAATCATGCTAAATGAAATAAACCAACCAGAAAAGGATAGTAATGTATGATTATATATAAATGAAATACATAGTCAAATGCATAGACAGACTAGAATGGTTGCCAGCGTCTTGGGTAGAGAGAAGACGAGGAGTTATTGTTTAATGGGTCTGGAGTTTCATCTTGGGAGGGTGAAAAAGCTCTGGAGATGGATGGTGGTGAGGGCTACACAACAAAGTGAATGGGCTTAATGTCTCCTGCTATGAACTGAATGTTTGTGTCCCCTCAACATTCATATGTTGAAGCCTAATCCCCAATATCATGGTATTTGAAAGTGGGGACTTTAGAAGGTAATTAGGTCATAAAAGATAGAGCCTCATAAATGGGATTAGTACCCTTATTCTACCTAATAAAAGAGTTATATGGAAATTGACCATACCTCCGGTCATGCCATGCCCACAAGCCATGCCCACAAGTCAATCAGGAGCAAATAAACCCCAACCAAGGTGGCTGTGGCCACTGAGAGCAGGAGGGAGGCTTAGGTTTCTCTGGCAATGGAGGAAGCCAAGCTTTCCACCTGCCGTTGCCAGTCTAGGCACCCACTTATTGCTACAAAGTTTCAATTATAGAAGATATATCCCAACAAAAATGGTGACAGCCAAGGAGCTGGAGAGAGCAGAGGCTAGGGTTGCTTGGCGATGGAGTAAGCCAAGCTTCTGCAGCTCTGGCCAGCCTAGGTCTCAACTCCAGGTTACAATGTTTCAATTATAGAAAGTAAATGTCCCAACAGAAATGACTGCTGCCACAGAGCGAGCAGAAGGATTGGCTCTGCTCCAGGCTACAAAGTTTCAATTGTAGAACATAAATTAATCCCAGATCCCAGGGCCTCCACTTGGGTTGCTGTGGGAGTGGCTGGCCTGCAAACCACCACAGGCCTCTTGCCCAGGCTGTCCCACGCCCCAAGGGAACCCCCCCCCTGATCTGGAACACTCTTCAGGGCAAACCAGCTGACCCCCACCCATGCACCAAGCCTCTATCCTATCTAATAAAGGAGTAATACGCAGATTGACCATCATTCCAACATACAAGAGGGCTGTCCCCATGTGGTCAAGATTCTGTCTCCATGTGGACACAAGATGGCCACCACAAGATGGCCAGCAGGGGAGGGCCACTGGAAGGTTCTAGGCCTACAAGGGAGGGCAATTGTGAGCAATCAGGCTAGCAGGGGAGGGTATTTGGGAGGGACCAGGCCTGCAAGGGAGGGTAGTTGGAGATGATCAAGCCTGTAGGGGAGGACAGTTAGGGTTGACCAGGCCAGCATAGGAGGGAAGTTGGGGGCAAACAGGCTGGCAGGGGAGAAGTTAGACATCAATCAGGCTGGCAGGGTAGTGGTTAGTGGGTGATCAGGCTGGCAGGCAGAAGCAGTTAGGGGCAATCAGGGAGGCAGGCAGGCAAGCAGTTTGGAGCCAGCAGTCCTGGATTATGAGAAGGATGTCTGACTGCTCATTAGGCCTAATCAGAACCCTCAAGGGGTTCCAGATTGGAGAGGGTACAGGCTGGGCTGAGGGACAAACCTCCCCACCAACTCTATGCAGGAATTTCGTGCACCAGGCCTTTAGTAAGAAAATATTTGAGAGAGATGTTTTAGTCTCTTGGCCATGTGAACAGACAGTGAGAATGTGGCTGTCTGCAAGACATGAAGTGGGGCCTGACCAGACCCCAGCACCTTGATCTTAAGCTTCCCAGACTACAAAACTGTGAGATATAATTCTTTATTGTTTAAGCCATCTAGTCTGTGGTATTTTTATTATAGCAGCATGAATTAAGACACCACTAAACTGAACATTTAAAATTGGTTAATATGGCAAATTTGATGTTACACAAGGGTAGTGAAAGTAAGTTTACAGTTGTGAGTACACAAAATACAAAGTTTGTTAATTATTGCATTATTTTCCATATGAATATTTGTATTGTCCACCGCTGTACATATTCTGTCACATTATTTAAGATTAAATGTCACTGGAATCATTTCCAGGTAGCCTGGAGAGATTTATTCTGAATATGAAAGTTACTCAGCTGTTGCCATAGTAAGAGGAACACTTCCTTCGAAAAAAAATTTTTTTAATTCCCTATGCTCTATAGATTATATGAACTAGCAAAAAATAAAATAAAAGAGAATTTGCTTCTTGCTACTTAACTTTAACAAGTAAAACATCCTCATAAGAAATTTGTTTCCTTGAATGCCAAACATTTAGAGAATGAGAAAGGTTTCTTTTAAAATGAAGCATCTAAAATTATTTCTAATTCTAAACATTTAGGATTATGATGACAAGCTGCATGTATGTTCAGAATCATTATCTACAGATGGTTTCAAGTTCAAAAACAACTTACTTTTGTCTTAATATATACAACTGGAGTTTTGTTTATAAATAAAAGAAAGAGACACTCTAACTGGTATACACATATTGGTGAACTAATCATTGAGAACTCGGACGCTAAAAAGTCAGCCCTCTATTCGACATAGCCTGTTTAGGGTACAAGCACAATATTTTACATTAAAGACTTTAAAGGTGACAGTACTGTAATTACATAGTAATTTCATAAAGGTTTTCTGATAAATGCTATGCTGATTCTAACAGAGTTGTAAAATGTCAAGAAATCATACAGGTGTTTGTAGTCATTCTCAAAACACTAATCCTAAACTAGAGTTTAGGGTGTAATGAAACAAATAACAAAAAAATAGTAACAACACATAAGTTTTTGCTTTTGGGGGCTGAAGGTTGTATATCCAGTTGGAGGCAATTTTAGTCACCAGCAGGGTAACTAAAACATCAGGAGTGGCCCTACACATGTCTACTTCCATGAGGCAGCCAGCATACTCTACGCAAAGGAAAGGCCAAATGAGGGTTACAAATGATGGTCTGCTTTAAACACTTATATTTAAAAAGTAATCATCTTAACAACAACTAATATAATCAAATAACAGTGCCAGTTGAAAGATCATTTATCAGGACTTATAAAAATATTAATTTAAAGTAGATTACATGTGACATAGTCCAGTAATAGGATACAAATTAAATAAAAAATATTCCCTTTAACTTCTCAGTGTGTTTATGTTATTTCAGTCTTTTTAACTATATTTGGTCTTAATGTCAAAAATCTACATTTGAAGGTGAGGGAGGGTGGGTGGGTAGGAAGTGATTAACCAAAGAACTTCTATGCATACATATATGCATTACCCATGGACACAGACAATAGGCTAGAAGGAGTAAGCAGGAGAAAAAATTAGACATTTGTACTACTTTCAACAATAAAGATTTTTAAAAATCTACATTTGAGGCCATTTGTGTATGTGAGACCTAGACAAATGGCTCTTCTGATTCCTACTATTCTCCCAAAAGAACATTTTAAAAATTAAATCAATCAGAAAAATTATATTTGTATTCTTCTTTTAAAAATCCTTTTATTAGCTGGACATCCAAACCTAAAAGTACAACTTAAATATCATTACAAACTAGACAATAATTTTCAATACAAAAGAGGGGGTAGCAACAACAAAAGGATATATAATATAATACAAAAATTACATGAAGCAAGATGAGAAAATACAGTTAGAGAAGAGCACATAGTGCCAAATAACATGTCTTAGAGTTATTAGCTCATGCACAGAGGAAACTCCCAAGTTCAATAATCCCATATAATAAAAAGGTAATATGCAAATTGACCATCACACACTCGCACAAGATGGTCATGCCCATGTAGTTACAAGATGGCCACCACAAGATGGCTAGCAGGGCAGAGTAGTTGGGAGTGACCAGGTCAGCAGGGAAAGGCAGTTGTGGGTGACCAGGCTGGCATGGGAGGGCAGTTACGGGTGACTGGGCCAGCAGGGGAGGGCAGTTGAGGGTAAGTGGGCCAGCAGGGAAGGGCAGTTGGCTGCGATCAGGCCAGGGGGGAGCAGTTAGGCATCAATCAGACTGGCAGGGGAGTAGCTAGGGGGTGATTAAGCTGGCAGGCAGAAGTGGTTAGGGACAATCAGGAAGGCAGGCAGGTGAGTGGTCCCCAAGTGGTACCAGATTGGAGAGGGTACAGGCTGGGCTGAAGGACACCCCAGCTCCAGTGTACAAATTTCATGCACAGGGGCTCTAGTAATATAATAATCTGCATAGAAAATGCATGCTATGTGCTAGGTACTGTGCTGTAAGAATATTAAGCTCAGGTAATTTTTGTAAATACCTACAATGTAAGGTTCATTATCAGCATTTAATAAGATTTAAAAAATGAAACAAAGGGGATGAATGATATCTAAAGTCACAAATCTAGAAAATGAGAAGTTAAGGGGAAAAAACAAAGAAAGAAAGAAAGCAGGCCTAACTCCAAACCCATGTTCTTAAAGTCTAATATCATCTTGTTTCCTGAATTCAAGTCAACATGTGCTTTTAGTACAGCTTCTAATAAAAAATGCATGACTTTTCCCCAATATATTTTCACTTATGTAAGGGTAGAGATAGCACAGGATATGCAGAAAGAGTAGCTAAGGTGAGAAGATTTTGGTTCTAGTTCTGGCCAGCTACGACTTTGCCAAATCACATAAATTCTTTAGTTTACTATTTCCTAAATTATAAAATAGAGATAATATACCTGTTCTCCTACTTTGTGATTGATAGCAAAATAAAAGAAGAAAATACATATGAAAGTACTTGAAAATGTTTTAAGAATTTTAAAAGTTTAAATACTTCATGCATTATTTCAAAAAAAGTATTTTAAATAATATAAGCAACAGATATAGATTCTGGAAAACAACTGATTACAAAATGGAGAAATTTTATAACAAAATTTTAGTATACTTTACTAATATTTCTCAGAACCAACTTGGTGTTAATTTATAGTATATTATATAACATATGACAGTAATTCTTTTTACACCCTTAATGATTAAAAGTGGCTAATAACTCCTTTAATGGTTTGGAAGAGCAAGTGATATGTTCTTGATATGGTAAGTTTATTTTCTTCTTTGCAGATATTTATTTATCTATTCCAGATAGTTTTATGTCATATTATCTCAGCCTTAAACTAATATGAATTTCTTTGCCTCTTCATTTTTCATCATTTCTTATCTCTATATATGCTTACATGTAAATATAATACAAATGTTTATAGAGCATATTCTAACACACCAGGTATTTTTCTAGGAGCTTGCAAAATGATGTAGATAAGGTAAGAATTATCAACATGATATAAAACCTACTACTATAAGACTACCTTCTGTGGCCTTAATAGAAAAAAAAATCTATTGAACAAGTATAATTCCTTTCAGGCATTACATTCAAAATTCATAAAAAAGGGTGAAAATGATAAGTATTTTATATATTTCATTCTACTATTATGCATGCATAATTAGCAAAAAGATGAAAATAGTAACTTACTCGTACACCTTTAGGACCTAGATTACCTTCAGGGCCAGCTAGACCCTAGTGTGAATAAAAGACATCATCAGACTTCAGTACTTTTTAGAGTTGTTTATAAACAGATTAATAAGAAGGACATATAAAGATGTGTCAGTTTCACAATTATAAAACTCTGTATGCTTAATGCATACTATATATGTTCAAGGAATTTTATAATTTCAGAACCAAAAGAGGCAATGCATATAATCTATATACAAAAATATTTTAGGTATCTAAATAAAGTAAATTAACCACATCAGATACAAAAATATTTTTATTAAATTATTCTCACTGGAAAACTATGTTCTTTTAAAACACTTGTAATTAACTTACCTAAAATATATTCCCATAATTTAAAAAAATAAATATTTAACTTCAATGTTCATATATTTGAGTAGTTACAGTATATTTTATATTTTTCATATAACATAAATCATCACTTGGTGGTAAGACTCTAATATGCAATATCTTCCATGTACTTTTAAAAACCAAAAAAATGAAAATTTCTAATATATTGTTCTTGGCAATTTTATTTCTCTCATTCTTGATAATAAAAAAGCTATTATAAATGTATTATTAATAAATGAATAATTAATTAAGAGTCAGTAATTAATTCATGAAAACCTAGGGGGGAAATGTGTTTCACTATTAGTTTACATGAAGAAATGAAGTAAGAAATTAGAGGGAAATAAATATAAAATGATCAGAATGCATTTCAAAATAGTATACAAAGATTAAATTTAGTTCAGATAAAAGTATTAGGTAGTGGTACATATAGCACTGCCAACAGTATCCCAAGCTTTTATAACTGTGTTACTTAAAAATGGTGTTTATTATACAAAGTCTTACCATTACTTCATTTTCATCAGTGGCAGTATTGTAAAATCAGCAGCAGGGCTATTTTAAGATTATTAAACCTTTGAGGATTTTAATTTTGAAAGTGTATCACATCAAACAGCTTTACACTCCAATCCCATTTTAAACAATAGTTTCTGCAGTAAAATTTTGATGAATTTTTAGTTTTGATTTTGTAATTATTTTGCTCTGAGTAATTCATTATTTAAAAAAAATAAACCAATTATCATTTGAACATTACTTCTCAAAATCAGAACAAACAATATATTAATGAAGACAAACAAGAAAGGAGAAGTATAAATATAGTTACCTCACCTGCCTGCCAGGATAACCAGGTGAACCAATATTACCAGGGAATCCTGGAATTCCCTGAAACGAAGAATAAATAAAGTACAACAAAGTCAAAAGAAGCCCAAGGAAACAAACTTGATGCATTCATGATACCCAAGTTTGGAAACAAAATTTTCCTCATAAAAATACTGATTGAAATCACCTGTTTGAAATAAAAATGAGCCCAAATTGCTAAATAAAAATAAACAAAACTGTTAGATAGGGACCTAAATGAGACATTGAACATTAATAATAATAAGTGAAGGATGGAAAAATCTAGTACTACATAAATAAAGAAGACATTTATTATAGAGAAAGAGTTGGTACATTTCTTAATAACCACTATCTTTTTTAATTGAATTCCTTCTTGTCTCAGTCATAGGCAATAAAAGCACAGACATCTCTCGTAGCAGTATTTTTGCTGATATATCTCCTTGGGCAAGAGAAACAAAGGAAAAAATAAATAAATGGGACTATAACTAACTAAAAAGCTTTTGCACAGCAAAAGAAA
This sequence comes from Antrozous pallidus, assembly GCA_027563665.1. Lineage (NCBI taxonomy): Eukaryota > Metazoa > Chordata > Mammalia > Chiroptera > Vespertilionidae > Antrozous > Antrozous pallidus. Next base: position 146,070,389 of record CM050508.1, on the reverse strand, counting down.
CGATCAACAAAATGAAAAGGCAACTTATCTTAACTGTCTAAGCATAAGCCCCACAAGACTCAATGGGTCAGTGAACTTCAACACCAACTTTTTCACCTTTCCTAATGTTAACATATTCTTGTTTTCACTTTCTTTCACTAATACATCACTCACTCATTCATTCATCAGTTTATTCAGAGTTTATGGCTATTAAATAATTCTTGAAACAAAGAAATGCCAGAAGAGTGTGTGTTGAGTTGCCTTTACCTCATATGGTGACAGCAAAGGTAAAATTCATAGATACCTTATTTATCACGTAAAATTCATTTATTGCTTTCTTTTTGTAAAAGAGATACTGATAGACATTAGCCCTTTGCCCATTTGCCCTGAAATATTAGTGTTACCTCCATTTTAAGTATAGAAACACAATAAAACTCCTGAAGTTGGAAAACTCTAGAGAAATAAAAGACCAAAGAAAATACAAAGAATAGAAAATCATAGTTGAAAGTTTTAGCCTCACATTCTATTAGACATGTAGGCTTCTAATATATCTTTCTTTCCATTTCTCTAAGAACTCATTTCTTGATTTTATTCTGTCTCATTTCACTCCTTTTTCTCTCCCTTCCTTCCCTTGCTCCAACTACTAGCATTTACCAAGCACTTTTTTACGTGTCAATCACCATACCAAGTACTTTAGAGATACTAGTTCCATGCTACGTATGAAAAAACTAGCATGCAGGGAAGCTGTGAAACTTACCCAAAATGCCACAGCAAGTAGCAGAACCTGAATGTGAACCCAGATAGAAGTTTTGGTATGTGTATTAACACACATAAATACATATAGAGATAGAGATAGAGATAGAGATAGAGATAGAGATAGAGATAGATAGATATAGATATAATATACAGAGATAGAGATAGAGATAGAGATAGAGATAGAGATAGAGATAGAGATAGAGATAGAGATAGAGATAGAGATATTAGAGACCCAGTACATGACATTCACGCACTGGGGAGGAGGGGCCCCTCAGCCCGGCCTGCACCCTTTTGCAGTCCCACTGGACTCCTCATGGGATGTCCACCAGGAGGATTGGGCCTAAGCCGGCAGTCAGACATCCCTCTTGCAGTCTGGGGCTCTCACAGTCTGGGGCTCTCACAGTTCAGCACCCCTTGCTCTTTATGGCCTGGGAGGTGGGAGAGGCTCCCGCCACCACCACTGCACTCGCCAGCCATGAGCTTGGCTTCTGGCTGAGTGGCGCTCCCCTTGTTGGAGCACACTGAACACCAAGGGGAAGGTCCTTGTTGAGCGTCTGCCCCCTGGTGGTCAGTGTGCATCATAGTGACCAGTTGTTCCACCGTTCAATTGAATTGCATAGTAGGGTTTTATTATATAGGATATGTATATGACAATGGACAGTTTAACAGAATGTGAATAAAGAGTGGTCTTCTGACAATTATAGAATAAAATTCTTGTCTACAAGTGAAAAGATTATATTCTATGTATTTTAGAAACCATATTTATGTGCTGGATATTACCTTATTAACATTACATATAATAAATGATATTTTACTTCTATACTAACATTTATTTTGCACCTATCACATGCCAGGAACTCTTTCAAGTAATATATATATATATATATATATATATATATATATTTTTTTTTTTTTTTACCTAAATTGCTCAAACCCTATAAGGTTCAGTTTATTATGCCTATTTTACAGATGAGAAAAATAAGACATAAAGTGTTTCTAGTATAGGTTTGAGGTGCAAATAACTCCCAATACTACTCTAAGAAAAATTCCTCTAATTAAGAGATTTGTTCCAGTCTATTTACAACTGCTTGTTTATGCCCCATATAAAGCCTTATATTTAGGTATGTCAATAGAAACAAATTAAAAATGCTGTTTTTATTCTGAAGTTCACTATCTGACTACTGCTAACTTCCCACCATCTCTTTAATTCCTTTTCTAGCCTAATCAGGTTGACTGACTCCAGTTAAAGGCAATCTGCTATAAGACAGACATAAGTGAAATCTGATTTTGAATGGATTTTCATAGAATGTGTTAAAGCTATGTGAAGAGAGCTAACACATTCGAGCTGTACAGAGAAATAATAATAATAATAATAAAATAACTCCACTCAATGGCTAAGTTTCTCTTTACTGGTATAGCAGCAAATAAAGTAAACAAGTAAGCCTTCCATTTGGTCTTACATGGCATAAATACATACCAAGTCAACCATACCCTAAAATCACTGCGGCAACCAAAAGGGCTCAAAAGAAACTCAAAACGAACACTACAACTCAGTTCAGTCCGCACTTAAAAAATGGTGTTGTTGGCCCTCGCTGGTTTGGCTCAGTGGATAAAGCATTGGCCTGTGAACCAAAGGGTCCCAGGTTTAGTTCCAGTCAAGGGCATGTACCTTGGTTGTGGGCACATCCCCAATAGGGGGTGTGCAGGAGGCAGCTGATTGATGTTTCTCTCTCATTGATGTTTCTAACTCTCTATTCCTCTCCCTTCCTCTCTGTAAAAAAAGCAATAAAAATATACATATTTTTTAAAAAGTTTTTTTTTCTAAATGGCTCACTTAAATATTTAGATCGAATGGAGGAATTTAGGCACAAAATAATATAGCCTCAGAGTGGAATTAGGAATAAGAAGCCCGCCCCAATCCCACCACTTGCTCTAAGCATTAAGGCCCATGCTCTGAGTTGGTCAGACTCCATGGAGAGTCCTCCCTGCATCTCAGTGCATCTCTAGGTCGCAGGATTATTGTGTGGATAAAATAGAATGAAGTGTAGAAATATATTTAAAAGTGGAGGGATGATACATCATAAAGATAACACCAATCCGAATGAACTAAGATGGCGGCAAAGGCAAAACACCTATCTTGCCGTCATAATCAGCAATTTTAATACTACAACTTAACGAAAGAACAAACACCTTCCAGAATCACCAGAAAGCTCAGCGAGTGAAAATTCCACAAATAAAAGTGAAGATAAGGCACTGGGACTCGGAGGAGCGTGGCGGACGGCGTTGAAAGATTCGCCCAGAGAGAGGTTTGGAGCGCACGCCGCGGAGAGGGCGGGCGGCTGAAAACCGGCCAGTTTTCTCGAAAGGGGAGACAAAGGCGTCCCACTGACTGATTCTCCAGCTCTGGGCGAAGTCCAGAGAACCCACTATCACACGGGGTGAAAACTGCACAGTGGGAGGGCACGCCGAAGCTCGGGTGCTGCCGGGTCTCCCGGCTTGTGGAGAAGGCAGCTCGCGCGAACAGCTCGGCTGCGTGACGGCGCAGAGAGCGCACCGCGACTTGCCTCTCATTCGGAAAACCGTCAGACTGCTTTGTTTTACGATCCTGGGTGAGACATTGCGCATGTAGACTCATTTTGGGACAGTCTGAATTCCCCGGCAACCTGCAGCCGGTGGAGCTCCGTAGCGGCTCTCTCTCAGAGGTGCTGGCGGCCATTGCCCCCGGCACAGAGTCCCTGGGGCCGCATAGGGCGGAGCTAACGCTGTCTGCTTGGCCCGTAGACTCCGCCCACCCAACCTGAGCACAGCTGAGCTTCACAGACAATTGGCCTGGAGGTCAACCCTCCAAGTGCTAACAACGATTAACCTGAGCTTAACTTCAGCAAGACTGTGCAACCCATATCCACCTCAGGTAACTGGGGAGGCTGAGCCACTGTCCCTTGTAGCACGTCTACCACACAAAGCTAATTGACCAACTTAGGGAAGCAGCCACCATGCAGCAACATGGAAAGAAATCAGATGTGAAAGAAATGGAGGAAAAAAAACGACTAGACATGGAATTCAGAACCACGGTTATAGGGTTTTTTAAGAGGTTCCAACAAAAGATCGAGGCCTATAAGGAAATAAGCAAGACCACAAAGGAAATGAGTGAGTCCTACAAGAAAATGAACAACACCCTCTAGGATATAAACGAGAACTGCAAAGAAATTATTAAGACCAACGTGGAAATGAATGAGTCCTACAAGGAAATGAAAGAAACCCTCAAGGATATAAAGCAGACTCTCAAGGATATGAAAAAGGACCAACCAGAAATTAAGCATAAACTGACTGAAACAAAAAATATTATACAAAGACCTGAAAGTGCCCTGGAGCACCCCAAGAACCAAGTTAAAGATTTGAAATACAAAGAGGTAAAATCCACTCAGCTGAAAAAGCAAGAAACCAAAAGAATCCAAAAAATTGAAGATAGTGTAAGGGGCCTCTGGGACAACCTCAAGCATACCAACATCCGAATTATAGGGGTGCCAGAAAAAGCGAGAGGCCAAGACAATGAAAACCTATTTGAAGAAATAGTGACCAAAAACTTCCCACACCTGGTGAAAGAAATTGACTTAGGATTCCAAGAAGTGCACCGAACCCCAATATATAGGAACCCTAAGAGGACCACACCAAGGCACATCATAATTAAAATGCCAAGAGCAAAAGACAAAGAGAGAATATTAAAAGCAGCAAGAGAGAAACAGTTGGTTACCTATAAGGGAGCACCCATACGACTGTCAGCGGATTTCTCAACAGAAACGATGCAGGCCAGACGGGAGTGGCAAGAAATATTCAAAGTGATGAACAGCAAGAATCTACACCCAAGATTACTCTATCCAGCAAAGCTATCATTCAGAATTGAAGGTCAGATGAAGTGCTTCGCAGATAAGAAAAAGCTAAAGGAGTTCATCACCACCAAACCAACATTATATGAAATGCTGAAAGATATTCTTTAAGAAGAGGAAGAAGAAAAAGGTAAAAGTGCAAACTAGCAACAACAAATACACATCTATCAACAAATGAACATAAAAATCAAGTGAATTGATAGGCTGTTGAACAGGATAGACTGGTGAATATAACAGAGACATGGACCTAGAGAGGGAATGGACTGACAATTCTTGGGGAGAAAAGGGTTGTGGGAAGTGCAGCAAGAGACTGGACAAAAATCTAGCAACAATGGGAGAGGACAGTGGGGAGGGGGAGGTGAGGGTGGAGGGTGGGATAGGTACAGGGTGGAGGGAAGCTATAGGGGGATAAAAAGGGGAAACAATGTAATTAATAAACTGAACAATAAAGATTTAAAAAAAAGATTTAAAAAAAAAGTGGAGGTAACTGCCATAATTCTTAGTGATGCTGAGCATTACATTAGTTAACATATGGAAATATTCAATAAATCACTATACCAATACAAATTGTAGTTAACAAGTAGTATAGTTTGGCAATTAATAAAAACTCAATAAGTGACAGCTCTTATTATTAGAGCTAACACAGATTATATAAATACTTTTCCAAATGTTTGCTGATCAATTTATAGATATTTACAAATTTTCCATAAAATGAATGTATCCCAGTAAATTAGTTATGCTCTTCTTAATGACTGCAGCATTTTTACAGTTAAAATGCAACATGATTTTAGTTGTTCCACACAATTATTAAATTTTGCCTTTTTTCTGGAAATAATTAGAATAGAAAGTAAGAACTGACTCCAAAATACATTTTTCAACCTTTACAAGTGATGTTAAATTCTTTTAAAAAGCATGACACTCACAGAACAATAATAAAGCAGCTATGAGAGAACTAGCCAGTACTGACACAAGTTCAACTTTTCATTTTCTTGTTAAATATTCAGTTTTCTTCATTGAGATCCGCACATTTCTGCCAAAGCAATATTTTAGGGATTTTTCCCCTCTATATTTCCTCCCAACCTTGTGATTTTCACCCATAAAAATTAAAATGATTCTCAGCAATTGTTTTATCTTTTGGAAATTGAAATTGTATCTGTTATGTTTTGCTTACCATGTCTAGTAACTAGTAATCTTGAAAAATTGTGCTTCAGGGACTGAAGATTGTGTACTGTCCCACTTAACACACATGAAATAGAAAGTTGCCTTTATATCTTTTTTCTCAAGTGACAGTCCCCATCACATTTCTTTCTTGAGCTCCCTTTAGGCTTCCTGAGGCCCTCTGCTGAATCTCCAATAATTGTACCTGCCACCCTAGTTAGTTTCTAATCTCCTACTCTTGTCACTGCTTTATTCATACTGGGCTTCTACATACTGCATTGATAACGAGAAATAGGACATGTCTTAATGACATAATGATATAATATTTTCTGGTGGGAGAGAGAAGGAATAATTAAAAACTAAATACTATGCCGAAACTGGTTTGGCTCAGTGGATAGAGCGTCGGCCTGCAGACTGAAAGGTCCCAGGTTTGATTCCGGTCACGGGCTTGTACCTTGGTTGTGGAGAAATCTCCAAGAGGAGGTGTGCAAGAGGCAGCTGATTGACATTTCTCTCTCATCGATGTTTCTGACTTTCTATCCCTCTCCCTTCCTCTCTGTAAAAAATCAATAAAATATATTTTAAAAAATAAAAATATAAAAAATAAATGCTATAGTTCCAAAACTACAGTATTTTGACTTTTAAATATGTACTTATGTATATAATGGACAGCAGCATATGTGCAATCTGATTTAGGTTATTAAAATTTATTTGCATCCTTCATGCAAGGATTGACTTTAGTGAATAGGCAAGGGCCTGAAATTGTATGAAATAAGTCACGTGTGTGTGTGGGGTGTATGTGTATGTGTGTGAGCATGGATGAACATGGGTATGTGCATGTAATACATGGATAAGTATATTTTCTGAGAAAAGGGTTCATAGGATTTGTGAGATTCTCAGAGGGGTGTGTGAACCACAAAAGTTTAAGAACTGCTGCTCTGGAAGATATTAGGCACACTGAAAGTCAGACTGTACTATGCAGAAAACAAAAACAAAATTATAATAGATAATCAATTAAAAATTGTTCTTATACTAAACAGAGGGAAACTAATTAGAAAATTGAAATAGTAAATGGGGGAAAATCTCTCAATGAATTTCCCTATTGGGTGTCTTTCTCATTGGTAAAGATACCATTTTATAAAGGAAGTACTTACTTGTTCACCTCGGAGTCCTGGGAGGCCTGGATGTCCTTTGAGACCCTGAAAGGGGAAAATTGAAGACATGTTATGAAACGTAAACTCATATAAGCCAAATCACTAAACCCAGTTTCTGGGTTGTCTTATACCCCAACTTACAGGTTCTTCATCAATATTAATGCGATGCTTACCAATTTATTTCTTTAAAATTTTAATCTTTTTAATACATTTTAAATTTTTATTAAATACATCCTAATTAATATTATTAAAAACTTTGAGTATTATTTGAATGATTTGTTATTATCAACTAAAGTGGTAGCAAACTATAGAATAAAGAGAAGCATCTTTTATAAAAGGCTGATATCCAACAATGATTTTGTTAAACCTTTCAAAAGTTGGTTTTAGTTCATTAATGCTAAAACAAAATGCCTTAGACACAATCTGTTTGTAATTATAAAAAAACTGAACCACATCCACAAGTTTATCTAATTCCATTGTCATAACACTCCATGAATGAGCTAAGACAAATGAAAGAGCCTGTTCACAAGTTCATCAAAAGGGGTTTTGTAAAGCTGTCTAAGAAATTAATAACAAATGTTACATGTCAATTATACCTCAATTAAAAAATGAAATTAGTAGCAAAAATTCCAAATAATAAACCAAAATTAGTATTAATCTTATCATTGACACCCAAAGATAAAAAATAAATAATATCTGAACCACGTCCAGCACAGCCAGTGGTGAACCTGAGGTGGGGCGGTGAAGGATTAAAGAAAACAGACAAGAGAACATAGCTGGGGCTATGTAGGTGGGACACTGTTCTCGGATGGCGATACAGTGACACAGCCTATAAGCTGAGTCTTTATTTTAGAGTCAGATCCTATGAGGCAAAGCAAGGGCATGGTCAAGATGTTTACAATGTTCTCGTGAGTTTCAAATCTATTTAATTACATGCACCTGAGAACTCTATCAAGCTTTGTTTTGACAGCACTTGCTGCACCTCCCGAAGCCTACCATAGGTTCAGACCATAAGGTTATGCTTAGAATCATAGCCTTTGGCTATAATTGTGCTGGGAGGGCTTTGCCCTCCAAGCTGGGACCTGCACGTGCACAAGAGGACCATGCCCTCTCATTAGTCCAAGGCTTGAATCTGTCCAAACGCTGTAGCCATTCTTCACAAATATATTTTATCCTCTAGAAGATTATTTTTTCTGTAAGCAAAATGAAGGAATCAGAAATAAAGGACAGGAAGAAAGAAATAAAGACATACTTTGGAGCTTATTTGTATAGCTCTAGTCAACAATCAGTGAATCAACCTACACCCAGATTTTGAAGTATATAAAAGAATAGGATAAAATTCCTTTTTTAGAACCTCTTAAGATTTTAGGCAAACTATAACTCAAAAACATGAAATAAATTATAGTTTAAAAGTATCAAAAACTTTGAATTAATATATTGCAAACCGAAGATAAGTTTTTGAAGTTTCAGATATAAGTAATGGAATGAAAAAAGCTATTCAGGACTAATTACTGAAGGCATATCAACTTGAATTAATGAATTAGAGAAGGAAATTATCCTTTCATTAGACATTGGGGAAATTAAAAGAAGTGCCTATTTGAAAAATAAGAAAATTATTTAAACAGCTTTTGAGATGTTAAACTTAACAGTAAAATGTTTAGGTAGAGAAGTTTCTTGGGAACTAGAGAGAAGACTGGAAAAAGTAAGAAAACAAATTTAAAGACAAAGGCTTTTGTGTTATCTGTAAGTTACATGTAAGCATATTCTTAACAAGGAAGTAAGAGAATTAAGAAAGAAGAGGACAAAGAAAAAGTCCTGTCATATGGGAGCTCAGCACTTCTTTGATTAGGCCATTAGGCAGAGGTCAGAGAAGTGGCAATGAGAAAGGGAAAAAAGGGTGGGGAGTGGAGGAAGAGACAAAGGAATTGCATTGAGCTAATATATGCCAGACGTTGTGACAACTACTTCCAAATGCCTCAGATAATTCTATAGCAATTCTGTGAAGTGAGTATTTTCTGATTTGACCAATCATGACGGTAAGGTGAAATCATGTTGTTTTGCTAGTTAGATGTATCAAGAATCGAGACTGGCTTGTGTGACTCGGTGTCTGTCCATGCATGAGAGAGAAACCTGGGTTGTGGCTCGATCTCTAGCAGAGGGTGTGCAGGAGGCAGCCGATCAATGATTCTCTCTCATCACTTATGTTTCTATCTCTCTTTCCCTCTCCCTTCCTCTCTCTGAAATCAATAAAAACATATATTTTTTAAAATAATTAAGTAACCTGCCCTTACTTTATATGCTATAGTTGTCTGAATGCAGACTGTCCTCATTCTTATAAATATGTTCAAACATTATAGATCACCAAGACAAATCAGCAAAAGTGATACAGTAGTCAGTTAGACAGACATGAGCAGAGTAGGAAGGATAGGCCAGTTACAGATAACCAGGGCAGAAAGCCCCAGTTGCCTAGCAGCGGGCAAAACTGAGTCTACTGCTGGTCATTCAGTTTAAACCGCCCCCCCCCCGACCTTTCATATCACTTGTCTCATGATTTAGACCCTCCCCTGACCTTCCCTCCCCTGTCATGTTGCTAATCATGTAGTAGAACCCCTCAGAGGAGAAACAAGGGGGCCTGGAGAATAGACTAATGCAACTCCCATACAAGCCCATGCATGACCACTTCCTTAAGCATTAAGCCCTCAGGACAATGAGTTTCTGGCTGGAATCAAATAATCTTAAGAATAAAGCCTCACATCTGTTGACCACAGAGACACAGTTTTGGTAAAACTAGAGATAACATTTAGGCCATGGTTATGTTTCAGCTCTAGGCCCAGAAAAGCAGCAAAACCAGATGAAGCAATGTCTGTGGCTGACATCAGGATCAGATGCAATGATTAATGACCCTCTACTCTAGCACTGACCCCAACCCTGAAGGACACACCTGGAAAACTGATGAATATTTTATTGAAATCCTCCCCTGAGATCTTTCCTAAAATCCCTACTTTTGGAAAACAGATAAAACCGCTTAAGACAAAGGACCCAATGTGGGTGCTTGAGGATGCCAACGCTTTTCCCCACTCCCTTCTTTCCTTCTTTCTTTACTCTCTGGAGCATGCCCACCTTTCCCCCTCTCCTTCCCCCAGCCTTGCTTTTTTACCTTTCTCTCTCCAAAAGAAGGGTTCTTCTTTTGCCTCTGTAACTTGTTTCCTAAGTCCACACAGCCCAGCTGGCTCACTTCTTCTACCTCTGTAACTTTCTAAATAAACTTCTGGTTACATTTGAGTTCTCGGCTCTGAATCTTTCTTAGCCAAACTCAAGGACCACAGTCTAACATCTGGTGCTGTTTGCCATTAACAAAAGGAGTTATATTTCATGAATCATGCTTGTATTAAAGCTACACACTTAACAATGGCATCTAATATACCCAATGTTTAACTGAATTTTGCTCTGAGTTTGTACATTTTTTAAACTAAAGATCAGCCTAATTACAGAATGAGACATATTGTTCTCAGTTGTCCAAACGTTATACAAGATTCTATAGATACTAGTAAAAACATACACAAAGCTAAGCTGTTTTCACTTTTTGTAACAGGAAATGAGAAATGTCCTCAGACAGTGGTAGTGGCTCCCTGGGATGGGAAAGCATCTATAAGAGGGTGGGAGCTAACAGCTCCCAGGAGAGTGCCAGGAAGATGAGGAATGAGGAGCCAGGTGAGAGGCACAGAGGCAGACAAACTCGCTGCCATAAGCCTATTACCATTTCCTTTTATTTCTTAAATGTGTTTATTTATTCACTTACTTAGTTTTATTTCTGTGATCTCATGCACCAAATAGTCATGATATTTTCAAATATCACCAAATAGTCATGATATTTGGAAAAGCACCAAATAGTCATGATATTTTCTTCATGAGTTCTCTCCTACTCCACATCAGCCATAACAGATAATCAAAGAGAGGCCAATACAAAGTCTGGTCAATAGCCTATAAAAGCACCTGAAATGAAGAGTTTTATCTAAATAGAAATAAGTCAGATTCTCTTTCTTAAATTTATTATTTTAAAGAAAGAAGGAGAGAAGAAGGAAGAAAAGGTAAAAAAGAAGGGAGGGAGAGAGAGAGAAGAGTTACTTGGGTGGAAAATAAATTCTGAGTATTTAATATGATATCTCAATCCTCTTAATGTTGAAAGGTGACAAGTAAGAGAAATAATATATTTTTGTTACTTTTCGTGTAATGTTATTACATCTGTAATATACTGGAATTAGCACCACTATTGTTTAAGGGCCTTCATTTATTCCCTAAATTTGTGACTATATAACTCATTTATATCTATGTAAACACTAATCTATAAAGTTTTTAAAAGCAAAGGGAATAAGTTATTAGTAAAACTGTAGGCTTTCGCAAAGCGCCAACCTAGGGATCATACTATTTGAATAAAGCAGTTTATATTTGAAAATAGTATTTGAGTTACTGTTCTCTATACTAACATAGAAAGAATAACAAAAAGTTTCACGTAAATAGTAACATATGATTTTTTTCTAATGGATGTATTGAAAAAAGCTAATAGTAAAATTTACAAATCTTGCTTTAGAACAGATTAAAAACCCGTTGCAATAAATTATAGAATTGTCTCAATTTTTGTTCTGATGGAAAGTTGCCTTACCAAGAATGCCAATAATAGTTGGGGCTTAGAATCTAATTTTAATATAGAGACATTAATTTTAATACTTATTTTAACAAGTATGTTATCTATAGGTGGGTATACAGGACAAAAAGGGTGGGGCATGCAATTAAATCAAAATCAGAAATATTTAGGAGTAATAAAGATACAAATAAAACCATTACATACAGGCCATCCTCCTGTGCATGGCAGTATAGGGCCATAAAACTGAACATGCAAATTGAAACCATGCAAAGCAATCTTAAAATTGGGAAACATTATAATTGTTCTGTGGCCTTTAAAAACTTCTGTCAAAACTTAAAAATTCTATATGTAATACCTTAATCAATAAAGAAATTTTAAAAAACTTAAAAATTGTGTCAGTTATATTTATATAGGGAAATAAAAATGATGACCACTAGGCCCAGGTGAAAGGGCACTGTCAATTAAACCTAAAACACCAATGTTCATTCATCCACTAATATGTGCTTGCTATATGCCAGACACTAGTCTGAGATATTACAGTGAATAAAATACAGCCATTGTACTTAAGGCCTTTTTCTAAATCCTCACCCAAAGATGTTTATCGATTTTACAGAAGAGGAAGGGAGAGAGAGAAAGAGACAAACAGCGATAAACATTGATGTGAAAGAGAAACATAGATCTGTCGACTCCCATAAGCACGCCAACCAGGAATCAAACCTGCAACCTATGTATGTTCCTGACTGGGAATCGAACACACAGCCTTTTGGTGTATGGGACGACCCCCAAACCAAGTGGAACCCCTGGCCTGGGCTGTACTTCAGGACTTTTAAATCATTCATGTATGTCCATTAAGCTGCTGCTACTGCACTGCTGTCTTAAAGCCAATATTAAATTTTCCTTTTCTTTAATGTAATAATATTAGTTTACAGATGAAGTATCTGTTAAGTTTGTCCTACACTGCAGGACTCCGATCAGCAATGCCGTGAGGAATACAGAGAAAGGCCTGTTACCGGGTTTTGGCCAAAATAACCAGGGAAAGCTATGACAACATTGAGAAATTGTGAGAAGATGGTCATAGCTGACTGGAAAAGAAACTATGAGCAAGAATTCAGAATGAAATAAAAATTAACAACTATGGTAATGCAAACACTTTTCGGGGCAAGGCAATGACTTTCCAAAATTCATAAGGATAAGGAGTTAATTATTATTAATTTTTTAAACGAAATTAAATAGAATGATCCCAAATAACTACAGAGTTTGAGGAGACATAGAATGAATATAACACAAACCTCTATTTCACACACCTCCCTCACTCTTGGTACATATTTCCCTCATGCACAAAGCAGACTGCTGCCAACCTCTTCCCCAGCTCCTCACCCTACTGACCCACTAACCTCCTTTAATTAGTACTCGGTGTTTACTTTGATCCCATCAGCTTTTATCACCTTTTTCAGCTAGGGCTCACAGAGAAACACAGTATAATAAACTAACCCTCAGAATGGTGCTACATGACAGATAACAGCATTTTCTGAGGACATGAAAAATTTTTAAAGAACTTCTGGAAACTAAGAGACTTTTAGCCAAATGCATTTATCGTTAATGTTAGAATGTCAATCATAAGAGCCAGCCTAAGGGAAATGTCTTTGGACACAGGGAAGTTTTCAAAGTCCTACAAATCCCACCACTTTGGCAACCACCAGCTTGCCTGTGGGGAGTTCTGTACTGTGCTGCCTTGTTCTCAGCTTCCTCTGTCATTAGTGGGAATGACAGCTTGCAGAGAAGATGGTCACAGTGGTGACAGCATAGCCCCTCAGCAGCAGTGTTTGTATTAACCTGTCAGTCCTGCAATTAGACTTGGAACCAGCCCCAAATGAAACATAGCTCTGCAGATTTTCACAGGGAAAATGGGTAGGTGAGAGGACCATCTATAGAATTAACTATGAAAAAATAGAATTCTTCTTATTTCTCTCTACAGGCATGGATTTTATTCAAATCTTGATATACTTTTATTGTTGTTGTCATCAACACTCGCTAGTAATGCCGCTCCTTCATACTGTCCTTGCTTTGACAGATTATGAAAAGCTGCACAGTTTTTGAGTGACTGATAAAAGACAATGCAATCCATTTGATATTTTCCTTTTCAACTTTATAAAGATACTAGAGGCCCAATGCACGAAGATTCATACAAGAATGGGCCTTCGTTTGCCTGGCTGCTGGCACTGCCTTCAGTCTGGCCAGAGCGGCCTTTTCACTCTGGCCCAGAGCCACCTTTCCGCCTTCCCATGCTTCCCAGAGGCCAAGAGCAGCTGGGGTGGTGTGGGATGCCCCACCCCCAGCTACTCAATGCCTGTGTATGCAAATTAACCTTCCATCTTTGTTGGGTTAATTTGCATAATCACTCCTAATTGGCTGGTGGGCATCATGAAGGTATGGCCAATTTGCATCTTACTCTTTTATTAGTGTAGACTGTGCACTTCTTATATAGTGGAAATACTTTCTAAAATAATTGAAATGATTCCACCAAAACAGAATAAGAATTCACACTATTTTTAATTATTACTAAAACCATAATAGTCATTATTTTTGATATGCAGAAAATTATTGCCATATATTATTTATAAAAATATGTTTTAAAAATGTGTGCATTATTTCACAAGTGCTCTGAGTTATACCTTCATGCTAAGATATGCTTAACTTCTCCCATCTGGCTTATCCCCTCATCAAAAAAAAAATTGCTCCAACTGAAAGCACTGTTAATGTTCTTACACTTTTAAATAGCAGACTTTCAATATTAATATAGCAACTGATCAACTATATTAAAAACCAATTTAAAATCCATCTGGAGTCCAAACTCAGAATTCTGACTTTTGTTTTCCATCCAATTCAACATGCACTCTGGATCAAACATATCTGCTTTTTGGCACAAATTGAGACACTTAGTGGGAAGTAAAACATACTTCAGTTCCTAGGAAAATAAGAGTTATATGAAGGTAGTTAAATTGAGACAATGTCGCATGTCAATCTGGAGAAGCACATTGCTTCTTCTTTTTTTTTTTAATGACTAATTTCTTTTCTTTTTTTAAAATATATTTTATTGATTTTTTACAGAGCGAAGGGAGAAGGATAGAAAGTCAGAAACATCGATGAGAAAGAAACATTGATCAGCTTCCTCTTGCACGCCCCAAGAGGGAATGTGCCCGCAGCCAAGGTACAGGCCCTTGACTGGAATCAAACCCGGGACCCTTCAGTCCGCAGTCCGACGCTCTATCCACTGAGCCAAACTGGTTTCAGCAAGCACATTGCTTCTTAAAGATGTTAATAATTATTTTTTTTAAGTCCAGGAGAGATAAAAGGGGGAAAAAAACAGCAAACTAAGAATATCTATTGAGAGTGAAAGAAAATATTGCTGCTGATTTACCTGCTTTGTTATTTCTGACTCAATATTAATTCTAGTTTTCAAAACATTTTTCACATTAATCTTTTCTTTATCTCAATGGTTTTCAAGAGTTTTCAGTGTTATCTACATAATTTTCTTGCAGTCATTTTAAATAATACTTGAGTATGGTTTATATTAGAATTATTCCTTTCCCAGAGAAAAGAAATAATGACATCATCATGATCTGTCATCCAAAATTGTATTTGCTCCCTTAGCTTTCATGAAAAAAAAATTTACTTCCTCTTACATACATTCTTGAGATAGTCAGAATACTGAAATACACATCTAACAAAAATTGGCTTAATGAACTAATTAATTAATGAGGAAACTGTACTTCGAGTTATTAACAGCACAGACGTGTCAAACAGGTCTGGTTCTGAGTCTTAAGTGTACTAATTAATAGTTGTGTGGCCTTGGATAAGTTATTTAACTCTTTTATACTCCACTTATTTATAACATACTGAACATAAAATCAATCTCAAAGAGCTGCAGAGAGACTGGATCACTGCACAAAATTTTATAGCAACTATTAATATTAGTAGTCATAGTTATAATAATTCATAAAATAGTTAAACAAAAAAAAGATCTAAGAAGCTTCATACAAATCAAAACCCAAGTACCTTATTCATCTTTTATAATATGAACAGAACAGTTAAAAACATAGTGAATTCAGTATCAGTAAGTTTTGTCTCTTAATCTTTCCGTAAATGAGTGACCCTAATCAATTCTCTTAAACTCCCTGGACTTCTCAGAGATATCTCACAACATGAATAACTTAACTTCTTATCTTGACTATAGAATTAATCTACCATTTTAGGGTTAGAACTGAAGTGATGAAAGAATAGAAGTCCCTAAGTTATAGCTAATATGAATTGTTATTCTAGATTTTACTAGCATAGATCCTGTTTGCAGGAAGTAAATCTGAGCATGACCTCAGTAGTTGAAAAATTAATCAAAATTAGTAAATTCCCATAAACAACTAATAATTTACCTAAACATTCTACCCAATAATCATTTCCCCTTTCACATAAAGGATAGGAACAATCTATTAAGCTCATTTTGAATGTATTTCTATTGTACATTTCTATTCAAGTAAGATATGCACATAGATTGTGATAAAAATTTGTTCCAAGCCTGCTTATGTGGAAAATCAGCTTAGGCTTGGATTGAGTCCTTATGTCCTTTGGCTGGCAAAATTGTGTTTGTTTTTTTTTTAATCTGTATATAGTTCCCACTATAGACCCAATGAAAAAGGAGTAAACATTCTCAGAAAAAAACTACAAAATCATCTCAAATATTTCAACACTGTCCTGAATGACTTTCACATCATAGTAAACCATGGATGTTTCATTTATCAGGAAGTAATTTAGTTTCTAAGAACCTTCAACTAAATCTTTCCTAGAGAAAATTCAGCTATAGCTGATAATTGATAATATAGCAACATCCCTGATTTCTATAGGATCTATTTCTATGAGTAAACAATAAAAGCCCAGATTTTATAAGTTTTAAAAATCATATTGCAGAAAAAGGAGTCTGTGAAAGATGCAAGTCCCCACCCCCACCCCCAGTTTGTTTAAATTAATGCTATTTCATTTTACTAAATTTACACCGAGTGAAAATAAATATTCTTAATGTTTTAAAATACTGATGGGACAAGATCCATATGTTATATGCAGAGGCTTTGGAAGCTAGCATATTCTGCTTCAAGTGAATACAATTTCAAGTTTCAAATGATAATCCACTCTAATGGTTAACATTAGTCTTTTAAAACTTTCTCTATAAATAATATTTCCTTATATCCTCTTCTACATAATAATCAACCAACTTTTACTTAGTATTTTTCTTTCTGGATTGGTAATTTCATCAGCCATAGGCATAATCTAACCTCAGAAACTAATAATTAGTTTGTTTTTCTCTCATATGTAGTTATTATTTAGGGTGAAATAACTATACTTAATATCAAATGGACAATTAAGGTAATTTCTGTATTATGAGATTTTCTTTGTTTGATGCCCTTCATCAGTACAATTTCCTCAGAAGTATCCTTAGTGGTCAGAGGTATGCTAAGTAGCATTAATCGAGCAAATTCATGACTGTCTATCATGACCAATTCTGTTAGAAATGATCACTCTGCAGTTTCATGTCTCCATGGGAGCAACCAGCAATCTCCAAGGAGTTATCATATTCTAAGTACCATCTAGGATGAAGACTAGTCTGAATTATGGTATGGTATGGTGTGGTGTGGTCATGGGAGGAAAACTCCATGAGATCACAGCCTTTTTCATCATTTAACAACTCAGCCCTTAGCAAGGGTTTTGAAGAAAAACAAACAAGGTCAGGATCCTTTCCAAAACCAGATAAATAGCTGATGGTTAACATTTATTAAGGGCTTGCTATTTGTCTGGCAGTATAGTATATGGGTTATCTCATTCCACGTTCTTAAGAACTCCCTATGAAGTGGGTAGTATCATCTTCAAATCTTAAAGATGAGGCAACTAAAGCTTAGAGAGGTTAGGCAACCTTCCCACGGTTTATGGGAACCAGAAACTAGCAGATGGAATTTGAGCCAAGTAACCAGAGCCTGACTATCACCTCCAACCTAAATCTCCCAAGAGGGAAGAAATCTGACCCACTAAAACACCAACACAGCTAATGTTTATATATATAGACATCCATATAATGTCAAATACTGCCCTCCAATATCCCGGGTCTCTTAATAGCTTAGAAAGAAATGTTGGGTCTTCCTTATCCCCTGTAGAAAATCAACAACTCAATGTATTGAGGGGAAACAAGTTGAATATATTTTTAAAAATGTACACAAGATATTTTATGAAACAATTAGCATAGCTGTGCTAGTATTTCTTTTAACCTCAGAAAATACTTAGTCATATGGGTGTAAATACCGTGTTGTAGTAGCCATCCCCAATCCTCACTTCCATCCTTCCCATCAGGCTTCACATTTGTATATATATCATGGCACAGATTATTACTTCCTAATAAAATAAGAACCCTTTTTTTAAAAAAATCCAAGTGTATTACCTATAACCAAATGTAACTCCTTTGGATATATGACTTCAAAGTTTCAGAAGTAAGTTCTTTCCTAATATAATTTTAAAACATCTTCCATATTCTATCAGTGACATTCTCATCATTAATTGAAGGCTTTTATTTTCATTTTCATACAACCCTGGCTTTTGTAGACATCACTTTCCTGGATTAGGACAGCATCCTAATTCCTACTGCTGAGAAAAGAAATGTGAAACATTGGCTTTAAGCTCAACTGCCCAATGAGATCCAGGAACTGAAGAGCTCCTAGAGTCAGGACACCTACTTATGTCAAAGTAAAACTGCCTCTTACCTTATCACCTTGCACACCAGGGGGGCCCATTAATCCAGACAAGCCTTGATCACCCTAGAAGCAAAACACAGAGGTTCAATGGTATAAAAGAGGACTGAAAATTAGAATTCCCTTGCGACAGGATTTCAACTGCATTCATTTCTGATCTTCACAATCTGACTCAAGTTCCACGTTGTTTCTGAAAACTTTGGACAGCTTTTCTGAAGCACCCGGGCCTTTTCATCCAAGGCTGAAACCCTGGACTGCGCTTCCCCACCCCTGTAGTCCTATACCTTTTTCTCTGATGTCCTTTTCTCTAGGAATGACCTTTCTCCCCCAATTCCCACTGCTCCAAGGTTTATCGTGTTTTTAAAAACTTACTTTAAAATTCTATAAGCACTTGGTCTAACATATGTCCTGCTCTTTTTGGGAGGACCTTAGGCCCGGGTGTCTCCATATGCAACCTTGAACCTCAGGATGAGGGGCTGTGGAGAGCAGGGCTGCATTTCTGTAGTTCTTCCCCCTCACCCCCCAGAGGGGCACTTCCCCTGGTGGGACTGCAAGGGCGCCTTCCATGCAAACGCATCACTAGAGCGCAACTACCATGAAAAATGATCAGGAAGGCTCTGTGTTTGGCCCAACAGACCAAACTTCACCAATTAGGCCCCTCAGTTCCCTCCTCCCCAATCCCATGAGGGCTGCCAGCCCATCTTGGGGTAAGAAGGGGAGAGTATAGGGGTAAAGTGGGCGGGATTGAGTGGGGGAGGAAGCCTGTCAAAAAGGAATGGGGGAGAGGGGTAATATTACACCTGTTTTCTCTAGGTGCACTTTTTCTTTACCTCCCTTTTCCTTTTCCACTGCAGCAATGTACTGTGCATTGTACTGCGCATTTCCCTATATGTGGTGTTTGAAAGCAAAAGGAGTACTTAGGTAACAAGCCAAATAAACCCTTTAGTGACTGTTTATGCTCTGTTTAGTTTTTAGTGCATTGTCTATTTTAATATGTCATCAACTTAAGCAGTCAGAAAAGGATGTTTCTAATTATTAAAAATGAAGTGCTTTTCCACTTGTTCTAATATTCATTTTAAGGCACCTTCTCAATGATTTTAGAGGTCTTCCATTTGCTATGGGATGATACAGATTTTTATATACATTTATTACTCTGATAGAGGAAATAGAAAACTGCAATAGGAAACAGGAGCTCCTCTCCTTCCACTAGCTCTAATCATGGGTGGATTACTTGATTTCCCTTCCAAGTTTTTCGATCTGAAAAATTAGAATAATATCTCACATGTCTTATGGGAAAGGAAAAATTACCATTATTTAAGTTATCTTTGCTTGTCATGATATCCCAAAAGGACATGCATTATGAGAGATATTCTTTAGTGGGTATTACATTCTGATGGACTAGCCCTTGCATTGCTTTTATTGTTTCATTATTAACCATATATTTATTGTAAAAATGGCTAAATAGAATTCAGTTGTTTCCCAATGTCCCTATACGCCCACCAATTTAATATGTATATTTTATTTGTATTCATATTGTATGTATATTACTAATATCCTGACTTGAACCCAATTTAATGTAAATATAATTTCTAAGAAGTTGTTTTTAAATTTTACCATTTTAGAAATATATCTATCTCAGTTTTAAAAGATGGATTTCACTTAAAGCTCAATGGTAACTTGCTATTAAATCCTATATCTTCTTTTTAGTATTATCCACAATTAGTGACTCAAAAAGTAAAAAAAAAAAAAAAAAGACTTACATACTTCCAAGCCCCCACTCCTAGACTGAATCAGTCTATATTCTATATAAATACTGAACACATTCTGAATCACTTTCTATTTTGTACAGAGAAGCCCCCAAATGCTTAATTTGAGGACTTTATTTAATGCAGTCACCAAAACAGAGTGGAACTCTAATTTCTGAAATTTAAGTAATAAATTAAATGTCCTATATGTAGATATTTTAAAAGATAGCATTTTTGTTTCTCAGACTGCATATTTTTCCTTGTAATAATTAAGAGATTATTTAGATTTAGTGAACTCTGTTCCATCACAGCAATAAAGTTCTCAAGATTTCTTTTTTTTTTTTTTTTTTGCATTTTGAAATTTTTTATTGTTTTAACAACTTGGCCCAGATAACCTAAGCAGCAGTCAGCTCAACTGTCATTAAAATCGTCTCCAAACTTTACACACCATCACATTTGATAGCATTGTTTATACACAGAAAGAAAAGATATGAGGTTAAGCTATTCTCTTTCTCTGCAATTTGTCATCTCAAAGTACATATCACTAGGACCTATCATGTCAGTAGCTGTGGCTTTACTCGTAGTCATAATATTTCATAAGGAGGGACTCTTGGCCATAATGAAGCACCCTTTCAATACTATTGGACTTCGATATAATTTAATTCAGGTGCCACTTCTGCAGTGCCAAAAGGGGCACCTAAGTGTGCCCTAAGGAGCTGTATCCATTCATTTGGGCTAATGTAACATCACTCTGGGAGTGTTGGAAGCAGTAGATATTTATTTTCTCAAAATATCAGAAGTGAGACATTTGAGATGAGAAAGTCCTTAAGAGTTTAAATTATTATTTTTTGTTTTACTTGTCAGTACTAGGATATCTGTAAAGTCCATTGATATGATGTGATATTTTTTAAGTTTAAAAAACTTTGTAAGCCATGTAAAAGATCAGCATTCAACCAGGAACCACCAAAGTATTCAGGGATTTTAAAGTTTGTGAATATATACCACATAAACATAAACATCCTTTAATTGTATCACATTCATCAAGTGCTTGTCTAAATAAAGCTTCCAGATGTATTCCTTAAGACTCATTTTGTATTCATCCCCACTTGAAAGCAGTAAGCGCCCCTAATAAAAATATGTTGATATCTTTACGTTAAAACATTAGTTTTTTACCTAAACATGTGTGTGTGTGTGTGTGTGTGTGTGTGTGTGTGTGTGTGTGTGTGTGTGTTCGAGAGCATTATGATAAAATAAAAAGCATATTAGACTAAAAGTCAAATAACTCAGGCATATTATTAACTCTGCATTTACTATCCAGGTGATGAATCATGTAAATTCTATTAATTCAAGTGGAAACAAGATAATTATGATTGTTGCACAATTTCTGTGGGACTTAAAAGTATGTAGAACTATCCTACAAAAAGGTATGAAATGGCTCTGGAATTTATGTATTAGTATGTACATGTATGTAAACAGTAAAATTTTTGAGGTTAGGATTATATCTTCTAATTTTTTTCCCCACACATCCCTAATTAGCTGGTAGTACAATGACAGTTCACAGTAGACACTAAAAAAAAATTTAATGGTAAGATTGAGATTAATGATAATATTTACTTAATTCATCAAATATATTCTCCTTCATTATAATGCAGCTAGAGTCCTGGTGCATGAAATTCATGGGGAGAGGGTGTTCTTCAGCCTGCTCTACTAAACCAGCAGTCGACATCCCTTTCGCAATCTGGGAGGCTGCATGTACCAGTGACCATACTTTTCATACAGATGAAAGGCATCTGCTGTTGCATGGGCAGCTACATTTTTTTTTTTTGCCCTGATTATAAAAAGTAGTACCTAACATAATCCTTCTGGGGCAGTAGTACCATTTTCCCCATCTTATGGGTGGAAAAATTGAAGCAGAGAGAAGTTAAGTAATTGGCTTTGTCACACAGTTATAAGTGTCAGAATTAGAGCTGACCACAAAATATGCAAGCCAGAGTCCATTTCATGTCATCGCTGTATCATCCTGTTTTTTTCAGTGTTAGAGTAGCATTGCCAGGTTTTAATTTTTAAATCTAAGAGACTGTTCCCAATATATAGGGTAGGGTCCTAGTCCTGGCCGAGGATCAAGGCCATCTTTGGGTGACCAGCAGCTGGGGAAATGGGGGGAGGGTGCTGCTGGTATCCGCCTTGTCTGGCAGCCTGGTGCCATCCAATGGGCAGTCACATCTCCCAGTTGCCACTGCCCTTTGCTTCCCTCTCAGGGAGCAAATGCTTAATGCAGGGGCTGCTCCTGACTGGTCAGTGCACATCTTAGCACCCCATCATTCCAAAGGTCATTCCGCTGTTCAGTTGATTTGCATATTAGGGTTTTATTACATAGGATAGTTTTCTATCTTCCCTGTCTGATAACTAGTAAAGTCTCAAAAAAGATAAGATACTTTTTAAATGCTCGACATATATCACCATGATTTTATTTCAGTAACAAATAATTACCTTTTGTCCAGAAGTAGCCTGATCTGGGGAAAATCCTGGATCTCCTTTGGGGCCCTAGATAAAAGAGTTATGAAACATTTGGTGAAGCATAGATTACATATATTATACGTCTTTAGTTGTAGCAGAAATTATATACATTTTATGGTATTAAATAATTTTAAAGTGAGATGGGCATGAATTATTTATTTTTAATGTATATTTTTCTTATTTTTATGTTTAAATGTTGAAAGAGATTCCTCAAAATTCCCCAGACATAGCTGATTTATTTCCTAAAGTTATAATAATACTTATTCAAAGGACCTATGTAAAGATTCTATTAAACTTTCCATTTCTGTGACATATTGAGTTTAGTTTCTATTTGAGCATTTACTGAAAGTTTCTAGTTACTTTCAGTAAAAGAAACCTGCTTATATAATTCATAAAATTTTTAGCTATCATTCCAAGTTTAAATATTTTCTAAAATCTTACAATGTACATATATTACCTTTAGAATAAAAAAAATACCTCTAATTGCCAAAATTATTTTTATTCTTGCTATAAAAATAGGTACTTTTTATACTCTAGTAATCTTTATCTTTTATGTTTCAAGAAAAATATGACATTAGGTTTCAACCAAAGTTCTTGGTACAATATTAATCTTTCTTGTTAATCTTTCTTATGATTACTTACCAAAGTACCTCCTTTTCTAATTATGTCACACCTTATAAAATAAGAGGCCACAACTGAGGGATTCTTTATAATCCAAATTCTGATTTCAATACCATTCTCAACTAATCATGCTTTTCCATTCTGATAAAGTTCTAAATGCTACTTTGACTCTATGGGAAATAGGAAAATAGTTGAGTCTCTTTTCACAGAGGTGCTTTCTAATAGTACTAGAACTGACGGATGAAAGAAGGACGAACAAAAGAAAAGCCATTCTTTCAACAGTAAGTCTTTACACTGTAGAAATGAGAAATGAGTATTCATTGGCAAAGAGTCCTATATTCTAGAGTTGAAGAAAATTTTTAAAGAAAAGGTTGTTTTCCAGACTGACCTCTTTCCTTTCAAAGCCATCACCATTTATCCCCTAAGGCTATAATTTTAGATAATGGGTTACAAGATTATGGAAGATGAGAAATGGCTTTAGTGATATCTCAAAATTTAAAAACTCAGCTCTTCATCAGAGAAAAAAAAGATAAGATACTTAGAATTTGTAAGAGATATTAAGAACTTATTAATGAATCAAATTTTATAGATAAAGAAGCAATGAGATCCAGAAAGATTAATTGAATTGGTTAAGATGGCTTGGAAAATTATTAGCAAACCAGATCACTTTTCTTGCCAAAACCAGTTTGGCTCAGTGGATAGAGCATCAGCCTGTGGACTGAAAGGTCCTAGGTTCAATTCTGGCCTAGGGCATGTACCTTGGTTGCAGGCACATCCCTAGTAGGAGGTGTACAAGAGACAGCTGATCGATGTTTCTGACTTTCTATCCCTTTCCCTTCCTCTCTGTAAAAAATCAATAAAATATATTAAGAATTATTTTATTTGATACAAAGTTCTTTATCTTTTTAAATACTGACTCCTAAATATATATTCACACTGCGAGAAGTCAATTAAATGAAAAGCTCTCCACTACATTTTCATCTCTCCTCACCCTATTCTCCGTATTTATTATTTGTTTTGAATACCTAATTATACAAGCCATGTGGAAATTGCTCTGACCCACTTTTGCCTGTCTTCCTGTAGGCTGTTAGCAGGACTGTAAGTCCCGGGCACTTCAGCTCTGTGGAGAAGCATGAGTTGGCCTTTATAGCTACTTTAACTTTTGACTAGTCTAAATATCTTTCAATTCCTCACATGAAGGTTGAAAGACTCAGGAATCACACATTACAAAGCAAACTTCGGAATTCTTTAGGTCATCTGTCTTTCCTCCCACTGTTACACATTCAGACTTAAGTTAAAAGAGTATTTTCCTCTTTGAGGCATTTTTATTGAACTAAATAAAGTATTAGCAGAGAAGAACCGAGATGGCAGCATAGGTAAACACCTATCTATCTTGCTGCCCCATACAACAATTCCAAAACTACAACTTAACATAACAAACATCATCCAGAATCACTGGAAAGCTGACTGAGTGAAAATTCCACAAATAAAAGTAAAGATAAGACACTGTGATTCAGAGGAGCGGCGGAGTGCAGCCTTGAAGATACGCTAGGAGCTAGAGGTTCGGAGCTATACGCGCATGAGTGGAAAAGGGAGGGCGGCTTCAAACCCGGCCGGTTTTCTCCAATGGGGAGGGTAAAGGCACTCCACTGCACTGATTCCCCAGTTCCAGGCAAGGTCTGGGGAAGGCACGCTGAAACCCAGGTGAGGCAGAGGGTGAGCTTGTGGAGAGTACGAGTAAACTTGGAAACAGCAGTTTGCACGTAAACTTGGGAACAGAAGTGCGCGACCACTCAGAGAGGACTCGTAACTTGCTCCCTCATTCAGAAGACCACCGGACTGCATTGTGTTGCAACCCTGGGTGAGACTTTGGGTGTGCAGACTAATTTGGGGAGAGGCAGAGTTGTCTGGCAGCGGGTGGAGACCAGCGGCAGCTTTCTCTCAGAGGTGCATGCACCTGGCACAGAGACCCATGCGCCACATAGGGGGGAGCTGATGCTGCCTGCTCTGCCCAGAGACTCCACCCATCCAACATGAACACAGCTGACCCTCACAGTCAATTGGCCTGGAGGTCAAACCCTCCTAGTCTAACAATAATAATCTGGTTTTAACTTCAACAATACTGTACAACCCATAAAGGATTGCAGTAAGAGTATCCACCTTAGGTAACTGAGGAGGCTGAGCCACTGTCCCTTAGAGGACACCTACCACACAAAGCTGATCGACCAACTCAGGAAAGCAGCCACAATGCAGAGAAATGGAAAGAAATCAGGTGTGAAAGAAATGGAGGAAAAAAGGCACCTAGACATAGAGTTCAAAACCACAGTAATAAGGTTTTTCAAGAGGCTCCTGGAAAAGGCCGATGAACTTAATGAGAACTACAAGGAAATGAACAAGTCCTACAAGGAAATGAATGAGACCTATGAGGATATGAAAAGGGACCAACTATAAAGTAAGCATACACTGACTGAAATAAAAAATATTATACAAAGACCTAAAAGCAGTCCAAAGGACCACAAGAACCAAATCAAAGATTTGAAATACAAAGAAGCAAATCCACTCAGCTGGAAAAGCAAGATGCCAAAAGAATCCAAATAATTGAAGATAGTGTAAGGGGCCTCTGAGACAACCTCAAGCATACCAACATCCAAATTATAGGGGTGCCAGGAAAAGAGAGAGAGCAACATAATGAAAACCTACTTGAAGAAATAGTGACCGAAAACTTCCCACACCTGGTGAAAGAAATTAACTTAAAAGCCCAAGAAGTGCACAGAAGCCCAAACTATAGGAATCTAAAGAGGACCACACCAAGACACATCATAATTAAAATGCCAAGGGCAAAAGATAGAGAAAGAATATTAAAAGCAGCAAGAGAAAAACAGTTAGTTACTTATAAGGGAGCACCCATATGATTGACGTGGATTTCTCAACAAAAACGATGCAGGCCAGACGGGAGTGGCAAGAAATATTCAAAGTGATGAATTTACAGCCAAGATTACTCTATCCAGTAAAGCTATCATTCAGAATTGAAGGTCAGATAAAGTGCTTCGCAGATAAGAAAAAGGTAAAGGAGTTCATCACCGCCAAACCAATATTATATGAATTGCTGAAAGATATTCTATAAGAAGAGGAAGAAGAAAAAGGTAAAAATATAAATTATGAACAACAAATACACATCTATTAACAAATTAATCTAAAAATCAAGTAATTAATAATCTGATAAACAGGATAAACTGGTGAATATAACAGAATCATGGACATAGAAAGGGAATGGACTGACAATTCTTGGTGAGAAAAGGGGTGTGGGAAGTGCAGCAAGAGACTGGACAAAAATCATGCAACTATGGGAGAGGACAATGGGGGGGATTGAGAGCGGATGGTGGGATGGGTACCAGGTGGAGAGGAGCAATAGGGGGAAAAAAGGGGGGAACAATGTAATTAATAAACTGAACAATAAAGATAAAAAGGAAAATTTTAAAAAGAAAAGTATTAGCAATGATTAGAAGCTTTAGAAAATATGGATTTCAATTATCCTAGCTGTATGCTATTTTATTACTTATTAATAATAATAATACTCATGGCATGTTAATGTCATGGTAAGTGCTTTACTCACATTAATTTAACTTACCTTTACCTCAATCCTATGAGGATGTACTGATTTCCCCATTTTTATTTACTTATTTTTAATATTTTTATTGAATTTTTAGAAAGAGAAAGTTGAGAGGAAAAGAAAAACATTGATGTAACAGCAAACCATTGATGTAACAGCAAACCACTGCCTCCTGCACACCCCCAAAAGAGAAAGGATGGAGCCCGCAATCTGGGCATGTACTTTGGGAATTGAACCAGCAACATTTCAGTGCATGGACACGCTCAGCCAAATGAGCCACACCGGCCAAGGCTTTCCCATTTTATAGAAAAGAAAAGTGAAGCTTAAAGAAGATAAGCAAGTGATTTGCTTCTATTATTCAAACCAAGAGGGCTATGACTTGAATCCAGATCTCTTGGATTCCAAAATCTATGTCCTTAACCCCTATTCTATATGGTTACATGCATATTTCAGAGTGTGATCATTATTAAGCAGAGGAATTATTAATGGCCTTAAAAGCAAATTCATTAAGTTAGTGGCATCCAAGACTCTAATGTTTACCTTATAATCCCATATAGTTTATGGGATTTATTTTATATACATATAAATTTTACATATATATTATATAGTTAGATCTCATACTTCCTCTCAGGGTAATCAGCCTGGAATATATCCCTTTTTTCTATGCTCCTACTACTATTCTTACAGTAGTCTGAGAGATAATAGTGTGGTAGATAGGCTTTCTGGTTAGCTGTTTTCATAAAAATTTGATCACCTATATCCTCACAGATTTTTCTTTTAAGTAAAAATATTAGGGAAGTATAGAGCAGGGACATGAATGATATTTTATTTCCTCAATATTTGTTAGCACATTAAAATGGTCTTGATGTAAGGTAAACCATTCAAATCCCAATCTGTATATTTCAAAGGTTTTGACATATTGCCATCATATTTTGACAATAAAGACTTTATAATATCAAAGCAGGCCTACCCCTGACTTTACCACTAACCAGATGAGTTCAAGTGCAGTGGGCCTTTGGAGGAATAGCTGTCTGCCAAGCTAAGACAATCCTGTTAAAGAATCAAATATCTGGACATAACAGAGACCCTCACTGTCCCAAGACTAGCTTTGAAAGTTAAGGACTATCTGTAATGTCAAGAAAATCATGTAATACTCACTAGTAATCACTCACCTTTGGACCTGGTAATCCAGGCAACCCAGGATTCCCATGTGGTCCTGGTATGCCCTGAAAATAGTAAAAGAACAGATCATGCTAGAATAAATCCAGATAGAAATAATAGGCAGTGTTTATTCTAACATTCAAATAATATTACAAACTATAATTTCATTAAAATGAATATTTCATTTTTTTATAAAGTCTGTTATATTTTCTGAGAACTTGAAATATTTTAGTCTGAGCCACACTAATTATAGAGTAGAAGTATCCTTTTGCTTCAGAATATTGCCTTGAGGTGTTTACCTCCCTCAGATACCTACCCTATCTCCAACCATATTACTTAGTGCTATTTCTAAAAGCCCTGAAGAGTAAGAAGCCTAAAAGTAACAAAGTTCAATTGTTTTATTACTCTCCTCTGGATACATGTTAACTCTTTGTACACTTAGGTTTTTGCTTATGCTATTACATATACCTTAAAGAGTTACTTCATTTAATATTGCCCCTTCACCTACCTACCCAAATCCTTTTGAACTCTCACCTCATAGAAACTGCTGCATGTAAAATTCATTTGCAATTAATTATATATTGCTTTGAGACATTTCTTATGCTGTCCCAATCTGATACTTAAATATTTTGTTGCCATTTTCACTACCTTATAATGCGTGCTGATTAGTTCTAGGATTGTGAAATTTTTGAAAAGAGACTGTTCTAAATATTATCAATGTAGTAGTTAGCACTAAATATTATCCATTCAGTGAATGTTTGCTAATTTGAATTTAATAATTGCTTCTATTTAATGAGTACATACTATGTGCAAGTAACTGTATTAACACTTTATATTTCTTATTTCTAATTCTTACAACAACCTTGCAAGGATGTTATTTTTACTCACCCTTAGAAATGAGGAAACTTAACCAGCAATTACATGAACTAATGTTCCCTCCCCAAAATCTTCAGCCATACATCTACTTTAACACATAACATATAGTTAATAATTATTTATTTTTCTGTCTTTTCAATTCTGAATTAATAAGATCATTAAAGAATTTCTGTCAGCAATGCAAATATTAAAGTTATATGTATATGATTAACATTAAAAGAAAAAGAGTAAATTTCATGATACATGTCATTTGTAACTTGCAAATAATAAATTTTGATAAAGTGGGTAGAAAAATTTGTGGAGAGTAACAAATGAGTTGTTGTAGATTTAAAAGCAATGGATATAAACTATTATTTCACAAAGCTTAGCAACACAAAAGTGAGCCAGGACAAAAACTTTAGAAAAAGTTAATATCAATGAAAGTTTGGGATTTTTAAAAACAAGGAAAATTTGTTGGTCATTGTCAAATGAAATAAAACCTATGGAGAGAAGACATGTACAGTCACAAGTTTTAAGTTAAATAACTGAGTGGAGACAAAATTAGAAACGCAAATGTAATCGTTAGCCTTGAGAAGAGAAATACTATTCCCTCTTTAAAGGAAAAAGGGTTGAACAAATAAATGGGGGGAAAGATGGACATTAGGGAAGGACAGTGAGGTGTCATGAGGAAAGATAGGAATTCAGAAACTGAAGGTCATGCTGTGGGAGAACAGTTTTTGTAGTGGAGAGAGAATACAATTCTTACAAAGATTGACTAGGTCCCCCACAGAAGTAGATCCAGCATCTCCTGACAGAGGAGGAGGAGGATGGAATGGTTTCCAGGCAGGAGACAGTAAACAGGTTTTAGAAGTCATTCTGGGAGGAGTGTGATAGGTCAAGTGCAGAGAAATAAAAGAAACAGTAAATAGTTGCTGGAGCCCAGTGAACATTCATCACCCCTCAAATGGACAAAAGTTTAATGTGCACATGGATAACTTAATGTAATATTTAGGGTGATTTTTCTTAGCATTGTGTGTAGGATAAAAATCAGGCTAGAAAGAAAGTGGATTCTATACAGCATTTGCATTTGTCTTTGTAATGCACAATCATGGCTCTTTTTCTGGCTCTTTGAAGAATTTTTGTCCGTAAAAGTCCACATTTATTTTTCAGTTTGAAAGAAACTAATTGTAACAGAGCAATGCATCTTTGGTTGGACCTGTGTAATGTCAGAAACTACCGCTGATCCTTAAGGCCGCATTTTTCCTCAGGACAGTGATTTTTCTAGTCAATAGCTCCAGTATTTTCCACTATGTAATCCAGGAATGCACTATTTTAAGGCAGTCCACTCCTCTTCATTTCCCAAAGTAAATGAGCTCCACCTTGGACTATCAACTACAGATGATCGCTTTATAACTGACAGTCACATTGCAAGTAGCACCTGAAGAGCCACTCATCTACGAATTTGATCACCTTTCTGGGGCATGTGCACAGAGAATGCTTTCGCTTGGCATTTATACTCAGATAAACAAGCCACACGAGTTCCTAAGCATCTCTCCAACTGGCAAAGGTACGGCTAAGTTTGAAGATCCAGGCAGGTTTCCAAGGGAAGGACATACTGTACAATACTAGGAAAAAAGGTACTGGAAAATTATTAATTCCAAAAGCATGTGGGAAATGGAATCCATCTACTCACCCGTGGGCCTCTCTTTCCTGAGGGACCTGGGATACCTGCTGGACCAGGTGGACCCTGGGAACACAAATGCCAAGATATTAGGCATAATAGACACATCTTTTCTCACACATTTTATTAACATTCTCAATTTAGGGCTCTTTTTCAGTCTCCAGTTACGAGCTGATGATGATTTCAAAGTAACATGAATCCCCTCAACCCTAATCAGCAGGGCTGAGAGTTGAAACTCAAGTGTGCCCTTTAATCTGACCAGAAATGGCATCAGGAAGTCTATGACTTATGGTTACAGGCACTGTATTTGTTTTTTTTACAGGGACCACAACTAGTAGTTTTGTGGGTGAATTTTTACCTAAATTTACTTTTACTACTGAAAGAGGATTCAATTTAGGATTTGGAGACCGACAATGACAGGTTTTTCCAAACACGTTTCAAAAGAATACTTGCCTTGAGAAATTAAAGCACTGACCATTTTACGTTCTTTTAAAAGACTTATCCTATGGACATGTGTAATGTGTTAAACTGTTATAATGAGATCCTTCTAGCATATTCAGCAATAAATCTGCCTTATACAAAGCACAGCATACCATGAGGTCATTGAGAGAGTTAAATGGTTTGTGAAACAAAGTATGGGAGCAAAAACTGATAGAATTTTTAACTGTTCTGGGTTCTTTAAATGTGATTAAATATATCGAATAGGAAATTACTTCTTTGCTTTCTCATATAATGCCTTAGGTCATCTTTTTTACTTACTTTAATAATCAATTTTGAAAGAATAAATGTTAATTGGATATGGTTAGTACATATTTCATCTGTTCATTCATTTTATTGTTATTGAGCACTCTGCTGAAATGGCATTATTCTTGATGTCTATGCAGCATACACATTTTCCATTTTATAAATATTAATTCATTATTGTAATAAAAAATAGTATGAGCTTTAAAATTGGACATATCAATGCTAAAATATTAGCTTTACCTTTAACATTAGCCAAATGAAGAAATTCTCCTTCTGAGCCATTGAAATGTCCTAACAACTATTATTAGTTCATAGTTTCCACCAAAAAAATTCACTTTTTAAAAAATTAAAATTATTTTCAAATTAGTTATGGTTCTACTATTATAATCAGAAGTTAAAAGCTGTTTATTTGAATTAGTATCCCCAAAATAAGAACTAAAAAATGAAAAACTAAATGGAAAATTAAAACAAATATCTTACTTTGGTTTATTGCCTTATCACACTATTTTGTGACAAAATAAAATGCAATTCCTTTCATATTGTAAAGGCAGTTAACATAGAATTTAATAATAGATATAGGAGAGTAAAAACATATTTTATATTGTGAATAAAATATTTGAGTTGTTTAATAAGCACTAGATAAAATAGATTTTTACTTATCTTCACAATTTTTCACTTCCAAATCTTTAAGACCAGGTTATAAATGGGCACTTTCTAGAGACCATAGAAGCGAAGTAATTTTATATGGCATGAATTTTTGGAAGAGAATAAATTATTTTCTATAAATAAAGTTACATATTAGAAAAAGCACTTTATCTTTCAGGCTATTGATTAATGAGAAAGCATAATTCAATTAAAAGAGCAATGGTTTTGCAATCATACAACCTGGATTCAAATTATGTCTCAATCATTTACTAGCCAAATGGCTTTGGACAAGTCCATTGCACTTTCTTTACCTTAGTTTCCTCATCTTTAAAATATTGATAATAAAAATCTACATATCAGGGTTATTGTGAGCATTACATATTTTATATAAAACACTTGTGACTATGTTTGATATATAGTAGTTAATCAGTAAACTATAGAGTATGTATGAGACATAGCAAGCATTCAGTATTACTTATATTATTATTACTAGGGTAATATTACAGTAAAGCAATGCTTCCAAGAGATAGCAATGCCTGGTCAATTAATCTTAGAAGTTCTGCACCTAAAATTCCTTTCTAAATTCATTTACTCTTTCAATAAACATTAGTAAGCACCAACTGCTCCTGAATCTTACAGTCTAGATAAAAAGACACATTAACAGATAAACACATAATTATACAGTTTACTTAGCTATGAAGAAGAAGAAAAAAAGCAACCAAGTGAGAAATCGACATAATGCATCTAATTTATATTGTCGTACCAAAGAAGGCTTCTCGGAGGAAGTGTTAAGTTAGACCTAAAAGATGAATAGGATAACATAATATTCCACAAAATAGAGAGAAAATGAATAAAGATATGATTAAAACAAAACAAAAAAAATGGCCTTATTAAAGAACTGAAAGAAAGCTAGAGTGAAAGTAAGAAAAAATGGAACAAGATGAGGTTGCTTAGGTAAGCAGGGGCCAGATCACATCGATGTGAATGAAACATTGACCAGCTGCCTCCTGCACACCCTGATCAGGGATGGTGCCTGAAACCCAGGCATGTGACGTGACCACGAATCAAACCTTCCACCTTTCAGTGCACAGGACAATGCCTAACCAACTGAGCCACACCAGCCAGGGTATGAAAGAGTCTTTGATTTATTCTAAGTGCTTCATGTTTTGGCCACTGAAGAGATAAGGCAGATAAATGACATGATCTAATTTATGTTTTAAAAAATCACTAGAGAATTTACATTAAAGATGTAACGACAGAAAGAACATTTTTTAAACTACTCTCCCTCTTTCCCTCAAAACCCACTGAAAACAACAAAAAAAATATCAAAAGATGAAAACATCATCTCCGATGAAATGAGAAAGGAACCACAACCACAAACCACAAAAATATGAAGATTATCTTCCAAATACTGAGAAACATTGGTGCAAGAAAAGGTGTTGAGAGATCACCAAAAACAAAAAACAAACAGAAAACCTCCTCAGACTTCAAACCTTGGACAGGCTACAGATGTCTAAAAGTATATCAGTCCTAAAAGTTCATTCCAAAAATCCTTTGACTACAATGATGAGTTTTAAAGGAATGGGGAACCCACAGAAGATATAATTCATGACTCAGTAAAGACCTTGTTCCAAACAGCCAAAAGTAAAGAAGGTACAAATTAACTGGAAGAACATGTCATGTTTATGATTTACAACCAAATCTCCTAACCTCAGGAGGTTTCTAGGGGGTAAAAGACAAGAGCAGAAATCATCATGTTACTCCTCAGAGAGCGTGCAATACAAAGGGAGTCAGAACAAACTGCACATAAAATAAGGGGAGATATGTTTCTGGTAGAGGACAAACTAAATATAAGATGGTATTTAAGGCAGCAAATTTTAATCTGTGCACCACTACACATTATTTCCTTTTACATGTACCTATACTATTCTAAAACAAATAGCAGCTCAGATAGAGTAATCTTTGTTTTAAAAATGACTAATAACAAGGAAGAAACCAAAAAAGGGTCCTATGCATAGATATTGAGGTGAGGGGAAGTGTGAGACAGAAACATAAATTAAAAAGTGAAGGAAAAACATTTATGTGAGGAATTTCTCTATGCAACAGAGAAAGGATTCAGGCATATAGTTTACTAGAGATTCAAATAATTTAGAAATGCCAATTTTCTCTAAAAAGAGCTCAAAGTTATGAGATAAAAATAAAACCAAGGTAATGAAATGTGAACCAGAAGAGCTTAAGAAAGAGCAAAGAGGCCATCCTATATAATAAAAGGCTAATATGCAAATTGTCCCCTCAACCAGGAGTTTGACGGGGGGAGGGGGAGGGAGCAGCTGGCTTCCCCTCCCTCCCCCCCAAGCCAGCCTGATTGGCCTCAAAAAGGGTGGGCTGGCCAGGCCCCACCCATGCATGAATTCATGCACCAGGCCTCTAGTTACAGATGAAAGCCATGTCAGAAGCAATAAAAACTGATGAAAAAGAACTGAAAAAAAAAGAAAGAAATATGGATGCAGGATAACTAAATCGACACAGAATTGAAATAAGAAAGCACCAAATAAACATAGTGATACAGAAGATAATAAATACGTCCATTACAAAGGACACTCAACATATGTTTAGTGGTGTGCCTGAAGAAGAACAATAGAAAAATGCAAAAGAAAAAATGCTTGAAAACATAAGGAGAGACTTTTCTACTATAAATAAAAATAATCTTCACATCAAAGTATTCCAGAAAAAAACTGACATAGGACCTAATAGGCTTATTGAACTTCAAAGACAAGGAAATAACTACATGGGGATACAGAGGAAGAAATGGTAACCTCTGAGTAGGAAATCAGGCTGCCCTCAGACTTCACAGTAACATCCACGTGGAGAAAGAGTAGAACAATCCCTACAAAGTTCATCATTTTACCACCATTCAATCTCTCCTGAGCTTTCTAAAATATATTTTATTGATTTATTACAGAGAGGAAGGGAGATGGATAGAAAGTCAGAAACATCGATGAGAGAGAAACATCGATCAGCTGCCTCTTGCACACCCCCTACTGGGAATGTGCCCGTAGCCAAGGTACATGCCTTGACTGGAATCGAACCCAGGACCTTTCAGTCCGCAGGCTGATGCTCTATCTACTGAGCCAAACCAGTTTCAGCTCTCCTGAGCTTTCTAAAATCTACTTTTAGTCTGCTACACTATGCTGAAGTAGGATTTTCAAAGTTGAACTTTCCTTTTAAATATCACTTAAATCCTACCTTTCTTTTGCATTTTCACTGCTATCACCATAATATTCTAGTCTTGTAACATCAAGATAAAAGAAATTTCCTGTCTGAACACTGCTATTAAACTGAATTCCTAGTAATATGTCTGCTTAGAAGCCCACAAAATTCACCAATGAGAAGAGGAAGTTAGAATTATCAGTTTGACAATTAAAACTCTCCACAACCTGCAATCTAGGTTGGGTTTTATATTTGTCTAACATTGTTCAGCCTAACATTGTAAAAGAGTTTGAGCTTTATAGGCAGAAAACCTAGCTCTATTAATCTATAATAATACTAATCTAGGTGGCATCACAAGATAGCCCACAAGAAGGTCGTGTGCAGAGCAAAGGCAGGGTCCAGTGGCCACTCTGCACAGTGAGGCCTTGGGGTCCCACATGTGGAGGAGGCGGGTCCTGGTGGAGGAGGCAGGTCATGATAAAGGAGGGCAGTGGTGGGAGAGATCAGGCTGGCAGGGGAGGGCAGTTGGGTGCAATCAGGCAGGCAGGCAGGTGAGCAGTTAAGAGCAGTGGTCTCGGATTGTGAGAGGGATGTCCAATTGCCGGTTTAAACGGGCATTCAGACATTCCCCGAGGGGTTCCAGATTGGAGAGGGTGCAGGCCAGGCTAAGGAACACCATTTCCCCTTGCATGAATTTCATGTACCAGGTCTCTAGTTATTAATAATGTGGCATGGGCAAGTATATTAACCTCTCAGTACTTTAGTTTATTCACCTGAAAAAATGAGAATACCAACCTTACAAAGTTATTTTAAGATAATGAGTGGAAAGGGGATGTAGAGTGTCTGCCACAAGATAAAAACTCAATGATAGCTATCATGCTCTTTTTTTCTATATAAAAATATACTAGTCCCTTTCACTTACCAAAATCATACCTATTCTTTAAAGTGTAGGTTGTAACTAACTTTGTCCACAAGAACTTATCCTGAACAGCTCAGCCTTAAGTGAACTTTCATAGAGTTACTCTCAAAAATATTTTTCTTACCTTTGATCATATGTACCCTATGTACCCTACACATTTAGTTTGTATCCCTCAGTGGCATTTGTCTTACTTTACTATAAGTTATAGTTAAAATGTACTTCTTATAGCCCCATTATTGAAATTTAAGCCCCTTCCGAGCAGTGACTATGTTATACATACTCTCTGTTCCTGCTTTGCCCATAGTAGAGACTAAGTAAATATCTGTTGAGTATTATTGTTTCACTTAGCAATGTTGAAATGACTATGATGGGTTTTATAAAGAAGATTAATGTTCATCTCATCATACTGACTTTTTCTGAAGAATTGTTTCCATAACCATTTGCTTAATATGACCTTCCCATTATGTTTGTTGGTAATGGTCATAACTCAGAAGAGTTTATTTCTCTATAATAATATATTATTCAGATTTTATTTTAAAACCTTTAAACATTCATTATAATAGGAGTTGCTCAATACCTAACAAATCACTCCAAGTAATAACCACAGAGGAAACATAAGCTAAGCAGTGGCATCATCATCTTCTCCCATTCTACATTCTGTGGTTTCTGAAACTAAACCAATGACATAAACTTTATTCTCATCAAATAAATATTTGGAGGTATGTATTAGTCTTCTTGCAATTAAAATTTTAATTTCTTAAGACATATAGGTTGATTAATTAAGGAACAAATATGAAAAGCAAAAAAAAGTGTTTCTAATGTTATGATTTTAAAAAGCTTTAAATAAGTTTCAAATAATTTTAAAATTTTTCAAATGTTCATCTGTAATTGCACTTACACAACAAAAGAATTTCAAGGCTCAAAAAATCACTATTATTTCATAGTTTTGTTTATACATTATGAAGTGACTTGGCTGGATTTTTCATTAAATGGATTGATGGGCTGACAAATTGTTTTTTGTCTTAAGTAGCTTTTATTAATCCACTAGAGGCCCAGTGAATGACATTCGTGCACTGGGTTGGGGTGGGGGTCCCTCAGCCTGGCCTGTGCCCTCTCACAGTCCAGGAACCCTCAAGGGGATGTCTGACTGCTGACTTAGGTCTGATCCCCCAGGACATCCTCCCCTCTGGGGTCTTTAGTGCTGCAGAGGAGGCAGGAGAGGCCCCTACCACCTCCATTGCACTTTCCAATCAAGAGCCTGGCTTTTGCATTGAGCGTCTGCTCCCTGGTGGTCAGTGCATGTCATAGTGACTGGTCATTGCGTGTTTGGTTGATTTGCATATTAGCCTTTTATTATATAGGGTAAGTATAAATTGACTATATCATTAAAGATTAAATGAAATATGTTAATTTTCATGGCAATTAAAATATTACATTTAGAATGATAAGCGTTTTCTTTTACTCAGTCAATGTTTCTCTACAAAATTATCTATCTAAAACAAATTTTGCACTCTGCTTTAATTTCTTTGACACTTTTGTGCTAAGGCTTTTAAATTGATGTAATTTTCTTTGGTCTACTATAACTTTTATATCCTTCCCCTAACATGACTATGCATTAAGCTTATGGTTTTGTTTTGTTTTTAAATAAAGGTTGCTGAACTATATTTAGCAGTTGAATTCCTGGTTGAATTTCAACTGAACAAGAAAAACATATAGCTTACACCACTTTACCAGAATTAAGTAACCTTTTCAAGCTGCCAATAAAAACCACAAAAAAAGTGCAATATTTGAGCCAGGGTTGTATTCTGGTTGGATGTATTACAGCAACCAAAAATCCAATCACTGTAGCCAAGATACATTTTGGAGACAGTTCTGATCTGTTCTATATTGTCCAATCTAGAGAATTCTTTTTGAAACATATGGTAAGTGAGTACATTAAGACATTTAAAAAACAACAACTTACAGGAGGTCCAGTGTCCCCTTTTGGCCCTCTCAGATTCTCCATTTCAAGCATTGTATTAAGATCCTCATCATAGTAATAGTAGTCATAAAGCTCAGTTCCATAGCTGTTTTCAATGGGGTAAGTAGCATCAAGATTGATTTCACTTTCCTTCCTTAGATCAAGGTGATTATCCACAGATGGCTCATCTGTCACTCTATACAAGGTTGTATTTAAAATCTGTTGCAGTTCCATGAGTTCATTAGTTTGTAGATCTGCTGGGATAGCCTTCTTGCCATTAATAACTATATCTTCTTTTTTCTGTGGAAGAATAGATGATATCTTCTTAAACAGAATCAGTCCAGTTACTCTATCATTATGTTGTGTTAAATTGCTGGACACATTAGAGAGAGAACTAAATTTCTCCTGGGTATCTGTTCTTGCCTCACTGATGAGATGGTGGGTCATTGACAGGCTTAGATTTGTCTGAGTATGTTCCTCAGGGATTATTTCTTTGTCCTGAATCCCATGGCTCTCAAGATCCACAGCAGAGACATTCCCTGGGTGAAGAGAAGTTAACCGAGATCTTGATGTCTGGTGTTCTTGTTGTTTATATGCTATTGCAGATTCATTGCTGATAATATCTGGAGTGTTTCTGCCTTTGATAAGTTTGTCTCCTGACAGTATATGTTCACCAAATGGTTTAGGCAAGGGAGAGTTTTCTGGTATCTTAGCGGGTACGATAGTTGTATGAAGAAGGCTTGTCCCAGGGCGGCACTGCTGTTTCACATATCTGCAGTAGTTGGCAGATGCTTCTGCAGTAGGAATGACATCCAACTGACATACTATTCCTTCAAAATGGACAGAATCATTGTTCATACTTCCTAAGGTGAACACACTGTTAGAATCAAATGTCTGAAGTTCCAAAAGAGTCTCTCTGCTGAAAGATTTCTTTCCACACTCCACAAACATTGAGACCAGTTGGCTTCTAATAGTGATGGCAAATGAGTGCCATCTCTCATCATGAACACTATAGTTGAAAAATATAGACTGCTTTCCTCCAAGGTGTACTACTACTTTCTTAGGTAATAACTGAACTCCTAATTGCAGTCTATTTTTATTTCTAATGCTGAAGAGAAATGCATTGTTTACTTTATGTGATTGTAGCCCAATTAATATTGTAAATGGCTGTTCTAAGTGAACTGGTAAAATTTTCCTGAGAGGTGACTCAATGTAAGCATCATTTGTTAAAATGACACCTGATTCTGTTAAATGGACCCCCTGAGGTAGTGGTGTAGATGATGATGGTGCAGCAGTCACTGATGATGAGTGTCTTACATCTTTGCCTCCAAGGCCTAGTTGATGAAGAATATCTATGCCTGGAAATTAAAGAGAAAGAGAAAGAATCTTACTCTGATGCATTCATGTGTTCATATAAATGTTTGAGTATCAGAAATCTTTCTTGTTTATATCAATAATAATCCCTAAAATAAGCATCCTCTATCCATAACTAATTTCTAGGTAATGAGAGATACAAGAGGGTAGAGTAAAACATTATATTTTACTAGAGGCCTGGTGCATGAAATTCATGCATGGGTAGGGTCCCTAGGCCTAGCTGGTGATCAGGTCTGATTGGGGCCTTCTGGCTGCTGGCTGGGGCCTTCCTTTGTTCCACGCCACCCCCTGGTGGTTAGCATATGTCATAGCAAGCGATTGGAACTCCTGGTCTCCTCGTCAAACTCCCGATGGGACACTGCATATTAGCCTTTTATATATGTAATTTAAAAAATTCACACACACATGCAAACACACATCTCAATATCCCTAAATCTGAAATTTAAATAAATAAGTGCTCTCTCATTTTTCCAATCAATTAGGAATCTTATTTGTTATACCAATGAATATACATACTCAAAGATTCCCAGATTTCATTTATTTCTTTAATTTAGAACTTAGAATTTGATGACTTCCATATTAAAGAGAAATAGGAATATACAAAAAGAAATTTTTAATTTGGAAACCATTTAATAAATTAAATTCACAAAATCCTTTCAACTATAATTTTTCAGGCCATTTTCCCTTCTAACCACCTGGGAATTTACAAGTCACATAGCAGTTCTCCCTATGCCTAATACCTTAAGTGCATGTTACACATAAAGTATTCAGTCACCTAGATATCTCCTAGACAAGTGAACTTAAATTTCTATCATTTGTGATCACCATACTTTCTTTTCCCCTCCAGGTTTCTCTCCCATTTTTTCCTCAGTTTTCCACAGTAATTTTCATACAATCTGTAGACCTTTTCAATATTTATGATATAACTTTTTATAATATGGATTTTATGTGATTAGGGTTTTTTCCTGATTTATCTTTTATATAATATTACTAATTATATATTGCTTACCTACCTTATCTATTACAAACTCTGGTAAGACAGATTCTGTCTGTCTGATTCATTATTGGAGATCTACTATAGCTGCCTTGCAAACAGTTCTATAATTTCTGAATGAATGAATTTTCCCTACCAGAAATCTAATCACATGTAACATTTATCTTTAGATTCCTATAAAATTAAATACCATTTGTAATGCATAATTAATCCTTTTTTAAAGATATAAAACAACTTCATCAGCCATATTATCTTTTTATTTTTTGGGCAATAAATCGGCCATCTGTATCTTTGTGTGTGTGTGTGTGTGTGTGTGTGTGTGTGTGTAATTATCTCCAAGAAATGAGAAGTAATTATTAATTTATAACTATGATAAGTAAGGAAAAAATAAAAGTCTTTAAAGATTATCCAGGAACTTTGTACATCATCTTATTTTTCTTTTACAGGAAATTAGGAGCTATTTGATAATTTATGTCTATTACAAACAGCAAACATAATGGCAAATGTCACAGCTAAGTCCAACAACATCTACAACAATGAAATAATTATTGAATATCCCTCTTGCATAATCTAACAATACACTTAAAGTGTTTTCTCATTAGAGTGCTTTACAAAACATACAAGTGTTTTAAATTAGAACTTATTTATAAAATAGTTGTAATCTATTAATAGTTTTAAATGTTATAACTGTATTTAAGATATAAAAATCAGTATCTAAGATATTGAATGAGAGTGTCTCTCAAACTTTTCCACCAAAATATTCCTAATAGCACTTTAGAATTATATGCTTCTCCTGTGATTTTGGGGAATATTGTAAAGAGGCCCCATAATACACACACACACACACACACACACACACACACACAGCTTTGACTTCTCATGTTTTTATAATTATATTTATGAAAACCTTTAATTTTACTCCATAATATGGCTATGCTTATTTTAACATAAATCATAAATTACCAGAGTTAACTAGTCCCATCCCTAATCTTCAATAAAAATGTATACTCCTGAAACATATGCCATACTTAATCTGTGATTTTGGGTATTCTTGCCCAATGCGACCTGCCTCAAAATGTATGTGCATCTCAATGTGAGAAGTAAACTATGGAGGAAACGTTGCTACTGTAAAAATCACAATGCTTAAAGTATATATAATCAGAAAGTATGAGAATTATAGCAGATAGGCTATTGTTACACAAAGAAGAATCACACTTATGTGGTATGATATCAAGGGTTGCTCCTTACCAAAGAAAACCTCTCCTTGCATTTAACAAAACCCCTGCTACCTATTACCTCAAATTTCTGATTCTATTAAAAGAAAATATTTCTGGAAAGAGTATAATTTAAAAACTTTAGAACACATTTTTTAATATTGTCAAATATTTTATTGAGCATGTTGAGGATTTTTGTAATAAAGATATGGTTTTTTTAAATAAATTGGGAAATATTTCAAACATGCAAAAATGTTTATATACTAGAGGCCCAGTGCACAAAATTTGTACACTCGGGGTTGGGGGAAGTCACTCAGCCCGACTGAACCCTCTTGCAGTCCAGGAGCCCTGTGATCGATAGTCCCCGGCAGAGGGAGGTCCTGCCCACCTGCCACAGTGCCGCTGCTGGGTAGCCTGAGCCTCCCTTTTTGGGGCAATCGGAGAGCCCCCCT
Source organism: Antrozous pallidus (assembly GCA_027563665.1). NCBI lineage: Eukaryota > Metazoa > Chordata > Mammalia > Chiroptera > Vespertilionidae > Antrozous > Antrozous pallidus. The sequence continues at coordinate 146,028,332 of CM050508.1, read as the reverse complement.
CCCCCAATTGATCGCCCTGCTGGCTGGTGGCTTGGGCCTCTCTGTGGGGTGATGGTGGAGGCCCCTGACCAACTGCACCACACCTGCCTTGGCTGGCCTGGGTGTCACAGCATGATCATCCAGAAGGTCGTGCCACTATTCAGCCATTTGGTCAATTTGCATATTATACTTTTATTATTATAGATAATCTCTATATGTAGCAACTAAATTAAATGTTAATATGTTGCCATATTTGCTACCATTCTTTCTTCTTTATATTTATTTATTTACTTACTTATTTTTAATTAAATTTATTGGAGTAACATTGGTTAATAAGATTTCATAGCTTTCAAGTGATATGTCTATGGCTTTTGAAGAAAAACTTAAGTAGAATCATTGTATCAGTATTTATGAGCTGTGACTGGTTTGTGGTTTTACTCTTATTGTACTACCTTTATCAAACTACAACATTAAAGCTTAATTGTTTTCTGTGGCATAGAAGTTTAAATACCTTTACAATTATCTTTTTTTCCTCAAAAGTTAAATAAAACCAAACTTATGTTGGCATCTTCATTGATAGCTCTTAATTTTCTCAATTTAATGTTGATTTATTCTAATTTTCAATTAATTTTAGAATTAACTTTAGAAATTTATATTTTGAATTAATTTTAGAAATTTATATTTTTTCTATGAAGTATATTTTTTCTAGGCTTTCAAATATATTACCCAGATTATCTTCATGTAATATTCCCTAATATTTCCTTTAGTTTTCCTATTTCTGTGATCTATATATAATTTTCCAGCATTGGATATTTTGCTATCTTTATTCTTAAGCCAGTATAATTATATCTATATTTTTATATCATTAATTAAAGTATGAATTTATATTCATTAATTAGCCTATTTTCTTTTGGTTTATTCTTTTTCTAATTTCTAAAGATGGGTACTTAATTATTTATTTATAGCATTGAAACTAAATTTTCTGAGTATTGCTTTAGAAGTATCCTAAAGATTTTGATATGTAGTATTTTCATTTTTGTTGTTTTTCTAGACATTATGTAATTTTTACGTGTATTTTCCCATTGGTCCAAATGATTTAATTAAAAAGAAAAATTTCCAGTTAGAAGGTTTTTTTGTTTGTTTTCTCACTTAATAGCATTGTGATAATAGTATCTAATCTGCACTTTCTATTTTTGAAACAGTATAATAAAGTGTTTGATAAGCACTTACAAAGGTATTTCAAGGTATAGAACTTAATATCAGTTCAATGAACATTACTGTTTTATATCCTGTATATTCTTATTTATTTTTATACAATTAAAATCTGTCATGAACTAAGAGGTAAAAAAAGTCCCTTACCACTTGCTTTTTATTTCATGTGGTCATAGCTTTATGAATATTGATGAATATAGAATCTTAATGCATTTATTAACATTATGAAAATATAGACTTTTATTCATTGTATATTGCACATTTTGGAACTATAAAAGAACTTTGATGTATGGTTTATAATAATTTTAGTATAATTTCTATCTTATCTGGTAATAAGACCAAGCCTCCTTTTCTCAACTTTCTTTTTGTTTGCATTTGAGATATATCTTTGTCCATACTTTTATTTTCACCTACTCTGAAATACTGTGTTTAGGCAAAGAGGAAAGAGTTTGATTTATTTTGGGATCCATTCTAAAATTCTTAATTTCAATATCAAAATTAAGTCTATTTACATTTTTATGTGATGATTTAATGTCATTTTACTTTGTTTTCCCATTTTAATTTTTTAAGCCTTTCACTGTTTGCTTGTTTCTTTTGCTTTGTTTTTTTCATCTTTATTGTTCAGTTTACTAATTACATTGTTCCCTTTAATTCCCCTATAGCTGCCCTCCACCTGATACCCATCCTACCCTCTACCCTCACCCCCTGCACTGTCCTCTCCCATAGTTGCATGATTTTTGTCCAGTCTCTTGCTGCACTTCCCCCACCCCTTTTCTCCCCAAGAATTGTCAGTCCATTCCCTCTCTAGGTCTGTGATTCTGTTACATTCACCAGTTTATCTTGTTCATCAGTTTATTAATTCACTTGATTTTTAGATTCATTTGTTGATAGATGTGTATTTGTTGTTCATAATTTACACTTTTATCTTTTTCTTCTTCCTCTTGTTAAAGAATATCTTTCAGCATTTCATATAATATTGGTTTGGTGGTGATGAACTCCTTTAGCTTTTTCTTTTTTTTTTTTCTTTTTTTTTAAAATATATTTTATTGATTTTTAACAGAGTGGAAGGGAGAGGGATAGAAAGTCAGAAACATCGATGAGAGAGAGACATCGGTCAGCTGCCTCTTGCACGCCCCCTACTGGGGATGTGCCCGCAGCCAAGGTACATGCCCTTGCCGGAATCGAACCCGGGACCCTTCAGTCCGCAGTCCGACGCTCTATCCACTGAGCCAAACCGGTCTCGGCTCCTTTAGCTTTTTCTTATCTGCGAAGCACTTTATCTGACCTTCAATTCTGGATGATAGCTGTGCTGGATAGAGTAATCTTGGTTGTAGATTCTTGCTATTCATCACTTTGAATATTTCTTGCCACTCCCATCTGGCCTGCATAGTTTCTATTGAGAAATCCGCTGACAATCATATGGGTGCTCCCTTATAGGTAACCAACTGTTTCTCTCTTGCGGCTTTTAATATTCTCTCTTTGTCTTTTGCTCTTGGCATTTTAATTATGATGTGCCTTGGTGTGGTCCTCTTAGGGTTCCTATATATTGGGGTTCGGTGCGCTTCTTGGACTCCTAAGTCAATTTCTTTCACCAGGTGTGGGAAGTTTTAGGTCACTATTTCTTCAAATAGGTTTTCATTGTCTTGCTCTCTCTCTTTTTCTGGCACCCCTATAATTCGGATGTTGGTATGCTTGAGGTTGTCTCAGAGGCCCCTTACACAATCTTCAATTTTTTTATTATTTTGGTTTCTTGCTTTTTCAGCTGAGTGGATTTTACCTCTTTGTATTTCAAGTCTTTAACTTGGTTCTTGAGGTGCTCTAGAGTACTTTTAGGTCTTTGTATAATATTTTTATTTCAGTCAGTGTATGCTTAATTTCTGGTTGGTCCTTTTTCATATCCTTGAGAGTCTTGTTAATATCCTTGAGTGTCTCCTTCATTTCCTTGTAGGTCTTGCTTATTTCCTTATAGGTCTCGACCTTTTCTAGGAGCCTCTTGAAAAGCCCTATAACCGTGGTTTTGAATTTCATGTCCAGTCATTTTTTTTCCTCCATTTCTTTCACATCTGATTTCTTTCAATGTCTCTGCATGGCTGCTTCCCTGTGTTGGTCAATTAGCTTTGTGTGGTAGATGTCCTAGAAGAGATAGTGGCTCAGTCTCCCCAGTTACCTGAGGTGAATATGGGTTGCACAGACTTGATGAAGTTAAGCTCAGGTTAATCGTTGTTAGCACTTGGAGGATTTGACCTCCAGGCCAATTGTCTGTGACGTTCAGCTGTACTCAGGTTGAATGGGCGGAGTCTCCGGGCCAAGCAGACAGCATCAGCTCCGCCATATGCGGTCCCAGGGACTCTGTGCTGGGGGCAATGTCCGCCAGCACCTCTGAGAGAGAGCTGCTGCCGAGCTCTACCAGCTGCCAGAGAATTCAGCCTCTCCCCAAATTAGTCTGCACACCCAATGTCTCACCCAAGGATGCAAAACAATGCAGTCTGATGGTTTCCTGAATGAAAGAGCAAGTCACGAGCGCTCTCTGCGAGGTCAGGCAGCTGCGCTGTTCCCAAGTTCACGCGCATTCCATACAAGCTCACCTTCTCCACAAGCCGGCAGACCCCTGCAGCACCCGAGCTTTGGCGTGCCCTCCCACTGTCCAGTTTTTACCCCATATGATAGTGGGTTCCCTGGACTTCACCCAGAGCTGGAGAATCACTCCAGTGGGACGTCTTTGTCTCCTGTTTGAGAAAACTGGCCGGTTTTCAGCCGCCCGCCTATCCACTGGCATGCGCGGCTCCTCCAAACCTCTGACTCTGCGCATATCTTCAACGCTGTCCACCGCCACCTCTCCAAGTCACAATGTCTTATCTTCACTTTTATTTCTGGAGTTTTCACTTAGACAGCTTTCCGGTGATTCTGGATGGTGTTTGTTCTTTCATAAAGTTGTAGTTTTAAAATTGCTGTGTATGGCAGTAAGATAGGTGTTTTACCTATGCCGCCATCTTGGTTCTCCTCTCCTTTGCTTTGTTATTGTAGGTAGTTCTTTTGAGATTTAGAAATTTTTGTATTTTTTATTATAAGGATTAAGTTTAAAATGATAAATGTATACAATACCACTAACCCTCTTTATTTGGACATATTTCTTCTTTCCTATGAAAAATGTTTCCTTTTTCTCCCTTTCCATCACATCTACTATTAGTCTATAGAATTACTTTTTTTAGAATTTATCTTTTTACTATTAAATATTCTTATAGTATTTTTGTCGGATTTGTGAATATCATTTCATTCCGAACTATTAGATATGAGCTAATCAGAAAATACAATCTTCTTCCTTTTATCCTTCTTCTCTATTTTTTGGTGTTTGTACCATTCCTACACTGAGTTCACTTGCATTTATATTCTGTTCTGTTCCCATTGCCTTCTAATAAATAGAGGCAGTATTAGGAGTTGTTTTCTTAGTCATTTCTTCTTTGCTGAAGTTTATACTCTATTAGTTTCCTCAAGAAGAGCTTATGGGAATATTTCCTGAGTATTTAACTTTTTAGAATTGTTTGTAGGCAACTTCATACCTTAAGATTCATTAGATAAAAATTCTTTACTGATATGCTATTTCCTTGACTATCCTATGGATATGATTCTACATTCTCAGGTGTTGAATGTTAGAACAGAAAATTTGGAAGTCAGCATTTTTTTTCTCCTTTTAATTGACTTATTTTTTTTAACAGCATGCCCAAAAGAGCTGTTCTTAATCTTTTTGAAATAAAGTGATTTTATTAGAATACGGCTTCATTTTCACCATTCTAGATAAATATTTCCTAGGACATAGTATGCCCATTTGTTTTACAGATTCAAGTTTTGTTGTGTTTTATTTTGGTTTTTACTTCAGTAGAGTTTTCATGTATTATATCCTTGAATATTTATTCTATTTTATAGTTGTGGTTTTCCTCAAAAATTCCTCTTATGATTATGTTGAATCTCTAATGCTGTCTTCTATATCTATAATTTTGCTGTAATCCTTTAAAATATGTTCTTTATCTTCAGTCCCATTTGTTTGATTTTCTCAGTTCTATCTATACTTTGTTTCCTACAATGTAGAATATCTTTGTGCTCCTTCCAATTTTATCTTGCTTTATAAAGAGTATTTTTCCCTATGACTTCCTTTCTGTGTTCTACAAGCTCACAATTCAAATCCTTTTAATGCCTTGCCATCTCTTCCTTTTTCTAAGTTCTTATATTTTGCTTTATGATCTTTCTTCCTAGAGGTGATATTTTTATGTGTGCATTCTAATTTTTGCTGCTTTTTCTCATTATACCTTGTTGTATCTTTCTGTTTATTCTGTGCCAAATGCTTGTAGTTACTTAGTATTTCATAGCCCAACAAGGATGCTGCAGGGAGAAGCCAAAGGGCCATGTCTTTCAAATCTCAACACCTAAAGGCTCCATTTCAGCATTACCAGTTTCCTTCTCAAATGGCTCCTTGATACAGCCCTATATTCTTCTCTGAGTCAAACCTAGTCCAGGGGGACTTCTACAGCCAGCCCTGCTCACAACTCCTAACTCTCTTTCACCTGTATCTACTCCCATTGGTACACACTTCAGAATAAAGCCTTCACCTCAAGACAGATTTTTGCATTTTCTGAAACCTGTTGCCCATGAGCCATTTAGCTATTATTATCTGTGCTTCTTTCTTGTACTTCCTTCTGGGAAGCTTCTGTCTTCCCCAGGTCCTGTGGTATCTGTTTTGTAGAAGGGCCAAAGGTTATATTCTTCAGGGCGTGCTCCTCAGCTTTAGGAAGTTTGGTTTTGCTAATGCTTTCTACTATTCACTTTCCTCAGTGCCCTCTGCTTTTCTCAGCATATGTTAGGAGTGTGCGGATTATCTCAGTCCCCTGGTTTTGCTGCAAATGGAGTTTTCAGGTTTATCATTTCATCCCCTTCATTTCTTTTGTGTGATAGCCATAAACAGAAGTGGTATTATAATGTCTCATGGTTTCAAGTTGATACTTGATAAAAATAATAATAATTAAAAAAAAACCTGAGGCCCAGAAAGATTAAATAACTTGGTCAAGGTCACACAGCTGATAAATAGTAGAAATAGATTTGAGCCAAATCAGTCTGGCTTCAAAGTCTACAATCTTGGCCCCACCATGCTGCCTCACAGCTACTGTGTTCTCCACAACACCTTACATCTCCCTTGCCAAGCCTTATTAATCACAGCAGGGTTATCGCCTCCCCCAGGCCCCCATCCCCAGAAACCTCACAATGGGGAAGATTCTCTAGGTAGCCATCAGAGTTAGTACTGGAGGTAAATTTAGTTATTATTCTAGTTTTAAGTTTTCATATCTTGGTGTGAATATGTTTAGCAAATTTTTTGAGCAGATGTCAATAGAAAAGACAGTCGAGAGCAGAGAACTCTTAAGGATAGAAAGCACAGATGAAAGGGGATAGGGATAACAGTAGGGGGAAAAAAATGAAAGGCTTCTATTCAGGACAAATACTTTAACATTAATTTAGGCCTAGCCCTGAATATCACCAAATTGCAAATTTGATGTTAAAGTTAGATATTTACTTTAACCAATGAATATAGCAGGGAAATACTTAGCTGTCTATCATAAGTTATTTGTTTCATGAGTGGCCCTAACCATGAAATCAATCCAGTTTGTGTCATTAAGGAAATCGGTTAGCATTTAAACAAGGTTAAGGTTGATTATCAGTGAGATACTTTATTCAGTGTTTTGCATTAATTCTAAAGAATAATAATAATAGGAGCATTTATTAAATTCTTTCAATGTACCACGCACAAGTCTCAGAACTTTACTGTATTAAGCCACACAATTCTCACAAAAACCCTAGGAGGGAGGCATTATTGTTAACCGCATTAGACAGCTATGAAAACGACGTCACAGAGAATTTAAACAATTTTCCCAAGTCCAGAATTTGAATGCAGGTGGTCCTCCAGAGCCAATCTCTAGTGTCATAATTTTAGGAATGCACATTACTAACAGCAGAACTGATTGTATCTCCTTCACCTATTTACTTCTTACCAGTATATGTAGAATAAATCATGATATTAGCAAGACAGTGCCTTGGTCTTTTACTGTGAACACCAAGCCTAATGATTTCATCCAAACCATGGTTTCAGTAACCACATATGCTGACTCACAAAACCTCCTTTCTGGGCTTGCATATTCAATTGCCTATTTAATTTATCCAGTGGATATTAGATGTCCCACAAGCACTTCCAACTCTATATACATATTTCCCCCAAAAATCTGTTGCTCTTAACTTTAGTGCCTCTCTCAGTGAAGAGCCCATGACCCCACCAGCTGCCAGAGTAATTTTCTCACAGTGTAAATTATACCATGCCACTCTCCTGAGCAAAATTCTCCAATGGCTTCCTATTACACTAAAAAATACAACCCAAACTCTTCACATGGTGTGTGAAACCTATGTTATCAGTTCCCTTCTCACCTCTCTGATCTCATTTCCTTTCATTTTATCCACTGTATCTTACTTTGCTCCAGCTGTTGCAGCTGAGTGTTTGAGCTGAGCATAGACCTATGAACCAGGAGGTCAAGGTTCCAGGTTAGGGCACATGCCCAGGGTTGTGGGCTTGATCCCTAGTGTGGGCCATGCAGGAGGCAGCCGATCATTGATTTTCTCTCATCATTGATGTTTCTACCTCTCTCCCTCTCCTTTCCTCTCTGAAATCATCAAAATATATATTTAAAAAAATATTTTACTACTTTCTATCCTCTCACTCCCTGATTAAAAGACTATTCTTCATTCTAGAATAATTTTTGCATTTTTTGCATGAAATTGTGTGTGTGCTTATTATATAGTTTATGAGGCTGAGTAGATTAACACATTTAAGGAGTTATAAGTTCTTAAATTACCACTTATAACTGTGGGTCAGTAGCCTTATTGCAAAAATGTCAAGTAGTGTGAGCGAATCATTAGGGCCCCCATCTTTAAAATTTTTTATTTATTGTTGACAATATTAAAGATGTCCCCTAATTATCCCCTCCCTTCTTGATTCCACTTTTTCAAACCTTTATTTTCCACCCTTTCCTCTATGGCACCCAATCCCACATGCTACATGTATATTAAAGAATTTAAACTGGCCCAAGAACAGTTCTGTCTTGGTCTTCAACTCATTGGAAATAATCTACAAGCCCTTGAATGTCTTGCCTGATAAATATCTTTGTTTATCTGAGAGTGTTGGGCCATACCAGATAGTCTAATAATGTAATTTATAGTGAAAGTTTTAGATCATATAGTATCAGTTCAACCTCCAAAGGGACTAGAACCTGAGATCAGCTACATGAGCAGTTGACCATGTCTATATGAGAGAGCCTCAGCAAAGATACTGGACAAGCACTGGCTGGGTGGCTCAGCTGGTTGGAGCATCATCCCACACACCAAAATGTTGTGGGTTCACTGCATGTATCAGAATAACTGATAGATATTTCTCTCACATTGATCTCTCTCTCTCTCTCTCTCTCTCTCTCTCTCTCTCTCTCTCTCTCTCTCTCTCTTTCTCCCTCCCTCCCTGTGTCCTCTCTCTCTCTCTCTCTCTGTGTGTGTGTGTGTGGTGTGTGTGTGTGTGTCTGTTTGTTTGTCTCTCCCTCTCCTCCCTCCTCTCTCTAAAAATATGTCATTGGGTGAGGATTAACAACAATAACAACAACAAGACTCTGGACAAGAGTTCTGAGGTGAGCTTCGCCATTGGCGATATTCCATGCATACTGTCACATAGTTTTGCTGGGAAAGTTGGCACTGGCCATGATTCCCTGGATGAGGAGAACTGGAAGCTCCACAGTGGACTTTCCCAGATCCTGCCCCAGGGGTTTCTCCCTTGGGCTGATTTTAATCTGTATCCTTTTTTGTAATAAACCATAACTATGAGTAACAGATTTCACTGAGTTCCATGAATCCTTCTAGAGAATTACTGAGCCTGAAGGTGCTCTTGGGGATCCTCAAACTTGCAGTTAGTATAAGAAGGAATCATGATCTTGGGGACTCTCATCCTAATTTACACTAGCTTTTACATATTTAACTTTTTAAAAAAATATATTTTATTGATTTTTTTACAGAGCAGAAGGGAGAGGGATAGAAAGTCAGAAACATCGATGAGAGAGAGACATAGATCAGCTGCCTATTGCACGCCCCTACTGGGGATGTGCCCGCAGCCAAGGTACATGCCCTTGCCAGAATCAAACCCGGGACCCTTCAGTCCGCAGTCCGACACTCTATCCACTGAGCCAAACCGGTCTCGGCCATATTTAACTTTTTAATGATATATCTTTTCACTCCATGGCATTCTTCACTCTTGATACTGTCTTTCCTTGAATTTCTTACCATATCAATGCTTATCTGTGATTTTTAAATTCCAGTCTTTCAGAGCTCCATTAAGTATATCCCTTCATGCCAACTTTACTCATCTTATAAGATTCAGTTCAAGTGTTACCTCCTCTTAAAGCCTTCGATGGAACTTTTGTTTGTTGCTGTTTTGCTATACACTAATGACAAATAGTTCCTCCTAGTGTGCAATTAAAATCAATCTTCTTAGCCTGCAAGGCTAATGCTGAGATATAGGCTTCCAACCTTGTTTGTCTTTCATTTGAAACTTGCATAGTTAGTAGCATTGATATATTATCACTAGTTAGGATTAGAGAAAGAGGTAAGTAGAGAGGGAGGTGGAAGAGAAAGAAAGAAAATGGGGAGAGGAAGGAAGTGAGCCAGGATAGAGATACAGGAGAACCAATCATATCACTTGCTTTACAAGTACAGAAAACTAAAGAACCATTTTACCTGTCAATACCAGCAATATTTTATTGCAGATAGGAGAAACAAGAAAAGTACTAAGCTTACCCCTCAAAAATATAAGTTTTTTTATATTTCTTAGTAATTGATAATTTAAAAGACTTTTTAAAAATCATCCAATTTTAAATAAAATGTATAGAATAACACTTAGAATTTAATAGATTACAGTGTTAACTTATTATTAAAGAACTAAATTAATATAGCACTTAATATTAATTAATCCTCATTGTTAAAAATTTTCAAATATCTGGGTCATCTAAGCCCCAAAGCTACATTCTTTGTAGCTTGTAGGAAAGAAAGAAAAAATAAAATGATTGTTTAAAATAGAATTACCTATATTGTAAACAATAAAGATTATATAGGCCTCAATATACTTTTCCTTTCCTTGCACATTTATTCAAATTGATAAAATTACTTAGATAATTGCCCCAAATCCACTTTCTATTGTTCTATGTAGTCAAATCCCAATAGTTGGTCATTCCTAGAATTAAGACTTCCTGGCTGCTAATTGAGTTAAGGAACTAAAAAATATTATTTAAAACCAACACTTTTATTTTTTCAGTATTATGAGTATATGGAGGGGAAAGGGATATGAAGTATTATTTTCTATTAAAATTTATTGTATGTTCATCATGTTACGGGCATACGATGAGCATTTTACATGTGTTACTTCATTTGATCCACACAACAACCATATTTGAACAACTATTATCTTCATTTTTAGAGTTGCTAACAATGAAGCTCAGAGTATTTTAGGTACTTGCTCAGGGTCACATAGCTAGTAAGCATGGTGTCCTAGACAAAAACCCAGGCTTCTGGCTGCAAAGCATCTATGCTTTAGCACAGCTGTCCCACTGGTTATATAAAAAGTGGAAACTGTGACTTTAAATTATTCTTGAGAGCTCTTTTGGAGGTTCTAGTAGGCGAGTGCAGCACTCATATACCCTTGACTGAAGACAGGTCCTCTCCTCTGGGGCGAAGGCTGACCCTTCCACTGAGCAGGCAGCTTTGGGAGGGATAGGGACACACAGGATCAGTGAGGGAGGAGGGGGACACCCACCTAGCCAGCCAGATCAGCCAAATTAAATCTGGCGACCAATGGGGTGACAGATGTCGCAGCCAAATCGCCCTCACATCCCTAAGTTATTCTTAATGTAAATAGCACATCTATTCTGGTTAAAGACATAAAAGCAAACCTATTTATAAAATGAGAAATGAAGCTTTAACCTACATTTAAAACTTTTAACTAAGTGTCCATAATGGGTTTTGGCAGGAAATACTTGGAGTAACTGCAGCTAGAATGAGCTGCTTCTCTGTTACCAATAAACACATTTTGAATTAATTTTCACAGGAAATACTCTTCTGGAGATGAGTATTCTACACATAAGGATTTCTACACATGTGGTTTTCATACCTTGGGATCATGAACCTGAGAAAGCTGTGTATGCTGAGAATGAGCTCCACATCTCACATGGTGTAAATTATCGTGTAGAGGCGCTGCGGCTATGCCAACCTCACTGGCAGCGAGCCCACCAACAGTGGCAGAGTGCTAAGGAAAGTAGACTGTATGTGATAAGGGATCTATATCTGTCAAATACTCAGGAAACAGCTTTACAGAATTCATTTCTTTCTTGAAATAAAATCATTGCTTCATCAAGTTATATCTAAAATGTAGTTATAAAACAAAACCAAAATTTATATATATTAATAGTATAGTTTAAATGGTTTTAACTGTGTTAAAACTTAAAAGAGTAACTAAAAACATGGCAAATAACAGATATTTATCGTTGCTCAGTCTTAAAGTCTTACTAAAATGGAAACAAGGAAATGTGGTTTCAAAGTACCTGGGCAAAGTAAGTGGGTAGAAGAGACAATAGCAGATAAGAGATACCAACAAAGATGAAAAGCAAATGAAGTAGTTACCATAGCTGAAAAACACTGAACACTAGAACTTATAGAGGCAGGTGTTAATGACAGGCAGGACAATTCACATAGAAAATTTCCGAAACGGCTCAAGAATTGAAGACACCAAATCAATGATATCAGGAGAGAGGCAGTAGGGCTTCAAATGAGGGAAGAAATGAGAGTTGAAAGTCTAAATAAGAAGCTTTGAGAGAGTAACAGAAGACTTAAGTAGAAACACTGAAATAATCATGGCAGAATATAGAAGAGAAGCACCATAATGAGAATAAGGGGATTTGGGTAAAATCTACATACTAACTGGAGAGACTGTCCTCTTTGGACCCTGTGGAGAGCTGCTACAGCATTTGGACAGGTTCAAGCCTTGGACTAATGAGAGGGCACAGTCCTCTCGTGGCAAAGCCACCTGCAAGTCCCGGCTTGGAGGGCAAAGCCCTACCAGCACAATTATAGCCAAAGGCTATAGTCATAAGCTTGAACCTATGGTTCAAACCTGTGGTCCCACATGGCTGAGTGATAGAGGCTGTGGGAGGTACAGCAAGTAAATGAAGCTTGAGGGGCCAAGACTAGGCTTACAGGCTGTGCGCTGTTGCTAGCTCTCCATCAGAGAGGACAGCATCCCACCTAGAGCCAGCTTTATTCTCGTTTGTCTTTTCTCAATCCTTCACCACCCCCTCTCAAGTTCACCAAACTTGGCTGAGTTGGCTCAGCACAGAATCCCATAAGAATCTATTTATATAATTTAACTTCAATAACAGTGGCGACCAGGATTATATTTTACAAGTAAGATACTGGAGGACTCTATTCTAAGGAAACTGTATAGCTCTAGACATTTGTGGTCCAACAACATGATGGTCAGATAAAACCTACCTCATCACCCTCTTTGTAAAATACAAGTTAACAAGCCCACCCATACAAACAGAGTTTCCAAGTATATTTCTAGTACCTTATCTTTCAGTGAAAACACAGGTATAACAGACATATAAATAACATTTCCAACATAAAAGTTAAAATGTGTAAGAAACAAAGACAGTGAAGGAAGAAAAACAATTCAAAAAATTTTATTCTCATCTGCAGAGTAGATATTGCATTAAAGAAAAAAGAACAAGATACTATTTTTTAAAGGGGGGATACCTGAAGTGGGGACACTCTTAAAAATTGAAACACAGCAGAAATAAAAAAAATTAATGTTTGCAATAGTGATTCATGGAAATAATATATAATAGAATAAAAAACAAAGGTGGGAAAATAAAAACTAATGATAAGGAGCTCAATCCACAAGATCCAATCTCTGACCAACAGAATTTTCAGAAAGCACAATTAAATATGTCAGAGAGAAAGAACTAACAAGAGAAAATTACAGGAAAATTAAAGATGTTTCCACATTGAAAGGGCCCAGTGAGTGCCCAGCACAATAAACTGAAAAAGACCAGTACCAAGGTATTTTATTGTAATTTAAAAATATCAAGGACAAATAGATTATCATAAGGGTTTAAAGAGGAAAATAGAATGGTCACATACAAAGTATCAAGAACTCATGTAATATTAGATTTCAGTAGATGAAAAGACAACAGATGAAACTTTTTAAAATTCTGAGAGAAGAAAACTATTTACAGCCTAAAATTATATACTCTACCAAATGACCCTCAAGCACATGGGTGAAATGAACACATTCTCAAAAATACAATGGTCCAAAATGCACCACCTAAGTACATATTTTCAGGAAGCTATTGGGTGTTACGCTCCACTCAAATAAGAAAACAGATGATAAAAAAGAAAAATCTGGTGGTAGGTGGATAGATGGGAAAAGATCAACCAAAGAACTTGTATATATATTTGCCTAAACCTTGGACACAGACAATAGTGTGATTAAGAACTGGGGGGATGGGTAAGAAGGGGTCAATGGGGAGAACAGAAGCACATATGTAATACTTTCAACAATAAAGTTTCTTTTTAAAAAATTTGAGTTCCAAGACACCAAATAGAACACAGATGAGAGAAATCAACTCTACAGGAAATGTAGAGACTATCAATCCACAGTAGAACAGGAGAATTTTAGCTTCCAGATGAACTATCTCAAAGTAAAAAAAAAAGGATTAGAGTATTTGGTGTATGTTTTGGAAAGTATTTTTCAAAGAAATTTTAGAATTCTTTTGGAGTAGCTGAGAAGTATTAGTGATAGTGACACAGGACACAAACAAACAAAAAATGCTGTGGAGGAAAGAAAATATGAATGTGCATGGCTCAGTGGTAAAAAAAAAATACATGGTCATAATAAGGTAAAATATAAATATTAATTTAACCAAAAACTTCGATAAAGCTAGACTGAAAAAGAAAGAATATGGGTGAAAGGAGGCATATGATAGTATAAAAATGTTAAATTTCACTATCATAAATAGGAAGTCAAAATAATTATATAAGCATATTATTAAGAAATATGATGATTAAAGCTAAGAGAAGGTGCTGAAAGAGAGTTTGGGTAAAGGATTGAAGGAGTGGGTAAGATGAAGGACACTATTTGTTGCTTTATGTTTTGTGGTAAAACTTGACTTTTAAAAATATACTTGTAGCCCTAGCCAGTTTGGCTCAGCGGATAGAGCGTCAGCCCACAGAGCAAAGGATTCTGGGTCCAATTCTGGTCAAGGGCACGTACCTCTGTTGCAGACTCCAGACTCCATCCCTGGAATACAGCCAATCTATGTCTCTCTCACGTTGATGTTTCTCTCTCTATCTACTTCTACTGTCTCTAAAAATTATTGGAAAAATATTCTTGGGTAAGGATGAACAACAAAAATAAAAACATACTTGTATTACTTTGACCTTTTTTTAAGTTTCAAAAATGCTCATAAGTATAAATATATTTATTTCTGAGAAGTCTAATTTGGGATTGTCATTAGCTCAAATAGACATATTCAGCAGTATTAAATTAAGGTTGCAAATAATATTTGTGATATTTATAAAACCACAACTTCTCTGCAAATGTTTTTCTAATCTCCTGATTAAATGTTACATTTTTGTATGATGCCAACTTAACAAAAAAATATATTTTAGGAAAAGTACTTCTATGTTTCTGATAGCATGCTATTATTTTTATTTCTTTTTTTATACTCAAAAGTATCCAATTTTCTAAAGTCAAAGAAGTTTTTAAAGTTGTTCTTCTTGTTAAAAACTCACAATAAAAGTTTATGGTTATTAAAAAAAACCTAATAATTATGATTTTCACCCTAAAATAAAAGAGTACATTTTGTATTCCACAAATAAAATCTTAAGGTCGAAAGATATCTTTCATTTATTCACAAATATTCACCTTTACTAGTACTTACATCTTTCTTTGTTTGGATTTTTAATTATGATACGTTTTGTAAATTATTAAACTCATAACATCAGATGGTGGCAATTGCGATGCAAGGGGCTGTGTAATGATTTTGTTGTTGTTGTTGTTGTTGACAGAGATGGACATAGATTCCACTCTTAGCTGTCTGAGCCTGGGCAAGACACTTCTTTCAGCCTCAGTTTCTTTATCTATAATACTTACCCTATTCCTTTTTAAAGAATTTGTAGATATTACAGTCAAAATACCTGATCTCAAATCTTGATTCTTCCATTATTAGCCTGTAACACTTAGGGTAGTTTTATTCTCCCTAATCTTGGTTTCAGAAGTTCTATCATGAGCATAATTATAAAAAACTTGTAATGAGGTAGTGGTGAAGAAATATATATTCTGCTACCACAATGGCTGGTACATAATAAATTTCAGAAACTATAATAGTAATAACAAGGAATTAAGAGATATAGTTTCTCTCCTCTTCATGACTACTTGAAGCAAACTGAAGTATCAGAAATGACTTGGTCAAGAATAATATTCTATGAAGCTATATGTGACATGTGAGCTCATACCTTTCTTCTGTCAAGACACTTTACTTAAACGATATACTATTTGACAAGAGTATCCACTTTTTAGTTTGGTCAATCAGACAGAGTACCACCCTGCCTTTGTGCCTTTTCTCTACCTACATGTATTTCATTTATTTGTCTTTGTTTACTTGCCATTTTCTTACAGTTATTTGGTTGATTGATTAAATTCACAAGTGGTTTATTGAATTGAAAAGTTAGTTCTGTCATAATGAATAAATTGGCCACCCTGCTGATAAAAGGCTGAAGAGAAAAAATGGGGGAGGGGAGGAGGCATAGTGATATTACCTATAGATCCAACACAATTTCAGGGTTTTTTCTCTGGCTTTAGCTTTTTTTTAAGAAAAATGTTTTTATTGATTTGTTAGAGAAAGAGGAAGAGAGAGATAGAGAACTAGAAACAGTGATGAGGGAGGAACATTGGTTGTCTCCTGCACACCCCCAACTGATGTGCCCAGATGGGAATCGAACTGGTGATGTCTTGGGTCATGGGTCAGCACTCAACTACTGAGCCACACTGACTGGGTTAGAGATGTTATCTTATTCATATTTCAATGATTAGCAATTATGATTTTATGTGGCAAATGAAAGATACTTTTAAAATGTTGTTTAATAAATGAATAAATAGGGGTACAGATTCCTGAAACTCTTATCACCATATTACCAGAGCAACTAGCTTACAAACAAAAACAAAACATTGAACTATTTTCCAAACCTCTCCATTTGAATTAAATAAAATCCTAAACCCAGTGGTATGCAAATTTTTTGTTTCTTAATGATGTAAATCTAGAGGGAACATTTAGTATGTGCTTGTGTTATTTCAAGAAGTGCAAAGGTAATTCAGGCACAGTTTGCCACCCCCAAGAACTCCCACTTACAATGAAGTCACAAGCAAAGCCTTTTTACTGTACAAAACTTTCCTTTTTTAGGGAGTTTGCTTAAAAATGTAAGCAATTTTACAGATGGAAGATCTGAGAAATTTCTTAAAGGTCATATTTCCCCCCAACATTGGTTTCTTCATCCTTACAATCTCACTGTGCTGGGTAAAATTTTTTTATTATTTACTGTTGAATTTAAGGTTATGGTGACTTTAAACTCATGTGCTTTTGCTGAGAGCAGAATTTTCCTATAAGCAAATAAGCATCAGGGTGACCTTCTTACCTTGTTCTTGTGCATGAACAGCAGCCCCTGCCACACATAGCACAATAAAAGGAAGCAGCTTCCTAAGAAAAGAAAAGTAATTGGGAAAAACTTAATTGGACATTTTACAACCTGTAAATCATATAAAATACAAACAAGCTATAGTACAAGATTAATAATTAAGCTATTTTAATTAATACAGTATTTTAATATTCATATTAATTAGGGACAAGCGTTCTGGATTTAAGTTCCAGCATTATTCACTTTTTTTATTTTTTTGGTTAATCCTCACCCAAGGATAGTTTCCCACTGATTTTTAGAGGAAGTAGAAGAGAGAGAGAGAGAAAAGAGAAATATCGATGTGATAGAAACACATTGATTGGTTGCCTCCTGCACACTTCTCCACCAGCATCCAGGCTGGGGAGGAGCCTGCAACCGAGGTACGTGCCCTTGACCAAATCGAACCTGGGACCTTTGGTCCTCAGGCTGACGCTCTATAAATTGGGCACATTATTCACTTTTTATTGCTCTGTGCCTTAGTTTCTTCATCTATTAAGTATATCTCATAAGGTGTTTTGAAGATTAACTGGAAAATTTCATTTGTAGCACAGAAAACAGTACCTGGAACATGGGAAGCACTCAATAAATGTATAGGTGACATTATTATTATCATTATATCCTATCTAATAAAAGAGTAATATGCAAATTGACCTACCTCTGCTATACCCACAAGCCATACCCACAATCCAATCAGAAGCAAGTATGCAAATTAACCCAACCAAGATGGCTGCAGCCATGGAGCAAGCAGGTGGCTTGGGTTTCCCCAGCAATGGAAGAAGCCAAGCTTTCTGCTTACCCTGGTCTGCCCTTCCTCCTCTGAAGGCTACAAAGTTTCAATTGTAGAAGATAAATAAATCCCGACAAAAAATAGCAATAGCCCAGGAGCTGGAGAGAGCAGGAGGCTTCAGTTTCCCTGGTGATGGAGGAAGCCAAACTTCCTAGCCTGTCCTGGCCTGCACTCATGGCTACAAAGTTTCAATTGTAGAACATAAATTAATCCCAGATCCCAGGGCCTCTGCTTGGGTCACCAGGGGGTGTGGCCAGCCTGCAAACCACCACAGGCCCCTTACCCAGGCTGCCCCACACCCCAAGGGAACACCCACCCTGATCCAGGACACCCTTCAGGGCAAATCAGTCAGCCCCTACTCATGCACTAAGCCTCTATCCTATCTAATAAAAGAGTAATATGCAAATTGATCATCACTCCTACACAAAAGATGGCTGCCCCTCATGTGGACACAAGATGGCCACCACAAGAAGGCCAGCAGGGGAGGGCAGTTGGGGGCAACCAGGCCTGTAGAGAAGGTCAGTTGGGGTGACCAGGCCTATAGGGAAGGGCAGTTGGAGGGATCCAGCCTGCAGGGGAGGGTAGTTGGGGGCAACCAGGCCTGCAGGGGACGGCAGATAAGGGCAATCAGGCTGGCAGAGGAGCAGTTAGGCATTAATCAGGCTGGCAGGGGAGTGGTTAAGGGGTGATCAGGCTGGCAGGCAGAAGTGGTTAGGGGCAATCAGGAAGGCAGGCAGGTGAACAGTTGGAAGCCAGCAGTCCTGGATTGTGAGAGAGATATCCAACTGCTGGTTTAGGCCCAATCCTGATAGGATTGGACCTAAACGGGCAGTAAGATATCTTTTAAGGGATCCTAGATTGGAGAGGGTGCAGGCTGGGCTGAGGGACACACATCCCCCATGCTCGAATTTTGTGCACAGGGCCTCTAGTTATTTTTATCTTAAGTTAAATTACCATACATGCAATTTATGCAAAGTAATAGAAATTTACACAAAATAAGCACAACTTTTAGTAACTTAACCATAGATTGATGGAACTAGTTATTCTTTAAATGAAATTTATAATAAAATCCATTTGAATATCATATTCAAATCACTTGTACTAGATGCATGATTCTTTGTCTCTGCAAATTGCAATAGCCTAAAGATAACAACATGAACATTTTGATTAGTAGTATTTGTGAACACAGTACCTAATTACTGCAAATCAAAATCTTCACTTATATAGATTAGCTAAGTAAAAATGTTTTGTAATTTTTTTCACTATAACCACATTTTTGATATTTTATTGCATAATCTTCAGAATTGGCTATATCTACTCCCCAAGTGAAAAATCATAGAGATAATTTTAAAAACTAATGAGCATGCTGACAACAAAATTTTATTACTACAATTTTGCTAGTATAGATCCTGATTCTGCTTTGCATTCTAACCCAGGGATTCCTCAAATGACATTTCTGTAAGATACTATTCTGCAAGGAGTGATTACAGAGCCTTCTGAAAGTTAATTTTTATTTTTATTAAGTTCCTGGTGTATTAGTAGTAATTGGCACATTGTCTATTACCAACAACAATTGTTTACCTTTACCAACTAGTATAAAGAGCCTCTTAATCTAAAAAAGATTATCTTTTACAAAGTGAGACAACAATATAAAATTATACTATTCTCCTTGATATAAAGGAAATAACATTTGTATTAAAATGGTATTAATCATTTTTTAGTAAATAAAAAAACGTACATTCTGTAGTTATACTCAGTTTAGGGCACCATTTTTATAAAATAGGGTTATAAATTTCAACTGATATGGGCAAATAAGTGAAACATATAGAGTATTTTAATGAAGTATATTAAATATTCCCAGATAGGGTATCATCCATTTAGAACAATGCTTTTCAAATGCTAGTTTACCAAAGAACTGCCTGAGATTCTTGTGACAAATGCAGATTCCAGGCCTTGCTACAGAAATGATTCATAATTTGAAGAAGATCCTCAGAATGTATATGATTCCAACTAAGTGATTCTCGTATAGATTACGTATGTACCAAACTCTATGAAAAGCACTTTAGGCCATTTACTATTTATAGTTACATTGTACTTTAAATATACTTAAATATAATTTTGCTTAAATCATATTACAAATCAGGATACAAATAAGATTATTTAATTTTTTTTTAAATCCTTTCTATTGCTCTATATTGGTAGTTTTCAAACTTTAGAGTGCCTGGGAATTACCTGGCGGGCTAGATTGCTGGGCCCCACCCTGAGATCTTCTGGGCCCCACCCTGAGGTCTGGGGTGCAGCTCAACACTTTGCATTTATAATGAGTTCCCAGGCAATGCTGATGGCCCTGAACTGGGCTTACACTCTGTGGACCACTATCCTGGCTTCAACAACACTGGAGGGGTGATGCAAGACCCACACATTTTGGATCTGATTTTCACCTTGGCTGCACAGTAGAACCTCCTGGAGAGTTTTAAAAACTCTTAATACTACCTCCACCCCAACTGATTCTGATTTTGATTTGTCTGTAGTACAGAGATTTTTAAAACACTTCCCGGCTGATTCTAATGTACAAACAAAATTGAGTACCACTGCCAGAGATTAAAATGATTTATCTGGGTTCTCTAGGATGGATCCCAATACAATCTAGAGTTTATATAAAAGGAGGCTCTTTTCCTTTAAAATTTCTATTTTCAACAAATATCTGGCATGATATATATCAGTGAGATTATGAATAGTTCAGGATTATAGTCACTAAAGGAGAGGACATCAGAATTATGATGTTTTAGTAGAAAACAGAATGTGAAAAGAAGCACATCTCACCTGCCCAAGGAAATCTGGCTCACTTAGACCTTACTAACCACCCAACAGGCATTTTTCCAGTTAGGATAGTGCTAACTAATGAAGAATACAACAACCAGCATTATTCACTTTGCAATTTAGCCACCCCATAGACTTGTTACCCCATAAGTAACAGAGTACATATACTCACGACATTTAACAAAATCAAAGCAGGTCTAAAAGAAGTTAATAATATGATAACAAGCATTCAATAAAGGTTCAGAAAATATAACCCATGATGTTAATATCTGAGGATATCTAACAAAATATTAGATACTCTGTATGTCTGGTCTGTTAGCCACATTTTCAGTTTGAGATAAGCCCCAGTCAAAACATAAGCAGACATGTGAGGGGTGAGGCCTAAAAGGGGATCAGGCAGGAAATAGATATCCAAAGACCATAATCAGAGTATTTAAGGAACTGACAGCCATCCAAGGCACTTCCCTAAACAATTCTTGGAGCTGTTAAACTTTCCCTTTATCTTGAAGGGTCTAAGTTACTTTAGGGAACCCCAGGCATCTTTTTGTTTAGGGTAACCATGAGACGCTCAGGTATTATGATATATATCTTCAGACTACTGATGCTCATTCCTACATATATTGGATTTATACTGGTAAGAATGACTTTTGAAATACTATGAATAGGAAACTTTTATTTTATGAGTTTATGATTTTCATTTAAACCAACTGGAAAGGGTGAACTAATCTGAAAAACACACACATGTGATGTACATCAATAATTTCAACAATTTCCACCCCTCTAAGTTTACAAGCCAAAAACATCTCTAAGTCATGACAGCTTTACAGATTTTGTTCTTTACTAGCTGCTAAGGTCCAGAAATAGTAAATTTCTGTCCTCTGTTCCCCAAATAACTGAAAAACAGTTCTCATCCAAGCAGTTGGGGATGCAATTGAATGATTCAAGTAATAAAGTGTCCATAACTTACATACAATAAATTTCTTGGAATATCAATTCAACTGAATAGGAATTTGTATAATTAATCCAGTGTGTAGCATACTAGAAGTTTTGGTTAAATTCCAAGCATGCAACCAATTCATGAGAACAGAGAAATAAATGCTTAAGAACTTCAAGTAATCAGAAAGCCCAGAGTCCAATAAGTAGCAAGAAAGAAAAAAAACTACATTGAAATTAGTTTGTCCTCATAATACAACAGAGATTGTTAAACTGATTGCTGCCTACCCTATCAAAATTCTGGGAATATACTACTATTAAATAAAGATTTTTAAGTGAATGACTACATCAGTCAATCAACCTTCTGGTATCAGGTGGACTGGGTTTCAACAAATATGTAACTTCCCTGGCATCTTCCACCTGCACCCTGATCCCAAGATCAAGAAGTCAGGTCATCCTGACTTCCATTTATTTATCTAAGAAAGTAACCTGGTTTAAAGGCCTTTTACATTTCCTCTTTGTTTCTCTCCAGATTCGGGTCCCTTCCATGTGTGCTCCAACCAACTTCATTTCTTTCGGGCCCTCAAATGCACTGTGCTGTCTCACCTTTGAGCCATTTACTGTTCTCTGTATGGAAAGTTCTATGCCTTTTCCACTTCCATTTCAGTGTAGATTTCATTTCCTTTGGTCAGCCTTTCCTTCCAGTATTATCCCTCCCTAATCTTCCCACCTACCCAGAATGGCTAGGTATCCTATTGTATATAACCTTATTTTATTTTCTTAATCTTGGTTGTTTTATTTTCTGTTTCCTATACTAAAATGGGCATGTTGGGAAGGTAGAAATTATAGCACATAACTGGAGCTCAGTAAACATTTGCTGAATAAATGAGTGAATGAATAACAGAATAATATTAGCTTTTTATGAGAATGAAAATGAAATGGTCTTCTCATTCAGAATTACAATTAATAAAATAAGTCATAGTTTAGAAGCTTGGCAAGGAAACTAGCACAGCTATTCTAATTCTCATTAATAAAATTTATATTTTCCCTATAATTTCACAGGCTACCAAGTAGGATGTCTAAACAACATTCAAAATCATTGTCCATAAATTACAATTCTTTTCCCTGAGACATCGGTTTATTTTAAACAATTACTTGCATAAAAACATAACCAAGCAAATTTAAAAAAACAGAATTTCATGCCAACTAGGAAATAGATTTGAAATCCAACCCTCCTGTTGGTTGTAGAAGCCCTTTAAGTATCATAATAGCCTGCCTGGGAGACTTTCCAATCATATGTTAAATGAATGTATCTAACACTGACTTTTGGTTTTAGTTTCCTTTTTATTAGTTCCACCGTTCACATTAAGTAACCCATCTGAAAGCAACCCCATGAAATAAAATGTCTTTAGGGATCCAGTTTTAAACTGTATGTGTTTGGGGGTGACTAATTAGAATTGTGATTTTAAAATACTGCCCCTCACAATTGACAATAGCTAAGACCTGGAAACAGTCCAAATGCCCATCAGTAGATGAGCGGATAAAAAAGCTGTGGCACATTTCTACCATGGAACATTATACAGCAGTAAAAAGAAGAAGAATCTCTTACCCTTTGAGACACTGTAGAGGGACCTGGAGAGTATCATGCTAAGTGAGATCAGTCAGTCAGAGAAAGACAAGTATCACAGGATCTCACTCATATGTGAAATGCAAGTAACAAAATAAACTGATGAACTGAACGGAGTGGATCCAGAGATAGGGAAGCATGGACCAGAGTGGAATCTCGGAGGGAAGGCGGAGGAGGGTAAGTGGGTGGGAGGTAATCAACCAAATACCTTGTATGCATATACACAACCCATGAACACAGACAACAGAGTGCTGAAGGCCAGGGAGGTGGGGATGGGCTGGACAGGGTTAATAGGGGAAAAAAGGAGACATATGTAGTACTGTAACCAATAAAGATTTAAAGTAAATAAATAAAAATAAGATACTGCTCCCACTCTTGCAAAATGTCACCACAAGAAGATAGTGAAAATTTAAAATCTCAGGGATTTCAGTAGGGACTCTAAGGTTTAATTCAGTGACCTGGCATCATTATTAGCTTAGCAGCTGCCTCTCCCAAGTCCCCACCATATAGGGTTTATTGGTATGGGGGGTGTGTGTGTGTGGGGGGGGTGTGTTTCAAATTGAACAACTCTAAAATTCTTTATGGAAATTGGGTATTTTCAAGAAATAATTTTCTCAGCTCAATAAGTAATAGTTTTCCCCCACTTGCATGTGTGTGGTTGGAGCTGTGAGGGGCTGCAATCTGATGTAACCTTGAGTAGCCTTAATTCTGTTCATCCCACCCCCACTAGCAACTGAATTGAAACAAACTGATTGTCCAAGAGGCTGCAAGCCCCCTGGCAGAGAGATCCTCGGGGAGGTAAGGGAAATCAGCACCCAGGATCTGCTGCCCACCCCAACGTCTCTTCAGAAGGGTTCTTTTTCCATTCCACATAGTCTAATGTTTCCTCAGAAGTTCCTCGGTGTAATCCATTCTGTTTGGTTTCTCTGCCTCCCTCCCCCCAATCATCTGGACCCAATTTACAAACCCCAAACTGCCCAAGAATTTACGCAGGGCCTTTTCTGGGAGCGTCTGGGAGGGAAGTGTAAACCAGACAAGACAGAGAGGAGCAGAAGATCTGCTTTAATCCGCAAGGTTGGTCACTACCAAGGGGAATATTAGTCAGCCGCTTGGCCTTGCTCAATAGCATGGGAAAACCTTCGGGAGAGGGGGAGCTGGCAGGGAGGGCAAGGAGGGCACAGGGATGGACAGGGAAGCTTCGAGATGGACGGCCTCACCCAGATGCTCCTGGGTTCTGGACCTGCAGAAGCCTGAGCCTCATTCAGATTCCATGAGCCAGATCAGCCGGAAGATGTGACCTATCCCGAGGGGTCCACCCTAC
Organism: Antrozous pallidus; assembly: GCA_027563665.1. Classification (NCBI taxonomy): domain Eukaryota; kingdom Metazoa; phylum Chordata; class Mammalia; order Chiroptera; family Vespertilionidae; genus Antrozous; species Antrozous pallidus. Next base: position 146,003,807 of record CM050508.1, on the reverse strand, counting down.
ACCCGGCCTCCGTTACCCTGCGGATCTATGCAGAGGGGCTTTTATCTAGAAAAGAGATGGGAAACATGCCTAGGCACCCGGTGGGACCTGCGTGAGCCTCTCTGGGAAGGCTACTGGAAGAGCCCCATCTCTTCTTGAACGCGGGTCTCCCGGGCCCCGCACCTCGTTCCACGCACGGGATGGCAGATGTTACCCCTCTCCAATTCATCTGCCCGAGGGTCCAGGGCAGCCAGCCCAGGCCATGCACCCTCCTCCCCATCAACACTCTTTTCCCGGTGAGGCGGTCTGAGCAGGTACAGAGCCCAAAGAAGAAGTGGAGTGCAGACAGGGTCCCCGTGAACAACTCCGGACAAGGCGCATCCTTGTCTGTCTGCAAGCCGGAGGTCAGGGGACAGAGCGCGCCAGCCGAGCCCGGAGCACGCGGCTGGCAAGCACATGTTCATACAAACACTGCCACAAGGCGGTCTTTCCCCGCACCCCGCCTCCCCTGCCCTGAGTAGCCACCGTCAGCTCCGCCCCCTGCCCTCCTCCCACCTACTTGCCTTTGGGGCAGCCTCAGCGCTGCTCAGACCAGCCACTTCGACCCTTCCGCCCACGGGCCCAGAAACAAACCTGCACAACCCACTGACCTCCCCCAGAGGGTCCAGGGCAGTCAGCCCAGCCATGCACCTTCCTCTCCATCACCGCTCATTTCCCAGTGAGGAGGTGGGAGCAGGTACAGCGCCCAAAGGGGAAGTGGGGTGCAGACAGGGTCCCCCCCCACACTCCGCGTCCAGCCCCTTCCCCTGAAACAAGCCAGGGATCCCGCCGCAGCCCGGGCCCCGGATGCGCAGAGCGTTGGTTGGGATCTTACGGAGGAGAGACGATTGCGCGAGTCCAGTGGGTTTAGCAGTGCCCTGATGCCCGACATTCTGCGGGCACCCTCTTTCCCACCCCGCAACCGCGCCCCACTCTCCAGGCTGAGCGCACAGTGCCCAGGGCCCCGCGAACGCCCCAGCAATCCCCAGGCTGGACGCCCGCCCGGAGGAGCCCCGCAGGGAAGCGGGAGCTCAGCCAGGGTCCCCAGGGAGGCGAAGGGAAGAACGGCGCGAGGGCTGCCCGGAGCGCGGGCGGGCGGGCAGGCGGACGGGCGGGCGGGGGTCCGAGCCCAGCTCCGGAGCTGCGGGAGCCGCTGCCGCCCGCGTCGGGACCCGGGCCAACACGCGTTCCCTCCGGAACCACAGGATCTTTTTAACATAAACTCTCTGAGAGACCCGCCGGCAGGAGACTTCCTCTCACACACGGCGTTTCACAAATTGCGGAGTCAAGGGGAAGATGCCGCGGCTGCTCGCGGCTCCCAGCTCCCAGCTTCACACAGTGCCAGGAAGCAAGAGCACAGACTCCGTCCCGGGGCAGAGAGGCCGGTCTGACCCCGGCCCCTGCGGTGGGCTACTTACGTTTTTGCCGTGTGGGAGACCTTTCCACGCCTTGTCCTGTGGGCTCCTAAATGCATTTGTATGCATTTGTCCGTGCAGCGAAGCGCTAACGGAAAACAGAAGCCGACTCCGTTCTGCTAAGGGTGCAGGTACTGGCCATGCAAAAAAGGAAAACAAAATCACATGAAAACTATGCTCCCAAAGGCAGCAACAACAAAAAAAAGGGGGGGGGGGGGAGAGAAATAGCACTCAAAGGGTAGACAGGCTTCCTAGCTCCCTGAGTAGGAAACCAAGGAGCCGGGGGTAGCGCTCCCCTGGGAGGGCAGGCGGGGAGGGAGACCTCACTGGCGGGCGGCGGGGCGCCGGCAGCAGCGGCAGCTACGCTGCGAGTGCAGCCCTCAAGTTCACTTGCGGTTCAAAGGCGACTCTGTGACTCCAGTGGAGTCTTCTGCTTTGGGCCTGGGAGGAGAAAGGGATGGGGGTGGGGGGGGGGCGGGAAGGAGATGAAGGGGGGCGGGGAAGTCCCTGGAAACAACCCGCGCCTGAACATTTGTCAGACAAGCGCACACACCCACTTCCAAAAAAACCGAGCGGGTGCGAGGGGGCCGGTGGCAACTGCGGGCGCTCAGCTTTGAGTGCGGCCGGCGGCTTCCCCTGGAAGAAGAGCCAAGCAAATCCGGCCGGTGTTAAATTTCACCGCTCACTGAGTTGCAATGACATCACCAAACACAGTGCGCGCACACACACACACACACGCCCCCTCCACCCCGCAATCTTCCCCCCACTCCGCGCCCATCTCTGGCGCCGGGGTCCGCACGCCCCTGAGCCCGCAGCGCCCGGGTGCGCACGCAGCCGCGCAGGCACAGCGCCGAGGTTCTCGCTTCCCACGCTGTCCTTCCTCCTCCTAGACGTTTCTGAACTTGTAGGTGATTAGTCTCCCTGGGTGGAAGTGTCCGTGTGCTATTCCCACGTTCAGGAGTCTCCAATTTGATGTTTCCCCCCTGCGTGCCTCCCATCCCCACTCTTTTTCTCCGTCCTTTTCGCACACACCTGAAATCAATCTTAGCTTACACTCACTCCTCCAACTCTCTGGCTTTTTTATTATTATTATTTGCAGTGATGCAGTGGCCTATATCATATTATAAACTGATTGCAACGGTTTTCATTTCTATCTTTCATCCTCTTCACTCTTTCCTTTCAGTCTACTTCCCTTACTGCTTTCTAGTGATTTCTCTCTCCTGTGATCCAGTTTTCTGCTTCTGCCCTTCAACCTCTTAAGCATGGATTAATGGTCTGCATTTACACATCAACAGCACACTAATACACCATAGCCTTACCTTCTCCAACTTTTGTAACAAATCGCTTTTTGACGTAAGTCCCCATTCTCCCACAGCCTTTTCATACTGAGAAGTCCATCTTCCAATTTTTGCAAAAAATAAAACCAGTAATTTCTGATTTTATATTTCTTATTAATAAGACTGGAAATTCCAGGAGACCAGGATCTATTTATCTTGCTCATCCTTGTCAGCACTTAACATGTCTGTTTAGTGAATGACTGCTGTATACCACTGAATATAACTTCTCCAACAACAGCTAATGACTCTTCAACATGCTGAAAGGCATCCTGCATTACGTACATATTATAAAGGTAAAGTGACTATATTGATGAATGGAAATGATTGATAGGATCCTTGAAATTGGGAACTTTTTTTTTCTCCACAAAAAAAATATATATAGGGGACTCTTTCTCCAACATAAAGAATTTAATTCATCCTTCTTTTCCTCTATTTTTCAACTTTTTATTTTGAAATAATTTTAGATTTACATAGAAGTTTCCAAAAAAGTTCAGAAAATTTCTGTATACCCTTCCCCTGACTTTTTCTAATGTTATTATCTTGCATAAATTCAGTACAATTATCAAAAACAGGAAATTAGCACTGCTACAATACTATTGGCTAAGCTAAAGGTCTTATTTAAATTTTATCAGTTTGCCCAAATGTCCTTAATTAACAAAAAAGATTTGAAAATGGTCATGTCCCTCCATCTTCTCTGATCTGTGGAAATTCCTGGGTTTTGTTTTGTTTGTTTGTTTGTTTGTTTGTTTTGGTCTTTTATGATGTCATTTTGTAGAAGCTCTCTCAATTTGTATTGTCTGATCTATACTCATGATTAGATTCAGGTATGTATTTTCAGCATAAATACCACTGAAGTGACATAGTGCTTTTCTCAGGACATCATATCAGGTATACATATGTTGATATATCTTATTACTAGTGATGTTAGCTTTGCTCTTTTAGTTAAGGTGGCACAAGCCAAACCTAGCCACTATAAAATCACTCTTCCCCTCCCCAACTATCACCAATTTTTGTAGCAAATAGCCTCAGCTTCCTGGGATCCTAGAAATCCAGGACTAAGGGAAGATAATCACTATTAAATAGCCTTAAACAGCAGTTTTTCTGTTTTTGACTACTGGTCAACTACAGAAGGGCTGGTAATTTTTGGTTTGATGTAGAGAATAAATAGAATTAAGTAGATCTTAAGTAACTCATCTAATCCTTGTCTACATTTCCCCATCACTTAAGGATTAAAAATATTTGTTTTTCTACACACAATGTTGAGTCTGAATATTTAAATTCTGTGTGACATGGAGTCATTATTAAAATGTATCTCAGGCCCAGCCCTTGTGGGTTAGTGGTTGAGTGTGAAACTGTGAAGCAGTAGGTCACATGCCTTGGTTGCAGGCTCCATCCCCAGTGTGGGGTATGCAGGAGGCAGCTGATCAATGATTCTTTCTCAGCATTGATGTTTCTATCTCCCTCTCTCTCTTCATTCCTCTCTGAAATCAATTACAGGTACCTCAGGTTCTTTGAGTAGGAGAAGAGAATAGGTGCTAGAGTTAATAGAACCCTTATCATGCAGAAGATGCTAAAGGGTACATATACCCTCAAACAGGGTATATTTGTTTGGGGGAGAGAAGGTATTTACTCAGTAAAAATCTAAACAAAGTATGGTTTAAATGCTGTAGCCTTTTTAGGATGGTGGACATTATCATAGATCAAATTGATCAAGATAGATGAACTGGAGACCTCGAGATTTAGTTGAGCCTAAGGAAAATGAGGATAGTTAGTTACTTCATGATCTTGATATTTTCAAACAGTGTAGGTCATTTTTTATAGAATGACAAGATCTACAGTACATGAATATTTCTTGTAAATCAATAAGAAAAGAGATAAACATAGAAATATAAAAAACAGGCAAAGGGAATATGCATTTACATATAAAAAAATAAAATTGGCCCCAAACATATTTAACCAACTCAATTCAAGAAATGCAAGTTAAAATAATATCCTTAAAAAAAATAAAGTATCTAAACTGAAACTTCAAAGACATTTATTCACAAACATATATGAACACCTATGTTCATGCATTATTCATGGTGGCAATGTTATGAAAAATAATTGAGCCTTAATTTAAATTCCATGTTTAAATATGTGTTGCATAAATGAATAAGCAGAGTTGAGTGCCGCCTATATATCAGGCAATGTTCTAAAACCTGGGGTTATGAAAATATATGTTATAATTACTACTTCTAAGGAGCTTATAACTTGGCAGGGGTAGAATCTAGTAAGAAAAACCAACTGGACAGACCATAGAAGAAGAATTGCCAACTGTTGATATAGAACAGTTGGGGCACAAAGGAGATAGTACACACTTCTACTGAGAGTGAGTGGGAAATATGTAAAGTTTTGATCTTTAATAATGAATAGGTATTTTCCAAGTAGATGAAAAAGTTCAAACCAATTCAGGGTGACGATAGCATGAAGGTATGAAATGCCCCAGCCCTGAGATCAGGGACCTGCAGTTGGAATGGCAACAATGTAGGCATGAGGCTGGAAAGATCACAGAGTGTCTTTGGGAATTTGGACTTAGCCTGATTTTCTTCTCTGTCCAGTAAACTAGAACAACTTGAAAGATTATTTTATACTGGAGGCCCAGTGCATGAGATTCGTGCACTCAGGGGTAGGGGAGGGGTACGTCAGCCCAGCCTGTACCCTTTCACAGTTAGGAAGCCCTCAGAGGATGTTCCACTGACGGCTTAGGCCCGCTCTGGCAGTCAGACATCCCTAGAGCTGCTGTGGAGGCGTGAAAGCCCAGCTCCTGCATTGAGCATCTGCCCCCTGGTGGTCAGTGTGCATCATAGAGACCACTCATTCCATTGTTTGGTCGATTTGCATATTAGCCTTTTATTACATAGGATTAGCTCAAATGGCCACGATTCCTTGGGAACTGATGAAACATTTGACAGATACATGCTTAAACTTCATTCATTTTAAAAATATGGGCCCAGAAAGTTAAGATTTCTTTTGGGGTTTAAAACAGAAGCACTTTAGTCAAAGACAAAAAAAATTTTTTTTAAGTAATCAGGGATGTTTGCTCTGGCTGTAATAACCAAGCCAATCTTTAACTGTGGTCTTTGAGAAGATGATAACATCACTCATAAAAATGACTTACTATTTACTTTGGGAAGATAACTATATACACTTGTCACATAACTAACTTTATATACCACAAATTTACAAATGATAAAATCTCTCAACCATTTCTCACTAGGAAAACTAATGAAAATCCTTACCTTAGATATTTAAGACACTTTTTCAGTTCTGATCTTGTATGGATTTACTCTTATTACTCAGCTTTGTTGCTCTTGTTTGCTGCCACTGTTGCCTTACCCTTTGTTTATGTTAGTGTCTTCCTTCCTTTGCTTTGGTCCTCTACTCTCAGTCTCATGAATTTACTCAAATGTGAATCTAATACAACAAACAGAATGATCTTCCTTGCTGGACTTGTCGGTCCAGGAGTGAGGGAACTTTACATCACGTGTTTTCTTCCACGTGGTTGCCTAGGTTCTCTGAGGTGCTTTGGGCTACATGGTGCTGCAAGGGTGTTTCATTCTGACTTTAGGTTCATTGGGACCACATTTTGCATAACACTAAGAATGTGTCATTCCAATCCCACCCAACTACATTCCCTTCGAGAATAATTTCAGGTTGATCTAGTTCTGTCATTTTACAACTACTATAGCCTAGCTGACCTGACCAAATAAAGCCTGGAATTACCAAGAACCGAGAAGAGCCCACTGTCTATTAATTACTTATCTCTGCCAGCCCACTTCCCTGATCCTCATTCTCCTGGGTCATAGTCCACTATTCTCACTATTTAGGACAGATTCCACATTTTCAGAAGTGAACAAAACAGAAGCTACTAATCAAGTTGAAAGCAACTCAATTTTCTCTGGAAGGGAACCTTAATCAGTTTTAAGGTCATTGCTAAGGGAATAGTATAACCTGAGTCCAAATACCAGACAATATAAAATAAAAGGGACATACATGTAATTAGATTGTCTCACTAAGTATTTACTTTATTTTGATCTGCCCTTCAAATGTATGTGTGTGTGTAAAGTTTTAAAAAATGTATGGCCACAAGGATGTTTGTTATATTGGGCATCATGCCTATGAAGCAAAATGTTTCAGCAGCACCATTTATACCACTCAAGTTCACCATCTGTCAGAATTTCCATTTTATACACCTTCTGAATGAATTCCAAAAGCTACAGCATTACTAGAGAGCCCATTAATTTGTAAATGTACATATAAAGTTAAATTAAAATTGGTACTTTAGAGTTAGCCTTTGAAAGTTAGGGACTTCTTGAGGAAGGAGAGGGAGTAGAGAGATTAACCAAAGAACATATATGCATATATGCATAGCCCATAGACACAAACAACACACAATAGTGTGGTGAAGGCCTGGGGTGGGGTAGGGGCTGGGTGAAGGGGACCAAAGGAGGAGGGGAACAGGGGGACATCTGTAATATTGTCAACAATAAATAAATAAAAATAATAATTGCTACAAACAATGTGCTTCTAAGATCAGATGTTGGAGAAAGGAGAGAGCCTGGTTTGAGGAGAATTCTTTCTAGAAACATATATATTTTTTCTAAATCTTTAAGTGTATCCCCACCCAATTCCTTTATAGAACTATTATTATAATATCATTTAAGGGAATAACATGTAGATGTTTCTACTCAGATTTATTCTTCCTGAATCTCCTTTGGCAATTTTCCTCATTTTTCATAAGTCAAAGTTCTAGTCCAAAAGTTGTTGAGGGAAAAAAAAAGCTTAATTAAAGTGTAATACTGTCCTACATGTACATAAATAAAATAATTTTCAAATAATAGTTTGAATTATGTTAACAGATCATTGAGGGGCTTGGAATCATAGTAACACATTAAATGGCATCTCCTAATGTTAAAATTGTTTCTAAAAAGTATATCATTGAAAGAGAGTACATCATGGTATATGTAATTTTATAAAATTTTTATTGAATTTATTAGGTGACATCCTATCTAATAAAAGAGTAATATGCAAATTGACCATCACACCAAGACACAAGATGGCCACCCCTATGTGGACATAAGATGCCCACTACAAGATGATCTGCAGGGGAGGAAGTTGTGGGTGATCAGGCCAGCAGGGAGGGCAGTTAGGGGTGACCGGGCTAGCAGCAGAGGGCAGTTGGGGGAGACCAGATCATCAGGGGAGGGCAGTTGGGGGGGGACCAGGTGTACAGGAGAGGGCAGATGGGGGAGAAGGCCTACAGGGGAGGGCAGTTGTGGGGGACTAGGCCTGCAGTGGAGGGCAGTTCGGGGAGGAACAGGCCAGCAATGGAGGACAGTTGGGTGGGGGAATCAGGCCTCCAGGAAAGGGCAGTTGGAGGGGTCAAGGCCTGCAGGGGAGGATAGTTGGGTGGGAATCCAAGCCTGAAAGGGAGGACATTTGGGGGGGACCACACCAGCTGGGGAGGGCAGCTTGGGGGGGGGGGGGGGCCTAGGCCTGCAGGGGAGGGCAATTGGGAGCCAGCCATTGGAGAGGCTGGGCTGAGAGACACCAACGCCCCCATGCAAGATTTTCATGCAGTGGGCCTCTAGTTCATTAAAAAAAGAATATACCCTGTTTCCCTGAAAGTAAGACATCCCCCGAAAATAAGACCTACTTCCAGTTTTGTCTCTCACTGTAATATAAGGCATCCCCCCCCCCGCCCGAAAATAAGACGTCCCTGATAATATTTTTATTCTTGAAACTGAAAAAGCCTGGGCCACACAAACAGTTATAAGGAAGTGGGTCGATTTAATGCTGCTGCTTGTTATGTGAGGGAGCCAAAGAGGTCTGCTAGTCTAGGATGCAGCCAGCACTCGCCGCACTAAAGACATGAAGAAATTTCTTCATGAAAGAAAAATAGATCAATTAATGAGTCCTGCAGGAATGATGGCCTATCTCCAGACTCTTGATGTTGCAATAAACAAGCCATTAAAGGACAATTTGCGCATGGAAATTAATGACTACATTGAAAATAGAATGGAGAGAAATCAGCTTGGAAACTTTGTGAAACCTAAACTGCAAGAGGTTGTGACTTGGGTGAAGAATTCATGGGAGAAAATCACTGACAATTGCATTGCAAATGCACTATGAGCAGGCTACCTTGACAAGAAGTACTCATTTAAGGACAGTGCTATTGCTAAACATGAGAGATTTGGTCCACTGATTCTGAAAGAAATGGAGTCACAAGAAATTCACCAGGAAATTCAGGGTTTGGATTGTTATGATGATGTTCCAGAAGATGATGACATGACTGTCATTGAATAAATCTTACTTTGTGTTCATACAGGTAAAAATCAGAATCAGTAAATGTACCATAGATTGTTGTACATGGAAATAATGGTAATAACAAGAAATTCTTGATACCGTAGGATTCAGTTTGTCTGGTTATGCTGGTTTGTGATGACAACTACTACTGTACTGTATACAGGTAATAAATTTCCTTTTTTTTGTTTTGTTCAACAATAAATGTGTACCGTATTCTTCTTCATAGAAAAATAAGACATCCCCTGAAAATAAGACCTAGCGCATCTTTGGGAGCAAAAATTAATATGAAATTTTATATTTCATTATTATTTTAATAATGAATATAAGACATTGTCTTATTTTCAGGGAAACAGGATAGGCTTCAGGTGTACACGCTATATAGTACATCATCTGTACATTATATTGTATTCACTGTCCAAAGACAAAGCTCCTTCTGTCACCATTTATCCCCCCTTTACTCTCTTCTACCATCCCTCCACATGCTGTTCTCTGTGCTTATGAGGATTTTTGTTCTGTTGTGTGTGTGTGTGTGTGTGTGTGTGTGTGTGTGTGTGTGTGTTTGTGTGATTTGTGTGTGTGTGTGTTTTCATTTTTTTGCTTAATTCCTTCACCTTTTTCATCCACATGCCCACACTCTCTCCCTTCTAAAAGCTGTCAATCTGTTCTCTGTATTTATGAGTCTGTTTCTATTTACTTTGTCAGATTATTTTGTTCATTACATTCCACATATAAATGAAATTGTATGGTATTTTTATTTGCCTTATTTCACTTAGCATAATACTCTCCAGGACCATCCATGCTTTTGCAAATGGTAAGCTTTCCTTCCTTTTTAGGGTTGTGTAGTATTCCATTGTATAAATGTACCACAGCTCATCCACTCTTATATTGATGGGCACTTGGGCTGCTTCCAAATCTTGGCTATTGTAAATAATGATGCAATGAACTAGAACAAATAGTCCAAAATATATATGGAACCACGAAAGACTTTGAATAGCCACAGCAATCTTCAGAAAAAAGAACAAAGTTGGAGGAATCATGTTACCTGGTATCACACTATACTACAAGAGCACAGTAATCAAAACAGCATGGTACTGGCATAAAAACAGACACCTAGATTAAAGGAACAGAATAATAAACCCAGATGTAAACCCATTCTTTATGGTAAATTAATATTTGACAAAGGAGGCAGGAACGTACAATGAGGTAAAGGTAGTCTATTCAATAAATGATGTGAAGAAAATTGGATAAAAATATTAGACTACCTTCTTAGATCATACACAAGAATAAAATCAAAATGGATTAAAGACTTAAATGTGAGACTCAAAATCATAAAAAAATAGAGAGAACATGGGCAGTAAACTCTCAGTCATTTCTCTCATACACACACACAACAGCAGCAACAACAACAACAACAATAACAACAAAAATCCTCATAAGCACAGAGAACAGCATGATGATTACCAGATATTTTTTTCCTGATATATCTCCTCACCTAGGGAAGCAAAAATAAATAAACAAATGGGACCACATCAAACTGACAAGTTTTTGCACAGCAAAAACCAAAAACAAAAACAAAAAAACAACTATCAACAAAATGAAAAGAAAACCTATTGAAGGGGAGAATATATCCACCAATGACACATGTGGTAAGAGGTTAATATGCAAAATTTATATAGAACTTTTATAACTCAATACCAAAAAACAAACAGTCCTATTTTTAAAAAATGGGCAAAGGACCTGAACAGACACTTCTCCAAAGAGATGGTCAATAGGCATATGAAAAGATACTCAATGTCCCTAATTATCAAAGCAATGCAAATTAAAACCACAATGAGATATCAATTCACACCTGTCAGAATGGCTATCAGTAAGTCAACAAACAAGTGTTGGAGGATGTTGGAGAAAAGGAAATCTTCCTGTCCTGTTGTTGGGAATGCAGATTGGTGCAGTCACTGTGGAAAACAATATGGATGTTCCTCAAAAAAAAAAAAAAAAAAAAGGAACTGCCTTATGACTCAGCAATTCCACTTCTGGGAATATATTCTAAGAAACCTGAAACATTGATTCAGAAGAATATATGATTCCTGTGTTCATTGCAGTGTATGTAAAATTTAAAGGATAATAAAGCAACAGTACCACATAAGAAATATGACAGGTGAATACCTGTAAGCCTCTGCATGTCCCACTCCCATCCATTGACTCCCATTCCTCCCCCAGTCACATCTTCTAACATTTAAATAAACATTTTAAAAGAAAGTTTAAACTGAAACAATTTTGTTTTCAAGCCTAAGAAGAATTACTATTTATTCAGTGGCTTTTGTCAAAGATTATGGTGGGTGTTATATTTCTTTCCCCGCTAAAATAAATCCTTGGGTTTTTAGCTTCAAGCATTTCTCCATTTGTCTGGTCAGTCTGTCCAAAACTCCTTCTCGAGGCTTATCTAGGTCTTTGCTTGGAAAAAGCCCTCCCATTTCTGACCTCTCTGTCCCAGCCGAATCTGTCTGCCACAGTTGTTTCCCAGAAGACCTGAAAATAAAGAGAGTGTGTGATTAATAGCAGGACTCAATATAACTAACTACACTTGATTCCATTGGCTATCATCCAGTGGGGAAAATGAATCCAAACAATTATATTTGACCCTCTTGTGCTCTAAAATAAGAGTTCCAACCTGGCCACACTTTTATTTATTCAAAGATCTCAAAGGCTTCAGATTGGCAAGAATTCCAAGACGAAATTTTCTAAATTTGCTCTTTCAATTGTACCTTCTAAAATTGACACACAATTCTTAGACTTTAACATTTACATGTCTCCCATTTTGTTCGGCAAACACTAAAACTATACTAATCATATGAATTAATCATTCCATTTTCCCTTCTAATTTATTTTGTGTAGTGTCTGCACACAGATTATTAAATAAATATATTTCCCTGCACACTTGTTGAGTATTAGAACCAATTAAAACTCAAGAACCAATTCTTTCTTTTTCGTTGCTGCTCCTTAAGTCTTATCTATTCAGCTCTTATTTCCACATTTTAATTTAGGAAGTAATTTAGAATGGAAGTATTTAGTTGGATGACATACAAATCATTTCTCTCCTCAGTAGAAATTTTAGACATGTCTAAAAACTATGACATTTCCAACAGTTCTTTAAATTAGTGGAATAGTTTGTGTTAATACTGAATACATTTTTAAAAAATTCTTTATTGTTTAAAGTATTACAGTTCTTTTTCCCCCCATTGACTTCCCCACAATCTGCTCCCCCAAGCACAAGACACCACCACCCACTATTGTCCTGTGTTCATTGGTTTTGGTGATATGCATGCATACAAGTCCTTTGGTTGATCTCTTACCCCCTCACTCCCCACCTTCCCTCATAGGTTGTACGTCTGTTCAATGCTTCTATTTCTCTGGTTCTATTTTTGTTCATCAGTTTATGTTGTTCACTATATTCCACAAATGAGTGAGATCACGTGATGTTTATTGTTCTCTGACTGGCTTATTTTGCTTAACATAATGTTGTCTAGAATTTTTTAAATGCAAGAGAGAGAGAGAGAGAGAGAGAGAGAGAGAGAGAGAGAGAGAGAGAGAGAGAACTTTGAAGTCTAAATTGTTTCAAAATTAAGGATTTAGAATAGTCTTTGCCCACTGCAATCACTGATCATTTTCTTCTTGGAGGTTAGTTTTTATAAATTTTCCACACTCTTACCTACTATATCCAATGTGTAAAACAATATATCTGTAGCCTAAGATCAGATCAATATATTTTAGAATATATATTCAAGGGGAAAACATTTAGAATACTATTATAATGCCAGCCCAAAACTTCATGGCATTACTTTGTTTAAAGCAATATTAAATGTGGACAGAAAACATTTAGAGAAATACAAGAAATGGAAAGAATTAGTGTTTCTTCAAGGATAACTAGACTAATTCTCAGGGAAGATGGATGTTCTTCCTTAAAATCTTTGGTTTGAATAAAATGCAAGAGAAACAGCATTGGGCAACAGTAGCTAAAATAAATTTTCCCTCTTGGATCAGCATTTTATAAAAGGAAGAACTTTAAAATTCATAGATCAGAATGCATCAAGAGTTGTTTTTATTATATGAAAGTTAAGTAGCACCTGAATATCATGAATGAATATGTTTTGTGTGAAATGTTTCTTTTAAATACATTGTGGTATTGAGCACAGTTATGTAAATAACTGGTGATGGTTTTAATCTATAATAATAAAGGCATAATATGCTAATTAGACCTGTCTGTCGGCTGAATAGCTGAATAACAGTCTGGACGACCTTCTGGACAAAACCAGGGCTGTGAGGGCCAACGCAGCCACTGTGGCTGTGAGGGCCGAGCCTCTCGAACAAATTTTGTGCATTGGGCCTCTAATGTTATATAAACATCTCCTTTGTTATGTGATACTTCTGAAAGATTCTACAAACCCTGGTGTTTAAATCAGTGAACTCATTTAGGTTTTTCAGGAAATAGACAGGAATATAAAACTCGCTCCCACTTTGAATGAGAGAATCAATGCTCTTTTCATGTACGTACATTTCTATAGGTAGGTCTATAGTTTGTAACTCTAGGCCTTTATATGCAATACGCTGGAGTGGACCTAGCTCAGTATGGATCAAATCTTAGCTTTGCCACCTAGAAGCCATGGGACCTCAGGTACCTTATTCAATATCTCTCAGCTTCAGTTTCCCTGTTTGCAAAATAAAGATAATATTGCTATTCATGTTCATGGGGTGCTGGGAAGAGCAAATGAAATAATCCATGTAGAGTGCCAGTCTGTAACATATAGCACTTGCTCAGTAAATGTCACTGCCTCCCAACCATCCTTTAAAAAATTCTTTATTGTTGAAAATATTACATATGTTCCCTTTTCCCCCATTAACCCATTCTAGCCTGCCCCCACTCCCTACCCCAGGCCTTCACCACCCTATTGTCTGTGTCCGTGGGTTATGCATACATGCATACAGATTCTTTGGTTGATCTCTTCCCACCCACCCTCCCCTGGCTTCCCTCTGAGATTCAACAGTCTGTCCCATGCTTCTATTTCTCTGGATCTATTTTATTCAATAGTTTACTTTTTTCATTAGATTCCACATATGAATAAAATCATGTCATTCTTACCTTTCTCTGATTGCTTATTTCGCTTACTAACCATTCTTGAAGTCTATAAAAATCCCAGTTTTACAAATCATAAAACAGGTTTGAAGACAAAGCTATAGTTATAGAGACAATTAGTAATAGTCACATTAAGAATACAGGTCTTTCTGGTGATGATAATGTTACTAATAATCATAGTAACATTATTTTTACATTTTTGTTATTTTAGACCATTTTGGTAATTTAAACTTTATATTTTTATTTAATTTTTATTTTTTTATTAAATGTATTGAGGTGACATTGGTTAATAAGATTATATAGGTTTCAAGTGTACATTTAGGTGATCCATGATCTGTATATTGCATTGTGTGCCCACCATCCAAAGTCACATCATCTGCCATCACCATATACCTGGTCCCTTTACCCTTTACTACACTGCCACCCCCTTCCCTTTGGTAACCACCATACTGGTGTTTGTGTCCATGAGTTTCAGTTCTATATTCCATATATGAGTGAAGTCTTATGTTCTTAGCTTTTCTGACTGACTTACTTTGCTTAGTATAATATTCTCAAGATCCATCCATGTTATCGTAAAAGCTAGTATTTCATCTTTTCTAATGACTGAGTAGTATTCTAGAATACTACTTGTCTTCACATCTGAAATATGTCTCTCATAGCACAGACATGGACTCTGCCAGCTACTACAGTACTTGGTGAACTGCCTGAGTTGGAAGCAAACAAGCTTGAGGATTCATAGAAATGAATATCACATCTTTTTTTATCTAGTCCTCTACTAAAAGACATTTTGGTTGTTTCCATTCCTTGACCACCAGAAACAGTGCTGCAATGAACATAGTGGTACATATATCTTTGCAAATAAGTGTTTTCAAGTTTTTCCGGGAGATTCTCAGAAAAGGGGTTTCTGAGTGATATGGAAACTCTATTCTTAATTTTTTGAGGAACTGCCATACTGTTTCAATAGTAAATCAGTTTACAGTCCCACTAGCAGTGAATAAGAGTTCCTTTGCCTCCACAACCTCTCCAACTCTTATTACTTTTTGAGAATAGCCATTCTAACCGGTATGAGGTAGTTCTTATTGCATTTCCTTAAAAGCTAGTGAAGTTGAACATCTTTTCATATATCTGTTGGCCATTTGTATGTATTCTTGGGAAAAGTCCTCTGGCCATGTTGAGGTCCTCTGGCCATTTGTAATTGGATTGTTTGCTTGTCTGGCGTTGAGTTGTTGCAACTCTTATGAAGCTTACCTTGCAGGAAGGAAACAAACTATCCTTTCACACTGGGGAGGTAGGGGTCCGGGGGAGCTCTCTTCCCTAGCTGCATGGTGTAAGCCCAAGATAACCAGAAACACCTCTGTTTTCACTTAGAAACAAAATAAAAGCTGTGATTACTTGAGCTATTGGTTTAAACTGAGACACATCTGCCTCCAAACCCCTCCAAACGGTAGCAATTATAGTTTTAATGTTGATGATTTACCACTAATCAAGACCCGTATTTATATCCCTACCAATTAATGTGTGTTCACATAGTAGCTTACACATGACAAACATTCCTATGAATCCTAATGCTTGTTTGCTTCCAACTCAGGCAATTCACCAAGTACTGTATTAGGCAGAGTCCGTGTCTGTGCTATGAGAGACATATTTCAGTAACATAGGAACTGCTTAATACTGTCTTCTCAATCTAATATGGTCAGAAAAAGAAAATCTTTCATTCCCTATATTATTTCAATATTTTTTAAAATCTAGGAAATTTGTGGCAATGTAGGTACAGGGGAGAGTATGCTATTTCTTTATAAGTGAATCAATGTTGATTCAATAAAAGGTTCCAGAGGGGTTAATTAAAAGGATTATTCACACACACACACACACACACACACACACACACACACACACACACACGGCTGAAACCAGTGTAAGTTCATAAAAACCAAGGTCTGACAGACTAATTTGTTTTGGAGACAGGTTGGCAAAACTGTTGGAATACTTTCTCTTTTTTTTTTTAATTTATTGATTTAGGGAGAGAAAGGGAGGAAAGGAAGGATAGAGGAGACTCATTGTTCCACTTATTTATGCATTCATTGGCTGCTGGTTGTATATGCCCTGACTAGGGGTCAAACCCACAACCTTGTCATACTGGGGTGACACTCTCACCAACTTAACTGCCTGGTCATTTCAATACAGTGTACATGATCTTAGGACATTGGACTAGATTTTTATGATACTCTAATGGAGAAGAGAGAGAAATATGTTTTATGATAACATAAGTAAATATCATTACTCAAGGGATGTTAATTAATAAATAGATATAAACCTGGAAAATGTCTTCCAGTGTATCACAAAGTTCTGATGTTAAGGACATGGAAATAATATAATGTTGTGATCTAAGTGGGGCAACCAACTTGTCCCAATTTGCCTCAGACTTTCCTAGTCTGATTACTAAATGTCCCAAATTCTGGGAAACCCTTCAATTCCAGGCAATCAAGGGTAATGGTAAATTACCTTAGATTTGAACAGTGACTACCAGAAGGAGAAGGAAATTACCAGGCAGCAGACTGGAAAGCACTGATTCATGAGTGAGCCTAGTATGTTTGAGAAGCTTCAAGTAATTCAGGGTTGCTCGAGAAAGGATTAGTAGAAAAGGACAAATAGCTAGGAATTGGGTTCTATAGGGCCTTTATTTTTTTTTTAAGTTGTAGTGAAATATATGTAATATAAAATTGACTTTTAAGTGTGCATGGCTTTAGGTATGTTAACAGTGTTGTACAGCCATCACCACAGTCCAATCCAGAACTGTCTTCAATCTCCCAAGCTGGAATTCTGTAAGCATTAAACATTAACTCCTCATTTCCTTCTCCAACCAATCCCTAGAAACCATCATTTTACTTTCTGTGTCTATGAATATACTTATTTTAAGTACCTCATATAAGTCAAATCATGTAGTATTTGTCCTTTTATTACTGGTTTATTTCACTTAGCATAATGTTTTAAAGATTCATCAATGTTATCGTATATGTCATAATTTCCTTCCTTTTTAAGGCTCACGGTATGTACCAATATATACCACAGTTTGTTTCTCCATTATCTCATTCATCCAGTGATGAATAGTTGGATAGTTTCAACCTTTTGGTTATTGAAAATAATGCCATTATAAACATGGGTGTACAAATATCTGCTTGAGTTTCTGCTTTTAATTCTTTTGAGCATATACCCAGAAGTGGAATTGCTGGATCATATGGTAATCCCTTTTTATTTTTCATTTTTTAGGAACCACCATATTGTTTTCTACAGTAGCAACACAAATTTTCATCCTTACTGTATGTGCAAAACAGTTCCAATTTCTCCACATCATTGCCAATACTTATTATTTTCATTTAGGAGTCTAAACAAGATTTAGATGAATTAGCCCAAACCAGTTTGGCTCAGTGGATAGAGCGTCGGCCTGCAGACTCAAGGGTCCCAGGTTCGATTCCGGTCAAGGGCACATACCTTGGTTGCTGGCACATCCCCAGTGGGGGGTGTGCAGAAGGCAGCTGATCGATGTTTCTGACTTTCTGTCCCTCTCCCTTCCTCTCTGTAAAAAAAAAATTTGATAAAATATATTAAAAAAAAGATTTAGATGAATTAAATATAAGGTACTTGTAAGGCACCCAGATGAATACATATAGTTGGTGGTTGAATATATTCACCTGGAGCTTAGTATGAGTTTGGCTTGAAATATACTTATCACTGTGTAGGTGGATCCTGAAATCACAGATAACCCAAGAACAGTATGTGAAATAAAATCATATTTATTTCTAAGAAACACCAAAATTTATGGGCCTAATGAAGAATCAGAAAGAACATTCATGAAGGTGATATTGACAGGGATGCAATTTCAGCTCAAAATAAGAACATTCTAAAAATTAGAGTTTTTCAAAAATGGGGCGGGGTACAGGGGGGTTCCTTTTGTTGACAGTGAGTGGCCAGCCTTTGGGGCTGTTGTCAGAAGCAAGCCAACCACTTGTCTGGATGTCTCAGAAGGGATTCATTCCTTGCTGAGGATTTGGTTTCCATGCTAAGAGTATAATTTTTTAATATCTAAAAAACCCTACTGTTTCATTAGAAATGAACGTGAATTAACAAAATCCTGGGAGACCTTTACTTGTTTAATACTTGAGGTTTTCAGGACTGATTGAATTTATTAACAAGAAATACATGAGACTACTTTAGTCTTCCAAGTCAAAAGCTAGGCATACCCCACTCAAAAACTGCTGTAAATATTTAAGGGAAAATAAGCCAAAATAATAACTGTGATGTTCTTATAAATAATGCCTGCTGAAAGACTCACAGAATGGTAGCCAAAACACTTTGGTTCCAATAAGATGAATAAAAGAACTTGCCAGCACTTCGAAAGACAACCACCCCCTTGTTGTGTTTGCTCATGTGTGGTTATAGTTTTATTTATGGTTATAAAATATGAATATGGGAACATGATGAATAAAGAAAATATGAATAAGAACATAAGCCAGAATTACTTTTGTTTTCTGTCCCAAATCATAAAATTCCTTAGAAAATAAAAAGCAACAAAGTAAAACCGCTCTGAGAGCCACTTGATAAATATTCCACCTTCTGGCTGGAAAAAAGAGCCACCTTTGCCTGAGTCCTTTATTTGTTCTGTAACTCATAAGGAGGCCCACCTGCCTCATCACACTGACTGACAGAACAGCTGCTTTCTCTCAGACAAGGTCTGCGCCCAGGACCACCAGACCTGGATGAAATGCAGATCACCAGTTAATGTAATCCCATTGCTGGTCTCGGAGGAATGGTAACTGGCTTTCCAAACAAATGCCAACAGTCTGGGAATCATCTCTATATTCTCTATATAGGCAAAGCTGTTTGGAAATGAATGCAATAAATCATGGTCTTACAGCCTGAATTATTCATTTTTGACATATACTCCCCTATCTGTACCTTTAGAAAGTGAGGTTTCTCTAAAAACTGCACCAATATCCTGTCAGAGTCAGAGAGTGAGGATTTGAACCCTGCCTCTATCATTTACTAGCTGTAACCTTGGCTATCTTTGTCTCCATTTCTTTATCAGTCAAATGGGATTATTATGAGAATTAAATTAGTTACACATACATAGTGTATTGCAGTATGGTGTCTTACTGCTCAACCAATGTATGCAAGATGTACAGGGTTTCTGTACCTATCTATTGGAGAACTTCTCAAAGTAACAGATGTTCTTCTTGAGAAGACAATGGAAGAGGACCTAAGATGCTTAGCAAATTAGCTTTTGGTTCAAAATCAAAATAGGTTGGCTCACTTGTTGAACTATAAGTATGAATCACTTTTTCATATATATTCCCCAGGGTATGGAATCTCCAGTCTTTTCTGGATGAGGAGCCATTTATGATATAATGATACCCCCCACATTTTTGATATGCTGACATGTGTGGGGTCTCTAGAGTTCCAGGTGATTAGAAGTTTCGAGGCAAGGGGAAACCTGTTTCTAAGAGTTATACTATCTAGTTCATTGACTCGATATTTGAACTAACCTTTTTATTTTAAGTAATCACCAATATCAAAATAATCATAGAATTTTAGAGTTGAAAGGGGCCTTTGATTATTGTTTTCTGATAGACACTGATTATTATCTCATCATCTTTTATCAAGAAGAAAACTTCTAGTGGTAGTTCGTTATTAAAGTTTCTCTGTATTTCTGATTTTTTTCCCAAATAAAATTCCATGTGTTGGAACCATTTGGCTTATTTCTTAGCAAGGGAAATACTGGAGTGGTTTCTTAAAGTAAAGTTTCCTTTACTTTAGATAGATGATAGATAGATAGATATAGATGATAGAGATGAGATAGAGATAGATAAGAGATAGAGATAAATAGAGATAGAGATAGAGATAGAGATAAATAGAGATAGAGATAGAGATAGAGATAGAGATAGAGATAGAGATAGAGATAGAGATAGACATCGAGATGAAGAAGCTGAGACACAGATGCTGAATTATTTGTTCAATACTTCTGAACAAATTAGTGGTAGAAGACTAATCCACCTCTCCTAGTTCAGTTCCCTCATATTTTCATCCAATAAATACTTCTCAAACTCTTGCAATGTGCAAGATATTGAGAGTAAGGAGTTGAATAAAACATCATCTGATCCCTCAAGAACTTTAGAGTCCAGAGAATTCTCCCAGGATTTGGTTGAAATGGCCTATTCTTGTACAGTGTGATAAACACCATGTGCTGTCATGTTGGATGGAAAGATGTCAGAGGGGTATGTTACACTCTATCAATAAGGTCTCATCGTCACTGAAGACTTACTCTTTGTCAACACTGCCCTCAGCTCCAGGCTTGCAAATGTGAAGGGGTACAACCATTATCCTCAAACGACTGTAAAGCTTATCACAAATACAATATAAGGTAGCACATTCCATGTTATATGAGTGCTGCAGAGAGCATAGTGCTGAGTTTAGAAAAGACCTCACTCACCAAGGGATGAAACCACTGTGGGAGATGAAAACAGCATTGAACTTTGAAGGAAGTTCAGAACAGGGTATGCTGTGCTCAGAATTTATTCCAGGAAGGCATACTTCTTATGTGAAATCTGATTCCATCTCCATATAATACAGCTGTTCTCATGACAGTCTTTTTCAGAACTTATAAGAAAGAACTTAAATGTGATAGACTTCTTCTCCCACATATCTTGTTTTCTTCATGCCTTTTAGTTTATATTCTTTCAAGGATTCCCTTTATATTCAAATGCATTTTAAAGATTATTCTCCTATCCCTTCTTAATATCCTGCTTTAGCTATCCCTCAAAAAGTTATTTATCTAATTCAGCTTCTTAAGAAATATTTCAAAATAGATTTTTCTACATTAAACTTTGATATTACAAATATAACTTAATATGCAACTTCTAAGTAAAAACATTTTTAAATGTGTGAATGTGAATTTTAAAAATAGTATAAAAGTCTATTGAATAAATGAATAATAAGGAAACGCTAATAACAAATGCCTAGACATAATTATCTAAACTTGGACAAACCAGAATTTTTTCCAAACCAAATATGAAATTATCAACCCAAGATAATTAGGAGATAAGTGATGTAATAAAATCAACTTTTAAATGGCTGTCATGCTGCACTTCCTAGAAATCTTCAAATGTTTGCTCTAGAATGGCCAAAGCAATTGCAATAAAAGATAAAGTACTAAAACAACTGCTTGAAATAATATTTCTAAAGATTTACAAATTTCCCCAATTCTCTACATTATTTAGGGCAAAAGTTATTTTCCCAGGAAGGAAACTTTACTTTAAGAAACCACTCCAGTATTTCCCTTGCTAAGAAATAAGCCAAATGGTTCCAACACATGGAATTTTATTTGGGAAAAAAATCAGAAATACAGAGAAACTTTAATAACGAACTACCACTGTGTTTTTTCTAGAAGTTTTCTTCTTGATAAAAGATGATGAGATAATAATCAGTGTCTATCAGAAAACAAAAGAAAGCAAAAATCTGGAAACCAGCAGCAAGTGGTTATATGGGATCAGTATGACTTTCTAGAAAGAACCTGAACTGGGAGCAAGATGCCTGGATTTGCCACTTATAAAGCAGAAGAGAATAGATTCCATAGATATGTTTTTTAATGCTTCAATTTAAGTCTGTCGTTTTATGTTTTTGACAAATGTATAGAAAGCATCACCCTACACAAAATTTGGACTACGTACATCAGCTTTCTAGCACTAAAATTACTTCTTTGTTTTCTAGAACTTCATGTAAATGGAACCACACATTAATTACTCTCTTGTTTATCTTCAGCTCAATTTTTTTGAGATTTATCCATACTGGTGTGTGCATCAGTTTTTCTTTTTGATGCATACTATATTTTTCTGTATAAATATAAATTTTATAAACCCACCCCTTATTGGTGGACATTTGGATTGTTATAAAACTGCTATGGGTAACCAATCATCTTGCTATTAGTTGTCCATTTGTCCCTTCACATTTTTTGTTCTTCTGTTTCTTCTTCTTTATCTGAGTTAATCAAATATTTTTTTAGCATTTCTTTTATTTCCTCTATTGGCTTATTAACTGTAACTTTGTTCTGTAATTTTTTAAATATATTTTTATTTATTTCAGAAAGGAAGGATTCGGGGAGAGATAGAAACATCAATGATTAGAGAGTATCAATGATCAGCTGCCTTCTGCACCCCCCTACTGGAAAGCAAGCCTGCAACCCAGGCATGTGCCTTGAATGGGAATTGAACCTTAGCCTCCTGGTTCATCAATCGAAGATCAACCACTTAGCCCCACTGGCTGAGCTGTTTTTCATTTTAAATGGCTGCTCTAGCGCTGATAATATATATATTTAATTTATCAAAAACTATTTGTAGCCCAGTATTTTACCACTTCACCATTTATACTTCACTTTTCATAATTCCCATTCCACAAAATAATTTGAAAGAGTATAACTCCATTTATCTGTCCTCCCTTTGTGTCACTGTCATATTCTTTACTCCCACGTACTATCCATTTTACTTTAAAATGTTATTTTTCTCTTAAATGGTGATTTTTATGTTAAACCATTTAGTTGTCATTTCCAATGTTCAACATTCCTTACTATAGATTGGAGTTCCAAAAAGAGTCATTTCCCTTTAGCCCAAAGAATACCCTCCTATCATTTCTTATAATGCAGGTTTTCTTTATAAGAACTTTTGAAGAATATTTTTAAAATCTTCAAAAACTAGATTGACAGGTTTTTTTTTCTTTCAACTGTTTGGAGATATTATTCCATTGTCTTCTGGGCCCCATGATTCTGATTAGCCATTATTTTCTGTATACAATACATTCTTTCTCTCTACAGATTTTCTGTCTCTGATTTTCAATAATTTTATGGTATTTTTATTTACTTAATAATGTTTATTTCTTGAGTATAAATCAATGTTTTAAATTAAATTTAGAAAAATATCAGCCATCATGTCTTCAAATATATTTTCTTCTCTATCCTCGTTCTCTTCATTTTTGGGAACTCTATTAAATGTACGTTAAACCATGTGTTATTTTGTCACAGGCCCTGTTAATTTTTCTTTAAATTTTCCTCCTCTATTCTTCAGATTGGAAAATGCCTGGATTTTTCTTCAAGGTCACTGGCTCTTTCGTATGTTATCTACAATTTGCTGTGAAGCCTTGATAATGAATTTTTAATTATAGTTGTAATTTTCCATTTTAAAATTTCCTATGGTTTTATTTATTGGTTTACAGTTTGTATTTCTTTGCTGAGATACTCTATTTGTTACCTCATTAAGTCCATGTATTCCTTTACTTGTTTGAATATGTTTTCCTTTCATTCTTTTAACATATTTATAATAGTTACTTTAAAGTCTTTATCCACTAAAACTAACATGTGAAAAGTCTTGGGGTTAGTTTGTATTATAACTGCTCCTCTCTTTACTGTGTAAGTTCTGTGCATGTGCATATAAAACTAGTAGATGACTAATTGAGGAGACACTGGATTTTATTATCTTCTTTTGAAGAGAACTGATCTTTGTTCTAGAAATTGTTTAATTGCTAGCTCATCAACTTGAACTTGGGTAGCATTGGTCTTATACTTTATTAGCATGGTTCTGTAGAAAGTACAGGGTGTTTTCAAAGTTCTTGTTACTTAACCATATTTCTCTCCAAAGCAGAGTTGGAGTTTTTGTTAAAGTTGATTTCAAGTAGGTCTTAGAGACCTTACCCATAACGTGTGGTCTAATTGATGTTTCAGCTGAATGACAAATTAACTCATTTTCTCCACTCAGTTTGGGCTGGGATGCCAATGCGCTTCAGCACTGCTTCAACTCCAGCCCACTGTGCCAAGGTAAAGAAATTCTCCCCAGACAGAGGGCGAGAGTGAGGCTCACCTTGTGAGCTTTCCTTCTGTCAGAGATTAGTTTTGTGCTGCCTGTGGTCCAATGAATGAAAATGATTGCTTCACATATTGTTTTGTTTTATAGCTGTTTATGGCGGGTTAGTCCTGTGCCAGTTATTCAATCTTATCCAAAGCAGAAGGCCTCCTCCACGGTATAAAATGACTTTACTTTTTGCTTGGATGCCTTACATGGTGATGGCTCCATTAACTGCCATAGGAAATCTAGGAACAGGAGCAAATTTGGGATAAATAATGATGATTCAGATTTCATTCATGTTGCATAGCAGATGTAAGAGAGAAGCTGTTAGAGAATGTGATAGCTTTATTCAGTTATTAATGCTTACATTTAAAAATAATCAACACTTGTGCATGCACAAACTATTCCTTTCTATTATATTACCTTTAAATGTACTCTTTAAAAATTTAAAGGTAAATATAAATAGCATTGATTTTAACTCCTCCCTGAGTTAATTTAGAATTAGAATCAAAGTTATAGGAAAAAAAAGGGTTGTTTTTGAGAGTGACATGTTAAAAAATTGAAGTTTTTTTTAAGTGGAGAATGAGAATCTAATTAATTTTGTGATGAAATAATTTCTCTCTCTCTCTCTTTTTTAAAAAATATATTTTATTGATTTTTTATAGAGAAGGAGGGAGAGGGACAGAAAGTCAGAAACATCGATGAGAGAGAAACATCGATCAGCCGCCCCATGCACACCCTCCACCAGGGATGTGCCCACAACCAAGGCACATACATGCTCCTGATGGGAATCAAACTTGGGACCCCCAAGTCCGCAGGCCGGAGCTCCATCCATTGAGCCAAACCGGTTTCAGCTATTTTTCTCTTTTTGTTCCACCCTGCATGAGTATTACCTCTCAGCTATAGTAGTCCAGACAAAATTCTGGGCCACACATGTGTTCTCATTGAAGTGAAACTCCTTCAATGTACCAACCACAAATATGAAATTAAGGTGCTGATACAACTGGGAGAACATGAGCAATAACAATGAATATATTTTGGTGTTTCTGTGGGCTGAGTCAGGAATTAAAGTAAAAACACTCAGAGCCATCACTATTCCACTAGAGAAGTTTCAGCCTTACCAGTTGTAGAATGAAAGGCAGTGGTGATTAAATGTAAAATTCCTCTGGCAGGCATTCAGGGGCAGCCACTGTCAAACAGAAAGCGCACCATGTCATTTCCACATAAGTGTGTACAACAGCTTCCCATTTGCATCCAGTCCATATAGAGCTGATAGCTAAGTTGGCTGAGACCTTGAGCCAAAGGTTCACAGTGATTTTTATCCTCAGGCTTCCCTTTTAAATGTGTTAAGGACTCGTCCTTATCATAAGGAACATTTGGTACTGCAAGTTTCCCAATTTTGCTTTCCTTCTCCCTCTCCCTCTTCCACTACACTTTCTTTCCCTTTCTGCCCTTCTTTGCTGGAGGCTAATTCCAGCATGTCATAATAAATGCAAGAAGTTCATCAGAAGGTTGATGGGCTTCTACATTCAGCAGGGTCAAATACATGTTATTGCTTATTGGAATGGCCAAAGGCATTTCCCCAAACCTGAAGATCTGCTTCATATATCATTGCCTGTTACCAGACAACTGAGGGCATTGCAGTTTACACGTTATTGCCTCCTGCTGGCCTAACAGCTGAGCAGCTGAAGGCATTTCCCCTAACCTGACAATGCCTACTGTATTATAAACCTTACCTTTGATATGTATATCTACTTTGCTATAGGGCAAAATGTGGGAATAAAAACAGCCTTCCGTGCCCAGACAGAGATGACTTAGCTACTATAGCTAAGCTTCCACTGGCTCCCCGATGGAGTACAAATTTATATTATACTAGAGCCCCAATGCATGAAATTTATGCAAGGGGCTCAGCCCTCACATCTGTAGTGGCTTGCCTTGGCCCTTACAGCCCCAGCTTCATCCAAAAGGTCGCCTGGAAGGATGGTTGGTCTAATTAGCATATTATGCTTTTATTATTATAGGTTTCTAGTCTCTTTATTAATTTACACACAGCCCCCTCTCCATATTCCTAAACACTTCAAGATGCTGGATATATAATCATAGTACTATTATCAACATCAGGAAATCCACAGTGACAGTAGAAACCAAGATGGTGGTATAGGTAAACACCTATACTGCTGCCTTGCACAATTTCAAAAATACAACTAAAAGACAAAACGGACATCATCCAGAACCACCGGAAAGCTGGCTGAGTGGAAACTCTAAAACTAGAAGAAAAGATAAAAGGACACTGAGACTCAGAGGAGGTGTGGAGGTCAGAGGTGCAGAGATGCGGAGACACGCGCAAGAGCAAAGGGCGAGCGGCTGAATACACAGCTGGTTTTCTCAAACGGGGAGGGAGACAAAGGCTCCCCACTGTGCTGCTCTCCATTTCTGGGCAAGTCTTGGGAAACCCAGACTTATATGGGGTGAAACTGGACTGTCAGGAAGAAGCACACTGAGACTTGGGAGCTGCAGAGATGCGCGAGTTCATGGAGAGGGCGCACAGCTGAGTGCGGGGTTGACTCTCTCATTCGAGAGGAAAACAAAATCTCCCAACTGCACTGTCCTCCAGTTCTGGGTGAGACTTTGGGTATCCAATCTCATTGGGGGAGAAACTGGACTATCTGGCAGCAGGCAAAACTCGAGGGCAGATTTTTCTCAGAGGTGCATGCAGCTATTGCTGCAGGACACAGAGACCCAAGAGCCGCCTAGGGAGGGGCTGATGGGAACCAAGGCTCACTGCTCAGCCCTGTGATTCTGCCCCATCCAAGCTGAGCACAGAGGCTCTCCCAGTGTAACACAGCTGATCCTCACAGCCAATTGACCTGGAGGTCAACCCCTCCCACTGATACCAACAGCAATCTAAGTTTAACTACAACAAGACAGTGTAGCCCATAAAGCAGTGCACCAAGCGTATCCACTTCAGGTAACTGGGAGGCTGAGCCACTGTCCCCTACAGGACATCTACCACACAAAGCTACTTGACCAACTCAGGAAAGCAGTGAAAATGTGGAGACAAGAAAACAGATCTCAATTGAAAGAAATGGAGGGGAAAAAGCAACTGGACATAGAGTTCAAAACCACAGTTATAAAGTTTTTGAAGAATTTCGTAGAAAAGGCTGATAAATTTAGTGAGACCCTCAAGGTCATGAAAAAAGACCAACTAGAAATTAAATATACACTGACTGAAATAAAAAATATTATTCAGAGACCTAATAGCAGACTAGAGAAGTGCAAGAATCAAGTTAAAGAGTTGAAATACAAAGAAGTAATAAAACACTCAGCTGAAAAAGAAAAAAGAATCCAAAAAATTGAAGATAGTGTAAGGAACCTCTGGGACAACCTCAAACATATCAACATCCGAATTATGGGGGTGCCAGAAAAAGAGAGAGAGCAAGATACTGAAAACCTATCTGAAGATATAGTGACCTAAAAGTTCCCTGACCTGATGAAAGAAATAGACTTAAAAGTCCAGGACATGCACAAAACCCCAAACAAAATAATCCAAAGAGGACCATACCAAGACACATCCTATATAATAAAAAAGAAACATGCAAATTTGACCATACCTTCATTCCTGATTGGCTATGCTACCCGCCAATCAGGAGCAGGGGCAGGGCCAAGTGGCACGAGAGCCAGGCCCCGGGGGTGGAGATGAAACGGTTGTGTCAGTGAGCACCCAGCCCCTGGGTGCTGTGTGGGGAAGCAGCAGCAGCTGCAGCCGTGGTGGAGGCAGCAGGGAGCGCCAGCCCCTGGGTGCTGTGAGAGGAAGTGGCAGTGAGCACCCAGCCCCCGGGGCCGGGTGGTCGCAGGCAGCCAAGGCTGAGCTGAGCTGGGCGAGGCTGGGTGCCCAAGGCCTAAAGCCTCTGGCTGGGGGTGAGCCATCAGTTGGATATCCTCTGAGAGCTCCCAGTATGTGAGAGGGGGTAGGTTGGGTTGAGGGACCACCCACCCTCAGTGCACGAATTTCATGCACCAGGCCCCTAGTCATCATTAAAATGCCAAGAGCAAAAGACAAAGAGAGATTAAAAGCAGCAAGAGAAAAAGTTATCAACAAGGGAGCACTCATATGATTGTCATCAGATTTCTCAGCAGAAGCTATGCAGGCCAGATGGAAATGGCAAGAAATATTCAATGTGATGAATATCAAGAACCTACAACCAAGATTACTCTACCCAGAAAAGCTATCATTCAGAATTGAAGGGCAGATAAAGAGCTTCACTGATAAGAAAAAGCTAAAGGAGTTCATCAACATCAAATCAGTATTATATGAAATGCTGAAAGGTAAGAAGAGGGAAAAGAAGAAAAAGGTAAAGATAAAACAAATACATGTCTATCAACAACAAATACATGTCTATCAACAAGTGAATCTAAAAATTAAGTGAATTAAAAATCTGATGAACAGAATAAACTGGTGAATATAATAGAATCAGGGACATAGAAAGGGAGTGGACTGACTATTATCAGGGGAAAAGGGGTGTGGGAGGTACAGGAAGAGACTGGACAAAAATCATACACCTATGGATGAGAACAGTGGGGGGCGGTAAAGGCAGAGGCTGGGGTGGGTATCAGGTGGAGGGAAGTTTTGGGGTGAAAAAAGAGCAACAACTGTTATAATCTGAATAATAAAAATTTATTAAATTTAAAAAAGATTAATAAAAGACGATGGATATCACATCGGCACTTTCTCCCTGCTCCCCTTACTCCCCACTGTGACCTGTTTCTATCTCAGGTTCTACTCTCTTTAAAATTGTTTAATAAAAATAATCATTGTAGTAATAATGACGATAGTTTAAGATCTTATTGTGCCCAGCACATGTGTAATTTTTCAATATTCATAGTAATTCCTATGAAATAAGATTACTAAAATGCATATTAATTTAACTAATCTTGGCTGCATAATGACAGACAGTGCTATGGTTTTTTTTAGGGTTATCGCAGAAGGTAAAATTCATAATGATTTAACATCCCTTAGCTAGCTTGGTGACTATTAGAGGGTAAACTGCTTCAAAGTCTGTATTTTATTTAGAGTTATTCGCTTGTTTGCTTGTTTAATTAATATTCTTGGTGCCTAACTTGATCCCTGATCCAGGGAAAGTGGTGTGCTTGACAAATCTTTGCTATTGAATGAATACAGGAAAAAACACCTGCTCCAGTTACTTTGGCTTAAGAGACTCTAATGAAAGGTGACATGTTGGTATCCCATTGTCCTCGGTCCAAACTGTTTTCAAGTGCTCTCCAGACTTAGTGGAATAACTAGGCATTCTTTACCAAAAAATGGATGTTGGCCAACCTTGAAACCTGTAGAACCCTGGCCTCGTCACTTTCTGCTTAGCTGTGTGACAATGGGCAAGCTATTACCATCTCGGGGCCTCCATATTTTCATGTGTAAAATACAGGTAATAATTGTCCTTATTTCATATGATTACTTTGAATAGTGAAAGATTACACATGTGCTGGACACAATAAGATCTTAATCTATCATTATTATTACAATGATTATTTTTATTAAATAATTTTAAGGCGATAATAAGAATTATAATGTTTATAAAAATGCCAACAGGTAACTTCATACATAACAACAAGAAACAACAAATACACATACTTTGGTTATTAACTAAAAATTTTATTACATACCAATTGGGACTTTTAAGTCTCTGGCTGGGACTTTTAAGTGTTACGTATGAGAAAACATTGAAACCGGGGGAAGGAAAGATGTTATAAGAAGATAATAAATCTTGATCCTTTGAGAAGATAATAAATTAGTTATTATGCAAGCAAAGATTTTAAAATATGTGTAGCCTATGTTCATGCCTGAAGTAATGTATAGATAGGCTTATTTACTTGTTAACTGTAGTTGTCTAAATTTTGTCTCACCCAAAAAGTATGTTGCAATCCTAATTCCCAATACCTACAAACATGACCTTATTTGGAAAGAGGTTCTTCACAGACAGAATCAAGTCATGAGCATATTGGATTAGGATTTACTTTATTAGTAAATCCAATAACTGGTATCTGTATATGAGAAAGGAGGGTGATATTCAGATGCAGAGATTCAGACTCAGAGGGAAGAAGGCCATGTGAAGATGAAGATAGAGACTGGAATGATGCAGCGGTAAACTAGGGAATATTAAAGAACACCAGCAAGCACAGAAGCTAGAAACAGGCGAAGAAGGATTCATCCCTAGTCCTTCTCTGAGAGCATGACCCTGCTGACAACTTCATTTTGAACTTTAAGTCTCAAGAAGAAAGAGAAAATAAATTGCTGTCATTTTAAGCCACAAAAGTTTTCGTACTCTGATATGACAACCCTTGGAAACTAATACAATAACTTACAGAAAAGGGAAGGGGGGCATTTTTCCTCCATTTCTTAAGTTCATTGTAAAACAAAGCTTTAAAAATGTCTTTAGTTGTCTTTTGTTTAAAAAATATGGTTTGTAGTCAGGAACTTCACACTTCATTTTCCTTTTTAAATTTTTTGGAGGGGAATGATATTTATAAATATGGAAATACAACTACAGGAAGTAGAGCTTTAAACATGGGGATATATTTAAGCAATGTTACTGATCTTTAAGGAGTGTGAGTTACATTCTAATACTGTAGAATTTCTTTATAATGTTTTCCAGGAGATGAGGTTTTTGAACTCTATGTGTAGGAAACCATTACATGGGGGAAAATATTGCTTTATGGGTCTCTGGCTGGGACTTTTAAGTGTTATGTGTGAGAAAACATTGAAACCGGGGGAAGGAAAGATGTTATAAGAAATGACCTTGTATTATGTCCCTAAAGGCTGTATTCTGAAGAGTGTTAATAAATGTTCTTCAAATTCATTTATTCAATTGCTTTTGTTCATGTTTTTACTTGCGTTTAAAAAGTTTCCTTTGGACCTCTAGCCCATTTAGCTCAGTGGATAGACTGTTGGCCTGTGGACTGAAGGATTCAGGTTTCGATTCAGGTCAAGGACAGATGCCTGGGTTGTGAACTTGATCCCCAGTAGTGGGTGTGCAGGAGGCAGCCGATCAATCATCTCTCATCATTGATGTTTCTAGCTCTCTCTCCTTCTCCTTTGCTCTCTGAAATGAATAAAACTATATATATTTTAAAAGTTTCCTTTGGAGATAAAACCAAAATCTAAACACAAAGCTTTTCAACTAAAATCTAGCAGGGCCCTAACCAGTTTGGCTCAGTGGATAGAGCGTTGGCCTGCAGACTGAAAGGTCCCAAGTTTGATTCTGGTCAAGGGCATGTACTTTGGTTATGGGCACATCCCCAGTAAGAGGTAAGCAGGAGGCAGCTGATGGATGTTTCTCTCTCATCGATATTTCTCTCTATTCTCTCTCTTCCTTTCTGTAAAAAAATCAATAAAATATATGTAAAATAAAATAAAATCTAGCAAGGCTTTTTGAGATACCAAAGTTCTATTAAGGTAGAGGACACATGATCAGCTCCCTAACTTATGACATAATGAATATACAACTGAGGTCATTAAGTAGTAGGGGCATCAGGGCTGGGGAGCTGGCCACATGGGAAAGAAGGAAGAGTTTGAAGTTACACAGAGTCCAGAGAACAATAGGACATTGGTCAACTCAGTTACATTCATTTACCTTTTTTGTTTTCTCAGCTATACAATCACTAGTGGCCTGGTGCACAAAATTTGTGCACATTAAAAGGGTATTAATTAGAGGAAATATTTTAATAGTGCTATTTGCCCTTTCTCTATAATAAAAGTGTGACAGATAAAAGGTAATGAGTACAATGTATATGAAAATAATGAATAATTTCATTAATAAATAAATAATAACAAAATGATATAACAACAATAACAAACTCATGATATAAAAACAACACTGATGCAAATAACGACTGATAAAGTGATTAAACGTATTCTAATATCTCTCTGTATACCACATTAACAGTGAAAACACTTTCAGAGTGCTTGAATAATTTTGGGGGGAATAAAGTATTTATAACTTTAACATCACATGCTCTTCGAACTCAAAAGAAAGCAACATAATAACTGACCATGTGTGAAAACGGGTTCAGGTAGGAATATTCCTACTCTGTCTAGAGTTTGTCCTTGTGATTTATTAATAGTCATTGCAAATGCTGGCATCATGGGAAACTGTCATCAAATTAATTTAAATGGGAGGCCAGTGTCAGATGGGGACAAATCAATTTTTGGAATCAGAACAACCTCTCCCTCTGCAGATCCTCTTAATACTTCAGCTTCGATAATGCTAGGAAATAATCTTTTGAGAATAAATCTGGTACCATTTCAAAGACCCCATTTACTATTAAGATTTCTCAATAGCATGATGATTGCACCCACTTTCAATTTTAATTTATGACATGGCATTCCTGAAGGTGTAATATTATTAAGAAATTCAATGGGAAATTTTTCCTTTTCAGCATCATCTGTTGAATCAATGGAATCATTGTGTCGAGGGCTGACTTTCAATAGATCGCAGCCAGGGACTTGCTCTGCTACATAGGAAACGCAGACCCAGAAGCAGAATGGTTTAGCACCAGGTTCTCCACGACCCTGCGTTGCATGAAGGGCGTGGGGGCAGCCACCTTTCCGGTCGCGTCCTGTTTCCCAGGAGGGAAGGATCTCTGCACTGGACCTCGGTCCCAACGCTCGCACCAAAGCTGCTGTGGCGAAGCAGTTGGGCACAGTGGCGGCAGCCCTGGCCTGGCAGGGGACGGTGGGGGACCGGCTAACTGAGGCCAACCTAGGCTTCCCCAGTGCACTGCTGGTCCTTCTGCCTGGGCGGGATTCTGAGCACTCCTAACCCAAGGTGCCCCTGACGCTCATTTGCATGTCACACTCAACAGGTAAACCCCACACCTCAGGCACAGCCTAAATATCAGAGCAACCTACATGCAAGCCTTGTGAGGGGATATCATGGCATTAAATTCCCCTAACCGTCCCAAGGTCACTGGGAAAGGTCATGACTCAGTCAACAGTAAGTGTTAGGAGAGAGGGATCTCGCGGGCCCCTAAGTACCATGTGGACAGAGCTTATAGCATGGTGCTTGCTTACTTGGCCCTGTGGCCATGCCCCTGTCTGCTGGCCATGCCTGCTGGCCATGCCCCCTGCTCCTGATTGGCTGGTAGCGTAGAGGAGGTACAGTCAATTTGCATGTTACTCTTTTATTAGATAGGATGTCTTACTATTGTGGTGTACCCCCATCTTACAAAGGATGCCTCAAGAAGTCGAATTATGGAGTCATTTATTAAAGGCTGGCAACATACAAGGTCTGGAGCAAAAGCCCTCCAAACCTCGCAGCCCCGAACAGCTCAACACATCTGGCCTATATTGGCAGAATAGCACAAAGGTATTGATTACATCTTTGGGTCTGTAACGAGGAACTTGTTTTGCGAAAAGCATTTTTTACAGAAGCAAAAATTGAGCAAGTTAGTTACCTAAAGTATCTAAGAATCACTGAATCAACAGAAACATTTTCTGGGACCACCTGGGCAATTTAGAATTGTGCTGTCCAGATTCTTGGATCACTGACTCAACAGGAATGCACTATCTGTAGCTACTGAGAAAATTTAGAGTATGTTCTGATTCCAGGATCACTGAGTCAACCAAAACTCAGTTATCTGTGACTACTGAGACAATATATAGGATAATTGTCCTGTTCTGGTTCCCAGAGGAATGTGCTTTGATGACCAGTGAGACAACAATCAATGGGATATTTAAACCATCATCAATGGAGTATTCAAGCATACATAAGTTCAGAAAATAAAAATAACTTTCTGTTGTTTTAGCAAACAAATAAGTACAGAACCCAAACAGCAGTTTCCACCTGAGATGATTGCTACCATACTTCATTACCTCATGATTCTTGGAAGGATTATTTGAGTTAATATATACAAAGTAGTTAGAATAACTTCTAGCATTTATACGAGATCAACAAATATTTTTCTGCCTTCTTCTCCATTAAATCTTTAATACGCATTTGAGACCGCCTCTGTGCCTTTACATCTGGGAACTGGGGAGAGGCTGGATGAAATTCCTTGTTCATAGACTCAAGTTATGGTGAAATGACTAGGAAATCCCAGTGTCAGCCTCAGCAGCATGGAACTTGTTAGATATCCTTTGGAAGGAGTAGAGGCTTTCCATTATCACTTCCAGTGCGAGGTTCCACATTCCTGGTTAGGTGCAAACCTGTGAGGGGTGTTTCAGCTCACTTTTGTATTTCCCACACTGTGCAAAGGAAAGAATAGTGAATTGGGAGCAATAACAAGCTGCTGGGACAAATCTCTCTAGCTATTTGGTCCCTGATTCCTTCAACTGTGAGCTGTTGGGAATAGACTGATTTGCAAAACTATTTTGGATATATGTTAGCTAAGGTGCACTTTGGACTTGGAGACATTCATTGGTTTGAATCTCAGCTTCATTACTTAATACTCAAAATCCCCATAAGTTTCCTTTCACTAGATGAGTGGTTATCAAACTATAGCATGAATCAGAATCACCTGAAAGACTTGTTAAACACAGAGGTGGGGCCCTCACAGCTTCTGATTCAGTTCATCTAGGGTCCAAGAATCTACATGTCTAACAAGTGCCCAGGTGATGCTCCTGATCATACACTGAAAATCAATACTCTTTCATAGAATTGTTCACATGAAACCTATATGATCTTATTAACCAGTGTCACCCCAATGCATTAAATAATAATAATAATAATAATAATAATAATAATAATAATAAAGAAAACCAATAATATGGGTCAGGAGTCAGCAAAATACAGCATATGACCCACTGCTTCTTTTTGTAAATAATGTTTTATTGAAACACATACATGCCCACTTGGTTTGCTTATTTTCTAGCCATAGCTGCTTTCACACTCTAATGGCAGAGTTGAGTGGCTGAGTGACTGTATAGTCCACAAAGCCTAAACTAGTTACCCTATAGTCCTCTGCAGAAAGTTAGCAGATTTGTTCTAGACTATAACGTGATTTTTTGTAGTTTTGGGATTATGGCTATTTAAAATTTATTTTCTCTCCTAGCCTAGACATATTCCCAAATATTAGAAAACATGACCTCTGTAAGCTTGAAGACTTGATGGTGTTCTTGCTGAGCATAGTTATTAAGAGGTCTCTTGGGTTTGAACTCCAGCTCTATCACTTAGCTGTGTAGCTTAGATAAGTTCCCTTCCTATATGTGAGGAATTAAGGGAATTGTATATTTGAAGCACTCAGAAAAGTCTCTGACATATAGGAATCCCTCAGTAAGTGTTCACTACTACCATCACTATTGTCATTAAAGAAAAAAGAACTTTCAGAG
This sequence comes from Antrozous pallidus, assembly GCA_027563665.1. Lineage (NCBI taxonomy): Eukaryota > Metazoa > Chordata > Mammalia > Chiroptera > Vespertilionidae > Antrozous > Antrozous pallidus. The sequence goes on along the minus strand of CM050508.1, from coordinate 145,968,342 downwards.
TGTTCTGTTCTCAGAAACATGTTTTCCTTTCCCAGGTTTTTCAAACTTTAATTAGTACATGAGATCATTAAGCATGTTCACTGTGTGTTTATGATAGCAATGCAGCCACTTACTCTAGTCTTAAAATATTTGATCACAAATCTTGCTATCTCTAATAATTATCAAAAGCAAAGAGAAAGAATAGCATTTTTATGGGAGTGACTCATTAGGATTAATAACAAAATTAATAAGATGGACCCTTTCCAAGTCCTTGCTTTTCTAACAGTCCTTTGTGGAGACTTAAAGGCTTTTCTGAAGTGGGAAGGAGATCAAAGGTCCTTTAAATTAAAAAAAAAAAAAAGCAGGGTATCATACTGAGGAATCTCTGTGGTTGAGCTTAAAATTTTATCCTGAGTTGTTTGTTCTGAGTCTGAAGCTTTCCAGAAAAGTCTTAGGAAATATGTTCTCTTTGGGTTCTGTCATAGGTCTGTCTTGCTTGTAGAACTTTACCTTCTAATAATATTTGTACTTGAAGCACCAAGCACAGAAATGATGAAATGCAGAGGCTTACTGCAGGACATGGACACAGTATCTTTTAGCTCCATTCTTTTTCCCATTTGGGCCACACTGTGATCTCCTTCTCACTCAACAGTTGGTAACCAACCACGCTTGTCTTGAACCTCTAACCGTGCATCAGTCTGAGTCAGGCAGCGCTAGATTCAAATCATAGTTTTCCTCCTAGAAGCTGTGGACCTCTATTTCCTCTCTTCTAAAGTGGGAAAACTGAGTAATGTAGCTATTGTGAATATTGGATATGATCGCAAATAAGGAGCACTTTTTAGAATCCCTGATGCATGATAAGGGCTTTACAAAAGCTACATACTTGTCTTTCACCCACTCGTCATAGTTTGAACTATGTAATGCGACTTTGTAACCCGTCTTTACTTAGTCTTTTAAATATGGTTTCCCAGCACTCGCTTCACATGTACTAAAATTCTAACAATACAGAGATTAGCGTGGCCCCCGTGCAAGGATGACATGCAACTTTGTGAAGTGTTCCATGTATTTTTATATAAAACTTAATGAAAATGAACAAACAATAAAAACAAAAACTCATAGACACAGACAATATGGAGCTTATTGGCCAGGGGTGTGGGGATTAAGTGTAATATACAGATTATGTGTCGTATAAATGTACACTTTAAACTTACATAATTCTATTAACCAATGTCACCCCAATCAATGTAATAAAAATAATAAATGGATTGAACAACATGGAAAAAAAAAACAACAATTTCCTAAATAAAAAGAACCTGTGTCCTTTAAGCTGAATTGTAGCCCTCACTTAGGGAGAACAGCCATCACCGAAAAAAACTAAAAGCAGCTGGACTGGGCATAAGGGCTCCTTTAAAAAGTAGTTCAGGGAGAGCTGGAGAGCACCCAGAGTTCCAGAGGTACATTTAGGCAGGATACATTAACTGCGCTTGGAAGAAGCCTTGTGGTGTTAATGAGGCAGTTAACACTTGGGTGCAAAAATAGTAGCTGAATTCAAGTGGAAACAATTGGGATTGAAAGCAATGCAAATGGCCTGGGGCAGTTATAGGTGCAATTAAGATGAACACAAATATTTTAGGAAACTGAACTGCTACATTAGTGAGGGTACAAATACAAAAGTGTTGTTTTTTTTAATGCCCTTTAACCATGCTATTACATGGATAATACAACATATGAATAGAATTAAATAATTTATTTTTATTAAAAAACATGGTTGAGTGAAGAACTTATTCCTACATCCATACAGTGCTTCTTCACTCTTGAAATAAATCCAACCATTTTACCAATACTTCCCCCATCCCGTGTTTCCTGGAATATTGGCAAAACCTCCATAGGCCTGTCCATCACCGCAAGGGACCCAAAGGTGCAGAACAAAACCATGATCTGCACTTTTGTCTTGAGTTAAAACCAAAACCTAAGTCCTTTACTTTGACAATAAAACCCTCAGTTTAAACTTCAGTTCATTCTACTTACCTACTCTCAATCACATACAACTTTTTCCCACTCTCCAATCAGTGGCCCTCTTTCTCGGTTCTTGATTTTAGAAATTGGCTTCATCTCTCCATCTCAAACACTGCAACGCCCTCCAAAGAGAAGCAGGAATTACCTAGAGTGCAGTATTTCTTTTATCATGGTGATGACTGAGAGGTGATTTGCTGAAGACTTTATCTAGTAGAAAGACACATCTTTTTTCTTTTTTTCTTTTCTTTTTTTTTTTTACACTGCAATCTGGTCTCAGTAAAACCTCACTGGCGCCTCCTAGAAACTTCATAATCATCTGTCGCTTAAAAATTAATTAAAATGATTAAAACAAAGTAATCCAGTTTTTCTTAAACAGGAAAGCTTTAAAATCTGAGGGCAGAAGTACTTTGAATTCAATATCAACTTCATAGCCATTTTGTCATGTTGTTGTATAGATACTATCTTTGAAAGTTTCCAGTAATTTTCAAACAAACAGCCAGAACTTCTTAAAGATGCTGGAGAGATGAAATAAGAATAAAGGTTCAAATATGCTTTGCCTGCTAGAGAATTCGGTACTAAAACTGGACAACTAATAGGTCTGGGCTGCCTTGTCACTACTTGAACCAATTAAGCAGAGACAGGTTTGAGTCATGTATGAGCATTTATTCCAACACTAGAGGCCCAGTACATGAAATTTGAGCATGGGGGAGGGGGGAATGTCGCTCAGCCCAGCCTGCACCCTCTCCAATCTGGGACCCCTCCAGGGATGTCCAACTCCCCATTTTTTTATCCTACTAGGATCGGGCCTAAACGGGCATCCTTCTCACAATCCAGGACTGCTGGCTCCAAACTGATCACCTGCCTGCCTCCCTGATTGCCCCTAACTGCTTCTGCCTGCCAGCCTGATCACCCCCTACCCACTACCCTGCCAGCCTAATTGATGTCTAACTTCTCCCCTGCCAGCCAGTTTGCCTCCAACTTCCCTCCTCTGCCAGCCTGGTCACCCCTAACTGCCCTCTCCTGCAGGCTTGATCACCCCCAAATGCCCTCCCCTGCTGGCCTGATTGCCCACAACTGCCCTCCCTTGCAGGCCTGGAACCTCCCAATGGCCCTCCGCTGCTAGCCATCTTGTAGCCATCTTGTGTCCACATAAGGGCAGGATCTTTGACCACATGGAGGCAGCCCTCTTGTGTCTTGAAGTGATGGTCAATATGCAAATTATTCTTTTATTAGATAGGATAGAGGCCTGGTACATGGGTGGGGGCTAGCTGGTTTGCCCTGAAGCGTGTCCCAGATCAGGGTGGGGGTTCCCTTGGGGCATGGGGTAGCCTGGGCAAGGGGCCTGTGGTGGTTTGCAGGCTGGCCACGCCCCCCAGTGACCCAAGTGGAGGCCCTGGGATCTGGGATTAATTTATGTTCTACAATTGAAACTTTGTAGCCTGGAACAGAGCAAAGCCTTCTGTTTGCTCCATGGTGACAGCCATTTCTGTTTGGGTTTATTTAAATTCTATAATTGAAACTTTGTAGCCTAGAGTGGAGGCTTAGGTGCTAGGGCTGCAGAAGCTTGGCTTCCTCCATTGCCTGGGCAACCCTAGCCTCTGCTCTCTCCAGCTCCATGGCTGCCACCATTTCTGTCGGGATATATCCTCTATAATTGAAACTCTGTAGCATTGATTGGAGGCCTAGGTCGGCAAGGGCAGGCAGAAAGCTTGGCTTCTTCCATTGCCAGGGAAACCCAAGCCTCCCTCCTGCTCTCAGTGGCCAAAGCCATCTTGGTTGGGGTTTATTTGCTCCTGATTGGCTTGTGGGCATGGCTTATGGGTGTGGCTTGATAGGAGGCATGGTCAATTTGCATATTACTCTTTTATTATATAGGACGAGAGGCCTGATACACAAAATTTGTGCAAGATAGCCCTTCTTTCCCCCAGCTGCTGGCACTGGCTTCTATATGGCAGTGGGGACCCGGGCTTCCTTCACAGCCTGGATTTTGTACAGAAGGTCATCTGGTCTAATTAGCATATTATGCTTTTATTATTATAGATTTCTGGCAGTGTGGGAGAGTGACAGGTCATCCACTGATATCTGCTCTGCAACCCCCTATAAACCAGCTGCTTATATTGGGTAGAAGGACAAAGATTACATGCAGAAGCAGGCAAAAGAACTAAGAATGGGTGTAAAAGTTAACAGGCAATTCGAGCTGGGGGGTGGGGAGAGCTGAGGGGTAGAAAAGGGTGGGATTCCTCCAGGACGCCACAGTTTTCCGCAACAAAGTTGTTAATCTTTCCAGGAGAATAGGCAGCTCTCATATAAGGAGGATTAAACCACATTTCCAGGTTAACTCCCAGGCCCCAGGGCATAAAACTCCCAGCCAGGTTAGAATGTGCTGTCTAGTTTTTAAATGTATACATTTTTTATTGATTTCAGAGAGGAAGGGAGAGGGGAAAGAGAGATAGAAATATCAATGGTGAGAGAGAATCATTGAACGGATGTCTCCTGCACACCCCCTTCAGGGAATCCAGCTTGCAACCCAGGCATGTGCCCTTGACTGGAATTGAGCCCAGGACCCTTTAGTTTGCAGGCTGATGCTCTAGCCACTGAACCAAACCAGTTAGGGCTAGAATGTGCTTTCTTTAATCAGAACAAAACAACCAGGGTTAACAAAGCATGATTAATATTTCTTATAGCTATAGATAGTCTTTACTAGTCTATTTCTCCCCCCCCCCCCGGTCCTTAATATTACTTATACAAATCCATCTAGTTTTGAGTTTCAATTTCCACCTTATCTCTAATTAATAAAAATACAAACTTCAAAAGGCAAAGAAAATTTGCCTACTTTAGTTTGACCAGGGTTAGCCTAACCAAGATTGTTTTAAACCCAATTATTCCTAATTTATTCCAAAATCTTTCTTCCTGAAAAGAGTTTATTTCAATTGGCTTATAATCAATGAGGCTGACAAGTAAATTAGCTTATTTATTGTTTAGATGTATAAACATTTCTGAAACATAAGCAATGACAACAACAAATAGTTCAGAATTGTCTAACATCCTTAGGAATTGAGGTAGGTGTCAAGGGTCAGTGGGTATGGATGTTTGGCCTCATCGAGGAAGGAGGAAGACACTGAGAAGCTGCTACCACCGATCCTTGCCTTGCATGGCTACTAATTCATAAAAGTCATTTGGCCTTTCAAGATTAAAACATGGATGTTTAATTTCTCTAAGGAACTGGCCCAGTGCCAGAGAAGAGTTTATCAAGAGAGTCAATTACACAATGATCTTAGTACAATGTGTAAAAAGCATCCTGATGATTACAATGATGTCTTTGTTTTATGCCAGAGGATCTTAATTTTATTTGGCCTCCTTGATGCTGGCATTGAAATACACAAACAGCTGTTTTACATCAATGCTCATTTGGTACATTCCACACAGGCTATCAGTTGTGAAGTACAACCAATCAAATACCCAATTTTTCAACAACCACAGGGCTAGATAAAATATGCTTTCCTAAGACAAAATGGTTTCAACTCAACAGCCAGAAGTTTTTTACACTAGCCATGTACCTTCCTCTCTGCCACGAAGATATTTTTTCCCATTGCCATTACCACCCATGACTAATAATACCCAATGCCTAATTTCAGGCTGGGCACTGTCCTCATCTCAACTGTATTAATTCACCCTAATCTTGTTTCCTTGAGTGAACATCACAGATGGCATCTTTTATAATGAGCATGTTGGTCATACAGATTTAGTTTTGTTTAGTGGATGGTAGGATAGAATTTGCGTCCAGTGGCCCAAGTCTACCTCCTTTTCTCCTATTGACGCTAATCAAAATGTTATGTTTCTATTGTTTAACAAGTTGAAAAACATTTTCCATAATATATATAAGTGAGTATATATCTGAAGGGGAATATTTGACTATACAAATCCAAGATATCAATATTCTATAATGTATTTTGCATCTCATCAATGTGCAAAAGCATCATTATGCAAAATGTATAGCATAACTCAAAAAGGTAAAACATTTTTGAGAAACTCTTACTGGTTTTTTGAGGGAAAAAAAACTATTGCAGTTAATGTATAGTTAAGGTTGTAAAATACTTTATAAATGATTATCAAATACTATTTAATTTATGGTGAGTCAAATTTCTTTATGTTAGGCATTAATTTTTCCTAAATGGTGGTTAATTTGGCATGATGTGGATAATTTAGCCCTGTAACAGAAATTAATGGCATTCCAAATAAATATATGATTTGTGACCTTGACAATAGGGAGGGAATAAAGGTGACACTGGCAAAAGTTAGCGTAAATTAAGGTACATGGGAAAACAACTGAGACAAAGCAATCTTCCAACATCGAAGAAATCACATACAAGCTATAAGCCTAAGGGTGCCTCCTTGTGTCACATTTCTAAGGTGGACAATTCTGACAACACTACCAGAGCACTTACAAGGACTAAACTATGACTAGTGACCCCTGCTTCATGGGAGAATAATATTCACTGGCTATTATTAGTGGTATTTGTGGACATATATTTTTCTTCCATTATTGAATTCTTAGAAAATAACTATCTAAACCAATTCCTCTGCAATAATGCAGTGTTTGGTGTTTCCTAAATTTGCACCACATTCACTTTCACTCTGTTCTTGAAGTAATGCTGCCTCTGATCAAAGTGACCTGAGGAGCTCCCTCCGAATTAAAAATTCCAGTTCCCACTAACTGGACTCTGCTTTTGGCTCCTCCAGCAGTATCTGTTCTGACTCAGTGACCAGATTTCTATTTTGATCACAGGGCCTTAAAAGAGCTCTAGTCCCTCATCTGCATACCTTTGTTTAAGTACAGATATATAAATAAGGGATTTATTGTTTTAAATTGTTCAGTCCAAACATGATTTAATTGCTCCTCTGATTGCTGGCATGTAAAGAAATGCTAGTGAATTTAGCTATAATCAACTTCAGGCTGCAAGCCAATTCTGAGATAGATTTCTGCAAATCAAAATCAACTGCAACATTGACTGTGATGAAGAAAAAGCACAAAAATAAAGGTTAACATAATAAAAAGAACAGGAGATTCTTGGGGGGGGGGGACACATCCTCCACTTCTTTTCCAAGATGCTTTCAAGATTTTTTTAGACTAGAAATCAGATCATTTTCCTGGTCTTGAGGTTCTATTTCATTAAGGCAAAGGACACAATGGACTCTCCATTCTAGAAGATTATATTGGCAAATACCAAGCTTTGATGATTGAGTATGTAGTGTATATGACAGACAATTTGAAATAGGCCCTAGAATCTTCAGTACTATAATTATTAGACTTATTTCCTCTAAAATTAAGCATCAACTACTGAAAATTGATTTTCCCCCTAATATCTGCTGACCTTTTGCCTGGACTTTGTTAGGTGATTGTCCCACTTGTTTGTTTTCCTACCTTGTCTTCTAATTTGCTGATGTGGTCCTCAGCCTCTTCTAGTCTACTGTTTAAGCCTTCCAATGTGTTCTTTATTGCAGCTATTTTGTTCTTCATCTTCTCTTGGTTTCTTTTCATGTTGGTGATATTCTCATTCAGCTCCTTATAGCTCTCATTGAGTTGTGTGTATTTGTCATCCAGCTGTTTAAAGATCCTTATAACCATTACTCTGAATTCTTTCTCTGATAAGCTACTGGCCTCAATTTCATTTAACTCCTTTTTTAGTGATTCCTCTTTTTATTTCCTTTGGGGATTGCTTTTTTGTCTCCCCATGTTTTCCTGTAATGTTTTAATTGTAGATCTGATTACTTTGCTACCCAGGTTCTTTTGATGATGCTTCTGGTGTAACCTCTCAGTTCTTCTAGATTTGGTAATCTAGGGTAGCTCCCTACTTGAGCTATTTGGGTTCTCTTAATGAAGACCTTCGAGTTTGAGAGGCATAACTGTGGTGTCTAGAAGTCAGCAGCCGTGGAGGAGAGTGCCCCAATTTTTACTGTGTTGCACCCTTAATTAAAACCATGCGTGCCCAGTGGGGACTCACAGTGGTACCAAGGAACCAACTGTCAGGGTGATGTGGCTCAGGAGGCCTGCACTCTGGAAAGGCGTGACTTTGGTGCCAAGAGTTTGGTAGTTGTGGGGTGGACAGACTCAGCTTTTGCTGCTGCACCTGTGGTGTATAGGTGCTTACTCCCAGTGGAAGCTCACAGGAATACCCACAGTAAGTTTGCCAGAGAGGCACCCTGGAGCACTCTGAAGGTCCCTGGCAGTGTAGCCGCATAATTGAGGTGCCTTTATCCAGGGGATCTCTGCCCTTCCCAGCTGCAAACTGTCTCACCAATTGTGTCTCCTTCGCCAATTTGGGCTCTCCGACCTATTTGAATAATAACCCTGAATTTGACCTGGGTTTCCGCCTCATCTTTCCCCACTGGAGTTTTTCAGATACCACCCTAACCCATCAAACCATAAAAACCCATCTGGTTCTTTCTGGAATGACTTACTGAGCCTCCTCTAACCATGCTGGCCTACGCGGGCTCCCAATATAGGCCTTCACTCAGAGACAGATTTCCTGGACCTGCCTGGCCCAGCATCATGAGTTATGAAGACATAAAAAGTTCTGCAACACCTCATGCTTCAACTGCCAAGAATCTGCTTCAGAGGGAGTGGGCCATTCTGCTTATCCTCCCAAGGGGCAGATGTCTCCACAGCTTCTATCACTGAGAAAAAAACATGCCATCTTCTAGTCAAAGCTAATAGCATCTGTGAAATAAAAAAATAAAAAAGTTGGACTAGTAATTTCTAAAATCTCTGTCAGATCTAAATTCTAGGTTTCACATTTTAAGAATGAGAAAATGGAAGCTTGGAGAAGTTCATGCCAACAAAAAGGGAGAGAGAGAGAGAGAGAGAGAGAGAGAGAGAGAGAGAGAGAGAGAAAGAGAGAGAATGTGAAGTTTTCTGTTGATAGAGGTATAAAGGAGGAAGTGCCATCAGAGATGTGCTGGTAAATGTCTTACAACCAGATCTCCTGGGGAGGGAAGAGTCCTGATTTGCAGCGTTTCTGTTGTGTAAGTACTCCCATGACAGCTCATTGCAAACTACCAATGTGAGTCAACCGGATGCAAAATTCCTTAAAATTTAACAATTGGCTTTTGAGATTTAATACAAGTCAGCTCCAGCATACCCCCAACACAATTCTGGACTTACAGTGATACTGGAAGGACCTCTTACTTGCTTCTATTGCCTTGCATTTCTTTTTTTTCCTTTTTTTTTCACACTGATCTTATCATGCTTTATTTTTTCATTCTTACTTGGGATTTGTAATCCATAGGAAGTTATCTTACAACACAGAATACCCATTTCACTTGAAAATTTTCCATTAGGTTTGTCTCTTCCTTCGATTCTTTCTTTCTAGTCCTCAGCCATTGTCTTCCTCTGAAATTTACCCCAGTAATGCACCCGACCCCGTTCTCCTTCCCTTTTCACCTTTATTATCCAAAAAGGAGGTGCTTCTTCTACAAGAAACCTTGTGCCAGTCTCTCGCTCTCTTCCTTATCACAACTGGCTTATCAAAGCAGTTCTCAGTAGAATCAATCCTCCTACCAGCTGTGAGTTTTTGCTGCTGTGCTTTTAGAGCAGGGGTCATCCTTTTAATTACTGTCTTGCTTCTGGGAGTTGAAGAGGAGGCTGGCTGTTCTGCGGGTACTTCCAGATCAGTCTGCTTGTTTTCTTTATTTCCTGTGTCTGTGTGTGTTTGGTGGGTCTGTCATCTTCAGGGCCCCCAGGTGAATTCAGTTAAGGGGTTTGAGCTCCACGATCCTTATCCTGGATCTCTTTGGTCACAAATTCACTTCTTCTGAGTCCTTAGGGGCCCGATGATGAGACACGTGATCCACTCGGATCGTTCTCCCTTTGATCCTGATCCCATTGAAATTGTCCACGGCCGAAATGGCGCTCCTCTGGTCTTCATAGCAGAGGAAGCAGGAGCCTTTGGATCTCCCAGTCTTCTTGTCCCGCACCAGGTGGATGTTCACGACCTCCCCGTATTGTGAGAACACACAGACGATGTCCCCTTCTGTCAGTTCGTAAGGAAGACCGCCCAGGAAGACCCAGGCGCTGTCTTTGTACTGGCAGTGCCAGGACACCGCCTGGGTGGCGCCGAGCTGGGCCTCGCGGTCATTCAGCTCCTGGATCAGCCTGACTTTGGTTAAACGGTCCATCTCCGCGGGGTGGGATTTCTTCTACAAACCTTTCTCTTCCGGAGCCGGAACCAGGCCTCTCCCAGGTCGGCCAGCCCTCAGTGGATGTCCCTACGCCCAAAGCCAAAGAAAACGGGCTCTATTGCCGTGCATTTCTTAACCTTCACAGGTAAAATAGCTTAATCCTAATTGTGGGCATGGTACCATCCCAGATTCTGAGAGCAGTCCTGTCCCTATACCCTAGGGGTGCGAGGCCCCTGAGCCAGTGATTGAGCACCAATTTCTTCAGACCTCCTCATACTCCAGTTCCCTGCCTTGTTTTTTATTGCTACTATGAGAATATCCAGTCTCCTCAGGGACTGGCTTCCTGCCAAAAAAGCTACTTACTTCCCCTAAAACTTGGGTTTCCATAAATGGTAAGTAAAATTCATCCCAAGACACACTTAGGAGTTTATTTTGCTCCACTTTAATATTTTGTCCAAATCTGCAGGTGAGAACAGAAACATGGAGGAAGGCAACCACAGTTGAATTGTGGAAGGTAGGCATGGGGGTGGTGTGAGAAATTTTCACAATGAATAAGCTTCCAGATCTATAGCCACTATAGAAATGCGTTACATCTAAGGGCACTGAACTCCTTTATCTTCTTTCACTTCTGACTTATAAAAGATGAAAAATGGAGAAAAGCCTTTGATGCTAAGTCAAAGAAACATCAGAGTTGTGTACCTCCCTTTTGAACAAAGACATTCCATCAAAATATGCTGGATTCAACATGTAGCCTAGGAAACTCTTCATGAATAGCTATGATTTTGAAACCAAAATTCAAAAAAAAAAAAAATACTGACTCTGGCACAAAAATGAATAGTCATACACAGTAATGACTGTAAATCATAGTTCACTGAGCAACTTGTTAACATTTCTGAAAAATCAGTTCAACAACAGGGAGATAAATAAATATATGATAATGTAACCAACAACTGAATTACTATGCAAACCTTTACAATTATAGTTATGAAGACCATGTGGCTACATGAAAAATATTTCTGTTGGTTCAGTTAAAAAATATAAAATTGTGTATCACTAAGAAAATAGCAATATTTTTTAAATGTACACAGGGGAAAAAAAACCTAAAAAGAAAAACTTTATATTGTTACATTAAGGTGGAAATTATTATTTTTTCCCCTTTTTCTCACCTTCCAAAGTTTCTTCAATGTAGTTGCATTAGTATTATACTAAAAGAATATCTAAGTTAAAAACAGAGAATGGAATAAAAAATTAACAAGCATACTCGGTCCCTAATCAGGACACTGACCCCTCTTGAACACTGAGAAAACTCTGCCCTAAATGGGACCTTCATTGTGCCCCTACAAGCTTGTGACAACCCTCATCACATCTCTGAAACCAGAAATACACCAAGTACCAAAAAGACTTGTGGCATCTTCCCTGTCATGCTCTTAGAGTTATGCAATGCTCCCTGGATCCTTGATTCTATTGCTGACTTCCTTATATATTGGCCTTCACTCAGTTGCTTTCCAAATGCATACCCTTCTTGAGGTTCATTATTCCACTTTCCCACTTCTTTCCTCCCTTGGTAATGTCATTTACTGTTTCCTGGCAACTTCCTCTTTCACTAAAGACTTGGTACATGCATCAAAATCTCCTTTTTCACACCCACCAATAAAATCCATATCTGGAACCACATTACATTTATGTTTTTAAAAATATTTTTATTGATATCAGAGAGAAATGGAGGAGAGACAGAAACATCAATGATGAGAGAGAGTCAGAGATCAGTTACCTCCTGCATGCCCCACACTGGAGACCCACCGGCAATGGAATCCTAACCCTCTGGTTCATAGGTCAACACTCAACCATTGAGCCATGTCGGCTGGGCTATATTTGCACATTTTTTAATCTGGATACCAGGGTGACTGAAAACCTGCTAAAATAGCAAACAACTGCAGGATGTTAGAAATTTGTGATCTCCCAGTTTAGTGCTGCCTCATCCTACCTCATTCATCTTTCTCAGAGGTGAAAGGAAAGGTATTTGCTAAACAAAATAACAAGTTGCATGGCTTCTATCCTAATATCAATTGATTGCCTCTAGGTTCCAAATGCACCCTTCAAATATTTGCTCTGTGATAATGGATGGAATTGCTTTAAGAGTTTCTTTAAGTGTCCAGGATGTTAAGCTTTCTCAGTAGAGAGTGCTGGGGGAACACTGCAGGAGGAAGGGGCACTCCTGAGGTTTCTGGAGGATCAATAGTGTAAGTGTGAGAACATCGGTGGTAGTTGGCCCCAGCCACTCACCTAGAAGGCATTGTCACTCAGGGACTCTGCAGCTCTAGCATAGGCTGGTAATCATCTTGCTGTTGCCCTCTCCACATAGACATTCTGTGTTCCAGGCTTCCTGTTGGCACTAGTTCCCTGATTTTATGTATTTACTCTTTTTCCCAGGAGTGTCTCCCACAGTCCTCTCCATGCTGTGCTTCTCCCAACCTCACATTCTTCCCCCTGGGGATACCATTTTGGTGTCCCATTCTTCCTGCCGCCCACGCACTGCCACCAGCTGTGGTTGGACAGCCCTGCCTATACTCCAGAGGGTTCATTCCTGCTTGTCTTGTGACTGCAAACCAGCTCTGACAAGCAAATCAGCAAATTTCTCTGCCATCCAGTGGATTCAAATACACATTCTCCAATGAGATTTAAACCCCAGCCTTGGAGAGAGGCCCCCTTTTGTTTGTCCATTTCCTTCTTTCCTGGGATATCAAAAGGAGTATTCCCATGTCCTAAAATTACTCTACTATCATCTTACCTAATAATAGACAAACATGTAAATTGACTGTATCTCCGCTATGCCACCAGCAAATCAGGAGTGATATGCAAATTAACCCAACAAAGATGGTGGTTAATTTGCATATACAAGCACTGAGTGACAGAGGTGGGATGATGCAAGCATTCTGCCCCACTCCCGTCTCTCAGGGCCTCTGGGAAGCGTGGGAAGGCAGGGTGGGAGCGGAAAGAGGCGGCTCTGGCACCTGAGCAGAAAGGGGCTGGGCCGAGTGGAAAGGCGTTGCTTGCAGCCAGGGAAAGAAAAGCCCATTCTAGCATGAATCTTTGTGCATCAGGCTTCTAGTATTTAATAATTCTCTACATTAAACTACTGCTGTTTAAGTCACCCTGTAGTTTCAATCTCCTAATTGGACCTGGATTGCTAGAATTAAAAAATTAATATCTTTAAACAGAGATGATGTTTGTCAGTGGAAGATTTGTCTACATTTGCTGCTTCCACTTCTTGACTTCCTACCTAGTCTTCAGCCTACTGAACTCTAGCTTTCACCCCACCACTCACTGAAGATATTTTCTCCAATGCCCTGGTTGCTAGCTCTAATGGAGAACATTTTTGACCTCATCTTTTTTGGTTTATCTGTTCCACCTGACACTGATCAATTTTATCTTGTGACACATTTTTCTGGTTTTCCTCCTGCTTTTTCAATCTCCTCCAGAGGCACCTTTCTCTGCCTGTTTCTTCACTGTTGACATTTTGCAGGATTCTGCCTTCTTCTTACTCCATGTAATTCCCTGTGCAACTTCTTCCATTCCCATGGTTTCAACTCTCATTTACATAAGATTCATTCCAAATCTGTGTGTTTAATTCAGATCTCTGCTCCCAGAACTATTTTTCCTTTACACATTTTCACCATGACTCACAGGCAACTCAAACTCAGTGTGTCTGAACTTAAATAACCAGCTTCTTTGCCAAATCCACTTGTCTTCTCCATTTTCTTCATCAGTGAATTACACTGGTCACCTTGCCCAAGGTAGGTACCTGGGAGTTAACCCACATTTCCTTTCCTTCTCTCACTTTCAAGATCTATCAGTCACAGAACTTTATTGATTCTCCCTCCTAAATAGCTCTAGAATCTTCCAACTTTTTTCTGTCCCCATGGCTCATCCTTTAGTAAAGGGTGAAATCTGAATATATAAGTAGAAAACTTGTTCAAGGAATAAGGGGACAACATGAAGGACTGCATTCCAGATGGTGGTTACAGCTTGTACAGAGCATGAGGCATCAAACAGTATGATCTGAGTGCATGTTGTTCTTTATCACACCCCACCGTAAAGTTAGTTTTATGTGTCAACCTGGCTAGGCTCTGGTACCCAGTTATTTAATCAAATACTAGTCTAGGTTTTGCTGAAGGCATCTTGTATATGTGGTTAACATATACAATTAGTTGACTTTAAGTAAAGGAAATCACCCCAAAAATATAGTGGGCCTCACTCAATTGGTTGAAGGTCTTAAAAGTAAAAACTGAGGTTTGATCTAAACTGTGGTTTAGAGAAAAATAACTTCTGTCTGAAGACTACAACATCAACTCCTGTCTCAATTTCCAGACTGCTGGCCTGGGCTATAACTTTTAGGCTTTCCAGTACCAATAACTGCATTTATATATTTTATTGGTTCTGTTTCTCTGGAGAGTCCTCACTGATATATCTGCAAAAGCTTTACTTGAATACTTGATGGGCAAGACAATGGATGAGTCTATCTTAGAGTTTTAGACTTTGCCATTTAAATCTTCCCACATTTAGTTAAAATGAGATATGAAAACCAAAGATCATGTTTTTCATATTACATCTATGAAGTCATATGGCATTAGTGATAAGACTTATGCTTTTAACAGTTGGAAACACACTTTGTTGAAAAGTGTGGTTATGGAAGAAAAGAAAACAAAATATGTCAAGAGAAAATCAGTTAATTGGCCCGACAGCTTCAGCAAAGATTAGTAATTAATTGCTCATATGGGTAGAAGATGAAAAAAATTAACCAGTTCAACTTCTTGTTTTTAATCAAAGAGATGTGGGAGCAAGGAAGCAGTCAGAAGTATTTTCTTGCTAGCATATTTCACTTATTTCTGCTGTTGAGAACAAGTATAAAGTGAAGGTCTTGTTAAGTTAGCATATGTAGCAGGCAGAAGAACCCAGTTACACTGTCCAAATGATTTGAAGGGGACAGTTTTAAGTAAAATTCCCCACAGAGATTATGTGGATTATTAGTTCAGTGAGCATCAACATTTCCACAAATAATAAAAAAAAAGCCTCCTTTAAAACAGATCCCAATCCTGAGATGTCCCAACCATGTACTCTCCTCAAGAAAATTCAGTAGAACCAATGACTCAGAAATGGTGCTGTGACTCATGTTAACCTCACAATTCCTGTGCAGGACTCAGAGAACCCATCCCTTTGTTCACTAGTAGAACAAATATTTTGGAGACAAGTTTTCTTGTTGTTCTTTATTTGTTGGTGTGGGGTGTTCTGTGTGTGTGTGTGTGTGTGTGTGTGTGTGTGTGTGTGTGTGTGTGTGTTTTAGTTTTCTCTCTTCCTTAAAATCAACTGCACCTTTATTTTTAATTAGTTATAAAGCTCATTATATACAGGGTGCTTTATAAAGATTAACTCATTAACTCTGGCAGCTACTTTGACCCCACCCTTCCTCAACCTTTCTAATGCTGCAGCCCTTTAATACAGTTCCTCATGTTGTGGTGACCCCCAACTATAAAATTATTATTTTTAAATATTTTATATATTTCTTTTTGCAGTATAACTTAGATTTAATAGTAGTACATATGTTTTCCTTTTCCTCCCCCTCATTGTCCTCCCTCCAGCCTCCCGTAGCCCCCAGCACATGTTCCCGGCTCCAGTGTCTTGCATCCATTGGTTATGCTAATATGCATGTATACAAGTCCTTCTGTTGATCTCCCACAGCACCCACCTCCCACCCTTCTCAGCCTTACCCCTGTAGCCTAACAGCCTGTTCAATGCCTCCCTGCCTCTATATCAATAGCTCTCCCCTGTTTCTTTTCTTCAAAATATCTTGCATCTGCATACTAGAAATAAATGTATAAGAACAAAAAATGTTTGAGTCTCAGTTTCAATGTCCAACTGTTCTGAGTCCCAGTTTCAATGTCAAATAGTTCTTTATGTGTACATGTCAGCAATGGTATCCAGATGGTGGACACATGGTGGCAATGAAAGTTCCATCCTCTCTGGTTTGGTCCTGAGCCGCCTGCAGCAATGCACAGCTGCCGACTGCTAGCATGGCAAGGTGTCATCAGTGTCCCCATCTCTGGACCATCCTCGTGGCTGGAACAGACCCGTCAGTTCCGCACTGTTGCATGGTCTTGGAGTTATTCTCTGAAAACACACAAACACATTCTCAACCAAAAGTTAACAAAGGGATCCTCTGCAAATTACACTTGGGATTCTTTTTATTTTTGCCCTAATGATTTTCCATTGGCTTATTTTGACACCATATGTGTTTTTTATGGGTGTCCTGCTGTTGGCTTTACAAATGGAAGTTACTTTTCTGGAGTAAGAATTTTCTAGATGTATTTTACTTACAGGATATTTTTCCTTACATGATATTAACCCACTATCCTCTCCTCCCCCCTTTTTTTTGATTAATGGGGGCTTTTGGAAATTTTAAATTTTAATTTTTGCACACAAATATGACTGCTTTAGGTTCTTTGAATGTTAGGCAATTTTACAATGAGATGAACTACTAATAGAAATTTTAGTTAATGTTTTAGGAACAGCTTTTTGTCCAGTACACTTAAATCTTGAGTATTCACTTATTTCAGGTCAATTTAAATTAACCTGAAAACTTGATTACTATTTTACTGTCAATTTTAATACTCAAGCAGAAATCTTAGTTTACCCTGTAAATATTAGTGGAAAGGATTATTTGCATTCTTGAATAGACCCTGAGCATTCCTGGTACTAGCCTGAATTTAGATATAGAGCTGCTGTTGCTGGCCGAGTCTCTGTCTGCCACCTGGGTCCCGGTATGAGTTGTGCGTGGGAGGCAAAGCAGCTGTGGGGATAGGAGACCTCCCTCAGGAGGGGTGATAATTCAAGCCCCAGCAAGGTTTGTGGGTGAGGGTCTGTGCACCACCTCTGTTGACCTTTTAGTTCTCTCCTATTGGCACCTCTGCGACTGTGCCTGTCTTAGGTTGTTCCTTACCTGAGGAATCTTACCTGTCTCTGGCTAACCAGCCATCCTCCAGGGCCAAACAGGGTGATGTGAGGTTCAGTTCTGTCTCCTTTGTAGTCTATGCCCCCATGGCCTCCACATCCAGCACCTGCCTTGGGGTCCCCTCGCCTGCTGGCGGGGTCCCGGTACTGATCACATATCTCGGGGGACCCAGGTTTCTTCTCCAGAAAGGGCCCAGCTCACACCATTGGGCGACAGGCAGATCCATGGTGCCAGCCACCCAGAGGCTTCAGCCACAGCTTGAACTGAAAACTCAGGCAACAGCTGTGTGTGTTTGGATAGTAAGAAGAGGGTCCCTCTTGGCAAAAAGGGCAAGAGGAGCCAATATAGAATGCTCGAGTGCCTTCCCAGTGCTTTAATTCCTTCTGAAAGGGATTAATTCCTTTTCTATCCTTTTTAAAATTGCTGACAAACATTCAAAGAATTAGTTTGTAAGCTTCTTTGGGATAATTGTACAATATGCTGTTGTCAAATATCAAAACTTATAATAACATTGTACAATAATATCATGTAAGGGTATTACGGTGTCACGGGAGGTTAAGGAGGGCCTAGCCTAAGGACTGGTGTCCATAGGAGATGACAAGCTCTAGGTCATGTCAATTCATTCTCAAACTAGCTGCCAATTTCTTTTATAACTTTATATAAACTTTGTCAGGGATGTAAAAACACAAATTACTTACCTTAATTCAAGAGGTCAAATATATTGACTTTACCCCTACTCCTGCCACCCCCCACTTACCTTAGGTTTGACATTCTGATGGACTTCTCTCAGTCTCTGGATCCATTCTTGTTCATCAGTCTATGGCGATCATTATATTCCACAAATGAGTGAGCTCATGTAATATTTATCTTTGTCTGCCTGGCTAATTTCACATGGCATAACGCTCTCCAGCTCTATCCATGTTGTTGCAAATGGTAGGAGCTCCTTCTTTTTTACTGCAGTGTAGTATTCCATTGTATAGATATACCATAGTTTTTTAATGCACTGATATGCAGATGGGCACTTAGGCTGTTTCCAAATCTTAGCTATGGTAAGTTGTACTGCTATGAACATAGGGGTGCATACATCCTTTCTAATTTGCATTTCCAGTTTCTAGGAATATATTCCTATAAGTGGGATCACTGAGTCAAATGGGAGCTCCATTTTTAGTTTTTTGAGGAAACTCCATACTGTTCTCCACAGTGGCTGCACCAGTTTACAATCCCACCAGCAAGCAGTGCAGGAGAGTTCCTTTATCTCTGCATCCTCACCAGCACTTGTCATTTGTTGATTTGTTGATGAAAGCCATTCTGACCCTTGTGAGATGGTACCGCATTGTTTTTTTGATTTGCATCTCTCGGCTAATTACTGACTTTGATCTGGTTTTCATATGTCTCTGTGCCTTCCTTTTTTCCTCTTTCGAAAAGATTCTATTTAGGACTATTGCCCATTTTTTTTTATTGGATCATTTGTCCTCCTTTTATTAGCCTGCAGATGCTTGAGATTAAACCTTTATCACTGATAACATTTGCAAATATGTTCTCCCAGTGGGTTTTCTTGTTGTTTTGTTGATTGTTTCTTTAGCTGTGCAAAAGCTTTTTATTTTGATGTAGTCCCATTTGTTTATTTTCTCTTTAGCTTCCATTGCCCTAGGAGCAGTATCAGTGAAGAAGTTCTTTGGGCATATGTCTGAGATTTTTCTTCCTGTGGATTCCTCCAATATTTTTATGGTTTTCCATCTTATGTTTAAGTCTGTATCCATTTTGAGTTTATTTTGGTGTATGGTATAAGTTGGTGGTCTAGTTTCATTTTTTTTGCATGTATCTGTCCAATATTCCCAGCAGCATTTATTGAAGAGACTGTGTTGACTCCATATTATGTTCATGCCTCCTTTGTCAAATATTAATTGAGTATAGTGGTTTGGGTTGATATCTGGATTCTCTATTCTATTCCATTGGTCTAGATGTCTGTTCTTGTGCCAGTACCAGGCTGTTTTGAGAAAAGTAGCTTTATAATAAGCTTGAAATCTGGTATTGAAATCCTACCAACTTTGTGCTTCTTTCTCAGGATTGCTGTGGCTATTCGGGGTCTTTTTTTATGCCAGATGAATTTTGGGAGAGTTATTTCTAAGTCTGTGAAATATACTGTTGGTATTTTAATAGGGAGTGCATAAAATTTATAGATTGCTTTGGGTAGTATGGATATTTTAAAAATGTTGTTTCTCCCAATCCATGAACATGGTATGTTCTTCCACCTGTTTAAATCTTCCTCTATCTATTTTTTTAGTGTCCTGTGGTTTTCTGTGAATAAGTCTTTTACCTCCTTAGTTAAGTTTATTTTTGATATCTTAATTTTTTTTGGTGTGATGGTAAATGGGATTGCTTTTTTAGTCTCTCTTTCTGTAAGTTCATTATTGGTGTATAGAAATGCCATAGATTTCTTGGCATTAATTTTATAGCCTGCTACGTTGCTGAACTCATTTATTAAGTCTATTAGTTTTTATAGGAGTCTTTCGGGGTTTTAATGTACAATATCATGTCATCTGCAAATAAGGATAGCTTCCCTTCTTCTTTTCCAATTTGGATGCCTTTTATTTCTTCTTCTTGTCTAATTGCAATGGCTAATACTTCCAGTACTATATAGAACAGGAGTGGTGAGAGTGGGCAACCCTGTCTTGTTCCTGTTCTTAGATGAAATGGTTGTAGTTTTTGCCCATTGAGTATGGTGTTTGTTGTGGGTTTATCATATATGACTTTTATTATGTTGAGGTATGATGCTTCTATTCCCACCTTGTTGAGAGTTTTTATCAAGAAAAGGTGTTGGATTTTGTCAAATGTTTTTTCTGCATCAATTGATATGACTGTGATTTTTATCTCTCAATTTGTTTATGTGATGTATCACATTTATTGATTTGCACATATTGTAGCATCCTTGCATTCCTGGGATAAATCCTACTTGTCCATGGTGTATGCTCTTTCAGATATAAAACTGGATCCAATTTGCTAGAATTTTATTGAGGATTTTGGCATCTATATTCATGAGGGATATTGGCCTGTAATTCTCTTTTATTGTGTCGTCTTTATCTGGTTTTGGTATTAGGGTTTGGAAGGAGTTTGGAAGTGCTCCATCCTCTTGAATTTTCTGGAATAGTCTGAGGAGGATAGAGTTTATTCTTCTTTGAATGTTTGGTAAAACTCCCCTGTGAAGCCGTCTGGCCTTGGGCTTTTGTTTGCTGGAAGCTTTTTGATGACTGCTTCAATTTCTTCCATAGTTATTGGCCTATTGAGCTGTTTAGATTCTTCCTGATTGAGTTTTGGGAGGTTATATTTTTCTAAGAATATATCCATTTCCTCCAGGTTGTCCATTTTGTTGGAGCAGAGTTGTTCATAGTATTTTTTAACAATCCTTTGTATTTTGATGGGATCTGTTATTATTTCATCTCTTTAATTTCTGATTTTATTTATTAGGGTCCTCTCTCTTTGCTTCTTGGTGAGCCTGGCTAGAGGTTCATCAATCTTGTTTATCCTTTCAAAGAACCAGCTCTTGGTTTTGTTGATCTTCTGTATTGTTTCTTTGGTTTCTATGTAGTTTATCTCTGCTCTGATCTTTACGATTTCCTTCCTTCTGCTTACACTGGGCTTTTCTTGTTGCTCTCTTTCCAGCTCTTTGAGTTGTTGGGTTAGATAATTTATTGCTGCTGTTTCTAGTTTTTTGCAGTAGGATTGTAGAGCTATGAACTTCCCTCTCAAAACTGCTTTTGTTGTGTCCCATAGAGTTTGGATTGTTGTGCTATCATTGTCATTTTTTGCAATGATGTTTTCTATTTCTTCCTTGATCTCTCTGGTAACCCAGTTATTGTTTAATAGCATGCTGCTTAGTCTCCATGTGTTTGATTTCTTTGGATTGTTTTTATTGTAGTTGATTTCCAGCTTTATGCCACTGTGATATGAGAATATACTTGATACGATTTCTATGAATTTGGAGAGACTTTGCCTATGACCCAACATATGGCCTATCTTTGAGAATGACCCCTGGGCACTTTAAAAGAATGTATATTATGTGGCTTTGGGGTGAAATGATCTGAAGATGTCAATTAATTCCATCTGGTCTAGTGAGTCATTGAGGATTGATGTTTCTTTACTGATTTTTTGTTTAGAGGATTTGTCTAATGGTGATAGTGGAGTACTAAAGTATCCTCCTATGACTGTATTGCTGTCAATCTCTCCCTTGATATCCTCCAGGAGTTCTTTTATATATTTGGGTGCTCCTGTATTGGGTGCATATATGTTTACCAGAGTTATTTCTTCTTGTTGGATTGCTCCCTTTAGTATTATGAAGTGGCCTTCTTTATCTCTTGTTATGTCCTTCACTTTGAGATCTAATTTGTTGGATATAAGTATTGCTATCCCAGCTTTTTTTCCATTTCCATTCGTCTGAAGAAAGTTTTGCCATTCTTTCACCCTCATTTTGTGTGTCTTTTTTTTTTTTGGAGGTGGGTTTCTTGTAGACAGCAGATACATGGGTCATGTTTTCTTATCCAATCTATTACCATATGTCTTTTGATTGGAGCATTTAATCCATTTACATTTAAAGTTATTATTATTAGGTAGTTATTTGTAGCCATTTTTGTTCTTTACCCATGTTTTCCTTCTTCGCTTCTTATTTCTTTTTACAGCGGACTCTCTAGCATAGCTTGCATTGCTGGTTTGGTGGTAATGATTTCCATTAGACCTTTTTTGTCCATGAAGCTCCTGATTTGACCTTCAATTTTGATTGATAGCCTTGCTGGGTATAGTATTCTGGGATTCAGACTATTCCTTTGCATGACTTTGTATATTTCATTCCATTGCCTTCTGGCCTGATACATTTCTGTTGAGAAATCACTTGTTAGTCTGATCGTTCCTTTGTTGGTGACTTTCTGTCTCTCCCTGGCAGCTTTTAAGATTCTTACTTTGTCATTGTTGTTTGCCAATTTAATTATAATGTGCCTTGGCGTAGGTCTTTTGGGGTTCATTTTGATTGGGACTCTGTGAGCTTCTTGGATTTGTGTGGGTTTTTTCTTTTCTATATCAGGGAAGTTTTCTGTCATTATTTCTTCCAACAGGTTTTCTATTCCTTGCTCAGTTTCCTGTCCTTCTGGAAGCCCTATTATGCAGATGTTGTTTTGTTTCATGTTGTCCCAAAGTTCCCTTAGGCTCTCCTCCTGCTTTTTAATTTTTTTTTCTAGAAGCTGCTCTACTTGGGTACTTTTTCCTACCTGTCTTCCAGCTCACTGATGTGGTCCTCTGCTTCTTCTAGTCTACTCTGGATACCTTCTATGGAGTTCTTCACCTCATCAATGTCACTTTTCATTTCTTCTTAGGTCTTCTTCATTTCCTCCTGGTTCTTCTTCAATTCCTCTTGGTTCTTAAATGTCTTCCATTCTTTTCAGCCACCTTATGTCCATTTCTCTGAATTCTTTCTCTGACAGGTTGCTTGCTTCCATTTCATTTACCTTTTTTCTGGTGAGGCTTGTTTTTCTTTCATTGGCATGCTGTTTCTTTGTCTCCCCATTGTCTCTCTTCTCTGTGTGTCTGGTTATGTAGTTCTCACTCTCCTGCATTGATTTAAAGGCACAAAATACAACACAACCAGGTGCAACGCGCCAGGTACTTAACAGGAATGTCATCACAGTATTGTTAACTCCAAATAATGGTGATCGCTGCAGAAAGGCAAATTCAGATATAGGTGAGAAAGAAGAAAGAGAAAAAACACACACACACACACACACACACACACACACACACAAAGACAGGAATGCCAAAATAATATTGGGAAAAGGGGAAGAAGTAAAAAAAAAGAAAAAAAAGAAAAAGAAAAAGAAAAGGGGAATAAACTATAAATTTGTGGTGAAAAACTCCTATAGGATAGCCACTTATCCAAACAAAAGCCAGCAACAAGTACCTGGAGCTGGATACAAACTACATACAACTACTAATATCAAGGGGGGTGAGGTAACACAGAAGCAAAAATCTATCAAAAAACAATGCAAATGAGAACAACAAAACAAAAAACAACACTAAAAAAAACCCCACAAAACAAACCAAGGGAAAAGAATAAGCAAACCAGTCTCACAAACCTGCATAAAAAATCGATATAATCAACAGTCAAGTAAACAAGAACAACAGTGCAGAGTGAAAAACAATTCAGGATAGTGAAGTCAGAGAAGCAAGGGGTATGTGTGGACTTGGAGTAGGTGGTTGGAGATTAGATATATAAGTGGGATGAAATTTTAACATGGGGTAAAAAGAAAGAATAAGGTTGCCGAGACCGGTTTGGCTCAGTGGATAGAGTGTCGGACTGCGGACTGAAGGGTCCCGGGTTCGATTCCGGCAAGGGCATGTACCGTGGCTGCGGGCACATCCCCAGCAGGGGGCGTGCAAGAGGCAGCTGATCGATGTGATGTCTCTCTCTCATCGATGTTTCTGACTTTCTATCCCTCTCCCTTCTGCTCTGTAAAAAATCAATAAAATATATTTAAAAAAAAAAAAGAAAGAATAAGGTAAATATAAAGCAGGGAAAGTATAAGGGAAACAAGGCACTAAATAGGGAAAGGTTAGCAAGGGAGTGGTGGCATATAGATGAAGTTGAGGTAGAGTAAAAAGATACTAAAGGGTAGATGAAAATAGACTTTAGAACACTAATCCCAAAGTAGAATAAAGAGAAAATAAAATTAATTCCTTAATTTTTGTTACACAAGGGTCAATTTGTGACTCAGCCCCTGGGTGGCAGTGTTTCTAGATTGACCTCTGGGTCTATTGGTCCTCTCTAGCCTGAACTAAAAATCCCGCTATCCCTGTGGTATTCAATACTGATTTGTGGGGATGGACTGCCCCAGAGCTGCATCTCTAATGGAGACTGTTGACTTTTATCTCCAGGCTCCAAAAATAGTCCTCCCTGAGGTCTCCCAGGTTATATCCCCCCCCCCCCCCCCAGAGGATCCCACGATCCTGGTTTAGCACTCAGAAGCTCGGATTAGGAGAGAAAAAAATGCAAATATGTGAATTCAGGATCTGCACGTACATCTGCGCAAATCCCCTTTCCCCCTTGGGTTTAGCAGCCAGGACCCTCCTAAAATTTTTGGGCTTCCATTCTCTGTCAGGTCCAAATATGCTGCTTTATAGGAATTCCCTCTGCCACCAGTTCCGAGGGCCCTCTTCCACGTTTACCAGCTCCAACAGCCACAAACTTTATTTCAGGCACAGATCTCCCAGCTCTGCCAGCTCCCTAGGTCTCATGCTCAAAGTAACCCCAGTGGAAATCTGACCTTTCCGTGCTGGAACACAGAGCTCCTTCAAATCTGCGCGTCTGCACCAACTGGGCACCAGTGGTCTGGGGGTCTCAGACATCCAGAGGGGACTGCAGCTGTATATTTTCAGGCCCTTCCCCTTCAAGATGGTGTGGTCTGCCTCTGAGCTGGTGGCTCCACGAGAGAACCCAGCAGCACCAGGGCTGCTCTGTCAGGGGAGGCCAGTCCAGTAATCCCTTATCTTCTCCTGGAGCACAGCTGTCCCCCAACTCGCCAACAAACACTCCCCGAGTGACTCTCAGCTGCTCCCTCTGTCTGCCCTGGGACAAGATTCAGATCCCATCCCTCTGTTCCGCTGCCATTTTTTTGTGTGTGTGAGTGTGTGTGTGTGTGTGTGTGTGTGTGTGTGTGTGTTGTTGTTGTTGTTGTTGTTGTTGTTTTTTGCCCCATTTTCAATTAAGGGTGAGTAAGAAAAGCATAAACTTTAAAAAATATATAGTTTTGAGTAGAGGTGTGTGTCAGTTTTAAATTAAACAAGTGGACTAAAAAATTTGTGGTTAAGAGTCTAATATTGCGTGACAGAGATAGTTTAGTTTCTTAACATTTCCTTGCATTTAGAATGTGCATTGAAATAATTATGGTATGCATTATCTGACATAAAATCCAATTACCAACTGAACTGCATCAGAAAATCACAAAGTAAGGCAAGAAAACCTTAATAATAGTTTAACATCAGAGAATGAAAATTTAGGGTGGGATTTAAACACATAAATAACTCTGTCCCAAAGAGGATCTTCAAAATTCATTTTTCTTGCCTAAAGCTTTCAAGTAAACTTTTATTTGACCTTTCTCTTGTAGGACACTTGCTAATGTTTTTATGGGAAAAAAAATACTGGTAAATGATTATAAGTCAGAATCTACACCAAATCCAGCAATTTGTTTGTTTGTTTGTTTGTTTCTCTCATGGAAAGTTCTATTTGTAAATCTCATCTTAACATTACCACCAATACACCACCATTTTAATGTTATAAATATTCTGGAAAAACACAAGGATTTAAAGAAATAAGGTGTCAAGCACTTTCTTGGCAGTTGAAAGAGTAAGAATTAATGAAATTTGAGTAGTAATGGTAATTCTAAAATATGTTTGATAGAGTCACTAGATCATTACCCTAACCCTAAAATCCAGTTACCACAAAGGCTATGGCACCACATATAAATAGTAGGCTTATCTCATTTTCTAGTAGCCTTGCACATGAATCCATGTGCCAGTAGCTCTCTGAGGGGCCTGGCCGCTCTGCGCCTGCTACCCAGAGGTTCTCCATGGCCCAGAGACCCATCTGTGCCCCTGCCTGGCTAGAGGCCCATCCACAGTCGGGTGTGGAATGATTGCCTCATTGCTGGGGTAACTACACAAGTGTTTCCCCACCCCCTGGCTCTGCCGCTGCTCCGTGCCCGCTACCCAGAGGCCCTCCACAGCTGGGGTGGAATGCTTGCCACATCACTGTGGCCGCTCATGCTGCCCACACTTAGTGGCCACCCCCAAAGGATTGGGGACTCTGGCTGGGCAGAGGGGACTGGGCACCACCATCTTGTGGCTATGGGCGCCTTCATCTTTGTGACAGAGTGATGGTTAATTTGCATATTAACATTTTATTAGATAGGACTGAATCTGGTTCTACTCCAGACAAAGGCCTAAATTATGCTGTCTCAGTTTTGACATTTGTGGAAAGTAAATGATATTGTTAGAGATTTAAAAAACACAGACTTAGTTATATTGTAAATATCATATTCTCATTTGATAGAATAATATACATTAAGTCCTTAAGAATAGCATCTTGGAGAGAACCAAGATGGTGGCATAGGTAAACACCTACTGTTCTGCCCCGTGCAACAATTAAAAAACTACAACATAACAACAAAACAAACATCACCCAGAATCACCAGAAAGCTGGCTGAGTGAAAACTCCACAATAAAAGTAAAGGTGGGACACTGAGACTCAGAAGAGCGGCGGGAGCGCAGCCTTGAAGATACGCGCAGAAACAGGTTAGGAGCCGTTCTGGTCGCACTCGCGGGCGGTGGCTGGAGCAGCAACCCCGGCAGGATTTCTCCAATGGGAAGGGTGGAGACGTCCCACTGCATGGATTCCCCAGCGCTAGGCGAGGTCCGAGGTCCGGGAGACACACCCTGGAAGCCAGGCACGGCAGAGGTCTCTTAGTCTGCAGAGAAACCGGGTTGCTTGAAAAAGAAGTTTGTGCGCACGTGTGCGACAGCACAGACGCCCGACTTGCTCCCTGGAAACTTGTCTCCTGGTCCCAGAAACCACCAGACTGCTTGGTTTTACAACCCTGGGCGAGACTTCGGGTGTGCAGACTCATTTGGGGAGAGGCAGAGTTGTCTGGCAAGGGGAAGAGACTAGCGACTTTCTCTTGGAGGTGCCTGCAGCCATCCCCATCCAACAGAGACCCGCGCATGCGAGCGCATAGGACATAGCTGACACTGAGGCTGCCTGCTCAGCTCAGAGAATCTGCCCATCCAACCTGAACACAGTCTCCCTTCTCAGCCAATTGGCCTGGAGGTCAGACCCTCCTAGGGCTAACAACAACAAGCTGGGCTTAAATTCAAAAATACTGTACAGCCCATAAAGGATTGCAGTAAGAGTACCCACCTCAGGTAACTGGGAGGCTGTGCCACTGACCCTTAGAGGACATCTACCACATAAAGCAGCCACCATGCAGAGATATGGAAAGAAATCAGGTGTGAAAGAAATGGAGGAAAAAAGACGACTAGACATAGAGTTCAAAACCACGGTTGTAAGGCTTTTCAAGAGGCTCCTAGAAAAGGCCGATGAACTTAATGAGAACTATGAGGAAATAAACCAGATCAACGAGGAAATAAACAAGACCAACTAGGAAATGAATGAGACCTACAAGGAAATGAATGAGACCCTCAAGGAAATGAATAAGACCTCTGAGGATATGAACGAGACCCTCAAGGATATGAAAAAGGACCAACCAGAAATCAAGCATACACTGACTGAAATAAAAAATATTACACAAAGTCCTAAAAGCCGTCCAGAGGGCCACAAGAACCAAGTCAAAGATTTGAAATACAAAGAAGCAAAATCCACTTGGCTAGAAAAGCAAGAAACAAAAAGAATCCAGATAATTGAAGATAGTGTATGGGGCCTCTGGGACAACCTCAAGCATGCCAACATCTGAATTATTGGGGTGCCAGAAAAAGAGAGACAGCAAGGTAATGAAAACCTTCTTGAAGAAATAGTGACTGAAAACTTCCCCCATCTGGTGAAAGAAACTGACTTAAAAGCCAAAGAAGTACACAGAACCCTAAAATATAGGAATCTAAAGAGGACCCCACCAAGACACATCATAATTAAAATGCCAAGAGCAAAAGATAAAGAGAGAATATTAAAAGCAGCAAGAGAAAAACAGTTGGTTACCTACAGGGGAGCACCCATGCGATTGTCAGCGGATTTCTCAACAGAAATGATGCAGGCCAGACGGGAGTGGCAAGAAATATTCAAAGTGATGAATAGCAAGAATCTACAACCAAGATTACTCTATCCAGCAAAGCTATCATTCAGAATTGAAGATCAGATAAAGTGCTTCACAGATAAGAAAAAGCTAAAGGAGTTCATCACCACCAAACCAATATTATATGAAATGCTGAAAGATATTCTTTAAGAAGAGGAAGAAGAAAAAGGTAAAAATATAAATTATGAGCAACAAATACACATCTATCAACAAATGAACATAAAACTCAAGTGAATTGATAGGCTGATGAACAGGATAAACTGGTGAATATAACAGAGACATGGACATAGAGAGGGAATGGACTGACAATTCTTGGAGAGAAAAGGGTTGTGGGAAGTACAGCAAGAGACTGGACAAAAATCTTGCAACAATGGGAGAGGACAGTGGGGAGGGGGAGGTGAGGGTGGAAGGTGGGATGGGTACAGGGTGGAGGGGAGCTATAGGGGGATAAAAAAGGGAAAACAATGTAATTAATAAACTGAACAATAAAGATTTAAAAATAATTAAAAAAATAAACAATAAAATTTTTTTTAAAAGAATAGCATCTTGATGTATTGAAAATAGCATACAACAGGCACTTGAATTTTTGCTTAAAAACATTAATTAAACAAGCATATGATTGTTTCTATGTAATGGAGAAAACTTCCTTGGATTTTCTATTATTCAGCAGTTGTTGGTCATATTTAGCACAAAAATTGGTATTTCAGTTCAGTTCCAGTTGGAGTAACTGTCCAGTGTTGGAAGTCCAGCCATGCATTGGTTTTGCATTAGTTACGCATTAACGGGAGATTGTTTGGCAATGGTGTCCATTCTGGACTTTCAAAGAATTTATAGAGGCATTATATCCATTACTGAAATTAAAATGCTGCACATGGATTTGAAACAGAAAGCCCCTCCCACTCTTTTTATGACTGTCTCCTCCCCCAAATGAGCAAACTGCAGGGGCAGGATGTGCATCTTGGTAGCAGCTGAAGCCTTGCCAAGATCCTGTCTCAGGAATGGCTGTTGTGAGAACTAGTCATCACCCCGACTTGGGATGAGCTGGGGGTGGTGACTAGGAGTTTCTCAACTTGGCCAGAGTCCCAGGAGGAGGGAGGATACTGGAACTGGAAGGAGTGTGATGGGTGACAATGAGACAAACTGGCATGCAGCTGTGGCAGTCAGCTCCTAAAAGGTTGGGCTCTCCTCAACTGTCACCAAAGAACCAAAGACAAGGTCTGTAAACAGCCACAGGCATAATAAGAGGCTGGGAAATAAGACTCAGTCAAAAGGCTTAAGGAGCTGGGATGACTTCTTCTAAAGAAAGGAAACTGAGCAAGATATACTGGGGGCTACTTATGACTCAGTAGGAAGAAATATTTCTAGAACAGACAGCACTTATGCAATAAGCCATTCATGTTCATATACTTGATTGCCATTTTATCTTAATAGTAACCCCATGGAGAATCATTTTAAGGATGAGGAAACTGAGGCTCTCAAAAGGAAAGCAACTTACTCAGATCACACAGCTAATATGAACAGAGCTGAATTATCTTCCAGGTTAGCCACAGTCTTCCCTAATGATAGTGACTGTTCATAGATGGACTTGGTCACCATCTTAGAAGGGTAGGAGGGAGATATGTATAAACATCAAATGCCTCTAGTCACTCTTGTTTGCTAATGGCAACGTTAATTGCATCACTCCCTGCCTAAAACAGATGTCACACTTAGGGCCAGGTTATACAAGGACTTTCTATTCAAATCTCTGAGTCCTCCAAGACATAGTGGTGGTTTCTAAACACACACACACACACACACACACACACACACACACACACACACACACACCCTTCCCTCAAAGCTTTTAGACTGAGGTCATACACTTCAATAAAACAGTCAGCACTTCCCAATAAAGAAGCATAAGACTTTGAATTGGCCAACATTTCCTGGAGAGCTAGAGAAGAAAATAAACTAAACTAGTCGCTACTATAAAGGTACTCAGGCAGAGACCAATAATTATAACTCAATAACAGTCCCCCTCACCACATCCTGAAGGCATGGGTGGCACCATTACAGAATTATGTTAGATTATGTCTGAGATTCCTAAGACCAGAGAAAGGCAGAGAGGTACTTGGGGTCCAGTTCCTACATCATTCATGGGGAATCTACCATCAAATAATCTTGGTTTAATCAAAACCAGAATTGCAGTTTATATTTCCCAACTACACAAAGATTCTCCCAATAGGCTCCCATATAGTATTAGTGCTTCCCAGGTCCTAGAAAATGTTCCAGCCTTCCTCCCTCTCACTCTCATTTATTCAATTTCTTCAGATTAAGTAATCAGGCTCTCTTAACAGTCATCCCAACTTTCCACTTCACCTCCCTGAACCCTATGCACCACCACACCCCACTCCATGCTGCTTCATGAATGCTCCATGCATGCTCAAACCTGTGGACTATTGCTCATGAACTTTCCTGGATCTGGAATTCCCCTGCTGCTTAAACTGATAAACTCCTATTCATCCTTCAAAGCCCAGTTCAAAGTGGTCATCTCTGTGAAAACTTTTAAACGCTGTGCTCGGTGGCAATATGATAAATGTAGTGTGGCATTTATCAACCTATAATAAAAGCCTAATATGCTAAGTGACCAGTCATCTGGTTGTTCGTTCAACCAATCAAAGTGTAATATGCTAATGATATGTTAAGGTCCCTCAGCTACTCGCTATGATGAGCACTGACCATCAGGGGGCAGACAGTCGACCAGTTGGCCAGTCACTATGACATGCACTGACCACCAGAGAGCAGATGCCCCAACTGGTAGGTTAGCTTGTTGCTGGGGTCCGGCCGATTGGGACTGAGCAAGACAGGCCAGACACACCCTAAAGCCCTCCCGTGGCCCCTACTTAGCTGGGCAACCTCCTGCATCCCTCCCAGGCCTCGATCATGCACTGTTGGTGTCCTTTGGCTTGGCCTGAGCCCTCTCGCAATCCAGGACCTCTCAGGGGATGTCAGAGAGCTGGTGTCAGCCTGATCCCGCAGGCCAGGCCAAGAGACCCCACTGGTGCACAAATTTGTGGACTGAGCATCTAGTGATGCTATAAATCCCTACTTCCAAAAGAAATACATAACTTTAGTATATACACTGATTATAACTTTAGTATAATTACTGTACCACTTTCTCATCTCTGTGCTGTCTTCCTTTCTCTGTCCATTGACATCAGGGACACTTTCTCTTGGGATGTACTTGTGATTCGGGAACTCTAACAAGGTTCATGTTAAGTCTATAAAATGGGAAGCAGGAGGCTGATCTCTTGTGATTTGCTCTGGGTCGAAGAAAGAGAAAAGTAATGGGAAACTTTTATCTAGATTAGACTCTCCAGGTTACCAGACTTGGTAAAGACATAGCAGTTGAGTGCAGAAACCCTTTCTAGAAACGAATCCTACATTTGTTGAAAATGTCCTGAGAACTGAATGAGAACTTAGATGAGGGTGAAAAAACTTCAAGCTCTTCCACACAGTTACATTTAATTAATAGTTGCTACATTGGTTTGAACTGAAGAAAACTCTCTGAGGGTGTGTACATTTAAGTTCTTCATTCAAATCTAGTCTTAAGTATAAGTTGTTTATGCAAACCCCAAAGCTCTTCTATGCCTGCCCCATTGGATTCTTGGGGCAAAGTTACCTGTTCTATGAGAACAATTTAGGGTATTATCCATCATTCTCCCCATGGCCCTAATACTTAGTTTCTTCAACTGACTAATTAGCTAAATAGCAGTTGGGGAATGATGAAAGTGAACTTCAGATGCTTGGGGAATAGATTTGAAAATGCCCCAAAGCTTGGGCATTGTCTGAAGAAGAAAGACATCATAGAAAAATGTTCTTAGAAATTCTAAGTAAAAAATCTGCAGTGTACACAAGTGTGAGAAAGGTATTCAATATGGAGGTGACTAGGAAGGAGGTGAGACAAGAAAAGATTAAAAACTGGAAATTGAGGAAGCACTGAGACCAACTTGCTTGACTTCTCAGATTTGTTCAAGATAGTGCCTTGTCACAAGTCTATGCCCCTGAGTTGCTTGCTGGTCACCAGTCAGAGAAGTGGACATGTGGCTTGTCAAAGCCTGAAAGAGCCCACTCTCTTTGAAGGGTCCACTACGTTCTCCCTGGAGCCCATCAGGAATTCCAGCAAAACAGTGAATGAGAGCAGTTTGCACTATTGAGCGGCCAGCTGGTCCAGTCCTTCTGGAGAAAGATAAGAAAGCCAAGTCTCCAAGAATGTACAGCATTTACTCAAGGTCACACAGAAGCTCTCATTTCATTCTGGGTGTCCTATACACCATGCTGCTTCAATATTTTTACACACAAAAAAAACTAAGAGGTTTATATAAAAAGGTGTTTTTCTCTATATCACCATATGTTCAAGAGTAACAGTCTTCCTCTCACCTTTTTTATTGGTGATAACCACCCTTTTGCAGCAAATAAACCACTTCATCTTTAAACACCCCAAGGAAAGAAGGCGTTTGCCAGTTTTTTTCACTGGCTTTACAATGGGCTTGGGAATATATTTTAGTGCATTTAGAGGCAGCATAATTTGATGGCCTGAGTTCAAATTCTGACAAAGCTCTGTGGTAGCCACAACTTTTCTAAGTCTCAATTTCCTCTTCTGTAAAATGAGGTTAATAACATGTACTTCCAA
The DNA here is from genome assembly GCA_027563665.1 of Antrozous pallidus. Classification (NCBI taxonomy): domain Eukaryota; kingdom Metazoa; phylum Chordata; class Mammalia; order Chiroptera; family Vespertilionidae; genus Antrozous; species Antrozous pallidus. The sequence continues at coordinate 145,935,653 of CM050508.1, read as the reverse complement.
GAGTTTTAGTGAAGATTAACTGTGAAAAGAAAACTTGCAGTGTGTGCCAGTCATTGACTCTCATTAATGTTAAAACTATTTACATGCCCCTCTTTTTTGCTTCCATTGCTTAACATTTCCGTTTTATTTCTTTTATAGTAGATACTTATATAAGTACTGTTCTTGGCATGCCTTGACTGGCTTGCTTCAAATCTATCATTTACTTAGTAAAAAATAATCAATGAGGGCCTGTTATGTGGCTGGCACTGCTCCAGATAATTAGAATGAGGATGCAATAATAAGACAGAGCTTTTTGTTCTAGAATCTTCTTTCAGGTGACTGTGCTGGCTGATAGGGGCTCTCTGATCACTCTACTACAATATTCTGCTTTCAACACAAGAGGTGTGATTCCTACTTTATGTCTACTTTACCATCCGATATATGGGGTTGATTAGAGCTGCTTTTACAAAATCAATACAATAGCTTAAGCAAAGCAGAAGTTTATTTCTCATGTGGAAATCTGTTAGGAGACTTGAAGGCAGGTTGTCCAGGAAACAAGGTTTCCTCTATTTTATTGCTTCCATATCCCCTGGAGTGTAGCTTTCATTTACTGGTCAAAGTTGGCTCTTAAAAACCATATCCATTCCCAGAGGGCAAACAGTGTCTTTTTAAGGGCATAGCTTGAAAATTGCATATGTGCCTTCCACTCTCTTACTCAATCATATGGCCACACTTAGCTGACAGGAGACAGGACAATGTAGTCTCCAACTGGGTAGCCACATGCCCAGTTAAAGGGAAAGTGGATACTGGAGGTCAATTCTTGGTACCTGCTGCAAAAAGAGAAACAGGTGGCTCTCCTTTAAAGAAAACTAGCCAACTTGTAGAGCCTCGTAAGACAGTGGATGAGAATGACTCCACTGTTACAGTGAGTATGTTCCTGCATCACTCCTACACATCCTCTTTGCATAAACCATGTTAGAGTATTTTCAGCTTTTATTAACAGCAGTTATTTATATTTTTATGTTTCATCAAAGCAAAGTACATTGAACAGACTACTTTCAGGTACTTATTTAGAATGAGAAAAAAAAAACTGTTAGAGCCGCAGGCAATCCAAAATGTATATTACTTCATTGGGAAGAAAATAGTTGCAACCTGTACACTTGTCAAGGAACATGATTGATTTAACCTAGACCCTGGACTCTGAATCCATTCGACCACTAGTGATTGCCACTAACCTGATCCCAGTCACAAACAGAGCTGTTAGTTTACTTAATCTCTCAGAACAAAACCATAGTAACAGGTCATGTTTATGAGCAACACATACATTCAACTGATAAAGTGAATTAGACAGTTGCCAGTTGGTTAAACTAAGTATGACTTTGACAAGATTATCTCCTAGTGGAGAGACAAGACTATGTCACTGCATCCTTTTAATAGCCCCATGAGTTAGGTACCAATATTCTATCTGACAGGTGAGTAAAGTGATCCACAGATCAGTTAGGTACTTGCCCGGAGTCATGCAGCTAAAAGGTGGTGGTCTGGCTTCATAGGCCAGCCACAGCCTAGACACTTAGACAACATTCCCTTTCAAAGAGCAAATGGCCTCTGCTTACTACTTTATCTCACTTCTTGCCATCTTGAGCTCTGCAAACTAAGTTCCAGCTACACTGAGCCACTCTTATCCTCTGACACCTGTCCTGTTTCCTGTTGCTTCCCTTACTGAAAAGCCCTTCTTCCAGCCTCCTTACCTGGATGACTATTACCTTTGAGGTTTACACTCATATAGTGCTGTCTCCAACTAGCAGCACAGCTTCCTCACTATCAACTACCCCAGGATGGGTCTGACTTTGCCCCTGCGCTTCTGTCTATTTGACCCTGCTGTGTGAATCTGTCCCTTTATTTACTTGTATGTTTCCTAGACCAGAGAGATGCTCGAGTAGAATTCTATCACCTGTGCCTGAACATCATTGTGCTTTACACATAGGAATGGATTCAGAGTGGATCAGACCTGACATTTCAGCATGATGTCTCACGCACTCTAGGAGATAGTTTGTATTTTCCTAAAAAAAAAATCACTACTAAAAGAATGTAAGTTTCACAAGAGCAGAGAGACATCTGTCAATTGTTTTCACTGCTGTACCTCCAGAGCCTCAAACAGGGTCTGAAATCTTGGAAAAACTCAGGAAATATGTGTTGAGTAACTCAGAAAAACCAAATTTATCTATATTTTTTAATGATGTCATTTATTTGGAAAAATGTTACATTGAAAACTATGTTAAATTATTGTTTCTCTAGTGTTTCCCAATTCTCACCCTCTTATTCGATATAAATTTGAATATTAATTATTTATTTTGTTTTTAGTGGTTTATAAAGATGCATGTATGTAGGCCAATTTTTTAAAAAATGTATTGTTTTACATTGTATGAAGAATCAGGCTATGATAAATTGTATTCAAAATAATAAATGCAGATAGGAAGAAGTTGGGCAATAAAAATTATCCATAATCATTTCACCAGAATAATAACTATATCTAACATTTTGGTATCCTTCAAGTTCTTTCATTTTGTCCATCAATCTGTCCACATATATAGAAATTGTACAGAGATTGAAGAGAAAAATATGTTTATATTCATATATATGGTATTATAGATATGGTACACAAACTGTTTTATAAATTCCTTTATTCACTTAACAACTTATTATAAACATATTTCTGTGCCAAAAACATTTTCCCACTTTGTTATTGAACCTGTTTTATGATTTATCCTCAAACAGACAATAAACAACTTGATATACAGTTGGTCATCTGTATCTATGTTTCTGCATCTGTGGAGCCAACTGACTGGTGATCAAAAAAATAAGAAATGTGACATTGTTGCTGACATGTACTATGTAATTAGGCTTAGGATATTTGTGTCTGTCCTGAACAGGTTCAGACATTTTTCCTTTTCTTGTCATTATTCCCTACACAATAGAGTATAACAATTATTTATATAGTATTTACACTATTTTAAGTAACCTAGAAATGACTTAAAGTATATGTAAATACTATGGCATTTTATAAGAAACTTGAATTATCTGAGGAGGTCAGCATTCACCAGGGTTCCTGGAACCAATCTTCTGTGAATACTAAGTAACTGACTGTATGTGGTTCAGTGGTTTATTCCAAGGGAGGATTAACATAGTAGCCCTCAACAAATGCCTGTTGAATGGATGAATGTTGTATTTAAATCTCTAAGCATATATCCTTGGTGATTATAACTGGATACATTTTTTTTCAGGCCTAATGTTTTAGAAAGGGATCATTCACGTATGAGTGGTAGACAGCTAGCTACCTGAGCTATTTCAGCCATAGCACAAGGAAACACTGACAAGGAAACAAGAGTCAGGAACCACAGCTAGACTTCCTCAGGGGTAGGAAGCCCCAGCTCTGGAACATGGGTATCTTTGCTTGCTCCATTAGGAACCCAGCTCTATTTTGGCTTCCCACTGCAGATCAGTTTTCTCTGCTCTGTGGACAGAGATATGAGAAAATCAGACTCTTGGCTCATACAGTTCTCAAGCAATGACCAGAGTACAGCCAGCATCTCTGAGTCCCACCTCCACACTCACAGGAAGGAGAATCTGGGTCAGGGATCCACATGGGTTCAGTCTGCTCTTAGCAGGGAGACTGAACAATCTGTCAGAAGGGACATATCTGAGAAAGCAGATCATGAACCAGTTATATTAGTTATTCAGTAAAACTGACCCAAGATGTATGTCTTGGAAAGCAGTGGAGATTAATAGAAGAGTAGATGCTACTAGAATTGTGGTATACAATAATCTTCCACAAACATTTCCAGCAATAATTTGTCTGAAGGCTCTGTGTTTCCAATGGCCCACGCTCCACAGAACTGTGCAGCAGGTCAAGTTTGTCATCTGTGCTGTGCAGGCTTCCAGTTCAGAAACTTCCTCTGCTCAGTGAGCCCCCTTCTTCCCGCTGAGCAGAAGCCAAAACTCTCATCCCCCTTCTTCTGGAAGCTTCGCTCCCACTCTCACCAAATAATGTTCCCTTCCCTCAGAACTCTGTTCTCTCATTAATCTAATGAATAATGTCTCTACTGAGTTAGAAACGGAGGTGATATTTGCATATGCCTCTTGTTCCAGAAGGATTACAGGCAGCTTCTGAGGACACCTAACATAGAGCAAGAGGCAAAGTAGAAACAGACAACAATGGCAGGAACATAAAAGTTTAAGTCAAAGTAGGAAAAGACAACAATGGCAGGAACATAAAATGAAGCCAGGAATAAGGTTCATTTTTAAAAGGGTTCTTTCTACCCACAAAGGCTTGTGAGTTTTCTATGAGCAGGTCATTCATTTGGCTCAATGTTTTAGTTAACCAACACGAAAAGAGAAATCTAATCCGTTGCCCAATATGTAGTGTTTGAAAGGTAAAACAGACCAATTGCTCAGAAGTAATTCTTAGAATCAAGACTAAAATGAAATTACTCCCATGCCCCTATAAAGATGACAAAGATTAGTGCCATTTAAAAGGCCTCACAAGGATAAGTCTATCCAGGTCTCAGTAGAGCTGAAAACATCACACCGAGAAGTGAAGAGGTCAGCTTGATAAGTATATCCCAAGCTGCTAGTTTACAAGGATCATTAAAACATCATCTTTGATAAATTGGAAACCTAATGCCAGTCAACTCAGATTTTTATATATAATGTTATAGGTGTCTGGTAAAACAGACATTGAACTTACCAAGTGGAAATCTGCTGAAGAAAATTGTGCCCTTGGGTCAAAATGGGAGAAAATCATGCCTTATTCCTAACTAGGTTTATTCATTCCTTCATTCATTCATTGCAATGCATCTAAGTTTTTAATACAATTATAGCTGAAACTAGCCATTTCTTAGGTATTCAAAGCTAAAATTCTGAATCTGAAAATCATCCTTCCTGGGAAAGGGTGATTTATTTTATTCACATTTTAAATAATTTAACACGCCTCCCAAGAAACTGTGTAATTTCAAAAACTGCATGTAATAAAGACATGTTACAAATTGCTTATTTGAAACATAAAGTTATTTGTGTTCTATTTCCATTATTAGGAACCATTTCCACTAAGTATATTTTCAAAATGTTGGCTTTATGAGGTGCCCCGTTCGTCACTATCTTACCTAGGGCTCCACCTGTCTCAGTCCAGACCTGATGCTCAATTCAATAAAAGCCGCTCTGCAAGAGTACTGATGACTTAATATGCTGCTTCTCACAGAAGAATCCAGGCCAGCAGAAAGGAAAGAGGTTCCTATTCATTGTATCTTTATCCATTTTTATTTATTAGTGCTGAAGTCTTACCTAGACTTCACAACTTGACGATGATCAAATATTACTAACCAAATGGGAATCTATTTTGGCAAATTAACACTTGGTTAGAACCAAATAAGAAAGGGACCAAATAGATAAAAGAACATTGCAAAGAGAGCCTGGAATATCAAGAGACAGTATCTATTACTCCACATTTGGCTGTGTATTGAGGGTCAGCATTTAATGCCACCATCTATAAGGAAGAATCAATTAACATCTGTCAGCTCTTTTTCCTTTACAAATTTCATCAATATCTTGTAAGGAAGGATAGTTATCATCGTAGAAAGAACTCTGACTTCTACAAGGACTATCTGTTTTATTTTTTAAGATCCTAGGTGGTGCAATAAAAGTAATGGTCCACAGAGAACCTAAGAGTCTAGAAGGCTATCTTCATGACCTCACTGATAAAATTCTGCTGATAGAAAAACAGGAACTGTTAGTGGAAGGGAAAAGACTTCAAAAATTTTAAGAACATTTAGTCAACTTGTTCTATCTTGTATATAAAGGAGTGCAAATAAATACATTTTAGAAAATCATCTGAGATGAAAATATTGGAATCTTCATTATTGAAAGAATTTTTGGGCCCTTCAAACCTGTTAAAATGTGCTCCCACTCTCCTGAGAAGTACTACCTGCAATAACATGTCCTAAGTTTTCAGACACCAAATGCTGAGAAGAAAAATAAAAACTCTGTGACTGGGATTTCTTTTTTTGTAAGAAAAGAAAACTGTATTTAAGGTTTCCTGTCCAGATGCATCAGTGAGACATATTTTGCTTGTCTGACTCGGCTACATCCGGTCACAAAGCATAATTTTATATGAATTGACAGATTCTTAACGCAGAAGGAGGGAACTCAGGCTTCTGAATTGGGAGTTAATTTATGCCACAAAGTATATAAAGGTAGTTCATGATAGCATTTTTTCTCCCCATTTAAGTCTTTTTTTTATTTTTATTGTTCAGTTTATTAATTACATTTCCCCTTTTTTTTTTCACCCTATAGTTCCCCTCCACCTGGTACCCATCCCACCCTCCACCCTCACCCCCCTCCACTGTCCTCTCCCATAGTTGCATGATTTTTATCCAGTCTCTTGCTGCACTTCCCACACCCCCTTTCTCCCCAAGAGTTGTCAGTCCATTCCCTCTCTACGTCCGGGATTCTGTTACATACACCAGTTTAACCTGTTCAGCAGCTTATTAATTCACTTGATTTTCAGATTCATTTGTTGATAGATGTGTATTTGTTGTTCCTAATTTACACTTTTATCTTTTTCTTCTTCCTCTTCTTAAAGAATATCTTTCAGCATTTCATATAATATTGGTTTGTTGGTGATGAACTCCTTTAGCTTTTTCTTGTCTGCAAAGCACTTTATCTGACCTTCAATTCTGAATGATAGCTTTGCTGGATAGAGTAATCTTGGCTGTAGATTCTTGCTGTTCATCACTTTGAATATTTCTTGCCACTCCCGTCTGGCCTGCATCGTTTCTGTTGAGAAATCCTCTGACAATCGTATGGGTGCTCCCTTATAGGTAACCATCTGTTTTTCTTGCTGCTTTTACTATTCTCTCGTTGTCTTTTGCTCTTGGCATTTTAATTATGATGTGCCTTGGTGTGGTCCTCTTAGGGTTCCTATATATTGGGGTTTGGTGTGCTTCTTGGACTCCTAAGTCAATTTCTTTCACCAGGTGTGGGAAGTTTTCGGTCACTATTTCTTCGAATAGGTTTTCTTTGTCTTGCTCTCTCTGTTTTTCTGGCACTCCTATAATTCGGATGTTGGTATGTTTGAGGTTGTCCCCGAGGCCCCTTACACTATCTTCAATTTTTTGGATTCTATTGGTTTCTTGCTTTTTCAGCTGAGTGGATTTTCCCTCTTTGTATTTCAAATCTTGAACTTGGTTCTTGGGGTGTTCCAGAGCACTTTTAGGTCTTTGTATAATATTTTTTATTTCAGTCAGTGTATGCTTAATTTCTGGTTGGTCCTTTTTCATATCCTTGAGAGTCTCCTTTATATCTTTGAGGGTCTCCTTCATTTCCTTGTAGGACTCATTCATTTCCTTTGCGGTCTTGCTTAATTCCTTATAGGCCTCAACCTTTTGTTGGAGCCTCTTGAAAAACCCCATAACCGTGGTTTTGAATTCCATGTCTAGTCGTTTTTTTTCCTCCATTTCTTTCACATCTGATTTCTTTCCATGTCGCTGCATGGTGGCTGCTTCCCTGAGTTGGTCAAATAGCTTTGTGTGGTAGACTTCCTACTAGGGACAGTAGCTCAGCCTCCCGTTACCTGAGGTGGATATGGGTTGCACAGTTTTGCTGAAGTTAAGCTCAGGTTAATCGTTGTTATCACTTGGAGGGGTTGACCTCTAGGCCAATTGTCTGTGAAGTTTAGCTGTGCTCAGGTTGGATGGGCGGAGTCTCTGGGCCAAGCAGACAGTGTTAGTTCTGCCCTATGCGGCCCCAGGTACTCTGTGTTGGTGGCAATGGCTACCAGCATCTCTGAGAGAGAGCCGCTGCCAAGCTCCACCAGCTGCCGGGGAATTCAGACTCTCCCCAAATGAGTCTGCATGTCCAATGTCTCACCCAGGGTTGTAAAACAAAGCAGTCTGACGGCTTCCCGAATGAGAGGGCAAGTTGCAGAGAGCTCTCTGCGTGGTCACGCAGCTGAGCTGTTTGTGCAAGCTGCCTTCTCCACAAGCTGGGAGACCCCTGCTGCACCCGAGCTTCAGCGTGCCTTCCCACTGTCCAGTTTTCACCCCCTGCGATAGTGGGTTCCCTGGACTTCGCCCAGAGCTGGAGAATCAGTCCAGTGGGACGTCTTTGTCTCCCTGTTCGAGAAAACTGGCCAGTTTTCAGCTGCCCGCCCTCTCCACTGGTGCGTGCTCCAAACCTCTCTCCGCGCGAATCTTTCAACGCTGTCCGCTGCCGCTCCTCCGAGTCACAGTGTCTTATCTTCACTTTTATTTGTGGAATTTTCACTCGGCCAGCTTTCTGGTGATTCTGGAAGGTATTTGTTCTTTTGTTAAGTTGTAGTATTAAAATTATTGAGTATGACGGCAAGATAGGTATTTTACCTATGCCGCCATCTTGGTTCCCTCCCATTTATGTCTTCTAATTTAACTTTAACTTCATTGCTGTTTGAGTTTGGATAACAGATATAGATAAATGTGGTACTTTGGACTCAAACTTGAGTGCTATTTGCGACTCTGTCTCAGCGTAATTTAAGCCAATAAAGAAAATGTCTCTTTTCTCTTCTTTCCTTTCAAAATGGTCTTAACAGACTAATAACTAAGACTCTCCCTACAGGTGCCTTGTTTCTAGAATATGAAGTTTAATGGTGAGAAACACCATAGCTCAGTGTTTTAAATCCCAGGCTTTGGAGTCAGACAGACCTGAGTTGACCTCTGCTAACTGCTGTATGATGTTGGGCAAGCTACTGAATCTCACTAAACTTTGAATCCTCAAATTTAAAATGGAATAATAATAGTGCCTATCTCATAAAGTGGTTATAAAATTATATGAGATAAAGCATATAAAATGTTCAAGTTGTGCTAAGAATACAGTAAGTATTGACTATATGTTAGTTTAAAAATAAGTTACCAATAGGGTACTTTTTAAAGTAAATAACTTGGACTGACCCCCATAGTGATAGGAACTAGGAGACTGGACAAAACGTACTTTAAGTTCTGTTTGAGACTACATCAAAATAAAAAGCTTCTGCACAGCAAAAGAAACCATCAACAAAACAAGAAAGCCCACTGCATGGGAAAACATATTTGCCAATGATATATTCGATGAGGGTTTAATCTCCAACATTTACAGGGAACTCATACAACTTAACAACAGGAAGATGAACAATCCAATAAAAAAATGGGCAAAGGACCTAAATAGATACTTTTTGAAAGAGGACATACAGAAGACTGAGAGACATATGAAAACATGCTCAAAGTCACTAATCAAAGTCACTAATCATCTGAGCACTGCAAATCAAAGGGACAATGAGATACCTTCTCATTCCTGTCAGAATGGCTATCATTAACAAATCAACAATGACAAGTGTTCACAAGGATGTGAAGAAAAAGGAACCCTCATGCACTGCTGGTGGGAATACAGACTGGTGCAGCCACTGTGGAAAACAGTATGGAGTTTCCTCAAAAAATTAAAAATGAGCCCTAACCAGTTTGGCTCAGTGAATAGAGCATTGGCTTGTGGACTGAAGTGTCCCAGGTTTGAATCCTGACAAGGGTATGTACCTTAGTTGCAGGCAAATCCCCAGTAGAGGGTGTGCAGGAGGAAGCTGATCAATGTTTCTCTTTCATGGATGTTTCTAACTCTCTATTCCTCTTCCTTCCTCTATGTAAAAAATCAATCCTATCTAAAAAAAAAAAAAGTAATATGCAAATTGACCATCACTCCAACATACAAGATGGCTGCTCCCATGTGATCAAAGATGGCAGCCCCCATGTGGACACAAGATGGCCACCACAAGTTGGCCTATAGGTAAGGGCAGCTGGGAGGGACCAGACCTAAAAGGGAGGGAGGTTGGGTACAATCAGGCCTGCAGGGGAGGGCAGTTCAGGGCAACCAGGCTTGCAGAGGAAGGTAGTTGGGAGGATCCAGGATTCCAGGGGAGGACAGTTAGGAGCAACCAGGCCTGCAGAGGAAGGTAGTTGGAGGGATCCAGGCCTACAGGGGAAGGCAGTTTGGAGGGACTAACCTTGAAGAGGAGGGCAGTTGTGGGGACCAGGTTGGCAGGGGAGGACAGTTGAGGGGAGCCAGGCCTGCAGGAAAGGGCAGTTGGGAAGGATTAGGCCTGAAAGGGAGGACAGTTAGTGGCAACCAAGCCAGCAGGGGAGGGCAGTTAGGGGTGACCAGATCAGCAGGGGAGGTCAGTTAGGGGCAATCGTGCTGGCAGGGGAGAAGTTAGGCATCAATCAGGCTGGCAAGGTAGTGGTTAGGAGGTGATCAGGCTGGCAGGTGGTAGCGGTTAGGAGTAATCAGGTAGGCAGGCAGGTGGGAGGTTGGGAGCCAGCAGTCCAGCATTGTGAGAGGAATGTCTTAATTCCGGTGGGATCAGACTTACACGGGCAGTTGGACATCCTTTGAGGGGGTCTCAAATTGGAAAGGGTGTAAGCTGGGCTGAGGGACACCCCCCTTTTGCATGAATTTCATGCACCGGGGCTCTAGTAAAATACAAAAAAAAAAAAAAAAACCAAGCAAAAATAATTTAAAAATGGAACTCCCATTTAACCCAGTAATCCCATTTCTAGGAATATACCCCAAGAAATCAGAAACACCAATCAAAAATGATATATGCACCCCTATGTTAATAATAACAGCACAATTTATAATAGTGAAGACTTGAAAACAGTCTAAGTGCCCATTAGCAGATAAGTGGGTTAAAATAAGTGTGTAGATTCCATCTACACAATAGAATACTATGCTGCTGTAAAAAAAAGAAAGAAAGAAAGAAAAAGAGGAACTCTTACGATTTGCCACGGCATGGATGGACCTGGAGAGCATTATGTTAAGTGAAATAAGCCAGTTAGAAAAAGACAAATATCACATGATCTCACTCATTTGTGGATTATAATGAACAATATAAACTGATGAACAAAAATAGATCCAGAGACGTAGAAGCATTAAACAGACCATCCAACCTCAGAGGGAAGGCAGGGGAGGAGTTAAGGTAAGAGATTAACCAAAGGACTTGTATGCATGGATATAAGCATAACACATGGACACAGGTAGTAGAGAGGTGAGGGCATGTGCTGGGGTGGAAACAGCCAGGAAGAGTTCAATTGGGGCAAAAGAAGACATATGTAATACTTTAAACAATGAAAAATTTAAATTAAAAAAAATAAGATAGAATAGTTCTTGAATACGTCAGAGAGCTAACAGGAAGTGAACAACTACAGGGGGGATATGTGGAAGAAACAAATTCCAAAAATGTGGCTTTGGGGGCCCTTTTTTCCTATATGAATTTCTTCCAATTTGGAAGAGGTAGCTGAGAGCCTAAAAAGCCAAGCATAGCTTTTGTCAGCCTCATGGAGTTAGGGAGAAATAATTGTAGTTCAAGGACTTCCAAAGGGAGAGGCTTTGGGTTAGAAGCTAGAAGTAAGGGCCAACTTGAAGTAGGCCCTTTAGTGATAGAAGTCTAGTTTCAAATAATCTCAATTATAAGTTTTTATTAAGGTAGAGGCATTAATAGGGCTCCTACCTGCCTATAACTATGTAAATATTCTCTGGGGGAATAAATAATTTCTCCATGTTTCACATTATCTCTATAATTTTTCATATACAATATCCGGTGCTCAATAAAAAATAACTAGATATATCTTTTTTCTTGGATAATTCGGTTCATAATCCACTAGATAAAATCTAGCAAAACAGCTGTTTTTGAGGGGAATGGGTGGTTGGTTCAGCCAATTAGGTGATGGAGACTGTGCAGGGTGATGAAAGCATCTATGAAGTAGAGGAGGATGATAAAGATGATTGAAGACCGGTTATAACAGAAGGAATTTATTCAATAGGGAAACATTAAAAATGACAGGAACTAGATTTCTCCTGGCAGAGAAGGGAGTTACAAATGTGGAAAGAAAGAAAACTAGCACAGCCGAAACCGGTTTAGCTCAGTGGTAGAGCGTCGGCCTTTGGACTGAAAGGTCCCAGGTTCGATTCTGGTCAAGGGCATGTATCTTGGCTGCGGGCACATCTCCAGTAGGGGGTGTGCAAGAGGCAGCTGATTGATGTTTCTCTCTCATTGATGTTTCTGACTTTCTATCCCTCTCTCTTCCTCTCTGTAAAAAATCAATAAAATATATAAAGAAAAGAAAACTAGCATAAATCTTTTGGTGCTGAATTAGAAGTGGGGTTTCAGTGTGTACTCATGTTTTTCAATATGTGTAGCTTGACATAGAAATAGATGTTGATATAAATATGCATGTACACACATACACAGACACACACACATTCTCTAGTTTTGGTCAATGAGAAAGCCTAAGAATAAGATATCCAATAGTGTTGAACACTCCTTGTACCCAGGTGTTGTTTTCTAAATTTCATTCTCCACTAAAAGGAACCAGAAGTACTTGGGGAAAATGGTTTATTCCAGGTTTATTCAGAGAATATACAAGCTGAACCTGAAATAGCTTTTTGGGCCATAAAATTAAGAAGTGCTCAAATAGCCATGGCTGATATGGTTCAGTTGGTTGGGCTTCATCCTGTGCACCGAAAGGTTGATAGTTTGATTTGTATTCAGAGCACTTGCCTAAGTTACAGGTTCAATCCCCAGTTGGGGGTATGCAAGAGGCAGCCAATTGATGTTTTGCTCTGACATCAATCTTTTTCTCTCTCTTCTTCTCCCTTCCTCTCTCTCTAAAAGTCAATAAATTATCCTTTACAAGTGCTCAAATAATGAAAGAACATGTCAAAAATATACAAAAAAGGGTTGTTTTCTATTACTACATATGAAATCACCACAACTTAGAAGCTTTAAGCAGTATATGTTTATTATATATAATAAAAACCTAAAATACTAAGTGTCTGGTTGTCTGAATGACTATTCAACCAATCAAAGTGTAATATACTAATGAGGGAGGAACCAAGATGACAGCATAGGTAAACACCTATACTGCTGCCTTGCACAACGATTTCAAAACTACAACTAAAAGACAAAACGGACATCATCCAGAACCACTGGAAAGCTGGCTGAGTGGAAATTCTACAACTAGAAGAAAAGCTAAAAGGACACTGAGACTCAGAGGAGGTGTGGAGGACAGAGGTGTTGAGAAGTGGAAACACACACACCCGAAAGGATGGGCGGCTGAATACAAGGCTGGTTTTCTCACACTGGGAGAAAGACAAGGCTCCCCACTGTGCTGAACTCCAGTTTTGGGTGAGTCTCAGGGAACCCAGACTCATATGGGGTGAAACTGGACTGTCAGGAGGAAGCACACTGAGACTCGGAAACTGCAGAGGCATGTGAGCTTGCAGAGAGAGTGTGCAGCTGAGTGCATGGCTTGCTCTCTTGTTCAGGAGGAAAACAAAACCACTCAACTGCACTGTATTCCAGTTCCAGATGAAACTTTGGGTATACAGACTCATTTGGGGAGAAATTGGACTCTCTGGCAGTGGGTAAAACTCAAGGGCAGCTTACTCTCACAGGTGCATGCAGCCATTGCTGTGGGACACAGACATCCAGGCACCACTTAGTGTGGGGCTGACAGGAAACCCAGGCTGACTGCTCAGCCTTGAGACTCCACTGAATCCAAGCTGAGCATAGAAGCTCTCCCAGCATAGACACAGCTGATCCTCACAGCCAATTGGCCTGGAGGTCAACCCCTCCCAGTGATACCAACAGCAATTTAGCTTAACTACAACAAGACAGTGTAGCCCATAAAGTGGTGCACTAAGAGTATCCACCTTAGGTAACTGGTTGGGCTGAGCTATTGTCTCATAAAGGACACCTACCACACAAAGCTACTGGATCAGGAAAGCAGCAAAAAATGTGGCAACAAGAAAACAGATCACAATTGAAAGAAATGGAGGAAAACACAAGATTGGACATAGAGTTCAAAACCACAGTTATAAGGTTTTTGAAGAATTTCCTAGAAAAGGCTGATAAATTTCATAAGACCATCAAGTATATGAAAAAGGACCAACTAGAAATTTAGCATACACTGGCTGAAATAAAACGTATACAAAGACCTAACAGCAGACTAAAGGACTGCAAGAATCAAGTCAAAGATTTGAAATACAAAGAAGCAAAAAACACTCACCCGGAAAAGAAAAAAGAAAAAAGAATCCAAAAAATTGAAGATAGTGTAAGGAGCCTTTGGGACAACCTCAAGCATACCAACATCTGAATTATGGGGGTGCCAGAAAAAGAGAGCAAGATACTGAAAACTTATTTGAAGAAATAGTGACTGAAAACTTACCCCACCTGGTGAAAGAAATATACTTAAAAGTCCAGGAAGCACACAGAACCCCAAACAAAAGGAATCCAAAGAGAACCATACCAAGACACATCATAATTAAAATGCCAAGGACAAAAGACAAAGAGAGAATATTAAAAGCAGCAAGAGAAAAACAGTTAGTTACCTGTAAGGGAGCACCAATACAATTTCTCAACAGAAACTATACAGGCCAGAGGGGAATGGCAATAAATATTCAACATGATGAATAGCAAACACCTACAACCAAGATTATTCTACCCAGCAAAGCTATCATTCAGAATTGAAGGTTAGATAAAGAGCTTCACAGATAAGAAAAAGCTAAAGGAGTTCATCACAACCAAACTAGTATTATATGAAATACTGAAAGGTATTCTTTAAGAAGAGAAGAAGAAGAAAAAGGTAAAGATAAAAATTATGAACAACAAATACATGTCTATCAACAAGTGAATCTAAAAATCAAGTGAATTAAAAATCTGATGAACAGAATAAACTGATGAATATAATAGAATCAGGGACATAGAAAAGGTGTGGACTGACAATTCTTGCGGGGGAGAAGGGTGTGGGAGGTGCAGGAGGAGACTGGGCAAAAATCATACACCTATGGAAGAGGACATTGTGGGAGGTAAAGGCAGAGGGTGGGTGGGTACCGGGTGGAGGGGAGCTTTGGGGGGAAAAAAGAGGAACAACTGTAATAATCTGAACAATAAAGATTTATTAAATTAAAATATATATTATATATATATATATATATACACACACACACACACACACACACACACACACACGCATACACACATACACACTATGAGATGCTAAGGCTGCTCAACCATTCACTATGATGTGCACTAACCACCAGGGGACAGACAGCTGACTGGTTGACCAGTCACTGTGATATGAACTGACCACTAGGGAGTAGACGCTCCAAACAGTAGGTGAGCTTGCTGCTGGGGACCAGCTGATTGGGACTGAGCAAGACAGCCAAACACATGTCTTGGAGCCCTCACGTGGTCCCTCCCTGGCTAGCGAACCTCCCGTGTGCCTCCCTGGCCCCAATTGTGCACCAGTGGGGTCCTTCAGCCTGGCCTGTACCCTCTCCCAATCCAGAACCCCTCAGGGGATGTCAGAGAACCAGTTTTAACCTGATCTCACAGGCCAGGCTGAGGGACCTCACTGTTGCACAAATTTGTGCACCAGGCCTCTAGTTATCTCATAATTTCTATGGGATAGATGTCTAGGAACCATTTATCTGAATTTTCTGCTCAGAATCTTACAGTGCTTTAATCAAAGCATTTGGTTGGAGATTTGATTAGAGAAAGGTCCACTCCCAAGCCCCCATAGGTTATTGGAAGAATTAATTTCTTTGCACTGTTAGATTGAAGCTTTAGTTTCTTGCTTATGACCTAGAGGCTTCCTATAATTCCTTGATATGTGGACCATTTACTTCCTGGTAGCTTACTTTGTCAAGCAAGAAGGAGCCTGAGAACAGTCTGCTGGGAGGCCTATATAAACTTGCCATCAAAATCTGAGGGTGATGTTACAAACAAGAAAAATCATGGGCCAATCTCGCCTCATCACTTAGATTTTAAAATTTCTAAACAAAATATTAGTAAATAGAATCCAAATCTATAAAAAGGAGTATACATCATGATCAAATAAGGTTTAACATTCAAAAATCTATCAATATAATTTACCACATTACAATAATAAAATTTAAGGTCTTACAACATATACACAAAATTAAATTCCAAGTGGATTGTCAATCTAGTGCAAAAGTCAAGACAATAAAACTTTTAAAAGCACATAATAAATATAGAAAGATATCTTCATAATCATAGGGTAAGAAAAGATTTCTTAATTAGACACACTTACACACACACACACACACACAAACTAATTTTAAATCCCAGCTGGCATGACTCAGTGATTGAGTGTAAACCTATGAACCAGGAGATCATGGTTTGATTCTCAGGTGGAGCATATGCCTGGGTTGTGGGCTGGATCCCCAGTGTGGGGTGTGCAGAAGGGGCCAGTCCATTATTCTCACTCATCATTGATGTTTCTGTCTTTATCTCTCCCTATTTTCCTCTCTGAAATTAATAAAAAAATATTTTTTAGAAAAAAAAAAGACATATACTGACTATCTGAGGATAAGAACTTTTGTTGATTAAAAGTCACCACAAAGAAATTAAAAGGCAGGGAGAGGAACCAAGATGGCGGCATAGGTAAATACCTATTGTGCTGCCCCGTGCAACAATTCCAAAACTACAACATAACAACAAAACAAACATCATCCAGAATCACTGGAAAGCTGGTTGAGTGAAAATTCCACAAATAAAAGTAAAGGTGGGACACTGAGACTCAGAAGAGCGGCGGAGTGCAGCCTTGAAGATACACCCGGAGAGAGGTTTGGAGCCGTGCGCGCGCGTGAGCTGTAGGGCAGGCAGCAATCCTGGCTGGTTTTCTCCAACAAGGAGGGTGGAGACGTCCCACTGCACAGATTCCCCAGTGCCAGGCGAGGTCTGAGGTCCGGAGTACACACCCAAAAAGCCGGGCGTGGCAGAGGTCTCCGAGTTTGAGGAAAGTGCGCACCCTAAAAGCCAGGTGCAGCAGAGGTCTCCGAGTTTGAGGAGAGTGTGTGTAGCTTGAAACAGCAGTTTGCAAGTAAAGTGCATGACAGCACAGAGAGGACGCATGACTTGTTCCTCATTCAGAAGACCACTGGACTGCTTTGTTTTATAACCCTGGGCAAGATTTTGGGTGTGCAGACTCATTTGGGGAGAGGCAGAGGTGTCTGGCAATGGGTGGAGACCAGTGGCAGCTTTCTCTTGGAGGTGCGCAGCCATTACCACCTGGCACAGAGACCCATGTGCACTGCATAGGGCATAGCTGACGCTGCCTGCTCAGCCCGGAGACTCCGCCCATCCAACCTGAACATAGCCCACCTTCATACCCAATTGGCCTGGAGGTCAAACCCTCCTAGTGCTAACAACAATTAGCTGGGCTTAACTCCAACAAAACTGTACAACCCATAAAGGATTGCAGTAAGAGTATACACCTCAGGTAACTGGGGAGGCTGAGCCACTGTCCCTTAGAGGACATCTACTACACAAAGCTAATTGACCAACTAAGGAAAGCAGCCACAATGCAGAGAAGGGAAAGAAATCAAGTGTGAAAGAAATGGAGGAAAAACGACGACTAGACATAGAGTTTAAAACCACAGTAATTGGTTTTTTCAAGAGGCCCCTAGAAAAGGCCAATGAACTTAATGAGAACTACAAGGAAATGAACAAGACCTACGAGGAAATGAACAAGATCAATGAGAAAATGAACAAGACATATGAGGAAATGAATGAGACCTACAAAGAAAGGAATAAGATCTATGAGGATATGAACGAGACCCTCAAGGATATGAAAAAGGACCAACTAGAAATTAAGCATACACTGACTGAAATAAAAAAATATTACACAAAATCCTAAAAGCAGTCCGTAGGGCCGCAAGAACCAAGTCAATGTTTTGAAATACAAAGAAGCAAAATCCACTCAGCTGGAAAAGCAAGAAACAAAAAGAATCCAGATAATTGAAGATAGTGTAAGGGGCCTCTGGGACAACCTCAAGCATGCCAACATCCGAATTATGGGGGTGCCAAAAAAAGAGAGAGAGCAAGGTAATGAAAGCCTACTTGAAGAAATAGTGACTGAAAACTTCCCCCACCTGGTGAAATAAATTGACTTAAAAGCCCAAGAAGTACACAGAACCCTAAAATATAGGAATCTAAAGAGGACCACACCAAGGCACATCATAATTAAAATGCCAAGAGCAAAAGATAAAGAGAGAATATTAAAAGCAGCAAGAGAAAAACAGTTAGTTAGAGCACCCATGCGATTGTCAGTGGATTTCTCAACAGAAACAATGCAGGCCAGACGGGAGTGGCAAGAAATATTCAAAGTGATGAATAGCAAGAATCTACAACCAAGATTACTCTATCCAGCAAAGCTATCATGCAGAATTGAGGGTCAGATAAAGTGCTTCACAGATAAGAAAAAGTTAAAGTTCATCACCATCAAACCAATATTATATGAAATGCTGAAAGATATTCTTTAAGAAGAGAAAGAAGAAAAAAGGAAAAATATAAATTATGAACAATAAATACACATCTATCAACAAATGAATCTAAAAATCAAGTGAATTAATAATCTGATGAACAGGATAAAGTGGTGAATATAACAGAGGGAATGGACTGACAATTCTTGGGGAGAAAAGGGTTGTGGGAAGTACAGCAAGAGACTGGACAAAATCTTGCAACAATGGAGGAGGACAGTGGAGGGGGAGGTGAGGACAGAGGGTGGGATTAGTACAGAGTGGAGGAAAGCTTTAGGGGGATAAAAAAGGGGGAACAATGTAATTAATAAACTGAACAATAAAGATAAAAAAATTGAAAGGCAAGCCATATGGTAGGGTAAGATGCATGTATCAGCCATAACTGACAAAGGGTTCATTTTCAGAATATACAAGGAATTTCTATAAATCAATAAGAAAAAGTCAAAGTATCCAATAGGAGAATGAGCAAGAGACTTTAACAGTCACTTCAGGAAATAGGACCAATAAACAAATGAAAATGAAATACTTCTAAATATACAGAAGAATAAGTAAAATGTAAAATGTTGATAACACAAAGTTATGGCAAGGATATGAAACAATGGAATGTTTACCACTACTAGTGGAAGTATAAACTGGTACAACCACTGAAAAAAACTTTTAAAAATATATATTTTATTGATTTTTTACAGAGAGGAAAAAGAAAGGAATAGAAAGTCAGAAACATCGATGAGAGAGAAATATCGATCAGCTGCCTTTTGCACACCCCTTACTGGGGATGTGCCCGCAACCAAGGTACATGCCCTTGACCAGAATTGAACCTGGGACCCTTCAGTCCACAGGCCGTTGCTCTATCCACTGAGCCAAACCAGTTTTGGCCACTGAAGAAAACTTTTTAACACTGTCTAGTAAAGTTGAATAGAGGCATACCTCATGCTGGCAATTCCACTCCTAGATATACACCCAACAGAAATGCATGCAGATGTGCACCATGAACATATTTATGAGTATTCATTAGCAGTACTATTAATAATAGCCCCAAATTAAAACCAATTCAAACATCCATAATTAGTGGTAAAAATAAATTTGCTGTGTTCACATAGCGGAATATGAACAAAATGCAGTTAGATGGTAGAGCATCAATGAATCTTATATCAATCCTAACCAGGGGTGAAAACACTTTTATATTATTGTTATGTTAATCATTCCTTTTTTACTTCAGGTATAGCACATGTTAATTTGGAGCTGACTCTAATATTTTTCTTCTTCAGAGTGGAGTATTAAGTGCTAACTCCTGAAAGAACATAGCATTCTTTTAAAATGACACACATACTTATGACCCAAATCTCTGTTTATGTTTTATCCACATTCACTATCAAATGAGAAACTTTTTTAAATTCTCTCTCTTCAAATTCTTTTTTCATTTCTTCAAAGTAAACCCATGAGATGATGCCAACACCCTCGGGCTATAATGTCCCACATTTCTTTGGCAAGCATTTCATTTCTCCCAAATCTACTTGCTCTGTAGTAACTAGTCAGACCTCCTAGGTGACACCAGTGATTTAGATCAACACAAGTTTCCATTTCTTAAGAAGAATGAGTCTAGAGATCTCCTGTACAACAAGGGACTTATAGTTAACAATATTGTACTGTACACTTGCAAACTTGTCAAGAGGGTAGAACTCATGTTAAGTGTTCTTTCCACAAAACAAAAGTGAATATAAAAACCATATATTAACCACTTACTGTATTCCAGGAATCCTGCTTCAACTTCTCTGAAGAGGCATCTGTCCCATTAATCAGCACAGATATTAGACTTTCTTCTGTAGGAATTTCCTGATGACTGCATTGCTAAAGCTTATCTGGGGACTTTGCTTCACTTTATGGTGAACTCTGGAGTGAATGTTTTCACTTAAGAATTCAAACAAATTGGAACAGTGTTGTACTCTACATGAATGCATGTTGACTTTCATCTTTCACAAAGGAGGTTGGAGGAGGAGGGTCAATTGGAAACATAAGAAACAAAATGGGAAAGAGCATGACTTTTGCACAGTTTAGTCATGAAAATGTAACTGAAACCAAATAAAGAATACATCAAGTATATAAATGAGGCATCTATTGTTACACCAGAGTGCATGTATAATATGGCACAAAAGAAACATCTGCCTTATTTAATGGCATTAGGGCTAATTGGACTGGATGCTCTTTACATAATAATCTCCTCATATGACATGAAAATACTTCTGGAAGTCTCTAGATTCTGTAAGGAATGGATGTGAAAAAGGAAACAGGAAAAGAGATGTTTGATTACTTTGGAAAGTATTTTAGCATAATTGAAAATGTATAGTTTGCATGCACTGAATAATGTATGCCAGTAATTAGACTAAATTTTTTAATGTGATCAAGGTTATGAATTTCTACAAATGATTAGGAAACAACTTTGTAAATATCCAGATATGATATAGCAAGTACAAGTGGTCAGATTAGAGCTTTTGAAGGTAAAACCACAGAAGGTTAAAAATCCTCAACAATAGAGAGTAAACAGTAAAACCCACCATGGGCTGCTGCAAGGCTGATGGCAAAAATGGCTTTTCCATTTCATTTCCTGATCTCACAGTCCTGAGTTATATAACATGTTTAAAATGAATGGATTTGTCTCCTTGATGAGTTTCCCAGTCTTCAGTTTTAAAAAGGAAATGGAAAAGACTGTGGTTCCTGCATTAGAAAAAAAAAAGTTGTATGTAAGGTTCTCACATGCCTCATTTTCATTCAATCCAAAATAAACCCTTACCCTCTGATACTGTAGGTGGCTCCTTGAGGAAGAACTGCTGGACCAACCAGAACATAACTGTGGCATGTAAATGCTCTTGGCATGAGAACGCTCTCAGTTAGATCTTTTCAAAACCACAGTGCTTCTATCCCAACTGCACAGTGCTAGCACTTGAAGAATAAAAATCCTTCTGCTTTGTTTGGATCCTTTAATTAGAAAAAACTATGCAAAATAACTTATCCAGACTCTATTCATAAACAATAAGTGATTGTTTTTTAAAATAAAGCTCTGTAGCATTTTGACATTTCAGTTATACTATCCAAAATCATTTCAGAGGACAATTAATTTGAAACCTTTTCCACTTAGCTTTGTCTTCTTTTATCTTCCTTTAGGGTATTAGGGTATATGCATTCGGCTTATTAAACTGCAAGTTCCATTGCAGTTAATGAATTGTGTTCATGTGAATCATTTATACTGTTGTTTAGCTTCTATATTTAAGGTACTTATCCTGGGAGATCTTTTTTGTTTTTCAATTACAGTTTACATTCGATATTATTCTGTATTACTTTCAAATGTATAGCATAGTGGTTAGACAATCATATACTTTAAAAAGTATTTCCCCCAATATTTCCAGTACCCACCTGGCACCATGTAGTCAATAATATATTACAATATCATTGATTATATCCCCTTAGCTATACTTCACATCCCTGTGACTATTTTGTAATTACCAATTAGTATTCCTCAATCCCTTCACCTTGTTCACCCTGCCCCCCAACCATTTCCCCTCTGTCAACCATCAGTCTGTTCTCTGTACCTATGAGTCTGTTTCTATTTTGTTTGTTTATTTGTTCTTTAGAATCTACATACAAGTGAAATCATATGGTATTTGTCTTTCTCTACATGATTTATTTCACTTAGCATAATATCCTCAAGGTCCATCCATGCTGTCACAAAGGTAAGATTTTATTCTTTGCTATGGTTGACTAGTCCTCCATAACTCACTCATGTATTGATGGGCACTTGGGTTGCTTACATATCTTGGCTATTGTAAATAATGCTGCAGTGAACATGGGGGTGCTTATATTCTTTTGAATATTGAACAAGACTGAGAATCAACTCCTGGCCCAGCTCCTCACACTCTCATTAAACCCCGGTTTCCAGCTCAGTCAGTTCACAGCATCCACATCTGCAGAAAGATACCCATTTTCTTTTTGCAAAGAAAACATCCAAACATGCCATGGTGCTGACACATTATTAGAGACAATAGTGTCTTTACAAGGAAATTAGACTGATGGAGAAAAGCTAGTGCTAATTTTCTTTTTCTTTCCTCTCATTCACCCTGGGTCTTCTTTCCTAAATTCCTCAACAGCAATACTCATCTGGGCAAATACCTTTCCAACACAAAAAAGGGCCAGGCCCTGGGTAGGAACGGCAAGCTTAACTTTCAGTGTTCTCTGAAGGCTCTGGGTATCTGCCTCGATTTCACTTTGTGTATTGTGATTACAATGATAATGATGCTAGCTATCATTATAGCTACTGTTTGTTGAAAATGCATTATATATGAGGTAGGTAGTAATGTCATACCTTTTTGAGAGGTGAAGAAATATAAGTTTAGTAAACTCATCAACTCACCCAAATTGGATTCTTAACCACCAAATTATATCATCTCACACTTCCTTTTTCTTCTTCTTTCCTTTTAATATTATTTCTTTCCTTGTCCTAAAAAAGGGTGTTTGAGGCAGAAGTGTTATTTTCAGGGCACCAGTAGCAAGTTACTGATTAAAGGAGTATTTTCCTGTCTATCCTATCATAAACACATATGACACTATCAATAGTTTGGGATTATCATCATCAGATTGTTGGGTTTGAATAAATTGTATCAAGAAAAATGGGAGAAATGATCAGAACCTTAGCTCAAGTATTGTTTCTGTCACTGCTTTCCTCGCTGCCTGTCCTTGGGAGAGCCATGTGACCTATCTGAGCCTCAATGTTGTTATCAGGAAAAAGGATAATAGCATCTGCCCTGACCACACTGTAGGGGTAATTAGAATGTTTTACAATCTCTAAAATGCCACACTAGGGTAAGGAAGAATCATCATTCACGTATGCTCCTAGATGAAGGGAAATCCCAGGAGGTCTTGCTCCCACCTTGGCTGAGGAAGGGCTAGCAGTTCATGTGGAGAACTGACAACAGGGCATATTCTAAGTTGTGTATGCTCAGCATTCAGCCTATCTAACAGTGTGAGCACAGCTGTAATTTCCCATGGTTTAATTGGCATGTTTTCAATTCAGTATCCGAGGAGCAATAAGCCATGAGACAGGGATAATGCCTTGTTCAATCTATATCACCAACCTGGTACAGTGCTTGGCACATAGTATGTGCTCAGTAGCCACCAGTTAAATTAAACACATTAGACAATAAAATCTGATCACAGATGCAAAGGTGGAAATTAACTTTCTACCTAAACTCACCAGTGGCAAGCCTGCTCATTTACTCCCATAGAAATATTAAACTTGGCAGATTAACACAGTTTTGAAGTTTTGGGATTGTATTCCTGGCGACTTGCTGCCTTCCGCTAATTTGGGCCAACTCCATGCCAAAACAAGTCTGATATTTTAGCCTAAGCAAATATCAAAAATAGAGAAAGCAACTGTGACAACACAGCTCCTAATGACTGTAACAGTGAGGCAGAAAAGGAGCAGAACTGCGCTAAGCTGTGGAAGAAAAAGCGATTGTGAGAAATCCTGGGAAACTGTCAAACCCACAGCTTCTACGAGAGCCAGAATTTTCCTCACTAAAATAATGACACGTGACACCCGATCCACCTTTTTACAGCTTTCTATACAAAAGACATTTGTGCCTCTGAGAACATGGGCTGAACACGGGCCAGGCGGTACAAGAGGAGGCAAGTGAGGCAGTCCTGGAAGACCAACATGGAACCGGGCCCAGAGGCAAGAGGGCAAGCAGGTATAGTTTATTAGAACGATTCAGGTTGGGATTGTCTTGGTCCACAGTTTCCTGAAGAAGTTCATCTTCACTCCACAAAGGCACTCTGAGGTTTGAAAACATCACTCAACTCCCTAATACCCTCTGAACGGACTAGGTTGTGTTTCAGAGGAACTGGTCCTAGTACAGCCACTCAGGGCAATATCAGCCTTTACCCAACTCCTTTCTCCTTCCAAACTGAGATTGGGTTAGATGTGGAGTAGAGTGAGGTAGCAGTATGAGTGGGGGAGCGAAGAAAGTTAAAGGACTGTGTCTGATAAAGCATTTATCTCATGTTTGATACTTGGTTAGACTCTAGAAAATTCTATCCAGGATAGAGAGTTTAACAGACTCCAACTGTCATTATGCTCTTTTTTGCTGAGGACATGCCCCTATATTCAACACCTCTGAGAGGCAGAGCAATTAAGACAAAAAGCAGAGAAGCCAGGAGAAACAAACACCCATTCTCTCCCTGGAATGCAAAGATTCTATAGTATTTTTGGTTGAGGAATAGCTCTCTATGTATTACATCATAGATGCATTTGACATGCATCTATGATGTAATCAATATTCATATTTAGAGCCAAAGCTAGCACTCAGCTTAAAATTATTTCAATAAATTAGTTTAGTCAATGCACAAATGTCATCAAGAGGATGATTTCTCCTTCATTTTAAAATTAAGGAAATAATGTTGGTGGGCTCAAGAAACATGGCTTAGGGGATTTGAATTAGGAACCATGGGCTTAGACAATGACTTAAACATTTTAAAAATATGGAAACTGAGACTCGGGAGTTGCCAACATTGACAGCCAGAATTTGAGGTAACTGAACTCACAGGTATGTCTTTCTGACCTCTGAATCTATGCTCTTCCCACTGATTTGTGCTAAATTCCCTAGCTTCAGGGTAGGAATAAGGAGTTTCAGCTTCTAAAACTGTTTAAGAACATCCAATATCATTTGAGTAGACATATGCAAATTAAGTACCACTGTTACATAGGCATCCTTCTCTGCTGTTCCTAATAACTTCTATAAAGCTGGCTGTTGCCCTTAAGGAAATCTTGAAGAGCAGTGCTATAAATGGGATGCTTGTTTCTCATTTCCTCAAAATATTCATCAATGAAAGAGGTATGTGAGGGAGTTCTGGAGATAAATGCTCTTTCCTAAGAAAGACCTTAGAGATCTTTTTTCCCCCAGACAGTCAGAAAAAAAATCTGGCAGTTTTTCTATCATCTCTCTTTCCAATAACCTCAGAGCCATCATCAACTGGCTGGTATGTGAAGTGTGAATGGCTTCTATCAAAGGGAGACATCACCTTGGCAGACAATTTGGAAAGGCAGAGACAAGAAGAAAGATACTTTCTTACTTGTACTCTTGGACTCATTCAGAATAGTAGGTTTTCATCCCAAAGCCTGAGTCCTTGAACATGCTAGCAAACATTAAGTCTGGATCAGTAACTCCACATAAGTATAATAGATGCAGTCTTGCCATTTAGAAAAGCTTTGCCCTATCACCATTGGGCAGTATGTCTCTTTTGTACATCATAAATAGAGATGGGTCATTTGCAAGAAAAAGAAGAGTAGGGAGCCCTATAGAAAAAAATGGGATCTGATTCATGTAGCTACATGTCTCCAACCCAGAATACCGACATGGAACAATTCCATCACTTAGGAGATAGTTTCTTCTTTTCTCTGGTATGACTAATGGGGTTGCCCACATGAGGGTTGTTATGGGTTGAATTGTGTCCCTCCAAAATAGATATGTTCAAGTCCTAACCCTCCATGCCTCAAAATATGACCCTATTTAGAAATAAATTAATTGCAGATATAATTAGATGAGGCCATACTTCAGTAAGTTGGGCTCCTAATCCAATATGACTGGTACTCTTATAAGATGGTCATATAAAGACAAAGACACACAGGGAGAACACCATGTGATAATAAAGGTAAATAGTGTAAGTATGCAAGCCCAGAAATAAAAAAAAGGTGCCAGCAAACCACCAGAAGCTAAGAAGAGGCAAGGAAGAATTTTCCTACAGCTTTCAAAGGAAACACAGATTTACCTACAACTAATTTCAGAACCCTAACCTCAAGAACTGGGGAACTTAGCTTTCTGATATTTTAAGCCATTCAGTTTATGGTTATTTGCTACCACAGCCCTAGGAGCTAATGGAAGGGTCTTTAGATTTAGTCAGAGGCAATGTATTCTGCCCATTGGGGACGATTTGTGGTTTCTCAAGGTTACAGCTCTCATTTCAATGATGTATTCTCAATATAGATCATAGCCATGATGGCAAAAAGTCCTGAAGTGGCTGCATCTAAAAGAAGGAGGGTTGAGGGGAAAAAATCGTGGTGGAACAGGATGAGTTCTGAATCGTGTACCAGGGCAGATGGAGGGAGCAGTTGAGGGTTGCACAGGGAGTGTTTGTTAGTGAGTTGGGGGACAGCTGGGCTCTGGGAGAAGAAAGGAGACTTCTGGATTTCCCTCCCCTGATAGAGTGGCCCCTGGTGTGGCTGGGTTCTCTTGCGGAGCCACCGGTTCAGAGGCAGACTGCGCCATCTTGTAAGGGAAGTGCCAGAAAATTTTACAGCTGCAGTACCCACTGGATGACTGAGACCCCCAGAACACCGGTTCCTAGTTGGCGCAGAAGCAGAATCAGAGGAGCTCTGCTCTCTGCCATGGAAAGGAGAGTGAGAACTACATAACTAGACACACAGAGAAGACAGACCATGGGGAGACAAAGAAACAGCCTGCCAATGAAAGAAAAACAAGCCTCACCAGAAAAAGACATAAATGAAATGGAAGCAAGCAACCCGTCAGAGAAAGAATTCAGAGAAATGGACATAAGATGACTGAAAAGAATGCAAGACATTATGAGTAAGAACCGAGAGGAATTGAAGAAGAACCAGGAGGAAATGAAGATCTAAGAAGAAATGCAAAGTGACATTGCTGAGGTAAAGAACTCTATAGAAAGTATCCAGAATACACTAGAAAAAGCAGGGGACCACATCAGTGAGCTGGAAGACAGGTAGAAAAAATTACACAAGTAGAGCAGCTTCTAGAAAAAAAATTAAAATGCAGGAAGAGAGCCTAAGGGAATTTTGGGACAACATCAAACAAAACAACATCTGCATAATAGGGCTTCCAGATGGACAGGAAACTGAGCAAGGAATAGAAAACCTGTTGGAAGAAATAATGACAGAAAACTTCCCTGATATAGGAAAGAAACAAATCCAATCACAGAGTACCAAGCAAAATGAAACCCAAAAGACCTACGCCAAGGCACAGTATAATTAAATTGGCAAACATCAACGACAAAGTGAGAATCTTAAAAGCTGCCAGAGAGAGACAGAAAGTCACCTACAAAGGAACCCCCATCAGATTAGCAAGTGATTTCTCAACAGAAATGTATCAGGCAAGAAAGCAATGGAATTAAATATAGAGTCATGCTAAGAAAGGGGATGAATCCTAAAATACTATACCCAGCAAGGCTATCAATCAAAATTGAAGGTCAAATCAGGAGCTTCACAGGCAAAAAAGGACTAAGGGAATACATTACCAGCAAACCAGCAATGCAAGAAATGCTAAAGGGTCTGCTGTAAAAAGAAATAGGAAGCTAAGAAGGAACAGAAGGGTAAAGAAAAAAAATGGCCACAAATAAGTACTTATCAATAACTTTAAATGTAAATGAGTTAAGTGTACCAATCAAAGACATAGGGTAATGGACTGGATAAGAAAACATGACTCATGTATCTGCTGTCTACAAGAAACCCACCTCTGAAAAGAGAACGCACACAGACTGAGGGTGAAAGGATGGAAAAAGGTTCTTCAGGCAATTGGAAATGCAAAAAAAGCTGGGGTAGCAATACTTATATCCAACAAATTAGATCTCAAAGTGAAGGACATAAAAAGAGATAAAGAAGGCCACTTCATAATACTAATGGGAGCAATCCAACAAGAAGAAATAACTCTGGTAAACATATACGCACCCAATACAGGAGCAACCAAATACATAAAAAAAAAACTCCTGGAGGATATCAAGGGAGAGATTGACAGCAATACAATCATAGTAGGAGACGTTAATACCCCACTATCACCATTGGACAAATCTTCTAAACGAAAAAATCAGTAAAGAAACATCAATCCTCAATGAATTACTAGACCAAATGGAATTAATTGACATCTTCAGATCATTTCACCCCAAAGCCACAGAATATTTATTCTTTTCAAGTGCACATGGGTAATTTTCAAAGATAGACTATATGTTGGGTCATAGGCAAAGTCTCTCCAAATTCACAAAGATAGAAATCGTATTAAGCATATTCTCAGATCACAGTGGCATAAAGCTGGAAATCAACTACAATAAAAACAATCCAAAGAAATCAAACACATGGAGACTAAGCAGCATGCTATCAAACAATGACTGGGTTACCAGAGAGATCAAGGAAGAAATAGAAAACATCATGGTAAAAAATGATAATGATAGCACAGCAATCCAAAATCTATGGGACACAACAAAAGCAGTTTTGAGAGGGAAGTTCATAGCTCTGCAATCCTACTGCAAAAAAAAACAAGAAACAATGGCAATAACTTATCTAACCCAACAACTCAAAGAGCTAGAAAGAGAGCAACAAGAAAAGCCCAGTGTAAGCAGAAGGAAGGAAATAGTAAAGATCAGAGCAGAGATAAACTACATAGAGACCAAAGAAACAATACAGAAAACCAACAAAACCAAGAGCTGGTTCTTTGAAAGGATAAACAAGATTGATGAACCTCTAGCCAGGCTCACCAAGAAGCAAAGAGAGAGGACCTAATAAATAAAATCAGAAAGGAAAGAGGTGAAATAACAACAGACCCCATCAAAATACAAAGGGATTGTTAAAAAAAATACTATGAACAACTCTACTCCAACAAAATGGACAACCTAGAGGAAATGGATATATTCCTAGGAAAATATAACCTCCCAAAACTCAATCAGGAAGAATCTAAACAGCTCAATAACTATGGAAGAAACTGAAGCAGTCATCAAAAAGCTTCCAGCAGCCCCTTTCCCCAGCTGCCGGTAAGGTGCTCGGTTCTTCCGAGGAAGCTAAGGCCGCGTTGGGGTGAGGCCCTCACTTCATCCGGCGACTAGCACCGCTCCCGGCACTCGCCCTCACCATGGCCTCAGTCTCGGAGCTCGCCTGCATCTACTCGGCCCTCATCCTGCACGACGACGAAGTGACGGTGACGGAGGATAAGATCAATGCCCTCATTAAAGCAGCTGGTGTAAATGTTGAGCCTTTCTGGCCAGGCTTATTTGCAAAGGCTCTGGGCAATGTCAACATTGGGAGTCTCATCTGCAATGTAGGAGCTGGTGGGCCTGCCCCTGCAGCTAGTGCTGCACCAGCTGGAGGTTCTGCCCCCGCTGCTGCTGCTGCCCCAGCTGAGGAGAAGAAAGCGGAAGCAAAGAAAGAGGAATCTGAGGAGTCTGATGGTGACATGGGCTTTGGTCTTTTTGACTAAACTGGCTCTTTTGTCAAATAAACAGTCAATCAAAAAAAAAAAAAAAAAAAAAAAAGCTTCCAGCAAACAAAAGCCCAGGGCCAGATGGCTTCACAGGGGAGTTTTACCAAATATTCAAGGAAGAAATAAAACCTATCCTCCTCAGACTATTCCAGAAAATTCAAGAGGATGGAACACTTCCAAACTCCTTCTATGAAGCCAGCATCACCCTAATACCAAAACCAGATAAAGATGACACAATGAAAGAGAATTACAGGCCAATATCTCTCATAAATATAGATGCCAAAATCCTCAATAAAATTCTAGCAAATTGGATCCAGTTTTACATCAGAAAGATCATACACCATGGCTAAGTAGGATTTATCCCAGGAATGCAAGGATGGTACAATATCCGCAAATCAGTAAATGTGATACATCATATAAAGTAATAGATAAAAATCACAGTCATATCAATTGATGCAGAAAAAGCATTTGACAAAATCCAACACCTTTTTTTGGTAAAAACTCTCAACAAGGTGGGAATAGAAGGATCAGACCTCAACATAATAAACGCTATATATGATAAACCTACAGCATACATCATACTCAATGGGCATAAACTACAACCATTTCCCCTAAGAACAGGAACAAGACAGAGATGCCCACTCTCACCATTCCTATTTGATATAATACTGGAAGCATTAGCCATTGTAATTAAACAAGAAGAAAAAATAAAAGGCATCCATATTGGAAAAGAAGTAAAGCTATCCTTATTTGCAGATGACATGATATTGTACATAAAAACCCCGAAAGACTCCATAAAAAAACTAATAGACTTAATAAATGAGTTCAGCTACATAGCAGGCTATAAAATTAACGCCAAGAAATCTATGGCATTTCTATACACCGATAATGAACTCACAGAAAGAGAGAGTGAAAAAGCAATCCCATTTACCATCACACCAAAAAATTAAGATACCTAGGAATAAACTTAACTAAGAAGGTAAAAGACCTATTCACAGAAAACTACAGGACACTAAAGAAAGAGGTAGAGGAAGATGTAAACAGGTGGAAAAACATACCATGTCCATGGATAGGGATAAACAACATCATTAAAATGTCTATACTACCCAAAGCAATATATAACTTGAATGCACTCCCCATTAAAATACCAACAGCATATTTCACAGACCTAGAAAAAACTCTCCAAAAATTCATCTGGAATAATGGGCAACAGACCAAAAAAAGACCCCGAATAGCCACAGAAGTCTTGAGAAAGAAGCACAAAGTTGGTGGGATTTCAATACCAAATTTCAAGCTGTATTACAAAGCTGCTGTTTTCAAAACAGCCAGGTCCTGGCACAAAAACAGACATCTAGACCAATGGAATAGAATAGAGAATCCAGATATCAACCCGAACCACTATGCTCAATTAATATTTGACAAAGGAGGCATTGACATAAAATGAAGTTAAGACAATCTCTTCAATAAGCGGTGCTGGGAAAATTGGACAGATACATGCACAAAATGAAACTAGACCACCAACTTATACCATACACCAAAATAAATTCAAAATGGATACAGGACTTAAACATAAGACGGGAAACATAAAAATATTGGAGGAATCCACAGGAAGAAAAATCTCAGACATACGCCAAAAGAACTTCTTCACTGATACCACTCCTAGGGCAATGGAAGCTAAAGAGAAAATAAACAAATGGGACTACATCAAAATAAAAAGCTTTTGCACAGCTAAAGAAACCATCAACAAAACAACAAGAAAACCCACTGTATGGGAGAACATATTTGTAAATGTTATCAGTGATAAAGGTTTAATCTCAAGCATCTACAGGCAACTCATACAACTTAATAAAAGGAGGACAAATGATCCAATAAAAAAATGGGCAACAGACCTAAATAGAATCTCTTTGAAAGGAGATAAAAAGAAGGCTCAGAGACATATAAAAACCAGCTCAGTCATTAATTATCCGAGAGATGCAAATCAAAATGACAATGCGGTACCATCTCACAAGGGAAAGAATGGCTTTCCTCAACAAATCAACAAATGACAAGTGCTGGCTAGGATGAGGAGAAAAAGGAACTCTCGAGCATTGCTGGTGGGATTGTAGACTAGTGCAGCCACTGTGGAGAACAGTATGGAGTTTCCCAAAAAAAACTAAAAATGGAGCTCCCATTTGACCCAGTGATCCCACTTCTAGGAATATTTCCTAAGAAACTAGAAACGCGAATTAGAAAGGATGAATGCACCCCTATGTTCATAGTAGCACAACTTTCCATAGCTAAGATTTGCAAACAGCCTAAGTGCCCATCAGCAGATGAGTGGATTAAAAACGATGGTAAATCTACACAATGGAATACTACTCTGCGGTAAAAAAGAAGGAGCTCCTACCATTTGCAACAACACAGATGGAGCTGGAGAGCATTATGCCATGTGAAATTAGCCAGACAGACAAAGATAAATATCACATGATCTCATTCATTTGTGGAATATAATGAATGACATAGACTGATGAACAAGAATGGATCCAGAGACTGAGAGAAGTCCATCAGAATGTAAAACCTCACGGTAAGTGGGGGGTGGAAGGAGTAAGGGGGAAAGTCAATAGAGTTGACCTCTTGAACTAAGGTAAGTAATTTGTGTTTTTACATCCCTGACAAAGTTTATATAAAGCTATAAAAATATTAGCAGCTAGATTGAGATTGAATTGACATAGCCTAGAGCTTGTCATCTCCTATGGACACCAGTCCTTATGCTAGGCCTCCTTAACCTCCCGTGACACCATAATACCCTTACATGATATTATTGTACCATGTCATTATAATTTTTGATATTTGACAACAGCATATTGTACAATTATCCCAAAGAAACTTACAAACTAATTCTTTGAATGTTTGGCAGCAATGTAAAAAAGGATAGGAAAGGAATTAATCCCTTTCAGAAGGAATTAAGGCACTGGGAAGGCACTCGAGCATTCTTTTTTTTTTTTTTAATCATTCAATTTAATGATAAACAGAGCCCAAAATAAAGACCAATTTATAAAACTGGGCCATTTTAATGTTTTTTTTACAATAGAGTAAATAATTCTCTTGATGACTGCAGACATGTAAGCTGTTTGATAGCACTCAGAAACATAGTAAAGTTTTCCTGATTGGTGCATAGTCTTAATTGCAAAGTTCTTTGTATGAAACTGCTGTCAAACCAGTAAGACTGCATTTATGCACCCATCATTTTCAGGATTGTTGGTAACCTGGGCATATTTTCCCCAAATAACCTTGCCTCCTTGTGTCACAAGGCCCAACTCACTCACGTTCACCTCGATGAAAGTACCTTTAGTGATAACACCCAAAGTTGTATAAAGTGGGGAGGAGGGATTCTTTTTTACACCAAGTATTGGCAGGCAAAAGGTCGCTTTCAGTTCAGGATGTGTTACATGGGCCTTCTTGAAACGTAAGCCCATTAGCCTAATGAATCTTTCATATTTAGGTGGTTTTCGAGTAAAGCCATCTCCAACAAAGCAGACTTTAGTAACCATCCTCTTCCATGCTTTTTTCTTTCTCTTTCCTGTTCGAATAACTTTTAATACCTCTGTTTCACCCTGGGCACGAACTTTGGGTAGAGGGACTTCCCATTTTCCCGCTTTCTCTTTTCGTTTTTGTTTAATCATATTGGAAAGTACTTTAGCTCGGGACTGTCCCTCTCTGTCCAGCAGATATGCAGGTACTGCTCCTTGTGGAGTCTTTTCATCATTCTTCTGTTTGGTGTTTCGTTTTTCATGCATCTTGATAGTCTTTTTCATTTGTATTTTCTCAGCATGGCGCTGTTTATGGTAGAGCTTAGCCTTCAGACCAATCATCTTTTTTGCCTTCTTTGAACGTTCGTGAGCCTCTCGTCCTTCCTTCTTTCTCTTTTACTCGTGGTAATCCAAACGGTATCCATAGCGCTTCCGGTGTAACTCAATATACTCGTTTTGTGGCATGGTGACGGCCGCCGGGCCGCCGGGTGCAGTCTCCCGGGCGCGAAGAAGTTCTCAATTCTCGGGTCTCCGAGACTCGCGAACCAACTCTTCGCAACTCTCGACAGGAAAGGGCACTGGAGCATTCTATATTGGCCCCTCTTGCCCTTTTTGGCAAGAGGGACCTTCTTCTCACAATCCAAGTGCACACAGCTGTTGCCTGAGCTTTCAGTTCAAGCTGTGGCTGAAACCTCTGGGCGGCTGGCACCCTGGATCTGTCTGTCTCCCAATGGTGTGAGCTGGGTCCTCCCTTGAGAAGAAATCTGGGTCCTCTAGATATGTGATCAGTACCAGGACCTTGCCAGCAGGTGAGGGGATCCCAAGGCAGGTGCTGGGTGTGGACACCACTGAGGCATAGACTACCAAAGAGACAGAACTGAACCTCACATCACCCTTTTTGGCCCCGAAGAATGGCTGGTTAGCCAGAGACAGGTAAGATTCTTCATGCAAGTAACAACCTAAGACAGGCACAGTTGCAGAGGTGCCAACAGGAGAGAACTAAAATGTAAGAGAGGTGGGGCACAGACCCTCACCCACAAACCTTGCAAGGGCCTGAACTCTCACCCCTTCTGAGGGAGGTTTCCTGCTCCCATGGCTGCTTTGCCTCCCACACAAAGCTCAGACTGGGACCTAGGTACAGACAGAGACTCAGCCAGCAACAGATGCCCTATATCTAAATTTACTCTAGTACCAGGAATGCTCAGGGCCTACTCAAGAATGCAAATAATCCTTTCCACTAATATTTACAGGGTAAACTAAGATTTTTGCTTGAGTATTAAACTTGATTAAAATGATAATCAAGTTTTCAGATTAATTTAAATTGGCCACGTTAAATAAGTGAATACTCAAGAAGATTTAAGTGTACTGGGCAAAAGCTGTTTCTAAAATATTAACTAATATTTCTATTAGTAGTTCATCTCACTGTAAAATTGCCTAACATCCAAAGAACCTAAAGGAGTCATATTTGTGTTCAAAAATTAAAATTTGAAGTTACCAAGACTGCAATCTAAAATTTCCAAAAGCCCCCATTAATCAAAAAAGGGGGGGGAGAGGATAGTGGGTTAATATCATGTAACAAAAAATATCCTGTAAGTAAATTACATCTAGAAAATTCTTACTCCAGAAAAGTAACTTCCATTTGTAATGCCAACAGCAGGACACCTATGAAAAACACCTATAGTGTCAAAATAAGCCAAAGGAAAATTATTTGGGCAAAAATAAAAAGAATCCCAAGTCTAATTTACAGAAAAGATCCCTTTATTAACTTTTCATCGAGAATATGTTTGTGTGTTCTCAGAAAACAACTCCAAGACCATGTGGGTTCCTGCAACAATAAGGAACTGACAGGTGTGTTACAACCGCGAAGACAGTCCAGAGATGGAAGACACTGAGGAAACCTTGCCATGCTAGCAATCAGCAGCTGTGCATCGCTGCAGGTGGCCCACTACCAAACCAGAGAAGGTAGAATCTGTATTGCCACCATTTGGCCTCTGTCCAGATACCATTGCTGACATGTACACATAAGGAACTATATGACTTTGAACCTGGGACTCAGAACTGTTGGACATTGAAACTGAGACTCAAACATTTTTTGTTCTTATACATTTATTTTCAGTATGCAAATGCAAGATCTTTTAAAAGAAAAGAAACAGCAGAAAAAGATTGATATAGAGGCAGAGAAGCATTAAACAGACTGTCAAACTACGGGGGGAAGGCTGGGGAGGGTGGGGTCGGGAGCTGTAAGAGATCAACCAAAGGACTTGTATGCGTGCTTGTAGGCATAACCAATGGATACAAGACACTGGGGCAGGGGGCAGGTGAGGACATATGCTGGGGGATAGGGGAGGAAGGGGGATGTCAAGGGGGGGGGAGGAAAACATATGTACTACTATTTGTAATACTTTAAAGAATAAAAAAAATTTTTTTAAAGATAAAAGAAGGAGGGTTATACAAAGCTGGGTCATCCCTGGGCTTCTTCCAGAAATGCCTTCCTTCCTTTCATCAGACTTCCCTGTCCTGCAGGGGCCCAGAAAAACACAGTTCCACATTAATTAATCTCACTATCCATTTTACTAAATTCCTACATATCATATTTTAAATTCTAAAACTATCAATTTCATGCTACCTACCACAGGTCTTTGCTCCTATTCATAACCTTTAACCTTTTGAACTATTGGTTAACAAATATTACAAAGATTTAGGCAGCCCCACTTTAGCTGTTAAGATTGTTTTGTATATGTATGTTAGTGATCATACCAGACTTTACTAAAAATTTCAAGGAGCAAAAAAGAGGAAGGATTTAGACTATAGGAATGTTAACAACCTTCCCTGAAATAATAGGTGCCACTGGCTTCAGCTATTATTAGCCACTCGATGGTTCTGAAGCTACCTTAAAAAGCCTCACAATTGACAAGTAGTGAGAACTCAAGGAGGGACATAAAAAAGTATAGGGCTAACAATCTTCAAAGACCTGGTGATAAATATATTGTCCCCTGTTTTGTTAGGTCATTGTCGATCCAAATTGCAGTACCTACATTAAGAGAGCAAATGCTACCCCTGGTCTTCTTTTTATCTCTTTCAATTTCAAGATTCTGACAGCAAGGTTTGTTTCATTTTGTCCTGTTTTGTTTTCTACCATTTCAGCTGGCTTTGCTCTAGCAAATTCAAATGCTGAGCCAGCTGGTTGCTCTAATCTGCAATTTTTCTAACCCTTAAATTGCCAACTATGTTCTTTAGAGTTTTCTAACTCTTCTTAGCAATAAGAAAAACCTCAGTCAAGTCTATGTCTTGTGTCTTTCACTTTTACTTTCAATAAAATACTTTACTTCCCACACTTCTGGTCCCCAAATGTATGGAGGTTTTCTCCCATACCAAGTAATTCTCCATGACACCAGCTAGGTGTCTTACAATTTACTCAGTTCTAACACTCTCCTGGAGTTGGTGTTTGATCCTACAGTTTAGGGACTCAGTCCTACCTCACTTCAGATGACAATCACAAGTAGTAGGACCCAGATTACCCACAACGAATGTCCAATGTGGCTACAAACCGGAGGTTCTCATGACTCCCTCCTTGGGTTCAATTAATTTGTTAGAAAAGTTCACAGAACTCAGGAAAACACTTACCTTACTTTTACCAGTTTAAAAAGGATATGATAAAGGATACAGGTGAACAGCCAAATGAAAAGATACATACGATGAAGTCTGGGAGGGTCCCAAGTACAGAAGCTTCTGTCCCTGTGGACTTGGGATAGGTTACTATCCTGATGAGGATGTTCAGAACCTAAACAGTCTCTGAATCTCATACTTTGGGGATTCTTATGGAGGCTTCATCAGATAGTCATGATCAATCATTAACTTCATTTTCAGCCCTTTTCTAGAGAACAGGGATTAGGGTTAAAAATTCCCAGTTTCTAATGACAGCTTGTTCTTTCTGGTTACCAGCCCTCATCCAGAAGTCACCAGAGCTACCACAATCACTTCATTAGAACAAAAGAAACTCTTACCACCCAAAAAACTCTAAGAGTTTCAGGAGTCCTATGTCATGAACCCAGGTCAAAGACCAAATATTAGAACAAAATATGCTCCTAGTGCTCTTATCATTTAGGAAATTATAAGTTTCCTAAGGACCTCTAAGCCAGGAACCTGGGGCAGAGACCAATATCTCTTTTCTATTATCTCTTTAGCTAAATGCATTAATTTTGCAAGGCCTCTCAGAGACCATTAATCCCAAAGAGAAGTAGTAACAATGACTCATGCATTTATGGCATCATCACACGTATCTCTCATAAATTCATTGACATACTCTGCCGTTTAAAGCCATTTAAGTCAGATAAAACCCTAAAAGCTTAGACTCATATGGAAAGATGGCTAATTAATTCTTATTTCAAAAGGTTTTTATTAATACTCTACAGTCCTCTTTTCACTTCCCCAAACTGTTATGGTTTACATTCTGAGGTCCCACATTTGTCCTTAAAGTATTTCTTTATGATAGCTTTTTAAAAAAATGTTTATACTATTGATTAACCAATTCAACTGACTATGTGCCCGATGGTGTTTTAAAGCATATAGATATAGTAGTGAATAAGGCAGAGATCTACCTAATGTTTGTAAGACTTATAGGTAAAATTGCAAATTGTTATATCTGAATACAATGATAAACTACTAGCAGTGGTTCTCAATCTTGGCTATGTTTTAGAACCCCTACAGAACTTTGAGAAATCTCAATGTCAAGACTTCTGGTACCACACATAATAGATTAGCTTGAATTGGAGTAATTCTTCCATTTAAAATAATGTTAAAATAAAACAAAGTGCACAAATCAACTGTGTGAAGCCCTTGGAGAGCAACCAACTCTGGTAGGACTTGAGGGACTATGATTACTGTAAGAAGGGAAACACAGCTTCATATTCACACTGGTTTTCTTCTTGAAAAGTAAAATCCCAGGGATGTGAGAACTGCAGAAAAAATGAACATAAATATCTCATGCAATTCCCCCTGAAAATATTAGATAACTGCTGTGCTGTGCATGTACAGGACAAGATTCCTTACATACACCTTGTCCCCTTACATACAGCAAAAAGTAGCATACGAATGTTGAATTGTTGAGTGGAGAGTTCAGTAGCCACATGGCATTGATGAGATAGGGTTGGAGTTCCTCATCAATGTGCTGATTCCCATGTAAATACCTTAGAGTTACATAAACCATAGAAAGGCTACCTTTGAGGAATAAGGGATATACCCTGGAGTGAAGGCAAAACTGAAATAGACCAGCCCTAACAAAATCTAAAACCAGCCCTTAACATAATTGCTATGACCTTATGGCTGTGTATATATTGACCAGAAGATAGTTAATGCTCTTTGGAGGAAGATAGTACCATCTGGAGACTATACTTTTTAATACAGAATGTCTGACAGTTAGGAAAAAAAAACCCACAGCAAGTATTTTAAAATAAAAAAAGAATATAAAAATACCTACAAGTAATTTAGTTATTTTAAAGTACCTATTTAATATCTCTAATATTTATGATTGATATATTTCAAAAAATATAAAAGAAGAATCAAATGGAAATTCTAAAACTGAAAGATGCTATAACTGAAATTGAGAATATATTTAATTGCACATTAGACACAGATGAATAGAGAATCAATGAACTAAAAGATAGGTCAGTGTAAAATATCAGATAAAAACTAAAAAAACACACCCTGATTTCCAATTACATCAGAATTTTTTGGAATGAGACACATACATTTGTTTTTATGCTTCCATTATGAATCCAAGGTGCCACCTAAGCCAAAAATCTCTACACAAGAGAGTTTTAAGCACGGGTATGATCTGCTTTGGACTTATGTTTTTAAATGGCACCTGGATCCTGTGAGGAGACTGGAATCAAAGAGATAAGTGCACTAGCAGGAAGATCATGTAGGGTGATTTAGCCCTGCATCACTGCAGTCTAGATAAGAGATGATGGTGGCTTGGTAATGGTAGAGCAATCTCAGGACACATCTCATGGTGGAAAGTAAGATCTAAGATAAGCAAGGGGAAGATAAGTTAGGACTTGTTGATGGATCAGTAGGAGGTTGAGATGAAAGTAGAAAATGTTTTGTATTACTAAATGATTCTCACCTTGGAGCAATTTGGCCTCCCAGGAGACACATGGCAAAATCTGAAGACATGTTGACAAACCTCCAACAAGGCATTGGACAGCCCTAACAACAAAGAATAATCTGGTCCAAAATGTCAAGCTGTTTAAATCTGATTTAAAATCTCAAAAAGTTATCCTTTGTCCCCAGAAGCTAGCTTTTCCCTTTTGCAAATCTGTCATTTCAACTAAACTATAAAATTCTAGAGAGCAGAGACTATATCTTTCACTTCTTCATCTTTACCTATACTGCTTGATACATTTTTTAAAAATTTATAGGCTTTATTTCTTTTAGAGCAGTTCTAAGTTTACAGAAAAACTGAGTGGAAAGTACAGAATTCCCATATAACACATTGTCCCCCTTACATACAATTTCTCTTATTATTTTTTTTGTTTTTGTTTAGAGAGAGTGGAAAAGAGGGGGATAGAAAGAGAGAGAGAGAAACATCAATATGAGAGAGACACATTGATTGGTTGCCTCCCACTCCTACCCCAATCAGGATTGGGGATCAAGCTTGCAACCAAGGTATGGGCCATTGACTGGAATTAAACCCTGGACTCTTAAGTCTGCAGGCCAATGCTCTATCTACTGAGCAAAACTGGCTAGAGCCTATTTCTGTTATTATTAGCATCTAGCTCTAGTGGTGTATTTGTTACAGTTGGTAAACTAATATTAATACATTATTATTAACTAAAGTCCATAGTTTACATTATAATTCCATACAAATAATAACTCTCAATAACTAATCAGTTTATGACTAATCTAATAATTTGTTAAGGAATATGCCAATGAAAAGAGGTAGAGAGCTACCATTATTGAGCACCTATTACATACCAAACACTATGCAAGTCAAACTAATATATATAATTCATACATGTATTTTTGTATACTGTATATTTCTCTTTAATATCACTGTAAGTAATCATGTAAATATTATGAATTGTTTATTATAATCTCAGTCTCAAAGACTGAGGAAATTGCCAAAACCTGTTTGGCTCATGGACAGAGCGTCGGCCTGTGGACTGAAAGGTGCCAGGTTCTATTACAGTCAAGGGCATGTATCTTGGTTGTGGGCACATCCCCAGTGGGGAGTGTGCAAGAGGCAGCTGATCGATGTTTCTCTCTCATTGATGTTTCTAACTTTCTATACCTCTCCCATCCTCTGTAAAAAATCAATAAGGTATATATTTTTTAAAAGGCTGAGGAAATTTAGGCTCAGAAATTTAACATTATTTGCACAAAGTCACACAGCTGGAAAGTGAAGAAGTTGGAACACAATGTCAGGGTCCATATTCATAAAGCTACACCAAATACTCCTTTTTTCCCTCATACTTCCTGTTTTCAAATGTCTTCACCTGCTTTTGTTGCACAGTCTCAGAGTGAAGAGTCCCACGAGTCTGTTTCCAGCCTCATCTCTCAACTCCACCACTGGAGGCTCATGTGGTTCCAGCATGTGCCAAGTGGCTGCCCCACCCCTGATACTTTTAAACCAGGCTAACACACCCACACAAAACCATAAAATCAAGTTGCAAATACTAGCAGATGTTCAACAGGCTTTCAGCTCCCACTCTCACCTCCTTTATGATCCTGGCCTAATTGTACTCACTCTCATCAATCCAGTTCTGAACACCTTGCTCTCTCTGCACTTGTCCTATACCCCAAGCTAAGCCTCTTAGGGGCGTTTCCTTGGAGGCTTTCTTTGCTGGGTTCCTGAGTGCATTTTCTGGCTTAGTGTGAGTCTCCCATCTGGGTATCTCTCTTCATCTCAGATCTGTAAAGGAAATATATCTTTATTTCCTCTCAGACTTAGGTCTGGTCTGTAGTCTAAGCCTGGGGTGACCTTTGACTCTCATAATCTCATAGATGTTAAGAATCTCATGGATGAGGTCAATTCATGAAATGAAATGTGGGACAGGACTGGAAGGCCTGTCTCAGGAGCCTCAAGAGGCATTTAGACAGCCCACACCAGAGCACCAATGTTCCAGTTTGAATGAACTGCCTGGGTAATTCTTTTTTCTGCCCACCTTCTTCACTTCTTTGCTTTTGAATGTATTTTTCTTCTCCCTCTAAATTATTTATAAATTCCTATGAGAGCAAGAATCATTTTCATTCTTAACCATTTCCTTTCCTTAAAATTCTGAGATTGGTACTAACTATAAAGCACATTGTGTTTTTTTTTCTGCTTCCTTTGAATGATACTGAAAACCCAGTTCTTTGCCTCTCTCTCTGACATAATTTCAGTATAAATGAATTCACCACCACTGTCAAAAGCGCTGCTAAATGTACTACAGAAACATCAGCATAGGGTCCCAATAATGGATCTTGCTTTTCTTCCTCCTACTTTTCTCTCTTGTCCTTTTAGTAATTTTGGAAATGAAATTTATCTAACAGAAAATTTCTTCTCATCAATTATACATATGGCTTTGGTGTCACCTCAATAGAGCCAACAGTCATTTGAGTTTCCCATCTTTCTTCTTTTTCTTTTTCTCGCTCCATGGCCACCCTTTCTTCAACATTCCTTTCCTTCTCTCCTTTCCTGTTGTGATAACTGATGTCCCTTAAGGAGAGGGGGATTACTTTCAGAAGATTGGTGGGTGAAAAAATTATAGTACTATTCTTGAATATTATGTTTCTATTTATTCTAGACATTTTGCTTCTTTTCTCTTCCCAGTCAGTGTAGTTAGTCATTTTGTGCTATTTCTGGAATCTCCTATGCTTGGGGGGAAAGGCAGTAAGATAATGGAAAATAAAAATTTTCTGTTTAGTGTAGAAGGATAAAAAGGCAAAATTTGGTTAATTAGGTGGCTGAATGAATCACTAGACCCTGGATGCAGCATGTCCCCTAAAAATTTTAAATACAGCAAGGCATAAAAGTATGTAAAGCAATATATAATTTAAAAAATAATGCGTAATCACAAGGGTTGTTGCTTCCTTAAATGGTGTTCAGGTTATAAACTTAATAGTCATCCTTGACTCTTTTTCTAACACCCAAGTCCACTCAATCTATCAGCAAATCTGGTTTTCTCTATTTTCAAAAGCAGAAAAAATATTTGCAACTGTGCCATCAAGAAGAAAGCCACTACCACGTCTTGACCAATTATTGCAAGAGAGTCACTGCCTCACCTTGGACACACTCTATAGTCTATTCTCAACACAATGGCCAGAATGATTCTTTTAAATGACTAAGTTAGAAAAATGCTCTTCTGTTCAAAAACCTGCAATAGCTCCCCATGTCACCTAACACAAGGATTGACAAATTTCAGCATGCAGGTCAAATCTATTTGCCATATATTCTTTTTTAAAGTTTTATTGGAATGCATCCATGTCCATTCACTACATATTGTTTATGCTTGCCTCCCTGTTACATTAACAGAGTTGAACATTTGCAATGGAGACCCTGTGTCCCATAAAATCTAAAATATTTACTATCTACAAACTTTTATAGAAAAAGTTTTCCCATACTGGGCTTAGCATGTAATGCCATATGAAGCCCTAGCAGCATCTCTACCTCTCTGACTGTATTGCTTATTCTGTTTCACCTGCAATGTCTTTCCATTTCTCAGCAACACCAGGTACATTGCCATGTTAAGACCATTGCACTGGCTACTCCCATTGCCTAAAATGCTACTCCCACAGGTGTCTTTGTGGCTAACTCTCTCATCCCTTTGGTTCAAATGTCACCTTCTCAATGAAGCCTATGCTTATCATCCCATTCAATTCTGTACTATACACCCACTCTGATATAGTTTAACCCCCTTAAGCTTATTTTTCCCACAGCATGTGTCACGTTCTACCACAAAAATAATTTCATAATATACTAGATTCATCACTTATTTTTTTTGCCTTTCCCTGTAGAATGTATTCTTCATGAGGGGTTTTAGGACCCCTTATACTCATAGCAGTGCCTGGCATATAGCAGACATTTAGTAAATATTGATTGAATGAAATGATACTGACAAAGAGAACATTAACCTTAGAATCCCTCTATGTATCCTTCTGTAATCACACCCCTTACCTTCCCTTCTCCCTTGTGAG
Organism: Antrozous pallidus; assembly: GCA_027563665.1. Lineage (NCBI taxonomy): Eukaryota > Metazoa > Chordata > Mammalia > Chiroptera > Vespertilionidae > Antrozous > Antrozous pallidus. The sequence goes on along the minus strand of CM050508.1, from coordinate 145,892,335 downwards.
CATTCTCTGGATAATTTGTTAATCATTGATTTATTTTTCTTTATAATTGGAACAAGTTTTATACAACCTTACAAAATATATCTTTAGGATAGCCAACTTTTAAACTTTATGTAAGTCACAAAGTACTTGCAAATATCCTTCCAAGGCTTCCTTTTTCTCAACAATGTTTATAGCATTCATCCATATTGAGACATATAGTTGTAACACACTAATTTTCATTGCTATATATAGTACACCACAATTCATCTATTTTTCTACAGAACATGTGTATTTAGGTTGCTAATAAATTTTTATTATAAATGATCCTATCAGGAACGTTCTTATATACATCTTCTTCTACATGTGTACTATAACATAGGATTCACACCTAGGAGTAGAATGCCTGGGTTGTAGGGACTTATAAACTTTATTGGTCAATGCCAACTTGTCCTCTAGAGAGTTACACAAATTTATACCTCTACTGCCAGTATAAAAGAACTTTATAGCTCCATATTCTTAAGCTTGATTTTGTCAGATTTTTTATAGTTGTGGTGTAGAGTGGCAACTCATTATGGTTTTAAGTTGCATTTTTCTGATCAAGAAATTGAGAACTTTTCATATGTTTCTGAGCTACTTGCTATTTTTTTCCCCGTGAAATGCTGGTTTATATTTTTTCTTGCGGGGTTGTTTTGCTTTCTTTACTGAGTCACAGCTTCACAATGTCTGAGGGCAAAACTGTCTTAAGTGGAATGATGATCCTGATTCACCAAAAAATATTTATATACTACATGTCGACTAAGTAATTGAAGGAACAAATAAATATTGAACAGAATCTGCTAAAATTGGGGTCTTGGATTAAGTTAACTAAAATAAAACCTTGAGGAAGATTTTCATTAAAAATATATAAAATGAAAATAAGGGTGTGTACATAAATTTTTCTGTGGAATTGATAATTTCCTAAAGATGTCCACTAAATGAGGTTGAGTTTCTATAGAATGACTGACTTCATACGCATAATTAGTGAGAGTATATGCTTTATGTACTAATCTTTAACTTATCTTTTTCATTTTGTTAGACTTTTTCTCTTTCACAGTTTCAGGCAGAAACAATGATAAAAACTGGCATTAATAAATGATTTGTAAAGTAAATATCTAAATTTTCCCCAGGGTGATATTAGTGCACATCCTGACGAAATAACACCACATTTCCAAATGCAAATCTAATCATCCTCCTATCTTAGGGTGACTGATAGCCTATTCATTGCTAAAATGGAATATTGTTATCAAGGAATGAGAAATAAATCCCATGACACGCTGTTACTGGACATTCTGTTCTCATTTGGGAAACATTTAAGCTACTCGTGCATGTCCTCCATTTTGTCCAGTTGAAAAGGAATTTGTTTATATCTATGTATTTATGTTAGAAATCAGGATATAACTTGTTCATTACACATGTTAAATCAGGGAATTTTAGTTTATTTATGCTTCATAACCAGTAAAGACAATGTTTTATAACAAATTAAAGAAATTTATCACAGAAAATTCAGTATCTTAATATTTATTAAGAAATGACTTTCTTATTCTTCTAACTTTAGTCTCTTCAGATACTTAAAATTATTTCAAGCATTCTACTGAGAAATTCTATTAAGCAATAAAACAAATCTGAACAGGAATTTTGAACTTGTGGCTATAGAGCATACTAAAAAATATATTACTTAAACCATTTTAATTATTTAAGATAAGAAGATGAGTTTCTAATTTGGAAGGGTCTGCTGACAATCCAGCACAATAAATGCATAGAGATTTACATTAATACATATGACTGTGAAATGTCAAGACACTAGAGTTAAAGAGAACATGTTTAAAGAATACAGTGATATAAAAATAATAAACAAATAACTGTTCACCTAGGAATTATTGAAAATCAGAATAACACCTGACTATGACAGCAATGCTGGAAGCTAGAAGACATGGAATAATTCTGTAAAATCTGGGGGAAAATACTCTGACCTGTTATTTAATACCAAGTCAAATTATCAATCAAATTTAAGAGTAGAAATAAAGATGTTTTCAGATATGCAATGTTTCAGAAACAAAAGCTGTGCTTCCCTTTTTAGAAAATACTAGTGGAAAGTTTGCTTCTCTAAAATGAGGATATAAGATGAGTAGAAAGAAGACACAGAGTCCAAGAAATAGAGAATCCGCTACCAGAGTGAGGGCAAGAATATCTTAGGATAATGGTGAAAGGAGAGGACACCCCAGGAATTTGATTACATAGTAGGTTTAGAGAGCACTAGTCCGGTTTGGAATAAGAGGCTGGAGGTCTCCAAGAGAAATGTCTTCCATGAAATGAGTGTTTAGTAATTATGTTCAAATATAGTGAAAGGATATTTATAATTTTTGTATAGATTTGGGGATGAATTAGTTGGTGATCCTGTGAAGAAAACTGAGCAAACGGGAAAGCAATACAATTACTACCTTCAGAGGAACATAAAGGTTGTATGGGGAAAGAATTGCAATTGTTTATAATCATATTTATCATCTGATTTAACTGTGAATAACAATGTAAAATTTGAATACTAACCCAAATTTATGATCCACTATATAGGATGAGTGGAAGAGGAGGGTGTGTTGTATGCATGTACAACAGATGTATTAAAATATTATTTCCCATAGTGGGAAGTCAATAAATATCAACCAAAACTTAAAAAAATAATCAAGACTTGTAGAGTAAGGATGTTATTTAGATACGTGGAGGAAAATTCCCAAAGAAAGTCAAAGGTTTTGAAAGTGGTTGACTAAAATTGGCTATGGAAGATGGAGGGAGACTAAATTTCCATTATAAGACTCATAATAATTAGTCTTTTAAATTTACATGTTCAACTTAAATAAAAATAAAATTACCAAATAATACCATCAAGTAAAGTAAAAGAAACACTATATTAAGACAAGTATGAGTTATTTCATTTTAACAGGAGAATTTTTCGGGCCTAGGGGAAAAAATGTTCAGGCTTGGAGATAAATAATGAATCAGTGAAAGTGTAAGGGGCTTTACCCAAAGTGAAACTGGAGAGAGACACACTAGTAGGATCTAATGCTCTGCCTTTACCTCACTTAAGCTTATCCTACACAAGGAGTTTTCATGTTATGATTAAATATTCATCCCTACAATTTTATTCCCCTGGATGATACTATGTAAACATTAATGAGAAGTAAGAATGCAGTTTCAGAATGAACATTTCCTGATGCCTACTATATGACATCCACTTACCAAACCTTTACCAATCTTGTTTTCACAACAACCTGATGAAGCAGTAGTCATCCTAATTTACAACAGAGAAAGCAGAGGCTTGCTCAAAGTCACACAAATAATAAGTGTGGATCTGGTCTTGGAACCCAGATTTGTCTAACTCTGAAACAGAATCGAAGAATGAATCCACGGATGGAATGTGGTATAGCAAAGGTGGAAATTTATTGAAGAACAAGTACAGACTCCCACGTGGGGAAGGGGAGAGAGTCTCACAGAACAAACTCTCATGTGGGGAGCGGGAAGAGTCCCACTGAATTCCTTTCCCTATGGTTTTTAAAGGCTGCAGATCTTTGTGCCTTAATATCCCCCCTGATTGAACACTGTTCCCTTGAACTGGTTACTATGGTAACTTTTGAGTGCAAAGGTCAAACCTCACAAGAGACAATGTGAGGTTTTCTCCCCTTCTTACTTATTGTTTTCCTATTCCCTCTGCACATTCTTCTCCCTCTGAATAAGGGACTTCCTCACCTTTAATTTGTAAATATAGACCTTCTGCTGTTTTCAGCTTTCCTATGCTATGGGAATATACCTCCTGCTGCTCTGTAGTGCTGTGCTTCTTCCATGGTCCCCTTAATTTCTAAAATTTCTATAATTTCCTAAACCTTTCTTTTTCACTCCTAAAAATTCCTGTTTCAACTCCAAAGCTTAATTACTCTCAGTTTTTATTTCTTACATGTCTATAAGCATGGAGGTGAAAACAATCAAGGATCAGGTCTTCCATATGATAACTAGGTCCTGTGGTGGGTGAGGTACCACCTAGCCTGATGAAAAGGATGCCTTGCCTCTACCTAATATGTATTTCTATCACAGAATTCATCATAGTTTATCATTGGTACACCAGGACAGGCAGTGATTTTCATTCATCTGCACAGGCTCAGCACCTAGAATAGGTCTTGCTTAGAGTGAGTGCTTAAGAAATGTATAGCTAACACACCTGTTGGTTTTGAGAAGGAAAATAGGGGGACCATGTTGGGGGCTGACAGCCTAGTTCAGTGTCTAGTTAAACAGTAATCTTTCAAGCTCCATTCTAATAAACTTGGGCGAAGCTACAAAGCCCACCCCAAGGAGTCTGCCACCAGAAGCTAACTGACATGGGTGAGCTACAAAGCCACCTGCCACAAGAAGATATTATAAGGTTTTAATCTGAGAAGTAAGATTGAATCTGACCAAAGCCAATAACTGACCAAGACAAGCAGGGTACCAGCAAAAGTTCGAGTTTATTTAATGCCCTCCCCTGCTGGCCTGATTGCCCACAACTGCCCTGCCTTGCAGGCCTGGAACCTTCCGATGGCCCTCCCCTATGGGCCATCTTGTGGTGGCCACCTTATGTCTACATGGGGGCAGGATCTTTGACCACATGGGGGCAGCCCTCTTGTGTGTTGGAGTGATGATCAATCTGCATATTACTCTTTTATTAGATAGGATAGAGGCCTGGTGCAAGGGTGGAGGTCAGCTGGTTTGCCCTGAAGGGTAGGGGTTCCCTTGGGTTATGGGGCGGCCTGGGGGAGGAGCCTGTGATGGTTTGCAGGCTGGCCATGCCCCTCAGCAATCAAAGTGGAGGCCTTGGGATCTGGGATTAATTTATGTTCTACAATTGAAACTTTGTAGCCTAGAGAGGAGACAAGCCTCCTGCTCACTCCGTGGCGACAGCCATTTTTGTTTGAAACTTTGTAGCCTAGAGTAGAGGCCTAGGCCAGCCAGGGCTACAGAAGCTTGACTTCCTTCATCTCCCAGGCAACCCTAACCTCTACTCTCTCCAGCTCTGTGGCTGCCGCCATTTCTGTTCAGATTATGTATCTTTTATAATTGAAACTTTGTAACATTGAGTGGAAGCCTAGGCTGGCAATGGCAGGCAGAAAGCTTGGCTTCCTCTGTTGCCGGGAAAACCCAAGCCTCCCTCCTGGTCTCAGTGGCGGCAGCCATCTTGGTTGGGGTTTATTTGCAAAATTCGCTCCTGATTGGCTGGTGGGTGTGGCTTGATCGGAGGCATGGTCAATTTGCATATTACTCTTTCATTAGATAGGATTAGGACACTGGAAGAATGAATGTCTGACCTGCTAGAAAAAGTAGGCAAAGCTGTCCAAACCACCCAGCCATTATGGGCCATAGCTGCCTAAGGCAGACCTCATTGGATTAGCGGCAGCCAACTGGGCACCCATGAGCCCATGGTCCAAATGAAAATCAGGGGCTAGCCTGTGAACTTTATGGTTAGTTCAGGGGCAGAACACTCAGTAGTTACTAGGTAGCTCCCCTCTCAGGAAGGGAAGTCACCATTATAGGAGCTACTGGGACTATACCAGCAGGCCATTCTGCTGCCCCCATTGATGTCAGCTAGGTGGCCATCAGGTAGTTCATGAATTCCTGTATTTGCCAAACTGCCCTATCTCTCTAATGGGCAGAGACCTTTCAGCCAAAATGGGAGAGAAATCACCTTAACCCTGGACAGCTCAGCACAACTGCACTTAGGTGAGGAGACCTCTCCAATGATCTTGTCTTTAGCAGTGCCTAAGGAGGAAAAATGGAGACTCACTATTACAGACTGAACTAGAAAAGGAATTTCCATTGATCTGGGCAGAAGGCCTTTTTCTACCTTCAGTTGGCACCCTCCAGTCAGCCCCTGTTTGCCTTTGAGTAGGAAAAGCCAACCACAGGACCTAAGGACCAGACTGCCACAAGGATTCAAGAACTCCCCAACTCTTTTTAGTGGAGCACTAGCATCAGATTTGTCCAAATTTCCAGAACAGGACTTGGGTGAGTTCTATTCCTATATGTAGACAATCTCCTACTGGCTAGCTCCATGCAAGCTCAGTGTTGGGAAGGAACACAAGCCTTTCTAAGATTCTTAACTGAAACAGGTTACCGGGTGTCCAAAAGGAAGGCTCAGAGGCTCAGATCTGTCAGAGGGAAGTCAAATATCTAGGTTTCCAAATCACCCGAGGGAAACAAAGACTAGGGACTGAAAGGAAGCAGGCAGTATGTGCCATACCAGTCCGCAGCACCCAGTGACAGATTCGGGAATTCCTAGGGGCAGCAGGGTTTTATAGAATTTGGATCCTAGGATTTTCAGATCTAGTTAAGCCCCTCTATGAAGCTTTAACAGAAGAGCAAAGGCACCCATTAACTGGGGTCCTAAATAGGAAAAGGCCTTCACGACTATAAAGGCAAAGCTCACTGAGGCTCTGGCCCTAGGACTCCCAGATGTGACACAGGCCTTTAACCTTTTCATTCACAAGAACAACAGGGCAGCCCTAGGAGTTCTGACTCAAGAGTTGGGACCCTGACAGAGGCCAGTAGCCTACCTCTCCAAACGAACTGACTCAGTTGCCTCCAGGTGGCCCTCATGCCTCAGGGCCCTTGCAGCCACAGCCTTATTAGTCAAAGAGGCAGACAAGCTCACTCTAGGACAGAACTTAAATGTTAAAGTGCCTCATTCTGTTGACACCCTAATGGAAGCTAAGGAGCAATACTGGCTGACTCATGTTCGGATGACTCAATCCGAGAGAGCCCCTGAGCATGAGTGCCTAGAACAGTGGTCGGCAAACTGCAGCTCGCAAGCCACATGCTGCTCTTTGGCCCCTTGAGTGTGGCTCTTCCACAAAATACCACGGCCCAAGTGAGTCTATTTTGAAGAAGTAGCATTAGAAGAAGTTTAAGTTTAAAAACGTTGGCTCTCAAAAGAAATTTCAATCATTGTACTGTTGATATTTGGCTCTGTTGACTAATGAGTTTGCCGACCACTGGCCTAGAAGTCCTAGAGGAGGTTTACTCCAGCCAGCCAGATCTAACAGACAGGCCTCTACAGAATCTGGACTTAGTATTGTTCACAGACAGCAGTAGCTTCCTAGATGAAGAAAAAAGACAAGCCAGGTATGCAGTGGTATCAAACTTTGAGATAACAGGCACAGGCCCTGCCTGAAGGATGGTCAGCGCAGAGGACAGAATTCTGGGCCCTAGTCAGAGCCTTAGAACTCAATAAGGATAAGCACACCAACATCTACACTGACTTGCACTAATACCTTCACTACCTGCATATCCATGGAGCCATATATAAGGAAAGGAGGCTCCTGATGGCTGGAGGAAAAGGAATCAAAAATCAGAATGAGATCTTGAAGTTACTAGAAACAGTCTGGGAGCCCAAGGAAGTAGAAGTCATCAATTGTGGAAGGCACCAAAAAGGAAAAGACTCAGTGTCAGAAGGGAACCATCTCACAGACGCACCAGCAAAGCTGGCTGCTAAGGAGCAGGTGGTGCCATTGCAGATCATACTGGCTCCTGAATTACTTGAACCTCTGAAATACACCCCTCAAGAAAAAGAATGTGCCCAGCAAGAAGGGGGTGAAAGAACGAAGAAAGGCTGATAGATACCTTTAGATCATAGAGTCTATGTCCCAGAACAGTTAGCTCATAGAATAGTTCTCCAGCAGAATGAACTTACCCATTTAGAGAAGATGGCTCTAGAAGCCTTGTTAAGCAGATACTATCTAATTGCCTATTTCCCCTCCTATGTACCTCAGTCTCTCAGTGCTGCCTTCTTTGTGCACAAAACAATGCAAGGCAGGGCCCTGAAGGATTCAGCACTGTGGGCAAGCTCCCTTTGAAAATCTAGAGGTAGACCTTACAGAATTAGGACACCTTTTCAGGCTGGGTTGAGGCATATCCTACCTGCATGGAGAAGGCAAGAGAAATCACTAAGGTGTTACTGAAGGACATGACTCTGCAGTACAAATGCCATTAGCTATTGGGTCAGAAAATGGCCCAGCCTTTGTAGCTGAAGTAGTATAGCAGGTAGCTAAGGCCTTAGGAATTAAGTGGAACCTAATGAAACCTATAGGCCCCAGAGCTCAGAGAAAGTAGAAGAACGCGTGAACCGGACTCTCAAGCAGGTTATGGCTAAGCTATGCCAGGAGACGAACTTACAATGGACAGATATCATTTGTGCTCCTTTGGGTACACTGTGACCTGAGGGCTAGGGTAGACCTCTCTCCATTTAAAATTCTATATGGCAGACCCCCTCCCTTAATTCGACCAAGAAGAAATTTGGGGAAGTAGGGAACTTAGAAATTCAGAAACAGCTACAAGGATGTGGGAAAACTATCCTTGAAGTCCACAGATGGGTTACTGATCGATTGCTCATCTCTCTAGGAACAGCTGTGTACCCTCACACGCCTGGGGATCAGGTTTGGGTAAAGGATTGGAAAAAGGAACCCCTTGAGCCAACCTAGAAGGGACCTTATCCAGTTGTACTAACTATCTCTCCCCTCCTCTCCCTCCTTCCCCCCAGCTCTCAAAGTTGCAGGACTGAACCTTTGGATCCACCACTCCCAGGTGAAAGCCCTCAGCTGGTCCATCATCTAGAGTGGAGGTGACCTCTGACCTGAACCACCTCCTGTGGATCATCTTCAAGAAGACAGCAGATTAGGCTGACCGATCTGACTTTGGTATTTCTGGATAATCACTATTTTCATTTTTTCTAACAGTTTTATTCTGCCTTTATACGAGGGTCACTGGAATGCCCAGACTGGTACCAGGAGAACTTCTCTGCCCTTGCTACTCAGAACTACTATTAGGACCTCCTTAGGGAAGTTGCTACACCTCCCTTTTTATCACCCCCCTTCAGCAGAAAATAGCTAGAGCAGTCTTTGACCTTATCCCCAATTCCTGAGTCCTTTGTAATCCCTAAGGCTAAGGCTAGCTTGTGGAACAAGAGAGGAGGAAGGAGAAGGAAAATAGGGGGGCAACTTTGGGAGCTTACAGCCTAGTTCAGTATCTAGTTAAATAGTAATCTTACTGGTACAAGCCCCATTCTAACTAACTTGGGTGGAGCTACAAAGCCCACCCCAAGGGGCCCACCACAAGAAAATATCTATATCAAAACCTTCTCACATTGGCTGTTAGGCTTTGGATCAAAGTCCCCTGGACTAGCAGTGCTGTGTAATACAGGCTTTGCTTTCCTAATTCTCCTTGGTCATTAGACACAACAGTTTCAGACTGAGACCTAAGACTATTTCATGTTTTTCTGTACAAACTTGGCTGTACCTAAGTCTCCACACTTATTCAACCTAGATAACTGATAGTTTACTTAAAACACATTGGAAGGGCATTATTAATCAAACATCATTGACTTGTGTTTTCTCTGAAGTAGTCAATTTTATAATTTTACTGAAAAATAATCACCTTTTCTTTTTATCAGAAGTCAGTAGTTTCATGAAACCCCATCCCTAATATGCTCCACCTTCTCAATTTTGAATCACCCAATCTAAAAGCTAGAATACATTCTTGATCCCACCCTCCCCTTTTCCTCCACAGAAGCTCAAACTAGAAGCTTCACTGTCCCTTCTTTCTGTCCCTTCTTTCCACTCCCGTAGCCTTAGCCCAAGCATACATATTTCACCTGAATCAATAGTTTTATTTCAATCTCATTTCCCCCAGATTATCCCCACTCTAGACAATGAAAGAAAAAATGTAACAGGAGAATGAAGAGTAATTAATTCTTACTGCAGGTGATTTATGTGAAAGAATCTAACATATATCTGGCACATAATAGATTCTAAAACATGCTAGAAGATTTTTGTTTGTTGGTTTTGGTGGAGGGTTGGATTTAAGGAGTTAGTCTGGAGGAGGTAAATTTAAGCAGGTCTTGAAAGAAAAAAATCCCTTTAAGAGATTCATTCTGTGATAAAACAGGTACAATTTGAAATTTGCTTTTTTTGTGCAAAATGAAATATAAACTCTCACAGAATTGAACTGCCATGACCAACATAATATACTGCATCATGTATAATAAATATGCTGTGTTTTTCTGTGGAACAAACCTTTTCTTGTGCATAATAATCATAAATCGTGAAGCAAGGATGTGTTTCAGGAGAAAAGTGACAGCCTATAATCGAAAGGAAGTGGCTCCTCATTTAAGGGAGTGAATAAGGGAAACGTTTGCATGTGGGAGGTTGCCATTTGTCCACACTTCTTTCCTGCTAAACAACAATTCTCTACTCAGTTGACCTCTTCCTGAGTACACATGTTCTATCTGTCCTTTAAATAGTCCTCATGGTAACTGTCCTGACTCACCCTGGGAGCCACAGACAGACATTGAAACCAAGACTTCTTCCTGATTATAACAAAAGAATAAAAATTAGTCTTTCTCTCTCGTTCTCATTCACTTCCTACAAAAAAAAAATCATAGAAAAGCTTCTATACCAGGAAAGCTATAAGAAGCATGTCAGATTCTATTTTGTTTCTATTCTTTAAAGGGGAGTGAGGAAGTTAAGAAAGGAAAGTTGAGTTTATGAGCCGAGTTTAGATAAAAGACTCCCAAAAAATGTGGTGCTGTGCTGTGGGGGGCTATGGGTATTTCCAAGGCTTGGAGTATCCCTAAACTGGTGAGTTGTTAGATAGCCTTGAACCCTGACTATTTATCTCCTTCTTTCTGACGGTATCTACTGATGCATATCTGTACTCCCTAAATTCTTAGAACATGAAGTTATCTTTATTAAGAGAATTATACTAGTAATAACAATTGTAGTAATAATTAACATTTATTGAATACCCACTCTGCATCAGGTACTGTGGCTGTGTCTTTATTTTTTTTTTATCCTCTAAATATTTTTTTTATTTTTATTTTTTATTTACAATATAACTTATATTTAATAGTAGTGCATATGTTTCCCCCCATATATCCTCCCCCCAGCCTCCCTTACCCCCCAGCACATGTCCCCACCTGCCCCCCCTCCCCATTCCAGAGTCTTTCATTCATTGGTTATGCTCATATGTATGCATACAAGTCCTTCGGTTGATCTCCCCCAGCATCTGCCTCCCCTCCACTCCAGTCTTCCCCTTGTAGGTTGACAGCCTGTTCGAGGCCACTCTGTCTTTATATCAATTACTCTCCCCTGTTTCTTTTCTTCAAAAATATCTTGCCTCTGCATACTGAAAACAAACGTATAAGAGCAAAAAAAGTTTGAGTGTCAGTTTCAATGTCCAACTGTTCTGAGTCCCAGTTTCAATGTCAAATAGTTCTTCATGTGTACATGTCAGCAATGGTATCCAGATGGTGGACACATCGTGGCAATGCAAGATCCATCCTCTCTGGTTTGGTCCTGGGCCGCCTGCAGCCACACACAGCTGCCAACTGCTAGCATGGCAAGGTGTCGTCAGCGTCCGCCATCTCTGGACCGTCCTTGTGGATGGAATAGGCCCGTCAGTTCCTCACTGTCACAGGAACCCACATGGTCTTGGAGTTGTTCTCTGCAAACACACAAACACATTCTCGACCAAAGGTTAACAAAGGGATCCTCTCTGCAAAGTAGACTTGGGATTCTTTTTATTTTTGCCTAAATGATTTTCCTTTGGCTTATTCTGACACCATGTGGTTTTTTTTGTTTGTTTTTTTTTTTTTATGGGTGTCCTGCAGCTGGTTTTACAAATGGAATTTTCTTTTCTGGAGTAAGAATTTTCTACATGTATTTTACTTACAGGATATTTTTCCTTACATGATATTACCCCACTGCCCCCCCCCCTCCTTTTTTGGTTAATAGGGGCTAATGGAAATTTTATCTTGCAGTCTTGGTAATTTTAAATTTTAATTTTTGCACATAAATATTACTGCTTTAGGTTCTTTGGATGTTAGGCAATTTTGCAGTGAGATGAACTACTAATAGATAATTTAGTTAATGTTTTAGGAAAAGCTTTTTGTCCAGTACAGTTAGATTTTCTTGAGTATTCACTTATTTCACTTGGCCAATTTAAATTAATCTGAAAACTTGATTACTATTTTACTGTCAATTTTAATACTCAAGCAGAAATCTTAGTTTACCCAGTAAATACTTGTGGAAAGGAATATTTGCATTTTTGAGTAGGTCCTCAGCATTCCTTGCAATAAATTAAATTTAGATATAGGGCAGCTATTGCTGGCTGAGTCTCTGTCTACCACCTGGGTCCCAGTATGAGTTGTGCATGGGAGGCGTAGCAGCCGTGGGGGTAGGAGACCTTCCTCAGGAGGGGTGAGAATTCAAGCCCCTGCAAGGTTTGTGGATGAGGGTCTGTGCCCCACCTCTGTTGATCTTTTAGTTCTCTCCTGTTGGCCCCTCTGTGACTGTGCCTGTCTTAGGTTGTTCCTTCCTTGAGGAATCTTACCCGTCTCTGGCTAACCAGCCATCCTCTGGGGCCAAACAGGGTGATGTGAGGTTCAGTTCTGTCTCCTTTGTAGTCTATGCCCCCGTGGCCTCCACGTCCAGCACCTGCCTTGGGGTCCCCTCGCCTGCTGGCGGGGTCCTGATACTGATCACATATCTCGGGTGACCCAGGTTTCTTCTCCAGAGAGGGCCCAGCTCACGCCATTGGTCGAGGGACAGATCCATGGTGCCAGCTGCCCAGAGACTTCAGCGTGGCTGTGTCTTTAAATGCCCAATGTAATTCTTACAACAATCCTAGGAAGGAAGTACAATATTCGTCTGCATTTTGCTAATGAGGAAAGTGAGGGTCACTGTACAATCAGTAGTAGAGCCAGCAGTTGAATCCTTAGCATCTTCATTCCTGGATCCACATGCTACCTGAATGAAGTGAATGGAGCTGCTGAATGTTAAACTTGGAAGGAGAGTCCCGCCACTCTTCCTCAGGAATTGACCCTGACTGGAAAAAGTTTCCGTTTGGGATTCAGAACAACATGGCTGCTGTCATTCTCTTACACAAAAGCAGGTACTGTTGATGGAATAACACTGTGCTATGGGGAGGCACTGAGTAGAAGCAGGTTCTAGGAGTAAAGTTAAATTGGAATTTCTGAGAATAGTCTCCTCACCACTGTCCACAGTTTCGCTTTCTGCAGTTTTAGTTACCCAATCAACTGCATTCCAAATATATTAAATATAAAATTCCAGAAATAAACAAGTCATAAGTTTTAAATGTCATGCCATTCTGAGTAGTGGGATGAAATCTCACACCAGTATCCTCCTTCCTGCCTGGGATGTGGATCACCCCTTTTGTCCAGTGTTTCCTCACAGTATACAGTAGACACTTACTAGATGTTTCGGTTAGCAGATCAACTGTTGTGGTGTCACGAAGTTTGTGTTCAAGTAACCTTATTTTACTTAATAATGCCCCAAAGCATAAAAGTTGTGATGCTGGCTATTTGGATATACCAAAGAGAAGCTATAAAGTAAAAAAGAGAATACAGTAGAAAATATTTTGAGAGAAAAAGACCACATTCACATAACATTTATTACAGTATATTGTTATGGTTATTCCATTTTATTTATAGTTATTATTGTTACTGTGCTAATTTATAAATTAAACTTTATCATAGGTATGTATGTGTAGGGAAAATAATGGTATACATAGATTGTGTTACTATCAGTTTCAGGCATCCACTGAGGCCCTTAGAACATATGGCTGGGACGGGGGGTGGGGGGGGGGGGAGACACAGGACTACTGCACTTAACTAAATATTGTGCTAGAGATGACGGGACATTGGGGCAGCTGTTAACATAACTTTGAGAATAAAAGTGGGCTTATGAGGTAAGAGAACAGAAGGCAAATGCAAAATTCCAGGGCACCAAGGCCAAGTGAAGAATCAGAAATGTGTATGTTTACATAATAGAGACGGTGTAAATTTAAAACAGCATTTCTCCATTTTGGCATCAAATTGGAATCACCTTTATAGCTCACCAACTTGAGTACACTGAAGTACTGAGGCCTGCTTGTACTGGCTTGCAGAATGAATGTTAGCAAATATTCCTAACTCCATGTTCAGTGTCATCATATTTGTTGCCTGAAATGAGAGTATTTACACCATGAAAATTGGCAAATGCTACAGATCAGGTGTGTTGTTGTTTTTTTCCCCACAGCCAGTTGCTAAACTCTTATCATCATGCCATTGCCTGGATTTATCTTCATTGATTCTAATTTCATTGGTCTGGGGTACAGCCTGCACATCAGGATTTTTAAAACTACCCCAGTTGATTCAAACATGCGATTAAGTACAGTTGTTCAAGCCTCGTACTCAAAGTGCAGATGTCAGCACTAGCATCATGTTGGAGCTTGTCAGAGATGCTGGATTTTATCCCACCTCGCTATCCCTGGGCTATTGAATCAGACTGCACTTTAACAAAGTTTATACATTAAAGCTTGAGAAGCACTGGTCTAAAATATTTGTTAGCTATTTAACATAGTTTTCTGACCTAATCACATGAAAATGAAAAGAAAGAGGTAGCAAGAAAAAGAGAAGAAAACATTGGTGACCATGAAAAGACATTGTCAGTCCACAGAACAGTTATATTTGGTAGCTATCTGCAAGACTAGGCTGAGATCCCATGTTTTATTTCTCATGTGACTTTTCACAATATTCTGTGTCAACCATCATCTTTGATGGTTTCTTTGAAGAACTGTGAAAAGATGCACACACAAAAAGATGTAGCTTAATTAATGTGGGCTGCATGCCAAAGCACTGCCTTTTCAAAGCACTCCTACTAAGCTCATAAAATCTGACAAGACTGAAGTTCCAACAGACCACTCTTCGAGGTTAAGGCCAATGTGAATAATGACTTCACATTGTCTCTACAAAGGTTCTAGAGTTCAGACATATTTAGAAGGTATTACTTCACACTCAAGCAATACTTCTTATTAGATTTCAGACAACTGGATTCATATAATGTTGAGCTGATTGAAAGCCTAATATGAGAGACCTCTCTGTAACTTTCCAGTTTTGCTCATCAGCAGTTTGGTATCAAGATCAAGAAAACGTTTTCAATGGAAAGCCTTAGAAATGCTCCAACCTACTTCCAATAAAATGTTGAAAAGTCAATGCTTAAAATAATTATAGAATCATTAAAGAGAGGCCTTAGAAATCCAACCTAATTTTTATATAATTTTTTTTATTGTTTAAAGTATTACAAATAGTAGTACATATGTTCCCCTCCTCCCCCCCATTGACCTCACCCCGGCCTCCTCTACCTCCCAGCAGATGTCCTCACCTGCCCTCCACCCCAAGTATCCTGCATCCATTAGTTATGCTTATATGCATGCATACAAGTCCTTTGGTTGATTTCTTACAGCCCCCGCCCCCCACCCTCGCCTGCCTTTCTGCTGTAGTTTGATAGTCTGTTCAATGCTTCTTTGTCTCTGTATCTATTTTCCCCCCATTTCTTTTCTTTAAAAAAATCTCGCATCTGCATCCACCGCCATGTGGCTCACCCCTGGAGGTGGAGGTCCCAGGATCCACGGGTCTACAGCTGGAGTAGTGGGACTTTGGCTGGAGTGGTCACTGGGTCGCATTGCAGTTCCAAGGCCCGTCTGGTTGGTGGTGTTGATGAGTTCCCCAAAGAAGGACCCCTCTCTCCTTCAAGATGGCTTGGGCTCCACATTATGATGCTGCCGTCTGGGGAGTATCCACCGTGGTGGTAGGCTCTCCCCATCAAGGAGAGTCCCTGCTGCTCCCACGGTAATCAACTTTTCCTCACTCACTCACATACACTCCACGTACATCCACACACTCCTCTTTCATACTCCCACTCGCTCACTGCCTCTCCCTCACCTCCGTCCTGCCAGCTGCCATCTTTTTCCCCACACACTCCCCAACATAAGTTATTATTGAATCCCAAAAAGATCTGTTTCCCTCAAGGAGCATGCAAATAATTTCCTGATTCTTTCATCTTCCATTGCAAGCCAGACAAGAAAGTCTTCATCATGTATTCATACAACACATCTTTACTGAATACATGCTCTGCACAAGGTACTGAACTAGATACCTGAGGTACAAAAATGAATGAACATTAATTCACGGATGACCCAAAGGACGCACTCCTGCAAACATCTACTTCTGGAACTGCCTTAGCATGCCCACCAAAACTTTCAAAATGGAAATCAGAAATCTGAAACTATTTTTCACAAGGCAAAGACTGTGATTACAGAATTTCTAGTGTCTACTTATTTAAAGAACTATATCATTTAGCAGAAGAGAAAAAATTCAAAAAAGTGGGAATAAATGAGTAAAGAAAGATACATTGACTGGGTTATTTAAACAGAAATACATTTTTAGTTGGTTGGCCATGTATGTGGCATTGGCCTCTTAATCTGCATGCTGCCATTTTCTAGTAGGAAACTGTAATTCAGCTTGCCTGACTTTTTTGTCCTGAAGTAAATTCTACTTAGCACAGGACAGTAGAGGTAAGTGACGGACAGGAATCCATTCCGTGTGCAGACTTTTCCAGCAGACAGGCTTAGAAGCTAAAGGGAAAACGAGCAGGTTCTCATTTCCAAAGTGGAAAAATAAATAACATTCTAGTTTGTCACTACAGTGCTTTCAGATGAGTGGACTTCAGAATTTCAGCAACTTTCTACATAAACACATTGAAAACACTGCATTGATTTGTGCCATCAAGATTCTGACTTCAGAACATGCCCTTAAAACTTGATTAAAAAGTGGTCAGTCCTATAAGACTTTCCTATTTGTTTACTCTCCATAAAGTCCATAATTTTTTTTCCCTCTACTGACCTCAACCATATGTCTTGGTCCACTTAAAAAGGAAAAGTCTAAGATCCTTTTGTTAGAAATGAGAATTAGCATTCCTGCATAGACAAAAAGGAGTAGGCCAACTAACTCCCTCTTATTTGCACAGTTCATTCAACAATAACAACAACAAAAGAAAACACACACTTTTTTTTTCCATCACATGTAACCTCAGATGAGACTCTAGATTCTTAAACTGTTTACGACAAAATGTAAAATGGTCTGCAAGCCAGTTCAAATGTATACCGCCTGGATCATGTCAAATCATATTCTTCCCTGCATGGAGAAGAGGCCCTAATTTGGCCTGAAGTTTGGCTTGGCAGGCAGCATGGACTTGTTGCTCCAGCTGTGTCTGATAGCAGATGACAAGATAAAGCATGCTGTTCATTTGTGTCCTTCACTCACACGTACAGTGTAGAGAATCACAGGCCTCATCAAATGAAGCCCTGTAGCTATACAATCTTAACTTAAGGCAATAAAGAGAAATAGTCATCACTTTTAGCAAATCTGTGAAATAAACTTATAATTCTTCTTGCTTATAACTCAAGATGAGTTGTAAACATGTTGAATAATAAACTATCTAAAAGTCCTTAAAAATTTGGTCTCAAAAATGGAAGCACTTATTTTTATTTTTTGCTTTAGAAATAGTCAAAAATGAAATTAATTCACTGATAGTGAATTATTATCCCAAACAGTTACTACTTTTTACTAAGATTTACATTCTGTAAGACATGTTTGCATCGATTACCTCTCTTAATTTTCAAAAATTAAGTGTGTGGCAGAGTGATTGTAGGTCCCAGATTTGTTTGAACCCTGCTATGGAACTTACTAGATAAGTGAATTGAGGCAAGATACTTAACTTGGCCAAAGGCTAAGCTTCTCTTTAAGAAATGTGGGTTAATAAAATTTACTTCATAGAGTGCTAAAGGTTTAAATTAAATAATCTTTGCTAAACTGTCTTGTGACTAATCACTGAGATAATTACATAAAGTTCTTGGCACAAACAGTGCCTATCATGGCACATGTTCATTAAATGGCAATTCTTATTATTATTTGACTGGGCTGGGTAGATAACTATATTCAGAGAGATTAAATGACTGGGCAAGGGTATACAACCAGTTATTCCAAGCACAGAAGACCAGAACCTAGGCCTTTTGCCTTTTACCCTGTATACTTCATCTGTATACATGGAGTTTTTTTCCCTATGTGAATATAGGTAGTATATACAGCTAGGGATAAAAAAAAAAAGTAAAAAAAAATGCAGTCCAGACTTCTACTTTAAGACAAGCTGAAGTCATAGGAACTGGGTTTATTTTCCAGTCTGAAACAACCAAAAAAAGAGACAGAATGTATAAAATAACAGTTTTCAAGACACTATGCTTCAGGCAATGAAGAATAGTGGTTTCTGAAAGATGGAAAAAAACAACAAGGTGAGCCCTACAATTACCCAGGCTTTACACTCTAGGAGTTTCCAAGGTGTGGGACAGGGAGGGGTTTGGGGAAGTACCTGAAGGGCATCCTGTGCTAAAGAAATGTGGCTAAGAGCTGAGGGACAGCAAGGCAGTGAGAGTTCATAGGACAGAACTAGAGAGAAGATAGCTGCACAGACATAACATTCTGGAAATCTGCAGAGAGCTCACTCCCCTGGAATAGTCAACTGAATATTGATCAGTGTGTGTGTGTAAAAAAATCAATAACAGAAATTAAGTAACACACTTCAAAATAACAAAGTTTAAAGAAGAAGTAAAAGAAATATTCTGAACTGATTGAAAATGGAAACAACATATGAAAATTATAGGGTACTGTTAAAGCAGTAGTAAGGGAGAAACTAATAGTATTAAATGCCTATATTCTTTTTAAAAAGTTTCAAACCAAGAACCTTAGCTCCTACCTAAGTAAACTAGAAAAAGAAGGACAAATTAAACCCAAGGCTATTGTAGAAGAAAATAAAAATCAGTACAGAAATAAATCAAATATAAAAGAGCATACAGAGAAAAATCAATGAAACCAAGAATTGGTACTATGAGAAGATCAATATGTATAAACCTCTAGCTAGACTGAATAGAGGGGAAAGAGAGAAGACACAATTTCCAATATTAAGGAGTTCAGAAGGGAGACCATCACAGATTCTACAAAAGTTAAAAGTATAAGGGAATGTTATGCCAATAAACCTGTCAATTTCGATGAAATGGATAAATTTCTTCAAAGACACAAACTACCAAACCTTATTCAAGAAAAAAAAATAGATGATTTGTTTAGCCTCTACTTATTAAATAAGTTGATATCATAGTTAAAAACCTTCCCACAAAATAAACTCCAATCCCTGATGGCCTCACTGATAAATTCTACCAACTATTTAAAGAAGAAATGAAAGCACTTCTGTAAAAACTCTTGTAATAAATTGAAAAGGTGGGAATACAGATCAACACATTTTATGATGTCAGCATTACTCTGATACAAAAAGGAGACAAAGACATTAGAAGAAAGCTTAGCAAAGTTAATTCAATAAAATGCAATAGGAATAATACATATGTCCCAGGAATACAAGGATGGTTTAGCATTAAAGCATCAATTTAAATCACCACATTAATACACCAAAAAGAAAAAGCTACATAATCTTGATAGTTCCAGAAAAAAGCATTTTACAAAGTCCAACATCAATTATTGGCCAAAACTCTCAGAAATCTAGGCATAGAGAGGACTTCTCGTCTATACAAAGGATATCTACAAAAAAAAAACCAAAGCTTTAAGTAAAAATCTACTACACAAAACAGACAAAAGCAAAGCTAGTTTGACTAGGGAAAGTTCAACCTACAATCCCCAGCCCTTCCTTCATCTGGAGCCTAGGGGAATGCTAGTAAACTCTGAGGGTCCAGGGGCCATGATTTGGAAATCACCATTACAGGCCATGGGGAACCACGAAACCAAGTAATCAATAACTAGCTACTGATACCCTACCCTTTGTGGCAGTTGTGTCAAGGACATGGCCAACAAAAAAATCAGTACAGAAATAATCAGGGTGTGGTGGTATATCATGCCCAAGACTGGTGTCTAGTCATATACCTTGCATATAGTAGGTATTCTATCTATATTGGCTAGATTACAATGAATGGCTATATAAAGTGTAAAATCATAGAGCAATGAACCATGCATCTCAAACTGAAGAACATTTCTCAGCACCAGGTGTGCATACAACTACTGAATAAACATTGTGTAGCTTTCTTGAGTATTAATTTGACTTAAAGATTGATGCAAAAGAACCCAACCTGGTTTGGTTCAGGGGATAGAGCATTGGCCTGCAGACTGAAGGGTCCCACGTTCGATTCTGGACAAGGGCACATGCCAGGATTATGTGCTGGATCCCCAGTGGTGGGTGAGCAGGAGGCAATTGATCAATGATTCTCTCATCATTGATGTTTCTATCTCTCTCTCTCTCTCTCCCTCTCCCTCTCCCTTCCTCTATGAAATAAATTAAAAGGTATCTTTAAAAAAGATTGGTGCAAAAGTAATTAGCTGTACAAGTAAATATGTTACAGAATACAATTCAAATTTACCTGTATTTTTAAGAAGAAAAAACAAACAGTGAAATTTAAAAGAAAATTCAGACTTACAGCAGGTAGCCTCAATATCAGGGAGTAGGTACTCATTTTCCTCTGTCATCAGGGGTTCCAAAGTGAAGAGGTTTGAGAAGCACTAAATAATTCTAAATGTGTCTTCACATTGCTGATAAGGTAACTAAGGCCCAGATTGGTTAAAGCAGTGGTCACCAACCTTTTAGACCTTGTGGACCACCAGTGGTCCACGGACCACCAGTTGGTGGCCACTGGTTTAAAGGGTTTATTTGATGTCAGAATTAGATAGTAAGATAATTCTTCATGAAGTATATCCTAAGCTCTACTACTCTAGAAATACCTGGAAAAATTATGATCTGTTCAAGGAATTAAGAAATTACATTTAAGAACTTTCCATAGACCAACTGACCAAATGAAGGAGAGAAGAAACTTATGTTTCCCTTTCTTAAAACATGCAGAGCTTATTTGAAATATTCCCTATCCTGCAAAACACATTTTCCCTATGCATAAAACTGGAGGTATTCTACCCAGGTAGAATGGGGTTGCCGTGGCAAGGGCTGGATTATAGGGCCTACCAGGTCCCTTTCCATTCCTAAAGGTGAACTGGTTCTACAGTGACTCAAAACTGTCCACCTCTCTCTGCTATGTGACTGAAATTTATAACATGCATTTGTCTAATACCTGTCTTGTGAAATGGGCAGAATCTGTTATTCACTTGTTTAATTTCGGGTGGAGAGGGTGAATGGGCAGAAAAAAAGGGGGACATCTGCAATACTGTCAACAATAAAGATAAAATTTTTAAAAATAACAAAATGCACAATAACTTATAGAGGAATAAGCAGGGGGACAGCCTGTGTGGTAGGGAAGTCATGTATCACTTGCAGGGCTGCCATGGGAACTAGGAGGAAATGGCTTTTGGACTCTCACAACAAGATAATCTTAGATTACCTTTCATGGAAAAGAGCTGCTGGCCATACCACTGAGATTCTTACTACCACTGAAACGGAACACTTCATTAACCCAGACTTAGTTTTTGAAGGGACAAAAACACTTTCAATTGACAGCATTCCCTGGAGGCCCCCACTGAGCATCCTGTTTGGTCTTCTGTCATGCAGATGTTCACTTGGTTAGCACTGGAGAAAGAAGCAGACAGATTCATTAAGAGACACAAATCCCTCTTCGGAAAATTCACCACAAATTTTTCTTGACTGCTTGCCTTTTATGATTACTGTCATGGACATTTCAGCTCAGCTTGCAGCCATGCCTCTTTCATTTTGAAAGCTACTGAGGGAATCCATCACATGCTAGGCTTCCACAAGTAAAGCACTGGCCAAGGCAGAATTGAAGAGCAGCAGGGAGGGCAGGCATTCTGGTGCCTAATGCACTGTTCCTACACTATATTCCAGTCCTCTTGACATTTCTCCTTTACCATGAGTTGTCATTAATCCTTCCAGCATCTACTCCAAGCAAATTCTGCCTCCCTGATTATATTCTGGACCAGTGCCTAGCTTGGTTATGCACGTGTAGGTACTATTGAAACCTAATATTGCACAGTAGAATGCTGGATGCTGAAATGGCTTTCTATCCTGTGGGCTATTAGAGAAGATGATTGACTACCTTTCAACTAAGATCTTGTGTTTTCTGTTACAGCTTGAATGGCTTCTCTGATTTGCTGCTAAAAACTGAAGGGACAAAAGCACACACAAGGATGGCTACACCCACTGACTTTCCAAAAAACATTCTCCCCTACCATGTAAGCAGGCTTCTCTTTATAGCTTCTTAAAACTTTTTCTGAATACAGTCGTATTCTGTGTGGCCTCAGCAAGGAGTTCCACACTAAACTGTGGGCTGCTAGGGAGATGGAAGCAACCACTGACAGGGGAGAGAATTGGGATACTTGCCATCCAAATCACAAGGAAGTCCACCAGTCTGATTCAGGCTGGTGGTATTATTCTGAAATTTTCTGCCAAAAGTGGAATTTGAGTTCCTGAGTAAAGACCCAGAACACGTGGACTATGGGGGACAGCTCAAAAGGTTTTCAGGGTCCTATGAATTCATGCCGTGCTGATTCTAAAGCCCTCCCTCAGGCCCAGACACTGCTTTTTGCCACCTGCCAAACTTTGTCCATAGCAGGCAGACTTGTATCATCATCACGGGATAGAACTGGGGCAGGCAGAATCTGACAGCTATTGTTACATGATTTATAAAATTGTGAAGCACATCAAGACAATTAAAAAATTCTTTTTTGAGGCTAAAAAAAAGGGAGGAAAAATTAGCCAAGGTAGTCATTAAGCGTTTAACTGGCTTGACTAAAGTTTTTCCGTTTATGGGAGCCTTTTTTTCCAGAGGGCAGTGTAGATCTATGATTTTCAAATTTTCCTAAGTAGTCTTGGTTTGCTTCCTTTCTTCGGTGTTTTCCTTGGAAATACTTGACCATTTGGAGGGCTTTCTGAAAAAAGTATACTCACAACCTACAGACAGTAATCACTATGTTTATCTTGACACATTTCTGGTACAAGTTGCCAAATTATTATACTCTGAAAACAAAGTCCTTTTTTACCTCTTCAACCTCAGACAGAAGCCCTGGATGAAAACTGGCTTTATTAGCAGGTCTCAGCAGAACCTTAGAATAGTAAGAAAAGATAGAACAAAGCACGGGCTTCCCCCAGAAGTGTGTAAATAAGATGACTTTTATTTATTCTTTTTCTGTTTTGAATGGATTTATGAGATAATAGAAAAAGGAGCTAATGGTAAAAATCTTTGTATGTAGATTATATATCGTGTTTACCTTTGACAGATTATTTTTCCCCTACATTCTCTTACTAAGGAAAAGACTTCCCTAAAAACAAAATTGTAAGAGGAGAATGTATGGGCTATTTAAAAAATAGGTTTGTCTGAACAATTGGATTGAGTATAGAGGTTAAATGCCTTAAAAGTTCTGCATAATGCAGGACAGTAATTTGGAGGTCCAGGAATTTAAAAAGCCCTTTGGAGAAGACCAGAGGGTGTTTATATCCACAAAGACCAACACCATATTCCAGGATTCTCTTTGGTTTAATTTCAGTAATTAATTCTAGTTTTAAAAAATCTTCTGAATAGATCAGAATTGCAGTTTATAATAACAAAGGGAAATGTGAGACTTTGAAATATTCTATTAGCTTCAGAAATATTTGAGTATAAATAAATTAAACAAAACAAAACAGAAAAAAAGGAAGGTAATCAACGAAATGGCAAAAGATCAACGACAGTTATAAACCTTTAGCTGGATTGACCCAGTATAAGAATGAGAAAACAGAAATTAATAAAATCAAAGATGAAAGAGGAGACATAACTACTGACCTGACAGAAATAAAAACAAATGATTTCATGCCAACAAATTGGACAATTTAGATGAAATAGAAAAATTCCTAGAAAAACACGAATTACCAAACTGACTTAAGAATTACAGAAAATATGAATAAACCTGCAACAAGTAAATAAATTGAATTAGCAATTAGTAATCTTCTCAAAAAGAAAAACCTGGTCTCTGTGGCTTGATTGGTGATTCTTTCAAACATCTAAAGAAAATATACCAGTCATTCATAAACTCTCAGAAAATAGAGAAGAGAATACTTTACAACTCATTCTATGAGGCCAGTACTACTTTGATATCAAAGCCATAAAAATATATCTGAAGAAAAGAAAACTATAGACAAATGTCCCACATGAACATACTACAAATTTATCAACTTGAATCCAACATCATATAAAAAGAATTATACACCATGATCAAATGGGATTCATACCAAAAACACAAGGTTGGTTTAACATTAACATAATGCACCACATCAATATTATAAATCAATAGATCCAGAAAAAAGCATTGGAAAAACTCAACAAGTTTTCATGATAAAAAACCTGAACAAACTAAGATTATAAGAACATATACTCAAACTGATAAGTAGCATCTGCAAAAAATACACAGCTAACATCATAATTTATGTTGAAAGACAAAATGCTTTCTTCCTAAGATTAGGAAAAAGACAAGGATGTTTGTCTCACCACTTCTACCCAACACTATACTGCAGATGCTAGTGAGTAAAAAGGGAGAAAGGGCAGATTCAACATCTATATGGAAAGGAAGATATATTGCTGTTATTATTCACAGAAAACTTGGTGCTAATGTAGAAAATACCAAGGAATCCACTTGAAAACATATTAGAATTAGTAAATAAGTTAGCAAGTTCACATAATTAAATGTCAATATATAAAAATCAATTGTATTTCTATACCACCAATGAGTAATCTAACACCAGATTTGAGAGAACAGTTTCATTCGCAATAGCATTAAAAAGAACAAAGTATTTGGACTAAATTTAACAAAGTGAATGAAGGACTTGTACACTGAAAAATGCAAAATGCTGCTGAGAGAAATTGAAATAAATATAAACAAATGGAGAGACAGCCTATGTTCATAAATTTTTAGACTCCATGTGGTCAGGATAAGCATTCTTTCCAATTTTTCTATAGTTTAAAAGTAATTCCCATTAAAATCCCATTTTAATAGAATTTAACTAGTTGGTCATAGTTGATCTACATTGATCAAAACAATAAGACAAAAAATAAAGTTGGAAGACTTATACTGCCTTGCTACCTAATCTCAAAACTTACTTTAAATCCAAAGTAATCAAGACACTGTGGTATTGATATAAGATGAGACTTTGCACAGTAATTAAGACACTTGAATGTAGATTAATGGAAAAGAATTGAAATTCTAGAAATATACCCTAACATGTATGGTCATTTAATTTCCAACAAAGGTGCCATGATGATTCAATGGGGGAAAATAAAGTATTTTCAACAAATTGTGTAGAGAAAATTGGATAGACAAATCAAAACTATGATCTTAGATCCTTACTTCATACCTTATACAAAAATTAACTCAAAATTGATCATAGAAATAAGTTCAGAGCTAGAAGTAAAGAACTTCTGGGGAAAATAATAGGAGAAAATATTTGTGGCCTTGGCTTAGACAAAGTTCTTAGATAAGACACCAAAAGCATAATCCATTAAGTCCATTAAAAATAGATAAAATTATCCCTGACCAAGTGGCTCAGTTTGTGGGGGCATCATCCCATACACCAACAAGACTGCAAAGGTCAAGTCCGGGGCACATACCTAGGTTGCAAGTTTGATCCCTGATATGGGTACATACAGGAAGCAACTGATCTCTGTTTCCCTTCACATCAATGTTTCTTATTTCTCTCTCTCCCTACCTTTCTCTAAAATCAATAAAAACCTATCTTCAAGCTAGAATTAAAAAAAAAAAACACAGATGAACTCTTAAAACTCAATAATACAAAAGTAAACAACCCAATTAAGATAGCAGATAAACATTTTAAAAGATATTTTACAAGAAAAGACATGTACATTGCTAGTAAGTACATGAAAAGATGCTCTACATTATTGCCCATTAGGGAAATGCAAATTAAAAACCATATGAGATAATACTACATACTTAAAAATGACTATAATAAAAAAGACAGACAATTCCAAGCATTAGTGAAGATGTAGAGAAACTAGAACATGGCTGGTGGGGATATAAAATGGTGCAGAAACTTGGAGAACAATTTGGCAATTTATTAAATGTTAAATATACAACCCAGAAAATTTCTACTCCTAAGAATCTAACCAAGAGAAATAAAAATATATGTCCACACAAATAAATGCATGTGCATGTATGTAGAAGCATTATTCATAATAGCCAAACACTGAAAACAATCCAAATTGACTGAAAACAATCCAACAACTGGCAAATAATGCACAAAATGTGATATATCCATATAATGGAATTCTATTCCGCAATAAAAAAGAATGAGTAACTGACACGTGTTACAACACAAATGAATCTCAAAAACATGCTAAATGAAAGAACCCAGATGCAAATGATGACATATTGCATGACTGCATTTATATAAAATGTTTAGCAAAGGCAAGCATATAAGAATAAGAAGCAGATCAGTAGTTGACTGGGCAGCGATCAACTTCAAACAGACATGAATTTTTGTGTGGTGATGTAAATGTTCTAAAACTGGATATGGATTGCAATGATAGTTGCACAACTCTATAAATTTACCCCCCCAAAAAATCACTGAATTATACACTTAAGAAGAGAATTTTATGGTATGTAAATAATGTCTCAATAACACTTCAAGACAAAAAGTATTGTACTTCTTAGCTACAATAAAACTGAATTTTTCTAGACCCCTTTCTATTTATGAGCACTAAATATGTATCAGGTGCTTGTTAAAAGCTTTATGAAGATTGTTTTCATGTAATTATCACGCTAACTCTCTAAGATCAGAATTACTTTTCCATGTCACATATGAGGAAACAGCCACAGAAAAAAATAAACAGAAATTCAGAATCACTCGGCCAATAATCTGAAGAGCAGCGATCTGAATCCACATTTGTCTGGTAGCAAGGCCCAGACTCTTAATCACTACACCTTAGTGTCTGTGGACTTCTGAGCAAATTAATTCTGGTTTTGTCATATAATATGTGAAAAAGTCTACCTAACTTCCACATACTTTCCTTTACCATCTTTAGAGACATGTGAGTTTATCTCCCCCTTCCTGCCTGGGCCACTCACTTTCCTGTCAATTACTGTGCCTGGAAGTTTCTGAAAACTTCAGCTGCGTCTGTATTTCCACCTGCATTAGGTCACCTACAGCAGTGCTTGATGTCTTGGACCAACAAAGCAGAGGCCTCCAGGCTATAAGGGAAAATACAAGTTTTCTATAGCTTAAAATCTACATTCACAGTAGGCCTTTGGAATCCATTGACTATGGCAACTCTGAAGAAATATAAGTTGATTACATAATGCATAGTATAAAAAACCCATTTGTCTCTAAATGGTTCACGTGAGACATCGTTTTTTCCATAGGTTGAGTCCCTAAATTAAATCCTCTCCAAAGGCAAAATACAAAGAAGAACCAGGCTTCATTAATGAATAATGGATTTTTTTCATTAGTAACAAAAGCAGCATTAAGTTGAAAGGTCCACTAGGCAGATCTAAAATGTGGGAACAATTCCTAATTGAAAGCCTAATGTTCCATTTTAAAAATGTCTTTGAGGTATCATCAGACAAACTTAAAAATTCTTCACCACTGGCCATTTCCAAGTACAGATGCCAGTTTGACCACACATTTTAAACATGTGTCAGGAGAATTTTATGTAGCTCCTTTTACAAACTTAAAGAGAAATATATTCACTGTTACCAAAGAAAATTGGTCTACTGGGAGGATTTAGAAATGGAAAAAATGTAGGAAATCATCCGCAAGTAAATACTACAGCAGTTTCTATTGGTACCTATGCCTGCACTGGCTATATGTTAGATGCCTTTGAAAAATACACACACATGGTACACATCAAACCTTCGGGACGAAAGGTCAGAGGGAAGAAGCCATGATCAGAAGATGGTGCCATAAGAAATCTCAGCCATTTCACTGGGCAGTGTTGCAAAAGCACATCTTTAGCTAAGACCTCCATGTGGTGAACTGTGCTCAAAAAGAGCATGTTGGCGGCCACTTACTGGGACAATAAACCAATAAATCAAAATGATGATGTCGTAGCACAATTACAACCAGAGGTTTCCATCTTCCATATTGAGATGAAAGAGGTACTTGTTAATCTGCTTTAATTATCTTTTAAATTTTGCTTTATCGGACAATTCTTTAATTACCTGATGATTTTCCATTTGTTTCAATGTGGGTTTTTTTCCCCCATTTATTTCTCTGTTTTTACTTAAAGTTCACTATAGTCAACTTTTGGACCCACATTACTTGTCTAAGTGTTTAAACCAAATGTTCCTGTTTCAGAGAATGGCAAGTTCAAAATGAACAAGCTCAACTGTTGTTGGAAAATAAAAATAACCACTGAGACTGTGGGCCAGAGTTATAGGAGTTGGTCCCTGACCAAGACCACAGATTGGCAGGGACAAGACTTCCAGCTTGCAGGCGCAGGGCCTTGCCCATGTCCCCAGTACCACAGCTCCAGGAGCAGGATGGGCGGGTGGGGGCAGTGACAGGCTTGTCTTTCTGGCATTGTCTGGCCCATCTGACAGTAGGGTGGTGGACACAGATCACAGAAGAATTATGTTAGTGTCCACAATACAAGATAACTCTGGCCGACTCTAGACCTGGCCCAGGGGAGAAGGAATGGGCGATGGGTTATAATGTGAGCTTTAGGGCAACTGTGTTCTCTCTTTGCTAGCGTCTTGGAGTCTGAATATCTAGAGGGGTGAAGCTGGGGTCTCTTCATCCAGTGCAGAAAGCCTGACATAACACGTTGCCTTTTCCTCCCAGGCCTTCTGAAGTGCGTATAACTGCTAAGATCCACATTTATAGATAATAACACCTCTGAGTTTTAGAGAAAGTAAGGGGCCTGATGAAAAGTGTTTAGTGCATTAATGATGGGATCAAAGAACCTTGTCTTCTAACTCTTATTTTGATATTCCTTCCACTGAACCACACTTAAGCTCTGAAATCCATATGGTAAGAGATGTTTATTATTTCCTTTCATCAGCATCCTGATGAGAGGGAGACTGGACCTTAGTGAAGATAACAAGAAGGACCCTGCTGTACCAGCAGCATAGAAAACCAACTCCAGACAGATGGTTTTAGCATTTCCCCTCATGTTCCTTCCCTGCTCTTTTTCTTGGTTGGTGTCCCACTGTGTGTGTCCTAGGAGACCAAGGTAGAACTGCCAATTGCCACTCTGGCTAAGGGGCTCCATGGTTTCCATTCAGAGGTAGGGGTTATAATTCCACATCTGAAATTTGGTTTGGATTGAAGTTTGGGCTACAATTCTCATATTCAAAAGAAAAAAAATTATTCTTCACAAAAACTTTTTTTTTTACAGTTTTCAAGTTTCAGTAGAAAGGGGAGAAGTCACAAATCTAAATTATTATAAATTGAGATTTTGGTGATGATCATAAGCATCTGTTCTAAATAGCACAGATTAACTACTGGAATGCCACCAGGAACTGCTATTCTGGAAAGAGCTGAAAATGATGGGACAGCAGAGGAGCTCACATTTTACAGTATTTGTGTCATAAGTGCTTTTGCAAAACATCTTCTAGAGACCAACCTGTCCTCCATCCATCTCTGTAGTGGGATTTTGTGTACAAAAGGCTCTAGCTAAAGGGAATTTTTAAAAAAATTATCATTATTGTTGAAAGTATTACGGATGTCCCTTTTCCCATTGACTTCTTCTACTTCGCATCTGCCCTGCCCTAAGCCTCCACCACACTACTGTCTGTGTCCATGGCCTATACATACACTGAATGGCCAGATTATTATGATCTCTGAATGCATAATAATCTGGCCACTCAGTGTGTGTGTGTGTGTGTGTGTGTGTGTGTGTGTGTGTGTGTGTGTGTATTAGAGGCCGGGTGCATGAATTCATGCATGGGTGAGGTCCAGCCAGCCTGACCAGGGGGAGAGGTCATGGGCAGTTTGGCCAGCCTGCCTGCTGGTTGAACTACTCCTGGTCAAGGGGACAATTTGCATATTAGCCTTTTATTATATGGGATATACACTGGAGTGGCCAGATTATTATGCACTCAGAGATCATAATAATCTGGCCACTCAGTGTATATGCATATCAGTTTCTTGGTTATCTCTCCTCACCCAACCTTCCCTCTGAGACTCATCAGTCTGCGATTTTAAATATTAATTATTGTTTATATAAGATTTTTAAGTTTGAAATGCTTTTTCTACCTACACCATTTAAACGTCTTGAATGGCTTTTACTATCCCTGTTACATGTGGAGAAACTGAGGCTCAGAAAAGCAAAGCACTTAGCTCAGCTTCTCACATGAAACAGAATTGACTCAGAAAACACAAGCTCTATTTATGTCACATCCATGCTTCTCACAAACCATTCCTTAGAAAACAAACGACCGCTTGCTCATTATGTAAGCATGCAGTGCTTGATGAAGCTAAATAAAGCTTTTGCATTTGCTCATGCTGGATCAGGTACCACCTGTAAAGAGACATGCAAGTAACTTCCCCTTGTGTACAGCACCTGGTATAGACTCAGTGAATATCACTGATCATTCACTAAAATCCCAAGGAGTGAAAACATTAGATTTGACTTAGATGCTTATTTATCTAGCCTTTCAACAGACCCCAGTCTGCTGTTGAGAAGGAGAAATGAATCAAAAGCTAGGAAGGACCATACCAGTCTGCCTCCTGCTTCTCTAAGGTCTGCTATTGGATTCACAGATATGGGAGCCTCACCGACTCTATCCTATCTTCCCTGAATTACAGGCAGTTACAGTTTTCCTTTCCTGCATTGCCTTCGCACTATATTCACAATGTTCTCAGAACATATTCCATGTTCTATGATGAACTTTTTTGTTTTTACTGTAATTCCCCACTATCTTGTGACTCCTTCTGAGGCCTGGACTGTTTATCATCTAAGCAGCACAGCACCTGGCACAGACTATAGGCTTAATAAACATTCACTGAATGAGTGAGTATGACAGAGGGAGATTTGCCATATAAAGGAACTCACAGACTCACGGAACATTTGCACTAAGCAACCCCATGTGGCAAGGATCTGTCCGATTACAGAGGTGTGCTGCCTAGAGCAACTGCCTAACTCATTTCTGGCCAGAGAAAATGTCCTGAAGTTAGAAAAATAGTATTTGTGCTCATTTAAATTTTTCTTTTTCATGTTACAGAGAGTCTTTGTTTATAGATATAGTGTTACCTTTCCATAAACTACAGACCAGAAACACACATCCCTGTTCCAATAGTGGGATGTGCTAGACCAGTGGTCAGCAAACTGTGGCTCGTGAGCTGCATGTGCCTTGCGAGTCACAATTTGCTGACCACTGTGCTAGACCAAATCATTCAGTGTCTCTCGTTTTCCCTGCTAACCAAGTCTGAATGGAGTCAGCACGTGAGAAGAGATTAGGATAAAGGGGACCCTAGCTAAACCAGACAAGAAGAGCAGGGCACTTGCTATAGATGAGCACTGAAAGGAAAGGCTCTCACATTATGATGAGCAAAGATGAGCTGGTCTTTGCTCTCCAACTTGATTCTCAAGTATTCTGAGCAAGACTGGGATACAAGCGTTTTACTGACAAAACTTATACTCAGAGCTATTAAGAAATGGGGTGTGTCTACTTTCCTGACTCCATAGTCCTTCACTAGCACTTCTATAGCATTTGCTGCCTCCAAAACACTTTTACACACATTTTCTTCATTATTCTTTTGAACAAAATACACCATAGCTTTTACTAGTTTATTGTATAAGTTTGAGCCAGACTGACCTGTGCTAGAATCCTGGCTTCTGAGTACTTGCTGTATAACCTTGGGCAAAGGTTAACCTCTCTGAGCCCCAGGTACCATCTGTTATGAAGAAATAATAGTACTTAAATCAAGAGTTAAAATTTAATAAAATGTTGTTCATAAAGTATTTGGCCAAATGCCTGGCCTCTAATAAGTGCTTAATAAAAGACAGTTGTAAATGATGTAAATATTATTATCCTTCAGAAGACATTTCTGCTGCCCCAACCCTAGAGAGCTGTTCGAATAGGCACATGAAGGAAGACCTTCTGAATTAAATGCTTACTCTGCAACAGACTCAAGGATGTTGGCTCAGAGGCCTGACAGTCTCTATTTACTCAGAGTTCCCATTGACTTGAGTCAGCCTCCTGTCTGTGTCAGGACCAAGCCTGCAGTTTCTCCTCATCACATGACTCTTTCCTTTAACCTTCTCCTCCATCTCATCCTGCCTGGCCCTGGCCCCAGGCAAGACATGACACAGGCCCCTGGAGCAAGATGTTTCACAAAGTTCGCCAGGAAGACAGCTTTTCTTAGAGAGACTCTTTCTGGAAAAGAAATTCCTCCTTTCAAGCAAAATAACATGGACCCAAATCACTGGGCTATGCCAGCGACATCAGGGCATCGTTAAGAGAAAAGTCTTGACTAAGCAATGTTTATAATTTCAGAGCTGTTTGGAGTTTACGGTATAATTTATGCCATGTGTTCTATCATTAACAGTTTTTAAGACTGACCTTTTTTTTTCTTTTTAATTCAGCTGAGCATAAAACACCCACTTATAACACGGCATCTCCCATAATAAGGAAGACACACTCTTTCATTGAACTGGGAGGTTTCCTTTGGAAACCATTATTTGTTGGTTAGCAGTTCCCTTCAAACATCTAACTGGCTGGAGACAATACAAACAACCTAAAGAGCTTAGTGTTCTATTTCAGGGTTGAGTTGCCCAGAATCTGTATAGTGAGCAGTCTGCCACAGGACAGGCTGGTGTGCTGGTAGAAGGCTGCCTTGATCCATGTTTAAGAACTGGGAACATCTCTGGGGCAAAGCAGAGTCTCAGAAGTGTCTTTCAAGAAAGCCTCCTTGAGGCAAAAAAAAAAAAAAAAAAGGCCAGTGTTGCTTCCTGTGTGTGCAGAAGTGTGGGGTGGTGGTGGTGGTGGTGGTGGTGGTGGTGTGTGTGTGTGTGTGTGTGTGTGTGTGTGTGTGTGTGGTGGGGGAGTGCAAGGGAGACTACAGCTGTAAGGAGTGGAGTTCTGACTCCTATTAAAGAGTGGCCAAAAGCACATCGTTGAGTACACCACGAACACAGACTCTTCTTAAGAGGTCTGACTGTGTGCAATATGGGCTATGTAGCATGACTAAGTTACCAGGAATAATGGAACTAGTTGAATATCTAATGCAGCTTCAAAAATCTACCAGCAATGCTGTGAAAATAGAATAAGCAGCACACACACACGCACAAAACCTAACTCCTGCCTTGGTTTTATAGGAGATAAATAAGACTTGAAATGCTACTTTTGCAACTTCAGTGAAAACATGATTAAGTCTACAAGGTGAAACTATGATGGAAAGAAGCTATTTGTCCCTGATTTATTTCCATGTTAATGCTTCATATCTGTGATGTGGCCTGATCTTAGGAACTACCAATAGCCCAAATACTTCATGTGCTGACTCTCAGGCCTTCCCGGTTCACCAAGGATCTGCAGGCATGAGTAATGGCTTTGGGAATCCTATGACAAATACTAGGGATTGGAGTATATGAAAGATGCAAGATAACAGACACGTAAATCACACATCCATCCTCTGAATCATGCTCAGCGATTCTCTGCTTTTGACCCACAAGCAGTTGGTTACTAAATTCTATCTTCCTCCTAAGCAGTTCTTTGTATCCCATCTTTCTTGCCTTTCTTGGAGTCTCTGTCATGGTCTCTTGCTAGGAGTATTTTAACAGCCCCCTCAAGTCAGGGAGCGTCCCTTTTGGCCTCTTCTGTTCTGTTCTCTATGTTGCCCCATAAAGATCCTCCTAAAACACAAAACTTGCTGATAATCTCCAACGTCCTGTCATTGACCACAGAGCAGCTCTTTCCATGGCCTTTTGATGGTCTGAGAATCTATCTATCTGAGTTATGTTATTGAGTGGCATTTGCCGTAAGATCTCTGAGCCTTGGCCTCCTCATTCTCAGCCTCCTCTGGATAATAATAGTATTGACCTCACACGGTTGTCATGGGTTCAATGAGATAAGTTAAATAAAAAGTTTTAGATAGTGCCAGACACAGAAGAAGTGTTAAGTGAATGCTGTTATCATTGTACATAGCCCTCAGTATTTAGCCCTTACAGTTCCCAGAATAGGCTATGGTTTTAGTATCTCCTGTTGTTTTTGTTAATTGACTTATTGACTAATTATTCATCTTCAGATATTTATGGAATATCTGTATGTTTGTGTCCTCACCAACAATTTGTTGAGTGCCAAAGACAAGGCAACAGACAAGTTAGGATAGATACTCCTCTCCTTAAGTTTGCACTCCAGAAGTGAAGCTCTAGCCAATAACATTTTTACCAATAATTTAATATTTAATGACAAATAAGTAAATATAAAATAGCAAATACAGTTTTGTGCTTAAAGACAGTAAGGGTAATAGACTTGGGTGGCAGGATGAACTAATGTTTTCTGGAGATCAGAGCAAGACTCTCTGAGACAATGACAAAACAGAGCCGGAAGGCACTGAAGTCACTATATAGCCCAAGACACGATGTTTTAGCAAAGTGAATGCCAAATACAGATATAAATGATTGAGTTTCATCTTTTACAAATAGAGTTTGCTAATTCATTTGAGATCTTTTGTGGCCTTTATGTAAAATACTCAAAACACTCTTTGCAAATGAATTATAAAAAAATGTATCAATATAGTTTTAGGAATCAACTATATCTGGTGCTTTTATTTTCTTTTTTTTTCTTTTCTTTATTGTTCAGTTTATTAATTACATTGTTTCCCCTTTTTTATCCCCCTATAGCTCCCCTCCACCCGGTACCTATCCCACCCTCCACCCTCACCTCCCCCTCCCCAATGTCCTCTCCCATTGTTGCAAGATTTTTGTCCAATCTCTTGCTGTACTTCCCACAACCCTTTTCTCCCCAAGAATTGTCAGTCCATTCCCTCTCTATGTCCATGTTTCTGTTATAGTCACCAGTTTATCTTGTTCATCAGCCTATCAATTCACTTGAGTTTTATGTTCATTTGTTGATAGATGTGTATTTGTTGTTCATAATTTATATTTTTACCTTTTTCTTCTTCCTCTTCTTAAAGAATATCTTTCAGCATTTCATATAATACTGGTTTGGTGGTGATGAACTCCTTTAGCTTTTTCTTATCTGCGAAGCACTTTATCTGATCCTCAATTCTGAATGATAGCTTTGCTGGATAGAGTAATCTTGGTTGTAGATTCTTGCTGTTCATCACTTTGAATATTTCTTGCCACTCACGTCTGGCCTTCATCGTTTCTGTTGAGAAATCCGCTGACAGTCATATGGGTGCTCCCTTATAGGTAACCAACTGTTTCTCTCTTGCTGCTTTTAATATTCTCTCTTTATCTTTTGCTCTTGGCACTTTAATTATGATATGTCTTGGTGTGGTCCTCTTTAGATTCCTATATTTTGGGGTTCTGGATACTTCTTGGGCTTTTAAGTCAGTTTCTTTCACCAGGTGGGGGAAGTTTTCAGTCACTATTTCTTCAAGTAGGTTTTCATTAACTTGCTCTCTCTCTTTTTCTGGCACCCCAATAATTCGGATGTTGGCATGCTTGAGGTTGTCCCAGAGGCCCCTTACGCTATCTTCAATTATCTGAATTCTTTTTGTTTCTTGCTTTTCCAGCTGAGTGGATTTTGCTTCTTTGTATTTCAAATTTTTGACTTGGTTCTTGTGGCCCTCTGGACTGCTTTTAGGACTTTGTGTATTATTTTTTATTTCAGTCTGCGTAAGCTTGATTTCTAGTTGGTCCTTTTTTTTAATCTGTGAGGGTCTGGTTCGTATCCTCAGAGGCCTTGTTCATTTCCTTGAGGGTCTCATTCATTTGCTTGAGGTTCTCATTCATTTCCTTGTAATTCTCATTCATTTGCTGGTTGGTCTTGTTTATTTCCTGGTAATTCTCATTAAGTTGATCGGCCTTTTGTAGGAGCCTCTTGAAAAGCCTTATAACCGTGGTTTTGAACTCTATGTCTTGTCGTTTTTTCTCCTCCATTTCTTTCACACCTGATTTCTTTCCATGTCTCTGCATGGTGGCTGCTTTATGTGGTAGATATCCTCAAAGGGACAGTGGCTCAGCCTCCCCAGTTACCTGAGGTGGGTGCTCTTACTGCAATCCTTTATGGGTTGTATTCAATATTTTTGAATTTAAGCCCAGCTTTTTGTTGTTAGCTCTAGGAGGGTTTGACCTCCAGGCCAATTGGCTGTGAAGGGAGACTGTGTTCAGGTTGGATGGGCGGAGTCTCTGAGCTGCGCAGGTAGCGTCAGCGTCAGCTGCGTCCTATGCATCACTCGCGCGCGTGTGTCTCTGTTGGATGGGGATGGCTGCAGACACCTCCAAGAGAAAGCCGCTAGTCTCCTCCCCTTGCCAGACCACTCCGCCTTTCTCCAAATGTGCCTGCACACCAAAAGTCTAGCCCAGGATTGTAAAATAAATGGTTTCCGGTACCAGGAGACAAGTTTCCAGGGGGCAAGTCGCGGGTTTGCGTGACCCTTTCGCGGAAACTCGCAGTTCAGGAGCCTCTGCTGCACCCCGCTTCCAGGGTGCGCCCCCCGGACCTCAGCCGGACCTCGCCTGGTGCTGGGGGCTGGGGGATCCGGGCAGTGGGACAGACCTCGGCCGGACCTCACCTGGCTTGGGGGATCCGGGCAGTGGGACGGATCTCGCCTGGCGCTGGGGAATCCGGGCAGTGGGACGGGCATTGCTGCTCCAGCCCCAGCCTGTGCGAGCGCGACCAGGACGGCTCCTAACCTGTTTCCGTCTGAAAGACTGCGCTCCCGCCGCTTCTGAGTCTCAGTGTCCCACCTCCATTCCAGTTAGTGGAGTTTTCATTCAGCCAGCTTTCTGGAGATTCTGGGTGCTGTCAGTTCTGCTGTTATGTTGTAGTTCCTAAATCGTTGCGCGGGGCAGAACAATAGGTGTTCACCTATGCTGCCATCTTTGCTTCTCCTGGTGCTTTTATTTTCATTAGCATAGAATCTTTACTCAGATGCTACAGTATGTGGGGAAAGTTCACCTCTTTTAATTGTAGGTAAAAGCAGTGGTAGAATAATTATATTTAGATAACTATTTAATTTTTAATAATTTAATGCTATACTTTTTATACCCTTACTGTTTAAAGAGCTTCATAGTTATTATTTAAAATCAGAAAGCATTCAGATGATAGGTATTATCACCCCCAGCTAGAAGTTGCAGAAGGTAAACAGAAGAATTAGAGGACCATATGTGCAGAGTTTTAATAAATAGTGGAGAGACTAAAGTTCAGAGAGGTAAATGGCTGATGTTTCTAATAGACTTAGTTGTGGAATCCAGGCAAGCGTGCAGTTTTCACCTCTATCCTTGAGAACTCAGTGACTAAAATGAATTCTAGTCTGAAATGGAAAATCTTAGCTTGGCCCCAAGTGTAGAGACTGCTGCTGCAGCTGCCCATAATATAATGGCTACTACGTGAATGCCTCCATGCAGATTTGGTCTTTGTGGCACGTCTGCCTCCGGGTACTATGGTAAGTACATACTTCGGACGCACTTGTTAAAGTTCTTTTAAATTAATGAAAGAAGCTGAAATCAGAAGCCAAACACTCATTAGAATAATGCTGTTCTTAAAATGTGCCTTGATATAAATTATTTTCATGCAAAAACTCAGCCCCTTTTTGGTGCTGCCCATGCATGTGAAATATCACAACAGGCCTGCATTCTCCAGGGCCAACCCAGCAGCTACCCTGAATTGCCTGCCCCTTGCCAGCATGAAATGTACATGGTGTTGCTTTTCTCCAGAAGACGGTCCCGAGACTGCTTCTATTGCCCCTTTGTTGGCACAACATGCAACAGCAGAGAGTGAACATCAACCTGAAGAGAGAAACGTGGCTTGGTAGGATCTATTTCAGATCCTAAATTAGAAGACTCAATGTTCTTCATGCTCTGCTATCAGGACTCTAATTCCAATATTTATCACCCTTACCAGGTCTCAATTTCCAACTGTGAAATGAAAGGGCACAGAGTCCCACCCTATGTTTGTATATGGATATTTGTGTATGCCACTATACATGCCGACCAAATTCTATTTATACTATTTATACTTTACAATCACATATGTTGCTCAGTATAGTTTATATTTAGAGACTGTTTACTTTGAAAAAAAGAGAGCTAATAATTTTGTTTAACTAAATCATGTAGTTTAGAAAAATTTAAGAGTCAGTAATCCAGTGTACTTTTAATTTAGTCTAATGTTCCTTACCTTAATGAACATTTGCTCATTCAGTGTGGTTTAAAATAGAACAAAACTTTTATCTTAAATGATACCTGTGATGTAAGTTCTTAATGATTCTATGAGAGAGAAAAAAAACATCAAGATCAGCCCATCAAACACTTAAATCAAAAGATTACAGACTAAAATATAAAAGAAGTTATATTCTATTCAAGGGTTTGCATAAGAGGCCAGATAAGGGGAGAGCTCTATTTTATCTCATGTGTACAAATGTTGAGCCATCACTAAGCAAAAATTGCTGTTGTTTTAAGATTGGCTATCTATAATTAAGTAATGCTTCTTGGTAGAATAATTCTTAGAGAATGGCTTTTATGAACTGAAGTTCTGACAGAAAAAAAAAAGGAATTTTATTTACTGAGGAATATTCCAAAAGTGCCCATTCTAACAAAATTGATACAGATATGCTTTTTTATTTTCTTTATTTCCAAAGAATCTATAGTAAGATTTAGACACCAAATGGATAGAAGAAGATTGATGGATAAGGTAGAAATAGATTTACAAGGAAACTAAAAAAAGAACAGTTGATACTCTGCTTCTTCAAATGACTTACATAAAATAATTCAGGTTTTCTGAAGTAAATGTCCAAACACAGGACTCAGGCGCCAGTAAAAGTGAATCCAGCTCTAAGGAAAGAGGGCAAGCAACACTGGCAGCCACCTAGGGACTTGAAAAGACTTAAAGAAATAAAAAACTTTGTAAGTCAGATAGGCTAACCACCAGTAGCAGCATCCCTTGACCAAATGGCTATTGGCTCTGAAAAAGATAGTCTTTGTCATATTTGCTTCTTTTCCCAATCATTAACTAATTCACATAAACATTAGGGTGACCATTCACAATGAACCTATAGTTCTGTGCTATGCTCCCTGGTCTAGAAGTCTTGTGAAGGCTTAGAAATCAACAATAATAATCCTAAAAGAAACTCTAAATAATCCTAAAAGTGAAAGCAAACTATTTAGAAAGTAACAAAAGCCACACTTTACTGGAAGGTAGCAGCTATCACTAGGAAAGTTCAATTATATAAAGTTTTCCTGACCTATTGTTTTAATTTTAGCTTAAACTTATTGAAACTGAATACATGTCAGGCATGGGGCTGAGCACTTTGCCTTATTTTCTAACTTAATCTCCATCATATCCCCAGGAGGCAGGTATTACTATTATCCCCATTTTGAAAATGAGGAAATAAACTTTCCAGTGTCACACAGCAAGGAAATGTCAGAGCCAGGATTTGAATCCTCATGAGTCCAGTCCTGAACCACTCTGTGTATGCTCTCCCCAAACCCACTCTGCTGGCCTTCTCATCCCCGCCATCTATGAATGCTATTCCTTTTGCCTGGAACATTTAACCAAAATAATAGTAATGGTAATAGTAATAATAAAATAAGTTATTATTAAAACTAGAGGCCCATAGCATGGATGCATGAACATTGAAAAGAAATTAATTAGAAGGTGGCTGGCGGAGCAGGACTGGGTGAGACAGGCTGGATAAGCCCTGGAGCCAACCTCCCGTGGTCCCTCCCTAGCAGGCCAAACTTGGGGTGGCACTGGGGCTTGAAGGGCATCTGTGGAGTGAGTGGGATCCCTCTAGCAGGTGGGGGTCCCTTGGTCTGGCCAGCGGGGATCTGGCCATAACTGGCAGTCTGACATACCCCCGAGGGATCCTGAAGTGCGAGAGGGCACTCTGTAAAGTTGCTGTCACTTGGCGGTTTCTGCATTGAGCATCTGCCCCCTGGAGGTCAGTGCACGTCATAGTTACCGGCTGGTTGGCTAATCAGTTGGTCACTTAGCCTTTTATATACAGTACATAGATAATGGCTGTCATCTATTGAGAAATTACTGTGTTCCAGTCATTGTGCTAAGCGTGCTATATGCAATATCTCATTAAATCCTCCTAACATTCTTATGAGGTAGTTATTACAAATTAATCATTCAACAAAACATGGTGGACTATGTGTTCCAAAGGCACAGTAGCAGGATTGGAAAAGCAATCGTTGGTGAAAGATTGGTTCAAATCAATATTTTGAAAGAAAATGTCTGAAGGGTCTATCAGCCTAAAATATTTCCTAATGAGAGTAAAAAACAAACACAAAAAAGCCTCAATTTCTAAGATTACATGTTTACATATAATTTTACTGCCATTGAAAGGTCATTAATCAAGGTAACAGAAGCTGTTGAAAAGTCTTGGCAGAATAGCATTAGAAGTATTTCACATGTAGCCAGGAAGATATATAAATCAATTGATCATAAAAGAAAACACTGCTTAGAAAACGAGAGACATCCATCTTATCTGACCTCAATAGTGATTCCCTCACATATTTCAGTATCTTCCGGTAAAGTTAGAAGCTACTAAAACAGAAAAAGATAACACTGTGTATTTATTAACTACTTGATACTCTAAAGATATAATTTTCTGTCTTCCAGAGGTCTGATAAATTGGCCCAAGAAAATAATTCCCTAATTAAATACTTGATTCAAAGCAATGTTACTGTATCTTACCTATAGCATTATTTTGGTACACCTGGGGAAAAGGCACAAAGATTTTTAATTCCATACTGCAAATGGAAAAAATATATAATTCTGTAAGGATTGTCAACTTATATCACTTATTGGTATTTAATATTTTCAAAAACTTATAAAAATTTTATTTTACCCAGCCAGTATGGCTCAGTAGGTTGAGCATCGTCCCATGCACCAAGAGGTCACCGATTCCATTCCGCATCAGGGCACATGCCAGGGTTGTGAGCTCTATTCAAAGTAGGGGGCATGCAGGAGGCAGCCAATCGATGTTTATCTCTCATCGATGTTTCTATTTCTCTCTCCTCCCTTCCTTTCTCTGAAATCAATAAAAACATATTTTAAAAAAAATTATTTCATAGGCACATTTTAAATATGGATTATATATTAAATTTCTTGATCACGATAATGCTACTATAGTTATTGATGAGAATCTCTTTGTTCTTCAGTGACACATCCGGAAGTATTTTGGGGTGTAGTGCCATAATGTCTACTTTTTTCAAATAGTTCAACAAAGGCAACAGGGAAGGATATAGCAACATATTTAAAAGTGGTTGACTCTATGTGAAGGGTTTTATTGTACTAACTTTTTCAGCTTTTCTGAAGGATTATATTTTTTCAAAATAAAATTTTAAGAAATTTGATTACGGGGAATTATTTTCCTTTATGCCTTGTATCTTACTAGCTAACATACAAGTCTTTGAAATGCTCTTATTTTCCTGTTCCCATTTAATATTTATCCTTAGGTGATAATAAGACCTTTACTTAATGAGACTTACTAATGTACCTGGAAGAGACTGTTATAAACACACTAGTAGCCTTGCATAGTAGCTCACCAGTAATTCGCTAGTTCGCTGTAGCTCTCCTCCCACTGCCCCGCCGTCTTGTAGCTCCCTTCACCCCCTTGTTCCCCCCTCATAGCTTGCTGCCCTGCCCCCTCCTGTAGCTCTCCACTGCCTGTTTGTAGCTCACTGCCCCAGCCTTCTGCTGATCCATGATCTGGTCATTATGTGGTCAGTCGTTACGCTTCACGGCATAACAACCATTTGCATATTACATCTTTATTATTTAGGTAATGATAGCCCAACATGGAAAACTCGGACAAATGCAATTTCTTGTAAGCTGTAGTTCTAAAGATGTAAGAACCACCACAGAACCTTAGTCTATTAACTTGGCTTAGAGGGATTCTTGGAACAGTTTTAGAGTGACTGCATAATTCTGACGACACAAATTCTTGTCTTTCATCTTCTTTCCTTCCCATCAACTTTTCAGGCAGCATATGGCATCTCCAAGCCTGAACAGAAGTGGTCTTACTCTAAGCATGTGGGCTCCCCCTTGACCACTATTTTTTAAAAATCTATTTTATTGTTTTTTTTACAGAGAAGAAGGGAAAGGGATAGAGAATTAGAAACATAAATGAGAGAGAAACATCAATCAGCTGCCTCCTGCACACCCCCTACTGGGGATGTGCCCGCAACTAAGGTACAGGCCCTTGACTGGAACTAAACCTGGAACCCTTCAGTCCGCAGCAGACGCTCTATCCATGAGCCAAACCAGCCAGGGCCCCTTGAGCACTATTGACTAAGGCCAGGAAGCCTGATGAAGGATTAAAGCTCCCAAATTCTTGTGGAGGGAAGCGAGGGGGAGGGTGTGTGTGTGTGTGTGTGCATTTTCCACCATAGAAAGCGTTGGAGGCATCAGAAATCTTTAAAGCCCCCCAGGTGATTTATATGTGCAGCCAATTTGAGAATCACTGCTCCAGAGTTCTCAGTGTGGTCTGTAGGCCAGCAGCACTGGCATCACCTGAAATCTTGTTATAAATCAAGAATCTTAAACCCCCAACCTAGACCAGTGGTCAGCAAACTGCGGCTCTCGAGCTGTGGTTTGCCGCTCTGTTGACTAATGAGTTTGCCGACCACTCACCAATGGAATCAGAACCTGCTTATTAACAAAATCCTGGGTGATTCAAATGTACATTAAAGTTTGAATAGAAAATGAGTGCAATGATCCAACAGGTAGGGGCTGGTCGAATATTTTGATGATATTTTACATCCTTATCCTACAGCCAGGCTATTATAAAATACAGTTTGTCCTCAAAGAACTCAGTCTCTTCCAACTAGATAATAAGCCTTTATAGGAGAAAGATCCTTCTTAGTTTCTCAGTAGCTGCAGTCTAGCACAGTGTTTCACAAGTAGTGAGTGTATCATAAATGGCTTTGATCATGCCAGTAGAAATAAGAGTGCTTTGAAATTAGGACCCATGTTTTACCAAAAGGCTATAGATCTCACGGTGTCAAGCATGTCAAACTCATGGCCTCATGCCTCCGCAATCTGTGGACTTTCAGCAAACAAAACTACACTTCATATTCCCCAATTATCACCACAGTACCAAGTGCCCAGTTATTTCTTTTATCCAAATATATTAAGAAGGCCTATGGATTTTCACTGTTTCATTCTCCTCTGTTAATAATTTTAGAATATAAATTAAAACTGCACTATAAATAAATAATTTTTTGAAGTTATTCTCTAGAGAAAATGCAATGAACGGTAAGATAAATGATGGGATGCGTTTATTGATAGCAAACAATTGTGTTTTTTTCCAGCATAGATGACTCATTAATTCAACTAATATTGAAGTTGTGCCATATGGGTGGTTATAGATGTGATAACAAAAAATCTGTGGATTTTGCTTCTTTGAGTTGTTGTTATTGTCAGTGCATCTGTACAGTGTTCTGAGACTTTTTCCCCACAGCAAATTTGACACACACCCAACCAAATAAACTATTATTCCTAGCTTGACTGCTTCTGGCAAGAACAAGAGTTTCATATGCCAACCCATGGCTGAGCCATTGTATGTCTTTATTAAAAATAAAGAATAGTTGCCATTTAGTGAAAGCTTAATATATGCTAGGAACTGTGTTAAGTATTTTCATGTTTTGTCTTCCTCAACTCTCAAACAACCCCATGACACATATGTATCACAACTTTGTTTTTCAGAAGAGGAAACTGAGGCTTAGAAAACTTAATTTAGTTGCCCTAAATCAGCCAACAGGGACTAAGCTCTTCTCTCTAATATGTCTCATGGTTACTAAGGGTCAGAAAGTTTTTTCCCATTAACATCTTTTGACCTGAGCTAGAATTCTGTGAAACATGCAGAAGTTTGGTGTATGAGGCTTTTTCACTTTTAGTTCATCCTCATCTGGAGAAGTAGGAGTACTATCTTGGCAGGATCATTTCAGAAGATGGCAGAACTTGACCCCAAAACTCCTTACAATGCCAAAGATTTCCAGAAGGAAGCTGGCTTCCTACTTATGGGCTCTTCCTCTTAACTCCCCACATGTCTTAGTCCCCTGTGAAGGGGAAGGAGTATGGGGAAAGTTGCAGAAATTAATAATTTATTAAGATGTCTCTTAACCTTCACCCTTAACAACAACAAAAATCCTGATTTCACGTATTGCTTTGGTATATATCATTGCATATTGCCAAAAATAGTATATGTTGTTCTAAGACTTAAAAATACTGTAACTTTTTTAATGTATAGAAGTTCGGTTCTTCCTATATTTTTATTAATGGCAGAATTCCTTACATTTCCAAAGTCAGTTATGAGGGCAAGATGACCTGCCTATCAAATGGGTAACCAGAAGTATTATTTATCACAAACGGAATAGAAAACACTCACTGAAATTCAATCATACTATACTCAGTAGAAAAACCTTGTAGTCTCCATGTCTGGTTATTTGTCATATGAGCCTTACATTTAACATGCACATGGTAATGGAACATAGAAATGGCCTTTAATATCCCTATCAAGAAAGAAATCACCTGGTGGCATGCCCCATAGTTCATTAAGCAACCGTCTGACTTCCATATATGTTCAACTTTAGGCAACAATATGTTCACATGACTAGTGACCTTTAATAGATGTCTATACTGAACTAAAAATACATAGTCAAATCAAATAGCTATAAAAATTTTTATTTCAAGACAATCCTATTACATATAAGAAC
Source organism: Antrozous pallidus (assembly GCA_027563665.1). Lineage (NCBI taxonomy): Eukaryota > Metazoa > Chordata > Mammalia > Chiroptera > Vespertilionidae > Antrozous > Antrozous pallidus. Next base: position 145,847,620 of record CM050508.1, on the reverse strand, counting down.
AAATAAACTCTATAAGATGAAAAGATTAATAAAACATTTATTACCAACTCATGTCCCTTTCAAATATAAAATTAGTAAAACTGACAGTTTTTAAACTCAAATTACCCTCATACTGAGAGATAGGCTTAGAGACTGAAATAACTACCGCATGAATTGTAAGCAAATTGAAATTTCTGTCCTCTGAAGGGACTGCTGGTGTGCAAATATGGGATTTTGAAAATATTTTCACCTAAAGAATTAATTGCATCTCTGGGAGGAATGTATTTGTTTGAATAACATGACAATAAACAACTGCTTTGGGTTGGCACAAACTTCAGTAGTTCTTTCTCCACATTTTCCACCTTAGATATTCATCCTGAGCTCATAATGTTTGTGTGTCAAATGGGTGCTTGTGAAATGTTGTCATCTATTCGGAGCTAAGAGAATTCAACTTTGGCTTAATGTTATACATATATGTCAGAAGAATTCTTTAAGGAAAATACCAATATGAAGCCTGAAAGCTAGCATTATGCTACAATAATCCATACTGTCCATGTGTATTTACTTAAATCTTTATCTTTCTTAAAATTTTGAAAAGAAAGGGATAAGGTTCTGACATGCCACTGTATTAAAAACCCTAAATTCATAAAATAGCATGCTAAGATGAAGGAATTTTGAGATATCATGATTAAGAACACAATCTCTGTAGCTAGACCTCAAAAATCGCTTAAGTTTTCATATCTCTGGTTACCTGATCTGTGAAGTGGGGTAATTATACTCACCTTATAGGGTTGTCATGTAAATTATATAAGATAATATATGCCAAGTACTTAGCATACTCTCTGACTCATACTAGTAAATGCAGTGCTATCAAAATATCCTTATCGATAATTTTAATTATAGAAATTGGATGAATACTCAGTCTAAGTTGTTTTCATTTTCATGTGTAGTTCAAAGGCATTTCTGCAGTCTACTAGTTCAAAGGCCTTGAAAGCTGAGAAACTAGACTTCTTGCCCCACTCTCGTCTCACTCCCTGAATGACCCGAAGAGAAATTTAAAAGGTGAGATTCTGCCCAACTCCCAGCTTTTATTTGCAATTCCAATCCAGTGACTGAGTATGAACTCGAACTCTGTTTCTAAAACACAGGTGCAGAGTACATTTAACAGGGAACAAAGGGTTGTCCACGAGGACATTTCCCCAGAAACATAGCAGACTTTCGGTGTCAAATCAGTGCAGCAGAAGTCTGATGCAACAGAAAGTTTTCACCCACATGTGAGGTCTATTTGAATTATAATCTAGTTAGTTTTGAAAAACAGAATCAATATTTCAAAGACACACTAATTAGAATCAAAGTATCAAAATTCGCAGGATAAAAAAAAAATCTACTTCTAACTTTTTACACACCATTGTGTTTAAAAACTTGTTCAAACATTTGCCTTGCTAACATATGCCTCATTTGGCCATAGTTAGGCTAATAAAAATCGTAGTCACTAGATTTTAAAGCATTTAAATATGGTTGCTTCAAATGTTTTGCAGCCACAGCAGGTACCAATGTGTTAATAAAACATCATTCAGGAAAGTAAGTCCAAGACTTTGGTTGGCATTTATATTCTCCCCAGACCAGGTAAATCAAATGTCAAGCTGCAATGCCAGTTCTGATGCATAATTAACAGAGACATGGACATTTAGAATTTGGCAGCATGAAACTGAATAAAGAAAATTAAACATACATACAGTTTTAGAAGTTTACCATGTGCTCTCTTCACTGATTTCTGTCACTACAGGATAAGAGATTTTTTTTTTTTTTTGCTATCTTTTCCCCTCTACCTGTGGCCAAGCAAAATTAAATGATACTAACTTTATATTTGTTTAGTATCGTACAGCTTACAAAGTATTTTCACATACTTTCATTTAACCCTCACATCCACATTCAGAGCATTCAATGAGGAAATGAAGTTTGTGAAACTAGCAAGGGAAGCATTAATATTCATATTTTAAGAGCTAAGAAAGTTAAAGTGAGGTATGTAAAAATTCAGAGATAAGCTATAAACCTAGAACTTGCTCTTGACGTACCCCAACTGCCAGAGTATTAGCGAAAATTAAGAACACTCTAAAACTCATCAAACATCTGGAGATCTCTGGCTCATACCACTGGTGTCCAGACCAGCTTTGAGGCACTAAGGAGCACGATTTGAGTTAGTATGGACTCCAGAAGTTCACTCTTCTTGTTAAGACCAGTGGAGGACGGTGGGCTGGTTCCCAGGATCAAAAGGAAGAGTAGATATATATTCTGGGAGCATAGCATATCCTAGCGATTTTCAACCTTTTTCATCTTATGGCACACATTAAAACAAATTACTAAAATTCTGTGGCACACCAAAATATAGATTTTTTACTGAGCTGACAAAAAAATAGGTATAATTTTGATTCGTTCACACTGGTAGGCTGTTGTCATTTTTAAAACTGACAATCTAATGGAAAATAGGTCAGTGCTCCTGACTAAATAGTCAGGTATCACATGTTTTAAAAATTCTTATGGCACATTGGTTAAAATTTGTCAGTATAGCGTTAAATTACAATGGTATATTCTGGTAGGTGGAATACTTCTAGTATCATTCAAAAGAGTTAATAATGTACTGTCGACTAAAAAAATGTTAAACATCTGCCTTTGCTTATGTGCAGCTAGATATCAAATACTTCCAAACCATATGTGGATTTAACATGGATTTGATGATGCCATATAGCTGCTTTTTGATTTCTTGTTTGATTTGCATGTTGGAAAGAGAACATGAGAAGAACCAAATGAAAAGAATCATTGCCAGAAAGATGTTTTAGTCCATCTTTCTTTTCAAAACATTGGATTTATGAGCCCAATCTTATTTTATTAAGTTTATAATTTCCTGATGTTTTTACTTAATTTTGCTCAAAGCACACATATATCTGGATGTCTACAAATTATTCTCATAACTTCATCCATAAATGACTTAATACATGATAGGAATGTAGATTTATATATAAAATGTCCAATCAATGCCAGAATTATTAGATTCCTAAACAATAGAAAAAAAGAATCCTGAGATCCAGTGGGAACAGGGCTGCACATACTCAGTAGTCCCTCTTTATTCTTGTAACACAGCCAAAGGCAGCAGGGAGAACACAAAACAAAAATTCAGACTTTATTTGGTGGAACCAGGAGCTCACACTCCAAAGTTGTTGCCGAAAATGCTGCCCAAAGCAACTGAGTTTGCACAGGAACCCATTGGAGAAAGTAAAGTTCAGGAAAGAGAACCCAGCAGTTATAAATATCAGAAACTTAAAACAAACTAACAAACAAAAACACTGCTGACGTCCAGAAACATTCTGAGAGGCAGAAGTTATATCTCCTGTCTGAACCAGAGGGGAAAAGAATAGAAATGAGTGGAATATCAGTAGAAGCCCCCTGAGTCTGGTTTATTCAGAGAAGGCTGAATCAGGGATAGCTAAGAACCACACAGACAAGCCATATTTGTGGGAAGTTTGCATCGGCCAAGGAGAGGAGAGTCTTTCTTTTGTAAAAGCCATCTAGTATGGAAGATCATCCTGACCTCTTCCTACCTTGGGAATCTTTTGCCAAGAGCTGATACAGAAAGATTCAACACATTCAATGAGAAGTGTATCTTTGTATAATACAAAACTTTGAATGTATCTCTGTATAAATAAAAATTCAGAGCATCCAATGAGAAAAATTCAATAAGCAGCACAGCACCAATACAAAAGTGCTATAAAAAGGGAAAATAAAGCAGGAAACTTTATTAACAGATGAAAAACAGTCACCAGAGCAACACTGCCACAGAATATACAGATTTGTGAATAAAAATTTTCCTAAAATAAAAACCCCTTCTATAAGAAAAGTCACAAAGCAGAAATTCCAGATATTAAGAAGGAAATACTGAAACAAAGGAGAGAAAGCATTAGCTATACTCACTGAGGAAATAAGTAGAGGGGAAAAGTAAAACCATCACAGAAATAAAAATAAGAATTTAAAAAGCTCAAGGAAAACACATGCAATCCATAAAGAAGACACAGAAGATAAAATGAGAACAGCAAATACAATATAATAAAATAAAGAACTAAAGAAGACTAAAGAGAAAATGAAAGCTAGGGATGTTACATATGAGATCCAGCTTATACATAACTAGAATCCCTAACAAGAAAATCTAAACAATGGAAGAGAACATGTATTGAAAGGCATAATTCAAGTGAACTCCTATATAATGAAAGCCCACAGAATGTACCAGGGTGAATTTATCTAAAAGAGTCAACAACGAGGAATAATCTAGGGTATTCACCTGTCTTCAAAAATAAGAAAAAACCCTTTGAACAATTAGACAAAAAGATAAAGTATGCTATAAAAAAGGAAATGATCACAGTGATCTTGGATTTCTCCAGATTAACTTCTGTCACCAGGAAACAACAAAATCTATGAAATACTCAAGGAAAGAAAGCAGGAGTTGAAGAATTACCATCTAACTAAACAAGGCATTAAATTTACATGCTACAGACAACAAATTACACCATGCAAGGATTTAGGGAATATTGTTCCCATTACCTCTTGAGTAAACTTCTACAGACAAAGGACTAGCAGTGAGCTTTAATATACTTCACTGTAGACCTAAGACTTTAAAAAATGTGGATTAGAGTAACAGAGGGAATATCAATATTATATGTCTTGAAAGGGTAGAAATTATAACATTAACATTGTACAGAAAGTGGGAGGAGAGTATACAGATTATCCCAGGTGAAGTATAAAAAGACATAACTTTAAAAAGACACATTAAATAATATTTATATAAATATTTAAAAATACAAAGGTAAATTCTAAAGCTAGGTGATAGGAACAAGGTAGGGAAAAGATGAAAAATAAGAAAAAATGTAATTTTATCATTGCTTATATAGGAAACTTATAGTGTCTAAAGATATGAAGAACTAATATTAAGGAGCTATAATTACAAAAGTAATAGTGAGAAAAAAACTGCAAACTTTTCTTAATATTAGTACAGCTAGCATATACAAAAAGCAAAATGAAAACAATAAACAAGCCTATGCTACACTGCCTTCTCTCTCCCATCCTGTACCTATAGTTTCCTATAATCAGTCAACAGAGAAAAGGAAGACTTGGGCCTAGTTCAGATGATTCTTCACAATATGCAGGCAACCCCCAAAAGTGGACAGCCATACCACTGCAGCCTGTTTCTGCGACATCGCTGAAGGAGAAAATGAAGAAAAATCTGCCCTGTGGGCAGAACTTGGGGCAGTAACACCTGGTTGTTCTCTTAGCTTGGAAGGAAAAATGGCCAGACTGGCCAGACATGGGATTATAAATCAATTCATGGGTTCTGGACAATGGTTTGACTGAATGGTCAGGAACGTGGAACTTGGAAAATTGTTGACAAGGAAATTTTGGGAAGATCTATGTGTAAAGACCTCTCTGAATGGGAAAACAGACAAAAAGCATGAAGACAGATATATCCTACTAGAGGCCCAGTGCACGAAATTCATGCATGGGTGGTGTGTGTCCCTCAGCCCAGCCTGCACCCTCTCTAATCTGGGACATCCCTCTCATAATCCAGGACTGCTGGCTCCAAACTGCTCACCTGTCTGCCTTCCTGATTGCCCCTAACTGCTTCTGCCTGCCAGCCTGATCACTCCCTAACCACTCCCCTGCCATCCTGATAGATGCCTAACTGCTCCCCTGCCAGCATATTTGCCCCTAACTGCCCTCCCCTGCAGGCCTGGTCCCCCCCCCAACTGCTCTCCCCTGCAGGCCTGGATCCCCCCCAACTGCCCTTCCCTACAGGCCTGGTCGCCCCCAACTTTCCTCCTTTGCTGGCCTGGTCACCTCTAACTGCCCTCCCCTGCAGGCTTGATCACCCCCAACTGCCCTCCCTTGCAGGCCTGGTCCTTCCCAACTGCCCTCCCCTGCTGGCCTGATCGCCCACAACTGCCCTCCCTTGCAGGCCTGGTTCCTCCCAACTCCCCTCCCTGTTGGCCATCTTATGGTGACCACCCTATGTCCACATGGGGGCAGCCATCTTTGACCACATGGGGGCAACCATTTGTGTGCTGGAGTGATGGTCAATTTGCATATTACTCTTTTATTAGATAGGATGAACATGCTGGTCAGTACTCAATAAAAGAATTCATTTGATACTGAATTCAACCGTTTCATGTAATAGGTTGCCCAGCAAGGCAATGGAAACTTTCCAATTTCTAGTCTGGTGTTTGCTCCACATCCACTAAACCCAGAGGGCTGTCTCTGACAAAAAGAGCCAAGGAGAGAGGTAGGCAGACTGAATCTTATAGCTTATCAGAGGACTGGTGCACAAATGTGCGGATACAGTCCCTAGGCCTGGCCTGACATCAGAGCCATCTTCCCCAGCTGCCCACAGCTGGCCCCACCACCTGCCGCCACCCAACCCCAGGTGATCACTGCCTGACAGCCAGGGGAAGGGACCAAGGAGTAGTCAGTGTGCCTCATAGTGACTGGTCCAGCAGTTGTTCTGGTCGTTCCGCTGTTAGGGTCAATTTGCATATTACCCTTTCATTATATACAATAGAGGTCTGGTGCATGGGTGGGGGTTGACTGGCCTGCCCTGAAGGGGGTCCTGGATCAGGGTGGGGGTCCCCGCTGGGGAGCAGGGCCAGCCTGAATGAAGGGCCATTGATGGTTTGCAGGTCAGCCATGCCCCCATCTTTGTCAAGAAGGACGTCCAAAATGACATTCAGGAGTCATCCAGTCTATCTGGTCTAATTAGCATATTACCCTTTTATTAGTATAGATGCTCATCATAGGAGGATTTGAATAATGACGTAGATAGCATGACTCATTCTATGAATACCAATCAACCTCGCTCCCCAGACACCTCTGTCATTGCCCAATGGGTTGTGAACAACGTGGCCATCATGACAGGGATGGAGATTATGCATGGGCTCAGCATCTTGGACCCCCACTCATCCAGGCCCACCTGGCTATGGCCATTGGTGAATGCCCAACCTACTAGTGGAAGAGACTAACACTGAGTACCCTGCAGTTATCAGCCCGCTACCTGGTGGCAGGTTAATTGCATTGTATGGCTTCCATTATGGAAAGGACAATATTTTGTTCTTATTGGAATAGACATTTAGTCTAGATATGCATTTGCCTCTCCTGCATTCAATTACTTGTGATAGAACTACAATCCATGGCTTTTTTGAATGCCTTACCCAGCAGCACTGCTTGTGACCAAGGAACTCATTTTACAGCCAAAGAAGTGTGACCATAGGCCCATGCTCATGGAATCCACTGGTTTTACCACGTTCCCTACCGTCCTCAGGCAGTTGGAATAATAGAATGGTGAAATGGTCTTTGGAAGATACACACACACAGGTGGCAATACACTGCAGGTCTGGGGAAGGTTCTCCAGAAGGCAGTGTAGTTCTGAGTCATGCATCCAATATACAGTGCTATTTCTCCCACATGCACGATTCAAGGGTCTAGGATGTCACGGGGTGCAAAGATACGTGGTGTCACTGTTAACTTTTGTGGCTCCCTAGCAAAAATCTTCCTATTCCCCAATCTTATGCTCTACTGGCCAAGAGGTTTTAGTTCCAAAGGGAGGAATGCTTTCACCAGGAGCTACAACAAGGATTGCATTGACCTAGAAGTTAAGACTGCCACCCAGCGACTGTGGAGAAATAATGGAGAATTTACCCTCTGTCTGGCTTCAAGCTAGGACACTGGTCTTCTCATGCCATTGACCTCAGCATCAGAGTGGAATTTACACCATCAACTATCCTTGTTTTTAGGTCTTTAGACTCAGAGTGGAACTTATACTCTCAGCTCTAGGAGGCCTCTGGAGTTGGACTGGAAATACACTATCGGCTGTCCTGGGTCTCCACACATAGCAGGCCCTAACCACATTAAATGAAAGGGTTAACGTATTTTGAAATCTAGATGTTTCATTTCTCTTTACTCCAAGAGTCAAAGTAACTGTGAGCATCTCACTTCTTCGTTGTTACCTTAGAGGAATTGAGAAAGGTACTGTTCCCCCTACTGCTGTGCTGCCTTGTGCAGGTATCCTTGCTTTGAGAGAAAGGGTTAGAGCAGAAGCCTATTTGTAAGGGACCTCTAAGGTTTCAAAAGCTTAATGATGTGCTCTTGAAAAAAAGGTGTTGGCCTTTTCCCCATATCCATTTACCCCTTCTTCTTTTCCTTAAGAGAACTCCCCTCAGTAATCAAGTCTTGGCTAGGCTAATGGCCACTCCAGTTAGAGGTTACATTTTCCATCTTCCTTTGAATCTTGACAAGGCTTTGAGTTTTAGTTCTAGCTACTAGGTTTTAGCAACAATTGCTTCATGTCCTTCAAAATGAAGTCGTTTTCTTCCATGTTTTCTTTTTTTCCTTCCCACATCCTGGAATGTGGATATGGTGCAGTGCAAATATCTCAGTCAGAAAGTAAAACCAAATGGAGCAGATGTCAGAATTGCCCCAACAGCCTGGGTCCCTAGATGACTTTGTGGAGCTTAGCCCAATTACCCATCTTGAACTACAATATGGGCCAAAAAGAACCTTCTAAAATATTTAAGCCACTCTCCCTGGAGTCACTCTTTTACAGTGACTAAGCTCATTTCCTAATAACGACAGCAATTGCTGGTGAGGTTCTTAGTTGCAGGATCTGTTTTGCAGAAAAGAAAATCCACTCTAGCCAGTTTAGACATAGACATATTACAACCTATTAGATAGTTTATGGAACTTTTAGGAAGGCTAAGGAAACAATATTGGATTACATACTCTCAAGTACAACCTAAGCCAGAAAAACCAACCAACTCACCACAGACTTATTACAGAGGAAATCACACAGGTGCCAGCACCCTATACAGAGCACTCACAAGCATCATCCATCTCCTCAGGTTCTAGGTTGACTTGTTGGACTGTGAGCCATGAGCATGGAAGCCACCCATTGAGCTAGACAGAGTCCTATATCTCTGGACCATGCCAGGATGGGATCCACTCCAACTATAACATGTTGATCTTCTTAGCTCTTTTTCCTTTGTGGCATTAATGTCACCTGTAAAGACGTTGTTTGTCTGTTGAAGTATTCCGTGCTTTCATGATAGTGCAGTGATATCACTAGATGACCCATTTTTTTTTCTTTTGGGCTTCCCAGCAATGGGATATTTCAAAATTATTCATTATAGATTTTAAACAGTGGATAATAAAAGGCTTTAAACATGGGTGTAAATATGAGTAACAGAAGAGTCATTCTAACACAATTTCAAGACTAATTCCAGCACTATTCCTGAAAGGACAATATTTATGGTCAAAGAACTAGTTTAAGTCATACCTTGCAAGTAATCAAAATAGATCAACATTTAATTATTAACATCTGGAACTATAAGTGAATTAACTAGAAACCAGATCCTAAAGCCATAAACATTAACACTTGTTCTTTTCTTTCTGTCAATTTAAACACCAAAGCACTTTAGAAAACCAAAGACACATGAATATTCATAAAGAGATTTGAGTGAATCTGTCTATTTTACTTTTAATGCTAGGATATTCTTTCACATTCTTTCCAATGTTTTACTTAGTTTGAATCCAATGTTTTCTGTAATTTTTATGACTTCTTCAAAGACACTTCATTGTGAGTCAGCAAGGTAGGCCACCATCAAAGATTTTCTCAAAACTGAAAATGACCTCTTCACTATTTAAAACACTTTTCATCTTATTTTTGTCAGAAATCTTTCTATAGTCCATTATATTCTTACCTGCCTTATTAAACAAAGATACGGTCTTCAATTATCTCCAAGAATACTTATCACCAGATAATGTTTTGCAGAGTGAAATTCTAACAACTTTTCAAAGCTCTTTTCCCTGGGACTCCATCACATATGTTGATGTCAGCTTCAAATTTTAATTGTATTCTTCATAACTTATCAAGCTTAACTGAAGTTGTGTGTTAAGAAAAATCAAGCAGACTCTGAATGGGGGTTTATAAGTTCACTTAAGAAATAAGAAATTAAGCTTAAATGCCATGGCTTTGTCAAAGCTAGTTCAACATAAATTTAAAGAAATTTCTGAGTGAATAATTCTGTCAACAGCTTATATCTAACATCTAAAAAGTTTCTCTCTGAAGTGTATGCGTTCAAACCAATAATTTAACAGACACTTATACAAAAGAAACAATATAGGCTTAATGGAGGTGGGACTGTTCACTTCGCAAGGGCAGGTTTTGTGCTCTAACGCACTTGATGAATGAATAAATGCACCTATTCCTGCCAAACTTATTTTTCCAGTTTTTGTCTCTGTACCTGGAATACTCTTCCCATTTTAGCTGAATGTGTGAATGTGTTTTAATTCTTCAAGACTTGAATTCTTCAAAAATCAACTACAGAAAGCCAACTTTCCACAAGACCAATTTGCCAAATTTCCTTGTTCCTTTGAATTATTTATAAAGTTGACAATAATTCACACTGGATGGGGTAGTTTTAATAGCTTTAAAAAATTATGTAAACTTTTAGTTGACCAGTTTTCATTTTGTTTTCATAACAGCATTGAAAGGAATGTCTAATTTGTCTCTACCCAGATCCTGCCAAAGCTGAAAAGAACTGGGACAGACAGGGGGCTGCTACTGGGGACAAGATGTGGAGGAGGCTCAGCACATGCTGCTGCCCAGAGAGAGGCAAGATGTGATCATAAGAAAAAGGGTATAGCCATTAAACACACATTCACAAAGAATATATTCTCAAATATAATGACTTTTTAAGTAAACCTTATTTCTCCTTTGTCCCCCACCCATTTTGCCCCTTTGTTTCCCCAGGAGGGCTGTGCTATGTGCTGACTCTGCTCCTTCTAGTGCCAGCGGCAGGGAGCTGGGGCAGAGACAAACCAGCATTCCTTCAGATGCTGTTACAGAGACAAAATGGAAAGTAGCCCATCGAAACTAAGTGGTGAAAAGGAACAAGTAAATTTGGTGAATTGGACTTGTTTCCTCCAGGAACTCGCTCACATGACTACTTTTCTCAGACAATCCTTGGCAAAACTGGTGGGTTCCATTACAACCTGGTCACACCACCGTTACATCACTTCGAAATGATGTGAGAATAAAAGCATTGTATCTTGGTCATCTGATTTCATAAGTAGTTCAATTTCTAGACTGTTTATTCACTCAACAACTGCTTAATAAAAAGTGAATTTCTTCAATAAACAGATTATTTACCGAGGGGTGGGAGTGGGAGCCAAATGGGTGAAGGGGGTCAAAGGTCCAAACTTCCAGTTATAAAACAATTCCTGGGGTATAATGTATAGTATAGTGACTATAGTTAATAACACCATGTTTCATATTTTAAAATTGCTAAAAGAGAAAAGCTTAAAAGTTCTCACCACAAGAAAAAAAATGTTTTTGTAAAGTACTAGTATATCTGAGGGCAGGTGCTAACTAGATTAATTGTGGTGATCATTTTGCAATATATACAAATGTCAAATCATTGCATTGTATACCTGAAACTTTAAAACAAAACACAGACACTTATTGTGAGGTGACTATGTGCTGGAGAGAGGTGACTATGTGCTGGAGAGTAGCAGACATGTTGCACATTAACATTTAAAAAGTCCAGACCCCAGTCTGGAGGAGACAGCCCAGGTCTTAGATACCGTTACATTTGCCCTACTTCTCTGCATTATGGTTGGCAAAGAGTCTGAGCTCAGGGGTGCTAAGCTTATTAGAGGCATGTTGCCACTAAAAGAAATAGAACTACGAAGCCCAAGTAGAGTTACAGTGTTATAACTAAAGTTAAAACAACAGCAAAAAAAAAAACAGTTCAAGTCCAAGAGAACATATGAGGTGGCTCTGAAGGCTACATTTTCTAATTCATCAAATTATTTAACAACAGCCGAGACTGGTTTGGCTCAGTGGATAGAGTGTTGGACTATGGACTGAAGGGTCCCGGGTTCGATTTCGGCAAGGGCATGTACCTTGGCTGCGGGCACATCCCCAGTAGGGGGCGTGCAAGAAGCAGCTGATCGATGTCTCTCTCATCAATGTTTCTGACTTTCTATCCCTCTCCCTTTCGCTCTGTAAAAAAATCAATAAAATATATTTTAAAAAATTATTTAACAACAAAAAAGAGGCCAAACAAAATTGTAGAGTGTGATATATGGAATTAAAAATGTCATGACAAGAAAAGAAGGTGAGATAGTCTTTGTATTTAAAGTCTGGACCCAGTGTTTAAGTTTAAAATTTAAACTTCAGCAATAATAATTCAATAACTACTAGGTGTATCAATTAATAATGATGGATTTTATAATCAAAGAAAACACAATAACTTCAAGAGAAACATCAAAAGTGCCTTATTCACGAGGGTTCCTTTTTCTCGGCATCCTCGCCACCACTTGTCATTTGTTGATTTGTGGATGATAGTCATTCTGACAGGTGTGAGATGGTACCACATTGTTATTTTGATTTGCATCTCTTGGTTGATTAGTGAGTTTGAGCATGTTTTCATATGTCTCTTGGCCAGGTGGGAATGCAGACTGGTGCAAGCACTATGGAGAACAGTATGGAGTTGCCTCAAAAAACTAAAAATGGAACTCCCATTTGACCCAGTGATCCCACTCCTAGGAATATATTCCAAGAAACTAGAAACACAAATCAGAAAGGACATATGCACCCCTATGTTCATAGCAGCACAATTCACCATAGCTAAGATTTGGAAATAGCCTAAGTGCCCATCAGCAGGTGAGTGGATTAAAAAACTATGGTACACCTACACAATGGAATACTATGCTGTGGTAGAAAAGAAGTTTTTACCATTTGCAACAACATAGATGGAGATGGAGAGCATTATGCTAAGTGAAATAAGCCAGGCAGAGAAAGATAAGTGTCAATCACATGATCTCATTAATTTATGGAAAATAATGAACAACATAAACTGATGAACAAAACCAGATCCAGAGACAGAGAAACATTGATCAGAATGTCAAACCTAAGGGAAGGTAGAGGAGGGTGGGGGTAAGGGGAAGAGATTAACCAAAGGACTTGTATGAATGCATATAAGCCTAACCATTGGACAAAGACAACAGTGGGGTAAGGGCATGAATGGTAGGGTTGGGGGGGGGGGATAATGGGGAATAAGGACACATGTAGTACCTTAATTAATAAATACATTTTTTTAAAATGTCTTAATCAAAGTAATGTCCACTGCTAGCTATACATTTCTCCCATCTTTCAGGTAATTTGTGGGTACTGTCCCAAAAGAACTTTTCTTGTTTTGAGGCAAACCATTCAGAGACCCAATTTTCCACTTCTTTGAACATTTTGAAATGCTGCTCAGAAAGTGCTTGTGCCATATCTAAACAAGTGATAATCTGAAGGAGCAAGGTCTGGTGAATACAGCGGGTGGGTTAATACTTCCCAGGCAAGATATTTTAACATGTCTTTAAGTTTTGAAGTGTGTGATGGTGCGTTATCATGAAGCAAAATTACTTTGCCATGCCTTCTGGAGCATTCTGGTCATTTCACAATCAAAGTGTGGTTCAAATTGATTACTTGTTGTCGGTAGCAATCAGTATTAATGATTTCACCTGGTTTTAGAAACTCATACTACACCACACCTTCCTGCTGAAGTGATTTGGCCTTGCAATCGATGTTAATGGTTGACCTGGATCATCCCATGATTTTGTGCATTTGGGATTCTCAAAATAAATTCACTTTTCATTGCCAGTCACAATTCGATGCAACAAAGACTTTCTTTCATGCCATTGAAGCAACATTTTACTGATGATTTTTCAGTTTTCAATTTGTCTTTCATTCAGTTGATGTGACATCCATTTTCCTTCCTTTAAAATTTTCCCCATTGCTTGTAAATGAACAGAAATTGTTTACTGAGCAATGTTTTATTTTTCTGCAAGTTGTTTTTTGAGTTTGACACGCATCTTCATCCAATAATGTTTGTAACTGTTGGTCTTCAAAACTTTTTGGTTGACCTTGACGTTGTCTCTTACATCTAAATCACCACTTTTAAAGTTTTTAAACCAGCATTCATAAGTATCTTGAGATGGAGCGTATTCACCATAAGCTTCCTGAAGTATACAATAACTTTTTCTTCAAAATAAAGTAATGAATTAAAACTTCCCACAAATGCTCTTTTTGGGCATGAAATTTGACATTTTTAAATACCTTCAGCAAATTTGACATATGAAGTTTTGAAGCTTGCTGTCAGTTAACAAAACAGCATATATATCAACATATGTGTAACTCCATCTATTGAAAAAAATCCACATTATTAACTGGTACACCTAGTATACTCAGTGTCAGTTATGATATGTCAAATGATCTGTTACATGTAAATTCATTGAAAAAATGTATTAATTCAGTCATAATCCAGTTCAAAGTATAATCTGAGTGATAAAAATTAAACAGTGGCCCTGGCAGGTGTTCTCAGTGGTGAGAGCAATGGCCCAAGCACCAAAGAGTCAAGGGTTTGATTAACAGCCAAGGTCACGTACCTGGATTGTGGGTTTACTCCTTCCCCTCCCTGGATCCTCCTATTCTTCCTGAAAGGCAATGGAAATAATATCTCCAAGTGAAAATTAACAAAAAAAGTTAAAATTAAAAAAATTAAAGAGTGTGGAATCATTTCAGAGTCAAAGTTGTATAGCTTCCACATATTGAAAATTGGTACAGCCACTATGGAAACATAATGGAGATTCCCCAAAAGTTAAAAATAGAACTACCTTATGACTCAGCAATTCCATTTCTAGATATTTATCTGAAGAAATCCAAAACATAACTTTGAAAAGATACATGTATCTGTCATTGCAGCATTATTTACAATAGTCAATATACAAAAGCAACCTAAGTGTCCATCAATAGATGATTAGATAAAGAAGGTGTAGGATACATATATATGATGGAATATTACTTGGCCATAAATAAGAATAAAGTCTTACCATATCTGACAATATGGATGGACCTAGAGGGTAGTATGCTAAGTGAAGTCAGACAGAGAAAGATAAATACTATATGATATCACTTACATGTGGGATCTAAATAACAAAATAAGTGAACAAACAAAACAGAAATAGATTCATAGATACAGAGAACTTATGGTTGCCAGATGGGAGGAGGATTGGGGTAAGTGAAAAAGGTGAAGGGATTAAGAAGTACAAATTGGCAGTTACTAAACAATCACAGGAATATAAAGTACAACATAGCAAATACAGTCAATAATATTGTAATAACTATGTATGATGCCAGGTGGGTACTAGTCTTACTGGGAGGATCACTTCATAAGTTATGTAAATGCTGTATACCTAAAACTAATATGATATTGAATCTCAAATATAATTGAAAAAAATTTTAAATGCAGAAACGCATGACAATTTAGGAAGTTCAATAAAATATAATTCAAATCCTCAGTATCTTTGAAGAGTTTATCTAAATTAGTCTAGATAATTAAAAACATAAATTATGCTTCAGATGTTCCCAAAACAACCCTCTTAAAAGAAACTTATTTTATTTTTTTTTTTTTTTTTTTTTTTTTGTAACTTCATTTTTTTTTTTTTTAATTATTTTTTATTGATTTTTTGCAGTATAATAGTAGTACATGTTTTCCTTTCCCCCTCCCCCTTATCCTCCCCCCAGCCTCCCCCACCCCCCAGCACATATCCCCAGCTTCCCCCCTCCCCGCCCCAGTGTCTTTCATTCATTGGTTATGTTCATATGCATGCATACAAGTCCTTCCGTTGATCTCCCCCCGCATCTGCCTCCCATCCACCCAAGCCTCCCCCTGTAGCTTGACAGCCTGTTCAAGGCCATCCTGCCTCTATATCAATCACTCTCCCCTGTTTCTTTTCTTCAAAAATATCTTGCCTCTGCATACTAGAAATAAATGTATAAGAACAAAAAGTGTTTCATTCTCGGTTTCAATGTCCAACTTTTCTGAGTCCCAGTTTCAGTGTCAAATAATTCATTATGTGTATAAGTCAGCAATGGTATCCAGATGGTGGACATATCGTGTCAATGCAAGATCCATCCTCTCTGGTTTGGTCCTGGGCTGCCTACAGACATGCACAGCTGCTGACTGCTAGCATGGCAAGGTGTCGTCAGTGTCCCCCATCTCTGGACCATCCTCATGGCTGGAACAGATCCATCAGTTCCTCACCGTCGCAGGAACCCACGTGGTCTTGGAGTTGTTCTCTGAAAACACACAAACACATTCTCGACCAAAAGTTAACAAAGGGATCCTCTATGCAAAATAGACTTGGGATTCTTTTTAATTTTTGCCTAAATGATTTTCCTTTGGCTTATTTTGACACCATGTGTGTTTTTTCATGGGTGTCCTGCTATTGTTTTTACAAATGGAATTTACTTTACTGGAGTAAGAATTTTCTAGATGTATTTTACTTACTCAATATTTTTTTTGTCCCTTTCATGATATTACCCCGCTGTCCCCTCCCCTTTTTTGATTAATGGGGACTTTTGGAAATTTTCTATTGCAGTCTTGATAATTTTAAATTTTAATTTTTGTACACAAAGTGACTGCTTTAGGTTCTTTGGATGTTAGGCAATTTTACAGAGAGATGAACTACTGATAGATTTTTCAGTTAATGTTTTAGGAAAAGCTTTTTGTCCAGTACACTATAATTTTCTTGAGTATTCTCGTATTTCACTTGGCCAATTTAAATTAATCTGAAAACTTGATTACTATTTTCCTGTCAATTTTAATACTCAAGCAGAAATCTTAGTTTACCCTGTGAATACTAGTGGAAAGGAATATTTGCAATTTTGAGTAGGTCCCGAGCATTCCTGGTAATAGACTGAATTTAGATATAGGGCAGCTATTGCTGGCCGAGTCTCTGTCTGCCACCTGGGTCCCCGTATGAGTTGTGTGTGGGAGGCGAAGCAGCCGTGGGGGTAGGAGACCTCCCTTAGGAGGGTTGAGAATTCAAACCCCTGCAAGGTTTGTGGATGAGGGTCTGTGCCCCACCTCTGTTGACCTTTTAGTTCTCTCCTGTTGGCCCCTCTGCGACTGTGCCTGTCTTAGGTTGTTCCTTCCCTGAGGAATCTTACCCGTCTCTGGCTAACCAGCCATCCTCTGGGGCCAAACAGGGTGATGTGAGGTTCAGTTCTGTCTCCTTTGTAGTCTATGCCCCCCTGTGGCCTCCACTTCCAGTACCTGCCTTGGGGTCCCCTAGCCTGCTGGCGGGGTCCCGGTACTGATCACATATCTCGGGGGACCCAGGTTTCTTCTCCAGAGAGGGCCCAGCTCACACCATTGGTCGAGATACAGATCCATGGTGCCAGCTGCCCAAAGGCTTCAGCTACACCTCGAACTGAAAACTCTGGCATCAGCTGTGTGTATTTGGATAGTAACAAGAAGGTCCCTCTTGGCAGAAAGGGCAAGAAGGGCCAATATAGAATGCTCGGATGCCTTCCCAGTGCCTTAATTCCTTCTGAAAGGGATTAATTTCTTTCCTATTCTTTTTTAAGTTGCTGCCCAACATTCAAAGAATTAGTTTGTAAGTTTATTTGGGATAATTGTATAATATGCTGTTGTCAAATATCAAATATTATAATGACATTGTAGAATAATATCATGTAAGGGTATTATGGTGTCATGGGAGGTTAAGCAGGGCCTAGCCTAAGGACTGGTCTCCATAGGATATGACAAGCTCTAGGCCATGTCAATTCAATGTCAGACTAGCTGCCATTTTTTTATAATTTTATATAAACTTTATCAGGGATGTAAAAACACAAATCACTTACCTCAGTTCAAGAGTTCAAGTATATTGACTTTTCCACTTACTCTCGCCACCTGCCACTTACCCTGAGGTTTGACATTCTGATGGACTTTTCTCAGTCTCTGGATCTATTCTTGTTCATCAGTCTATGTCATTGATTGTATTCCTCAAATGAGTGAGATCATGTGATATTTGTCTTTCTCTGCCTGGCTAATTTCACTTAGCATAATGCTCTCCAAATCCATCCATGTTGTTACAAATGGTAGGAGCTCCTTCTTTTTTTCCGCGGCGTAGTATTCCATTGTGTAAATGTACCATAGTTTTTTGATCCACTCATCTGCTGATGGGCACTTCGGCTGTTTCCAAATCTTAGCTATGGTAAATTGTGCTGCTATGAACATAGGGGTACATATATCCTTTCTAATTCGCCTTTCTAATTTCTTGGGGTATATTCCTAGAATTGGGATCACTGGGTCGAATGGGAGCTCCATTTTTAGTTTTTTGAGGAATCTCCATACTGTTCTCCACAGTGGCTGTACTAGTCTACAATCCCACCAGCAGTGCACAAGAGTTCCTTTTTCTCCGCATCCTCGCCAGCACTTGTCGTTTGTTGATTTGTTGATGTAAGCCATTCTGATAGGTGTGAGATGGTACCGCATAGTCGTTTTGATTTGCATCTCTCGGATAATTAGTGACTTTGAGCAAGTTTTCATGTGTCTCTGGGCCTTCCTTTTGTCTTCTTTCGTGAAGATTCTATTTAGGTCTGTTGCCCATTTTTTTATTGGATCATTTGTCCTCCTTTTATTGAGTTGGGTGAGTTGCCTGTAGATGCTTGAGATTAAACCTTTATCACTAATAACATTTGCAAATATGTTCTCCCATACAGTGGGTTTTCTTGTTGTTTTGTTGATGGTTTCTTTAGCTGTGCAAAAGCTTTTGATTTTGATGTAGTCCCATTTGTTTATTTTCTCTTTAGCTTCCATTGCCCTCGGAGCGGTATCATCAAAGAAGTTCTTTTGGCATATGTCTGAGATTTTTCTTCCTGTAGATTCCTCTAATATTTTTATGGTTTCCTGTCTTACGTTTAAGTCCTGTATCCATTTTGAGTTTATTTTTGTGTATGGTGTAAGTTGGTGCTCTAGTTTCATTTTTTTGCATGTATCTGTCCAATTTTCCCAACACCATTTATTGAAGAGACTGTCTTGACTCCATTTTATGTTCCTGCCTCCTTTGTCAAATATTAATTGAGCATAGTGGATTGGGTTGATATCCGGATTCTCTATTCTATTCCATTGATCTATATGTCTGTTCTTGTGCCAGTACCAGGCTGTTTTAAGAACAGTAGCCTTGTAATACAGCTTGAAATCTGGTATGGAAATCCCACCGACTTTGTGCTTCTTTCTCAGGATTGCTGTGGCTATTCGGGGCCTTTTTTTGTTCCAGATGAATTTTTGGAGAGTTCTTTCTAGGTCTGTGAAATATGCCATTGGTATTTTAATGGGGAGTGCATTAAATTTATAGATTGCTTTGGGTAGTATGGACATTTTAATTATGTTGATTCTCCCAATCCATGAACATGGAATGTTATTCCACCTGTTTACATCTTCCTCTATCTCTTTTTTCAGTGTCCTGTAGTTTTCCACAAATAGATCTTTTACCTCCTTAGTTAAGTTTATTCCTAGGTATCTTAATTTTTTTGGTGTGATGGTAAATGGGATTGCTTTTTTAGTCTCTCTTTCTGTAAGTTCACTATTAGTGTATAGAAATGCCATAGATTTCTTGGCATTAATTTTGTAGCCTGCTACATTGCTGAACTCATTTATTAAATCTACTAACTTTTTTATGGAGTCTTTCGGGTTTTTTATGTACAATATCATGTCATCTGCAAATAAGGATAGCTTAACTTCTTCTTTTCCAATTTGGATGCCTTTTATTTCTTCTTCTTGTCTAATTGCAATGGCTAATACTTCCAGTACTATGTTGAACAGGAGTGGTGAAAGTGGGCAACCCTGTCTTGTTCCTGTTCTTAGGGGAAATGGTTGTAGTTTTTGCCCATTGAGTATGATGTATGCTGTGGGTTTATCGTATATGGCTTTTATTATGTTGAGGTATGATCCTTCTATTCCTACCTTATTGAGAGTTTTTATTAAGAAAGGATGTTGGATTTTGTCAAATGCTTTTTCTGCATCAATTGATATGACTATGTGATTTTTATCTCTCAATTTGTTTATGTGATGTATCACATTTATTGATTTGCGGATATTGTACCATCCTTGCATTCCTGGGATAAATCCTACTTGGTCGTGGTGTATGATCTTTCTGATGTACTGCTGGATCCGATTTGCTAGAATTTTATTGAGGATTTTGGCATCTATATTCATGAGGGATATTGGCCTGTAATTCTCTTTCATTGTGTCGTCTTTATCTGGTTTTGGTATTAGGGTGATGCTAGCTTCATAGAAGGAGTTTGGAAGTTTTCCATCCTCTTGAATTTTCTGGAATAGTCTGAGGAGTATAGGTTTTAGTTCTTCCTTGAATGTTCGGTAAAACTCCCCTGTGAAGCCGTCTGGCCCTGGGCTTTTGTTTGCTGGAAGCTTTATGATGACTGCTTCAATTTCTTCCACAGTTATTGGTCTATTGAGTTGTTTAGATTCTTCTTGATTGAGTTTTGGGAGGTTATATTTTTCTAGAAACATATCCATTTCCTCCAGGTTGTCCAGTTTGTTGGAGTAGAGTTGTTCATAGTATTTTTTAACAATCCTTTGTATTTCAATGGGGTCTGTTGTTATTTCACCTCTTTCATTTCTGATTTTATTTATTAGGGTCCTCTCTCTTTGCTTCTTGGTGAGTCTGGCTAGAGGTTCATCAATCTTGTTTATCCTTTCAAAGAACCAGCTCTTGGTTTCGTTGATTTTCTGTATTGTTTCTTTGGTCTCTATGTCATTTATTTCTGCTCTGATCTTTACTATTTCCTTCCTTCTGCTTACACTGGGCTTTTCTTGTTGCTTTCTTTCTAACTCTTTGAGTTGTTGGGTTAGATAATTTATTGCCGCTGTTCCTAGTTTTTTGCAGTAGGATTGTAGAGCTATGAACTTCCCTCTCAGAATTGCTTTCACTGTGTCCCATAGATTTTGGATTGTTGTGCTATCATTGTCATTTGTTTCCATGATGTTTTCTATCTCTTCCTTAATCTCTCTAGTAACCCACTCATAGTTTAATAGCATGCTGTTTAGTCTCCATGTGTTCGATTTCTTTGGATTGTTTCTATTGTAGTTGATTTCCAGCTTTATGCCACTGTGATCTGAGAATATACTTGATATGATTTCTATCTTCTTGAATTTGGAGAGACTTTGCCTATGACCTAATACATGGTCTATCTTTGAGAATGACCCATGGGCACTTGAAAAGAATGTATATTCTGTGGCTTTGGGGTGAAATGATCTGAAGATGTCAATTAATTCCATCTGGTCCAGTGAGTCATTGAGAATTGATGTTTCTTTACTGATTTTTTGTTTAGAGGATCTGTCCAATGGTGATAATGGGGTATTAAAGTCTCCTACTATGATTGTATTGCTGTCTATCTCTCCCTTGATGTCCTCTAGGAGTTTTTGTATATATTTGGGTGCTCCTGTATTGGGTGCGTATATGTTCACCAGAGTTATTTCTTCTTGTTGAATTGCTCCCTTTAGTATTATGAAGTGGCCTTCTTTATCTCTTGTTATGTCCTTCACTTTGAGATCTAATTTGTCAGATATAAGTATGGCTACCCCAGCTTTTTTTTCATTTCCATTCGCCTGAATAACTTTTTTCCAACCTTTCATCCTCAGTCTGTGTGCGTCTTTTTTTCGGAGGTGGGTTTCTTGTAGACAGCAGATACATGGGTTGTGTTTTCTTATCCAGTCTATTACCCTATGTCTTTTGATTGGAGCATTTAACCCGTTTACATTTAAAGTTATTATTGATAGGTGCTTATATGTTGCCATTTTTGTTCTTTGCCCCTGTGATCCTTCTTCGCTTCCTATTTCTTTTTACAGCAGATCCTTTAGCATTTCTTGCATTGCTGGTTTGGTGGTGACGAATTCCCTTAGTCCTTTTTTATCTGTGAAGCTCCTGATTTGACCTTCAATTTTGATTGAGAGCCTTGCTGGGTACAGTATTCTAGGATTCAGACCCTTCCTTTGCATGACTTTGTAGATTTCATTCCACTGCCTTCTGGCCTGATAGGTTTCTGTTGAGAGATCACTTGTTAGTCTGATGGGTGTTCCTTTGTAGGTGACTTTTTGTCTCTCTCTGGCAGCTTTTAAGATTCTTACTTTGTCATTGGTGTTTGCCAATTTAATTATAATATGCCTTGGCGTAGGTCTTTTGGGGTTTATTTTGCTTGGGACTCTGTGAGCTTCTTGGATTTGTGTGGGTTTTTCCTTTCCTATACCAGGAAAGTTTTCTGTCATTATTTCTTCCAACAGGTTTTCTATTCCTTGCTCAGTTTCCTGTCCTTCTGGAAGCCCAATTATACGGATGTTGTTTTGTTTCATGTTGTCCCAAAGTTCTCTTAGGCTCTCCTCCTGCTTTTTAATTTTTTTTTCTAGTAGCTGCTCTACTTGGTTATTTTTTCCTACCTGGTCTTCTAGCTCACTGATGCGATCCTCTGCTTCTTCTAGTCTACTCTTAATACTTTCTATTGAGTTCTTTACTTCAGCAATGTCACTTTTCATTTCTTCATGGCTCTTCATCATTTCTTCCTGGGTCTTCCTCATTTCCTCTTGGGTCTTACTCATATTATCAAATTTGTCTTCCATTCTTTTCAGCCACCTTATGACCATTTCTCTGAATTCTTTCTCTGACAGGTTGTTAACTTCCATTTCGTTTACCTCCTTTTCTGGCGAGCCTTGCTTTTCTTTCATATGTGGGCTATTTCTTTGTCTTCCCATGGTCTCTCTTCTCTGTGTATGTGGTTATGTAGTTCTCACTCTCCTGTGTTGATTTAAGGGCACAAAATACAACACAACCAGGTGCAACGCACCAGGCACTGAACCGGAATGTAGTCAAAGTAATTGTAATTCCAAATAAAGGTGACTGCCAGAGAAAGGCAAATTTGGTGATAGGTGGGAAAAAAGAAAGAGAACCTCCCCCAGACCCACACAGACACTCACACACCCACACTCACACAAAAAAGAAAGAGACCCCCCCAAACACATACACTCACAAAAAAGAAAGACAGGAATGCCAAAATGATAATGGGAAAAGGGGAAGAAGAAAAAAAAGAAATAAAAGGAGTAAATTATAAATGTGGGGTGAAAACTCCTATAGGATAGCCCCTAATCTGAACCAAAACCTGCAACAAGTACTTGGAGATTGATACAAATTACATACAACTACTAATATCAAGAGAGGTGAGGGAACACAGAAGCAAAAATCTATCTCAAAAACAATGCAGATGAGGACAACAAAACAAGAAACAACACCAAAAATAAAAATAACCCCCCCTACAAGACAAACCAAAATAACAGAATAAGCAAATCAATCTCATAAACCTGCTTAAAAAATCAATATAATCAACAGTCAAGTAAACAACAACAACAGGACAGGGCTAAAAACACTTTAAGATAGTGAAGTTAGAGAAGCTAGAGGTATATATGCACTTGGATTAGGTGGTTAGAGATTAGATATATCAGTGGGGTGAAATTTTAACAGGGGGTAAGGGGAAAGAATTAGGTAAATCTAAAGCGGGAAAAGTGTAAGGGAAACAAGGCACTAAGTAGGGAAAGGTTAGCCAGAGAGTGGTGGTATAAAGGTGAAGTTGAGGTAGAGTAAAAGATACTAAAGTGTAGATGAAAATAGACTGTATTCCCAAGGTCGAAGAAAAGATATAATCAATTCCCTGTCACATAAGAGTCAATTTGTGATTTGGCCCCTGGGTGGCAGTGTTTCTAGATTGACTTCTGGGTCTATTGGTCCTCTCTATCCTGAAGTAAACAATACTGCCTCTCTAATGGTGACTGCTGTTTTAGCAGCCAGAACCCTCCGAAAATCTTCCGGGCTTCCCCCCTCTGTCAGGTCCAAACTGATTGCGCTCCAGGGATCAACTCTGCCACCAGCTCCAAGGGCCCTCTCCCAAGTTCACCAGCTTCAACAGCCACAGATTCTATTTCAGGTGCAGCTCTCCAGGTTTTGAGTTCCGAGGTGCAGATCTCCCAGACTGCCAGCCCCCTCAGTTTCGCGCCCAAAGTACCCCCAGGGAAATCTGACCTTTCCTTGCTGGAGTTTAGAGCTCCCTGGGCTCTGCGAGCCACCTGGTCGCCGGTGCTCCGGGAGCCCCAGAGGTCCCGCCGGTACCGCGAACGGCAGCTGTATCAAAAGAAACTTATTTTAAAACCTAAGTTTATTATTGCTAGTCAAAAAGAAAGTAAGCCTTTGGAATCTCCATTTTTCCATGTTCTGCTCGGAGGCAGTAGGTAGTAATGAGGTGAGGTACAGTGCTTTTTACCCAGCATGCATATGAGACTGAATAACACCTCTCTCCCCCGAATGACATTCATGTCCTAAACCCTGGAATCTATGAATGTTACCTTTTGTGGCTAAAAAGGACTTTGCTATTATAATTAAGAATTTTGAGATGGAAGATTTTCCTGGGTTATCCGAGTGGATAACCTTTATTGTACTTGTAATGTATAGTTGTATCATAGTTACACTTGGTTAATGTAACTATTTAATTTAGAGGCACAAGGGATTAGGATAAATCCAACAATCTAATTGATGTGAAAGAAAAGATTACTTAGATAATAAAAGTCAACATTCTCTGCTCTGCCTTTCCTGAATAAATCAGAATTCCCTTATTCCCTACTTTGAGTCAGGGGCCAGATTGACTTCTAGGCCATCACAACCAGTGACTCACACAATTGCCTCATTGATTCCCATGAGTAACTCATTTGTTCTGAGTTATAACTTGATCTAATTCAGAACCTGTCAGATTGTCACGCCCCTTGTAAGACATTTGATCCTGTCCACAACTTCCACAGAGACATTTGGTCCTTGATATTTAAAATCTGCTCTTCTGCAAAATTCAAACCCTGACCTGTGTACCCAACCCCATGTGCCAATTACCAATTAGGCTGCTAGGAAAGAAGGGATATGATTGGCAATACAGCCACAACACAATTATTGGAACAAGAAGTCATAATAATATATTTTATGTATTAATCCTGTGAACCAAAAGTATAAAAAAACATATGTACTCTTTGAACCCAGGGACATTTTCTAAGTGTGGACATTTTTGACAGGAACAAATATCAAGGACCATTTGGCACGGACCAAATATGCTCATGAACATTTCCATAGAACCAAATTTCAATGATCTTTGGTGTAGACCAAATGGGCATTTTGGACAGGAACAAATGTCCATAATCATCAGGTCAGCCAGATGTTCATGATGCAGGCCCTGAACAGAATGTGAAAGATGAGAGATTCCAAAGACCTCTTTTATCCCGATAAATAAACACAACCGTGTGGTGATTACTGGAGGGAAAGGAGTGTGGGGGAGGTAGAAGAGGATAAAGGGGGATACACGGTGACAGAGATTTGACTTGGGGTGGTGAATATACAATACAATACACAGATGATGAATCATAGAATTGTACACCTGAAACCCATATAAACTTATTAACCACTGTCACCACAATAAATTCTATAATCAATAAATAAATTTAAAAACTTTTTGGAGTAAGCCCACCACCCAACACCACTTCACGGATAGCCAGATAAATTATGAGAGGTGCAGCTTTGCTTCCTGGATTGCTTTAGAAGATATGATCATCCAACAAACTCCCAGCTGTCCTCACTGTCATCTAATCCATAGCTACACAATTTAGACTGTTCATTAAATCTCCGGTAAAAGCTGTAACTTTATATCTTTGTGATTAAGAGATATTTATACACACGCACACAAGTCAAAAGTGTTTCTAATTAAAACATTTTGGCAGAAATAATCTCACTTTCCATTTTGGAAATGGTCAGAGTTTATGAAAAGTTTGATTCTGCTCGAGGGTATTCTTGTTTTAAATCAGTCTAATTTTTCCATAGAATATTCTGTGATCCCCCCCATTCTTAATACATGTCACCCAGACATATTCCCTTTGAAATTAATTCCAGTTTGTGAAATTCAAAAGGTGAAGACTGGGAGGAATGTAATTTCATATTGGTGGTTTCTGCGGGCTAGGTAAACATTCTTAATGTTTCCCTGATGGCAGAGTAAGTGATTTAATTCACTAAGCACAGTGGATATCTGGTACCATGTTTGTACTAGCCATGCCCAGTACATGAAAAAAAGCCCATAAGTATAATTTACATAACTTTCTAAAATTTTTACCAACCCACTGCATTTCAATGTGAATTTGTCATTAGTAATGAAGATCTCTAGTTAATATGAATTATGGCAAGATGTATAGGTTAATAACTACACCATATTAAAAATGAGTAGCAATTCGATTCTACAAATGCAGTGATCTCCCTATGTGGCAGGCCTTGTACTGTGGACTGGAGATAGAGGAGTGAACGAGCCAGATCTAGTCCTTGCCTACAGAACCCAGAGTATAGAGTGGGTACCACTCTTGCCAGACTCACCAGGTAGGTGATTGTGGCAGATAAAGCCGGTTGTCTACATCCATTCCAACTTCCTGTACTGCAGTGCCTTCTTGTACTGTTTAGGACGGAAAGCTAAAAACTACACTTCCCAGGCTCTTACAACTAGAGATTAGGATGTGATTTGGATGACACTAATCAGGTGCATTTATCAAAGACTTGGATTAAAACTCAATTAAGTGAAGACTGGGCTAGCTACAGAATTTGTCAGGCTCTGTACAAAATGAAAATGTGAGGCTCAGTACAAAATGAAAACACAAAAAGCAGAAAAACACTTGTTTTCTTTCTTCTGTGGTCTTTCCCACAACTTTTTTTGGGTTGTTTTGGTTGTTCTCTCATTAATGTTGCACCCCCCACAATGCGGGACACTCACCCTCACCGGCACCCAGGCCACTATTCGGTGCACACTCGTGTGGCCCAATGGCAGCTGGGTTTCCTCTCGCACCTGCGGCAGGAGCAAAGCTTCCAGATATCCAGTCAGGCATTTCACCCAAGGCCTGCCACCCAAACCTGCGGAGGCTGGGTGACCCCTGAGAGTCTGCCTTGCACCTTCACGTTCAGGGGCTCTAGGCACTGGGATAAATAAAGGTGAAGCTGCTCGCCCCTGGCCCTGTGCAGCCTGGGTGGAGTGCTCCGCCTCCCCGCCCCAACGCATGCGCTGACTCAGCCAATCCCAACCCTCCGCACCCACGCCCAGGCCTACACCTCCCCCAGGTAGGCCTTGCTCTGCTCTGGGCAATCGCAGGGAAGGGGAAGACTAGGGTCTTCACTTACAAAACACAAATGTAAAGATCAATGATTAACACTCCCAATATGGTAAGAGCATTAAACTCTGAGTCGTGCCCTTGTACGTGTGGGATGCCGCACAGGTTGCATGCTCATTAGGCTGGTCCAGAGCGGAAAGGAAGGGTGTGAGGCTTTCATTTTGTGCCCGGGGATTGTAGCGACGCTATCAAGGTTCTCCCGCGGGCAGGTCCCTGCAAACGGGTCAGGAAGGGACTGTGAGGTCCTTGGCCATGCAGAAGCTGGGCGATTTTGGAAATTGGGAATTGTTCCTAGAAGCTCAGCCTTGACTCTGCTCTTAGAGCGCTTCCAGTAGTTTTGTAAACAAGCTAATAGCTGGCAATAATTCCCTTAGCCACCCAGAAGGGTTCGATTGAAAACAACAGAAACCACAGTGAATACAGTAGTATAATTCTCTCTGGAGAGGCCTGAAATAGTGAGATTCCAGGAGTAACTCGACTGTGGTGGTGGGCACTGTTCAGACACAAAAGAAAGCATTTCATATTCCAGGAAGGCATACAGTGCTACAAGAAAAACCAATTAGATCGAAGGAAAGGCATCATAAAAGTGGAATAGCTGTGTCATTCTGCACTGCCATTTATGTTACAAGAAATAGGATTGTTGAAGCAGAGCATGTATGGTTTGAGAGTGGGGAACAGAAGTAAATTGTGTCCTTGCTCAGAAAGACGTAGGAATTGTCCCCATGATGTGGTAGGGAAAACCTAAGCTAGACATTGAAGTAGATCTACTTGCTGCCTTACTTTGGGTAAATAAGTTAATTTCTCTAGGTTTCAGGCTCCTCATACTATCCTTCCAGAGTAATTAGAGATGATATAGAAAAAGAATCTAGAGTAATATCTGATATGCAGATGTGCAATAACTACTGTTTTTATAATAATAAAATAAAAACTTGTGTATAGGAACATGTGAATAGCTTTCTCAGGTCACCTCTGTATATGGGTACATCACCCAAGCAGAACTCTAGTAAAAAAACACCATCCCTATCTCTATTGGATTCCTTAGCATCCATCTCCTCTCCTCCTAATTATCCATCTAACAATCCAGTCAACTCATCCACCCACTCTCCCATCTCTCTTCTCCCCCTTAAAACACTGAATTGTCTTCAATATTCAGAAGCCTTGAAATTGCCTAGTAACCATCACAGCAAGATATGAATTAGAAAAATGGTTTACTCCAAAATAAAATTAGTTTAAAATCCATGAAAAACTTTTCCCTCAAAAAGTTATACCAACTTTATAATCCTAAAGATTTCTCTATGTTTGGGGAAGGGATGCACTATATCACATGGGCTGGCAGGTGACATGAGATTTCTGGTGAAGCCCAAGTGGCTTGAATGGTTGCAGGGAAACCATAGTGGTAGAAGGCAGGCTTAGTGGGTTGAGGAGAGAATGGGGTTGAGGAGAGGATGGGAGGTGCAGAAATGAAAAGAAATATTCAGAACTGCTTAAAGAAGCCTAGCTTGAGTAAGGGAAGAGAAGATGGTAATAAGAGGCAAGGTGTTGAGTTGAGAAATCTTAACTACTTGTAGATGTTGTAGAGAATGAGAAGTAAAAGACAATGGAGAAGGGAGATGATTTCCTGAGCAAGATCTGAACACACACCAAAGGGCTGGGATTCAAGCAGGATTAGATTCAGACAGGAGGAGGGACAGTGATTCCAGTGACAGGTGTGATGGGAGGAAGGATGAGTTGGATTCACAAAAGCTCATGAGTGGAATGGAACAAAACTGAAGAGTTCTCATTATGTTTTTCCCTTGAAATGGATTCCCTGAATGCTGTGTCTCACTCACCTCTCTGAACACTCATGTCCAAACTTTACCGGAATTACGTCTGAGACTTAGTCCTTTTGGACCTTGTCTAGTCCTGTTTGCCCACTTTATGTGGATCACTGCTCCTGGTTCCTTCCTCGTTGACCAAGTACAACATAATTCTTTGTGCCTGATTTTTCTGAGAACTAGGAATTCCTAAACTTTTACAACAGCAGTAATATAAACTCAAAAACTAAAAATAATACATGAGAGTTAACCTCTCTATCAAGGAACTTTGTAACAAATGGTTTACTGCGTATGCAAACCTCACAACATGAGATGACCCCAAAGAAATTCCGTGATGCCATGATCCAGGAAAATATTTGTTGAGGGTGGATGAACCAGCCCCCTCTTGCAGCATTGATAGTGTCAACCTGTGTTTCATGTAGACTGAATGGGATCAGGAATTCTGACGGATATATATAATTCCACTGGTGCAAGACATTAGTGAATGTGTTCAATAAAGCTCTTATGATGAAATGACATGTTCATTCCAAAACAACTGCCCCAAGTTTATCCATCTTCTTCAAGAAAATTGTAATGGTTGTGTTTCTCTTCATTAATAATGAAGATGATAAGGACAACCGATATAGAAAAAGGATGGATTACTTTACTCTTTGTTATGTAAAGGCTGAAATTGTGGACTTAAAAACAATTATAAAAGTAAACTTTCTTACGCTAGCCAGTTTAGCTCGGTGGATAGAGCATCAGCTTGTGGACTGAAGGGTTCTGGGTTCTATTCCAGTCGGGGGCACATGCCTGGGTTGTGGGCTTGATCCTCAGTGGGGGTTGTGCAGGAGGCAGCCGATCAATGGTTCTCTCATTATTGATGTTTCTATCTTTCTCTCCCTCTCTTTTCCTCTCTGTAATCAATAAAAATATTTTTTTAAAAGTAAACTTTCTCAAATTTTTAGTTATAACTCTGAGGATCTCATTATAATGTTGTAATTAGTTATGTAATTGAAATTTGCAGAGAATAGATCTTAAATGCTCTCTCTCACACACAAAAAGAAATAAACATGTGAGATGATGGGTGTGTTAATTAACTGTGGGAGGACTTCTTTCACAATATACACACATGTTAAATCACGATGTACACTTTAAATATCTTACAATTTTGCTAATAAAGAAAAAAAGTAAAATGACTTGTATGCATCCTCCTCTTACCACCACCAATTTTTTTTTTCTCAAAAGCAAAACTCTATTTGCAGGAAAGACGCTGAGCTCAGAATCCTAAAGAAAAAAATTATGTTCATAGTAATTTTAGAATTAAGTGTGTTATATTATAATATTTAAAAATTACATAGAGAAATTATAATATTTTTCTGATTATTTAAAAGCTCGTTATTTTAATCTATATATTCTAGATTTAATATATCCTATTGATGAAATTACTCTTCAGTCACAACAAATAACAGAATTTATTTCTAGTCTAAGATATGAACAGACTATCTGAGAATTGGGTATAAGTATAAAAAAATTAAAAAGTGTGGAGGGGGAAGAATGAAGAGTGGTGAATGGCTTTGGGGCAGCTAAGCTCTCCTGTCAGCCTCTGTGAACAAGGGGATGAGGAAGTTTATTAAAATATTAATAGGCCATTAAAAGCATTTATTAAATCACAGAAAGAGAACATCTCCTTAGCAAATACTGACTTCTATAGTGTTATTGTATGGCACTATTAGGCAGATCTTATTGACTTAGTAAGGCAATGTGTTGCCCGTGAAAATGGGGTGCTTGCAGTGTTGAGAAAAGCATTTCAGAGACCACATGTGGAAGGAGGAGGTGTAGTGGTAAGATTTATTGAAGCTGGAGCAAACACAAAGACTGCCCTGGGTTCAGCTTCATCCTGCTGTGGGTAAAATCCAGCCTTGTTTTCATCAAGCCCTGAAGGGCCAGAATCCAGAAATTCTGTGCCCTTGGCTCAGTCCATGCCAAAGCTAAGTTGTATTTGTCTTCAACAATTAACTTAGTCTCTGCTGCTGGCTGTGCTCTGGCTGGCGCTGTGCAGCCAGCCATACCAGGCTCATGCTTGGAGACCCCACAGCTGCCTGCGTTTGGAACATGAATGGGAGTGAGAAGCCCTTGTTATGCTTTATTATGTTATTACACTTTAAATATCTTACAATTATATTATCTCAGACTTTCAAAATGACCAATCTCTTTCCCAATACTTTTGGGCTTGTGCTGGGTCCTCCCCTAACCAATCCGATCTTTTCCCCAGATTAGACTCCCTCCCCCTTTATAGATGCCATTTTAGCTCCTACTGTGCATGCACTCAGCAGAGGAATTTCCCCTGTATTGTTTTATCTCTTCCTTGGTAATCCCAGCTAATAACCAGTAATTTGTCTTTCCTTGAGACATCAGGTCCCAAGGGCAGAGGATGTGGTGGTCCCCTGGGGAGCCTATGAATGACTTAATGAAGCTTAATATCTGATTCAGTTTCCTAGTTTATTAGGCTTAATGTCTGATTTCCCCTGCTCCTTTCTTTTATTAATATCTAGCTACCTATGCTAACAAATGTAAAAGTCATTTACTTACCACTGAGATGGTTTCTCAATATGCTTTGCTCCTATTATAACCTGACCTTTAGTGGAGGTTGATTTTTCAAATGCTTTTATTTAAACCCAGGATACGTCTACACAAACTTCAGGATAGCAAGATCTCAAACCCATTATTATCTTTTGAAGCTATATTAAGAAAAATAAAACAGGCTTTGCAGGTTTACCTAATTCTCTTAAGTATCAACTAGGCAGGGGGAGCAACAGGTTAAATGGCTTCACTTATACAATGATTCTAAATATTAGAATTACCTAAGAATCTTTTAAAAAATTATAATAAATAGTTTTAAGAGCTTTTAAATGATTCTAATAAACAGAAGGGGTAATAAGAAAAAGGAAAAAAAGCTAGAAATACCATGAAAAACCTTGCACAAGTTATTGAACCTCTTTAAACTCAATTTCCTCATTTGTTAACTGAGTGAGTTAATCATATAAAAATTTAGCTTGGTGCCTGACACATATTAACTTAATAAATATTAGTTATTATTATTGTTTTGTGATATTAATATAATTTTAGGGAAAATAATTTTATTTGTGAGCAAATGGGATCTCTGCAAGACAGGCAATAATATATGACCATCAATATTGAATATAGCAACGTTTGGCATTTAAATCCCAGCTTTGTCACTTACTAGTTAATTCATCATGGAGGAGGTAAGCCATTTGATTTGTCTCATCTGTTAAATGTGAATAAGATTAGAAGATACTATGTATGCTTAGGTATAATTTTCAAAAAAGTAAAATCATGACTCATACATATATAAGATGAACATGTATTAAAGACTTTAGTCAACTCTTTAAATACTGAGGGAGCCAATAAGATAGTAAGATATGATCAAAGGAGAATTGGACTTCAACTTTTTTTATCTAAACAACAAGAAAGCCCCACTGTATGGGAGAACATATTTGCAAATGATATCACTGATAAAGGTTTAATCTGCAACATTTACAGAGAACTCATACAACTTAATAAAAGGAAGATAAATGACCCAATAAAAAATGGGCAATGGACCTAAATAGAAATTTTTCAAAAGAAGACAGAAGGAAGGCCAAGGGACAAATAAAAACATGCTCAAAGTCACTAATTATCTGAGAGACGCAAATCAAAACGACAATGCAGTACCATCTCACACCTGTCAGAATGGTAATCATCAACAAATTAGCAAAGGACAAGTGCTGTTGAGGATGTGGAGAAAAAGGAACCCTTATGCACTGCTGGTGGGAATGCAGACTGGTGCAGCCACTGTGGAGAACAGTATGGAGTTTTCTCAAAAAACTAAAAATGAAACTCCCATTTGTCCAGAGATTATACTTCATTCAGGAGGGAAACACAAGCTCCTGACTGCTCTGAACTCCAATTCCAGGTGAGACTCTGGGGTCCCAGACTCATACTGGGAGAAACTGGACTATCTGGCAGTGAGTGGAACTCGAGGACAGCTTTCTCTCAGAGGTGCTTGAAGCAATTACCAAGGGACACTGAGACCCAGGGCCCTCTTAGGACAAGGCTGATGGGAAGTCATTGCTGTTTGCTCAGCCCTGAGACCACACCCCACCCAAGTTGAGTGCAGTGGCTTTTGCATACGAATGGCCTGGTTCTTTGAAATCTAAACTTACCTAACAAAATGCAGTCAGAGAGACCCAGAACATCTAAAAGAAGGTCCAAGGCCCCACAACAGCTTGCATTGCTTCACAGCTGGGCCTCAGCTGGACACCTCCAAAACCCAAACAAAGAAGAGGAATCTGCAGATCTCTCCATAGCTGGGTGGCCTCAGGCAGGGGCTAAATTAGCATCTCCTTGGAGGTCCAAGAGCCAGTGTACCCATGGTCCAGATTACAACTCCTCAGATCCATAAGGGACACACTCAATGGGCAGATTTAGTAAGCACCAAAGCCCCACTGAAGCAAGTCTTCCTCATAAGGGTGTCTCTAGCACAGAAGTTCTCCCATTGCAGACACAGCTGATCCTCACAGCCAATTGGCCTGGAAGTCAATTCCTTCCAGTGATACCAGCAACAATAAAGGCTTAACTACAACAAGACTGTACACACAGTCCACAAAGGGGAGCACCAAGAGTGTCCACTTCAGGTAACTGGGGAGGCTGAGCCACTGGGCCCTATAGGACACCTAGCACATAAAGCCATTCTATCAATACAGGGAAGCAGCCAAAATGCAGACAAATAAACAGGTCACAAATGAAAGAAATGGAGGATATATATAGTTATAAGGTTTTTCAAGAATTTTCTAGAAACTATCAATAAATTTAGTGAGTCTCTGGAGGATATGAAAAAGGACCAACTAGAAATTAAGCATATCCTGACTGACATAAAGAATAATATACAGAGATCCAATAGCAGACTAGAGGATTGCAAGATTTTAAATACAAAGAAGCAAAAAAACACCAAACCAAAAAAGCAAAAAGAATCCAAATATGAAGATAGTATAAGGAGCCTCTGGGACAATTTCAAGCGTACCAACATCAGAATTATGGGGGTGCCAGAAGAAAGAGGGAGCAAGATATTTAAAACCTATTTGAAGAAATAATGATTGAAAATTTCCCCGACCTGGTGAAAGAAATAGATTTACAAGTCCAGGAAGCACACAGAACCCCCA
The DNA here is from genome assembly GCA_027563665.1 of Antrozous pallidus. Classification (NCBI taxonomy): domain Eukaryota; kingdom Metazoa; phylum Chordata; class Mammalia; order Chiroptera; family Vespertilionidae; genus Antrozous; species Antrozous pallidus. The sequence goes on along the minus strand of CM050508.1, from coordinate 145,813,462 downwards.
ATAAAAGGAGTCCAAAGAGGACCACACCAAGACACATCATAATTAAAATGCCAAGAGCAAAATACAAAGAGAGAATATTAAAAGCAGCAAGAGAAAAACAGTTACCTACAAGAGAGTACTCATACAATTGTCAGCGGATTTCTCAACAGAAACTATGCAGGCCAGATGCGAGTGGCAAGAAATATTCAAAGTGATGAACAGCAAGAATCTACAATCAAGATTACTATACCCAGCAAAGCTATCATTCAGAGTTGAAGGTCAGATAAAGAGTTTCACAGATAAGGAAAAACTAAAGAAGTTCACCAACACCAAACCAATATTATATGAAATGCTGAAAGGCATTCTTTAAGAAGAGGAAGAAGAAGAAAAAGGTAAAGATAAAAATTATGAACAACAAATACTTATCTATCAACAAGTGAATCTAAACATCAAGTGAATAAAAAATCTGATGAACAGAATAAATTGGTAACTATAATAGAATCAGGGGCATAGAAAGGGAGTGGACTGACAATCTTCATGGAGAAAGGGGTCTGGGGGATGTGGGAAGAGACTGGACAAAAATAATACACCTATGGATGAGGACAGTGGGGGCGGGGATAAGGGCATGGGGTTGGGTGGGAACTGGATGGAAGGAAGCTATGGGGGGGGCGGGAAGAGGAACAATTGTAATAATCTGAACAATATTTATTTTTTAAAATAAATAAATAAAAATTAAAAATTGAAAAAAATTAAAAAGCTTTATAATCTACCAGTCAAAATGCATTTGCTTGGCATGAATAGTAGTTATTTGCATTGCTATGAGTTTCTCTTAACTCAAGAGCTACTATCCTTTCAGAGTTGTAAAATGTAGTCAATAGAAAGTCAATTAAAAGTGTACATTCTGGAATCAGATTATCACTTGAGGGTCTGCTGGACAATTTCCAAGATGCCACAGAAAGACACTAGTAATCTTTGTCCATTCCCAACCTGTGACATGTAGATAAAGCACATGGCAGAAAACACCTGCCACATAGTACATACTAATTAAATGGTGGTTCTAGTTCTTGTTATTCTTGGGTAACATGATTATTTACTTAGAAAAGGAAATCTACTAAATATATCAATACAGATGTACCCATGGTTTACATTCCTCCCTCTGGTGTAAACATAGCAATGATAGATTTTTAATATAAACAAAAATCATAATCATATTCAAAAGCAGAATAATATGCAGTAGCTGAAGACTCAGACAACCCAGAGTTGGACTCATGTGGGATGACAGAGCAAGGTGTCCTCCCTAAAGTTGGACACAAGGACAGTGTTACCCTTTGCCAGCTCAATGACTGCTTCTCCTATCTCCAGTCAACAAGGGATAGGAGCCCCAAGCCACCAACTAAAACCATGCCCTGGACTAGAAATGGTGAGGGGAGGGACAGTAGCAGCAACCAAAAAACTGGTAGAGAGGAAGATTTGGAGGGGAGGAGGATGGAAATTCCCACATAACATTAAAATTTCAAAGAAAGTGAGGAAAATTAATACTAAGACAACAAATAAACTTAAAAACAAGAGATTAATAATAGAGAGTCTAACGCAGTCATTAATTGTGGAAGAATAGAGACATAGAAAATGTATAAAGGAAGGAAAACATTTCAAGGGAAGGTAAATGTTCTGAAGACTGGTTTATGACTTGGCCATTTGTTCTCAGTTCTGTTTCCATCCCTCTGCACTATCTATCCCCCTTTAGATAAACACACCTTTTTGGATCCTCCAATTATATTCATAACCACTTTTCTGTACTACATCCCCTGCATTGGTTCTAATTGCCTGAGTGGACACTGATAAGAGTTGGCTACACGAGCAGAATATGGATGACATTCAGGATTCTCATACGTGCTGAAATTCAGAGGAGCAATTAAGAAAATGTGAATGCCAGCAGGAACTGACCAGTTATGCTAAGATTTTATATCTATAGAAAGGAGACCAGTTTTCTGTTTCGTATGATTGCAGGTGATTTTAATGTGGTGAGAGGATAACAAATACTGGAACCAGCCTAACTACGCTCAAATCTCAGCTCTGCCACCTCATAAGTGTCCGGGGGCAGAATTTTTTAACTTCTCTGTCTCAGTTTCTACAACTACAAAGTGGTTGTAATACCATCTCAAAATGTCATTTGAAGGGAAAAAAAAGTGAGCTAATGAAGTAAAGAAAGATAAATAAGAACCTGGTATATATTTTCTAATTTTAATAAAAGGATATATACTTTACCAGGAAACACGTCAAGATGAAAATAAAAATCTGACAATCTATTAAAAAGAAATATAAATGATCCTAAATTTGTTACATTGATAAGTTTTACAGTGTCACAGGGCTTTAGAAGCCATATTCTATTGGTCACACAAACTGACAAGAGTGCGAATGAGGTGGGGATCAATGTGGGCTTTCTGGAGACTATTCAATAACATTGGAAATATGAAGATCATTGTCATACTAATTTCCCCCCTACTCAGTTAGTAATGCATGCAGAAAGAGAAACAGGGACCCTAGCAAATGGTGATTTAAACAAGAAACAGGTTTAATGTCACATGAAGTCCTGAAGTAGGATGTCCACACTAGTATGGTGACCAAGGACACCTGTAACGACCCAGGCTCCATCCGGCTTTTGGCTCTACAGCCAGCCATGACAGCAGCCCTTCTAGAGCCCCCCAGCAGAGACACCATGTGGCACCAGCGGCCCTCCCTTTATACCTCATTGGCCAGAATATCCACATGCAACTTCTAGCTGAAAGGCAATTAAGTTTTTAGACATTATAGCACCTGCAGTAGATGAAGGTAAGAAAGAAAAAAGAAAAAAGAAAAACTGTTGATTGAGCCTACAGTTCCTGTCACATTTCCTAAGTGCTGATTTTGAACACTGCATTTTCCTGAGGAGGATCATGAGTCAATAAATTATTGGAGCTACATTATAACATAAAAGTACAGAGCATTAAAAGTAACAGATTCTCATTAATTATATCTTGAGTGAATCCATTATATTGTATTAGGTATTTAGCTTCTCTTATAAGCATTAATCTTATACAAACATCTCCTAAAATGACTTGGTATTGTATTTGGGGGAAAATTTTTGCCACTACTTGGAAGTAAAAGGATTACAAAACAACACAATTCTATGTCGTTTACTTTTCTCTTAATTTCAGGGTTTGTATTACAGTTTTGATCTGTGCATGAAATGCTAAGCCCAGCTACACTTCAGCCCTGTGCTTCCTCTGCCACCCTCTGTGCCCCAACCTTTCCCCTACATTCCTCCTCTCACACATGAGTTCTTGTTCTATCATTTTTCTTCTTGGCTCAGATTTTCCTTTTTTAAGGAACTTAAAAAAAAGTGATAGAGCAAGCTGACTAAATATATTCCTTTTTTAAAACAAAATGATGTTATAAGAAACTTTGAGAAAGAGACAACCCAAAAAACAAACTGCATTCTGAAAATACCATGAAATGCCAACATAGCATTTCTGCACTTCAAAAAAAAATGTCCAACTTTTATGCCAAAATTGACTTTAAAATTGAAGCTGTTAAAAATACACACTTAATTTAGTAGCTTTTAATTCACAGGGCTTTTTCATGGGTGGGGTTGCAAAGTGGTGAGTTGAAATCTGCCACAGAGGAATATACTGCCTCTGTAAAAGTCAGACTTTTTACTAAGAATAGACTTGTGGGCTGCAAGATAATTAAAAAGTGCTTGGCATAATTGAAGTTCTGGTGAGGAAATGATTAAAGTCATGGCCTTGCCTGTTGGGTGTATACAAACTACTTTAAAACTTGGATACTGGAATGTATGGCTTTAAAAGTACTACATTAAGATGAAAAATATATAAAATGCCACCAATACACCATACTTTCATTTTTCAATAGAAACATTATATTGATTTTACATGAATAATGAAACTTGATATAACTATTGTAAATATAGAAAAGGTCTCACTTTTTTCAGAATAGCTTATTCTTTTACTCAAAAGAAACAATGGAAAATACATTACAGAAAAATGTTTACTTTGTCATTTTTAGAATTAACAAACATTTTTTATTATTCAGTTTTCCTACCTAGCTTTGTGAGACACTAACATTTAAAAGTCTTGAACAGTAATTCTTATTAGTATAAGAACCAGATACTATTTCTTCCTTGTACTAAATTATTTGAAGTTAAAGAATCAATCTTTCTTTTATAGATTAAGCAATATGCTTAGGTAGCTATTACCATGACTAATTTGGGGCGTGGGATTTGGGGTGAGAAGCAGTTGAAGTAGTACTTTTTACATCACATTTTTTAGTATCATTTGAAATTGTTTTAAAATAAATATTTATTAATTTAATAATTAAATTATTAATTATAAAATTAGGGTGAAACTTTATTAAGATCAAAAATCATGAAGAAACTGAAACATAAGTTGTGAAAAAAGAATTACCTTAACTGAAACTTGAAAAGTAATTTCATATATATGAACAAGTTTCAAAATAGTAAGATCCAACCTACACCTAGAATTATCATCTTAAAACCAAATAGGAAAACTGAAATGATTACATGTTTTTGTTTTCTAGTTTTTTTTTTTAAAAAAAAAGTCTATCCTAAAAATCAAGAAACCACAAATTCCTTCTCATTACCAGGTAACTTGTTAACAAAAGAAATTCCTCATCTTTCTATTAGAAATTATGAAGTCTCATTAACATGCTTTTTATTACTAGACTTGGGATTACCAGGCTAGGTGTGCACTCCATGAAATCAGTTAAATATATAAGTTAAATATATAAATATATAAGTTTAAATGATTATGTTATACATAGTTACAACATTAACTTTCATTTTAAAGTAATATTTATACTGCACTTTATAAAACCAATAAATGATAGGACTTACAATCCCAGACTAAATTATTAAGGACTTGGAAGCGGAGAGGATGGGAAAGTAGCAAATTCCTTATCTCCACGAAAAGGCACCAAAACAAAATCAATGAAATAGGCACAATTTACCAGGCAACTGTGAAGAAAAAAGTATGCAGGTGATATTTATACCATCCAATTATAAATCAAGGCAAAAAGCATAAAATTAGACAATAAAATCTATTTATATAGCATAATTTGTAATAAAAAAAAGAAGGCAACTTTGCGGCTATCCACAAAGGATTAAAATTTCAATAGCCTGGGATAGCTTTATATGACAAAGTAGATAATATCTAAATAATAACACATCAAGTTCTATAGAATAAAAGTACTGCACATAGAGGGGAAAATTGGTAGAAACACACATACAGTGGAAAACTTTATATTATACCAGCATTCCTCTAAGACAGACAAAATAAAGAAGGCTTACAAAATTAAAAATGGAGTAGATAAAGATACTCAATAAATTCCCAACAGCAGGAATTTGCAAAGACCATATTTTTACTATAACATAAAAATTAAAGCCAGAAAAACTTTGAAAACAAAAATACAAACCACACACACACACACACACACACACACACACACACCTCACTATTATTATGGGAAGTAGTCAGATATAAGCTGAACACATTATTATTCTAAAAATTGAATCGAGCATTTCAGCTTTTTATGTCAGGATAATCAAACAGTGAATGAAGTAAAGTGTTTTGTTTTGTTTTTTTATAGAGAAGTAGTAATGAATAAATGCAGAAGAATAAGAATTAGAAAACCATTTTAAGATTACCTAAAAAAATAATGGATCTTGGCAAAGATCATCAATGGTTGCTTAGGAAGAAACATTTAGTAAGAAGTTGGTGTGATTCTTTTTAATGGGTAAATCAGTCTGACATCCACTCATCTATTTTAACACTAAAAGAGACATATGTGATACCTTCAAGAATAAAAAATTAAAATAAAAATTTTTAAAAAGAACCAACCAATAAATATATAAGTAAGTGTAACAATAAAAATAAAAAAATAAAAAATAAACCAACAGGACAACCAGCCATTGTATTAGCTCCTAATGTGATGCTATTCAAAATGTAAAACAACATTTATGCATTATTCTCATCAAAAAGATTAAAAACTTAATTCAATCAAGATTTTTAACCTAACTACTGTTTTAGAGAAAATATAAGAGATAGAGAAACATGTTAAATAATGCCAGAAAGATATAATCATCCAAATACAGACTGTATGAAATTCTATGGGACAAATGATATGATTTATTCTATAAATAAATGTCATGATAAGCTAGGGGAACTGTTATAGATGTAGGAGACATGTCCACCAAATGCAATGTGTGAATTTTGTTTGAATCCTGATTTGTAAATATAATTTGTAAAAATGTATTTTAAGCAGAAATGATATTTAATAAAACTATAATATTAACTATTAATGTCTATAATTATAATCTGATACTGCCTATTTAGAAAAGTCAAGAGAATCAATTGGAAAGCTAACAGAATTACTTAATGTTACTCAATACAAGATTATAAAATTATAGTATTCATATACATTGCATGGCCAGATTATTATGATCTCTGAATGCATAATAATCTGGCCACTCAGTGTGTGTATGTGTATGTATATACAGATATAAATATAAATATAAATGTAAATATATATATATATATATATATATATATATATATATATATATTAGAGGCCCGGTGAATGAATTCGTGCATGGGTGGGGTTTGGCAAGCCTGGCCAGGGACAGGGGACATGGGCAGTTGGCCAGCCTGCCTGCTGGTCGAACTCCTGGTGGGGGCATAATTTGCATATTTGCCTTTTATTATATTGGATATACACTGAGTGGCCAGATTAATATGTGTTCAGAGATCATAATAATCTGGCCACTCAGTGTATAGTCTTAACCACTAGTAGAAGCTAACAATTCTTAATAGCTACACAAGAAAATCCAAAATACTTGGAAATAAATTTACAAAGAAATATTTATAAACAGTTAAGGAATAATAGAACTTTCATAGATAGATACCAATACTTAAATTGAGAACTAGGGTTAATAAACTCTATAACTGTCTCCCATTGCTTTAATAATTATTAAACTTTAAATGTGCTTTCACCCACTTACAATAAAACTCATTCCTTACTTTCTTATCAATCTACTAATGAATAACATATGATAGGTAACTTGATTATTTGTTAATATTAGCAAAAAAGTCTCTACGGGGCAATCCCAAAATCATTAGCTGAAATATATGGTTATAGAATCACCCCATCAACAGTTAGAGAATCAAAATTGGATCTTTGTTTTAATAATTTGGGGTTTGCTAATTCATTTCTAAACTATTTGGGAACAGAAAGTTGTTACAGCCTCATAAAGTTTCATTATGGGGGCCACAGACTTTATCATTTCCTATGGCCTCACCCCATTGAACCAAGTTCTGCAGTTACTACTAACATACATACAGCACTACCAGCAGCAACCTGATGATTATAAAACAGCTTAGAGAATCTTGTTGTCCTGGCCATTCCCGTTACCCTAATCTGGGCACTCAGTGATTAAATTGTCCAATTAAAATCTAATCCTAGGAACTAGTGCCATAATCATAGGCTACTGCTCTTGCTGCATATTTATCATACCATCAAAGGATATCACGTTGAATCAATTAAACTCTAATGTGTGAACACATTCTAATAATCTTCCACATCATCCTTCTGCTAAGTATCACAGTAAACTCTCAATTTATTATTTGTTCAACTATTCTGTAATAAATAAAACATGTCAGTGAACTAGACCAGACATAAATTTACATGTTTTATAAACGAAGAAATTTTCTGAGAACCGTACAGAGAACCTTCACTTATCAACTGAAATATAGAAAGTTATCCATAGACTTAGAATTTTTAAAAGTTCTTAAAATTACAAATAAACCATTCAACCACACATATCATTGTGCTTTAGTCATATTCCCACTGCAAATGACATTATCTCAACTATTGCAAAACCAAACACTGCACCACACACAATGCAAATTACATGTCCCTTTTCTATGAGAAAAAAAAAAGTAATATACAGAAAGAGAACAGAAGAGAAACTGGGGTGCTAAACAGGCTAAAAATACTAGTTTCTACTCCCATATAACTGATTATGAGTAGTCTAGATGAACCACACAAGAGATCAGATTGAAGAAGATACAGGGTTTCTGGCTTACATACCTATTATCTCAAGAGCCAAAGGCATCTGAAGTTAGTACCACTTCTCTCCCCAGGAAAGTGAGAAGATATTCATTCAATCTTTCACAAGTGACATGCTAAAACATAGTGGATATGCTACCATAGTACGAATTGTTTAAGGCAAAAGTTCCCAATCAGTGCCATAAATGGTTTACAAATATAAAGATGCCGATCTCAAATTGTAGAGTGATTTTGTCAAGACCTATGTGAGTGGCTAGAGCTCTGGGCCAGACATTTTTTGCTATACTACTAGTAAGCATCCGCCTACATTTACTATAGTTTAGCATTAAAAATTTTATTTTCTGCCGAGACCGGTTTGGCTCAGTGGATAGAGCGTCGGACTGCGGACTGAAGGGTCCTGGGTTCGATTCCAGCAAGGGCATGTACCTTGGCTGCGGGCACATCCCCAGTAGGGGGCGTGCAAGAGGCAGCTGATGGATGTCTCTCTCATCAATGTTTCTGACTTTCTATCCCTCTCCCTTCTGCTCTGTAAAAAATCAATAAAATATATTTTTAAAAAATTATTTTCTATGTGTCATGGTTTTTAAAAGGTTAGGAAGCATTGTTGTAGGGGACAGAAATAGGTCTTAATCATCTTGGTATACTCAGCATCTACCAGCTGCATTTTCTGAGGGTGCAGGTGCCAATGCTAGACATGGCTACAACCTGAGAATACAGGCTTGGCACCTGGTAGAAGTCTGCTCCTGTGGGTCAGAGAAATGGAACCTTTGGTGGCTTGTAAGAAATGGAGGGAAAAATAGGAGTCTGAGCATCTCAAACACTGAGCATCTGTCTTCATCAAGCTATTTTCTGAACTCTGAAGCCTGTGTGAGGCAACTGTCCAAAATATTAATCTATAAACCTGTGAAAAGCAGAATTACTTGCAATCAGTGCTGAAGAGCAAAAGACCCAGACTCAGTTCCAAGTCCAAAAGAGAAATGCCATGGAAAAGAGGTGACCAGAAGTAGACTGAGTCTTATCTAAACCATAACCAAGCCTTAAATTACTAATTAGATTAAGCAGACCAGCCCATCCTTAACCTGCTTAAAGGCAAAAAGGGTAGACCCTCTCTGTCAAAAAATAAGTCATATTTAGCTTTTACAGCCTTTTAATAGATGGAAATTTGCAATAAAAGTATTTGATTGACTTAGATGAATCAAGAGAGAAAAAGGAACATAAAACAAGTGGATCATTTCTGACACTTATTTTTTAGATCTATTTTTCTAGCACACTTGCACTGCAAAACATTTTAAGACTTTCATACATAAGGAGTATAAAAAATGGATCTAAAGAAAATAAATAAAGAGTGCCAGAAATGATAAGAATGGGAGTGGCCCAGCCGTTGTGGCTCAGTGGTTGAGCACTGACCCCTGAACCAGGAGGTCACGGTTCAAAATAGGGCACATACCTGGGTTGAAGGCCCAACCCCCAGTGTGAGGTATGCAGGAGGTGGCTGATCAACTAGAAAATTGATGGGAAATATATATGTATATTATATATAGAAAAAAATGCTGAAAATCAATGGCTTGAGACAACAATAGCTGCTCTCACTATTTCTATTTAAAATTATATGGGATTTCCTATTCAATGCAATAAGAAAAAGAAAAGAAAGGTACAAAATTGGAAAGGAGAATAAGAGTGTCTTTATTTGTAAATGACATAATTATGTACATAGAAAATCCCAAAAGACATATAATTAGAATTAAATGATTTCATCAATAATGAATACAAAAGGAGTACAAAAATTAATTCTATTATTTAAAACTTAAAATTAAATAGCGCTGGTGATAAGAATATTTAAAAAGTCAAATACCTAAGGTAAAAAAATATGTGCAAGGCACTTAATTTAAAAGTATAAAATATGATTAACAGAAAATTTTCTAAGAATTCTAAATAAATTGAAGGATATACAATATTCATGAGTAAAAATATTGATCCACCCATCATGGCTCCCAAACTGATCTATAAAGACCTATAAATTCAACACAATCCCATTTAAAAGTCCCAATATTTAATTTTTTTAGATGGACAATGACAAACTGAATCTAAAATTTACATTGAGATAAAAAGAACAAAAAAAAATGGCTAACATGATCTTAAAGAACAAAGCTTGGAGACAAAGTGGTATTGCTGCAAAGATAGAAAAATTGAACAATGCAACAGAATGGAAAGTTCAAAAAGTACATGCACATCTGATTTATGACATCTGATCTATCTGCCTCATGACAAAGATGACTCATGACAAATTCATAGGAAATGAATTTGATTTCCACATGAATTTGTATAGCCACGAGAAAAAACAACATATGCCCTAGTTTGAACTATACACAAAATATATTGAAGGTGGATTGCAGATTGAAATGTGAAAGGTAAAAAAACAATAAAATCTTCTTAGAAAAAAGCATAGACCATCTTTATTAGCTTGGAGTAGGCAAAGATTTCTGAAATGGAACACAAAAGGTACCAACATAAAGGAAGCAACTACTGAACTATACTTGTGATAGTTAATGTTATGTATTGATTTGGCTGGATTACCATATGCTGTGATATCTGAGAAAACATTAATTCTGGGTGTGTCTGTGAAGGTTTCTGGAAGATTAGCATTTGGATAGATTGAGTAAAGCAGATTGCTCTCCCAAAGTGGGTGGGCTTCAGGCAATCCACTGAAGGCTTAAATAGAACAAAAAAGGTGGAAGAAAGGAAAATTCTCTGGCTTCTGCCTGCCCAGATGAATTGTGACATCAGTCTTTTCCTACCCTCAGCACTTCTGGCTATCAGGCCTTGGACTCACACTATAATTTATACCATTGACTCTCAGGCCTACAAAGACCACCACAGGCTTTTCTGAGACTCCGGCTGGCAGACAGTGATCAGTTATCTCCTGCATACCCCACAATGGGGATTAGGCCTACAACCCAGGTATGTACCCTATTTTGAACCATGACTTACTGGTTCTGACAGCTTGGTTCATGAACTTCTCAGGTTCCATAATCATGTAAGCCAATACCATATATATATTGTTTCTCAGGAGAATCAAGACTAATACAATATTAAAATTAAGAACTGTGTTCATCAAAAATTACAACTAAGAAAATGAAAAGGCTATTCACCAATAAGTTTTAAAATATTTTATACAACTATCTCTAATAATTCATTTTATACTATGACCTAACTTGACATTTAACATAAAATAATTTTAATACAAATGGATAATCAAATAAACAGAGATGTGGGAAAACAAATGTCAGTTTCAGGTAATACTTGAACTGCCATCAACTAAATATTAATCAGAATTAAAAATACAGCATTTCTAAAATTATAAACAATTATTTATATTACAACTTCAGAACTTCCAATTTTCAATGTATGTTCATTCACATTTCAACTTTAGAATTATAACTACAATTGAGAGATGACTTGACCAAATTAATATTCATCTGTAGATTAATAAGATTTAATTGTTCTTAATAGGTGCCAGACATTGGCTAATCAATGGAATGACATAACACAAGTATTTCCTGCAAGCATCTAATTATTACTTTAGAAAAAATTCTTAAGTTGAAAATTATTATAGCAGTGGAATCAACAATTCTGTGTTTCAAGAACTTGAAATTTTTCATAGCATTTGATAGAATAATTCACTTCTAGGCACTTGTTGTAAAGTAATAATTAGATGCAGACAAGGAATTATGCATGATAATAGTCATTGAAGAAAAACATATAACAGAACATGGAAACAACATAACTATTCAACAATGGAGCAATAATCAATATGTTATAGTGTATTCAGAGATAATAGGATAATAGGACCCACTGGTAGTGTGTGAAAATTCTTATTCTACCCCTCCTTTTCAAAAGTAGGAATTACGTTTTTAAAATTATTGTAGAAAAAAATAACAGAGATTAGTTTATTTACATTTTTACATTATTTCATTTATATTTCTTTGCTAATAAGTCTGATTATCTTGTAAACATGTTTATTGGGCATCAGTGATTCCTGAGTTGTCTTTTTTATTCTTAGGCTCTTTTATCTGATGGACATTCATATTTTATTAATTAGTAAGAGCTTCTTTACATTAATTTGTAAGAGCTTCTTTAGGCAGGAAAAAGAAAGTCTATCATTTTGTCTCCTATACTCCCAAGAATTATCCCAAGAGTTATGCTTGGTAGTTTATTGTAAAGAGCACCTGGGAAGGCACATGAGCATGTCTTTAATTATTGTCAGCTTAACTCAGTGGCATTGGCAAAGCCACTTACCTGGAAATACACCTTGCCAGAAGCAAGTGTGTTGTTAGTCTGACCTTCAGCTCAGGTACTATGGGGTGGGTTTCATTATCTAAATCCAGCCAAGCACCAGGAACAAACATGATTATCCAGGCCTACCCAGAAGTGATGGTTACAAAGCCAAAAAAATGCACATAATCTCCTTTGTCTTGGGCTTTAGTAAAATTTCCTGGTATTTTGCTGTATAAAATAAATGCACTGTATTTGCTCTTGGTCACTGTCTCTCCATCAGAGGGCAGCTGTCCCACCCTGCCCCAGCTTTTTCCTTTTGTCTCTGTGTCTGTCCCTTTTTTTCATTTTCTCAGTCCCCAAGCAGCCCCTATTAAGGAACCAGACTGCTCTCTAGCAGCACTGGATGCGAAAATGAGAGACATATTTACAGTTTATGTCAGCTCATTTAAAATTAAAATTCTTATTTCTTGAAATGCTTCAAGGTCTGATATGTTCAAGATAAAATATCATTTTTCAAGTAAGAAAGGATCAAAATAAAAACCAAATTAGACTTGTAGCGTAAAAATAATTTTTTTAAGTTTTAAGGTAATTGATGGTGCTTATTTATAGAAGTAAACACAAATTTTTAAAAATAAAGTTTTAGATAGTATTATATTCATGTGACATTAGTAAGTTTTATTACCATTAATTATTAAAATAAAATCACTATTTAAAAAATATTATTTACATATATACCTGTCTTGGATTTTGATGCTCTTTTTACTTCTTTTTAAAAAAAAAATTGAGCATTTTTTTAAATGATAGGAAAATATATCTACTTTACAAAAAAAGTTACAAAAAATAAACTCTAAGCTTGCAAAAAAGTGATTGTAGTATATAATTACAATGTTTCTAATGAAGTAATGTGTGATAGTTAATTAGAGGTTTAATTTTTATAGTTCAAACCACAATATGTTGTCAATATTAACTTCATCTTATAACAACAAACTAAATATAGAGGTTCCTAACAATTCTTTCTCCCTTCAAGCCCTACCCCAAACTATGCAAAAGTAAGAAGAAAAGGAAGATACTTATTTTTTAAAGTAAAACTAAACACAATTTTAAAGTCTCTTGAGTTTTAAAGGGGAAAAATGTTATGTATTCATCTTTAATATTTATTTTTCTCCTGTAGAAGTGTTAAATCTTAAAGTACCACAACAAACTATAATCTTCCTATCTAATAAAAGAGTAACATGCAAATTGACCATACCTCCGCTATGCTACCAGCCAATCAGGAGCAGGGGCGTGGTCATCGGGCAGAAGGTATGGCCAGCAAACAGGGGGTGAGGCTGGCAGGGGCATGGCCACAGTACTGTGAAAGCAACCTCCATGCTATAAGCTCTGCCCATAGGGTACTTAAGGGCCAGCCCTCCTTACAGTTACTGTGACTTAGTCACATGCAAATGAGCACCCAGGGCACCTTAGGTAATGAGGCGGGGGCGTGGCCGCAGTGCCGTGAAAGCAACCACCACGCTATAAGCTCTGCCCGCACGGTACTTAAGGGCCGGCCCTCCATACAGTAACTTAGTCACATGCAAATGAGCATCCAGGGCACCTTGGGTAATGAGGCCAGGTGTGAGATGGGGCTGTGAGCCAAGCGGCAGTTTAGGTCCACACCCCCAGCCCAGCGCCCTGCGGATACCCTGGTGGTCACAGCTGTGTGAGGCCCAGAGGTCCCTGCATGCCCCCCAGCCCAGAGCCCATGATGAGGCTCCCCACTCCAGGTCTTCACCACACTATCTTCTGTGTCCATGGGTTATGCATATATGCATACAAGTTCTTTGGTTAATCTCTTCCATCTACCCACCCATCCCAACCTTCCCTCTGAGATTGAGCAGTCTGTCTTAGTTCTTGAACACCTCTGTCTCAAACAGCTCCCTTCTTAACACAACAATCCTTTCATGCTGATACCTATAGGATCAGTCACATGTCAAGTGACAAACAAAGGAGAGAATTTTAGTGTATGTGCCAGTTTATTACTAAACCTCATGTTAACATCTCAGGAGATTGTGCTATGAACATTTTCATTTTTACTGTATATTTCATTTCTTTTTTGTTACATTTTCCTGTACTTTTGTTTTTAAAGTGTTTATAGATAAAACAGTACATTAGGCATGAAAGGTTAAAAGCCATGGTGGTGGGGCTGAGGCAGAGGCAGTTATGGGTGATCAGGCCAGGAGTGGAGGGTAGTTGGGGGTGATCAGGTTGGCAGGGTGGTGCAGTTGGGGGAAAGCAGGCCAGCAGGCAGAGTGGTTAGAGGAGATCAAACAGGCAGGCAGGTGAGCAGTTAGGAGCTAGTAGTCCTGGATTGCGAGGGGGTTGTCCGACTGCCAGTTTAGGCCTGATCCCACAGGGGTCCCAGATTAGAGAGGATGCAGGCTGGGCTAAGGGACACCCTCTCCCTGCCATGCACAAATTTCGTGCACCGGGCCACTAGTATATAATAAAGAGGTGATATGCAAATTGACTCTCACACTGTCATAAGATAGCTGCCTATGACCAGGCTGGCAGGGGGACTAGTGAGGGACAACCAAACGACTGAACAAGTAGGCTGGGGGGAAGGGAGGCACCAGGCCAGCAGGGGGTTAGTGAGGGATAATCAAATGACTTAAAAAGCAGGCTGTGTGGGGCGACCAGGCCATGGGGGGGGGGGGAGGGGCGGGCAGTTGGGGGCAACCAGGCTGGCAGGGGGGCAGTTAGGGGTGACCTGGCCAGCAGTTGGGGGCAGTTAGGGGTGACCAGGCTGGCAGGCAGGGACAATTAGGGGCAATCAGGCTGGCATACAGAGGCAGGGAAGGGCGATCAGGCCAGTGGGGGGAAGGCTGTTAGGGGTGACCAGGCAGGCAGGCATGTGAGTGATTAGGAGCCAGCAGTCCAGGATTATGAGAGGGATGTCTGAGATCACCCAAGAGGTCCTAGGTGGAGAGGGTGCAGACTAGGCTGAGAGGACCCTCCTCCCATGAATAAATTTTGTGCACCGGACCTACAGTGTTAAATAAATCAAAACCACTGCCTTATTCTTAGGATTTAAGCAACTGCCCCAATGCATAGTTTCTAAAGAAAAGACAACACATGGGATTTGATTTAATTCTTAGAGAAGGAAAAGAAGAGAAATTCCTCCAACTATCTGAAGCAAGAGCCTACTCTACTTTCCTGACTCTCTCCTAGTACCCACTCCCTCCCATTTCTACTCTGGCCTCTAGAACATGTCTGATTAATAAGGTGCACCCTGAATCTCCTCAGTGTCTACCTCTGTCTGCAAGGAAACCCAACTCCTCACCTAGGAACTACCTCCTGTAGCCCTCAAGAGTGAAAGACAGTCACTCTCCCAGGATGTGTAATTTCCCTGCCTTTCTTAGGTGAGTGCCCTGGTCCTGCTTTGAAGCTCAGAACTAAAGATAACATCACCATTCCTCCATCTATGTATCTATCAACACATATGTACTACTGGCTGCTATGCACCAGACCACAGGACTGAAAATCCTCAGAGAGATCAAAATCTACTGAGATAATTACACTCAAAATATAATTGCCAATTACAAAAGAAAAGAATAAGAAGGTATATGAATAGTACAATTTAGTCAGGCCAAGAGTGGGGAAAGTGGGGAGCACTTCAGGATAAGAAAAGGAAGGAAAGAATGAACTGTTTTCAAGGAAGGAAGAACAACTGGACCTAGTGGGTGAGAAGAGAATGGTATGAAGGTGGGGAGGTTTGCAGGGCCTGGGGGCCATGAACGTGAGGGCCAGAATGTGCAGAGTCTTGAGGGTCACGTTGAGGACTTTGGATTTTACTCTAACTGAAATCAGAAATCACTGTTTTTAGCACTTAATTCCTTATCACAGTCATCTACTTATCTGCTCACATTTAATCAGGATGCTTTTTCTTCAGCTCCACCCAAATCCTTCCAAATCCTAGACAGTTTCAACATCTAAGACTTTTCAGTTACTCAACATCCTGGACTCCTGTGACTCATCTCCACCTTAAGCAGGCTTCTCATTTTTTCCTAGTCCAATACTACTCCACCTCTGAAATAAAATTCCAGTAATATTTCATTCTCAGAACAAACCTCTCACCAATCCTACACTTCCATTCCCACACCTTTCAGGTTTGTTATTCAACCTTTAAAATTTTATCTGAATAGGAAAAAAAAAAAAAAAGGAAAAGTAACAATTTCATTAGGACAAAAAATTATTAGTATTTCTCCCAGCCCTACCCAGGCATTTAGCATTTAGGTTTCTTTGTATCTAAATATGTGATATGTACCTCCATGCTGATATCCACATATGTGAACTTATATACACAGCTGCTTGCTTTGATCACAAAAAGTGAGTCATGCCCTAGCCAGTTTAGCTCAGTGGCTAAAGCATTGGCCTATTAACTGAAAGGTCCCAGGTTCGATTCCAGTCAAGGGTACATGCCCCCGCCCCGGGGGGGGGGGGGGGGGGGGGCGCTTGCAGGAGACAGCAAATCCATGATTCTCTCTCATTGTGGATTTTTCTCTCTCTCTCTCTTTCTTCCTTCCTCTCTGAAATCAATAAAAATACTTTAAAAAAATGAATCATGCTGAATACATTCATTCTGTGACTTGTCTTCACCTAAAAATAAAAATCATGAACCAATTTCAAGCCAGCAAATACACAGACTGAATTCATTCTTTAAATTGCTGCACATTATTCAAGGTACAGTTGCTGCCTGTAGTTCCCCTCTCAAAGGGACTTCTCTTACTTGCTGCAAAAAAAGTTGCTGATCCAGAAAAACCTTAAAATGTGCTCTTCAGTGGAGCAAAGTGCTTCCAGTTTTTATAGGTGGAAAAAAACTCATGCTTGCAGCTGAAAGTCTGGGAACAGAATGGTTTCTCCTAGCACTTCAGTGGAGGATAATAGATCTCAGGCCCATGAGAATGAAAGCCATCATGCATTTCACCACTTGGTTTGCTGCTGCCCAAGAAATAAGCAAGACAGCCTGCTGGCAGGTACTGAGGGAACCACAAGCATGAGTATGCAAGGAAAATGAAAACTCACTTATGGGGCTTGGAAAGAAAAGTTGGCCAAAAGAAGAGAAACTGGAGATGCCTACTGATGGAGAACTAATGGAAGGAAGAAACGGGAGAGAATTTTAATGAAAATATAATAGAATTACAGCACTAAAAATGAACACTTTCAGGAATTAAAAAACAACATGATTTAATTATAAATTCAATATCTAACAGAAAAAGAGAATGACTGCCCTTTAGAAGCATATTAATGACAGATACCATGAGAAAAAAAGACAAGTTGCATGGAAGTCAGATCCAGCAGATTAAAGGAGAAAAAAACATGGGGACAGATAATCTTTATATATCTTTATATATATATGAAGAGCCAGGGTCATAACACCCACAATGACTGGAGGCTCGACCAAATGCCAGGCAGCATGCGCAATAGGTGGGCAGGCCAAAGTGCTGACCTTTTGGAAAGAAAGGCAAAGTTGATCAGCAGTGGCGGCAGCTGTTGGCTTGAGGCTGAAGAGAGAAGCAGGGTGATCAGACCCTGCTTCTCTCTCCAAGCCTTGCTAGCAGCCAAGCCTCTCTTTCTCTCTCTCCCAGAGGTCAGCAGTTCAGCCCACTTGCAGCTGCTCATCAGCCCCGCCTCCATGATCAGGCCGAGAGATAGGCCCGGAGATGCTGACTGGCATAGAAACCAACCAATCAGAACCAAATCTGGATGAAGTGTGAGGGGCCAATGGCTGCCTAGGAGGCAGAGCTTTTGACGCTGACCTGAATAGAAACCTACCAATCAGAACCAAATCTGGATGAACTGCAAAGACAGAACCTAAGGTGGGGGCTAAGGAGGGGCTTTAAGGGCAACAGCTGTTTGGTGTAAGGTATAAAAAAGTGATTCAATTTTTTAATGACAGGTTTGGAAGTATAGTGCATATGGCTGGTTATCAGTCCAAATATAGGAATTATGTTTTTGTCTGCCAAGAGCATCTCCTCCTGCTGAAAAAGGCTCCTCCTGCCCCCATTTAAGCAATCTTATTCTATATAATCTAACTATACTAATGATCTATACTAATAAAAGGGTAATATGCTAATTAGACCAGGTCAACTGGCCATCTTCCGGACGTCCAACTTTCTTTTGGACAAAGCCATGGTGGTGGGGGCCAAGGCAGAGGCAGTTAGGGATGATCAGGCCAGCAGGTAAGGGCAGTTGGGGGTGAGATTAGGCTGGCAGGGGAGGGCAGTTGGGGGCAACCAGGCCAGCAGGGGAGGGCAGTTGGGGACAAGATCAGGCTGGCAGGGGAGGGCAGTTAGGGGTGATCAGGCAGGCAGGCAGAGGTAGTCAGAGGCTATTAGGTAGGCAGGCAGAAAGATTAGGGGCAATCAGGCAGGCAGGGGGCAAGGTAGGGGTGATCAGGCCAACAGGGGGGCATGGCAAGAGTGATCAGGCCAGCAGGCAGAGGGGTTAGGGGTGACCAGCCAGGCAGGCAGAATCACCCAATCAGGCAGGCAGGCGAGTGGTTAGGAATCAGTCATCCTGGATTGCGAGAGGTGATGTCCTAGATTGGAAATGGTACAGGCCAGGCTGAATATACCCACTCTGTGCATGAATTTTGTGCAGCAGGCCTCTAGTCTATAATAAAAAGACAATAATGCTAATTAGACCAGATGTCATTCTGGATGTCCTTCTTGACAAAGCCAGGCTAGAGGGAAGCTGGCCTGGGTCCTGGGTGCCTGCAGGCAGCCTAAGGAAAGACGGTCTGGGTCCTGGATGCCTGAGTGCAGCCCATGGGAAGTTGGTGCAGGAGGGAAGCCAGTGCTGGCAGCTGGGGGAAGGAAGGCCTACTCTTGCATGAATTTTTGTGCCTCAGGCCTCTAGTAATCACATACACAATAGAAGGAAACTTTTAGGACTTAGGAAAGTCATGAGATGTCACCTACCAAGGATGAAGAGAAAATCCTGCCAGCTAATAGCGGGAAACTGGAAGCACTACTTAGGGACAGCAGGCATTAATTTGGGGCTCCATGACACTGAGTTTTGTTCACACACCAAAGAGCCCAATGTTTGCCTAAGCTTCACATGGAAATATTAAGCACAGATATTGTTGAGGTTCTTCCAGGGTCTGAGAAACTTCTTTGTCATCTGTGTCATTACTGTATGAGTACCAGCCTTAGGGTCTTTGCAGTAGTCTTTCCTTCCAGCCTGTCTAAAACATTGCAGGTACCAATTTTAAATGCCATATGCACAAATTACTTTGATACAAATTAAAAATATAAAGAAGAGAATATATTTATAGGTGAAGTAAATGCATGAGTGTTGGGCAAAAACATTACCTTTATTTATGAAATATATACTAGCTGTTTTGTCTTTTGACAAGTTACTTAACCTTCTTATTTTGGGGTTTCCTGAAAAGTATATGGAAAAAAAAGTTAATAGCACTCAATCAGGCATAAAGATTAAATGTACCACACCTAGAACTTTGGCATGTATCAGTACTCAATAAATAAGAGCAACTTTGCTGATGGGCAGCTGCTTTTTCACTGCTCCCAGCAGAAAAAGAGAACTTTAATTTCAGAATCAGAAGACTTGAGTTCACATGTGGACTTTAAAACGTAAAAGTTTTATACCAAAACCATGGTGGTAACCCCTCTATGCTTGTATTTTTTCATACCTAAAACAGGAATATGAACAACTCCTCTGCTCCACATCTATCCATAAATATCAACTGAGTACCTATTATATTCCAAATATTGTGCAATGGCTGAAGCAGAAATATGACTAAGATGGACTTCTACCCTAAGGAGCTCACAGTCTAGTGAACAATACTCAAGAACCTTAGTTCCTCTCACCTGAGTATTTCTTAAGGCTCACTTTGTCTCAGGAGATGAAAAAAGGACAACAAGGATCAAGTATGTGTTTTAGTACACATACTATGTTTTCTTTTTTCTTTTTTAAAAGCAACACTAACATTGTCAGCAAATGTTGGGAAATAAAATTACTATATTTTGCTATTTTAGGAAAGATACCATGAAGCAGTTGGGTCATTGGGAAGTAAGCCCCTGCAGATGATATGGCATTCTGAGGAGTGAGGGAACCGGAGAAAAGCAGGCCCCCATCTCTGATGGGAGAAGATGAAACATCTTGAGGGTATTGCGCTTTGTTCATAGGCTGGACTGCACAGTACTTAGAATGATCTTTTGAGTCCCGAGTGCCCTTTGAATAAACAGCTCCACTGTTTGAGAGGAATCACTATTATGTGATTCCTTCTCAGCTACCTCCATCCCCTTTTAGAGCATCCTGTCTTGGCACTTGTGGGAAGCAAGTTCTTGGTATCGCTATGTCATCTCAAAAATAAAGACCTTTTCCTAAAGCGTATTAGTGTGCTTATTTCAATCATCTCATGTGAGTTGGCCTTGGGATAACGTTTCCAAATGTCAATTTGCATTCAATAGCTATGACTTAAAGTTGTATATTTAAATCTCACATAAATTATAATGGTATCTTAGCATATACCTGAAGCTATATTAAGTACATCAAGACATGAGGTATCTTTAGAAAGCATAAAACTATCCATTATTAAAAATTCATATCCATAGTATTTTCCTTTATTATATTAAAATGTTTCCTTTATTATATTAAAATGTTTTTACAATGTAAAACAATGATCTACATTATTTAAAATTATGTATTTAGCTCATAATTAACAGAGATTTCTTACAAATTTACTTGGATGGTGGCTACAGAAACACAAAGAATTATTCTGGCTTCTTTTGTGTATATATAAAAAATATTAAAAAAAAAACAATATAACTTAATTAGAAATTAAACCAGAGCCAAGTAAAAATTATCCAGCAAAAAAGAATGCTAACATCTCGTTTAAGTTTCAATTGGATTATAAAATTTAAAAAAAATCTTTACATAAAAATTCTAATACCACCACCCACAAATCATAAAGTATAACAACAGATTTTTTTTAACTTAATCACTTTTTTGACTCACAATAAAAACCTGTTGCTTATAGAAAATCAATTCAAAAATTTATCCAAACATTGTTACATAAGAAGTTTTAAGGAACTGTAAATAATTCTTAATACTCTCATTTTGATTCTCCGACTTTTCAAGACTATGTTGTATTTCTTTCAAACATACTTCCTGATGTTGTGTTTTCTAAATAAAAAAGAAACAGACAATCAATAATGACATTCATATAAAAGGGTAATCATAATATAACATTTATATGTGCAATAGTTGACTACATGAATTTTAATTTTTTAAAAGACTCCTAACCATCCGATGTGTTTGTTAATAACTTATCTTAGAGCTCATTTTTCTTTAAAATACAGAAAAAGTAAATGGATGATATTTACTGTGATATACTTTTATGTACTACATATTCATTTAGCCCCAAATTATTATATATTTAGCATGATTAACTTAATAAGTGGGTTTTATTTAAAGCTGTCCTAATTTCTCACAGCTAACATGACATTTTAATAGTAGTTTTTGCCATTTTCTCTACCTAAAAATTCATATTTTATAACATTAAAATGATTTTTGCTATCTTAAAAATGGACAGAATTCCAGCTTTGATAATAAAAAAAACATTTTTAATTTTAGAATCTTTCATAAATAAAATGAACTCTTAATATTACAGGTATTCCTTATTTAAAGAAAAAATTAAAAACATAATAAAGTTTTAAAATAATCAGTTGCACATAAATTTCCAAGATATCACTTAGCTTCCAACTAAAATGTAGATACCTTGAGAAGAAAAATCTTTTATCTCCCTCCCTTCAGGTGTTCAATAATACCTGACATCTTCTGAAACTGAGCAATGCTCAATGTCCCTCAAGTGAAGTAGGTGGGATGAAGAAATGTGCTAGTCTGTGCTATATAAAGTCACAGAATGAATATAATGCATCTTTGCAGAACATCAATTTTACTCAACAATTTAGAGGAAAAGATATTAATACAAACCACATATTAGTGAGGCAGAATGCAAAATGTGCATACATTTTAGGATAACGCATAAGACTACAAAGTCATTTCAGGCTTCAGGGAGGTTAGCCTGAGTTAAGCTGCTGAAGACACCTTAAGTCTGTGCACCCACTCTGCCCCCAACTGGAACACTTGGGCAAAAAATCTATGAAGGCTGCTACATGGGCAGGGCACTGTGGCAGACACCAGATACAATCAATTATGAGACAGGCTCTATGAGTGTTTACGATTCAGTTGGAGGTAAGTTTATATATAAAATAACTACTGAACTGCCCACTGAAAGGGACAGAATACATAAACTCCTTTTTTAGCAATGTCTAAATCTATGCTTAGAATACTAGATTTTTACTACTGTTAAAATTTTTCAGGTTTAACAGAGTATCAAATATTAAATCCATTTATTTTGGCAGCTTTAGCCAAGTACTGGGAGCATTAAAGCAAAACCCATCTCATCTTAGTGTACTTATTGTATTTTTCAGAAGCTTTAACGATATGAAGGATATGACATATTTACAATATCAGCAATTCTGATGGTGGGTTAAAAAATTAGAAATAAAAGGAAGGCCTATGCTAAATTCAAAGTGAAAAATGTTTTGTTCTGATTAAAACTGCCATGGAACTTTTGATGGCAATATAATTAAACTAATATCACATGCCAAAAAGTCATTTAACTTTTTAACCTTTCAGGTTTTCAACTTTTTAGACAATTAGGAATGAAACATTAGTTTTCATGGAGTCTCCAGCTCCTGAAAAAAAATAAGTATCATTATTTTATATGTCATTGTTAGGTAGATAGTTTTCAAGTAATTTAGACATGGCTAGTGCTAGTTTTCATAATATCTTATGCCAGTTGGCTATTTTGGGAATATTTAGGAAAAAACATTAGAAAATTAATTAAACACAGACATCTTGGTAATCTCATTTCATGGCTGAGTGGACCAAAGCAGCCATATCCTATGCAGATATAACAATAATGAATATTTACTTAATGCAACTTATAACTCTCTAAGATAGAACATTCTTTATTCAAGATAAATATCAAAATCTAACTCATAATAATTGTTTAAATTATGAAATGAAATAAAAAATTCATAACAGATAGAAAGTAGAATATCACTCATTAAACAACTGTCATGCTAAAATAATGTGTACGGAAAGGGCTCAATGAAACTTTGGGGAAAAAAGGTAACAAGCTACCAAGAATGAGGATAATAATTCTTTGGCATAACCCTGACATTTTTAATTTGTGTGATTTATACTATTTGTTATTTGTAATAGTATCAATAAAAAATGGCCTTGATTTCCCTCACTTTATACTTTAACTGTTTAAGTAAACTAACTTGTAAGAATGTTAAATACTAATTTATTTTTTATGAAAATACATAAACTATACTAATACTTACACTGTTTATTTTGCAAACAAGTTGATTTTGTTCTTCATTTTTCTTTCTAAGTTCAGTTTCCAGATCTAATATTTTAATTTGTAAAGCCCTCTCTCGAGATGACATTTTCTCTATTTCTTCAGAAACCTGTAATTTTCATTAAAAAAAGTAGAATAACTAAATGTACTTTCTTTGAAGTATAAAGCCCTGACATAGTTATATTATACCTCTTTTTTCCCAAGTAGATTATTAATTGGATGCTAGACAATTTAATCAGAAAGTATTTAAAGTTGTTGTATGTTAAGGAAGTACAGATGGTATAGTATCTGAAAAACTGCTTAAGATACAAGAGGTATATGCATTTGCACTATTCCATAATTTCAGTAGGTTTTCTCCCCAAAACTATATTTTTATATCTTACTGAGACAGTTTCCGCTTTACAATATGTATATTCACTGTGGTGTCAGGGCTGGTGCTGGAATCTAGGAAGTTCTCATCAAATGCTTGGATGAATAGAATTAGGGGAGGCAGGTGATATATACACTTCATACACAAACAAAATAAATTGAATTTTCATTCATTCACTTTCCAAGTGGTCTGAATTTGAGTTCTCACATTTCTCTGACTGCTTATTTAGTAGAAAGTCTCACTTAGCTATGTTCTTCCAAGGATTCAGATATGTAGGAGCCTATTTGCAAAAATGTAGGGCTTGAGCCACAATAATGAGTGAAGGCAGAGACTACTTAAGGAGCAAGGAACAATGGGAAGAACTATCTTCTAATCTAATTCCTATGGACTAAGTTCTAAGTTATTGTATAGTAATCGACCAAGATGTCTTGTGCACAAATTCTGAGGGCAATTGTGACTGAGACACGCTGGCAGTTATGGGAGAAAGAGCCCTCAGAACGAATATTCATGTCCATGACCATGTCCTGCAGTGTGGACGATAGTGACAGTGCACTGACAGCGTGCCTCATGAAGCAGGAACTAGAGACAGCCCCACAGTCCACTGCAGTGGAGGGAAAGGAAAGGGTACACACATCTCTGGGGACTCTAAACACTATGAGCAGGAATCTGAGGTCATCTAGCATTTCCAAAGTCAATTTAGGTTAATCCCAAGATAAAGTCACTTCTTGTTTTCCTCCTACAGGTTGGTGGCGCTGAGAAAACTGGGTTACAATTCTATCAATGGCTATACATTTTATTACTTAGCTTTTATTCAATGATGTGTCCTTCAATATCCATTTTAAATTGGTTTCTCACAGTTAAAAAAATAAAATATATGACAATTGTGATATAAGAGGATATTGGATTTTATCTGACTCTTGTGGAACTGCCATTAACACACTTTGGAAAGAGCGTGGATGGAAGAGAGTTTAGAGGGAATGATTCAGAATCTGGTGTTGGACAGGTTAAGTTTGAGATGCCTCTGGTAAGTGGAGATATCAAATAAGTACCAAAATATCTGGAGAAAAAGAAGTCTAGAGTAGATAGAGGTATCTGAGAATCATCAAGGTGTAGAACAGTGGTTCTCAACCTTTCTAATGTTGCCACCATTTAATACAATTCCTCATGTTGTGGTGACACCCAACCATAAAATTATTTCTGTTGCTACTTCATAACTGTAATTTTGCTACTGTTAATGAATCGTAATGTAAATATCCGTGTTTTCCGATGGTCTTAGGCTCTCAACCTGTGGGTCGAGACATTATCTGTTTATCACAACCCACAGGTTGAGAACTGCTAGCAGGATCGCCTAAGACCAGCAGAAATCACAGATATTTACATTACGATTCATAACAGTAGCAAAATTACAGTTGTGAAGTAGCAACAAAAACAATTTTATGGTTGGGGGGGTCACCACAACATGAGGAACTGTATTAAAGGGTCACGGAAATAGAAAGGTTGAGAACCACTAGTGTAGATATCTTTTTAGCATCATGCAATCCTATGAGGAAACTCATGACCTCCATTTTATCAATTAAGAAACTAAAGTTTAGGGAAGTAACTTGTCCTGGGTCAGGGTATAATGTACCAAGGACAGAATTTAAATATGATGGACACCAGAGCCCACCACATGTCTTTTAAAATAATTTCATAAATTTACCTCTTTTTTGAGATCTTCCTGAATCATTTCTCCTCACCCCTTGAACTACCTACCTTGTACCCGCCCCCTCTACTGTATCACCTACATGCTGGATGGCATGTTTGTCATCTCCCTCCTGGACTATGAGTGTCCTGAGAGCTGAAACCAGGTCTTATTGATCTTTGCATCTCAGGACTGGTAGAGACATACAGTGATATATGTATTAAATGCTAACCAAATTAATTTAATTAGAATTTACTTGTTGCATGTATTTATGTATACAACAATGTTTGCCCAAAGAAAAGGGAGTTGAGCTTTGGAGCTGACTAGATCTTGATCAAAAACAAAATGTTCAATAATTTGCACATTTGCTTTGGTTTTATTTATTTATTTTAATGGGAGGGTAATGGTGAGAGAAGGAGAATACTCCTTCAAAGTGTTTTCCATCTCTGCCTTTACCCTGCCACATCATCATTATCTGGTAAAGAAATTCTGGTCCAGTAAGATATCTGTTTAGCTCCAAAAGGCAAAAGTAGGTAAAAACAAAAATGTACTTGCTCTCTTCACCCTGTCATCAGGATAAAAACAATACCTAACTGTAGGTTTGGCAAGATGAGATATAGTCTGTTTAAAGAGGACTCTTTGGTAAACTAATTAAAAAGTTTCTAAATAAAGGCCATCTGTACCTTTTGTCTTCCTTCTTCTAAAGCAGCTTCCAGCTGTCTAGCCAATGCTGTACATTCTGCAGACTTCTCTTTAAACTTAAGATTGCTGTGCTTAAGACATTCTTCTTGTTTTTCCAGCTTCTTTTCAAGCTCTTTATTTTCTGCATCCATCTGTTCTAATTTTCTTTTTACAGAAAACATATATTTTAAAATTAAAGTGTATAGAAAAAAATGTAACACCAATTATAAATCAATTTAGTACTTACTGTTTAAGGTTTTCACACTTTAACTGAATAAGATAATTTTCCTCTTCCAGAGAAAGCTCTGTCAGAAGATTGTGATTTTCATCAAACTAAAAGAGAAAAAAATTTTTCTTGGTTATTTTCTTTATAATCAATTCTAAAGAAATCTGTAATTTTTATTGTTAGAAAAATCATTTTACAAAGTATAAATACTATTATTACTCCTACACAGAGAGACACCAAGAAATATTATATTGGTTAAGTTTTTAAAAACTATGCTGCCTTATGAAAAATCATCTACTATAAATTTTTCAAAAGATGACATTCTGAAAAAAATGTTTCATTGCAAAAGGTCATTTATTTTATTAAGTCAATGTGAAGATTTTAAAAACTGTAGAACACTTAGACTTACTCTTAGTTTTTGTTTCACTTAGTGATTGATAATTGAATACCTGTAAAGTAACTATGAATAAAAAACATATTTGTGAAAAGCAAATTAAATTAACAAGAAAATCAATGAAAATACACTTGCCTACACCAAGCAGAATGTTCTTCCCAACGCTTAAAAAAAACTGTATTTAAATTGTTTCAGAAGCTTTGAAATAAATACAAAAATTTTCATAATTTCAATTAGTAATTTAGGTTATTTATGTAATTTGACATTTTCTTAGAAATCTCTTGTCAGGAATTTATATTTTGTTTGCATGTTTTAAAAAAGAGGATGCATTTCAAAATTAAGATCCAAACTACATTTGGAAGATAGGGAATCATTCCTAAAATTGTTTTGCAAATACAAAAAAAACACTTATATCAATGGACATACTTCTTTGGGGGAAAAAAGTACTTAATTTAAAAATATATTTATTAAGTGCTTATTATATGTGCTAGGCATTGTCTTAGAACAGTGGTTAGCAAACTGCGGCTCTTAGGCCCCTTGAGTGTGGCTCTTCCACAAAATACCACGTGCGGGCACACACGTATAGTGCGATTGAAACTTCGTGGCCCAGGCGCAGAAGTCGGTTTTTGGCTCGCAAAAGAAATTGTACTGTTAATACTTGGCTCTGTCGACTATTGAGTTTGCCGACCACTGTCTTAAAAGACGGGTATGTGGTGCTAACAGGACATCCTTGATCCCTGCTCTAATGAAGTAAAAAAGTGTATGTTAAAAAAAAATTAGAAATAATCTAAGTAAACTTGATGGACAATTCTAATTAAAATACATTCTAAGTTTTGTGAGGTAAATGACAATAATTAACCTTATCCTGACATCAAAAAATATATATGTAAACATAGCATTGCTCCTTTTCTTATGCTATTACCATGTCCTCAAATATCTAAATAAAGATTTATATGAATAAACCAAACTAGTAAATGATTCTGTTTACAAATTTTTACTATAAAATACTAGCAGAATAGCTTGCGAAATAATAGTACTGTGTCTGCATAAACTGGTATTTTATCAACTTATATAGATTGGAGTAAACTAAGTCAACCCCTGACACGAGTGCCCTCAACTGGTGAAAGCATTCATAAATGTTCCTTAACACAGATAGCAAAGGTGAGAATGAGGCTGGACACCTGGCCCTGAAGCTCCCTAATGGTGTGCGCCTGGTCCGCACATGTCCCCTTGGATTGCTGCAGTCTCTCCTGACACTCCTGAAGCCTCCATTCCGCCGCCTTCAGAGAATCGCCGGTGTGTTCTAACTCCTTCAGATGAGACTCCATCTGGCCTCTCATCTGAGGTGTGGCATTAGGGAAATAAGTGTAAGATCACACAGCATTACTGCTTTCACTACCTTAAATACTAGATACGCTTAAAACATAATATGCATTTTAGGAATAATGGTTTTAAACAAAAAGATTCCATCAAATAAATGTGAATTAACATTAAATTAGACTCCGCTGAGAACATATAACTCAAAAGTGGGTTATATTTTAGTTTTCAAAAAGTTTGTTGAATAAACGAATATAGTAATATTAGTGTGGAGGGAGAATGTTTAACCTCCTTAGGAAAAGAAACTTTTGAATCCTGTCATTTATATTCCAGCATAGGTAATACTGATAAAGCTGGCATGGTAGTTTTCCAGCCCTCAGTCTAAAATAACTATCGTTTTTTGTCATTCCATCCTCTAATTCAGATATTTCAATTAGAGCAGTTTTGCTGCATTCATCTTAGTCCGAATCGGTGGGCTTTACTGTGTATTATTTTAAGATAGCTAGTATCAACAGTCCTCAGTAGACTGTTTGATCATTAGTGCTACTATAAAGTAAATCTCTCTAATTTTATCTATGTTAATCTCTCTGGCTACTGCAGTTACTTATAGTAGCACTTTTGTAGAGTTGTGACAAGAAGCTGTTAATTAAGAAAAAATAACCATTTAGAATGTTCACAGGGAGGAAAAGCAGGCACCACCTGTTTCCCTGAATGAGTGACCACGTAGAGCTACTACTATGCAACATCTGGCATTCTTAATCACAAAAGATAAAACTAGAACAAAGCATACCTTCCAAACATCTAAAAGCCCACGAGAAAACCAGGAGACTTAAAACAGTGAAATAATAAAATGAAGAAATTCACTTAAAAACAAAAAAAAATTCTGGTTTAATACAAGTAAGAAACCACTGTGATCTCACAGTATCTGAAAAACTCAGGCTCCTGCTCCATCTGCCTTTTGAACAGGTTTATTTTAATGAGCTTTTATTCACAGTGCTGCTAGCTAAAACAGAAGACAGTTGCATTGGTATGTCTCATGAGAAAAGGAGACCAAGAGATATGAAATGATTTTTTCTCTAGGGTGCTAAAATAGGAAAAGTAATTCTAGAAAAATATTAAGCTGCACATTTGGTGGGTTATATATCTCTTGTCTAAACAGCAGAATGCCTGTGCTGGGTGAACTCTCACTCTGATGCCTCATTTGAACTTCTCAATCCCAAGATATGGAGAAAATCCAGAAACAGAGACCATGTTACACTCAGTTGGAACTTCACAGTAACATCCCATGATCTCTCCAGCCAGGAGCTAGCATCCCATAGCTTTCACTGCTGCCTTACCAAAAAAAAAAAAAAGAAAAAAAAAAGAAAAGAAAAGACCCCCAAAGGGATGTGGTTTCATTTAAAAATTTAAAAATATTCACAAAAACATCATAACTTGCCAACACTGGCCTTCCTTTCATTCTGTTGCAATAGGGTGCAAAAAAGGAAATGATGTGGGTTTTTTTCTATGATATCATTTTTCTTCCAACAAAGCATTTGGCAGAAAATATTTACTTTGCTTTTTTAGACACAAAAGATTTACTGTCAGAAAAACAAAGTAAAATTAAAAATAAGAGGTACTCAAGTTTGCATACTTATGGTTGGTGAAGCTCAGTGATAACCACTTATTTAGCTATTTAAGTCTGTTCTTGAGTAAAAATAATTAAGTGTTTATGCGATTTTCCAAATATTCAAGAAAAAGTGAAAAAACATTCATACAAACAAACACAATTTCAAGTCTGGAAGAAACATTATTTCCTCATAAAGTAAACTCCTACAAAGACTGAGAACAGATAATTCCTAGGTCTAAAATAAAGAAAATAACCACAGTGAAAGATATTTGTATAATATTCATAAAGTCTAAAACAAATATTATTTTATTATTTAATAATGTCAAACTTACCTTCTCTAATTTTTTATCTTTGTTTTTTGTTATAAGGTTATTTTCACTTAGCAAATTTTCACTTTTGCTTTTCACTATTTCAGCTGCTTCTTCCAATTTTTGTATCTGATAATAGAATATTATTAGAATAACTCTATTATTTTATTATTAGGGCCATAATATGAAATTAAAAGCCAAAGTTTGAATTTTCAATTTTAAATAGATAATTATTTTCCTGTTAATATCTCAGTAGGTTCATCTAATGTTACTACTTCTTTAGATATAGGAATCACTCAGTGGTCTCCTCTAATTCACAATCCTTTTACGATTTACCCGTCTTTTCCCATCAATACTTCTAGACTTTTCACTTGAGCTCTGAATATTAGAAAGATCTTCATTTGCAGGTCAATGTCACTTTAAAGTATCATCCTCTGGTTCAAACTAGCTCCCATACCAATTATTTTACCCTCCAAATCAAAACCCGCTTAAAAAAAAATAACTGATTGAGCACTGTGCAAGGCCCAGACCCTAGAATAAAGTACCTCATCCATAATTTTCCTACAAAGGAACTAAACCCAAACAATCAGTTGGGATAATATTCTTAGTAAATGTACCACCAACCACCACAGCCTCCATTTCTACCTCTGGCCTGGATGACTAACTAGATATCTCAACTCCATTTTCCCATCTAAACCATCTAAACCAACCTTCCTACTTACCTACACTATGCCCCCTTTAAGCTTTTATTTTTTGTTCATTACTAATTCAAATGTTCTCTTCCCATAAAATCAAACTCTTTATTAACCATTGTGTTACCCATCATTCACAGACCTGCATAAATCCCATTTTTCTCATGAAGTTTTTCTTAAATACTACATTTCCCAAACCTAAGATTTTCTATAAGTTACAATTCAGTACATGCTCTACTTCATATATAATGTTATATGAACTTTCCAGGCATTTCATAGGAGTAAGTCTGAATGAAACTTTGTTTATTGGGGAAAAAAAAGAGTCTAGGGCTTTAATGACCCTAGAACAAGTCATATTCCAAATCAATAACATTAAATATATAAGATGACAAATACTGTATAAATAAACAAGATTAATAAAATTTATATATAAGATTTACATTACATCTATATAATTAACTTTAAATCTACTTGTAAGAATATCCAACACATACATAGACAATGAATGTTTGAATCAGGAATCAGCAGAGTCATCTATTAATAAAAATATTTGGGACTTTAAGAAACACTTGAAACATGTCATGATCTATCAAAAATAATAGCTTCACCTTTCTTCAGTTCTATTTATTTAGATCATAAATAAATGCAGTGTTTTAAATTGTCTATCAACAAAGATTAAAATAATTGCAGTGGTCACCTGAGTTTTATACACTTCAACAAGGTTTTTCTGTTGTTTTTCTACTTCTTGCAATTCTGAGAGTTCATTTTCAACGGAAACAACCTTGTCCTTCAACGCAGCAAATGTAGTCTGACAAGAAATATATAAATAGAAATTACAAATTATTAAAATTCATTTGTCCTCCAGTGCTATATGACCGTGTCGGCAAACTCATTAGTCAACAGAGTCAAACATCAACAGTACAATGATTAAAATTTCTTTGAGCCAAATTTTTTTTTAATATATTTTATTGATATTTTACAGAGTGGAAGGGAGAGGGATAGAAAGTCAGAAACATCGATGAGAGAGAAACATCGATCAGCTGCCTCTTGCACGCCCCCCACTGGGGGTGTGCCCGCAGCCAAGGTACATGCCCTTGACGGGAATCGAACCCGGGACCCTTCAGTCCGCAGTCCGACGCTCTATCCACTGAGCCAAACCGGTCTCGGCTGAGCCAAATTTTTTAAACTTAAACTTCTTCTAATGCCGTTTCTTCAAAATAGACTCGCCCAGGCCGTGGTATTTTGTGGAAAAGCCACACTCAAGGGGCCAAAGAGCCACATGTGTCTTGCGAGCCGCAGTTTGCCGATCACTGTTATATGATTATAAAAACATAACCCATTCATTAACAAAGTTAATAAAGTAAATATTTTTGATTGAATATAATTACCATCTAAAAATTCAGAAGTTTAAAAAAGTTAGTAATACTTATAAACAACTTTAAAAGACTTTTGCAAGCCAAGACCGGTTTGGCTCAGTGGATAGAGCGTCGCACTGCGGACTGAAGGGTCCTGGGTTCAATTCCGTCAAGGGCATATACCTTGGTTGCGGGCACATCCCAGCAGGGGGCGTGCAAGAGGCAGCTGATCGATGTCTCTCTCTCATTGATGTTTCTGACTTTCTATCCCTCTCCCTTCCGCTCTGTAAAAAAAAAAAAAAAAAAAATCAATAAAATATATTAAAAATAAATAAATAAAAAATAAAATACTTTTGCAAGACAAATTTTTAAAACTTTCAAAATTTACTGACAAAAAAGACTTGGAAAATAGACCAGGTTCCTAGATGGGAAAGATGCATACCAGTTTTTTCCAAATAAATAAAACTTTAATGCAATTTCAAACAAAAGTAATAGTATTACAATTTGGGGAAGGTAAATATTACAAAATTAATTTAAAATTCATATAGAAAAATAAATAGGAAAGACTAATGAAATTTTGAAAGAAATACTAAGTGGAAAATCTCAGTCCTTCTTAGATATTAAAATGTATAAGGAACTAATATTAAGATTCTAACATAAGAAATATAGAGGTTGACTAAACAGAAAAATGCACTAAATATAATGTATGTTATATTTAGTATATGACAAAAATTAGATTTTTAAACCAGTGGGGAAAATATGGATCAATAAATAATGGCAGTAACACAATTGTTTAACTATTAGAAAAAATAGATTACTTTCCTCCACCCAACACTATTTTTTATATGTACTAAAAATAAAAAACAGCACTGGCCGGTATGACTTAGTTGGTTGGAGTATTGGCCTGTAAACCGAAAGGTCTAGGATTCCATCTCTGGTCAGGGCACATATCCAGGTTGCAGGTTCCTCCCAGTTGAGGCTTGTGCAAGAGATAACATATCAATGCACATCGCTATTTCTCTGTTTCTCTCTCTCTCACTCTCTTTTTCTCTCAAATCAATAAAAACATATCCTCAGGTGAGGATTAAAAACCAAAAAAAAAAACAAACCAACCTACAAAGCTATAAAAAATTTCACAAAAAAATTTTATTGAATCTGAGGATAGCAAAAAACCCACTAAACATAAAATCAGAAGAAGATATAAAAAACTGTAAGGATCTGAGATTTTACCCTCCAGGTTAACTTGTGCTATTTTACAAGTTAACCTAGCACAATTTCATGGATGCCAGCAAAAAAGCATGGGATTCCTAGGTTAGAGATACAGGACTTTAACACTCCCAGCAATAGTAGTGGCCATATATCAGCATTTGTGTTAATTTCCTGAGCCCCAGTTCCCACAGGGCAACATAAAGAAGGTGGAATGCATTACAGAAGAGCAATGCTGAATTGCCTGCCCTTTGGTAGAAGGAAACAATGCTATCTTCCAAACTTTTGCAAGCAAGCATTGCTATTTTTCTCTACACAAGCTGAATGTTTTCTGCAGGATCAAAGACAGCAGCAAAGACAAGAGTTAGGAAGTCAGTGTAGCAACCAGATGATGGTGGCTTGAACCAGGATAATGGCAGTGGTGCTGGTAAGAAGTGACCAAATTCAGGGTATATATGAAGTGTGTGTGTGTGTGTGTGTGTGTGTGTGTGCGCGCACACACACACACACACACACACACAAACACACCCTAGAAGCAAATGTGAGAGAAAGCAGTCATATAAAGTATGATTGGCATTAACTGAGATGAGGAAAGTGTAGAACTATTTTGAGGAATGCAGGAGGTCTGTTTTGGACATAACTTTGAAATACCTGTTAAACATCCTAGCGAAGATTTCAAGTAGACAGTAAAATACATGTACGGAATTTAGAGTCAAGGTCTAGGCTGGGGACATAAATCTGAAGCCTTAGGATATAGACGGTATTTAAAGACCCAACACTAGATGAGATCACCTATCAAATCTGGAGAAATTTGTTTTAACATTGCTTAATATTACCAGAAATATCTGTTTTAATCAAACCCATTTCCAGGCATAATTCTACACATAAATCTGATCTATGTAGAGCAGCAACAAATCCCAAATTTTAATCTGGAATGTATTACTCTCTTTGAAAGGTAACTTTAACACTGTGTTACAGGGTGGCATCCATTCAGATCATCAAAGGGCAAGATCAGTTGAACTTACGTTGAACTTCTGAGGAAATAGTACGGTTTTAAATATAAAGAAAGAATAATAAACATTATATGTTGAAATGGGGAAATCTCTAGAAGGATAGATATGAAACTGTGAGCACTGATTATATCCTGGGGGGTGGGACTTAGTACTATCTATGTTTCTGTATTGTAGGAATTTTTACAATGAAGCATACATTGCTTTTATAATCAGAAAATGTTAAGAAATATTTTTACTTTGAACAAAACTAAATAAAAGGAACAGTTATGATTTTCAAAAGAAAAAATATATATATACATAAATACATAAATAAATAAATCAAATTACATAATACTGGGAAAAGTATAGGGACCTATTATGGCTGATAATTTAGAAAAGTAAAACACCAACATTAAAAATGGGCCTCCCTTTGACCACGTAATTCCAATTCTAGAAATTTATCCTAAGAAAATAGGTATATTAAAAGACTGAAAGAAACTTTTAAAATTTATAACCACAAAAATACGGAAGGAGTCCAAAATCCCAAAAATTATATATATGCTAAAACAGTAACTTTAGTTATTTTTGTTCTGAGGTTACAGGTGATTTTTAAATGTTTTCCTTTTGTGCTTTTCCATTTTTCCGACTTTCTGTAATAAATAAAAAAACTTTATAGCCCTCTAAACAAACTTGTGTTCTTTTCAATAGAGGAGTTCACTGGGCTTGGAAGCATTAGAAACTTAAAATATAAAATTATTCTAAAGTAATTAAAAGTAATAAAACACAGATTTTTAAGGCAATTATACATTAAAATAACATGCCAATAGGAAGAAACCAAGATGGCATCATAGGTAAACACCTAAACTGCTGCCTCGCACAATTTCAAAACTACAACTAAAAGACAAAATGGACATCATCCACAACCACAGGAAAGCTGGCTGAGTGGAAATTCTACA
The DNA here is from genome assembly GCA_027563665.1 of Antrozous pallidus. Taxonomy (NCBI): domain Eukaryota; kingdom Metazoa; phylum Chordata; class Mammalia; order Chiroptera; family Vespertilionidae; genus Antrozous; species Antrozous pallidus. The sequence continues at coordinate 145,777,845 of CM050508.1, read as the reverse complement.
ACTAAAAGGAAAGGGAAAAGCTCACAGAGAATCAGAGGAGCTGCAAAAGGCTGAGGTACGGAGAGATGTGCTCAGAGAGGACAGGTGGCTGAGTGCCTGGCTGGCTTTCTCTGGAGGGAGGGAGAAGGAAGTTTACGACTGCACAGAACCCCAGTTCCGGGCAAGCCACTGGGGACCCAAGCTCATATGGAAGGAATATGGACTGTCAGGTGGAAACTCAGGGGAGCTGCAAAAGGCAGAGGTCTGGAGGGAACTGGAAACTCCCGAATGCGCTGAACTCCAGTTCCGGATGAAAATCTGGGAATCCAGATTTATTGGGGAAGAAACTGGACTATCTGGCAGTGGGCAAAACTCCAGGGTGGCCTTTTTCAGAAGTACTTGCAGCAATTTCCAAGGGACACTGAGACCCAGGGGCCTCTTACGGCAAGGCTGACAGGAAGCCAAGACTGTCTGTTCAGCCCTGAGACTCTGCCCCATCCAAGCTGAGCCCAGAGGCTTTTGCAATTTTGCAAGTCTTGTCTCATAAGGCTGTCTCCAGCACAGAAGTTCTTCCAGCATAGACACAGCTGATCCTCACGCAAACTGGCCTGGAGGTCAATTCCTCCCAGTGATACTTCAACAATCAAGACTTAACTACAACAAGACTGTAAACACAGTCCACAAATGGGTGCACCAAGACTGTCCACCTCAAGTAACTGGGGAGGCCAACCCACTGGTCTATATAGGACACCTAGCACACAAAGCTACCCTAATGACTCAGGGAAGCAGCAAAAATGTAGAGTCAAAGAAACAGATCACAAATGAAAGAAGGGAGGAAAACAAATAACTGGATATAGAGTTCAAAACCACAGTTACAAGGTTTTTCAAGAATTTCCTAAAAGGGCCGATAAATTTAGGGAGACCTTTGAGGATATGAAAAAGGACCAACTAGAAATTAAGCATACACTGACTGAAATAAAAAATATTATACAGAGACCCAACAGCAGACTAGAGGAATGCAAGAATCAAATCAAAGATTTGAAATACAAAGAAGAAAAAACACTCAACCAGAAAAGCAAAAAGAAAAATAAATACAAAAATTTGAAGATAGGATAAGAAGCATCTGGGACAACTTAAAGCATACCAACAGCAGAATTATGGGGGTGTCAGAAGAAGAAAGGGAGCAAGATGTTGAAAACCTATTTGAAGAAATAGTGACTAAAAACTTACGCCATCTGGCAATCAGGGAGGTAGGCAGGTGAGCAGTTTGGAGCCAGCAGTCCTGAATTGTGAGAAGGATGTCCGATTGCCTATTTAGGCCTGATCCCAGTAGGTTCGGGCCTAAACGGGCAGTCAGATATCCCTCGAAAGGTTCCAGATTGGAGAGGGTGCAGGCTGGGCTAAGAGACATCCCCTGCCTCCGTGCAAGAATTTCGTGCACTGGACCTCTAATGTAATATAAAATAGAATTTCCATGTAATTCAAAACTAGCCTTATAATTAATGAAATATTCATTTAATCCTTTCTCACTGAAGGAAATTAAGAAAATAAACATAATAAAATTTCCTGTTCCTAGATTAAACATTTAAAGCACTTCTTCAATAAATATTCACTGATAGGTAAGTATATACCACACCTTCCTTGGGCATCCTATGCAGACAAAGGTAAGAATTTATAAATGAGGAAATTTGAGAGTGGGAGAAAGATTTTGAGCAGACCTTTAAAGAAAAGGTTAGATTTAGATACTGAGAAAAATAGAATTCTAAACTGTAAAGCTAATCTATACTAATAAGAGGGTAATATGCTAATTTAACTGGACATCTTCTGGACATCCAGACGAAGCCACAGATGCAGGGGCTGAGGCAGGGGCAGTTAGGGGCGACCAGCCCAGCAAGTGAGGGCAGTTAGGGGTGATCAGGCTGGCAGGGGAGGGCAGTTAGGGGAAACTAGGCCTGCGAGTGTCCTACTTCCCATGTAATTCGGGGTTCAGGTTCAGGGTTCGGGTTCGGGCTCTGGAGGAGACCATGTACAAATGAAAGAGACGAGAAATAATAATTTGGAAATTAGGGGCCAGGGGAAGCCCAAGGAAGGACTCTACTTGGGCACTGGTCTCACCATCCTTTATTTAATTTGGGATCCACCCATAGCCCTTAGGCAGGCAATTTCCAGTAACAGGCAGACTATCTTATCAGTAAGGATTTACACGACTGTCTGGTGGGGAAGTTGCTTCAGCTACCATTGTCTGGACTAAACAGTGGGTATACAGCCCTAACTTTTGCCAGAGCTCAAAAGACAACAGTCTTTCGGTTCCTTGTCCACACCTCTCTGCTAGTGAAGACAATGGGCAGCTTCCTGCACAGGTCGGCAGGGGAGGGCAGTTAGGGACGACCAGAACAGCAGGGGAGGGCAGTTAGGGGTGACAAGGCAGGCAGGCAGAGTGGTTAGGGGAGATCAGGCAGGCAGGCATGTGAGCAGTTAGAAGCCAGCAGTCCTGGATTACGAGAGGGTTATCCAAAGAGTTTGGAGAGGTTGCAAGCTGTGTTGAGGGACTCCTCGCTCCATGCACCAATTTCATGCACCAGGCCTCTAGTAAACTATAGGAAAAGATAAAAACTTGAACAAACTGCAGACTATAATGAGTATTGAAATTTGGCTAGAGCTAAGAAGAACCAGTATAATACATCCCCTAGTTTCCTTTGCAGCTATGTAGGACCATATGTCTAAATAAGTAGAAAAGTTGAGTGATATATTGCTTGAAACTTGACTACATGGCTGGAGCTCCAGTAATGATTTTAACTATGAGGATGAGCTCCACAACCTCTGAATGGCAAAGTAGTAATACCTAACAGAGACTAGGTTATCTGATGCCATATCATCTTTGAACTGACAACACTGGCTTTGTTTTACATAAACAGATTATTTTCTGTTTTCTACTTACTGTCCTCCAAAAATAACATTATGAAATTGAAAATTATAGCATCATTTTTAGTTAAGTCTCATCTGGTTACATGTATCTCTGATTGGGAACTCAAATATCCTTTTTCTCAGAAAATATAAAAACTTATTCCTCATCTTTTCTCTGGTACACATACAAACCAATCACCCCTTGGATTTGATTAAGTTGGAAAATTCTTTCTGGTTATGAAGCAGCCAAGAACATACTTTCTGGTTTCAAACAGACCACGGTAGGGGTTATATCATATCGTAACCATGATACCTAGAAATAATCTTATGCATTAAAGTTCATGTAATTTTGGATGATTCACTTAACTGCTAAAATTGGAAAATAAGTAAATTTTTTACATTGAGACAAAGACACAGTCATTCAACCTCTTAAATCTTGTTTAATACTGCTAAAACCAATTTTAACATGTATATTTGCATACAACTATAAAACTTAATACCTATGTACAAATATGTGTATATAAATATGTATAAACAGACATGTAGATAGGTGTTGATTTTTAGAAGTTTCTTATTATAATACACTTTAATACTCTGAGAAACATAAAGGACAAAATGATATAATGGTATTTTATTTATTTTAAAATATATTTTATTGATTTTTTATAGAGTGGAAAGGAGAGGGATAGAAAGTCAAAAACATCGATGAGAAACATCAATTAGCTGCCTCTTGAACCCCTCTTCCCCCACACTGGGAATGTGCCCGCAACTAAGGTACATGTCCTTGACTGGAATCAAACCCAGGACTCCTCAGTCCACATGCTGACGCTCTATCCACTGAGCCAAACCGGTTTTGGCATAACAGCATTATTTTAAACATACTGTTATTTTAAGTTACTTGTACTAAGTAGACTAAGTTGTCATTACACAAAACAAACACACAGTACCTTAAATTTTGTATTCTCGAGATTCAGAGTTTTATTTTCATATTCAATTGATTGAAGTTTTTTAAGAATTTCTTCACATGAATTTTTTCCCTGGCCCTCCATTTTCTTCAGGTCTTGCAAAAGATTATTAATTTTCCTTTATAAAATAAAGTATATATTTTATAAAAGCTATTAAATTTTCAAAGAATATATTTTAATTGCTTCTGAAATTATTTTGGTAGGATTCATTGTTCCAAAAATTAATAGAAGTCATAGAACAAGGGAAATAGGAAGCATTCATCTATATAAAGTTACTACTAAGTAACCTTGAAAATACCAATGAAAAATTATAGAACATTCTTTTTGCTAATCAATAAAACAACTGAAGTATCATCTACAGATATGTCTATCTCTCTCATTCACACACATACAACTTCAGGACAAGATTAAATAAAAGGATCAAGACAGGCAATAACTAATCTTTAGAAGCAAGTTATAGATGATAGTTTTCAATGATAATAATGAAGAGATATACAAAAAATAAGACATTTAAAAGCAAATACTTAGGGTTTATTTTCTTACTTTTTCATTGTTTCAATCTGAACTTCCAATTCGGTTTTTTCTATTACAATTTTCTCATAATGACTTTTCCAGGCATTGGAAGCTGAAATTGCTTCAGACAACTTGGCTTCCTAAAAAATACATTAAGTACTCATCTTGTAATTTAGTAACACTTTGATTTTGTTCAGGACCCTAAACACAAATATGTTATAAACAAGGAAAAATCCTATAAAGCATGGAACTATTGTTATAGGAAATTCCAGTATACAACTCTATATACAGAAAAGAATAACATCTTTATGTAACTATTATTTTATGTAACTGCTCATAGTGGCAGTTCTAACTTAACATTTTAAGGATGTTGCTGAAACTACTTTCAAACATTGTTTCCTAACTAATGAAGATAATTCTCTTTCTATTTACTGTAGTTTTCATTTTACATTTTATATATAGAAGACACCAGCAACCACATAAACATCAGAGGAGAAAGAAACTACCTGTAATTCCATAATTCCACAACATTTAATAATGCAGCCTTATTTTACAATGATGCCAAGATATTTTGTAGAGGTCACTCCCACTGGCCTTCAAACACTGTTACTATCAGCAAAGAGATGAAAGTGGTAGTGGTGGTTTATTTATTTTGAATGTGAGCTCCCAAAGGTAGAGATTTTTGTTTTATTCATTGCTAGGGCTTTGAATATTGCCTGCCATAAAGCAGACTCTTAATGTCAAATGAACCCACTCTTTACAAATCCAGTGAACTGTATAGCCATTGTACTCCATCTACATTCTATAGGAAATCAAATTCACTGGAATGACAATAGTGCCAATAATCACTAATCAGAAGAACCAGAAGTAAGTAGTCCTTCCTTAGTTGCAGGGGATCTGTTCCAAGACCTGAATGAATGCCTGAAAACACAGATAGTACCAAACCCTATGTAGACTATGTTTTTCCAACATACATATCTATGATTAATTAAATTATATTTAATTTATAAATGAGGCACAATAAGAGATTAACAATAACTAATAATAAAACAGAACAATTAAAACAATCTCATATATAATAAAAGGATAATATTCAAATAGACCAAACAATGGAGTGACCGGTTGCCATGACATGCACTGACCACCAGAGGGCAGACGCTCAATGCAGGAGCTGCCCCCAGCCCGTAGGCCCTGATCACCCAATCGGGCCCTGCTGGCCAACCTCTCAGTTCCTTCCCTTGTCCAACAGGCTCCAATTGCCCGATGGGGAATAGGGAACCAGGGGTGGATAGCCACGGACGTGGGCAGTGCCAGGCCAAGGCCCTGTCAGTTGCCCCATACACAGAGGGCAACCAGCATCAGGGGACAGGGCTGGTAAGCAAGCAGGAACAGCTAACCTCTTGGTCCTTCCCCCCAGCCAGCAGGTTCTGATCACCTGATGGCAAACAGAGAACTAGAGGGAGGGTGATGGCGGGGGGGGTGGGGGTGGGGGGCGCCCTGGAGGGGGAAGGGGGCGGCTGCCAGCATCCAAGAAAGATGGCTCTGATCACAGGCCAGGCCTAGAGTACTGTAATAAAAGTTACGTGAATGTGGACTCTCAAAATATCTTATTGGACCATACTCACTCATCCTTCTTGTGATGATGGGAGATAATAAAATGTCTTACTGAGTTGAGAATTTCACCTTTTCACTTAAAGGAAGCACTTCATGGTTTCTCTTTAGAGTGCCAGAATTGCTAGCATCATTCCTCTTACACTTAGGGGTCATTATTAAGTAAAATAAGGGTTACTTGAACACAAGCACTGCGATACCACAACAGTCAATCCAATAACCAGAGCTAAATAAGTGACTAAAAGGCAGGGAGTGTTTACAGTGTGGATATGCTGGACAAAAGGATGATTCATATCGCAGGTGAGACAAAGCTGGACAGCACAATATTTCAGAATGGCATGCAACTTAAAATTTAAGAATTGTTTATTTCTGGAATTTTCTATTTAATATTTATAGACCACAGTTGACTAAGGGTAACAAACTGTGGAAAGTGAATCAACAGGTAAGAGGGGGATTACTATAGTAATGGTAACAGTTAACACTTATTGGGTGCTTTCTCTTTTCTTTCCATCATTCAACCAATCACTGAATAATACCTATTGAGCATCTACTGTGCATAGATATTTTTTGTTTCTATTCTTACATTTATATTTTTGCTATACTGAAGATGAGTATTCTATTTTCAAACTGTATGTAAATAAATTTTAATATGCACTGTGGAGTATAAGTTGGGTACTTATGTTATATTATAAATAAAGTCACTTAGAAATTTTACCTATAAAATAAATGCTATGGAAAATTTAAGACATGATCTGATTAATTATTGTAGGACTACTTCAAAAGAAGAAGTCAAGGAAGGCTCCTCTTGAAGAGATGTTAATTTAAAAAATACATGAATAAAGCTGCAATAAACACAGGAGTGCATATATATCTTTGCTTATAAATGATTAGAGTTTTTTGGATATATGGGTTGTTGTGTCATATGGTAGCTCCAATAGAGGACTGGATAAAGAAGATGTGGTAATATACACAATAGAATACTACTCAGCCATAAGAAAGGATGAAGTAACATTATTTATGACATGGATGGACCTTGGGAGCATTATGCTAAGTGAAATAAGACAGAAAAAGCTAAGAACCATATGATCTCACTCAGATGTGGGATATAAAACTGAAACTTATGAACACAAATAGCAGTGTGGTAGTTTTGAGGGGATGGGAGAAGGGGGTCTTAATATAAGGTGACAGGAGACTTGACTTTAGTGATTTTGTAACTTAGAAATCCACACATGAAACCTCTATGATCATGTTGATTAGTGTCACCCCAATAAAATTTATTAAAAATGATAAATTAATTTTTTTAAAAAGGATACCTGAATGATTTTTAAAAAAGAACCAGTTAGTGTAAACCAGAGAGGTACATTATAGCCAAAGGCAACAGCAAACAAAACAGTGAAACAAACCAATTCCACACATTAGAGGGGTAGAAAGGAGGCTAACATGGCAAATTATAGTATGGCCACACACTGTGTTTTGACATATACTTTCTCATTGTTTTCTTCCCTATAATCATAGGATAGGCAGAATTATTACCCCCTATTTTATAGATAAGAAAAGTAAAGCCTAGAGAGATTAAGTACCTTACCCAAAGTCAAAAGGTGAACAAGCAGAGGAGCCTTCCTATGTTATTATCTGGGGCCTGGATGATATGACACTATTAGAACAGGAAATCCCAAGAATGTTAATGACTTGATTGGTTTGGTTTTTATCACTCAAGAATATTTTCAGGCTTTCAACTAGGTCTACAATCATCTAGATTTTGAATCTAGACTTTAATTCTTTTAACTAGTTAAATTCTTCTGAATGTAGGTAGGTTAACCATTAGTCTTAAAATGTTAATACTTGAGTTTATAAAATATTGTTTTGTTTACTTAAGTGTTTGTGCAAGTCTGTTTTCATTTCAAAAAACCTCTAATAATTCTGTAAGTCTTAACATAAGGTTCTAAGAGGTGGGATACCAATGAGACATTAAAAAGTAAATATCTTATTAATTGGTATCTGAGTAAATATAATTTGTTAAAAACAACAAAGCACTAAGTCCATTTGCAACTCTGTCCTACATGCAAAGATAACTTTCACATGGTGCTGTTTACGTCAGAGAATGGTTTTAAATGCATTACAGAGTTTAAATGAATTACTGAATAAAGACATGTGGTCAAATAACATAAATCAGCATTTCCCAAACTGGTGTTCCTCAGAAGCAGTTCCAAGAGTTGTTTTGCGGGTAAAAGACGAGCTCTGTGGTTAAATAAGTGGTGGGAAATTCTGAGTTCAATACCCTTCATTCCACTGCTTCACTCTTCCTGAAGTCTTCTCAGGGCCTCTAATATGCTAATGGGCACTCTAAGTTTCCAAAGGGAAATATGTATGAAATGTTACCCTTAGTTAGCCAAGCTCTGGGACACACTTAACATAGCCTTTAAGCTCCCAAGGAAACACTGATATAGTTCCATTTGTAAATTTGACATTTTATGTAATCTTTCAAAAGAAAGACTATAGCAAAAAACTATGAGTAGAGTTTTTCTACTATCAGTAACCTTAAGAGAAGAATAAAATTATTATATTAAGCATCATGACATTAACTGCATAAACTAAGTACATAAAATAGCTCAGTAAGAAAAAAATCTAGTATATACTAACCTGGTTTCTAACCTGGGAAGTAAGGTTTTCAATGTCTCCAGTAAAATGTTCAAGCCTTTGTTTGTAAATTTTAGATGCCCTTTTCAGGGCCATAGCTTTTTGCCTACTTGATTCTTTCATTGCTGCTGTCTCATGCTTATTCTTTTTCAATTGCAAGTTCCATTGGACTATCTTGGTCTGTAAGCTCTAAAAAAATATCAGCAACAATTAAACTTTCAGAACTCCAATGCTTATGTAAACATTGCAATAGAATATAATACCACATGAGATTATTAAAGGATTCATCACACGATTAATAATTTAAAAAAAAAACAGTGAAGATAGATGATTTCACCAGTGTTTATCTCTCACCAGTTATAGAAAGCAAATTTAAAATACACAATCTAGGCGAAACCGTTTGGCTCAGTGGATAGAGCGCCGGCCTGCGGACTGAAAGGTCCCAGGTTCAATTCCTGTCAAGGACATGTACCTTGGTTGGGGGCACATCCCCAGTAGGCGGTGTGCAAGAGGCAGCTGATCAATGTTTCTCCCTCATCTATGTTTCTGACTTTCTATCCCTCTCCCTTTCTTTCTGTAAAAAATCAATAAAACATATTTTTTAAATACACAATCTACACAAAACAAATGCTACTCTCACTATGATAACAATATTGCTGATTATAGTATAAACACTAACTTCCTTGAAACTGTTGTGATTAACTAGAACTTCACATCTAGACCATTACACATAGGTCTAGTTATTTTGAATAATAATAATAATAATAATAATAATAATAATAAAACAATAGTTGAGCTAGAGACAACTCAAACAATAGGTATACAAAACTCAAAGGAATTAGTAGTTCACCAAAAATGTGATCAAAATCTATAGATCATGAAGGGTATGGATGAGATAAACATATAGGTATTTACCAAAGTTTAATTTAGTCAAATTAAGGGGCATGCCTTGATATTTAAAAGAGTTCATCAAAGACAATAAAAGTCTGCTTTACCCAATGAGTAGTAGTGTAAGTTATTATCCCAAGACTGAATGAGGTTACATAAAGGAAAGACTACTAGGTCTAAAGAGTGAGGGTAAAAAGATGTCTGAAGGCATGTTTCAGTGTATTGAGTTTGGTGTTAAACAGCATGACTGTTTTCTTGACATATCTCTTGATGACATAAGGAGAGAGGCTACTAGGCTGGGTTAGTGATGAATATGAGTTAGTGTGACTACTCTCATGTTTTTCCCCAAAAATTATTTTAAGAGTTTGTATGTAAAGTATTTGAGTACTAATCATCTAAGAATTTAAAGACCTAAGATTTTAATGCTTTTACATTTTCAGAAAGTTGTGCAGTACTTAAAAGAATGTAAAATTATTACAGAATTTGTTTTAGTCTCAATGAGACAATTATTTTAATTTTTAAAAAAGCAAAGAAGTCACAGTAGAAAATGGGGCTTTACTATTTAACTCTACAACCAATAACTAACTGCTTTATAACGTCTACTAAATTTGAGATCTTAAATAAGATTTAAAGACTTTATTTCTTTGAAGAGTAGGTAGATAGGAGAAGCAAAATATTCTTAAGCTGTCTTTTAAAATCTATCTTAAACTAAAAACTCCAGGGAATGTTTTAATAAGTAGTTGGGGGAAACAAGTAAGAGCAGTACAGGTGTCCACTTAAGAGAATCAAAAATCCCATAGGAAATACAGCTGTCATTCCTCTATGAGACCACAGGATGTCATCATCACACCATGAATAATTGCTATACTCTTAACCTTTTAAAACACCAAAGGTGAAGCACATTTTCTTTTAATAAGGTTCCAGTCAAAACATTCTCACTAGATTTATCAAATCCTACACTTAAGCACTATTATGGAGTATAACAAAACTATTGAATTATTTTTGCCAAAAGAATAGACACATATTTAAAATCAACTATTTACTTTTTCACAATTCCAAAGAACTATTAACACTGCATATTACAAAGATAATTATTCTCTTTCTCTTCTAAAATATGAAAATATTCTAACTCTAACTGTTATAATAAAGATGTAGAAAAAAAGAATTCAAAGAATCTTTGGGGTAGTTCTCAGAGAATTATAATGTAATTTATATTTTTTAAAGACTCAATATAATACTAAAAAAAACCTTGAGATTTATGTTTCCAGAGTTCATTTAGAGTTGTTACTTTAAAATAAGAACTTGTTAAACATAAATCAAAGAATTGAATTCTGACATGCAATTACTTCATGTCTTAAATTCCCAAAAAGTGTGTGTAAGATGGAATGTAGAAAAATCAGTAACCAAATGCAACTTCTTTTAATCATTTATAAACAGTTTAATTTTTAAAAAGTAAATTGGACTTCAAATATTAAATAGGAGGTTCTCACTGCAAAATCTTAGCAGTTTGGCCTTATATTTTTTCCTCAAATTATCAGGAATATAAAAAGTAACTGCTAACTTTTAAAAATCACTTAATAGTTCATTTCTGAATAGAAGAAAATAATTTCAAAAACTTCCCCAACTGCCAAAACCGATTTGGCTCCGTGGCTAGAGCGTCAGCCTGTGGACTGAAGGGTCCTAGGTTCAATTCTCAAGGGCATGTACCTTGGTTGCAGGCACATCCCCAGTAGGAGGTGTGCAGGAGGTAGCTGATCAATGTTTCTCTCTCATCGATGTTTCTAACTCTCTATCCCTCTCCCTTTCTCTCTGTAAAAAATCAATACAACAAATTAAAAAAAAGCAAAAAACACTTCCCTAACTGCTATTTGAGGATATAATTAAAAATTATGTAAGTAAGGTAAATTACTTGAGATATTAAATCACATGTAGTCCCTTGTATTTACCATCATGAGCAATGCAATAACAACTCTTAATTCATAGGCATTGCCCCAAGACACTGATGCCAAGGACACAGGGCATCTATGCAGAAAGTGCTTAAAAGCACATGTTGGGGGACAGAGGACAAAGTTTTACATCCCCTATAAGCCTGTTCATGTCCCTTTTATGGGCAAAAGCTCACTGAAGGAAAAAAAAGAAACACACCAAGTGTCCTCTTGAAACATGTGCCACAGATGGTAGATGTCTGCTAAGATTCAGGAGTGCAAAAGCAAACTAATTTAACCCAGAAGTCCTCACACTCAGTAGGGGTTGTCTTTGTACACTTCTCTTCTGAAAGTGAGAACACTACTTAGTTTCCTTTGGCAAAAATAATGGTAGCAAATCCAGATAGCTAGTGTCATATCATAGCAACCTCAGCTTCTTATAGCAAGTAACTGTGAGGCTTCCTAAACAATATTTAAACCATCCAGTTTAAACCAAAAAAAAAAAGTCTCTTATTTATACTGCTAAGAAACTATATAACAAGATTACTTGATTATCTAAACACCAAATGTATGGTAACTTATTTTATATTTTAATATATTTTATTGATTCTACAGAGAGGAAGGGAAAGGGATAGAGAGTGAGAAACATCGATGAGAGAGAAACATCAGTCAGCTGCCTCTAGCTCACTCCCCACCAGGGATGTGTCTGCAACCAAGGTACATGCCTTTGACGGGAATCGAACCTGGGACTCTTCAGTCCACAGGCCGATGCTCTATCCAGTAAGCCAAACCAGTGAGGGCAATAACTTGATTTTAAAGTTATTACCATTAGTAAACACAAAAATAATAAACATTTATTGAATGCTTACTAAATATGTGTGAGAGTATGTATCCACAGATGTGCCCTCTCCCCAAATAAAGACCAGAATACTATATATCAAAATATAAACAATTTTCCGTTTTTGAGTTATTTTAATTTTTTTCTCTTTGATGTTACAAATGAATCATAATAAACATAAATTAACTGTATAAGTAATTCAAGCTCTACAACCCTTCCTAGAGTGCTACTAAAAAGAGATACTATTTTAATATGAAGGCAAGTCTTTTGACAGCCCAGAAATCTTAAGTTTCAGATTTGCCCCAAATATACATTTCCCATAGCAACACTTAAGTTGAATTCTTTCAAAAGCACCAAATTCCAGAATTAAGGAAAGGCTTTAGAGTAAATCATTAATTTAATCACAAACTATAAAAATGGATGAATATTTATAACCTTTATGTATTCTCTTAATTTATCATTTTCTGCTTCCTTTTTATTTATTTGGAGCTGTAGTCGTTCATGAACTACTTTAACTGATTGTGAAAAACGGCTGGCTTTCAAAGCATTTTCCTAAAACGGAGAAAAGAAATGTGTTATTTGATCTATTTCTCCACAATCTTTAACTTTAACTGTATTTAAACATGAACTAAAAAAATGATAAAAAGCAAAGTAACATTTTATATAAATAATATTTCACACACCCTTATTACATATGTATTTTATATACAGCTATTAGGGATGTTTTCTCCTCCCTCCTTTTATTTAATTACCTCTTTTTAAAAATTCCCTTATATGCTCCTAAGTAAAATTATGAGTATATCTAAAATGCTCTATATTACAAATTTATACAAAGTTCCTAATATATAGTAATTTATGCCAAATACCCCGACAAAACACCATAAAAATGTAACAGAAAAAAATTTTTTTAATTAAGCTAGGCTATCTGCTATGTAAAATATCCAAATAATCTAAAAATCTTTTTGTGTCAATTTCTGAGGATATAAGAGCCAGGATGGAAAGAAGGGAAAAGAGTCAATTTTAAGAAAATAAATTAATTAAGCGCAAAATCTGCTTACCTTTTCATTCTGAAACAAACATAAAAGTTCTTGGATATAGGTCTCCTTTTCAAGTACCTTCTTCTTAAGATCCTTCAGCAAATATTTTAGAGTTAGAAATATCATAACTTAACATTAGCTAATTTATAAAGCTGAGCAGCATATAAACAAAAATGTCAGGAGGAGAACTAAGATGGCGGCATAGGTAAAACACCTATCTTGCCGTCATACTCAGCAACTTTAATACTACAACTTAACGAAAGAACAAATACCTTCCAGAATCACCAGAAAGCTCGCGAAGTGAAAATTCCACAAATAAAAGTGAAAATAAGACACTGTGACTCGGAGGAGCGGCGGCGAACAGCGTTGAAAGATTCGCGCGGAGAGAGGTTTGGAGCGCGTGGCGCGGAGAGGGCGGGCAGCTGAAAACCGGCCAGTTTTCTCGAACGGGGAGACAAAGACATCCCACTGGACTGATTCTCCAGCTCTGGGTGAAGTCCAGAGAACCCACTATCATACGGGGTGAAAACTGGACAGTGGGAGGGCACGCCGAAGCTCGGGTGCTGCCGGGTCTGCTGGCTTGTGGAGAAGGCAGCTTGCGCGCGAACAGTTCGGCTGCGTGACGGCGCAGAGAGCGCTCTGCAACTCGCTCTCTCATTCGGAAAACCGTTAGACTGCTTTGTTTTACGACCCTGGGTGAGACATTGCGCATGCAGACTCATTTGGGGAGAGTATGAATTCCTCGGAAGCCGGTGGAGCTTGGCATCGGCTCTCTCTCAGAGGTGCTGGCAGTCATTGCCCTGGCAAAGAGTCCCCAGGGCCGCATAGGGCGGAGCTAACGCTGTCTGCTTGGCCCGGAGACTCCGCCCATCCAACCTGAGCACAGCTGAGCTTCACAGACAATTGGCCTGGAGGTCAACCCTCCAAGTTCTAACAACGATTAACTGAGCTTAACTTCAGCAAGACTGTGCAGCCCATATCCACCTCAGGTAACCGGGGAGGCTGAGCCACTGTCCCTAGTAGGAAGTCTACCACACAAAGCTAATTGACCAACTCAGGGAAGCAGCCACCATGCAGCGACATGGAAAGAAATCAGATGTGAAAGAAATGGAGGGAAAAAAACGACTGGACATGGAATTCAAAACCACGGTTATAGGGTTTTTCAAGAGGCTCCAACAAAAGGTCGAGGCCTATAAGGAAATAAGCAAGACCACAAAGGAAATTAATGAGTCCTACAAGGAAATGAACAAGACCCTCAAGGATATGAACGAGACCTGCAAGGAAATGATCAAGACCAACGTGGAAATGAATGAGTCCTACAAGGAAATGAAGGAGACCCTCAAGGATATAAAGGAGACTCTCAAGGATATGAAAAAAGACCAACCAGAAATTAAGCATACACTGACTGAAACAAAAAATATTATACAAAGACCTAAAAGTGCTCTGGAGCACCCCAAGAACCAAGTTAAAGATTTGAAATACAAAGAGGTAAAATCCACTCAGCTGAAAAAGCAAGAAACCAAAAGAATCCAAAAAATTGAAGATTGTGTAAGGGGCCTCTGGGACAACCTCAAGCATGCCAACATCCGAATTATAGGCGTGCCAGAAAAAGAGAGAGAGCAAGACAATGAAAACCTATTTAAAGAAATAGTGACCAAAAACTTCCCACACCTGGTGAAAGAAATTGACTTAGGAGTCCAAGAAGTGCACCGAACCCCAATATATAGGAACCCTAAGAGGACCACACCAAGGCACATCATAATTAAAATGCCAAGAGCAAAAGATAAAGAGAGAATAATAAAAGCAGCAAGAGAGAAACAGTTGGTTACCTACAAGGGAGCACCCATACGATTGTCAGCGGATTTCTCAACAGAAACTATGCAGGCCAGACAGGAGTGGCAAGAAATATTCAAAGTGATGAACAGCAAGAATCTACAACCAAGATTACTCTATCCAGCAAAGCTATCATTCAGAATTGAAGGTCAGATGAAGTGCTTCGCAGATAAGAAAAAGCTAAAGGAGTTCATCACCACCAAAACAACATTATATGAAATGCTGAAAGATATTCTTTAAGAAGAGGAAGAAGAAAAAGGTAAAAATATAAATTATGAACAACAAATACACATCTATCAACAAATGAACATAAAAATCAAGTGAATTGATAGACTGTTGAACAGGATAAACTGGTGAATATAACAGAGACATGGACATAGAGAGGGAACGGACTGACAATTCTTGGGGAGAAAAGGGTTGTGGGAAGTGCAGCAAGAGACTGGACAAAAATCTTGCAACAATGGGAGAGGAGAGTGGGGAGGGGGAGGTGAGGGTGGAGGGTGGGACAGGTACAGGGTAGAGGGGAGCTATAGAGTGATAAAAAGGGGAAACAATGTAATTAATAAACTGAACAATAAAGATTAAAAAAATAAATAAAATAAAAATAAAAAAATGTCAGGAGAATAGACACAAGTGTGAAAGACTTACAGTATTTTCACTTTCATTTTCAGTTAGCTCCTCTAATATGCTGGATAAACTATCACCTATCTGTGAAAAAAAGGCTATAATCAGTGCTCACAAATTACATTTCTCCATATAAGAAATTGAAAATGGAATAAGCATCAACTAAGAAATTAAAATGAACAACTACAATGCAGAGTGCAGATTTTTAAAAATGTTAACATCAGAAGAATTTTTCCCTAAGTGTTCCAAATCATGTTTTGTCCACAATTCATGAAATTAATTACTTTACTAAATTAATCTCTAAATAATGTCTCAGGAAGTACAAGCCAATGACATAAAAATCACAAAAAAATATTGTATGCAGAGGAAGCTCACAGCGCTATTAGTAAATAGGTAAAAAGAATAAAAAATCTAATTTTACCAATAAAAATTACTTTTAATTATGGTAAATATAGCAGAATCCTATGTAGACATCTGAAATGAGAACAAAGAAGAATGTTTATTCACTTGAGTATCATATTGTTGCTCGAGAATGCGAAAAAGCTATGTATTCCTTGAACCTACAAACATATGCTTTGTAACTGTATTGCAAACTATATACACAATTTCAGAAAGTTCATTGACACACATACATACACACACACACACACACACACACACACACTCTGTGTACGAATTTTGTGTACTGGGCCTCCAGTGGGTAAATAAAAATGGTATATTATAGGCATTGATACATGCTCCAACATGGATGAAACTTGAAAACACTATTGGATGAAACTTGAAATCACTGTTAAATGAAAGAAGGTAGTTACAAAAAACCACATATTAAATGATTACATTTGTATGAAATATGCAGAATCAACAAATCCATAGAAACAGAAAGTAGATCATAGGCTAAGGAGGGTTGGGAGGTGAACTTCTAAAGGGCATGAGTTTCTTTTTATAGTGATGAGATGCTCTAAAATTGTGATAGCTACACAATTCTGTGAATATACTAAAAGTCATTGAGTTATATATTTTAAATGGGTGAATTGTATGGAATGTGACTGTTATCATAAAAAGAATACATGCACGTATAAATGTAATGTACACAGAGCTTAAATTCTATGAGTACTTTATTATAATTGGTTGAAATAAATTATAACATTATAACAAAGATTTGAGATAATAAAAATATATCTACAAAAATACACTGCTCTCACGTAGAACTATTTATGAAACATTAAAAGGGTTAGTTTAATGACTGCCATTTCAAACAAAAATTCAAAAATTTCATCTCAAATATGCCAACATTTTAATTTTTCCAGTTTGAAAAATAATATAGCCTTCAAGTGAGAAATATCACTTTTAAATTAGTGATCAGTGTTTCTTACTTGTTGCTATTTAGTCTTTCTAAGAAGGTGTTCTAAAGCTTGTTTCATATGTTTAAACGTATCTAATTCTTTTGTTAATATTTCCTTCTGTTTAAAAGTCTTCTTCATATTGGATGCAGAAAGATTAGCCCGACAGAATATAAGAACCACAAACATAGTTAAGATACAGTATTAAGGTACTATAAAATATATTACTGTTATCAAAGAATACACTTTTTCTTAGTAACAAAATCATTCTTTGTACACAGTAATAGGAAATACTGCCAAGTTTATTAAGAGTAATAGACTCTATTTCATAGTACATTAAAGTAAAATGAAATAAAAATAAGAGCTTAAACTATAAAGTATTTTTGGCATTTATTTTGATAAAATTAATATTATACAATCCAATTTTTGTCCCTAACTCAAACTTTAAAGCAGTGAAATTTTAGAGATTCCTATTCCACAAAATATTATAGAAAATATATTTCATCTTTCAGAATATTTTGGTTTTAAATTCACTCGTGAGAAAAGTTGATTCTCTAATTCAACTCCAATAAAATCAAGCATGAAGGTAAACAGTTTCCAGCTTAGCCTCTTATCACTATCATGTGCATGCCTGAGGAGGAGAATTGTGGAATAAAGAACACTGGTAAGCCTGCATTTTTTTTTATGTCAAATACCAGTATATGAGCATAACTACTTTAAGATATGAGACCTCAGTTAGTGCAGTCTGAATATTATGCTAACTTTTCATTTTATTAGATGTTCAAAAGTCAAGTACTCACATTTTCAAAACTAACTTCTTCAATGATGTCCTTACATGGTAAAAGTGATTCTGCAGAATAGGTTGCCAACTCAGCTTCCTTAAATGTTGCTTCCAACTCAGTCTTTTCATTTAGGATGTCCTGCTTTAGACTAATTAGATATGAACAAACAAAATTTAAGTTAAATCTCTCACATAAATGAGGTATATTTTTATGCATATATAACATAGCTTACCTAAATATTACAGTCCCATAAATTACTCTGCAAAGTGTAACAGTAAATTATCACTGGAAATGTAATGAACTTTTCAACACTCCCATATTTTTTCTACATCTACTATAAACAGAAAGACAGCTTTTTAAATGATCCACACTAATAAAAGAATAACATGCTAACTGACTGTACCTTTGTGACACCAGCCAATCAGGAGTATGCAAATTAAACCAACAAAGATGGTGAGTTAATTTGCATACATAGGTGCCGAGTGGCTGGGGGTGGGGTGGGGCATTTGCTTCATCGCCATGGCAAATGACAGAGGCATTCTGCACCACCACAGCCGCTCCGGGCCTCTGGGCAGCATGGGAAGGTGGAAAGGCAGCTCCGGCCAGAGCGAAGGCAGTGCTGGCAGCCAAGGGAAGAAAGGCCCATTCTTGCACGAATCTTCATGTATCGGGCCTCTAGTGAGACATATAAAAGATAAAGAGCCCCAACAGCAGCGGTTTCACTGTACCATTTGATCATGAGTTAACACCCTTTTTCTGGTTTGTAAAATGATTTGTGGAGTGTTTGTCTTTTTTTCTTCCCTTCCTTCTCTTTTATTTCAAACTCAAAATATTTCTCTTTCTTGACCTTATGCCCACTTTCTTGAAACTTACTACTCATCAAAACAAAACAAAAAATTCCTCAGAATGGATAATCTAAACAAGCAGAAAACAAAAAAAAACCTAAAGCTCTCCATATACCTAAAAATTCTTTACATTTGGCTTTATAATAATTATCATTCAGGATAAAACTGATAGTATTTGCCTTCTTCATTATGCTTTACCTAAACACTACTGTGTATCACTCTAAATTATTTTGGTGGGGAAGCTCACATTGTTATATTCTGAAATCAGGATGCTTTTTACAGTCTTTGTCACTCAGGAGGAAGTCTTTAGCTGTCTATCCTGTATGTGCCTCATACTTATAGAAAAAGTGTCTAATGCTTTGCCGAATATCGCAGAGATGGGTTGCATCACTTTTTTAACTAGTAGGAATGAAGGGTCATAGAAAAGGGCTTAGGAGCTGGTGAACTAGGAATCTAGGAATGTTTAGCAATATTCCAGAAGCAAAACTCTAATGTAGGCTTGCTGTATATTGTAATTAAGAGTCCAGCATCAAGAAATTTTATTTCAGTTAGAGATGCTCCTAAAAAATGCCATTATCACCAATAATCTTAATAGCAAGGACAACTCTTGAGTCAAAAAGGGACCTAGAAGAGTTGGACTTAAGTATAGAGAAATTCTGAGAATACCTTAACTCGTTTATTATATGTAAATTTATTTTTATGTAAGCACAGTTATTTGGAATAAAAATTTATGTATAATTAAGGAGCTTTTGCAGTATTTATAAATAAAATTCCAAGTCTTTCTTTAATTGGCAGCTTTTCTCTTTCTTTATGGAACATATAATCGATCATCAGCATTTGATGGCATTTTAGAGACTATGTCAAAAAGTAGATTGTGTTCTTAAAGCACCACTGGCTTAAAGTGATGGGCCTAAGAATATGCTGGCTATGAATGACAATTGTCCATTATTAAAAACCATGGGCAGAAAGTCAAGAATGATTATATATGACTGAATATTTTCATTTATAACAAGCTAAACTAGATGCTGGTCCATATCATCCATACTAACAATATTGATAATTTAAGATTGTCATTTTGGGGAGCAATAAGTCATATAAATAATGAGTATATGCCTTATTCTAAATAGGCAAAATATGGCAGCTATTTGTTGAATAACAATGTAACAAGTGACAGCAAATTGGTGCTCATGAACTACATTTTCAATATTTCAGAATTTATATCTTCACTTACCTTAGTTAAAACACTTTATAACTTATAAATTCTTAATAAGTAAGGTTTTTGTTTTTAATTTTATTCACTGAGATTCTAAAAAACTAGCCAAATTCTGCTAAATGAGTATATTGTAATAAGATTAAATAACTATGTTAACTACTAGATTTGAAGAAGATATTCTAGAAAGAATGCTGTATTTGATTCAAATAATTTACAATATAGACAAAACATGAAACCCTGAAATCAGAAAATTAGATATCCCCTATTATTGAGAATACCAGCTGAGATGATTTTCACTGATGTGCTGTGGTAAATGTTCTTTCTCTTTTCCACTTTTAAAATGGGAAATCAGTTCTGAATGACTCCCAACATTTGCAGGCTTCTCCATAAATTCGGTCAATGAATTTATAGGTGGCTTTCACAACTTCTCCACATAAGCTGAAAGTTAGGAAATAATTTAGTTATTAAGCTTATCATTTCATTAGATTCTTTTTATGTCTATACCCTAAAATAAAAATCTAAAGATGTCTAAAAAATATATTTCACAGAAGAAACTCAACAAGTAGGGATTTTAACTGCTATTAATTGTGATACTAATTCAAAATAGTATCAAGACTGCACAGCACAACCATTCAATAATTGTCAATATCCATACACAGTTTCCAAAAGGTCCACTATTTGCTATATGATCACAGAATGTAGAAACTTTTAATTAATTGAAGTATTATAATATCTTAATCCAGATGTACTAAAAAAGATATAAAAAACATGGGCTACATACCACACAGTTTGCCATATATTAATGAAACTCTAAAAAGAATCTTTAGAGCATATTTATAAAAAACATATTTATTTAAAAAAAAAAACCACCATAGGTTAATGATAGAGCTGTATCATTAGATCCATCCAATAAGAAATGTATGTTTATTTATGCCAGGGACAGTAAAATTACCATACTTTTGAAAATATCCTATCTAATAAAAGAGTAATATGCAAATTTGACCATACCTTCGTTACACCCACAGCCACGCCTACCAGCCACGCCTACCAGCCAATCAGGAGAAGATTATGCAAATAAACCCCAACCAAGATGGCTGCCACCACTGAGAGAAGGAGGAAGGCTTGGGTTTCCCTGGCAATAGAGGAAGCCAAGCTTTCCACCAGCCAGGCCTCCACTCAATTTTACAAAGCTTCAATTAAAAAGATACAGAAATGGCGGCAGCCACTGAGCTGGAGAGAACAGAGGCTTGGGTTTCCCTGGCAACCTTCTGTGGCAGGCCTAGGCCTCCACTCTAGGCTAGTGTTTCAAACAGAAATGGCTGCCACCACTGAGCAAGCAGAAGGCTTGGTTCCGCTCCAGGCTACAGGGTTTCAATTGTAGACATAGATTAATCCCAGATACAAGGGCCTCCGCTTGGGTCGTCGGGGGGGGGGTGGGGGGGGGCGGGCGCCGCAGAGGAGAGGAGCTGGCCTGCAAACCTCCACAGGCCCCTCACCCAGGCTGCCCCTCACCCCAAGGGAACCCCCACCCTGATCTGGGACACACTTCAGGGCAAACCAGCTGGCCCCCACCCATGCACCAGGCCTCTAGCCTATCTAATAAAAGACTAATTTGCAGATTGACCATCACTCCAACACACAAGAGGGCTGCCCCATGTGGTCAAAGATCCTGCCCCCATGTAGACACAAGATGGCCACCAAAAGATGGCCAGCAGGGGAGGGTAGTGGGAGGGACCAGGCCTGCAAGGGAGGGCAGTTGGGGGCAATTAAGCCTGCAGGGGAGGGCAGTTAGGGGTGACCAGGCTGGCAGAGGAGGGAAGTTGTGGGCAAACAGGCTGGCAGGGGAGCAGTTAGACATCAATTAGGCTGTCAGGGTAGTGGTTAGGGGGTCATCCGGCTGGCAGGCAGAAGTGGTTAGGGGCAATCAGTGAGGCAGGCAGGTGAGCAGTTTGGAGCCAGCAGTCCTGGATTGTGAGGAGGATGTCCGACTGCCCGTTTAGGCCAGATCCTAACAGAATGGGGCCTGAACGGGCAGTCAGACATCCCTCGAGTGGTCTCAGATTGGAGAGGGTGCAGGCTGGACTAAGGGACATTCCTCACCCCCCAGTACACGAATTTCATGCACTGGGCCTCTAGTTAGACAATAAAGCTACAAAAAGAGGAAAGTCATTCCTTTGAAACTAGACCTTTCAAAATTAAATTCATTTACTCCTAATTCCAAGTTCAATATAGGATAGTCTTTGATGATAATAATTAGAGAGTTGTCATTACTTCTAAATTTTACTAATCTAATTGTTTCACTCAAACTTGGAGATGTCATTTTTTAAGTGTGAATATTTATTAATTCCTTTAAAATTGTTCCAGTTTAAGTTATGTTCAGCAATCATTAAGGCTGTGTTTTCACAACTTTAATATATATGACTTCAGTTTATACAAAATCAAATATTACATTTAAGACTTTCTGCATTTCTTCAGAGATAGCTCTTTGTAATTTATTTTTATATATTTGTGTTATAAAATATGTATGTTCAAGAATTTTCAGTACTTTAGGTAAATGAAAGATTACAGGTTAATTGTTATTCACAATATTTTATTAGCAACTCATAAAACTTCCAAAGTGACTGTAAAAATGTACCTACTTTTGTTTGAAGATTATATATATATATATATATATATATATATATATATGAGAGGTAAATATTTAGGATATAGACCAATGAAAAACAGATCATATTTTGGAAATACCAGAAATGCATGTCCAAATTGAACTGCTGAATAAACCTACAGATAGTCTAAGATGATCTACTTGAATGCTGCAAACATGCAACATCCATTATTAGGGAACAACAATATTTGAGTTATCTATAGTTTAGAAAAATTAAAAATATACACATACACAAAATTAAATAAACCAATTTAAGGATGAAGAAGATGCTCTGGATGAGTCACAGCAATCAAGAGAATTTTATCATCTACTGCTTTGTTCAGATGCAATAGTTACTCCACTCAGAGAGAAACTATACATTTCAGTCATTAATTTAAATATTTGCTTCTCTGTACACTAGAATATCAAGAAAGAATGTCTTATTTATATTTGAATCCTCAGCAACAATAAGCCTTGTACAAGTTAAGCAATAATTGAAGAAGAGGACTCAAGGCTTAAACTAATTATGAATAGGATGAATAAAGACTTTATTTATTCACCCTTTGATTCATCTTTTGGGGGATCATTAAAAAATGGTTCATATATTTGGAATAAAATTTTTTAAATCAATTGAGGGGTTCAGGATCTTCAATTTTTAAGAAATATTTTATGAGGTAAGATTCAGTTTGGTATCAGTACTAGCTGTACCAGTTAATAATGGTGGATTTTGTAATCAAAGAAAACATAATTTCAAGAGAAACATAAAAAATGCCTTATTGAATGTAATTGCCCACCGCTAGCTATATTCCCCCATCTTTCAAGTAATTTGTGAATACCGTTCCAAAATAACTTTTCTTGTTTTGAGACAAACCATTCAGAGACCCAATTTTCCACTTCATCGTACATTTGGAAATGCTGTTCAGAAAGTGCATGTACCATGCATCAGAACAAGTGGTAATATGAAGGAGCAAGATCTGGTGAATACAGTGGGTGGGTTAATAATTCCCAGGCAAGATCTTTTAACATGTCTTTAACTGGTTTTGAAGTGTGTAAAGGTGCGTCATCGTGAAGCAAAATTACTTTGCCATGTCTTCTGGCACATTCTGGTCGTTTCACAATCAAAGCGTGGTTTAAATTGATTTTTTATTGTCAGTAGCAATCAGTATTAACGGTTCCATCTGGTTTTAACACCGCACCTTCCTGATCCCACCAAACGCAGGGCACTGTCTTCTTTCTGAAGCGATTTGGCCTTACAGTTGATGTTGATGGTTGACCTGGATCAACCCATGATTTTGTGCATTTGGGAATCTCAAAATAAATCCACTTTTCATCACCAGTCACAATTCAATGCAAAAAAGACTTTCTTTTGTGCCACTTAAGCAACATTTTACTGATGACTTTTCAGTCTTCCATTCATTTGTCTTTCGTTCAGTTGGTGTGACAGCCATTTTCCTTCCTTTAAAATCTTTCCCATTGCTTGTAAATGATTAGAAATTGTTTGCTGAGCAAAGTTTTATCTTTCTGCAAGTTGTTTTTGAGTTTGACACGCATCTTCATCCAATAATGCTTGTAATTGTTGGTCTTCAAATTTTTTCGGTTGACCTGGACGTTCTTTGTCTTTCACATCAAAATCATCATTTTTAAAGCTTTTAAACCAGTGTTCACAAGTATCTTGAGATGGAGCATGTTCACCAAAAGCTTCCCAAAGTATATGACAACGTTCAGTAGCACTTTTCTTCAAAATAAATAAATTAAAACTTACTGCAAATGCTCTTTTTTTGGCACAAAATTCATTTTTAAGCGTAAAAATACCTATGTTAACACCTTCAGCAAATCTGACATATGAAGTTTTGAAGCTCACTGTCAATACACAAAACAGCATACATATCAAATTGCATATATTCAACATATGTGTAACTCCATATAATGAAAAAAATCTGCATTATTAACTGGAACACCTACTTTTACCCTATTTTTAATGAGTTCTTACATGGTTTTATTGGTTACTAATAGCTACTTACACAATGTTTCTAAAAGTTTATCACAAGATAAAATCATACAATATTCTTCTGCTTTATCACCTATAAAAGTAATTATGTCTTAATTTAAAGGGTAAACAAATAAAATTAAAACACTATAAAAATAGGGATTTCAGAATGACTTTTAGCCCAACATTAAAATGGTTATCTTCATTACTGATTCCTCAAAACATGAAAAATATAAATCAAATCTCAGATACTTCCACTGAAATCATCAATAATCACAGTCTTACAATCTAGAAGTATTTTCCAGGATAAAAATTGTTCAGAGGTTCCAAGGCACCCCACTATTTTTGTGTTGTGACAATACTATAACCAAAAACATATGTGTGCTGAACAACAATGTAATTTTCTTTAGCATAAAATGTCCTATCTTCATTAAAAACGCTATCATCATAGTGGCCCAAATATATTCTTGTATGGAAAAGCAGATGTTTTAAAAGAAAATGTAGAATATACTGCCAATTATGTAGAATATACTGCCAATTGACAAATGTATAAAAAATACTTTTGAACAACTTGTGGTGAAACAAAGACACATATTCTGCACATATATTTAATGATCAAATCCCTAAAGATTAGTAATTTTAAAATATTTTTCATGTTTAAAGAATTAAATTTCCTATATAGAAATGACTTTACCAGTCCTCTACCAAAAAGGCATGTTCTTAAAGCTTTTTCCAGGAGCGGTCATGGGTTTATGCTGATCCAGCTACATTCACTAAACTATGCTCCATGTTGGCCAGTAACAAACATTTGAGGGATGGCTGGCCAGGGACTGTGATGCTGGCCATGGTCATAAAAAAGCAAGATCACAGTCCATGAGACCTTCCTTAGCACCTAGATCGTTTTAACTAAACTAACCATCTGCAGACAAATATGTATTTAAAACTAATCTCTCTGGTGAAAAAAGCATATTAATCTTGCAGACTTTTTTTTTTTTTTTTGCCAAACATTAATTCTTAGAAATTTAGCTCCCATTGGCTTCAAAGGCACACAAAGCTTCTACAGAAAATTCACTATGAAATATGCAACAAGGAACACAAAATAGATACAGGAAAGCTTCTCCTTTCTCTCTCTATTCTGGACACTAGTCAAAAGTTTACAAGAGAAGTAACTGTAGGGCTTTTTAGGCTATATAATGAAAAAAAATGTGTAAGAAATTTGAAAGCAGGCAAAGAGTAAAAAATAACCCAAGTAAAAAATTGATCTTATGAGTAAAGGCTACTATAAATAAATAAAAAAAACATTTTCTGATACAGAGAATTTAACTTAGATACATTCATGCACCACTTAATGATGGGGATACATTCTGAGAAATGTTTTAGGTAATTTTATTGTTGTGTGAACACCATAGAGTGCACTTACACAAACCTAGATGGTATAGCCTACTACACATCTAGACTATATGGTACAGCCCATTGCTCTTAAGCTACAAACATTTACAGCATGTTATTGTACAAAACAACATGAGATTATTCCAGACACAAGAGAATTGATATAATCAAGAAACATGGTAAATATATGCATGAGGCTGCTGCTGGCATAACATGGCATACTGTTTTGCAGCAATTTTTTTATAAGTAGAAAGAGTACACTCTAAGATAACAATAAAAGTTGTAGTACAATGAACATATAAACCAATAACATAGTTGTTTATTATCACATATTATGTACTGTGCAACATTGTATGTGCTATACTTTTATATAAATGACAGCACAGCAGGTTCGTTTTACCAGCTTCATCACAAACATGTAATGTGTTGTGCTCCAACATTAGGATGGCTATAACATCACTAGATGACAGAAAATTTTCAGCTCCATTATAAACTTACTAGGGGCCTGATGCATGAAATTTGTGTACTGAGGACAGGTCCCTCAGCACAGCCTGCCCCCTCTCTCTCACATAGTGGGAGCCCTCAGGGGATGTCCTACTGACAGCCCATTGGAAGCCGGCCTAAGCAGCAGTATGGTCTCCCTTTGCGAGAGGCTACCAGGCTGACCAGGGGAAGGTAACAACCTCATCATCTCACCAGCCACTGCCAGTCACCACAGACACCAAAGTATTTTTATCAACACGGACTGTAGTCCCTTCATCATGAAAAAATGATAACTTTCTTTAGGCATTTTCAAGATGTGTCTTTTATAGGATATGACATTTCTTTTTTTTTTTAATCCTCACCTGAGGATGTGTTTCCATTTTTCCCCCTTCCCTCCAATCACAGACTCAGCCCCTGCCCAAGCCTAAAGCTTGGCCCGAGGCTTTAAGCTTGAGCAAGGGGCCCCTGCCCCTCCAATCGATGGCTCATCCCGAGGCATTAGGCTTGAGCAGGGAAGCCCTGCCCCTCTGATGGCCGGCTTTGAGTGACCTGGGTGCCGAGGATGTTCCTGGGACCCAAGTGTGTATGCAAATCAGTTGCCATCTTTGTTGGGTTAATTTGCATATTCACTCTGATTGGCTGTGGGCATAGAGGAGGTATTGTCAATTTACATGCTTATCTATTATTAGGTAAGAAGGAAGCAACATTGTATCTGGGGTCCACTGTTGACTGAAATTTCATCATGTTAGGTAAATAACTACCTAATTCCTCTGTTCAATAAATAAAGGAATCTATATAAGTAAAAAGCCAGCAACCAGAACCACCCATCGCTATGACGCCCACTGCCAGCCCAGTTAGGGGATGGAACCAGTTGGCCAACCTCCCATGGCCCCTCCCCCCAGCCAGCCCTGCCCCTGATGGGTCCCTATCACCCCGATTGGCCCGTGGCACCTCCCTCAAGCCAGCTTCGCCCCCAATCTGATCAGGGGCAGGGCTTAGCGACCAACCACCCATGGCCCTTCCCCCAGACCACTGGCCTCCAATTAACCCCCACCACATTCAGGGGTGGGGCTGGCTGGCCCACTGCCTACAGCCCCTCCCCATGGCCAGCCCTGGTCAGCCTCCACCATCCTAATTAGCCCTTGGCCCCTTCCCCCAGTCAGTTCTGCCCCCAACAGGCCACCCCACCAATCGGGGGTAAGGCCTGCCAGCCAATCGCCCACAGCCCCTCCTTCCAGCTGACCTGGCCCTGATTGGCTGATCAGGGTGGGCTAGCCAGCCAACCTCCCGTTGTCTCCTCCTCCCAACAGGCCCAGCCCCAGTCTGCCTTGATTGGGGCCAGGACAGCCAGATCCCACCCTGCACAAATTCATGCACTGGGTCTCTAGTTTAAATATAAAAGGGTTGCAGACTTGATAATATAGGGAAAAGGTTGACATCAAGAGAAACTGATTTGTAAATACTGAATTATTACTTTAAGGCCCATCCCTCCTCATTCCCAAAATATCCCTTTTTGCTCCAAACCACCAAGAACCCTAAACATCTAATAGTATTTCAGATTCATACAGTTTAGAATTTAATTGCTCCATAAATGTTCATATTATTGTTTTCTCAGTCAAATCTGTAGGAACAAATGTCATATCCATCACCTTCTGCCCTAAAAAATTACCTAACACACTGAAGGACATAGATTAGGATTTAATATACGTTAGGGTGATCAAAAATTTCATATTCCAATGGGAACACTTTTGAAAAGAAAGGAGCCCCATATAAAACCCAATTATCTAGTAGAATACTAGCCCAAAGTTGTTCAGGACATTGTCTAATATCAAGTAAAGTAAGCATTCTTTACCAGATAAACTGAAAGCATTTTCCATTTCTTCAACACAAGGACAACTTCTGTCATTTATTAATGGAGCACTGACTGACCTTATATACATCATCTCACAAAAATCCTAACCAGGTTGCTATTGATTTCTAAAAGCTACAGATGAAAAATAAAAGTTTCAGGAAAGTTAAATAGCTTGCCCAAGATACAAATAAGGACGTGGTAGAACTTGGTTTTCAACCAAAGCCATAAGATACTAAAATATTAATAAATGTAAGAATCTACACAGCAGAAAATAACATACAAACTTGCCTTAATTCAGTCAAGTTTTAACAACACTAGTCTTATAAATTCTGTTTATATTTGAAAATAAAATATGTTCTGTACAAGGAAATGGATGAATAAGATTAGGTTCCTTGAAGGCAGAGAATACAATCTAAAGAGAGTGCAGACAGTGCGCAGACCACTAACCTCCAGTGTGCTAAAGCCTGTGACAGGGAACTCATGGGATGCTATAAAAGCATGCAGGAGGATAGCTACCACCAAATGGCAGGGCCCTGGGAAACTTAGTTCCCAGAGGAGGTGGAACCCAGTTGAGTCCTGCAAATCAGTTTGAGGTTGGCAAAACATAACAGCAAAAGTCATTCCAGGTAGAGGGTAAAGTACCAACAAAAGCAAGAAATCATGAGGGAACATGAATTGCGAGGGCAAGTGACAAAGGATGAAACTGGACACACTGAAAACAGGAACTGCATGCCAAACTCAAACTTGAATTTTTTCCTAAAGGTTAAAACAGACCATCAAATAATTCTAAACAGGGTAATGACAGATCAGAAGTGCATCTTCAAAAGACAAATCCAGTGGTATTTTGGAGAATGGAAATAGGCATATGAAAAGGGAGAAGAGAAGCAGTAAAACTGGTTATTAGAGTCTCAGAGAGATGGAATTTCAACATTCTTTCTCTATAAAAAATTTTGAAGAAATCAAAAGTTGTTTCCACTGGTGATAAAAATATGAAGAACAGCAAAGGGATTAGAATTAGAATGCCAGAATAGCAAGAGATCAATACAGAAAGAAGTGATAAAATGTAACACCTCATTTACCCATAACTATCTGAATCAATTGCTCCACGTTTCAGAAAATGATAGCTTATCCCTATAAGTACCAAAATTAACTTAGACCAGATTGAAGAAAATCTTTTAAAAGTATTATTTCTTCCTTTTCAAACGGAGTACAGGACAGAACGTAAGGAATTAACCATTCCTCGATGACCCAGATGCAGCATATTAGTATTAAAATGAAAGCATATTGAGCAAGATTCATCAGTTTTTTGTCCTTGTGAGCCACCTGACTTGGGCACTCCTTGGCGACAGTGTGCCTTGGTTTTTTTCTTCTATAAAATGAGACTAACCTTTGACAGCTAAAGTTGTGGTGAGGATCAAACAAAATGAAGTTAAAGCACTTGCAGGCGAGGATTTTTGTGTTTGTTTTATTTAGGACCTCTTTAGCTCATTCTGTTGGCTGCTTTCCCACCTACTCTTCCCTTTAAATAAATAAATAAATAAATAAATAAATAAATAAATAAATCATCCCGAGTCAATCAATAACCATTTCTAAAATTACTTGCAGGCCTGAATCATCTGTATAGAACCAACTCTATCTTTAAAACAATTTTTGAAAACTATTATTTGCAGAACTATTACAAATTATCTTCAACGTAGTCATAAACTGACTGACTACTACTAAACCAGAGCCCAGAGGAAAACAATTACTGACTTCCAAAAGAATTGTGTCCAGTGGGTAGATGTTATGTCAATAATTGCTATACCCAGATTTTTGGGTTTCATTTGTACAGACTAAGCACAATGATTAATAATACAAACAAAGCCATTTTCTCATACCTTTGGGTGTTTGGGATACAAAACCCCATTATTAATACACTCTAATTGCAAAACCAAAGAGAAAAAAAAATGGACACCTAGATGTTAATGACTATGGCATTTTTATTGCAAGCAGAAGAGAACCAAACTAATTTTAAAAGCAAACAGGCTCTCTAAGGTTTGTTCCTTCAACCACAATGAACCCAGTGGTGCTTAAAACTATTCCAAGTACTCCATTCAAAACCACCTGAAACCTTACTATGCATGAGGCTATAGGGCAACTTTGTCTCCTCAACAGACTTGATTCCCAGCACCAGCCACGTCTGGTTTCTGTCAACAAGCGGCACCCCTTACTAACCATCTGCACTCAAAACCTGGCACTGGTTTAATCTCTTGTAATGACAACCACTCCAAAGTGGCTGTCTTTCCTCATTCTGCAGAAGAGGAGATTGAAGCAGGGACCGTTAAATGACCTGCCCTAGAGCCTGGGACCCTGGAGAAGGAATCACTTCCCAGGCTTCCAGGAGTGTTTCCCACGCACAGAGCCTACTATGCACCTACGCTCTGCTACGTCCTAAGGCGGGCGCTTAACAGTCAGCCGCCAGCCTAAGCGCTGTCCCGCAAAGAAATCCCACCATGCCCGGCCGGCCAGGCCAGGGCTTCGTTCTCCAGGCCGCTCCGCTGTCCCCGGGACCACACCCTTTCCAGGACAAGCCTCCCGGCCCTTCTCCCAGCACAGGCAGCCAGTCTCGGGGAGCGGAGGGCGGCCGTGGACCCAGGGGACTGAGGTCTAGCCTTGGGTGAACGCGAGGGCCTTCCACTTCCAGGAACCACTACTGTCCTTGGCCCCTCGGCCCCAGACCCCCCAGACCCCCAGACTCCCGGCCCAAGCAATCGCCCACCTGCCTCGCAAAATCAAGTTTCCCTCCCAGGCAAGCGCGCCTACGCCCCCACCGCTGCGTCAGCACGTCGCCGTGACGTCAACCCGCCGCCCCGCTGTGAAAGGGGTCCGCGAATGTTGGGGAAACAGGGCCGGAGTACCTGTGCTCTCCAGCCCCGGGTCGACTGGGAGAGGCCAGTTCGCAGGGGGCAGTGCAGCAGGTGAAAGCTAGGAAGGAAGGGACCCGAGTGGACGCAGGCGAGCTCCTAGAACCGCTGGCGGTGGAACTGTGCCCGCTAAGGCTCAGAGGGACCAAAGCCCAGCTAGTAACCAGCCGGTGGCTTCTCTGGCAACCGCCGCTCCGCCCCGCCCCGCCCCTTCCGTCGGGCCTGCTGCCGGCGCAGCCCATTGGCCGGGCTCAGGAACATGGGCGCCGGCGCCTGTTGCCATTGGCAGGAGTGAGGGGCGGGGCCTGGGAGCGGGTCTTTGTCTCTTTGTTGCTTCTCAGTTTAAACACTCCGCTCCTCCCCCTCCTTCCCTCCGTCCCGCCCCCCGTCCCGGCTTCCCAGTCTTTTGTTTTATGGAAGGGGTTCAGGTAAGACTTTCATTAACAATATGCTAGAATGCGAAAGAAGGCTGACAGGTTCCGAATTTTCTGCTTGGCTTGGAAGTGCCCTGGTTTTGCTTGTTAAAGGGAAGATTTGGGAAGGCCAAAGCAACCACCACTGGAAGAATTCTCATTTTAAATATGTGGAGTTGTTAACTGAGACAAAGAGCCACTCTTTGGGCCTGTTTTCTTCAGTTAAGTGAGAAACCAGGGCCGTTATCTCAAGACGCCTTCACGTCTCAAGTTTTCTATCTGTGCTACCATCAGCTGCTATGGTTTATAAACACCAGAACAAGCAAGCTAGATTTTATTTGGAAAAGCACAAAACTTTATCCAACACTTAAAATTTACGTTAAGGATGTATGCCATCATGTTCACAAATAAAATAACTGTCAGCTGAGCAGTTGAACTGTGGTATTGCTCATTATTGATTTTATTAAAAAAATTTTCCATCGATTATTCCAGCAACACATTTTCCCCAGCAGCCAAAAATTCATGAGAATTACAAGTTCATTTGTAATAAACACAACTTTCATATATGCAACTGGTGAAAGCACTAGGACTGGAGATATAAGTATCTACTCTCTTACTTATGAGAAGTTAACTTCTCTGGGTTGGATTTATCACAAAAATATAAAAAAGACAGTGGAGTTGGGGCAAAATATATAATTCTAAGGGCTTTTTCACCACTAACTAGGATTCTAGCTAACCTTGCTAATTCGTTGCAATTAGAAAAATAATTATATGTCTCTGGACATATTTTGCTCAATAGTTTATTTTGTTCATTAGATTCCACATATGAATAAAATCATGTGATACTGATAGAATATAGAGACATAGAAGCATGGAATAGGCTGTCGCATCTATGGTTTATAAACACCAGAGGGAAGGTGGAGGTAGGAAGAGAATCACCTAAGAATCTGTATATGCATGACCCCTGCACACAGACAATAGTGTGGTAAAGGCCTGGGGGTGGGCTAGAAGGGTCAGTGGGGAAGAAAGGGGGGACATGAATAATACTTTCAATAATAAAGTTAAAAAATAATAATTGTAAATATAAATTAGGCTAATCTTATGAAAATACTTATTTTAAAATGGCATTAGAGGAAACATTCACAAAATCTCAAAAAGATTCCATAAGATTCACAAATTAACTATTTTAACCGATTTGTCTAAGTAAATACGGGATTCTTCATCCTCTAAATCTAATCTTTTCCTGAAAGCTGACTGGATATGAATTTTTCTAAATACCCCTTTTTCTATTGTTATTTAAATGAGCAATAATTCATTCCAGCCCATCCAAAAACCCCAATCAAGAGACTTAGCAGGGTCTGCTTTCCTTTTGGAATCTGGGTACCATATAAGAAATCATCTGATTATCTTGCAGTAGAGCAAAATGCAGCCAGATCCCAGCTATTGAAGCCACTCACCTTAGATGCCAGACACGGGAGCCATTAACTTTCCAGACCCAGCCATGTCCCCATCGAATGTACCTGGGTGAGCGACCCTAGCCAAAGCCATGAGCTAAGGGGATAACAAGTGAAATAGCTTTCATGTTGAAAGGACAAACTAATATGTCCCAGACCATTGAACCCAAGAAAATTAATTGAGGTACCAGAACCCTACATTTTCATAGGGTTAATCCCCCATTATCTGAATTACATGTGTTTTTTCCAATATGTTTTCCTTTTATTTTAACACACTTAGTGGTATAAAACAACAAATTTTATTTATGACTCTGTGGATCGTAAATTCAGGCAGGGATCAGCTGGGTGGCTTTTTTCCTCCATGTGGCAATAGCTGGGTTCTCTCATCAGGTTGCAAGCATATTGCTGCTGAGCCTGAAGTAGCAGAAAATAGCACTGCCTTATCCTTATATTTTAAGCTCAGTATTCAATTCTCTGGATATTTACTTGGCTGATAAAAAAAAAAAGATGCATGGGTATGAAAATTCCTTTTTTAAATATATTATTGTTTGGCTATGATTAGGTATTAAAGGCCTTAAGAATATAATGTAAGAGATTTAAGTTTCATGGCATAAAGATACTATGTGGTCATAGAGAGTATAGACATTATTTTATTCTTGTGTTGTTTGAAAATCAACTAATGTAACTAGAAATTAATTTGAGAGTTAGTTAACCTTTTAAAGAAAATTTAGAAAATGTGAAGTGTCAATATGTGAAGAAACAATATTCATTAGAAGATAGAATATGGTTCCTTGGGGACAAAAGACTAACAAGGCAGGGATACAAATATAAAATTGACATTATGGTCTAGTATATATTCCAAGAAAATCTTAAGAAAGATAAAGCAATTGCTTTGTTGTCTGCTTTCTAAAATTTTATTTTAGACTTGTCTACTTTGGATAGGCATTGTTCAATCGGTCTTTCTCCCCTCCATTATTGAAGCTAAGCATGATTCTTCTGTCTGAAAGAAAATCTCTTGCTCATTTCTCAAAATATCATATCTACCTAATAAAATAGTAACATGTTAATTTGCCATAAATTCAAGACACCCACTAGCCAATCAGGAGTGAGTATGCAAATTAATCCAACAAAGATGGAAGGTTAATTTGGATATGCAGACACTCTACGACTGGAGACCTGGAGGGATGCGTATGTGTTTGCCATGGTGGTGATGCAGGCATTCCTCACCACCCCAGCTAGCTGCTCAGGGCCTCTGAGCAGCGTGGGAAGAGAGAAAGGTGGCTCCATGCTGGCATGAAAAGGCTGCTCCAGCCAGAGTGAAAGCAGCGCCAGCTTCCAGGAGAATGGAGGCCCATTCTTACAGAAATTTTCATTCGTGCATTAGGCCATTAGTAGTTTATATATTAAACCACTTTATGTACATTCCAAAACATTGACTAGCACTTTTTAGAAATGTCAGTGCTATTTACTGAAGTGCTTTTATCAGTTGTAACAGTTTTGGAAGTAACCAGATACCTAATGATGGCTTAAAGAGGGGCTTTCATTACTTCACACACTGAGAAGCCTGGAATGAGGCACTGCCAGATTGACTCAGGCTTTTTATAGCTCAACTACCTTCACTCTCTCTCTCTTTTTTTTTTTACTTTAAACAATAAAATAAAAATTCATTATTTTTTCTTCTTTTTTTAATCTTTATTGTTCAATTTATTAATTACATTGTTCCCCTTTTATTCCCCCTATAGCTCCACTCCACCTGGTACCCATCCCACCCCCTGCCCTCACCACCCCCTGACTGTCCTCCCATAGGTGCATGATTTTTGTCCAGTCTCTTGCTGTACCTCCCACACCCCTTTTCTCTCCAAGAATTGTCAGTCCATTCCTTCTCTATGTCCATGATACTGTTATATTCACCAGTTTATCCTGTTCATCAGATTATTAATTCACTTGATGTTTAGATTCATTTGTTGATAAATGTGTATTTGTTGTTCATAATTTGTATTTTTACCTTTTTGTTCTTCTTCTTATTGTAGAATATCTTTCAGCATTTCATATAATATTGGTTTGGCGGTGATGAACTCCTTTACCTTTTTCTTATCTGCGAAGCACTTTATCTGACCTTCAATTCTGAATGATAGCTTTGCTGGATAGAGCAGTCTTGGTTGTAGATTCTTGCTATTCATCACTTTGAATATTTATTGCCACTCCCATCTGGCCTACATAGTTTCTGTTGAGAAATCCGCTGACAATTGTATGGGTGCTCCCTTATAGGTAACTGTTTTTCTCTTGCTGCTTTTAATATTCTTTCTTTATCTTTTGCTCTTGGCATTTTAATTATGATGTGTCTTGGTGTGGTCCTCTTTAGATTCCTATATTTTGGGGTTCAGTGTACTTCTTGGGCTTTTAAGTCAATTTCTTTCACCAGGTGTGGGAAGTTTTCAGTCACTATTTCTTCAAATAGGTTTTCATTGTCTTTCTCTCTCTCTTTTTCTGGCACCCCTATAATTCTGATCTTGGTATGCTTGAGGTTGTCCCAGAGGCCTCTTACACTATCTTCAATTTTTTGGATTCTTTTGGCTTCTTGCTTTTCTGGCTGAGTGGATTTTGCTTCTTTGTATTTCAAATCTTTGACTTGGGCCTTATGGTCCTTTGGACTGCTTTTAGATCTTTGTGTAATATTATTTATTTCAGTCAATGTATGCTTAATTTCTAATTGGTCCTTTTTCATATCCTCGTAGGTCTTGTTCATTTCCTTGTAGTTCTTATTAAGTTCATCAGCCTTTTCTAAGAGCCTTTTGAAAAACCTTATTACTGTGGTTTTGAACTCTATGTCTAGTCATCTTTTTTCCTCCATTTCTTTCGCATCTGATTTCTTCCCATTTCTCTGCATTGTGGCTGCTTTCCTGAGTTGGTTGATTAGCTTTGTGTGGTAGATATCCTCTAAGGGACAGTGGCTCAGCCTCCCTGGTTTCCTTACTGCAACCCTTTATGGGTTGTACAGTATTGTTGAAGTTAAGCCCAGATTATTGTTGTTAGCACTATGAGGGTTTTACCTCCAGGCCAATTGACTGTTAGGGTAAGCTGTGCTCAGGTTGGATGGGCGGATTCTCCGGCTGAGCAGGCAGCTTCAGCTCCACCCTATGGGGCACCTGGGTCTCTGTGCCTGGTGGTAATGGCTGCAAGCACCTCTGAGAGAAAGCTCCCGCCGATCTCCACCACTGCCAGACAACTCAGCCTCTCCCCAAATGAATCTGCACCCCCAAAGTCTCGCCCAGGGTTGTAAAACAAAGCAGTCCGGTGGTCTCTCGAACGAGGGAGCAAGTCACGAGTCCTCTCTGCACGGTCGTGCACTTCTGTTCCCAAGTTTACGCGCACTTTCCTCAAGCTCGCCCTCTCCAGAAGCTCTCAGACCTCTGCCGCGCATGGGCTTCAGCATGCTTTCCCATTGTCCAGTTTCACTCCGTATGAGTGTGGGTTCCCCGGACCTCGCCTGAAACTGGGGAATCAGTGCAGTGGGATGCCTTTGCCCTCCCCGTTGGAGAAAACCAGCCTGGTTTGCAGCCGCCCACCCTCTCCGCTGGCATGCTCTAACGGCTCCAAACCTCTGACTCCACGCATATCTTCAATGCTGCCCTCCACCACTCCTCTGAGTCACAGTGTCCTATCTTTACTTTTATTTGTGGAATTTCCACCCAGCCAGCTTTCCTGTGATTCTGGATGATGTTTGTTCTGTCGTTAAGTTGTAATTTTAGAATTGTTGTGTGGGACAGCAAGATAGGTATTTACTTATGCCGCCATCTTGGTTCCTCTACTACCTTCACTCTTTAACTGCCCTCCTCACCTCTGATAGCCGCCACAGAGGCTCTATCAGCTTCTGACACCCTTATTGAAAAGCTCTGTGATGGTTTTCTAGACATTTACTTTTTTTTCATGGAGGAAAATATTTTCCATAAATCAGGGGTGGGGGACCTTTTTTCTTCAAAGGGCCATGTGGATATTGATAACATCATTCACTTAATATAATTCACTTTATATAAATCTATGTTGCTATTCTAAAAAAGCCCCTAGATTTATTGAATTTTGGAGTCCCACCTGTGGTTGCTTTGGCAGGGCCAGACCAAATGATTTCACAGGCCTTATGGGAGAGGGAGACAGACAGTCCCCACCCCTGATATAAAGGATCCCAACAGCACCATCTCCTTATCCTCCATCTGCTCACTGCTAGCAAACATCTCCTTGGATTATTGGCTGGAGTCAGGATCACATAGTCATACCCCATTTTAAGGAAGGCTTGGAAAAATGCACATCAGACATTTTTGATCCCTGTCATAAGATGGGTTCTGCCAGCATGAAATAGGAAGGCTGAGGATTGGGTAGGAAACGAACAGTGCTCAAGCAAAGGCCACACACACAGGAGAAAGGTCATACTTAATAGGGATTAATATTTATTAAACTGTTACTCTGACCTTGATGCTATTCCAGTCACTATGTGCTTTTTATTTATTTTATTTTTTTTAATTTTCTTTTTTATTGTTCAGTTTATTAATTACATTGTTTCCCCTTTTTTATCCCCCTATATCTTCCCTCCACCCTGTACCTATCCCACCCTCACCTCCCCCTCCCCAATGTCCTCTCCCATTGTTGCAAGATTTTTGTCCAATCTCTTGCTGTACTTCCAACAACCCTTTTCTCCCCAAGAATTGTCAGTCCATTCCCTCTCTATGTCCATGTTTCTGTTATATTCACCAGTTTATCTTGTTCATCAGCCTATCAGTTCACTTGATTTTTATGTTCATTTGTTGATAGATGTGTATTTGTTGTTCATAATTTATATTTTTACCTTTTTCTTCTTCCTCATCTTAAAGAATATCTTTCAGCATTTCATATAATACTGGTTTGGTGGTGATGAACTCCTTTAGTTTTTTCTTATCTGCGAAGCACTTTATCTGATCCTCAATTCTGAATGATAGCTTTGCTGGATAGAGTAATCTTGGTTGTAGATTCTTGCTCTTCATTATTTTGAATATTTCTTGCCACTCGCGTCTGGCCTGCATCGTTTCTGTTGAGAAATCCGCTGACAATCGTATGGGTGCTCCCCTGTAGGTAACCAACTGTTTTTCTCTTGCTGCTTTTAATATTCTTTCTTTATCTTTTGCTCTTGGCATTTTAATTATGATATGTCTTGGTGTGGTCCTCTTTAGATTCCTATATTTTGGAGTTCTGTGTACTTCTTGGGCTTTTAAGTCAGTTTCTTTCACCAGGTGGGGAAAGTTTTCAGTCACTATTTCTTCAAGTAGGTTTTCATTAACTTGCTCTCTCTCTTTTTCTGGGACCCCAATAATTCGGATGTTGGCTTGCTTGAGGTTGTCCCAGAGGCCCCTTACACTATCTTCAATTATCTGAATTCTTTTTGTTTCTTGCTTTTCCAGCTGAGTGGATTTTGCTTCTTTGTATTTCAAATCTTTGACTTGGTTCTTGTGGCCCTCTGAACTGCTTTTAGGACTTTGTGTAATATTTTTTATTTCAGTCTGTGTATGCTTGATTTCTAGTTGGTCCTTTTTTTTATCTGTGAGGGTCTGGTTCGTATCCTCAGAGGTCTTGTTAATTTCCCTGAGGGTCTCATTCATCTCCTTGTAATTCTCATTCATTTGCTGGTTGGTCTTGATTATTTCCTGGTAATTCTCATTAAGTTGATCGGCCTTTTGTAGGAGCCTCTTGAAAAGCCTTATAACCGTGGTTTTGAACTCTATGTCTTGTCGTCTTTTCTCCTCCATTTCTTTCACACCTGATTTCTTTCCATGTCTCTGCATGGTGGCTGCTTTATGTGGTGGCTATCCTCAAAGGGACAGTGGCTCAGTCTCCCCAGTTACTTGAGGTGGGTACTCTTACTGCAATCCTTTATGGGTTGTATTCAGTGGTTTTGAATTTAAATTTAAACCCCGCTTTTTGTTGTTAGCCCTAGGAGGGTTTGACCTCCAGGCCAATTGTCTGTGAAGCTCAGCTGTGCTCAGGTTGGATGGGCGGAGTCTCTGGGCTACGCCTCGGCGGCGGCGGCGGCGGCGGCGGCGGCGGCGGCGGCGGCGGCGGCGGCGGCGCGGCGGCTGCTGGGTCCTATGCAACGCTCGCGGGCTCGGGTCTGTGCTGGGTGGGGATGGCTGCAGACTCTTCCAAGAGAAAGCCGCTAGTCTCTTCCCCTTGCCAGACAACTCTGCCTTTCCCCAAATGTGCCTGCACACCAAAAGTCTAGCCCAGGGCTGTAAAATAGATGGTTTCTGGAACCAGGAGACAAGTTTCCAGGGGACAAGTCGCGGGTTTGCTGTCCCTTGGGACTAGGAGCTTCTGCCGCGCCCCCCGGACCTCGGACCTCGCAGGTTCTGGGGAATCTGTGTAGGGAGACTTCTCGTACCCCGGATCTCGGTCCTCGCCCGGCTCGGGAAATCTGGGCCCCGTCGGAGAAATCCGGCCGGTCCCTGCTCCAGCCCCAGCCCGCGCGCGCGACCAGGGCGGCTCCTAACCTGTTTCAATCTGCGCTCCCGCTGGTCCTGAGTCTGCGTCCCACCTTTGCTCCTATTAGTGGAGTTTTCATTCAGCCAGCTTTCTGGCGATTCTGGGTGCTGTCTGTTCTGCTGTTATGTTGTAGTTCTTAAATCGTTGCGCGGGGCAGAACAATAGGTGTTTGTTTATGCCGCCATCTTGGTCTCCTATGTGCTTTTTAAACTTTACATCAATTTTACAGATGTAGAAACTGAGGCATGGAAATATTTAATAACTTACCTCAGGGGCATACAATCAGTAAAAAGCAGAGCTGGGATTTCAATTCAGGCCATTTAACTTCACTTAACCACTTAACCACTGCTTCTACATGATTATTATAACACAGGATTAAAGGTGAATGCCAGTAAAACTTTATATAATTCAAAGCAAAAGTGGCAGCAAATATTAACATATTCTTAGACTCTGACATTTTAATATTTTCACTTTATCCCCTGCTTAGTAAGTAATCTACAATATATGACATATTGCTATAATCTGTGATAACTTATCCATATGGAGAGAAAGCATGTATGTGATATAAAGGCATTTAGGATAAATCATGACGCACAAAAAATTCATTTATTTATTCTTGGCTGAAAAAGACAAAATGCTCTTGAAAAGATTCTTTTATTTTTATTTATTTATTTTTAATATATTTTTTATGATTTCAGAGAGGAAAGGAAAGAGAGAGATAGAAACATCAATGATGAGAGAGAATCATTGATAGGCTACCTCCTGCATGCCCCCCACTGGGGATTGAGCCCACAACCCCCATATGTTCCTCAATCAGAGTCAAATCCAGGACTCACTGAGACAAACCAACTAGGGTGAAAAGTTTCTTTTTAAAAATTTGTCAGTTGTTTATAATTATTGGTTTTTAAAATACTCAATACTTTTAGAATATGAATCTTTGATCTTGACTAAGATGTATCATCCATTGTATATTCTTTGTTTTTTTTAAAAAATATATTTTATTGATTTTTTACAGAGCAGAAGGGAGAGGGATAGAAAGTCAGAAACATCGATGAGAGAGAGACATCCATCAGCTGCCTCTTGCACGCCCCCTACTGGGGATGTGCCCGCAGCGAAGGTACATGCCCTTGCCGGAATCGAACCCGGGACCCTTCAGTCCGCAGCCCGACGCTCTATCCACTGAGCCAAACCGGTCTCGGCCTTTGTCTTTAAAATTATTATCTTTTAGGAACCAATTCCAGCATTATATTACAAAATTTATTTATTTTTATTTTTTCTACCTTTGTGACCCAAAAGAATCCTTTCTCAGAAACATCGCATTACTCTTTTTAAAAATTCTTTATTTTTGAAAGTATTACATACTGTATGTTTCCTTTCTTCCCGCCCCCACCCCCCCGGCATTGGCCTCTCCCAGCCCACCCACACCCCCACCCTCACCCCTCAGCACAGGCTCTCACTCCCCTACTGTCTGTGTCCTTTGGTTATGCTCATATGCATGCATACAAGTCCTTTGGTTGATTTCCTCCCCCACCCGCACCACCACCACCCTCTCATGGTTTCCTTCTGAAGTTTGACCGTCTGTTCAATGCTTCTATATCTCTGGATTTATTTTTGTTAATCAGTTTATGTTGTTCATTATATTTCACAAATGAGTGAGATAATGTGGTACTTATCATTCTCTGGCTTATTTTGTTTAGCATAATGCTCTCCATGAAAACAGCTGTGTAGTAAAAAATGTATTCTAATAAGATAGATAGATAGATAGATATTTTAAACTGCTCCCTAGCCTTTTTGGAGGAGAACAGAAAAAGGCGGAGGAGAAGGTTATTCATATTGAAGACACAAAAGGATAGGTGAGTAATAAGGACTAAAGAAAGGAGACCAAACACTGTCTCAATTTAAGCAAGGCCTTTGTTGGAATTTTCAACTAAGTCACAGCCAAATCTCTTGAAATAATCACAATAGGAGATTATTCAAGAAAACTGGGATCAAAGTAGGATGCTAGGAGCTGTGGGATCTGGGAAAAAACTTGAAACCTAAGCCATGCCCAATTAGTTAAAGGGAAAATAGTAATATTAAAGAATAGAAATGATATTACAAGAAAAAGAACAATAAAAGAGTCCATTTTTTTCTTTGAAAGGTTATTTTCATTAGAAGTGTCACAAATTTCTAAATTCATGGGAAACTTACAACACCATGGTGCAGTAAAAGAAAATGTTATTCTGATAAAAGGTCCTCAAATTTACCTCTTTAAAATAAGATTCTTTGATTTTATTTTTTTAATTTATTTTCTTTATTGATTAAGGTCTTACATATGTGTCCTTATCCCCCTTACACCCCCACCCTCACTCATGGCCTTATCCCTCTAGTATCTTTGTCCACTGGTTAGGCTTATATGCATGCACACAAGTCCTTTGGTTGATCTCTCCCCCTTCCCCCCACCCTCCTCTGCCTTCCCTCTGAGGTTTGACAATCTGACTGAGTTTAGAGGAGAAGAAATAGCGATGAGCTGGAATGGCTTTTGAAGCCATCCAGGAAAACGAGTGCCAAAGCCAGAATGGTCTTTAATGCAGGAAACCAGTCATTACCTCACCAATAGAGATGTAAATAGAACAAACAAGAGAGGAACCAAGATGGCAGCATAGAGAAAACACCTATCTTGCCGTCATACTCAACAATTTTAAAACTACAACTTAACAAAAGAACAAACACCTTCCAGAATCACCAGAAAGCTGGCCGAGTGAAAATTCCACAAATAAAAGTGAAAATAAGACATTGTGACTCGGAGGAGCGGCAGCGGACAGGGTTGAAAGATTCGCCCGGAGAGAGGTTTGGAGAGCGCGCCAGCGGAGCGGGTGGACGGCTGGAAACTGGCCAGTTTTCTCGAACGGGAAGACAAAGACGTCCCACTGGACTGATTCTCCAGCTCTGGGCGAAGTCCAGGGAACCCACTATCACACGGGGTGAAAACTGGACAGTGGGAGGGCACGCCGAAACTCGGGCGCTGCAGGGGTCTCCCGGCTTGTGGAGAAGGCAGCTTGCGCGCGAACAGCTCAGCTGCGTGACCGCGCAGAGAGCGATCTGCAACTTGCTTTCTCATTCAGAAAACTGTCACACTGCTTTGTTTTACGACCCTGGGTGAGACATTGGGCGTGCAGAGTCATTTGGGGACAGTCTGAATTCCCCGGCAGCCAGTGGAGCTCAGCAGCAGCTCTCTCTCAGAGGTGCTGGCAGCCATTGTCCCCAGCATAGAGTCCCTGGGGCTGCATAAGGCGGAGCTGACGCTGTCTGCTTGGCCCAGAGACTCCGCCCATCCAACCTGAGCACAGCTGAACTTCACAGACAATTGGCCTGGAGGTCAACCCCTCCAAGTGCTAACAACGATTAACCTGAGCTCAACTTCAGCAAGACTGTGCAACCCATATCCACCTCAGATAACTGGGGAGGCTGAGCCACTGTCCCTAGTAGGAAGTCTACCACACAAAGCTAATTGACCAACTCAGGGAAGCAGCCACCATGCAGAGACATGGAAAGAAATCAGATGTGAAAGAAATGGAGGGAAAAAAACGACTGGACATGGAATTCAAAACCACGGTTATGGGGTTTCTCAAGAGGCTCCAACAAAAGGTTGAGGCCTATAAGGAATTAAGCAAGACCGCAAAGGAAATGAATGAGTCCTACAAGGAAATGAACGAGACCCTCAAGAATATGAACGAGACCTGCAAGGAAATGATCAAGACCAACGTGGAAATGAAGGAGACCCTCAAGGATATAAAGGAGACTCTCAAGGATATGAAAAAGGACCAACCAGAAATTAAGCATACACTGACTGAAATAAAAAAATATTATACAAAGACCTAAAAGTG
Organism: Antrozous pallidus; assembly: GCA_027563665.1. NCBI lineage: Eukaryota > Metazoa > Chordata > Mammalia > Chiroptera > Vespertilionidae > Antrozous > Antrozous pallidus. The sequence continues at coordinate 145,734,416 of CM050508.1, read as the reverse complement.
CTCTGGAGCACCCCAAGAACCAAGTTAAAGATTTGAAATACAAGGAGGTAAAATCCACTCAGCTGAAAAAGCAAGAAACCAAAAGAATCCAAAAAATTGAAGATAGTGTAAGAGGCCTCTGGGACAACCTCAAGCATACCAACATCCGAATTATAGGGGTACCAGAAAAAGAGAGAGAGCAAGACAATGAAAACTTATTTGAAGAAATAGTGACCAAAAACTTCCCACACCTGGTGAAAGAAATAGACTTAGGAGTCCAAGAAGCGCACCGAACCCCAATATATAGGAACCCTAAGAGGACCACACCAAGGCACATCATAATTAAAATGCCAAGAGCAAAAGACAAAGAGAGAATATTAAAAGCAGCAAGAGAGAAACAATTGGTTACCTATGAGGGAGCACACATACGATTGTCAGCAGATTTCTCAACAGAAACTATGCAGGCCAGATGGGAGTGGCAAGAAATATTCAAAGTGATGAACAGCAAGAATCTACAACCAAGATTACTCTATCCAGCAAAGCTATCATGCAGAATTGAAGGTCAGATGAAGTGCTTCGCAGATAAGAAAAAGCTAAAGAAGGTCATCACCACCAAACCAATATTATATGAAATGCTGAAAGATATTCTTTAAGAAGAGAAAGAAGAAAAAGATAAAAGTGTAAATTATGAACAACAAATACACATCTATCAACAAATGAATTTAAAAAGCAAGTGAATTAATAAGCTGATGAACAGGATAAACTGGTGAATGTAACAGAATCACGGACATAGAGAGGGAATGGACTGACATCTCTTGGGGAGAAAGGAGGTGTGGGAAGTGCAGCAAGAGACTGGACAAAAATCATGCAACTATGGGAGAGGACAGTGGAGGGGGGTGAGGGCAGAGGGTGGGAGGGGTACCAGGTGGAGGAGAACTATAGGGGGGAAAAAGGGAACAATGTAATTAATATACTGAACAATAAAGATTAAAAAAAAAAAAGAACAAACAAGAAACCTGGTCAAACTTTAATGGATCTGTTTACTCACTGCTTAGGTGAGACATTGGTACCTAAAGCAGATGCCCTCTTTAGTCTTATGTTAAGTATGAACTATTCAGATATTGTTTAGATGACACTTTGGTAATTGAAGAAGCTTCCACACTTTTAGTCTTATGTTAATTCTTGCTGGTTGATTTCATTGTTGGAATTTCCTGACCTAAAGAACTTGGATGTATCACTTAGCACTAATAAAAGGGGTTAGAAAAGCCAGAGCTGGTGGCATCCTCCCCCTAGAGGTGGACTCCCGCCTGGCCCCCATTATTCCCAAAATGGATGCTTTTCCAGTCTCTCTTCATTTGTGTGCGGCCTTCTCCAGACACTGAACCCTGACATGGGAACCCTGGACACGCAGGATGTGAAAAGGATTACCACACTTTAAGACCATGGCTAAATCCCTCTTGGGGAGAACACTTTAGAAATATTTGAGGTTGGGAGGTGTGGGGTGAGGAGGGGGCGTCCATCTAATCCTCTCACCCTGCCTGCATGGTTGCAGGATTGAGAGGAGAAGAGCAGGAACCTGGCTCTGCATGAGCACGGGCATGGATTTTGTTGGTGATAGCTGGTTGATTATTCTCCTGAAGGGAAGGGAAAGAGAGAAAGATGGAGATGAAGATGCCTCAAAATAGAAAGGTGCTGAGGTAACTCGAGTGGGGGTGGGGGGTGAACAATTATAGAAAATTATATAAAGAATGCTGATACCTCCAGTGATGTAAAAGTTTTGTTTTATTTTTCTGTGACACACACCTCTTTAGCTTTCCCTATGAATTCTTCAATGAAGTCCAAATTTCTCACAAACAATGACACACAAAACATGTATACATGTTTCTTTGGAAAACCCTAAACAATACCTTTGAAACAATGTGAAGCACAGAAGCAGCACATGTGGATCTAGGAATCAGGAGTTTTAATATGCCACGTGTCCAGATAGTTGCAAGAATCTGGGAGGGGGACTTGATCTTCCACCGGCCATGAAACCAACATGGGTAAAAGCCAATTATATGTAGGTCTCGGAGGAATAAGGGGACCCCTGCTGATAGTAACTGATAATTATATTGATAATATTAACTATAGCTACCATTTATGTAGCACCTTGCCTTATCCTTTTGGACTACAGTATATTTTTTACATCATTTTTTTATTGGTGAAAGTGAGGGATACTCTTCCCCATTGGGTGCTATTGGTTGGGTCCTTATGACAGCTTGAGAAAAAATAATTTTCTGAGACACACACAGGAGGATGAGTCATTTTAATTAGCATGGAATTACATCTCTGGGTCTCCAAAATACAATTTCCCTTAATCCAGTCCGGAGATTCAGCAGTGCTAGAAGCAAAACCAGTGTCCAAAGTCTCCTTTCCTGAATGGAGCATTAGGCTAGTTGTAGTCCATCAGTCCATCAGTCCATCGTGTGAGGTCCATATGGCTGAGAGCCATGTGGGTGAATGCAGGGAAGCCGGAGCAAATGCCTTTGTTTAGTAGATTAAATATCTTAAATCTTTTGGTGCTTGCAGTGGCCACTCCTACTCTGGCCAATGACCTGTTCCCAGGTGTGATTAACAGACAAGTTCCTTTCTTACTTCACCCAGACTTTACTGGGCATGCATCTAAACAGTTTCCTGGCAAAGCTGCACAAATGAATGCCTATATTATTTGGCCTTCCCTTTGCTCCTTTCCAGTTATTAATAATTAGGTTAAATTACATGGGGTTGCTCAGTGTGGCTCAGTGGTTGAGCATTGACCTATGACCCAGAAGGTCACGGTTCAATTCCCAGTCAGGGCACATGCCCAGGTTTCAAGCTTAGTCCCCAATAGGAGCTGTGCAGGAAGCAGCCAATTAATTATTCTCATCATTGATGTTTCTGTCTCCCTCTTCTCTCCTCTCTGGAATCAATAAAAATAAATTATTTTTAAAAATTACAATGGTGTCAATTTGACTACAGATAACTACAAATTTCAGATTACTTTCCTGTCATTGTTTCTAATTTTATCTCTCTGTTGTCAACATTATACCAGGCACCTTTGGGCAGTCAAATAAATACTTAACGATTTTTCTCTTATTAAGCTTGTGAGGTTTTTATTTCACCTCCACAGCAAAATTTTTATTTCACCTCCATTAGCAAAATTAGTTAGTGCAGAAGGAAAAAGAAACTCTAGAAGGTTGAAGAAAGGTTAAATGAAGATAATCAAAACTGTTTGCTGAGCTCTGAACATCTCTCAACTGTCTCACCTGCATCCAGCAATGAGCCCATCCCTGGCCCCTGCTTCTACCCTTGGCCTCCTCGCCAAAAATTGGAAGTCTGAAAGTCAGATAAAATCTATCGTGTCCTTCCATCGTGCACTAGACAGGACCTACATGCCATAGCTCCTTCAGTCCCAAGACCCTCTCTATGGCAACTCTCAGGGCGCTCTCTCGTGCTGACTCCTCTCCAGAAACCCTCCAGCTTCAGGGCCTTCCCACGTTCCCTTCCCTCTTCCTGCATTATTTCACTCTCAGATATATGTATGGTTCCTTCCCTCACTCCAATAATCTTATCTGTGAGGCCTACCAGACCACCTGATACAAAATAGCAACCCTCAACTTCCACTCTCTCATTTCCCCCTGCCCATTACCTGATTTCTTATTCTCCATAACACTTTAACTGTGTATTTCATTATATTTGTTTGTTGTCTCTCTCCCTTCTATGGAATGTAAACTTCACCAGAGCAAGGACTTGGCCCATTTCATTCACTCTTGTACCCAGCACTTAAAACAGTGCCTGGCATCAAGTAGAAACACAGTTTTATCTTTTTAACAGCTTTCTTTGGGTAGATTGGACACAATTTAATTTTTGAAAAAATGAATAAATGAATAAAAAAAGAAAAGTTAAGGAAGCATTCCCCAGTTGTGTAATATACAACCTTGGGAATTATTTGCTTGAGGCTACAAACTGGAGATCATTAAAATCATCTTACCATGGCTCACATATGATCAGATTCAAGAAAAAAGCTTGAATTTGAGGCAGAAGCTTTAATAATAGTGATTGTGACTTTGGAGATTTAAAACCTATATGTCTGTGTTGTTGGGTATTTTTTGTTTGTTTGTTTTATAAATTCACTCTGTAGTAGTTTCTTTACAAAGAATAAACACTGGGGTCACAATATAATGTATAAGGAATAAAATATTTTCCCCTGAGTTCTGAAGGAAACACAGGCCTTTCCCATTAGATAAAAAAATATACTTAAAGACCACAAAGACTGCCCCTTTCCGGTGAAAGGACTGTAATCACCAAGTACATCCCTGAATGTTCCCTGGGAGCCCTTCTGATTGAGACACTCCAACTATGTGGCTCAAGGACCAGCAGCCTGAGCAGCACCTGGGAGTTTGGTAAACATGCACTATATTGGCCTCACCTTAATTTAAAGAGTCAAAATCTGCATCTGAACAGGTGATTCTTAGATACATTAAAACTCGACTCAAGTTAAGCCCTGACCTGGCTGCTCAGTTGTTTAGGGCGTTGTCCCCATACACCAAGGTTACAGGTTTGATCTCTGAAAGCAACTAATGAATGGATAAATAAGCAGAACTACAAATCAGTGTTTCTTCCTCTCTCTCTCTCCCTTCCTCTCTCTAAAAATCAAGTTTAAATGTACTTTAAAAACACTAAATAACACTATTGAAGAGAAGCTCCTACAAATTAATTTTGTCTGGAGTTTTTTTCTGGAAATTCAGAGCCCCAGGTACCTGCACCCCAAGAACAGAAGGGGGAGCCCTAATGCCCCAATTGCCAGATCTTTCAACTGGTTGCAATCGCTTTCTGCTTTGTGTGGTTAAATGGAATATCAGAAGTAGCAGAAGAGAGGAAGGAAAACCAAAAGACCTGATGCCCTTTGGGGGTGGAGTCGGGGCAGTGGGGAATTCTCGCAGAATCCTTGAGCTTCGGAGACTTATTGAGATCAGAATCAGATTCAGCAGGAAGAAAACAGGAGGGGAGACTAGGAAAACACAGTTCAAATTCTGTGCTTCTGCTTTCATTTATTGATCTCTGAGTCTTCCTGGTTATTTTTCATCTCTAAAAAAGTTCCCTTACATTTCTACTTTCTCTTTCTTTTTTCTCTGCAACATGATAGGAATAATGATAACACCTTATCTCAACATGATGCTATTTCAATCGGATGTAACAGATAAAGGATTTTATAGGAGGCAATTTTATGCCCATTTTGCAAATGAGGAATATTCCACATATTCTTTATTGGATTATCATTAAAAGTAGTTCTTGTTTCCCATTTATTTTGGCAAACTTTGGAGGGTTTGTTTTTTGTTTTTGTTTTTTAATGTACAAAGTCATCTGCAGAGTTATTGCCACAGTGAGGATGAGGAGGAGGCTTCATAGCAAAGGCCTGGAGGTAAAAGGCTGCATGGGGAGAATTCAAGAAACTAGAAACAAAGTGTAAGAGCTCCATGCTTTGGCTTTGTGGTGAGTGAGGAAACAAAACACTTGCTGGACACTATCTGGACCATGCACTTCACCCCTTTGCTTTGAAAATGAGTACAGTAGTCCCCTCTACCCACAGGGTGCAGCCAAGCCCTACAGTGGATGTCTGAAACTGGGAACAGTACTAAACTCTAAGTATACTGTGTGTTTTTTTCCTATCCATGCATATCTGTGATAAAGTTTAATTTATAAATTAGACATTATAGGAGATTAACAATAACAATAAAATAGAATAAGTATAACACTATATTGTAATAAAAATTATGTGAATGTGGTCTCTCTCAAGATATCTTACTGTACTGTGCTCACCTTTCCACTTAAAGAAAGCGCTTTATGGCTTCCCTTTGGCATATCCAGATTGCCAGAATCACTACTCTTGCCATTGTGGGTCCATTCTTAAGTAAAATATGGATTGCTTGAACACAAGCACAGTGAAACTGTGAAAATCGACCTGAAACTAAGATGGCTCCTCAGTGACTGGAGGGTAGGTAGTGTACGCAGCATGAAAATGCTGGACAAAGGGATGATTCACCGCCTGGGCAGGCTGGAGCAGGACGGTATATGATTTCATCACGCTCCTCAGAAAGGAGCACAATTTAAAACGTGTTAATTTATTATTTTTGCAATTTTTCATTTAATATTTTCAAACCGAAGTTGACTACAGATAAGTGAAATCACATAAAATGAAACCATGGATGAAGAAAACTGGTAAGGAAGGTATGAAATGTGCCTTCGGGGTCCTTGGCAAACTTTGATTTTTAGATTTTAGTCTTAACAGTTTGTCTCACTGCCATTTTTATTTATTTCAAAAACTAAAGTGGCCATAAATCTTGTAGCCCAGCTACACAGTATCTTTTATCCTCTTCTGAGTGGGATTGCTGCAAGAACTTAACAAAAGCCTGAGAGGTAAAAATCCACAGTTTTTTGGGATTCCTCAGGATGTGAAATCACCTGACTTCTCTGACACCGGCTACATATTTCACTCACTTTGGTTGTGGTTCTCCACCAGCAGACTCTATAAAAAGAAACAGAGAGGCCTTTTGGGAACAGGTTGAACTGCGCCATCAGAGAATGAACAAAGATGTGCTTTAGATTCTTCAGTTACTGAAATTGAATAACTTATTTTCTGAAATCAGATAAGACCAGAGCAAATTCCTATAGTTTCTACAACATTGAATAAATGCTTAACATTGTATTCCCTTTTTTTTTTTTTTTTACTTCAGGCATATTTCATTTCTTCGATATAAAATCTAAGGACATGAGCATTCAAATCTAAGGGCGTGAATATTTTTTGAATGAAAGGATAAGTTGTTTTTCTGTTCTCAAAGTCACACTTTATCAGAAGTGGATACTCTGCTCAGGAATGGCTCTTAAGTCACTTAGTCAAATCAGTTTTCTCCTGCAGGGTCAGCCTGGCCAAAGGAGAAGGCAATAAGAAGAGATGTTCAACAGACCTGGTTGCTGACAGCAAAGAAGGGTTCTGAGGGTAGGTCAAAACAGAGGTGGTGGGAACAGGCTTTCAGGAGTGAACCTGACTCTCCAAGGTCATTGACTGGGAATCAACTTGTAAGGGACAGGTGATGAAAGTGGAATACAGTCAAGTGGCCAGACCTGGGGATTGGGTTCCAGAACCAAGGAAGCCAGAAGCAGATAAACAGGAATGAATGTCATGCCAAGACTCTCTGCCCAGGGTAAGCAAGGCCTGAGTAGCTTATTCAGGTTTCAACCCAGGTGGAGTTGAACAACATTGTTCACTTATTGTCTGTTCTTTATAAAGCTGCACGCACCCCAACATTCTCATACCCACATTCGAGGGGAGCCATTGTAACTGCCAGTAAGTGCAAAGCCCAGCTGACATGGCTGAGTATTTAAGCCTCTCGACCTATGAACCAGGATGTCAGGGCACATGCCTGAGTTGAGGGCTCAATCCCCAGTGGGGGGCATACAGGAGACAGCCAATCAGTGATTATCTCTCATCATTGATGCTGCTATCTCTCCCTCTCTGTTCCTCTCTGAAATCAATAAAAAATATATTTAAAATAAAAGAGTAAGTAAAGAGAAATCATCCCTCAATGACCCCTCAATCAGTGAACTATGTATACAAGTTTGCATGGTGACAAGAAGGAACTCTTCCCTTATTCTTGGCCAAAAGCCACTCTCACAATGTGGCTTACGAGTTGAATTTTTAAGCATATATCTTTGCTGATGGAAATAATGTTTTCTAAAAGTCACAAGAGATTGGCATCAGAAAATAAACTGCTAAAGAAAGTTGAAAATAAAGAAAGAGCGTTGTTCCATTCATTGAGTCACAGTTACAGGCCGAGCCTTTGGACTTGCCACACCTATGGATTTCTATTCTGCAGACACAGTGAGCAAACAGGAAAAACCCACAGCTGGGAATTAGCCACTGACGATAAGTCAGCTATGCTGACTTTGGCAGCAGGTGATGACCAGCGACATTCCATTCTCCTCCACTCCCAGGGGAGCACCAGTACCAAAGAGCTGTCAAAAGGGAGCAAGAGGAAAGGTCCAGAAAAGAAGAGACACTTTCCGGAAGGGATAACATCAAATAAGGGGCAAGGAGAGTACTGTCACACTAAAATTCATGGCTCCTTCGTAACCTGGCTTTTATTTACTTCTCCTGACTCCATTTATTAATCAACACATATTTACTACGAGTTTACTGAGTTAGGTGCTGAGGAGGTAGTGATCAAAACAGAGTCTTCTCTCTCACATACCCTTCAGCAGGAAGCAGACAACCAATTGCACAGTATAAATGTGACATCATAACCATAAACATGCTTCAAAGGAGAGGGGTCTGATGCTAAGAAAGAGGGGGTTTGAAAGTTAGGCAGCTCCAGGCCAGAACTGGAATTTGAAGGAAAGCAGGTGAGAAGCAGTGAGAGAAGAGGTTCTAACCAGAGGTGCAGCAAGAGAAAAATAGCCTTCAATACCCATCATCATCATAGCTCTTTTTCATTTCTAGTTTCTTGAGAACATGAGTGAACCATAATATAGTGAAAAACATTGGAATTTAAAGTCACTTGGTCTCATTCTTGCACTATGACACTTTTACAACCTTGCACAAGTTACTTAATTTTCTGAGCCTGAGTTTTGTCATAAAATTGGGGCTATAAGAACCATCACACAATAACTGCTAGTTCCCACCCCCATTGGCTAATTTTCATAATCCCCATGGGACTCAGTGCCTTCATTGAAAAAAGTAAAAACTATACCTGCATCAGGAAATTTACATTGAAGTGTGTTCATTTGTAAACTCTAAAGCATTATGTAATGATCAGGCATCATTGATCATTCATAAAATAGTTGAGAAGCCTACTTCAATCCAGAACCTGTAATAGGCACTAGAGAAGTGGAAACCTGACTGAGGCAGAGTGTCACCCTCAGGAGAGAGTGGCTGAAAAAGAAATTCATTCCTTTCCCAGCTTCAGAGGAAAGAAGGCAGCCAGGGCAGAGGGACAGGCCTCTGCGGCATCCAAGTTCACGGCTCACGGCTCACGGCTCATGTGGCACTCACGGGAGGATGCCTGATACCCTCCCCCAGCCATTAGCTGAGAGTTGCCCAGACTATCTGACCCAAGGCCCTGGGCACAGGGCTGCAGGATAGATTTCTAAATCTTTCAAAATAATAGATAAAGGAATCTTAACAGCAAACAAAATATTACTGGAGTGGAGTGGGGAAGCAGTTGCGCTAATGGATGGAAAGGCTGTTAAGGATAAGGAGAGGAAAATCATTATAGATTTTTGTGTTTCTAGAGAAGGTGGATTGAACAATCCAGATTCTCTCAATTCCAGCCCAGCCACCCAGGCCTCCCTCTTTCAAGCTCTTTTTATCTTATTGTCCCCTTCCTTCAGAGAAATATAAAATTAGTATGAGGTGGAAGATTTATTGCCCAACTGTGATTCAGGAGAAAGCTCAGCTACAGAACAGGCATGCGTGGCATTGCTGGAGAAAAAGGACTTGCAGAGGCAGGTCTCAGATAGATCCACCCCTGATCTGGCATAGAAGGCACCGCCTTCACTACAAATTCTAGGACCTTCAGGTTCAAAAGGAAACTATTTTGCCCTGTCACCTGGCACAATGCATCTAGCAGGACTCGTGTGAGTAAACCAGTTGGAGGCTTCTCTACAACATGACCCACAGGGACAAAGCAGGTAGTGTTTGCTGCCTGAAGATTGCGACTCTCCTGGTGGCTCTAAGTCCAGAACTCCTATTCCTGGGAGCTGGAGTGCAGCTTCGAGACAACGGGTATGACGGGTTACTCATTGCAATCGATCCTCAGGTGTCCGAGGATCAGAACCTCATCCCAAATATCAAGGTGAGTGGCAAATATGAAGTCAAATTCATTGTCCCATTAAAACAGACCTGTAACCTTCTGTAAGGAGCTAACAATCCTGTGTGATTTGTAATTTGAGCCGTAAAGAGAGGAGTTTCTGAAAGAATGCACCAAACGTTATAATTATGGACTAACCAGTGTGTTCATTTAATTCTGTGCAGTCTCAGTTCACAGACTGTTGATCTAGTCCTCTTTTATTTTTTGTTGTTGATTACTACTAATTTTAGTGTTTTTGTGTTCCTGCATGACTGTTTTCGGGTAGCTACTTAAGAAATAATGTACTATGGCAACAGAGACCAGATGTTTGATTGATGAATAAGCATGGTTTCATGCTTAATAAAATTATGTGGTTGGATTCTCTCCTGACCGTGAGAATTTTCAGGCAGAAAGAGGGGTAGTCTGGATGGAATGCCAAAGAGCAAAGTTCTTTCATTTTACCTGAATGTTCTCTAATTGACTGTTTTCACCTTACTATCAGGAAGGATCATAACTCCATTACTCATGAGCCTCCTTTCATTAATGCTTTTGTGAAATTAGTAACATTTATAAGGTGTGGTCTTGAACATGCCCACAGGTGTAACAGGAAAAGGATTTGTTTGGTAAAAGCTTAAAAGCCTTTCAAAAGTTGGAAAATTATATAGGCAAGCCCAGACATCCAATTATTGTCCTAAAAATCTCTTCCAGACAACTATTCCTAGTTTATTCCTAAGTTTGCACAGTCTAATGCTGTCTCTAATAGAAATGGGCTCCTTCAAAATAATTTCCATTATTTGTTACTTTTACTTTATTCAAGTGTAACCAGCAAACTCAAACATAAAGGACTTACAATTACAAAGGATAAAACAAGCTTTTCTTTTATTTGGTTATAGGAAATGGTAACTGAAGCTTCTTTTTACCTATTCAATGCTACCAAGAGAAGAGTTTTTTTCAGAAATGTAAAGATTTTAATACCTGCCACATGGAAAGCTAATAATTATACCAAAGTTAAACAAGAATCATATGAAAAGGTAAGAACTCAGTTTAATTAAACGAGCTTAATCAAGGGTGGGAGGGTGAAACAACCAAAATATACTGTGTTTGAACTTTAAAAGTGAGAACTTAAGCAAAAACAAATCATTGATATTAATATGCAAATAACAGTTTGGGAAGATTGTTAACCACAAAATATATAGATATATAATAAAAGAGTACAAATTTTGCACTAAACGGTAAGCAAAATGCCATTGCTCAGGTAGCCTCTCAGCTCTCCTTACTATTTCCTGAAATTTCTGGTTAAGGACCAAAAACTAGCTTTATCTGCTGAGTCTGAGCTGTAAAGGCAACAATTCAATAAATTATGGCTATCTTTATAATGTGTCAGGGCAGTAAACATGCATGTCCATAGGGAAACATTGGCCACCCATGCACATAAAAATATGACCATCTTCTGCCAGAGTGTAAATTAGGAAAATTTTACATTACCTCATATCTAGGACAGCTTTCAAGGAGTATGTTGATAAGAAGGAAGGCAGAAAGTGGGGAGGGGTGGGGTGGCCATTTTCTCTTTTCCAACCAAAAAAGAATTTAATCTTCAAAGGACTCTGATGAGCTATAAATTGTAGTTAAACATCCATGATGATGTCTGGCACATATTGGTGTACATGCTATAAATAAATGGCAAGTAAATCTGGTAAATCACTGAAATTATTGTGAACAAGAGCCATTGCAACTGCCAGTAGGTGCAGAAGCAAAGGCATTGAAAAGGTAGCTCAGGGCTTCAGCAATGGAGCGAGTTTGAGATCTGTAACTACAGTTCAAACAGAAGGACTGGGACATATGCCACCATTTCCCCTCTGCTCATTTGTGTCATTGGTACGAAACTTCCTAAGCCCTCCTTTGAAGTAATTCTCTCTGTAATGGAATGGTATAGCAATCTCGATAGGCACCTCAGCGTCCTGAAGAAGTTACAGAGGCTCTGAGAAGCATTTGATTTATGGCCAAAGAAAGCCTTTGCAATTCTTGAGCATGGAGGTAGGAGAGATGGAGGACCTGGGATAAACTGAAAAGAGAGCTGCTATTTTTTTTTAAGCTGCAACTAAGTGCCAGGAATTCTATACATACCTATTAGTTAATTCCCCCACACCCTAAAATTGGTTGCTGTTATCACAAATTGAGGAATTGAGGCTCAGATAAATTAAGGATTTTGTAAATTTCAAAGCCACAATTTAGACCCATGTTCTTTGCACTAAGCTATATTGTCTCTAGCTTTCTATACAGATTGCATTAACCAATTTGGCCATCTGTGGAACAAAAAAGTATTGGAGATAATCAACCCCCAAACCAGGTAGTATTCCTGATCATACTGAAGAAATAAATAACTGAAGCAAAAATGAGAATATGAGTAAACAGACAGATTAAAGGAAATAATAGTCATTGAAGGCTCTTCATATATCTGTTGGATACCAATTTCTTTAACCTCATAATATCAATTAATGCAACACTTAGTGGATAATAATTATGCACAGTATCCATTCTAGGCACTATGGAGGACTCAAGGACAAGCAAGGTGATTCCTGTGAATCTAGTTTCATGTAGGTAGGGAGAAAAGGAGGAGAGAAATAGATAGGAATAGTAGGCAGGCACTGGGTTATTATGGTCTACAAGGTAAAAAGTTAATCCTGAACAGCCTGAGTATTCCATCCTCTGCAAAGCACTTTCTCTTTTGCTTCAGGACAAATTTCAGGAAATAGGAATGAGATTTTGTCTAAACGACAAGGGCATGATATCTGTAGCTCTTTTTGTGGGTATTGCCTTGCATCCACATGACATGTTTTATATCTTAAAGTTTATACCTTGATCCCCTTTACCCATTTCCACACTCCAACCCCTCTGTCCTCTGACAACCACTAATCTGTTCTCTATGAGTCTGGTTTTGTTTTGTGGATTCCACATATAAGAGAAATCATACAGTATTTGTTCTTCTCTCTGACTTCTTTCACTTAATATAATGCCTTCCAGGTCTATCCATGTGGTCACAATGGCAAGATTATATTCTGTGTTATTTCATTGTGTGTGTGTGTGTGTGTGTGTGTGTGTGTGTATTATTATATGTAACATCTACAATAGCAAAAGCCTAATGCACATCCTTCCTTCTGGACAAAGCTGTGGGGGTGGGGGAGGTGCAAGGCAGAGGCAGCCTGCAGCGTTGGCCACGGGCCAAGGCCCTTGCACGAATTTCATGAATCGAGCCTCTAGTGTGTGTGTATGTGTGTGTGTGTGTGTGTATATGTGTGTATATATATATGCGTGTGTGTGTGTGTGTGTGTGTATATATATATATATATATATATATATATATATATATATATATCTTCTTTATCCATTCATCCTTTCATTGATACTCAGGTTTTTTCCATATGCTGGCTATTGTAAATAATGCTGAAATGAACATATGGTGCATCTATCATTTTAATTAGTATTTTCATTTTCTTCAGATAAATATCTAGAATTAGAACTGTTTGATCATATGCCAACTTTAGTTCTTATTTTATGAGGAAACTTCATACTGTTTTCCATGGGGATTGTACCAAGCTATATTCTTATCAACAGTGCATAAAAGATCTCAGGTCTTACATCCTCATCAATTGTTTTTTCTTGTCTTATTTTATAATAAGCATTCTGACAGGTAGGAGATGATATCTCATTGTGAATTTGAATTGCATTTTTCTGATGATTAGTGATGCTGAGCATTTTTTTTTTCATGTGCCTGTTGGCCATCAGTGTGTCTGTAAGAAACTGTTTATTCAGACCCTCTGCACATTTTTTAATCAGATTGTTTTTTGTTACAGAGTTGTATGACTTATTTATATATTTTTATATTAACCACTTATTGAATATATGGTTTGCAAATATTTTCTCCCATCTTAAAGATAGCCTTTTGTTTAACTGACAGTTTCTTTCCTTCACTGTGAAGAAGCATTTCAGTTTGACATAATTTTATTTGTTTATTTTGGCCCTTGTCTTTAGAGTCAGATGTTCACTCCCCCCCCAAAAAAAACACCCCAAATTACTATGTATTACAGTCAAGTCATTAATTAATGTTGAGTTAATTTTTCTATGTGGTGTAAGATAATAATCTAGTTTCATTCTTTTGCAGGAAGCTGTATAATTTTCCAACACCATTATTGAAAGATTGTCCTTTCCATTGTATATTTTTGCCTCCATTATCATAAATTAATTGACCGTATATGCATGAATTAATTTATGGGCTCTCTATTCTGTTCCATGGATCTATGTGTCTACTTTTATACTGATACTATTTTGATTATTACTATAGCTTTGTAGCATAGTTAGAAATCAGGATGCATACCTCCAGCTTTGATCTTCTTCCTTAAGACTGCTTTAGCTATTCAGGGTTTTTAGTGATTCCATATAAATCTTAAAATTATTTGTTCTAGTTCTGTGAAAAATGCTATTGGAATTTTGATAGGGATTGCATTGAATTTATAGATTGCTTTAGAAAGTATGGACATTTTAACAATATTAATTGTTCCAAAGTATGAGCACAAAATTATTTATTTGTGTCTTCTTCAGTTTTTTTTTATCATTATCTTATAGTTTTCAGTGTCAATTTTTAACCTCATTGGATACTTTATTCCTAGCATTTTATTCTTTTTGATGCAGTTATAAAAAGATTGTTTTCTTCATTTATCTGATAGATTGATGTTAGAATATAGAAATGCAATCAATTTTATAGTAATTTTGTATCATACAACTTTATTGAATTTATTTATTAGTTCTAACAATTTTTGGTGGAATCTTTAGGGGTTTTTTTATATATAAAGTATCATGTCATCAATACATAGTGCTAGTTTTACATTTTCCTTCCCAATGTGGATGGCTTTATTTATTTTCCTTGCCTAATTGCTCTGGCTAGGACTTCTAATAGTATGTATACTAAAAATGATGAGTGTAAGAATCCTTATCTTGTTCCTGAGCAAAAAAATGTTAACTTTTCACCACTGAGTATGATGTTAGTTGTGAGAACATATTGTATGTGGCCTTTATTATGTTGGGGTACATTTTCTCTATACCAAAATTATTGAGAGTTATTGTTTATCATAAATCAATGTTGAATGTTGTTAAACACTTTCTTTGCACTTATTAATCATGTTATGATCATATGATTTTTATCTTTCATTTTGTTTTGTTTTATTGTGGTGACTACATTGATTTGTGGGTGTTGATAAATCCTTGCATCTCTGGAATAAATCCCACTTGATCATGGTCTGTGGTCCTTTTAATAGATTGTTAAATTTGGTTTGCTGATATTTAGTTAATGATTTTTGCATCTATGTTATTAGGTGTATTTTCTTTTTTGTGGTGTCTTTGTCTGGTATTATTATCAGGCTAATGCTGGCTTTGCAAAATGAGTTTGGAAGTATTTCTCCCATCTCAAATTTTTTTGGCAGTGTTTGAGAAGGATAGCTATTAAACCTTCTTTGAATGTTTGGTGGAATTGATCCCTAAGCCATCTGGCCCTGGATTTTTCTTTGTTGGGAGGGTTTTGCTTTACTTATTCAATCTTTTTACTAGTAATTTGTCTATTCAGATTTTCTATTTCATCATGGTTCAATCTTGAGAGATTGTATGTTTCTAAGAATTTATCCATTTCTTCTAGGTTGTATAATTTGTTGGAGTATAATTGTTCATAGCTGTCTCTTATGACCCATTGTATTTCTGTGATATCATTTGTAACTTCTCTTGCATTTCTTATTTTATCTGAGCTCCCCCTGCCCCTCATTTCTCTCTCTCCTTCTCTGTTGAGACTAGTTGTAGGTTTGTTAATTTTGTGTATCTTCTCAAGGAATCAGCACTTAGTTTCATTGATTTGTTTTTATTTTTATTTAATTTCCATCTTACCTTTAATATTTCCTTTCTTCTAACTTTGGGTTTTGCTTATCCTTCTTTTCCTACTTCTTTTAGTTGTAAAATTAGATGTTTATTTTAGGGTTTTCTTGTTTCTTGAAGTAGGCTTGTATTGCTGTGAACTTCTCACTTAAAAATGCTTTTGCTACATCCATAGATTATGGGATATTGTATTTCTGGTTTCACTTTTCTCTAGGTATTTTTCATCTTTCCATTCTTCAGTAATCCAGGAGTTCTTCAGTAGTATGTTGTTTAATCTCCACATATTTATGGTTTTTCCAGTTTTCTTCTTATAATTGATTCCTAGATTTTTATATACCATTGTATTTAGAAGAGATGCTTGACGTGATTTCAGTATTCTTGAATTTACTGAGAATTGTTTTATGGCCTAACATGATCTATCCTGGAAAATGTTCCATATACATTTGAGAAGAAGGTGTATTCTGCTTCTTTATTTCTACATATGTTTATTAAATCCATCTTAATAGATCTAAAGTTTTCTTTAAGATTGATGTTTCCTTATTGATTTCTGTATGAATGATCTCTCCATTGATAAAAATGAGGTGCTAACATTTTCACTATTGTTGTATGCTGTCAGTTTCTCCGATTAGGTATGTTAATATTTGCTTTATATATTTTTGTACTTGTATGTTGGATGCATATATATTCACAAATGTTATATCTTCTTGCTAGATTGGCCTCTTTATCATTATGTAATGCCCTTTGTCTTATATTATAGTTTTTATCTTCTTAAAGTTTTTTTTTGTTTTATACTATTTGATTTTTAAATTTCTATTTATATAGAACACTTTTTCCATCCCTTCACTTTCAGTCTGTGTGTCTCCTTTCATCTCAAGTAAGTCTCTTGTAGGGAGCAAATAGACACATTTTGTTTATTTACCCATTTATCCATTCTTTGTCTTTTAATTAGATAATTTAGTCTATTTACATTTAAGTAATTACTGATAGATATGTAATTATTAATAATTTGTTAATTTTTTTATTAGCTGTTTTGTAGTTTCTCTGTGTTCTTTTTCTCTTCTCTTGCTCTTTCACTGTGGTTTGATTACTTTATTTGGTATTGTGCTTCCATTCCTTTCTCATTATCTTTTGTGTATCTGCTATGGGTTTTTGTTTTGTGGTTACAATTAAGCTTATATAGAGCAGCCTATATCCATAAAACAGTCTGCTTTAAATTAATAGGAATTCACGTTTGAGTGCATTCTAAAACTCTACACTTCTACTCCCCTTGCCAAGTTTTATATTTTTGATGTCACATTTTATATCTTTTTATTTTATGCATACCTTAACTAATTACTGTAATTTTAGTTAATTTTACTACCTTTTTCTTTTAACTTCATGGTACCTTTATAAGTGATGACTCCATTCGTTTAAGTATATATTTACCTTTACCAGTAGAATTTTTACTTTCATGTGTTTTGTTGTTATTAATTAGTATCATTTCTTTTCAGCTTAAAGAAATCCCTTAACATTTCTTATGAAGATAAATTAGTGGTGACAAACTTCTTTAGATTTTGGTTTCCTGGAAGACTCTTTATTTCTCCTTGAATTCTGAATGATAACCTTGCTGATAGAGTATTCTTGGTTGAAAATTAATTTTTTCAGCACTTTGAATATGTCTTGCTGCTCCTTTCTGGCCCATAAAATTTCTGCTAAAATATTTTCTGATAGCCTTATGGGGTTTTCCTTGTATGAAATAAATTGTTTTCTTTTACTGCTTTCAAAATTGTCTTTCTCTTTTGCCTTTTTAATCACAGTGTGTCTTGGTGTGTATGTCTTTGGGTTTACCTTATTTGGAACTCTCTGGGCTTTCTGGACCTAGATGTGTGTTCACTTTCCCAGGTTAGGAAGTTTTCAGTCATTATTTCTTAAAATACTTTTCTCTCTCTCTTTGCCTTCTTGGGTCTGTATAATGCAAATGTTATTTCTCTCAGTGTTGTCCTATGGGTCTATTAATCCATATTGACTTTTTAAAAATTATCTTCTCTTTGTCTTGCTCTGCTTATGTGAGTTCCAATGCTTTGTCTCACAGCTCATTGATCTTTCGTTCTGCTTTATCCAATCTGTTTTTGAACCTCTCTAGTATATCCTTTAGTTCAGTTATTGTATACTTCAGTGCTATATCTTCTGTTTGATGCTTTCTTTTATTTTCTCTTTCTTTGTTGAAGTTCTCACTATGTTCATTTATTCTTTTCCCAAGTTTGTTAAACAACTTTATGACCATTCATTTGAATTCTTTATCAGGTAGATTACTTCTTTATGTCATTAAAATTTTCTGAGATTTTTGTCTAGTTCTTTTATATGGAATATATTTCTTTGTTTCCTCACTTTGTTTAACTCTCTGTTTTGTGTATTAGGCAAGACAGCTCCTTCTCTCAGTCTGGAATGAGTGGCCTTGTACAGGGGATGAATCTTATTATTCTATTTTGCCCTAGCTCTTGGTTGTCTCTTAAACCTTTGTAAGTTGAAACAGACTGATTTATTCTTAATAGGTCCCATTGTTGAGGGGGTGGCAAGACCTGTCAGTTTCTCAAGGATAGGAATCTTATTTAGCACCTAGTTTCATGTCCATTGGAAGCCAGACTCTCAGGCAGCAGCTTTTAAAATACTTGAATATATCCACAATCATTAGCCCTGCTGGTCTCCAGATTAGGAGATCTGGAAGTGTTTCCTAGGTGATGCTTGCTGTCTTCAGTAAGGCAGCAAGAAACCCTTAACTGTCATGGCTGGGCTTCAGTGATGCCTTGAGAAAACGTCTTGTCTGTGTGAGCACATGCTACCTTTAGGAAGGGAGCAGGTGGGTGCTGTGATTGCTAGTGCTTGCAGGCCCCAGCCAGGGAGTGGAGAGTGTTGCAACTGGCTTTGCTGGTGACTTTCTGCTCATCTTCCCCAGCCAGGGAGTAGTTGAATGTTGCAACACCACTCTCTCTTTTCAGCAAGGTGATGGGACAGTGTGGAAACTTCTCACCCTGCAGAATGTGTGTGTGGGAGGGGAGAGAATGAGGGAGGAGGGATGCAACACCAAGTATCACCACTTGTGCTAGTAGGGCAGCTGGAGAAGGCAAAAATAGAATCTGCCAGTGCCTCCATCTCCAGAGAGAGTTTCAGTTATTCTCTGCTCCATAAGCAGGTGCTTTAAGATTAGTAAATGATCCTCCTCATATAGTCTAGGCACTTTTCAAACTTCTTTTCTTGCAGTGGGTCCCCAGACAAATGAGACCTCACATGAGCTCTTTAAAAGAAGAATCTCAGTTCCCTAAAGTTCTTTGGGCCCCTTGGACATCATCATTGGTTTTCTAAGCCAGACATGTGTGGGGCTTGTCTCTCCAGTGCAGATCCAGGTGCTGGGAGTGTTGTGTGAAGCTCTGGCCTCCAGGGGAAGCACCAGACTGGTGAGATCCTCCCTATTGTATGTCACTGCATTAGAGCTGCTTGCCTCTGCTTCCCTACCCAGATCAATGTGGTCCTTTTATCTTTTCTTCATAGAGAAGCAGTTTAGTTTGCAGAAAATGAGCCATATGCAGCTATAGATTCTATGTGTCCATGTCCAAGGGAGGAGACAAGTTCGGCATCTTCCTGTGCTGCCATCTTGGACCCCCATCTGAAGGTGGCACAGCTCAGTGCAATTTCAGAAAATTTTAATCTGGGAAACTGGGAAGGAAAATGGAGGAAATTAAGCTCTCTGAAAAATTTCTAAACTTTTAAAATGTAGATTTAAAATTTTTTTTATAGGGGTGACATTACTCAACATGAACATATAGGTTTCATGTGTGGATTACTAATTTATAATATCTGTATATAGGACCGTGTGCCCACTACCAAAATCAAATCTCTTTTCACCACATATTAGGACCTCTTTTTTCTCCCCCTCCTCCATCCCCCGGCAACCATCACACTGCTGTTTGTGTTCATAAGTTTCAGTTTTATATTCCACGTATGAGTTAAATCACATAGTTCTTAGTTTTTTTGTTTGTTTGTTTGTTTGTTTGACTCATTTCACTTCGCATAATGTTCTCAAGGTCCATCCATGTTGTAAATGACGCTATTTCATCCTTTATTATGTCAGTGTAGTACTCCATTGTGTATATGTATCACATCTTCTTTATCCAGTCCTCCATTGTAGGGTACTTTGGCTATTTCCAACTCTTGGCCACTGTGTATAATGCTGCAATGAACATAGGGATGCATATATCTTTGCATATAAATTATTTTGAGTTTTTTGGGTATATACCCAGGAGTGGGATTGTTGGGACTTATGGTAGCTCTATTTTTATTTTTTTGAGGAATCGCCAGAGTGCTCTCTATAGTGGTTGTACCAGTCTACATTTCCACCAGCACTGAATGAGGGTTCCCTTTTTCTCACAACCTCTCCAACACTTGTTGCTTGTCTTGTTGATAATGGCCACTCTAGCTGGTGTAAGGTGGTATATCTCATTGTAGCAGAACGTTTTATGAAATTGACCCCAAAGACATGGGAGGTAAAGGCAAAAATAAATGAATGAGACTACATCAAACTGAAGAGCTTCTGCACAGCAAAAGAAATGGACAACAAAATAAGCAGCCAACCAGATGGGAGATGAAATTTGCAAACAGTATCTTTGACAAAGGTTTAATTTCCAAAATATATAAAGAGCTCATAAAACTCAACACCAAACAAATAAGCAATCCAATCAAAAAGTGGGCCGAGGACCTGAAAATACACATCTCCCAAAAAGACATACCAATAGCCAATCTATATTAATAATAGAGGAATATGCAAATTGTCCAGGATGCCATCACATAACGACCACTCAGGATGGGGGCTCTCAGCATGCCTGTGCTGGGGGTCCCAAGAACACAAAGAGGAAGGGAGGGCAGATAGGCATTTAGGGGGATCAGGCCACAAGGGGAGAGCAGATAGGCAGTTAGAGGGATCAGGCCAGGAGGGGAGTGCAGGTCAGCAGTTAGGGGAATCAGGCCAGGGGGAGAGCAGATAGGCAGTTAGAAAGATCAGGCCAGGAGGGGAGTGAAGATAGGCAGTTAGAGGGATCAGGCCAGGAGGGGAGAGCAGTTAGGAGCCAGTGGTTCTGGATTGCTAAAGAAATCACTGATTGGAGAGGGTACAGGCCAGTCAGAACTCTTCCCCACTCCCCCACCATGCATGAATTTCATGCACCAGGCCTGTAGTAGATGTATGAAAAGATGTTCAACCTCACTGGCAATCAGGAAAATGTAGATGGTTTTTAAAGTGCCAGATAATTTTGTTGATATTTAGCTGTGAATGCATTTTAAACTCCATCTATAAGGCACTTTAAAAAATATATTTTTGAATTTGAATATAATTCATACAATAAAATGTACAGATCTTAAGTATACTATTAAAAGTATTTTAATGTGTATATGTTTATGTCACCAACATCACAGTTGAGCGATAGAATGTTACAAGGTATTTCTTTTAATTTAGGCAAATGTTATAGTGACTGCCTGGTCTGGGGCACATGGAGGTGATCCATATACCCTACAATATAGAGGGTGTGGAAAAGAGGGAAAACACATCTATTTCACACCTGACTTTCTGCTGAATGATGACTTAAAAGCTGGCTATGGACCACGAGGTAAGAAATAGACATTTGCCATTACTTTTTACAATATTCTGGGCTTATTGTGGAAAAGGAATCAGAGAACCTGAAATTTGCCAAGACTTACCTTATGGTTGGGAGATAGGCCACACACCCATGAAAAAATGGGGAACAAAGTGGGCCAAAAAGAATTAAGCACCAGGTTAATGGCCCCAGCAGTTAGTACTTTAAGAATTTAGTGAAAAGAGAAAACATTTGAATTAAGAATGTCAGAGGATCTTCAAGGTTGAATGTCATTTTGATAAAAGGAAAAGGGGGAGAGAACAGTGGAAATAATATAGATAAATTTGTTCTAGCAGAAGAATCCAGGGCATATTTAGACATGTGAGCAGTAGATCCTATGAATGGGGCAGAGTGACTGTGAGCAGTGAAGTAATAGGTGAAAATGCTGAAATACACATGGGAATTAGTGATGGAGAGCTTCAAATGCCCAAATTATTAAGTCATCACTAAAAGCTTATACTAGTAAACACAGGAGTGCCAATCTCAAAGCAATGTTTTAAGATGATGAACTAGGCTGTGAGGATAATCTGTCTTCCTCATATCAATGAGGGAAAACTGGATAGAAGGAGAACAACTAAGAGAAGTCCAGGTACAAGGCCATGAGACTGGAATGTGGAGGCAGTGAGATGAGGACAGGAAAGGTAGTAATGACAACAATGAGAATTTTCCATGTTATAGGTACTGTTCTCTTGGCTTTTTCAAATGTTATCATGTTTAATCCTGACAACTCTATGTGATGAGAGATATTTCAGCAGGGAAAAGGAGAAATAGAGGTCTAAAGTGCTGTAGTATAAAGGATAAGGGGGATGTATGTGAGCAGCATTAGGAACACACCAAGTTTTTGGCAGAAATGGAAGGAACCAATTTATAAAGGAGAAAATCCACAAGTATGGATGAAGGCAAGTTGATTGTGAGGAACAGTGAACTATCCTGGTGGGGAAAAAACAGCCTGTGGTTGAATGTATGTGGCTGGAGTTTGGGAGAGTAGTCAGGTTTGGAAACTGGCATTTAGAGGGTGAGATCTGAGGGAGAAACTATGGTGAGAAAAGATCAGCAGATAAAGAACTAACCATCCCAGTCTTAATTTTTTTTTTACTTTAACATATAGCATTGCCTTCCAATCATGCTACTATGATTACCCCCATTTAAATATATTCTGTTATCCTCTATATAGCTAGCAGGAGTTGGGACAACAAACTCTATAAAACACATTGTATAAGATACTTAAAGTTTTGTAAGAGTTTTTTTCTGGTAACTATGAGTTACTGATAATCTCTGCATAAACATATAATTTCATCAGCACTTCTAAATTCCATGAGTAGGCACAATTTTTTCCTTAACATTTTCAGCTTACACTATACCCCTCCCTTCCTTCATCCCAAAGTAAAAAACAATTGCACAATATGCCACAGCTTGAATCATCTGAGCGAACACTTCCTGGGTTTCCATAACTTTAACAATTTTTTAAAAGTGCACTTTGAAAGGGGAGTTAAATGGGAAAGCATCATGGAGAGAGAAGTCAGTTTTGATCAGAATGTTGAAGAAAATGAAATATTTAGAGAGGTAGAGAAAAAGTTATAAAGGATTGTATGCTAAGGATGAGGGTTGCCATGAACTAAGAGTTGCAAATAAATATAAATGTGAAGAATCAGGGTTTAAAAGAAAAGAAAAAGAACTATCTATGTCAGAGAGGAAGTTCTATGATTTATTTGCTCCTTCCTCCCTCCCATACCCCAATGTTTTAATCATGGTTCTGGATAGTAGAATTATTTCCAAGGAAAAAAGTCAGGCATGTTTGGATAACACAGTATGAAAGATTTATTTGCTTATTTGGTTTTTAGTCTGTATGGGCAGCTATAACAGAATATCAGAGACTGGATGGCTTATAAACAGGAGAAATTTCTCAAAGTTCTGGAGTCTGGAAGTCCATGATTAAGGCACCAGCAGATTCCGTGTCTGCTGACACTAAATATACCCTTCCTGGTACATAAACAGCCATCTTCTCATTGTGTCCTCACCTGGCAGAAACAGGAAAGGAGCACTCTGGATTCTCTCTCTTATTTATTTACCAGAGGCCTGGTGCATGAAATTTGTTTGGGGGGTATCCCTCAGCCCAGCCTGCACCCTCTCCAATCTGGGACCCCTCGAGGGATGTCTGACTGCCCATTTAGGCTCAATCCTGATAGGATCAGACCTAAATGGGCAGTCAGACATCCTTCTCACAATCCAGGACCGTTAGCTCCAAACTGCTCACCTGCCTGCCTCCCTGATTGCCCTTAACCGCTTCTGCCTGCCAGCCTGATCGCCCCCTAACCACTACCCTGCCAGCCTAATTGATGTCTAACTGCTCCCTGTCAGCCTGTTTGCCCACAACTTCCCTCCTCTGCTGGCCTAGTCACCCCCAACTGCCCTCCCTTGCAGGCCTGGTCCCTCCCAACTGCCCTTCCCTGCTGGCCATCTTGTGGTGGCCATCTTCTGTCCATATAGGGGCAGGATCTTTGACCACATGGGGGGAGCCCTATTGTGTGTTGGAATGATGGTCAATATGCATATTACTCTTTTATTAGACAGGATGGAGGCCTGGTACATGGGTGGGGACTGGCTGGTTTGCCCTGAAGAGTGTCCTGGATCAGGGTGGGGGTTCCCTTGGGGTATGGGACAGCCTGGGTGAGGGGCCTATGGTGGTTTGCAGGCCAGCCACACATTCCAGTGACCCAAGTGGAGGCCCTGGGATCTGGGATTAATTTATGTTCTACAATTCAAATTTTGTAGCCTGGAGTGGAGCCAAGCCTTCTGTTCACTCCATGGTGACAGCCATTTCTGTTTGAAACTTTGTAGCCTAGAGTGGAGGCCTAGGCTAGAGCTGCAGAAATTTGGCTTCCTCCATCACCCTGGCAGCCCTAACCTCTTCTCTTTCCAGCTCCATGGCTTCTACCATTTCTGTTGGGATTATGTATCTTCTATAATTGAAACTTTGTAGCATTGAATGGAGGTCTAGGCTGGCAACAACAGGCGGAAAGCTTGACTTCCTTCACTGCTGGGGAAACCCAAGCCCCCTCCTGCTCTCAGTAGTGGCAGCCATCTTGGTTGGGATTTATTTGCATAATTTGCTCCTGATTGGCTGGTGGGCATGGCTATGGGCATGGCTTGATTGAGGTGTGGTCAATTTGCATATTACTCTTTTATTAGATAGGATTCTTTTTGTTAATCCTCACCCATAGATATTTCTTTTATTGATTTTTTTTTTTTTTTTAGAGAGAGTGGAAGGGAGATAGTGGGAGAAGAGAAAGAGAGAGAGAGAGAGAGTGATAGACAGAGAGAGAGAGATACAGAGAGACATTGATGTGAGAGAGTCATATCAATTGGTTGCCTCCTGCACATGCCCCAACTGATGCAGGGGATGGAATCTGCAACCCAGCTACATGCCCTTGACTGGGAATCAAACCTGAGAATCTTCTATGTGCAGGCCGACATTCTAACCACCAAGTAACACCAGCAAAGGCTGGAATCTCTTTTATAAGATCACTAATCACATTATGGGGTTCTACCCTCATGATTTAATCACCCCCAAAAGGCCCCTACCTCCTAATACCATCACATTGGGGATTAGGATTTGAACATCTGAATTTTGTGGGCACATAAATATTCAGTTCATTGCACTTAAAAATGATTCTTTTCTTTTCTACAAATCCTGACATTATAGGCCTATATGAAGCTAAATAGAAGCCTGTTAGGCAGCTTCATTGAGGAAATGAGAAGATGTAGGACTGCTCACTAGTTTCAAAGAGATGTACAAATAAATCACCGGATTGCACTTATGGGACTAGACATATGGGACTCTGCCTCTTTTGTGATAATAGAGTGTAAAGGAGAGGTGATGAAAATGCGGTGAGAAAAATGAAAGTGGAAGAGAGAATTGTACTTCAACCCTTTGGAATGAGTATATATAGTCAAGTACTGTTACATCTTCACTGATTAGCAAGTCCATTGCTGAGATTTTTAGGAACTCAAAGCAAAAGCTCTTTCATCCACAGGCAGAGTGTTTGTCCATGAATGGGCTCATCTCCGTTGGGGTGTGTTTGATGAATATAACAATGAAAAACCTTTCTACATAAATGGACAAAATCAAATTAAAGTAACAAGGTTAGTAATTTTCTCATGCTAAAAATTCAGTTTATTTTTTACTCTACAGTTAAGTTTATAATGGCAGCTAAAACTTAATTGATAATTTTCAGTTTTGTAATGTTATTACATTTTTAAAATGCTTTCATTACTCAAATATCTAAAAGTTATATTCTTAGATATCTCATGCCCACCATTGTCTTTACCCTGTGCTCTCTCATTCCCTCTAGATAATCATTTTTTTTTAAATATATTTTATTGATTTTTTACAGAGCAGAAGGGAGAGGGACAGAAAGTAGAAACATCGATGAGAGAGAGACATCGATCGGCCGCCTCCCGCACGCCCCCTACTGGGGATGTGCCCGCAGCCAAGGCACATGCCCTTGCTGGAATCGAACCCAGGACCCTTCAGTCCGCAGTCCGACGCTCTATCCACTGAGCCAAACCGGTCTCGGCTAGATAATCATTTTTATTAGGTTCTTACTTTTTCAAGATTTCTCCAGAAGATTTTTTTAAATGTGTATTTTTCTTCGTTCTTTTAAAAATAATTACACAGTCTGTTATTATGTGGATGTAACATAATTTTCAGTCACTCTCCTGTTATACAAGTGAATTGTTCCCAATTTTTTACTACCAATATTACTACAGGTGAAAATGCTATATATGTGCCATTTCTCATGTACGCAGGCTGGTCTATATATCTATAAAATAACCTCCAAGAATTACTGACTCAAAGGATACGCTGAACTGTAATTTTGGTAGGTGTTGAGTGATTCCTCTCCTAAAGGTTATATTGTTTTTCACTCCCTTCAACGATTTGAGATTACTTATTAGGAAGGAATCCTTTTAAATATCATCATTACATGTCCATTCTCTTCTTCCTCCGATGTCCAATGGCAATGAGCTCAAAGGAACCCTGACTCAGAATACTGCCTCTTACGCTCTTCTATGGAACTCCAAAAGTTCACGTTGATTCCTGGCAACTTTTGCTTTGACCTTGGCAATACAAAACCTCTCATCAAGATCAAATTCTTTAAAATAAAGTGGAGTCCATTTCTAAATTGAACTTTAATAGAGTAGTTTTAAAAATATTTTATGTGTTTTTAGCAAGCTACGGCCTTTGCAACTCATTATTATATGAGCTAGTGAAGAAGAAACACAAGTATTTCTAAAACAGACCTAATTTTTCTTTCTATTTTTAGGTGCTCATCTGACATCACAGGCATATTTGTGTGTGAAAAAGGCCCTTGCCCCCAAGAGAACTGTGTTACTAGTAATCTTTTCCAAGAAGGTTGTGTGTTTTTATACAATAGCACACAAAATGCAACAGCATCAATAATGTTCATGCAAAGTTTATCTTCTGTAAGTATGGCCTTGGAATAACAAACTTCTGCAAGATCTCATCTCTTCCCAAGACACACTGATATGTTTTAAATATTTAAACAAAAATATAAATTCACTATTTTTTAGAGTTTGGAGGACCTTAGAATTCATTTACTTTTATTTTACAGATTGTAAAGTTACTTAGACCCCAAAGATGACCACCAAAAATAGCTTCCTTAATAAAAGTGGTTATTTGTTTTCCAGAGAAGGCCTTTTAACAACGAGAGCCCTATAAACCTAAATATAAATTGCTGATATGGTGGTGTCCCTGTATCTTTTCGCAGGAAAGTGAACTGGGTTAATGAGGGATATAACACAGGATCACCGATCTCATTTGAGGTAGCAATCCACTCTTATTTTAATTGCACTAATTCTCTTTCCATTGTTTTGCATAGTTTAGAACGTAAAAAGAAAATGCAGGTTCTACCAAGGGAAGTAAACTAACCCCTGGCTTCTTGTCATCAGTACACGCCAATTGGCAAGAGACTGGTGTATACATCCAAAATACCATTTTAAAAATTACTTAAAAAGAGTACTCTGCCATGGGCATTCAATCCTTGCCTCTTTAGTCCAGTCCAGTTTCTCTCAGAAGGAAGCAGCATGGAACCCTCAAGTCCTCAGCAAAAGCCTGCTCTCAGAGCATGGAATCTCTCAGAAATGAGGGACTTAGGAGATACAGGGTTCAGTGGCATCATGCTTCCTGATCAGATGTATCTATCCATCTTCACAAAAAACCTGAAGGTCAAGTCTGTGAGTCATCTCTGCTCCACGGAGCTTAAAGCACTGTGGGCATGTGTCTTTGAAGTTGTCTGTTCCCACAGCCTACCAATACTCCTTGGATTGACACACTGTTTTTTTAGATAACTTTTTTTATTCAGTCTGGTTTTAGTCAAGACTGAGTCATTCCTTAAATGTGAAGTGATATTTCTTAGTTTCTTGTCTAATCTATTACGTTTTTAATTTATAGCTTTAGTGTATGAAGCCAACCTAATTGCATGTATTTCGCCCACATTGATTTGACTAGATACTATCCTTGTAATCCCTTGAAAGACAGATGCATTAATATCCAGTTGGATAAGCTTTACAATCATCTAACCACAGTCATGAAACAGAGAGTTAAAAATAAATAACAAAGAAAGTAGGTTCTACTCCTGTCTCCCCATTCCACTAAGAAATTTGTGTTCTTAAGCAATCATTAACCCTCTGAAGCTTCCATTTCCTCTTCTATGAATTAGAACTGAGACTAAGAGATTCTTCTAGGTCTAAGTGCCCCTGGTTCCATTAACAGGAAGCAGTCATTCTTTGTAGGAATATAGCCATTGGGAATAGTTGGTAACACATTATTTTAAAATGCAAAACACACCTTTAAAAGGGTTGTTAACACAGATATAGTATTTTTTCTTTTATTTAAATTTCTTTATTGATTAAGGTATTACATATGTGCCCTCATCACCCATTACCCCTTCCAATCCCCTCTCCCCCCGTCACCACTTATGCCCTCACCCCCCTGGTGTCTGTGTCCATTGATTAGGCTTATATGCATGCATAAAAGTCCTTTGGTTGATCTCTTCCCCTTACCCCCACCCTCTCCTACCATCTGAGGCTTGACAGTCAATGCTTTTCTGTCTCTGGATCTGTTTTTGTTCATCAGTTTATGTTGTTCATTATATTCCATAAATGAGTGACTTCATGTGATACTTATCTTTCTTTGACTGGTTTATTTCACTTAGCATAATCTTCTCCAGTTCCATCCATGCTCTAATTTGAAGAAGACACCTTTTTCTCCTTTTTCTTCTTCTTAAAGAATACCTTTCAGCATTTCATATAATACTGGTTTGGTGTTGATGAACTCTTTTAGCTTCTTCTTAACTATGAAGCTCTTTATCTGACCTTCAATTCTGAATGATAGCTTTGCTGGAAAAAGTAATCTTGGTTGTAGGTTCTTGCTATTCATCACTTTGAAAATTTCTTGCCACTAACATCTGGCCTGAATAGTTTCTTTTGAGAAATCAGCTGACAAGTGTATGGGTGCTCCCTTGTAGGTGACTAACTGTTTTTCTCTGGCTACTTTTAATATTCTTTCTTTGTCCTTGCTCTTGGCATTTTAATTATGATGTGTCTTGGTGTGGTCCTCTTTGGATTCCTTTTGCTTGGGGTTCTGTGCACTTCCTAGACTTGTAAGTCTATTTCTTTCACCAGGTGTGGGAAGTTTTCAGTCATTATTTCTTCAAATATGTTTTCAGTATCTTGTTCTCTCTCTTCTTCTGGCACCCCCATAATTCTGATGTTGGTACCTTTGAAGTTGTCCCAGAGGCTTCTTACATTATCCTCAAATTTTGGATTCTTTTTTCTTTTCTGGTTGAGTGTTTTTGGCCTCTTGATATTTCACATCTTTTACTTGACTCTTATGTTCCGCTAGTCTGCTGTTGGGTTTTTTATTTCAGTCAGTGTATGTTTAGTTTCTAGTTGGTTCTTTTTCATAGCCACGAGGTTCTCGCTCATATCTTCGAGGTTCTCACTAAGTTTATCAGCCTTTTCTAAGAGCCTCTTGAAATACCTTATAACTGTGGTTTTGCAATCTATATCCAGTCATTTGTTTTCCTCCATTTCTTTCATTTGCAATCTGTTTCTTTCTCTCCCCATTTTCACTGCTTCCCTGAGTTGGTAGGGTAGCTTTGTGTGCTAGGTCTCTCGGCCTCCCCTGTTACCTGAGGTGTACACTCTTGGTGCACCCCTTTGTGCACTGTGTGTATAGCCTCGTTGCAGATAAGTCTTGTTTGTTGTTGATATCACTGGGAGGAATTGACCTCCAGGCCAACTGACTGTGAGGATCAGCTATGTCTACTCTAGGAGATAGCCTTATGCACCAGGACTTGCAAACTTGCCAAAGTCTCTGTGTTCAGCTTGGATGGGACAGAGTTTCTGGGTGGAGTGGAATTTCAGGGTGGAGCTGACAGCCTTGGCTTCCAGTCAGCCCTGGCCCATGAAGTCACTGGGTCCTAGCATCCCCAGGCAATCACCGCAAGCATCTCTGTGAGAAAGGTGCCCTTGAGTTTCATCTGCCGCCAGACCGTCCAGTCCTCAGTGAATCTCAGATTTTCGCCTGGCATCTGGGTTCAGTGCAATCAGAACTCCTCTTTCTTTCCACCAGACGCCAAACACATAGTCAATAGATCTCTCCAACAGTGAGCACTTGTGCGTGCCCCTGGAGCTCCACCTCTGGCCGGAGCTCCTTTCTACTGCCAGCAACCCTGTTCATCCTCTTTAGGCACACTCACATGCATGCCTCCAGAGCTCTGCCTTTGCTCTTCCCCTGGGATTCCACCCGCAATCCAGATTCTCCCTGTAAGGGCCTGGTTCCCCTGGGTTTTGAGTGCAAACTGAACTGGGTTCAGTGCAGCCTGGAGTTTTTGTCCCCTTTCCCCTAGAGCTCCCCTGCCAGGCGTTCAGACATCCCATCCTCTTGCGCGCACGTGCGACTCTCCTACCTTATTTGCGCTTTGCAGAGGCTCTGATTATCCACGTGCACTTCTCTGTCCCTCTAGTTTCAGATCTTCCAGTAAGCCAGCCTTCCCGTGGTTCTGGACAGTGTCCGTTTTGTCCTTTAGTTGTATTCTCGAAATTGTTGTGTGGGGCAAAAGCCTAGGTGTTTACCGATGCTGCCATCTTGGTTTCTCCTCGATATAGTATTATTAAATGAATTCTACCTGTATTTCCAAATAAGGAGAAAGGTCAGGAAGTAGATTTAAGTTGATTTTCTCCTTATCCTGTTCTTACAGAGATCAATATTTGAACTAGGTCAATATATGTTGACTGATCAATAAAGGAGCGGTAGTCATTATATATGATTTTAAGAAATAAGATTACCAAGATATCATCTCCAGGGGTGTTTTCTTTAACACAATATCATGGTAAGGAAAGTGGGAGATAGTTTTCTGTGTGTTTTTTTAGATTAAGATATATATATGTTGTCTGCTCTCTTTTATCCAAGTGCAAATAAACTATAACAGAGCTTTACCACAAGGGTGCCAATATTTCAAGCAAAGGGTGCCAAAAGTTAGGTATATATTTGATGTCAGTCTTGAAGTGAAGAAGGACATTGCTGTGGCACTTATTTTCCATGTTTCAGCTCACCTTCCCTTTTCCTTTAGTTGCTTGAGCGTGAGCAGCACATCCAGCATGACAGAAGAGCTTCAGTCTCACACAGGCTTTGCTCTTCTTCCAGGTGGTTGAGTTCTGCAACGCAAGTACCCACAACCAAGAAGCGCCAAACCGACAGAACCAAATTTGCAGCCTCAGAAGTACGTGGGATGTAATCTCAGACTCCACTGACTTTCATCACAGCTCCCCCATGAAGGGGACTGAGCTCCCACCTCCTCCCACCTTCTCCCTTGTCCAGGCGGGGGACAAAGTGGTTTGTTTAGTGCTGGATGTGTCCAGCAAGATGGCAGAGGTAACATTTTTGAACCACAATGGTTGTAAAACATTCATCATTTTTTTCTGTCAGTTTTTAATTCTTTTTTTTATTATTTTCAAAGTGTAAGGGCAGAGGAGGGAAATTTGGAATAGTCATAGACATCATCTTTTCTTGGGGACAAGAGGAAAAAATCAGAATGTATCACAGAAATTGAGATAATGCAGATAAATGAAATATATAGATAATTCCTAACTTTAATTGCAACATTTCCCAACCAAGACCTTTTTCACAACACTTACAGCAATGAAAGGCTCTGGTCTGTCCACATTCCACTCACTAAGAAAGATCCTTTGTTGAGCAAGAGACTGTGAATTGGCAGCAGATGTGCATATCCATTATGTGTAATTTTCCATGTCACTGTGGACAAGAAACCTTATCTCAGCTGTCTGACAATCTAGCAACCTCCAGAAACCCACTCTCCAAGTGCCAAAACTCTCAGATACTGGTGTATGTCTTAGTCTCTGAAATCAAGCCTAAAACATCTACTACCTATCTTTTTTCAGAAATGTCCACTGACCTCTGATCTATGCTCTTGAGGTCATTTCTGCTCTATTATATATCTGTATGGGTCTGCCACACATCTCTTCCACTGTGCATTCAGTGACATCACAGGATAGTTTAACATCAGCCTCAGTGGGAGCATTTACTCCACAGAAATTGTCAACTGCAACAAATCAGGGTTTTCCTCTCTCTCTCTCTCTCTCTCTCTCTCTCTCTCTCTCTCTCTCTCACACACACACACACACACACACACACACACACACACACACACCAGAAAACCAGTTTTTAAACATTTACCAGCATACCACTATCTACTTCATAGGGTTGTTGAGGTGAAATAATATTAAGTTTTTGGTTCATAATTGGTAGCTCTTATTTTATAATCATATTTGTCCTAAGGGAAAGTTTGTCCTCTTTTATTGTCTGAATCAGTAGTCCTAGAAAATTTGCCTTTCCTGGCTGGTCTCTGAAATATTAGGAACACCAGTAATACAGTAAGCTTCTAGGTAATTTTGCAATCTTGCCTACCTGTACTTTGACAAGGGCACAATATTCTCAAATATGGTTTCAGGGTAATTTATATAAGCTATCTGCCTGTGTTAAGTAAGCATGGATTTAGTGAAGGGGAAAGATTGTTGTACTTAAAAGAAGAGCTGAAAGAAGCAGATGAGAGATAAGCCTAAAGAAACAAACTCATGGGAAACACAATTTCTCTTCCTTTTCCCGATAATATTATCATTTATAGTAATTTACTTACCAGGGGCCTATAGCATGCTGGCCTGGGGGATACAGAAATGACAGAATAGGGTCTCTGCTTTGAGATACAACGTAGTGATGGAGACCTGACACATGTGTGAATAAATACAATTAAGTGTGTAGAAGCTCCATAGAGTTGTGAAGCAGCACCTTATTCTGTAGAAGAAAGTAACTGAGGAAGACTTCACTGAGCAAGGAAACTTAGCATTGAACCTTGAAGGATGTGGAAGTACCTGCTAAGTTGGGTGAAGTGAGGAAGGTGAGGGAGGAGGACATTCCAAAGAAGGGAAGAGTATGTGCAATGACTGAGAGGCAAAATTAGGATCATTTGTGCAGGGAATGGGTATGCTTATAACTGGCAACTAGTATGCTTATATCTGACATTGGGTGGCTCTGAGGAATTGGCAGATACGATAGAGATATGGTATGAATTTGAGAGAAACTGAAGACATTGAGTTGATAGGACATGGTCAAGGATGTGGGGGCTGGCTGGTCACAAGGGACGATAAAAGAGAGTTCCAGCTTGCTAGTTTAACTTGTTAGGAGTAGAGGCCATAATTGAGAATAATGAGATGATGAATGTGATGTGAGCCGTTCGCAAATAGAAAACTGAAGCTTAAAAAAAGTAATTTCTCTCTGGTCACATAGTTAGCAAAAGTTGAAGGCAAGTCCTTGTTTTATCTACTCTACCAACTTAGTTCTCAATATTGTAAGAGAAATAATAGTTGGGAAAGAAGGCAATGAAGTTCAAGTGTGTAGAGTTTGAGATACATGGGGACATTAAATTGGTGATGTTTCCTAAGCAGTGCGAAGTGCAGGTACAGATGCTGAGAGAGATGCCTGGGTTCTAGATGGAGACCGTGGTTATCTCTGCACAGGTGGTCACTGAAGCTCAGCTTCTGGTTTACGGCCATCAAACAAGTGACCCTTATGAATTAATCAGCATCATCACCTGCCCCAACGGGTCACTAATATTACTTTATACTTGGTTAATAGTTCAAGGAGTAACGGCACAGTTGTACATATATCTCAGTTGATCCTCACAGCAATTCTATTTTAGTAAGTAAGTAAGTAATATATTATTATTCCCACTTTACAGATGATGTGCCCAGCCCAAGGTGAACATTATCACAGAAGCAGTGCTAGGATAGATTCTTCCGAGTGCCACTCTCCACTTCTTTGCAGTATTTTCTCTTACGAAGATTGAATTTTAAAAGAAACAGCTGAGTTTTAAAAGAATTCTGAGTTGGAGAGAAATAGTGAGGATGTGTAGTCTGAGAAGGTAGTAACTGTGAACAGCTTGTCGGGGACAGAATTCCAAACCACTCTCTCCTCTCAGAAAAGCATTCGTTTTTGAGCCTGCAGTTAATCTAACGATATTCTAGCATGGTATTACTCCTTACAACTCAAAAAACTTGCAAATCAAAACCCTAAAGAATTAGCAGAGATCTTTGCTCATCAAGTAACTTAATCATACTTTTGTTTGCCAACCAAATGTTGTTACCTTTTTTTCTTTGGGGGATCTAGGCTGACAGACTCCTTCGACTACAACAAGCGGCAGAATTTTACTTGATGCAGATTGTTGAAAGTCATACCTTTGTGGGCATTGTCAGTTTCAACAGCAAAGGGAAGATCCGAGCCCAGCTACACCAAATTAACGACGACGACGACCGAAAGCTGCTGGTGTCACATCTGCCTGCCACTGTGTCAGCTGACGCAGAAACCAGCATCTGCTCGGGGCTTAAGAGGGGATTTGAGGTACAGAACCCCAAGTCTGGGATCACTATCACATTCCTTTCAGTTGTTTTTTTTTTTATCCAATTTGGGCTAATCTGTTACAATGTGGTCATACAGCCTCACTATAGGGGAGCAATGATGAATCATCGCGAAGGTCAGGAACCATGTCCTGTTCACCATTGTATTCCCTGTGCCTAACAAAGTACCTGACGAGTAATGGTGGTTTAGTAATTTCCTGTTGGAGGAAGGAGTAAATAAACGAAAAGAATGGCCCAGGCAGGGAGACTGCAGCATCATCTGGACACTTGCTGAAACTGTCCCTGTCAATTCTAGGACTATCCTAGCTGTGGCCATTGTTACCTTGGATTTTCCAGTCAAACTCAGCATATCTGGCTCCTGCCTGCAGTCATACCAGACCTCAAGCATATGAGACTCGAGACCAGAGATATGTTTCAGGAATGTTAGAGTTCATCTAAATTAGCGTAATTTTGGATTCAGCGTCTGGGATGCACCGATCAATCAAACATCTGGTATCAAGCAAAACACATCAATTGCCATTGTTGCTGCCTGTAGGCAAATGTTGCTCAACTTTGGCTGCCCATTTAAATCACCTGGGAATTCAAAAATCCTGATGCCTAAGTCTCATCTCCAGAGAGTCTGATTTAATTGATCAGGGGTGTGGCCTGGCCACTAAATATTTTAAAGCTCCCCATCTGATTCTAATGTGAGCCATAGTTGAGAACCACTGTTCTGGGGCCCTTATTGGTCCCTCACTGGATCTCAGAGGCCAGATCTCACACGGCCAAGTTCCTTCATTGCCTCAATGGAGGACTCTATTCTGAACTAGTAGCACACCATGATGATTGGAACAGAAAGAGTCCCTGCGCACAAGCAAACAGGCGAGGATGTGTAGGATGACAAGTGCTGGTGGGGTGGTGAGGTCTAAATGGGGATGGGCATGGAGTGCAGGTGCTACAGAGGACCTCAGAGGGGCACATGCCCACTGGTTGGGAATTTCAGAATGAATTTTTCTGCTCAATAAGACAATTGAAATTATATTTCCTTCTGAATGACCAATACTCTGTGTTCAGGTGGTTGAAAAACTGAACGAAAAAGCCTACGGCTCTGTGTTGATATTAGTGACCAGTGGGCATGATGAGCATATCAGCAACTGCTTGCTCACCGTGCTCAGCAGGGGTTCAACCATTCACACCATTGCCCTGGGTGCATCTGCGAACAAAAACCTGGAGGAACTTTCCCATCGTACAGGTAAATGAATTCATAGAAACTTAGGTTTTAGAGCATTTCCTTTCAGTTTGAATATTCAAAGCACAACAGTGAAACCAGATTATGTCAACAGAATACATGGCTGAATTGAAAAAAATACAAACTGCTTTCTTAAGGAAAAATACACACGAATCGTTGCTAAAAGTTGCCTTAATTTTGCTGATTTTTTTTTTCATTTTACTTAGAAGGCGACAGTTATACTCATCCAATGAAAATATTTTTATAACTTTTTTGTTAAACTAGCCTGATCATGGAACTAAAAATATTTTAAGATGAAATGCACTAACTTCTATGATAAAGACACATGTAATATTGTAAGCCACATGTCTTTCTCTAAATGAGCACAGAATAATCTTATATTCTTTTTCAAAATTTTTAAAAATTGGTATGCTGGCTTGAAAACTAAAAGTTAAGACTTACTGAATTACTTTTGAAAATGATGTTTTCAAAATGTAAATATACATATATAGCAATATAGATCCCAATTAACCTAGATTATCCAGGAGTTGTATTCATTGTAAGGCTAATAAACATGTATTTATTGAGTTTTTACCATGTACAGAGTAGAGTTCTAGACCCTCATGTTACATCTGTGGACAGAAGAGACAAAACCACCCCTTTGAGCTGCTCACTATGTGATTGTGAGGGCTCCAAGCAAACAAAGCAAGCACTGCTCCTAGTTCTCCCGAACTAACCCCCCCTTATGCAAAGAAAAGTTGTTGGAAACGGCCTAGATTTTATTTTTGTATTCTGTTATACATTTTAAGAGTTAACATCCAAATCATGTATTTCAGGAGGTTTAAAGTTCTTTGTTCCAGATAAATCAACTTCCAATAGCATGATTGATGCTTTCGGTAGAATTTCCTCAGGAACTGGAGACATTTTTCAACAATGTGTTCAGGTCAGAATCTCTTCAATGTTATAGTTACAGCTGGCAGGGAAGGGGGAGGGAGACGAGGGAAACAGATAATTGAGTAACTTGCCTCTTTCGCCTTATTTGAATATGTAATGAGCTTCCTGGCATCACCTGCACCAGGCTTCATTTCTACCTGAGGCCTATGCTTCTCAGCCCTGGGAGTCACTTTCTGTAATTGCTGTTCAGGGTCTATACGCCAGGCTTGCTCCTTCCTCATGGCTCAGAATGGGGGTGGGGTTGGAGACACAGTAGAGGGAAGGCCCAGAAGAAAATTAAAAACTATGTATTTAGTTTCAGTTCCATAATAACTTTCCACAAATCAGAATCCTTTTTACTTCAGCTTATCCAAAAAATTTTTGAAGCTCCTCTTGAATATAAAAAGTATCAACTTTTCCATGTAATTCTAAAAATTCCTAAATATCTTTTTAACAACCACAGTTTATTTGATTTTGCTCACAAAAGCATCCTCTAATCAAGCTAATATTTAAAAGGGTCCAAATTTTGCTTCTAATTAGTTTAAAGATATTCTGAACATAACTGCACAAAATTTCATCTGCTGTTTCCTCACAGATGGTAAGTGAACCTGCCGAGTTAATGGCTTCACATGAAGTCAGTAAATTATTCCTAGGAAATTTTTAACATGATTATATGTACACAGTAGAGGCAATAACCATCATTCCGTGATTAGAAGTGAAAAAGGGAGGGAGGGCTAGGGGTTATCTGTAATAATGTCAGCAATAAAAAAATTTTTTAAAGAAGTGAAAAAGGTGGATTATATATTAGACTGCAATTGGCTTTCTGATGATCTTTCTACCAGTGATTTTCTCTTTGATAATTCTATCTAATAAAGAGTTAATATGCAAACTGACCATTACTCCAACACACAAGATGGCCATCCCCATGTGGTCAAAAATGGCCATCCCCATGTAGACACAAGATGGCCAGCAGGGGAGGGCAGTTGTGGGTGATCAGGTCAGCAGGCAAGGGCAGTTGGGAGGGACCAGGACTGCAGAGGAAGGCAGTTGGGGGCAATCAGGCCTGCAAAGGAGGGCAATCAGGGGTGACCAATCCAGCAGGGGAGGGTAGTTAGGGGTAACTAGGCTTGCAAGAGAAGGCAGTTAGGAGTGACTAGGACAGCAGGGGAGGGCAGTTAGGGGTGACCAGGCCAGCAGGGGAGGGCAGTTAGGGACAATTGGGCTGACAGGCAGGGGAGCAGTTAGGAGTTGATCAGGCTGGCAGGGTAGTGGTTAGGGGTTGATCAGGCTGAAAGCAGAAGCAGTTAGGGGAAATCAGGCAGGCAGACAAATGGTTGAGAGCCAGCAGTCCTGGATTGTGAGAGGGATGTCGGACATCCCTAAAGGTGTCCCAGATTGGAGAGGGTGAAGGCTGGGCTGAGGGACACTCCTCCCTCTGTGTACAAATTTCCTGCACCAGGCCTCTAGTCTTATCTAATAAAAGAGTAATATGCAAATTTGACCATATCTTTGCTATACTACCAGTCAATCAGGAGTGGGGGCTGGGCCAGGCAGCGATGACAGGCCCCAATCGATTGCAGCAGCGTGGTGGCCAGCCTACAGCCAGGTCTGGGAAGAGGCCTCTATCTGGACCTGGCTGTAGGCCCAGGCGGGTGGAGGGTGGGGCCAGGCAGTGATGTCGGGCCCCTGATCGATTGCAGCAGTTCTGTAGGCCAGGGTGGGTGGAGGGCCCCAGATCACAGGGCAATGGCAGGGTGCCCAGGGCAGGTAAATTTGCACATGCTGGAGGGACAGGCAGCACCTGATGTAGCCTGCAGGGTCTAGGCCACCATGGACCTGGCAGACCTGGGGCCAGTGCCTGAAGCTGCCTGTGGGGTCCAGGCTGCAATCAGGACCGGGCAGGCCTGGGAGGCAGCACCTGACCCTGTCCACAGCAATTGGGACCGGGCAGGCTGCATGGATAATGCCTCATGCTGCCTGCTATGTCCAGGCGGCGATAGGGACTGTGCAGTTCCAGCAGGCACCTTCTAATGTCGCTCGCTGGGTCCAGGCGACGATCAGTATGAGGCAGGCAGCATAGATAGTGCCTGACATTTCCCATGAGCTCCAGGAGGTGTTGGGACCAGGAAGGCCCGGGGGCAGTGCCTGATGTTGCCCAGAGTCCAGGCATTGATCGGGACCGGGCAGGCAGTATGGACAGTGCCTGATGCTGCCCATGGGATCCAGGCATTGATTGGGACCGGGCAAGTGGCATGGACAGTGTCTGACGCTGCCCACAGTGTTCAGGCGGCAATTGGACCAGGCAGTTCCAGCAGGCAGTTCCCGATGTCGCCCTCAGAGTCCTGGCATCTATCGGGACCCAGGCAGATGGCATCACAGCGCCTGATGTCCCCCGCGGAGTCCAGGTGGCAATTGGAACCAGGCAGTTCCAGCAGGCAGCACCTAATGCTGCTCACAGGGTCCAGGCAGCGATTGGGCTGGGAAGTTCAAGCAGGCAGCTTCTGACAGTGCCCACCAGGTCCAGGTGGCAATTGGAACTGGACAGTTCCAACAGGAAGCTCCTGAAGCTGTCTGAGGAGTCCAGGTGGTGATCGGGACCAGGCGGGTGGCATGGACAGTGCCTGAAGTCGCTGGGGGGTCCATAGGCAGGGGTGGCTCAAGTCTCCAGACAAAGCCATGGTGGTAGGGCCTAGGCAGAGGCAGTTATGGGTGATCAGGACAGGAGGGGAGGGCAGTTGGGG
This sequence comes from Antrozous pallidus, assembly GCA_027563665.1. Taxonomy (NCBI): domain Eukaryota; kingdom Metazoa; phylum Chordata; class Mammalia; order Chiroptera; family Vespertilionidae; genus Antrozous; species Antrozous pallidus. The sequence goes on along the minus strand of CM050508.1, from coordinate 145,695,106 downwards.
GTGATCAGGCTGGCAGGTGGGTGCAGTTAGGGGCAAGCAGGCCAGCAGGCAGAGTGGTTAGGGGAGATCAAGCAGGCAGGCAGGTGAGCAGTTAGGAGCCAGTAGTCCCGGATTGCGAGGGGGTTGTCCAACTGCCAGTTTAGGCCTGATCCCATAGGAGTCCAAGATTAGAGAGGATGCAGGCCAGACTAAGGGACACACCCCCCTCCAACATACATACCCCATGCACGAATTTCATGCACCGGGCCACTAGTCCTATATAATAAAAGGGTAATATACAAATTGTCCCCTCCACTGGTAGTTCTACCAAAATTTGACTAGGGGGTGGAGCCAGCCTGCCAACCACCCAGGTCCCCTTCCCCTAACCTGCCCCACCCCCGACCACCCCCCCACCCCAGGTGGCCATCTCACCTCCCATGTGCCCTCCCCCCAGCCTGCCCAGCCCTATTGGCCCCAATCAGTGCTGTTTGGCTGGACCCCACCTGTGTACAAATTTGTGCACCAGGCCTCTAGTAACAGATGTGTTAAATGTGTTAAAACAAATATGTTAAAAAATAAGGAAATATTATTTATATGGTCAAATCAAACTTATGTTCCCAGATTTGGCCACCACTTACTTTTGTCATTAGCCCCACTAGACTGTGAGCAGAAACCACATCTAACCTCCTCTAAGAGCTCAGGGCCCAGTGCAGAATATGGTATAGAGGTCAGTAGTTCACAAACACTTGTTAAACTGATTTTAGCAAATAGTCCACAATGTCTCTGCTGTCATCCACCAAAAAAAGTTTATATGCATTCCAAGTTTGAGAATTTTACAGTGTCACTAATGTATTTATTGAATAAATATAATTTTTCAAAGTTATTTATAAACTTGTATTCATTGTAACTACACAATTATTAAATGCTGTTGAGTGACACTTATATTAACTGTAACAAAATATTTTATATCTACTGTACTTATATAATACACTATATTTTGCTTTGGCAATGGATTTTTACATGAAAAATGATTTATGTAAATACAATATATGTTAGCATTAAGTGATTATTGTTTACTATTCATTTTTGTCACAAAAGAAAAATATGGAATGATTATGCATACACTAGAAACCTTCATATATATATATATATATATATATATATATATATATATGTATATGTATTCTTTTGAACAGCTTGAAAGTATAGGTGAGAATGTGAAACCCCACCATCAATTGAAAAACACTGTGACTGTGGATAACAGTATGGGCAATGATACTACCTTTCTAGTCACATGGCAGACCATTGGGCCCCCTGAGATTGAACTGTTTGAACCTAATGGGAGAAAATACTATACACATAACTTTATCATCAATCAAGCTTTGAAGACTGCTCGCCTCTGGATTCCAGGAACTGCTAAGGTAGGTGTCCTAAACTTGTTCATAATGACAACATTTAGTCAATTAAATGACTTTCCATTGAATCACATAATTGAATGCATTGTGTAAAGGAAATCCTATTCTGATGTAGCAAAATTTAAATTTATGAGGGTATTTTGTGAATGCTAAAATTTTAAGGGGAACAATTAATGTATGTTCAAAACTTTAACAAAGGAAATTAGTATGTATGCACTAAAAATAATTTATTTTTGCTTACTTCCTTCTTTACAAAATCTATATAGACATATTTATCTGTACATTTAGAAAAACCCTCTACTTAGAATTTATAATATGAATACATGCAATACATATTTTTTGAGCACCTACTATGTGTTGAGTTTTGCTTTAGGTGCTTCGTAATAAAATGCCATGATGTGAATAAGAACAGGGTTCTCAGAGCATACAGGAGGGATATACAGATGGATAAGGTGTGGGGGTGGGGAGAATACTTCCCAAAGTGAAAATGGAAAACTGGAAATATGGAGGGTAAAGGTGTCAAAGGTGTGAATGACATTCTGAGCAGAGTGAACACCACACAGAAAGGCTGAGAGAAAAGGAATATAGCTCTTCATGGGACTACAAGTTTTTTTAATATGGATGAGCTACTGAGTAGCATGTAAGATGGGGATTTAGGGAAAGGAAAGTGGAGGGAGTGATGAGGCTAGACAGATACACAAGAGGTACATCAGCAAGGGCTCAGCAGGACGGTAAAGGGAGTAGGAGTTTGAAGGGAATAGAAGTTTGAATTCTAAAGGTAAAGGGAAACCACTTGAGGTCTAAGCAGGGTGGTGAATTGATCATATTTAATCTTGCCCTACCTGAATGCAGTCCTGCCTCATAACTGGTGGCTCTCCCTCCCCCCAATCCTCCAGCCTCTGCTCTACCTCCCTGCCTCTGGGCTAGCCTTCATCATCTCTATCAGGTGATCCTTCTGAAGCACTACCCAGGTCAAACCTGCCTCCTATTTCAAACTCTTTGATGGTCTCAGGATAAAACTCATGTGGTTACTTTTATATACCAAGCCCTTCATATTCCAGCTTCTGCTCAAGTTTATCTCTTAGCCCTTCTCCCAAACATCCTATGCTCTGTTACTACTTAACTTTTTCCAAACACATCATGTTCTTTACACACCTGTGCACAAGGGCCAGAAATACTTTATCTATCTCTGCCTTTGCCCTACCTCTTAGTCTGGATTAGGTGCCCTATAAGGCCTATATGCACACACTTATTACACCCAAAGAGAAGTTTTTGGTGTGAAGTTTCCTGCTATGTATCAGTTACTCATTTTATGGTTACAATAAAGACAGGTAGATAGACATAGATGACCTTGGTGCCTAAAATGTGACTACACTGGAAAATGGTAAATCGCATGGATCTCACAAAAAAGGCTGGATAAGGTGTGGTGGCATCTCACCTTTCCACACTGAGTCACAGGCACACCCCAAGCCATTGTTTCCTCTCTTGTTCCTCCTATTACTTCCAGGGTTTAAGGAGCAACAGCAGGAAAGAGAGGGAAAGGAGCATTTATCTACAGTTTAATCAAAAGAACAAATTTCTGCTACTTTGCAGTTTCAGCTTTTTTTTCCAGACATTATTTTGTATGTCTCCTCCCCTGTCCCCCCGCCCCCATAGTTTAGACAAGCAAAAGAGGATGACATTTAGCAATATTTTATGAAGTACTCCATAAAGATGTTATAGAATCCTGACCACTTAAAAAAGAGTATTCCTTTTCTTCATCCCTAATAGTGTATGTGAGTTTTGCTGCTTGAGGTTTTGGGGTATGTTGAGGGTGTGGGGGAAGTGGAGGAAAGGTAGGATATTATTGCCATGAGGAAAGGTTATTCATGTAAATCACAATTGTCTGCTTCATTTACTGTAATTTTTCTCCTTTACATAAAAGGAATAAAAACATTGACTATCCTTTTGGGTGCAGGGGCTCAGATTAATATTTGCAAAGTACTTTAAAGCTTTGAAAAACTGTTACCATCTTCTAAAATGTGACTAAAAATGTATTCTCCTCCACAGATAAATTCAGGGCATAATTCCTTAAAGAGATACCGAATGATGTAAATGGGTTGTGCTGTGAGAGCTATGTAAATTCTGAATTTTAAGCCATATTACTATTCCTGACATTCTTTTGTAGTATTTTAGAAAATGCAGCATCAATAAAATAAGAACAAAAAACCCTAGGATCCTAGATTTATGGTTTAAAATTAAGGGTTTACCTTTTTCTTCACACCTGACAAAGCAGAACCCAATTGTTTTGCAGCCTGGGCTCTGGACTTACACACTGAACAATACCCACCGTTCTCTTCAGACCTTGAAAGTGACAGTGACCTCTCGTGCCTCCCTCTCAGCGGAGCCTCCTGCCACTGTGGAAGCCTTCGTAGAAAATGACAGCACCTCTTTCCCCCACCCCGTGACGATTTATGCCAATGTGAGAAAGGGATTTTACCCCATCCTCAATGCCACTGTAACTGCTACTATTGAGCCAGAGACGGGAGATCCTGTTACGCTGACGCTTTTTGATGATGGAGCAGGTAACAAGCAATGTCATGTCACTTTTCATGTGCTCGGGGGCTGCTGTGATGCTGCAGTATCCTTATCAAGCTTATCTCTAATATTCTTTCAATTCAGTCGTTTTGCTCATTCAATCTTTCGAGATTCTCAGATTCTCATAGAATCACTGATATACAAAGTACCTACAGGTTCCATTTGCACAAGGAAAGTGAATGTGAACTTGGAAAAGGAGAGAGTATCCATGAAGCTCTGCAGTGTCTGCGCGTGAGCAAACTGGTGGGGAGTCGCTAGGTCTTCGCTTCCACCTGCCCAGTGGAGCTGGCCACACTCAGTGAGGTCACATGGGAGTAGGGCCTGTGTCCTTGTGACATGCCCACATCCTGCCAAGGCTCACCAGCTTCACTATTCACTGAACTCATCAGATTGAACAATTAAAAGAGCAAATGAAAACCCAAGAAGGGAGATGTGATGACAGGGAATCCATTTTTCGCTCCTTGAACCCAATAGCAAAGAGAAAATTGCAAGTTGAACTTTTGACCCACAAGATGACCCTCTGCTTTCTTTAGCCAAGGAGCTGGGTCAATAAGAGGGCATGGCCAGTGACTTTTTGCACATGTGATTTGGTCAAAGGAAGGCCAAACCAGCAAGCCTAGTGGAATCCAGATAGAGGTTTTGCCACTGCTGGAAAAATACAGTAAAGCAAAACAAAACCCTACTTTAAAGCACTCACTCTGCACAGGGAGAGTTCAGAGCTTCCTCCTCACACACAGATGCCACAACATCCAGCTGGCAAATGGCAACATCTGGAGCTCTTCCTGATGAACTTTTCTGACTTCTAAAAACAAACTCCTTGGCTGTTTTATCTTTCCTGTTCTTTTTTTTCCCTAAACTAAATTCTCAGAATAACAATAGACCTCAAGTCTCGGTTAGCAACGCCAAGTGTATGATCTACTGATAAAATCATGTTCCTTCCCTCTATTGTTTCAGAGAAAACCCATTAAAATGTTGCCATGGCAATCTTGTATGCCATTTATGAAACAAACATCCGTTTAAAGGATTTTAGCTAAAGTCTACCTGAGAGGGATACCAGAGAAGTCCTCCTCTTTTGACCATTGGAATGGATCCAAATGACCTTGCATACCCTTAATTGCTTACCCTTGGCCACACCTTTCATTTTTTGTTAGAGTCCAAAAATGCACTTTGCAGAATGTTCTTGCTTTGCCCAGCCTGCAGGCTGGCATCCAGGAGGACATTATCTTAGGAAAGATCACTTGAATAGACTCAATAGGCTTTAATATTTATTCCCTGGAACCATTTTATTTGGTATCTAAATTTATACTCTAAATGAAAGAAACAATGAAAAAAGATGGTTTAGGCATTAAAGTGTCAATTTAGACTTTTTTTCCTTAGCACACATGTGTTGTCTAATACTTATTTTTATATTGCACGTGGTATTTATCTGCTAAATAAAATTAATAAATAAACCATGACTTAGAGAAATTTTCCTTTATCATTTTTCAACAAAGATAGACCCTATTCATCATTAAATCACCAGTTAGTACATAAAACAATTTCTAAACCTACTATGATCCTAAGTTGCTTAGCACTTTTTATTTTAATTAAATTTTTTCTTACTTTTCTTGGGCTAAGGAGCAGCCCTCCCTCTGCTGTAGGAGCTCTAGAACACTTACTTCAGTGCAGATGCAACGTCAGAGTGCGGGCTGTGTGTGAACAGAACAAGCTGCTTGGCGAGTGTGGCCACTACCCTTGCACAGGGAATGTGATTTGCACTTGGCCTGAGCTGTCTCTACCTGCTGCCCTGGAGTCTAGGCCTTCCTGCTATTCAGTCCTGGACTTGGATTGGGACTGAACTGCTCTCTGAGGTTCCATGCAAAAGGAGAGAAGTCTAGCACAGACCAAGCTTTCAGCATGTCTCCTGAAGCAAGGCAGCATTGGGCAGAATCAAACCCTGTCAAACGCCAACTCAGTAAGCCCCTTCTAATCAGAACAACAGTCCCACATACCCTCTAATGAAACAGTTAAATGATTTCACACTTTTTAAAATCAACTAGAAATATTTTTTCGTCAGGAATATTTTTCTTTTTTTAAATCAGGGCTTCAAGGATATTCATAAACTCCTTGAAATTATGTGAAAATATACATATGTGCATGTATATTAATTTCCTGGGAACAAATCACTTTTATCTTAAAAGGATCTATGACTGGTAAACAAGCTTTAAAATATGCTTGGTTTCTGTGGGGAACTAGTATTATTCAGGGATAAGAAGGAGAGCTCTAAAGGTGATAATTAAATGCTTTCTTAGCACTGAAGTAGGTACAACTCATTTACCTTTAGAAAATAATTTTTCATAGGTTAAGGAAGCACAGGGAGAAATTATGGAGCCATTAGATTTTTAACCACCTGAAGATATCAAAAATAGTTATGACCATTAATTACATCATATGCTAAATTGAGAAGAAAAAGGGGAGTGAATCTTATTTCTTTTTTTAATATATTTTTATTGATTTCAGAGAGGAAGGGAGAGGGAGAGAGAGAGAGAGAAACATCAACGATGAGAGAGAATCATCGGTCAAGGCTTCCTGTTGTATGCCCCCCACTGGCGATCTAGTCCACGACCTGGGCATGTGCCTTGACCCAAATCATTCAGTCCGCAGGCAGACGCTCTATCCATTGAGCCAAACGAGCTAGGGCATGACTCTTATTTCTTAATGATTTAATTAAATATCAGTATTCCACTACGATGACATACTGACAGTGAGTGGGTTTTTTTTATATACCTACAGGTGCTGATGTTATAAAAAATGATGGAATTTACTCGAGGTATTTTTTCTCCTTTGCTGTAAATGGAAGATATAGCTTGAAAGTACATGTCGATCACTCTCCCAGCATAAGCGCCCTAGGCCACCATTCTTTTCCAGGGAGTAATGCTATATATGTACCAGGTTACATAACAGATGGTAAGAATCATTAGCACTGCTATTTGAATAACATCATGTAATGTGTATATAACTGATAAGTGAGCGCGTGTGTGTATACTTGAGGTGGGGGGAAGAAGTCAAAGAAAAAGAGAGATGGAATTTCAAACTTTATACTTAAGTCAGTGCATACGTTGTTGACTATCTTTTCAAAGATTCATGGTAGTAGATTACAGGAAAGGAATAAGTAATTACCACAGATGTCTCCTACCTCCATTTTAGTCATTATTTTGACCTCCTTCTTGTGACTGTTTCGTCAGAATTACTAAGAGATAAATAGATTTATTGAGTTTTCTCAGTTCCAGCTCCTGCATTTCCTCTACAGATGTTTAGGCAGGGGAAAGAGGCACTTAGTAGTTAGTAGTTGAAAGAGGGAAGCAAACAATCCACACAGGAAATGAGTTCCTGAAAAAATAAGAGTTTGGATATTACAAAGAACCGAGTGCTTCCTGATGATAAAAGGGCCAAATAAATAGAAGATCCACATCTTTTCAACACCATTGTTATAGTCCCTGATAGGAAACAGTGAATAAAGTGTAACAAACAGAAATGTGCTACATTATTTTTTTTTAATATATTTTATTGATTTTTTACAGAGCAGAAGGGAGAGGGATAGAAAGTCAGAAACATCAATGAGAAACATCGATCAGCCGCCTCTTGCACGCCCCCTACTGGGGATGTGCCCACAGCCAAGGTACATGCCCTCGACCGGAATCGAACCTGGGACCCTTCAGTCCGCAGTCCGACGCTCTACCACTGAGCCAAACCGGTCTTGGCATGCTACATTATTTTATAAAATAAATCTCAGAAACATTTCTAAGTGTTTTTATTTTCAAAACTGCAGAATGTTTACGAGTACTTTTCATGTATTTTGTCAGCTATAATGAATTATTTTATAACTAAATATAATACTTCATTTGTAAATAGATATTCCCTCTTTCATTTATAAATCAAGGATTTTTGAAGGCCTACAAGGTGACAGGCTCAGTCGTAGGATCTTGGGATACCAGGTAGAATAAGACTTGATTCCACTCAAAGAGTTTACAGGTTACTGACTGGTCTAAGAACCTTTTTAAAACTCATACGCTTAAAGAATAAAAATATCATCTCGTGTACAGTGAGATTAGAAAAGTAATATTCACCTGTGTTTTTATCTGTGTCCTTCTAATGGGACCTTGATAGAATAGAAAGAAAAATTAGGGTTCCCTAACCATGGCTGCCATACACAATTTTCACTTTATCAGCTAATTTTCAGATGATGACCTTGAGCACACACTTCACTGAAAAGTGAGAGCTGCTGTTTATACCACCAAATCTCCAGACAGTAGAATCTACTCCTTTCCTCCTCCCCAAGGGCTAGCTATCCATCCTGTATGCTCCACTCATCCCTCTGAGCAGCAGTCAAGCATGATTTGTTACTTCCCATATTAAAATACTTTTTATTGATCCCTCTTCAGCTACTGTCTACCTTTCTAGTCCCCATCATCAGGTTCCTTGAAGTAAACCTTCTGTCTATGCTTTCTCACCTCCAATTTACTACTCTGTTCACTGCAATGACTTCCACTCCAATCACTCTTCTATTTAAATCACTCAGTTGGACTAGCTCTGACCAATAACTTTCCTACTATTAAATTCAAAGGACACAGTTCAATCTCTTTTTACCTGACTTTAGCAGTATCTGACACAACTGATCAATTTCTTCTTTGTCAGGTCCTGGTTTCTCTGATAGGACACTCTCCTGATTACCTCTTATGCACCTGAATTCTTAGCTGTGTGACTTTGGGCACATTAACTTAGCTTCTGTGTACTTCAGTTTCATCATTGGTAAAAATGGAGGTAATAATTATAGCCTTCTCATAGCATTGCTGGAAAATTAAATATTTGACATACATTAGATACTTAGAAAAGTGCCTGGCACATGGTAAGCCAGGCACTCAATAAATGCAATTTATCATTATAGTTGAAATTCTTATTAGATAATCTCATTAATTATATAGCTTTAATAATATATATATGACTATAATTTCCAAATTCATAACTTCTAAATTATTAAATCCAGCTAAAACCTCTTCGGAAGATTAAAATCCATCTCTAACTGACTGACATTTCAATTAGATATTCTTCAAGGAATCACAAAACTTGTAAGACTTACAGTTTTAGTCTCCTTCAGTTTATTTAGCCTGCTTCTCCTCCCAAGTAGTTCACTCTTTTTGTTGTTTTGTTAATCCTTACATGAGGGCATTTTTTCCTTTGATTTTTTTTTAAGAGAGAATAGAAGGGAGGGAGGAGGGAAAAGGGGAGAGAGAGAGAGAGAAACACTGATGTGAGAGAGACGCACTGATCATTATCTCCCAGACATGCCCCTACCATAGTCAGGGATTGAACCTGCAACCAGGTACATGCCCCAAACTGATTTGAACCTACAACCTGTGAGTGTGTGGGCCGATGCAACCACTGAGCAACACTGGCCAGGACCCAAGAAGCTCACTTTAAAAACCTGGGAACTGAGGAGGAACTAAGATAGCGGCATAGGTAAAACACCTATCTTGCCGTCATACTCAGCAATTTTAATACTACAGCTTAACGAAAGAACAAACCCCTTCCAGAATCACCAGCAAGCTGGCCGAGTGAAAATTTCACAAATCACAGTGAAAATAAGACTATGTGACTCGAAGGAGCGGCTGAGGACAGCGTTGAAAGATTCGCGCGGGGAGAGGTTTGGAGTGCGCACCAGCGGAGAGGGCGGGCGGCTGAAAACCAGCCAGTTTTCTAGAACAGGGAGACAAAGACGTCCCACTGGACTGATTCTCCAGCTCTGGGCGAAGTCCAGAGAACCCACTATCATACGGGGTGAAAACTGGACAGTGGGAGGGCACGCCGAAGCTCGGGTGCTGCAGGGTCTGCCGGCTTGTGGAGAAGGCAGCTTGCGCGAACAGATCGGCTGTGTGACTGCGCAGAGAGCGCTCTGCGACTTGCTCTCTCATTCGGAAAACCGTCAGTCTGCTTTGTTTTATGACCCTGGGTGAGACATTGCGCATGCAGACTCATTTTGGGAGAGCCGGAGTTCCCGGGCAGCCAGTGGAGCTCGGCAGCGGCTCTCTCTCAGAGGTGCTGGCAGCCATTGCCTCCAGCACAGAGTCCCTGGGGCTGCATAGGGCAGAGCTAACGCTGTCTGCTTGGCCCAGAGACTCCGCCCATCCAACCTGAGCACAGCTGAGCTTCAAAGACAATTGGCCTGGAGGTCAACCCTCCAAGTGCTAACAACGATTAACTGAGCTTAACTTCAGCAAGACTGTGCAGCCCATATCCACCTCAGGTAACCGGGGAGGCTGAGCCACTGTCCCTAGTAGGAAGTCTACCACACAAAGCTAATTGACCAACTCAGGGAAGCAGCCACCATGCAGTGACATGGAAAGAAATCAGATGTGAAAGAAATGGAGGGAAAAAAACGACTGGACATGGAATTCAAAACCACGGTTATAGGGTTTTTCAAGAGGCTCCAACAAAAGGTCGAGGCCTATAAGGAAATAAGCAAGACCACAAAGGAAATGATCAAGACCAACGTGGAAATGAATGAGTCCTACAAGGAAATGAACAAGACCAATGTGGAAATGAATGAGTCCTACAAGGAAATGAAGGAGACCCTCAAGGATATAAAGGAGACTCTCAAGGACATGAAAAAGGACCAACCAGAAATTAAGCATACACTGACTGAAATAAAAAATATTACACAAAGACCTAAAAGTGCTCTGGAACACCCCAAGAACCAAGTTAAAGATTTGAAATACAAAGAGGTAAAGTCCACTCAGCTGAAAAAGCAAGAAACCAAAAGAATCCAAAAAATTGAAGATAGTGTAAGGGGCCTCTGGGACAACCTCAAGCATACCAACATCCGAATTATAGGCGTGCCAGAAAAAGAGAGAGACCAAGACAATGAAAACCTGTTTGAAGAAATAGTGACTGAAAACTTCCCACACCTGGTGAAAGAAATTGACTTAGGAGTCCAAGAAGTGCACCGAACCCCAATATATAGGAACCCTAAGAGGACCACACCAAAGCACATCATAATTAAAATGCCAAGAGCAAAAGACAAAGAGAGAATAATAAAAGCAGCAAGAGAGAAACAGTTGGTTACCTATAAGAGAGCACCCATACGATTGTCAGCGGATATCTCAACAGAAACGATGCAGGCCAGATGGCAGTGGCAAGAAATATTCAAAGTGATGAACAGCAAGAATCTACAACCAAGATTACTCTATCCACCAAAGCTATCATTCAAAATTGAAGGTAGATGAAGTGCTTTGCAGATAAGAAAAAGCTAAAGGAGTTCATCACCACCAAACCAACATTATATGAAATGCTGAAAGATATTCTTTAAGAAGAGGAAGAAGAAAAAGGTAAAAGTATAAATTATGAACAACAAATACACATCTATCAACAAATGAACATAAAAATCAAGTGAACAGGATAGACTGGTGAATATAATAGAGACATGGACATAGAGAGGGAATGGACTGACAATTCTTGGGGAGAAAAGGGTTGTGAGAAGTGCAGCAAGAGACTGGACAAAAATCTTGGAACAATTGGAGAGGACAGTGGGGAGGGGGAGGTCAGGGTGGAGGGTGGGATAGGTACAGGGTGTAGGGGAGCTATAGGGGGATAGAAAGGGAAAACAATGTGATTAATAAACTGAACAATAAAGAAAAAAAGCCATAGTACATTTACACAATGGAATACTATGCAGCTATAAAAAAGAGAGCGATCAGCATGAAAGAACCTAGAGAGTATTATGCTAAGTGAAATAAGCCAGACAGAGAAAGATAAGTATCACATGATGTCACTTACATGTGGAATCTAATGAAAAAAATAGACTGATGAACAAAATAAATCCAGAGACATGGAAGCATGGAACATACTGATGAGTCTCAGAGGAAAGGTGGCGGGGGTAAGGGGGGGCTGGGAAGAAATTAACCAAAGAACTTATATGCATACTAGAGGCCTGATGCAGGAATTTGTGCACCAGTGGGGTCCCTTGGCCTGGCCTGCAGGATCGGCCAAAACCAGCTCTCTGACATCCCTAAGGGATCCTGGATTATGAGAGGGTACAGGCCAGGCTGAGGGACCCCACCAATGTATGATCAGGGCCAGGGAGGGACGAGGGAGGTTGGCCAGCCGGGGAGGGACTTCAGGAGGGCTCCAGGGCATGTCTGGCTCATCTTGCTCAGTCCTCATCAGCTGGACCCCAGCAGCAAGCTAACTTACCAGTCCGAGCATCTGCCCCTGGTGGTCAGTGCATGTCACAGCAAGTGGTTGAGCAGCCTTAGCATATCATTAGCATATTAGGCTTTGATAGGTTGAACGGATAACTGGATGACTAGACACTTAGCATGTTAGGCTTTTATTACATACGTTATGCACAACCTACGGACATGGACTATATAGTGTGGTGAAGACTTGGGGGGGGGGGGGACAGGGGCAGGGTGGAGGAGATCCATTGGGAAGAAAAGGGGACATCTATAATACTTTCAACAATAAAGATATTTTTAAAAAAGAAAACAAAAAACAAAAAAAAACCCTGGGAACTACTTTTTTGTTGTTCACCAATTTTCTCTTTTGACATATTCAAATCCACCACCAGTTTTTGCTGATTTCATATCCAAAATACACCTCAAATTGCCTACTTCTTGCCTCCTCTCCACTGCTCTCACCCAGCCCGACCTGCCATCTTTTCTCTTCTGTACTGTTGGCAATGGCTAGCTCTGTGGCCTCTTTACTTGCTGTGCTTGAATCCATTCTCCCCCAAGAGCAGCCAGAGGGACCTGTTAGAGGACAACTGTGATCATGTTACTGCTCTGCTTCTGCAGCATGTGAGCTTAAACTCTAAAACCGCAACATGGCCCACAGGTCCTGCATGAACATTTATCCTGTCTCATCTCAAACTGCTATCCTCTCCACCTTAATTAAGTTTTTCTAACCTGCATATCTCTTCTTCACCTCAGACTTTTATACAACCTCTTCCCTCAGCCTAGGATATTCTTACCTCCACTCTTTACCCAGCTGACACATACTCATGCTTTAGGAAACCTTTAAACATGACTTCCTTGATAATACTCTAAATTACATGCTTGTTTTGTTTTATTTTATAGTACCCTGCCTTTTTTCCTTTTTACCTTTATCACAATTTATAAATATATGTTTATTAATATGACTGTAAATTCCATATGGTACTGTTTTGTCCATGATTACTGGCACAGGATATGCCCTCAAAGTAGTTATTGAATGAATGGATAAAAGAATGCATTGTGGAATAAACAAAATCAGTTGTTTTAAAAATGTAGTAAAGAAAAAAAGTTTTAAAATATCAACAATCTGTCAAAAACAAGCTATTCAGGAGGTTGTAATTTGTTGTTTTGTCTCTTCTTTTCTTCGCTGTCCCAGGTAATATTCAGATGAATGTCCCAAGAAAATCACTGGGCAGGAGTGAGGAGGAGCAAAAGTGGGGCTTTAGCCGAACAAGGTCGGGGGGCTCCTTTTCCGTGCTGGGCGTTCCGGCAGGCCCCCACCCTGACGCGCTTCCACCATGCACAATTATCAACCTGGAAGCGGTGCAGAGGGAAGAGCAGGTGACTTTGTCTTGGACAGCGCCCGGAGAAGACTTTGATCAGGGCCAGGGTAGGTTTCTTGGTTTCATTACCTATTTTCCTACCAGGAGGCATTTCTAATAATTACATCACGTATTAATTGAATAAGAATAACTTTGGGAGTTTAGAGTGACAAAGTGACAGCGGTTTGTCAGGAAAAACTTTTTATTGCTAAAGCTTTACATCATGGAGTCCAGGAATGAGTGTGTGCCAGCTCCCCCTGGATTGAAGAGGCCTTCGTACATTGACCAGCGCTAATCGAACAGAAATCTTGACTGGAAACATGAATACCACATGCAATGGTGGTCTTAAATCAGCAGAAACCGAATCTGTATCACAGAGCATGGACTGCAGGAAATTAGTTTTCTGAAGATTGTTCAGATTTAGAAGATGGGTTTAAGACAATAATTTCCCTAAGTCATGTAAACTTGACACATTTTCCTCTCCCTCTTCTGGCCATTATTTTCTTGGAAAGGCTGGGACCAGTTCCCTGGCTTGGGGCTTTCTTACCTTGCTTGGATGAATGTTCCTTTTTAACTCTCTAGTATTCAGGCTCCCACCTACCTCATCTTTTGATCTCCATGGTAATTCAACAGAATAACTTTTCTCAGAAAATAATCTTTCCAATCATTTTTCCATCGCACACACACAAAAGGTTATCATGATTACACATTAAATGTTTTATTTCCTGATGCCTCTGTTTGGAAGCCTAGAGAAGCCAATTTTATTGACTGCTGGTGTGTTGTGTTGTTTTTTTTTTTTCCAAAATCTGACAATAATAGTGACCACCTTGGACCTTTGCCAGTCTTGCTTTCAACTTGGACCATCTTTCTTTGGCTTATAAGTCTGTGTTTGCTATACTGTTGAAAAGTCTCAATTACAAATAATTCTGTGCCGCTGGGAAACAGTCAATATTGTTGGCTTATCCTCTATTCTTTTATCAAAATCTCTGTTCTTGTCAGAGAAGAAAGGAGTGAAACTGTAGGATGGACATGCCCCTTATATAGTGGAAATAGCTGTAACTTAGATGTAAGAGAAAAAATCATTCCCACTCTGGCTTTAAGTTTGGCTGTTTCGTCTTGGGCATGTTACTTAAATTCTATTGGCCTTGGTTTCCTTATATGGAAAAGAGGCCTAAAACTATCTATCTCATAAGGCATTGCATATAAAAAATGAAATGATACATATGAAATCAAAAAAGGAAGAGAAAATGTACCTAGTAAGTTCCTTGGGCTACTAGTTTACATTGCTAGAAACTTCTCTAGTTTCTTATTTGGAGTAAGGACCACAAACACGCAATCCCATTTCTGTTTAAAGATAGGAGTGAGCTGATGTGGCTTAGTGGTTGAGCATCAACCTATGAATCAGTAGGTCATGGTTCAATGCCTAGTTAGGGTACATGCCTGGGTTGCAGGCCAGATAACCAGTGTGGGGCATGCAGGAGGCAGCCAATCGGTGATTCTCATCATTGATGTTTCTATCTCTTTCTCCCTTTCCCTTCCTCTCTGAAATCAATAAAAATATATTAAAAATAAATATAATAAATAAATAAATAAATGATGGCTTGAAAAGAATTACTACAACCAAATCAGAATTTAGTATATAACTGATATCATAAAGGACATTAGAAGGGAATAGAGAGAACTTCGCTCCAATAGAGAGATCTTATTGATGAATGATGATTCAAACTTGTTATACAAAACCTCAGAACACAAAAAATAGATGGGAGGAATGGCTGGATTAAGTTGCTGGGATTACTCAGCTATAAGTGATTAAATGATCAGCAATGCTAAAATTAACTACTAGCCATGAGTAGACCAACTAGCAAGAAGGTATCATTTAACTCATAAATATGTGCTTTTGTTGCCTCTTTCTTTTTTTCACTAATTGTTGGCTAGTACTTTTTTGGTATATATTGGACATGTGGTTTCAAATTATAGACTATGGAATCTGATATTTTTCTGAAGAGTTTTGCAATTTTTCTAACTTGGCAAGACTCATACTCCAAACTCCATATCTCCCCTGTTGTGGGCATTAACATAAAACTCTGCTCAGTTCTCAGCTTTTCCCTTGAGCCCTTGATATTTCACCCACACATGCATAATATTGATTCTTCAAATGATTTTTTGAGAAGTTAGTACACATAGTTTGAACTTGTCCTTCTTGGCTTCCTTCTATTTTCAACCAGTCTGGTCATCCCATACTTGGTTCTCTGACTTCTTAGCCCAATAAGATAGCGGCTTTTTCTATCAGTGTCAGATATATGTGCTGACGTGATAAGTGCCCTTAGAAGAAAAGCTACATAAATATAAATCATTTCCGATCTGGTTTCCTTCTTTTAAAGGTTATCTTTCCTCTGGTTTCTATCTGCTTTTGATCCAAGTTTAGTGCTTCAATAGATTTTTTTTCCTTTCTTCAGAGTTTATGCCTGTTATCTGCTGGACAGTTCATCCAAGAGAAGCCACTCAGCTACTACCAGAATTAAGCTTTACATTTAAGTTGTAAATATTTTTGTGACTTAACATTTATGTTTATTATTTTGCTTAGGAGGTGGGAATTTTTCCCCATGCAGAAGTTTTTCATTTAATACACTCAAATTTATCAATTTTTTGTTTATGGCTTCTGAATTTTGAGTTTTAATTAGAAGAGACTTTCCCATTTCCAGATTTACTGGAATTCATCTATGTCATATACTAAATACTTAATATTTTTTTAATCTAACTTTTTTATCACTTTAGAATTTATCCTGGAAAAAATACTTTGTAGTATAGGTCATATTATTTTTACAGCTTTTTATCCAGTTATCATACCACTATTATCAAGATATTTGTATTTCTCCTATTAATTAATTCTATCTCTATTATTTATATACTAAATTCCTGAATGCATTTGCCCTGTTTTTTGGTATGTCTACTCATGTACCATTATGGTAATTTTTTAGTTATTAAACCATTACAGTGTTTTTATATTTGATAAGGTTAGTCCTTCAACATTGCTATTTTTTAGGCTTTATATGGCCAATCTTGATTATTTATTTTCCATTTAAACTTTACAATAAGATTGTTAAAATAAAAACTAGAGGCACTATTAATAGAATCATATAAAATTCAAAAAATAACAGAAAAATATATTTATTATGCTGAATTTTACTATTCAAAAAATGATGTCTTTCCTCTTGTTTAGGTTTTAATCTGAATTTTTAGATAATGCATTAAAGTTTTGTTCATGTGCATATTTCTTGCAATGTTTGTTCTTAGGTATTTTGACTTGTTGCTATTCTCATTAGTCATTTGTACCAAATTAAAAAAAAACTTACTCAAAGTGACTTAATGTTCCCATTTATACTTTTTAATTTCAGCTAACAGCTATGAAATAAGAATGAGTAAAAGTCTACAGAATATTCAAGATGATTTTAACAATGCCATTTTAGTGAATACATCAAATCTAAATCCCCAACCAGCTGGTACCAAGGAGATATTTACATTTTCACCAAAGTTTTTCATAAATGGACCTGAACATCAACCTGATGAAGAGACACAAGAAAGCCACAGAATTTATGTGGCAGTACGTACCATAGATAAGAACTCCTTAAAATCTGCAGTATCTAATATTGCCCAGGCATCATTGTTTATTCCTCCAAAGTCTGCTCCTGTACTTGCCAGAGATTACCTTATATTGAAAGGAGTTTTAATAGCAATGGGTTTGATAGGAACAATTTGCCTCACTATAGTTGTAACACATTATATTTTAAACAAGAAAAAGAGAGCAGACAGAAAGGAGCATGGAATAGAACTACTATGAACAAAATTACCTTGGTTCTTAGATGTAAAACCCATACCCTTTGCACTTTATGAAAACATACCAATAAAAGCAAATTAACATCAAAACTGTTAAAAGTGCTTTGAATTTTGCATACTATAGATCCTGTTTTTACATAATAAAAACAAAAAAAATTCTTTTATAACTGACATTTTGAGGGTAAAGTAGAAAACCCTTAAGCTTAGGCTATAAATAAAATAATAAAAAAGTATTTTCCAAGATAATTCTTTAAAGACAAACAAGACAAGGTCAATATCAAACCAGAGTCAAGGAAAAGCTCCTTTTATTGAAGTAGAGAAAGGGGGTTATGTCTGAATGATATAACTGTCTATATGAAGCAATTGCTTAGCTACTTTAATTTTTCATTATCTTTAGCTCTTCAGAACAGATTGCTTGTTTATGACTAAAGATCAATATGCATTTTTTATATGGTGCCTCTTGTAAAATTCTTTACCTCTAGCAATTTGGTTAACTCTACTACAGATCACTGTAAAAATTAACCTTAAAATGTGGGTATTATCCTTTTCCCCGACACTGGTTTTGTAACAGAGGTCTATTAAATTTATTGTTTATCAGTTTCTACTCTCATCAAAGTAGCTTTCCAAGTTATTGTCTTAGGTGTTATTCAAAGCAAATGGTTATAATTTTCATAAGGCTTTAAGTAAAAAATAAAAGACATAGTTCTAAACTTATTTTAATACATACATAGCTACATAGTTTTGTTCAGTTTCAACCCAAGAAGAGGTCACAGGAGAAAGGCCTTTAAAAATGACTGATTCGTTTTTTGTTTAAGATCAGGAATCCTTTATAGATCAGAGGTTATTTATATTGATCAAGGGGATACGGAGCAAACTGATAGAGGGAAGCATAGGTCAGAAGGAATTAAAAATCATCTTTCACCTAATCTTATTTCTTCCATTTTTTAAAAAAGATTATTGAACAATAGGATCACTTGCTTTATATATTAAAGAACTGAAAACTTTATTGGGTAAATACAGACAACAATGTAGAATAGATATTTTACAATCAGGACCAAATA
The DNA here is from genome assembly GCA_027563665.1 of Antrozous pallidus. NCBI lineage: Eukaryota > Metazoa > Chordata > Mammalia > Chiroptera > Vespertilionidae > Antrozous > Antrozous pallidus. Next base: position 145,676,672 of record CM050508.1, on the reverse strand, counting down.
AAAGAAAAAAAATAGATTAAGTTTTGGGAATGGGGGAAGATATTGTGGTGAATTGGGACAAGAAAAAGCAACAGAGAGGGTGAAGCATTGAGTAAATGCCTCAAAGCAGCACTGGGGGAAAAACAACCAATAATTCTCTCTACCTAATCTGCCTCCTTACAGTTCATACTACATCCCAGGTCTGGCCTATCACATTCTAAATCTACAGTGCCTAAATTATTGCAGATGGGAGAGTTTCAAGTACCCACTTGGCAGTGAGTCTCTCCTCCCTCTAACTTGGGATTTGCTTCTCTGTAATCAATAGGCTGGTAAAATACTGAGATGGGGTGTGGTAGGTTTTATGTCCCCAATGTTTTCCTTATTTCACAGACAGGAAAATGAAGGCTTAAGTGAGTAATCCAAAATATTGTGCTGGTTAATGGCAGAGCTATATAGGAGTACTGCCAGCTTCTCATACTGCTCCTTCACTCCTGTATATTTAACAAGGTGTGGGTTCAGCCTATGTGGCTCAGTGTTTGAGCATTGACCCAGGAACCAAAAAGTCACTGTTTTGATCCTGGTCAGGGCACATGCCTGAGTTATGGGATCAATCCCCAGTAGGGGGCGTGCAGGAGGGAGCCAATCCATGATATTCCCTTTATCCATATTTATCCATCTCTCTTCCTCACTCTCTCTCTCTAAAAAAAAAAAAAAAAAAAAAAAAAAAAAAAAAATCACCTGTAAAAAACCCAAAAAAACAAAAACAAAACCAATAAAAATACATTAGAAAAAGAAGTTGTGGGAAGATGCCAGTAATTATGACTAGAAATATTTAACCTTTTCAAGATCAATTAGCAAAAGAATGGGTCTGGCTTTAAAGAACTGGGTTGTTGTTGTTTTTCTTTGCCATCTTGATGTTGGAATGAAAAAAAATGAACTTAAGTCTATGAATTAGTGATTTGGAAGAGGGGGATTGTATCAAATGAATAGGCCAAACAATATTCAGTAGTTGTGAGGGAATGAAGCATTATAGAATAAAATAAATATATGGTATATATAGAAAGCTATTGATTTAGAGAAAAAGAAAGTTAACTTTCAATGAGAGGGAGGTGGAAACAGGAGATAGGATTTTTTTTTGGGGGGGTGAGTTAATATAGACTATGCACGGAGCAGATTGCCGTTTATGGGTGCACTGTTGACTGCTCTAAAATTACCTTTCCATCTGCATGTTAGTACAAGAAAGCCTACAAAAAAATATATGTTATTTGCTTTTGGCTTTGCCTTCTGTTATAGTGTAATTATTCTTAGAAGAGCATTCATTTGAAATTTAATGTGACAAATAATGATAAAACATAATGTGACAAATCCAATTGCAATAATGGCTGAGTTGGTCATATCAAACTAATCCTTTTGCAGATAACAGTTATAACTCTTGAAAAAATATAAAACATATTCTTGGAAGACACTGGACATCAACAAAAGCAGGTAGAAACTGAAGGCAATATGGCCCTTGAAAAAAAGGCAAGCAATCTCAGTGAGATCCACATTTAATCAGCTCTCCACTTAAAGGCATTCCCAGTTTGTTTAGAGCAGTGGTTCTCAACCTTTCTAATGCCGCGACCCTTTAATACAGTTCCTCGTGTTGTAGTAACCCCCAACCATAAAATTACTTTCGTTGCTACTTCAAAACTGTAATTTTGCTACTATTATGAATTGTAATGTAAATATCTGTGTTTTTCAATGGTCTTAGGTGACCTTGCTAGCAGTTCTCAACCTGTGGGTCATGACTCACAGGTTGAGAACTGCTGCTGTAGAGCCTAAGACCATTAGAAAACACAGATATCTGCATTACAATTAATAACAGTAGCAAAATTACAGTTATGAGGTAGCAACAAAAATAATTTTATGGTTGGGTGTCACCACAACATGAAGAACTGTATTAAAGGGGCGCGGCATTAGAAAGGTTGAGAACCGCTGGTTTAGAGCATCTGGATAAACTCACGCAGAGTACAGCAGTCCTATGGGTTGACAAGACAAAAGTAAGAGTTCTGGGGCACCAAAGCACTTGGAAATCCCAGAAAGAAAGCAACTGCCAAGAGGAAACTTCCCTAATTATGTCTGCTCAATCCTTGGGTGAGTCCTAAATCACAAAGGAATCTAAAGGAAAACAAAAGATTGGGGGCTAAAATTGCTGAACAGAGATTTCAGCAACTGCCTACTTCTGGAAAGAAAAAGCTTATTTTTTAATCCTCTCCCGGGGATATTTTTTCATTGCTTTTTAGAGAGATTGGAAGAGAGAGGGAAAGATAGAGAGAAACATCGATGTGAGAGAAAGACATTGACTGGTTGCCTCCTGCACGAGTCCTGACCAGAGCCCAGACCAGGGAGGAGCCTGCAACTGAGGTATGTGCCCTTGACCTGAATTGAACCTGGGACCTTTCAGTCCACAAGCCGATGCTCTATCCATTGAGCCAAACCAGCCAGGGTAAGAAAAAGTTTAAGGTTTAATTTCACCAATTAGAGAGATTGTTAAGCACCTTGTGTTTCCATTGAAACTCCATAAGGGTCACATTAGGGGTAAGAAACATCCATCCAGTCTAAGAATTATGCCCTAGAGCCAATGGCAAAATTGAAATAGATTTGCTTTGACAAAAACTAAAACCACATCTCCACAAAATCAAGATGATTTACCAATAATTGAACTACTACTATAACATAACTCAGAGGAAGATAAAATAATAGTCTCTATATCATATCATATAGTATATAATAAAAATTTAATATACATGCCAACAAGCAGGAAATGAGTCCCATTATTTAAAAGAATAACCTAATTAACACAAAGGAGGTAGGTAAAAAAGCAATAAAGGCACACACAAAAAATAGAGGGAAATAACAGAAATCAAATAGCAAGATGGTAGACTAAAGCCAGCTAATCCTATATAATAAAAGTGTAATATGCAAATATGCAAATCAACCGAACAGAATGACCAGTCAGCAGGGAGGGGGGTTTAGGGAGAGGGGAGGGCAAGGCTGGTGAGCAGGTGGCACCAGGCCAGCCAAGGCGCATGCCAATGGGCAGAGGAAGGGGACGTCAATATTGGGGGGGGGGGGTGGCAGCAACCAGAGGCTATGAAGGGGTCAGGCTATTAGACCTCCTCCTAAGTACACAAATTTTCGTGCACCAGGCCTCTAATATAAATGGATTAAACACGTCAACTGAAAAGCAGAGGTTTTCATATTTAGTAAAAAGCAAGACTCAACCATATGGAATTTATAACAGATGTATTTTAAATATACAAAGACATATAAGTTGCACCCTATCCAGTTTGGCTCAATGAATAAAACCTCGGCCTGCAGACTGAAAGGTTCCAAGTTTTATTCTGGCCAAGGGCACATGCCCAGGTTGTGGGCTCCACCCCCAGTAGGGGGTGTGCAGGAGGCAGCCAATCAACGATTCTCTCTCATTGTTGATGTTTCAAGCTCTCTCTCCCTCTCCCCTCCTCTCTCTGAAATTAAAAAAAAAAAAGACATATAAATTGAAAGTGAAAAAAAATAAAAATGGTATGATATGCAGACACTAAGGATAAGAAACCTGGTGTTAATGTATTGTTATGAAATAAAATAGACTTTGAGAAAGAAAAGACAAAGAGGGTCATTCCATAATGATAAAAAAATAAACTCATTAAAAAGATGTAACGATCCTAAATGTGCATATACCTATTAATAGAGTTTTAAAACACACACACACACACACAAAAATCCAATACTAGAGAGAAATAGACAAATGAACAATTAAAGTTGGAGATTTAACTCTTCTACTGTCAATAATTGTAGACCATCCAGATGGACAAACTCATTAAGAATGGAAAATATTTTAACAATATTATCAACCATTTGACCTTGACATTTACAAAATACCACATCCAATTAGTGTAGAATACACATTCTTTTTAAGTCATCATGTAACATTTACCAAATTAGATTATGTCCATAAAATATATTTCAGAATATAAAGTCCAGAAACAGACCTGCACACCTATGGTCAATAGATTTTCTATAAAGACAGGTGCAAGCCAGTGTGGAAAGGCACGAGGGAAAGAGTTTTTTTCAATAAATGATATTGGAACAACCAGACAAATATTTGGGAAAAGAATTTTATTCCAACTTTAATAAAATATGAATTCATGGTAAATCATAGAAATAAATGTTAAGGTATAAACTTCTAAAAGTCGTAAAATGTCTTCACAGATATAGTGTAGAAAGACTTCTTAGAACAGAGGAAACACAAAGCATAAAAGAAAAATTAATTGGACTGCATTATAACTAAATATGTGTGCTCATCAAAGGGCAGCATTAATGCCTGGCCAGCCTGGCTCAGTTGTTGAGCGTCCCTATGAACCAGGAAGTTATAGTTCGATTCCCAGGCAGGAACACATGTGGGCTTAATCCCCATTAGGAGTCATGCAGGAGGCAGCCAATTAATGATACTCTCTCATCATTGATGTTTCTCTCTCTCTCTCTCTCTCTCTCTCTCTCTCTCTCTCTCTCTCTCTCTCTTTCCCTCTCTGAAAGCAATAAAAAAGTATTTTTAAGGGCAACATATACAAATGAAAACGGCAAACTACAGAGTAGAAGAAAATATTCACAACACTCATATCTGACAAATAAATCATAACCAGAATATATAAAACAATTATAAATCAATAAAAAGATGAAGAAGTCAATAAAAATGGGCAAAAGATATAAACATCATACTAGTGGCTATCTTAGAGCAAAAGTGTGAAAGCTGACTAGAAGGGGCACAAAAAACTTTCTGGATCAATGAAACTGTTATATTTATTGATTGGAATGTAGGTTACATGCATGTATATATTTTTCAAAATTTATCTGTGTTATACTTGCTAAGTGCGTTTTATTGTATGTAAATTTCACTCCAAGAGTAACTTAATATGAACAAATTTATTGTATCCTTATCTGTTAGCAAGCTTTATAGCAATGGTTGACTTTATTTTCCAAGGGGACATTTGGCAATGTCCAAATGCCTACCGTGGTTATCTAGTGAGTAGAGGCCAAGTTTGATGATAAATATCCTACAATCAGTAGGATCCCAACAAAGAATGACTTGGACAAAAACGTCAATAGTGCCAAGATTGAGAAATCTTGCTTTGTAAAGAGGAAGAAAAAGGGATTATTTATAAGGATATTTGATTCATGAAAATAAAGTGGCCTTAGTGAAAGGAACAAAGGTCACAATACTGAGCGTGATTTAAATGAAGATGAAAATACAAGAAAGAAGAGAAAGAAAGTATTTAGATAAAATGAAGATGGTCCATGTTAAAGAACTGGATTCATAAGGCTGGTAGAAATTCCAACTGATAAAAAAGTAAAGACAAGGAATGGATACAAAGTTGGGTTGATACTGCATTATGTGCTAATATCTTTGTCAGGCCCCAGCCACAGTGGTTCAGTTGATTGAGTGCAGTCCGTGCAGTGGAGGGTTGTGGTTTGACTCCTGGTCAGGGCACATACCTGGGTTGCTGATTTGATCCCTGGTTAGGGAGCGTGTGGAGGATGGCTGATCAATGTTTCTCTCTCACATCCATGTTTCTCTCTCTTCCTTCCTCTCTCTAAACATGTCCTCAGTTTATAATATAATAATAATAATAATAATAATAATAATAATAATAGACCTGTGAATGTAAAATACAGGGAAATGGGAATAGAAGCAGAGAGGAAATCAGATGAGTAGTGGGTTCTGGAGAAATGAGAATCTGATTTACTGTGTATGTATGATAGGAAGTAGAAAATGCATTGATCAGGCACAAATAAAAAGACAAAATAAAACATGAAAGTGAGGGATACAGATGACGGGGAGTGAGAAGCAGTCAAGGACACAGAAACAGATGACCATAACCAGGAAGGTAATTAGAGCTTATCCCCCAAAATCAAAAGAAATGGCACCCTCTATAAATCCCTCCTATGCATAAATGCCTCACTCTTATCAGCAAGATGGTTTCTGGGATGGGTGGGGAGTGACCCAGATGGTGGCCAATTTCATTTCCTACTCCCTCTCAGCTACAAGCTGATGAGTCTTATCAAAACACTACTTTCTGAGATCAATTGCCTTAAAGCAATTGACTCAATTGCACAAAAAGGAGAAAGCTATCTAGTACAGTGGGCAATTGCTTTTTATCTCCTTGACACTGGGGAGCAGAAGCAATATAAATGAACAAACATCCAAAAGAAACATTTCTTAAAATTGACATGACCTTATTATTCACCAATATAGCAAAGAAGAAGAAGCAAGAGCCCAAAGAAGATAAAAGGAAAAGAAGAGAGTAAAATGGAAAAGAGGAAACTTGAAAGAGTTTACTTTGCACAGTGATATGTAAAATTTTTAGCTATTCTCACAAATAGGAAATATTCAATAATATCTATGTTGTTTGCTAATGCTTTTGGTACAAGTGGATTATCTAAGGAAGCACCAAGAAGTGCTAAGGTTATGTCAAGATCAATGAGGATAAAAATAATGACCACCTTGAGGGATAACTGGATATATGATTTACACTTAATGAGTAGTTACTGAATGCATAAAAACAGCCAGGCCTCCCCTGGGCAGGTAGGGGTTGGAGGGTGACCTTGGGTGGGCCAGTATCCCTGGTTGAGCAATCATTAATAAGAAGTAAACATCTTTCAGTGGCTAAGCTGCTTGACACCTGTGAATCCTTCTAGGAAGCCGGATGTGGGCTTCCCACCCTCTTTCCCAGCATCTGGCAAAGGTGAAGGCAAGGCTAATGATCCTTTCAAATAAAATATTTAAAGTACACAAAATTTAAGACTAAGGTATTGTTCCTCATAATGGAGACAAACACAAAAGTTAAACAATTTTGGGTTAAGGGGTTAAAGTCCTGTGATAAACCATCTCTGATAACTTGGAAAAATGTGTCTCTATAGTCATATAAATAGGGGTAAAGAAAGGTGCCTCAAAAACTAAAATTTTTTCCAAGAGAATAATCAAAGGGAGATTTATAGGAATGGGGTCTTCTAAGAGTTCTGTTTTCATCTTGGTCCTTCACCTTCTGGAAGGGGCCCTCAGCAATTCACTCATTCAGCTGAATAACAATGGCTATGAAGGTATTGTCATTGCAATTGACCCCAATGTGCCTGAAGATGAAACACTCATTCAAGAAATAATGGTAAGTTGGAAACTGTAACTACCTGCTTTAAAAAAATTAAGTATAATGTGTGGAAGGGCAAACGTGAGTTCTCTAATTCCTTCTGTGTGATATTGGCAAATTATTTTTATGTCTAAGTCTCAGTATCTTCGGTTGCAAAATGAAAATAGAATAGTTAGCCATTAGGATTCTTCTGAGGGAGAATATGATAAATGTAATGCACTTACTAAGAGTTTCATACATTGTTGGTGCTTCATAAACGATTGTCTAAATTTATTGATTGTGGATGATTCCACTAAGGCAGAGCCAGCTGTATTTGGTAGATATTGTGAGATGCACAGAGAATAATTCCTCATATAAGATTCTCTTTTTATTCTTCTAATTATAACTCTTTTCTCTGTGATCCTAATAAAGAAGCTCAGAATGCAAATCTCTAATTTAAAAACAACCCTGATCCTTTCAATGGGAGGAAAGTCTGCATTTTACCAGCCCCAATGCAAGGGATTCTGTTACATTGCTGAGCAGCCTTTCCTTAGTTATTACTTCTTCTGTGGGGGAAGGAAAAATTAGGGAGGAAGTCACTTCCTGTCCAGGGCAGAGGTGTCTAACTGTTGTAAGGTGGAGAGGTCATGTTCAACAGCAAACAACTAAAAAAAAAAAAGAGGGAAATGCCTTATAAATAACCCATGGGAACTGGCTGTAGCACATCCAGAGGGAGTAGTGTGTAATGAGGAAAAGTGTCTCCCCATAGGATTTTGTGAGGATTAAATTTAACAAGGCTTGCACACAAGGAAAGCTTGGCGAAGGGTATATGGGAACTTTATACAATGTTTGCATGTTTTATAAGTCTAAACTTATCTTGTAAATATTTAAAGAACTTAAAAAATGCATGCATAGTGTCTGGTACATAGTAAGAGATCAATTAATGGTAGGCATAACCATAATCCTTCTAGATGGAAAGGATTCAATTTTTTAACCAAGCCCAAGTTCCTGAGTGTAAGCCCAAAATTTAATATCACAAGAGACCCATTGGTTGTCCCCAAATGTCCCTTGCTCTGAGCAGAAACAAACCCAGAAAGATGGAGTTTGAAGAGAGAACCAGCTCTACCATCCAGAGGAGTTTGGGGCTGGACAACTGCAGTGGTTGAGGAAGGAGGGGAATCCTACCTGTTTAACCTATCAGATATTACTGCCATTGCTAAAAGGGAAAGCTTTACCTTTTGAAATCTCTCAACAATCAGAGAGCTTGGGTAAGTTTTTGATTGCATCTAACCTTAAAATGGCATCAGCAAACATGAAAGTGCCCCTTCGAGCAACAGACAAGGAAAGTTCAGGAGAAAAATATAGCCAACATGTTTCTGTCTCTGGCTAGACAGGAATATGCCAAAAGAACATAAATTCCTTATCCAGAATGGCAATGATAATTCACATTTATAATGTGCTTTAGAGCTTCCAGATGCTTAAACCTCACTCTTAGGGGTTTTCCTCCTGGGAAATCTACTTCTTACCACAATTATTAAATTGGCTTTCTGGTATGAATCCTACTAAATGAGTTAGGTTTAAGAAAAGTTGGTTTCCACATATTGTAAAGTATATGATTGTTTAACCACTGTGCTATACATTTTGAATGTACAAAACAACATTGAATGTATACTATATATAATTGAAAAATATAATTAAAAAGTTAAGAGCAATAGTATACTCAGAACCACTAAGTAGTTAATAAAAGTGGGTTCCTCACTACTAAGGTTCAGATCTGCAGAGTTAAGGACCTTAATTGTGAGCTTGTCTGCCCTTCCTGGCCACCGCTCACTCTGTTTTCTGAGGGAAAACTCTCCCCTGGTGCTCTTGTGGAAACAGAAGCCTTTATATCAGCTCTTAAATACTTGCTTCTGTTCAGGGCAAAATGCTAAGTGAAATAAGCCAGTCAGAGAAAGATAGATACCATATAATTTCACTCACATGTGGAATATAATGAACAAAAATAGAAACAGATTCATAGATGCAAGAACAGACTTTCAGAAGGGAAGGGGGCTAGGAGGCTGTGTGAAATAAGTGATGAAATTAAGCAAAAAACCCGCATAGACACAGACAACAGTATGGTGATTATCAGAGGTAAGCGGGGATGGGAGCGGAGATATACACTTCAAACTACATAGTTTTGTTGACTAATGCAGCCCCAATAAATTTAATTTTAAGAAATTGAATGACAGTCCCTAATTCTCCACCTACAAGTTGCATCCACTGCAATTGCCCTGTCAATGTGAGTTGTAGAGGCAGAGAGAGCACACACCACAAAATGAGGGAGAGTCAGGAAGAAACACTCTGTCTCTAAAACTCTCTTTCTCTCTCTCTCTCTCTCTCTCTCTCTCTCTCACACACACATACACACACACACACACACACACACACACACACACACACACACACACACACACAATACGCAATGGGAGCCGTGTATCTTGGAAGTATCCTCAATGTACGTGAGTCCAGGAACCTCTTGTCTTGGCACTCCTGGACAATTTGCCATTCACCACAACCATTTCTTTCATCCATCCAACAAATATTTACAAAACTGGTACCAGAGGAAAAATAGACCCCCCTTTTTTTTTTACCATTATGTCAGGTACCAGAAATCCAGTGGTGAACAATATACAATCCTTATCACTAAGGAATTTCCAGCCAACCCTATAAGCTGTCATCCTTAACCTCTCCAGGCCTCAAAAGTTTAAATGTCTATTGGGGTATTAGGTTGCCTTCTCAAAATCAGCAACAGAGGTCAAAGCAAAAAACCATTATTGATGTTTCTGTTAAACCATGGAAGACAAGAGCATTTCATGCTGCTGCTTCTTCGGAGGAGGAGACACTGAAAATTCCTGCTTCACTAGTCAGATCCGGTATAATATAAGGGCAACATGCAAATTGACTCTAATAGCAGAATGACCCGAATGACTGCTGGACCAGTCACTGTGAGGCACACTGACCACCTCTTGGTCCCTTTCCCCAGCCATCAGGCACCAATCACCTGATGGCAAATGAGGAGCTGGGGGTGGGTGGTGGCGTGGGATGGGGCCGGCTGTGGGCAGCTAGGGAAGATGGCCCTGATCACCCGCCAGGCCTAGGGACCATACCCATGCACAAATTTCGTGCGATAGGCCTTTAGTTCTAATATGATACTCTATCATGGAGAGCTTTATACCTACTTTTTAACTTGTTGGTGATTTTGATTTCATGTTTTTATTTTTTAAATGATACACTGTTAAATCTTCCAGTGGTTGATAAAAATCATGCTTTTTGAAATAATGAAATGCAAATCATTATAAGAAGGTTTTTTAGAAGGAATAAGGCAACCATTCTTACTACGGTATCTGAAAAGAGGGAAACTGAAGTTCAGAAAAATAATATAAATTCCCCAAGTTTTTCCCCTTGTGAAGTGGTAGAGAGGGATTCACCTGGCATCAGTACCCATGTGCTGCTTCCCCCTGTGAAGGGGAACTGGGTCTGTGCCTCATGATCACCTGATGTATAAGTGAAACTGCTTCTACACACACACACACACACACACACACACACACACACACACATACACACACATACACACACACATACACACACACATACACACACACACACATACACACACACACACATACACACACACACACACACACACACACACACTCAAACTCTACATTATAGTATTAGAGCCTAGGCACTCTAGGCTTGGTCTGCTCCGAAAAGGACTTTCCTCCTGCAAAGGTTCCTTTTTTCTCTGGCTTTACCAGAGTTTTTTGTTTGTTTGTTTGTTTTTCCCCAATGATCACATGCATATGTTGTGATAGTTCCCATTAAAAAAAGAATTCCCTTGCCCTGAAGTGCTCCTTCAGCTACTGCATCATGTCTCCATTCTCCTTTAATTTACAAAAACACCTGCTTGAGCTGTTGTCGATATTCACTGCCTGCATTTTGCCTCCCATTCTCTTGAATTTACTCATTTGGAGCTGTTGTCTCCATTCCACTAAGACTCATCCAAGTTGTCAAATACTTTGGTGAGTTCTTATCCTCACCTTTCTTTTTTATTATTATTAAATTTATTGGGGGTGACATTGGTTAATAAGATTACATATGTTTCAAGTGTACATTTCCAAGGTGTATGATCTGTATATTATATTGTGTGCTCACCATCCAAAGTTAAATCTTCTTGTCACCATATATGCAGTCCCCCACCCCCTTTCCCTCGTAACTACCATACTGTTGTCTGTGTCTATGAGTTTTTGTTTTTTCCTTTCTTAATTTCTCAGCATCATTGACACCAATACCCCATGAAACACCTTTACCCCATGCCTGCTGATTTCCTTCCCATGCACCAGCTGCTCCTGAGTCTCCTTGGCTGACTCCTCCTATTCCAATCACTAAATGCTAAATGCCTGTGGCTCCCAGGACTCTGTCTTCAGTCCTCCTCTTTCCTCCATCCACACTCATTTTTGAGAACAGTGATTTTCAGTCTTAATAGACTGCATATCTTTTTCAATAGTAAATCTCCTATAATACCTTCTCTACTGTCTTCATAATGCATCTCAGAGGCATTTATAATTTAACACTACAGCTCCTTCATTTTTAAGAAATAAAGTTGTGTGTAATTTGAAAATAAATTATATAATTGCCCCACTTCCTTATATCTGACACTTAGTACTATACTAAAAACAAATACTACCATAACATTTAGCTAGTCCTAAAGTAACTGCAGGAGCCAGCAAGTGAAGTCATATTCATTTTAATTTGAGTTTCTCTCCAGTATTAGTTGGTGTGAGACCTTGATACTTACACCCTCTAATTCTCAGTTTCTTCCTTAAAAGTTTATTGATCCTCAAAGGATCAAATGAGGTGACACTCACAGCTAACATTTCACAAGCATTTGTGCTGAGTAAACATGGTTCCCAGGACTTTCTTGACTTTATTTGATCCCCACAATATCTTATGAGCTAATCACCATAATATTTTCCATTTTATAAATGGGTTAACTGAGGCTCAGGAGGGCTCAAGGAAATTGCCAGATGATGCACAATAAGTGTTGGAGCCAGGATTAATGTCAGCCTCTGAAGTCTGCATTGTCAATCATCACACTCTAACACAGGGCATGTAATAAGTGCTCAAAAAAGGTTAGTTATTATTCTAGACTAGGGACCCAGTGCATGAATTCGTGCACCTTGAAAGGAACTGTGGCCCATGAGGGTGTGTGGGCACAGAGGTGGGTCTAACCCATCCTCATCCTCCGCACTCCCATCTGGCCCCTCCCTCCACATCCCCTGGTGCCCTGTCTGCTAGAAGCCCTGCTCCCGCCACCGCCACTCCCATGCACTGATAGCTGATGGTATTAAGTGATTGGGGCCAGTGCCAGCAACAGTTATGAGTGGGGCCATTGCCATCAGTGGGTGCAAGCAGTGGCTGCTACCTCAATCATCCCTCAGGAGCAGGGGGAGGTGGAGAAGCCTTCAGGGGTGATTGGAGTCAGAAGCCACCACTCACATCCCCTGACAGTGCTAAGTGATCAGATGGGCACCAGGCGCCAGCAGCAGGTGCAAGAGGCGGCTGCTGGCCCTGTTCACCCCTCAGGAGCAGGGGGAGGTAGCAAAGCCCTGAGGGGTGATCAGGGCCAGCAGTCACCACTCACACCCACTGCTGGCACCTGGTGCCAGCCCCAATCGCTTGGCACCATCAGCGGGTGCAAGTGGATCCAGCACCGGCAGCAGATATGAGCACCAGGTTGGACTGCAGCATGTGGGAGCGAAGAATTTTCAGTAACCACCAAAGGTGCCCCAATGACAGCACCCTGCCTTGGTCTGGCATCCCACTCACCTGCTCCATCATCCTGCCACGGCTGATGCCTACATGTTCCGCACATGCCCGCTGGTGGTGAGTGCATGTAATAGTAATCAATTTTTCAGTTGTTTGCTTGTTCCAATGTTTGGTCTATTTGCATATTAGGGTTTTATATAGCTACACTAATAAAAGAGAAACATGCAAATTAACCATCACTCTGCTATGCTCACCAGCCAATCAGGAGCAAATATGCAAATTAAGCCAACAAAGATGGCAGTGGCCATGGAGCTGGAGTGAGCAGGAGGCTTGGATTGCTCCTGGCGATAGAGGAAGCCAAGCTTCCCACCAGCTCTGGCCTGCCCTGGCATCTGCTCAAGGCTACAAAGTTTCAATTATAGAAGATAAATAAATCCCAGATACCTGCTTTCAGCCGGTCCTGGCCTCCACTCAAGGAGATGCTAAAAAAAAAAAAAAAAGAAAAAAAGGAGGGGCTGGGAGCCTGGGTTGCTGGGGGACTTGGCCAGGCTACAAGCAGCCTGGGTTGCTGGGCTGAGGGACACACATCCCCTTCATGAATTTCATGCACTGGGCCTCTAGTAGATAATAAAATACTAATATGCAAGTCGACTAAATGGTGGATCAACCAGTCTCTGTGATGTACACTGACCATCAGGGGGCATACTCTCAATGCAAGAGTTGACCCCTAGTAGTCAGTGTGCTCCCACAGGGAAAGCACTGCTCAGCCAGAAGCTCATGGCTGGTGAGCACAGTGGGGAAAGCGGGAGCCTCTCCCACCTCCATGACAGTGATAAGAATGTCCTACTGCCAGCATAGGCCCGCTCTCCCAGACATTGTCTGAGGGCTCTTGCACTGCAAGAGGGTGCAGGCTGAGGGACTCCCCCAACAAGTGCACAAATTCTGTGCACTAGTCTCTAGTTATCAATAAAAGAAATTTCTAAGCTCCCCTTCCAGTCTTAATAAATAACTGGTCTTTACTAGATAGTTTTTCTAATGTGAAATGTAAATTTGAATGATTGGTATTTTAGTCTAGAGGCCTAATTGTGCTTGCTAGATATGTTTTCTTTTTTTTCCTCCTAGGAGATGGTCACTCAGGCATCTCCGTATCTGTTTGAAGCTACAGAAAAAAGATTCTATTTCAAAAATGTTGCCATTTTGATTCCCGAGAAATGGAAGACAAAACCTGAGTATACACGACCAAAACTGGAGACCTACAAAAATGTGAGATTATCAAGTTTTTTTTCAAGTTCAATTTCCTTCAGTGATTTAGATTTTTTTTTTCATCATAACATTCTAGAACCAAATGAAATTGTTTTGCAATACTCCAGGTGTGAATAAGGTCAATTCATTTGCTAAAATTTTGTAATGATGAAACCATTTTCTTGAATTTCAGGCTGATGTTCTAGTTGCTGAATCTAATCCTCCAGGAAACGATGAACCCTATACTGAGCAGATGGGAAATTGCGGAGAAAAGGGTGAAAGAATTCATTTCACTCCTGACTTTGTAGTAGGAAAAAAGTTGCTTCAATATGGACCACAAGGTATGGGTAGAGAAGAAGCATTCCACTGTGTTCCTCATAACTTAATCACTTTATATCCACAGTAGATCAAAATAGCATTATCTTTCCGAGTAAGCACATATAAGCCAAATAACAGTATAGCATGTATTTTCACTCAAAGCAGGTGTTCAGAATACTGTTTCTCAGTTAGAAATGTAATTTATTCATATTCTGAAAAAATATGTAACTATAGTGTTTTTAATTTTAAAAATTATTAATATCAGAAAATAGCTGTAATCATTTATTGAAATATTATTAGGTTTCTATGGATCTGAAGGAGACTGCTGAACAAATTAAACCTCCTGCCTGTAATTCACATAGTAGCCAGCAGATGGCGGAGACTCACAGTACCCTTAGACTTAATGCTCAAGCAAATGGACGAGGATTATTAATCAGATTCTGATTCAGGAGGTGTGGGGTGGGACTCAACAATTTGCGTTTTTAACAAGCTCCCAAGTGATGCTGATACTGCTGGACTATGGGCCACACTTTATGTAGCACAGATAATATCTTTGCTGTTCACCTTACAAAAAAACTGTAACTAAAGAAAAACATCTAGTTTTCCTTCACAACATGAACTCTTTATCATGCCCATGGGCTACATTGAACAATCTTTGGAGAAAAATATTAAAACCAACAATCAATAAAGTATATTTAAAATATATACTCTCCCAGGTATAATCAAATGTGACTAGTATTAGCTAGTTATGTTACTTAATATTACTACCAGGTATCTCTATCATCTTTAAAGTATTAGAACCAGCTAGATTTTCTTCACTTAAACAAAAGTACCCTGGTCCCTTCATGCCCCACCCTGAATTCACTGGAACACTACAGACTTATCAGAAGGATGTATCAAATATCTCTCTTGTGTTTCTACAACCCTCTATTTCATCTCCATAACAGGACCAGAAAATTCCCAGTGCATGACTCAATCAGTATGTGCTGAATTGATATACTAATTGCCCCATCTCACTTCTGGGCCCACTCCAGCCATCTTAGTCACCACAGAGAATGGCATTCCTTCATAATCTCTCCTTTCTATTCTATTACTCCACTTATGCTCTCTCCCCATGTTCCCTTACCTCTAAGAGGCCATCCTCTGCTCCCAGCACCTCCAGAATAGGGTCCAAATCCTCAGTGTGAGACACTAGCATTTCCTCAGGTGTACCCTGTCACATAAGCCTCCCAATTCAGCCTATCAAGGAATTTACATTCCAGAAAAATGGAGCTATACATAAATCACTAATTCCTCTAAATTTAACAAATACTCAGGGAGTACCTATTAAGTTCTGGGCACTATGCACCCAGGCACGGCAAGGACAAAGTCATGGAGCCTGTCCTCATGGAGACAAGTGTTTAGTGTGGGAGATGGAGAAGAAAGCAGCAACTATAATAGAATAGAAGTGCCATAATGGCATATAATGAAAGAGTAAAGGAGAGGTATGGGCCTAGTCTGGGGATGTCAAAGAAGGCTTCTAGGTGGATATAAGCTTGGTTTTGAAAGAAGAGAAGCAACTATCCAGACAGAGCTAGGGAAAGTATCCCAAGCAGAGAAAGAATGCATGAAAAGAACCAGAGATGAGAAGGGGCCGTGAGTGGCTCTGGAAAGTAAAAGCAGTGCAGGAATTCATTGTGATTATAGAGCTCTGGAAGTAGGTAGGGAACAGCAAGACACATGGCTACAGAGAATAGCAGAGCTGGGGTCATCAGGGACCCCATATTAAGGAGCAGACTTAACCCTGATCACCATAAGGTAGCCCCTGAAGACTGGAGACATGGAGGGCAACTGGGTGGCTATGGGAGTAATTCAGGAGTAAGTAGCAAATAAGACTGGAAGGTGAAGTAGGCAGACTTGGGGTTTGAGCCACTGGGGGTGCTGCCTGGCTGCCCTACCAATGCTCCAGACTCCACAGCAGCATGTCTCGCCCTCCATCACTGCATTTGTGTGAGTACCCCTTTTCACATCCCATGCGAATCAGGGTCCCTGGTTCAGGGTTCAGGTTTCTGGAGAAAACTGCACACAAATTAATAAAGAGACTCAGAAAAATATTAATTTGGAAAATGGAGGCCAGGCGATAGTTCAACTCTAGTGGCAGAACTCCCCCTTGCTCTGGCTTCACCATTCCTTTTATTAAGATTAAAATCACAAGATACAGCTGTATCCCCCAGGCCAGAAACACCAGTAAAAGTTAATCAGTAGATCTTCTTAGGACTAACAGAGCAATCAAGGTTGACCAGCCCTCCAAACTCTCTGTCCACAGTTCTCTATTTATTAAAACAA
This sequence comes from Antrozous pallidus, assembly GCA_027563665.1. Lineage (NCBI taxonomy): Eukaryota > Metazoa > Chordata > Mammalia > Chiroptera > Vespertilionidae > Antrozous > Antrozous pallidus. The sequence continues at coordinate 145,659,834 of CM050508.1, read as the reverse complement.
TGATTGGCTTCCTGCCCACTTGCACCAGTAAGAATTTTAGTTATCCGATTGGCATGTCATCCCCTAGACTATACGCTATGCCAAGGGCAGAGCAGTTGTTCTTTCTTTGTATTAAAAACTCTCTGGCACTTCCTGTGTACCTAATTAGCATTTGGTGAGCTAAAATAATTGGTTATATTATTCAGGAATGTGGAGTTGTCATATTAGAGTTTTCTTTCTAAGGAAGCCAAAACTTTAAAAAAATTAACATAGCAAAGCATAATAAAAGTCAGGATAATTACTTTAGAAAGTAATTTTACCATTCTTACTGTAACTGGGGATTTAAAACATTTTCTCGCAGGAAGGGTATTTGTCCATGAATGGGCACATCTACGATGGGGAGTATTTAATGAATACAATAAAGACCAGAAATTCTACTTATCTAATGGAAGAAACAAAGCAATAAGGTAAGGAGATGTTGACTTGACTTTTCCCAAACTATTTTAAATCACAACCCATTTTTTCTCGATTACTTTAAAAATGTCCATTTTTTTACCTTGTTTTCTGACTCTCATTCTCTGTTAGTGCCTCCTGTTGCAGAGTTCCACAAACTACCACTTTTGATTAGCTTTCAAGCACTTCAATTAGTTGAGTTCTCTATTCTTCAGTTAAAAATCGTTTGCCTTTATGAGTGTTCATATACAATCATAAGAAATCCACAGGTGCTATGTTCAGTGACTCCATCTTCCTGTATCTGAGTCAGTGAAATAAACAAAGCTATGGGGGCTACTCAATGCCTTGAAAGCAAAATGATATCTGTGTGGACTTTGTCAGTATGGATGGGCCTGGGAGAGATTGTGGAACTTACCTGAAATACAATCCAAATATTAAAAGACAGCAGAAAACTTCTCCCAGCTTAATTAAGTATGGGTAAATTCTTGCAACCAAGTTTTAGTGAACTGTTTTAGTACAAACATAAAAGATAGGGAACTTCACAATTTATTTAAAAGAGCTAGCACAATTCAGCTACTAAAACCTGACAGAAGACATGAAAAAGAATTCTGCAGATCAGATACAGCTCTCTAAAAATATTTTAAATAAGAGAATAGTAAGTTATATCTGGCAGAACGAAAGGAATAACGAACACACCAAGCCCAACATAAGAAGTCTTCCAAAAATTCGAAAAATGCTGTGTGATATTAGGTAATTAATTAATATATTGAGTCAAGAAGATAAATAAGCACTTTTCCCAATAGATTCTCAGGAGAAATTTGAAAACCCTGAACACTTATGCCTGAGCCAAGAAATAACAACTTTATTAAATACTGGAAATTGGTACAACACACACTTCTGCTTCCAATTCTCTCGCCTGATGTGCTCAGCTTTGGTTCGGTTACTCTTTATTGGGCACTTGCTTCCAAGCAGAGCGCAGCCTTGGTGTCCCATTCTCCCAGAGGGATATTACCGCTCTCTACTTTTCCCTCTCTTCATTATGTTCAGACTCTGTCAGCTTGGTCCACTTCCATTGTATTTTCCTTCATGGTTATATCACTTCAGGCATAAATAAAGTGCCATATAGCGCCATGCATAGTGTACCAGATTCCTTAGCTGTTCCCTCTGCACTATGTAAACTACAACCCAGGGTCACTTCCCTGATATGATCATTCATTGGATTAACCTCTCAAATCTCAGCCAATGGATGATATTCCACATCTGACATGTACCTTTCCCACGTCTCTTTCCTAAGTTTCTATTCAATTAGACAATGTATATTCCTTCAAGAGAAAAGCTGATTAATATACATTCCTATCTAGAGATATTCTAGAATTATCTAGATGTGCAGCATGCTCTTCCTTCCATAGATAACATTAGCAAATCTGCCTAATCATCATGTCCTCTGAAAAAGAAATTTTATTGTAACATATTAATAATTTATTTATTATTATCTTCTAACTTTAAAAAATTATTTTAAGGACTAGAAGCCATCACAAAATGACAGTACTGCCCACAATAGAAAGCCAACAGCCTACATCATATTTAATAGGAAAATACTAGAAACATTACCAGAAATAACATAGGATGGCCACTATTAGAGCAGTTATTGAACCTTTTTTAGAAAGTTGTATCCAATGCAATAACACATGAAACCGGGGAGGTTAAAAAATGAGGAGGTTGGGGAAAAGCTATAAGAAAGAGAGAATGCTGCTTTTATGCAGATGCTACGTGATCCACTTAGAAAACCCTGGGGAATAAATAGAAATAAAAGACAGGGGAGGTCAATAAGGTGACCAGATACAAAATGAAAATTCAAATTGTCTTCCCAAATATTAACAATAACCAGTTCAAAAACATAATGGACAGAATATTCTATTCAAGATAACAATTAAAGGTAAAGTCTAAGAATGGGAAATGTCATATTTTAAGAAAACAATAAAATCCTTCTAAAAGCTTTAAAAAAATCAAGAAAAATTGAGAGATTTTTCCATTCATGAATGATTTAAATTCAACCCAAAATAATATATTGGTTTTATAAAACTAGTCAAACATATCAATTTTACCACATTTTTTAAAATATCAGAATTCACTCAATAGTTAGTACCTAAGAACATTTTTTAAAAAATGGTAATAAAGAGAACTTTTACTTACTGGATTTTAGATACATATAATAAACTATATTAACCAAAGCAATGTGAATTGACAGATACATATATAATAATTTACTCTTTAATACAGCTAGAATTATAGTTGTATGAGGAAAAAAAGAATTTCTTAAAATATCAGGACAATTTGAACATGTGGGAAAAATATTAACATCTTCTTCCAATTGAATAGACTCATTAAATATAACTATAATAATCATAATGACTAAAGGAATATTAATAAAAATCATACTTCTATGTGGTGAAGGTCTTTCTATACATTCAAGAATTATAGAAAGATATAACTAAAAGAATAATAAATTTGGCTACATAGTCATTAAAATTTTTGTTGCATCTAAATTAAACAAACTAAATAAAAAGATTTAAAAAAATTAAAAAACATTACTTGCAAAAATTAATAAAAAACACTTTTTAACAACTTAGTATTGTAACACATGAAGAACCTTTGAAAACCAGTAGGAAAACAATAAGATCATAATATAGAAATAGATACAGGAGAAGAATAAATAATCTACAGAAGAAGAAATAAAAATGGTGAATAAACATATAAAAAATGTTCAGACTTACTAGCAATCACAATGGTGCAAATTTGACAAAGATGAGAATCGTTTATTACCTAGTAAGTAACTGTCAGTGGGTGAGAGCTCCCACAAATAGTTGTTAGAGACATAAATTGGCACAAGTATGGAAAACAATTTGGTGACACATGTCAAATCTCCAAAGTATTTCCTTTTTCTTGATCCAATAATTTCATGTTTAAAACACATTATATGGAAAATGGTAGAATAAGCAATCTATAAAATATTCACACTTTTGATCTGATAATTTAGTCTGTGAACCAATCACATTGCAAACTTGGAAATAGAGTCAAAATTTTATGTGAAATTTTATTTATTTATTGAAGTTTTATTTTTAGTTCTGACAAGTTGGGGGAAATCAAATGAAATTAAGCTAAACTTATTTTATAGTATGAGAACATGCAATTTTTAAAATTACAGTTTGAAAGAATGTTATAAATTATAATAAGGTATTAAATTTTCAATTATACTAGCATACTAAGTTTTTTAAGAGCTTGAAGCAAAACTCTAGGTGACATGTTATGCTGATACAGAGAGAGGAAATGCTTCTACATGTTAACAGTAGTTTATTTCTGATTGTGGAGCATGATGTGTTTTTTTTTTCTTCTTTATACTTTTTTGTAATTTTCCAAATTTTCTATAGTGTTCATATATTATTTATGTACTAAAATAATAAGATGTTAGAGAAAAGCATTCCACTTATGATACCAGCAAGACTCACAAGCATCTATATTTATATATATACTAGAAACCTGTTGCAGGAAGATTCCTGCAAGAATAGGGCTTCCTGCAGCCTAAGCAAAGCTCCCTCCTTTCTCTGCTGCCTCATTCCCTCCTGTCTCCATTACCTCCCTCTCTCCTGTCTCCACTGCCTCACTCCCTTCCATCTCTGCTGCCTTGCTCCCTCCCTTCTCTGCTTCGTGGCTCCCTCCTGTCTCCCTGCCCTGCCTGCTTCACTTCCTTCTCTGCAGCCTTCCTGGTTCCCTCCCTCCCCCCACCCCCCCCCCCCCCCCGCTCCGCTTGCTTACTGCTCTGCAGCTTTGCTCCCTTTGGCAGTGCTTGGCTGCCTTCTAAGCCATCTTCTGTGCCCAGATATGCAAATTAACGACCATATTGGTTTGATTAATTTGCATACTTGCTCTGATTGGCTCGTGGGCGTGGCTGGCAGGGATGGATTGTGGGTGTAGCAGTGGTATGGCCAATTTGCATATCACTCTTTTATTAGATGGGATATATAAAAAGAGGTAATATGCAAATTAGGCCAGGACACCATAACAGTTCACTACTGAACAGGAGGAGGTTGCGTGCACAAGTGAGGCCCAGAGCAAAGATGGAGACAGAGAGAAGGGGGCCTGCTTGAGCCAGTGTGGCAGCTCGGGCAGCCCTGGGGCAGACATGTGCAGGGTGGCTAGGGGACACTGAGAGTCAGGCGTGAGTCTTGCCTCCCTACCCCTGCCCCCGCGCTGGTACAGCCCTCCATGGTGCTGGTCCGGCCTGACTCCCACTGCAGCCAGTGTTGCACACGTCAGGTGTGAGTCCCAGCCCCTCATGGCACAGGTCCGGCCTGACTCCTGCAGTGGCTGAATACTGACTGTAGTAGTCAGGCATGGGTCCCAGCTGCCTGCGGAGTGCCTCCTCGTGTAATTTCAATCACGCCCTGGGCCTCTAGTATAATATAAAGGAAAATCTAAAATACTTAGGAACATATAAGAGCTATGTAAAAACTGTATGACATAAACTAATTAGAAACACAAGACACAGGAAGTATCAACAAGCCTTTTGAGCGAAACAGAGGCCAGATTTTCCAGGAAAGGGGACTGACTACATTAGGCAGTGCCTCAGGTCTGCAACCCTTGTTCATTCTAACAGCAACCATAAGCCAGACTTAGCTTTTCTGCTGCATAGAAGCAATTTCTGATGCCATTTTGGGAACCCCTCAGATACACTCTGGCAAACAGAAATACCGTAATTTTTCTATATAAGGATGTATTTGTCTTTGAACTATGAGAGGACATTGTGGACAAGGTCATCTCTAGAACTCAAACACAGAGTCTAGCCCTTTGAAATAATTACATCACTTAAATATCTAACCTTAATATATTTTCAGGTGTTCGGCAGATATTACTGGTAGAAATGTAGTAAAGAAGTGTCAAGGAGGCAGCTGTACAACCAAACCCTGCAAAATTGACAGGGTGACAGGGCTGTTTGAAAAAGGATGTGAGTTCATACCTGATGGTGATCAGACGGAGAAGGCTTCCATAATGTTTTCACAAAATGTTAATTCTGTAAGTATCTTTTCTCCCCCAACACTGTGAATCCAATGAGGTTTTATCCCAGATGCTGCAGGAGAGAATCAAATTTTAGGAAGGCATCGATAGGAGTAGCTAATTCTCTGTGGGACCAGCCAAGAGTTCGCAGTCAGGGTAAAGTCCTGTCTCCCCCTTCCTCTTCTTCAGCTCCATTCTTGCTTCTCCAGCCTCTCTATCCCACTAGCTTAGTTTCAGTGTTTAGAATGACTTCAGATATCCTGAAAGGCATACAAACACAACATCTTTTCATTAAATAAGAAACTTACCCAGGGGGATTCTTTTAACTAGTTAACAAGGACAAGAGCAGTGGCCTTCAATTTAATTTTCAGAGATCTCTTTTCAGCCTGCCTATTTACTTTTAATTGTTAAGTAAAATTTTCTCTCTTGTTGTTTGTTTGTTTTGTGTGTGTTGTTTTTTGTTGTTGTTGTCACTGTTTTTTATGAGTTTATCTGAGCCAAGCTGACAACATATGCAAGGGAGCAAGATCTTAAATGCTCCTGAAATTTTCTCAAAGAGTGTCAGTGCCCTTATGGAGTTTGTACATAGTTTTAATAGCTTTAAATAGTTTACAAATATTTCTTAATGGTTTTTTAATGACCAATTGGCCATAAGATAAACTTGAAAAATTACCCTTATTAATGCTAAACATATACATCAATGAATTTACTCAAACTAAGAGTAAGTGCATCAGTTAACTGACTTTAGTGAGAAGTCCCTCTTTTCTCCCAATCTCTTACATAAAGTGATGTTTTTCTTTTGGAATAGAGGATGAAGTAACTTATCAATAACATCGTGATGCACCATGGTTCCTAAGCCCATCCTTCACTCTGGTTTCACAGTACACTTCCAGACTTGCTCAGGATTTTCCCAGAGGCTCCCAGAGTATATGTTCTAAATTAACCAAGCTAGAGTTGAAGTTGATGCACAGTGAAGTTTGGGACTCTCTGCCTGGGGTTTTATGCAAGAGTTTTTCAGATTCCCTTGCTAAAAAATAAACAGAATGATAACATGGAAACACTACCAAAAAACTATCTGAAAAATGCAAAGAGAAAATTGTTTTACAACTAATGATTACATTCTAAATTATAGAATCCCAGGTATTTAAGATTTTTAATTGAATGATAATACTATAAAATTGTTGAGAAGGAGGACCTAAATTATACCTACTTTGGGTATACTATGCCTTCTTTTTTAATCCCTCAAATGCTAGGAATGTAAATGAAGAAAAAACAAACCATCACTTATTGGCTGTGTTAGTACTGACCCTATTGCATATGTTTTTATGTAATTCTTGCATAGTGACTATTGCCATTTTGTAGATTAAAAAACTACAAAATATTGATCTTTTATATGTGTCATATACTGGACTAGGTTTTGAAGAAGTAAAATTTAATAAGACAGATTTCTGTCATAGAAAGATTTACAGCTCAGTAAATGCACTACAATGTTGAAGGGGCCTTACCAAAGTTTCTATGGGGCACTGTGAGTCCACAGGGCTCAGTGAAAATTCCCCTTTTCTTTGGTGGAAAGGTAGAAAATGAGAAACTATTTTGAAAATGAACTTTTGGCTGAAACATGGAGGTGAGGTTCACAATGCAGAGGACAGAAGAAAAATCACTCCTTTACAGATGGGGATGATGAGCCAAGTCAAGATATACAACAGCCTTGCAAGGCTACAGTGGGGAAAATCAAAGACTTGGGCTGCACAGCCAGAGTGAAGTGGAGAGTGAAGGAAGAATGCATTTTATAGAAATTGCTGTTTGTTATGTGAAGTAATACGACTATCGTGAGACCACTTAAGAGCCACCAAAGGGTCTTAAATGCAGGAGTGAGAAGAAAGATGTCGCTGGTAGCTGTGGAGTGAAGCAATTGGAAGGGGAGCAAGAGAGAAAAGTCAGATAGGAGAGTGCAATTATGTGAGGAGGGACTGTAAGGGCTTGAATGATGGAGAGTCCATTGGAAAAGGAGAAAAGATTAACTGGAAAGACAGTGAAATGTATTTATCTTGGCCATTTTGTAGGGGGCAGGCAGCTAGGAAAATGCTCAGGTTCCTGAGTTAGGGGACTGAGTGAATAGTGGTGGCATCAAGCTAGGAAATACATGAGGAGGAGGAACAAAGTTGGAGGAAAGGTGACGAGTTCAATTATGAACATGAGCAGTTTGAGGAGCCGGAGGTACGCCCAAGTGGATTTGGAGACAGCTGAATGTTGGGTTTTAAAAGTTGGAATGTGAGGTGTTGGCAAGTGATTGGGAAGGAAAGAAGCGAGTGAAAGGATGGAAAGATGAGATGGTACCAAGAGAGAAAAGTTGAAATGCAGGTGTCTTGGTGAGAGTGGTAATGGCCCAAAATAGAAAAGTAGGAAGAAAACCAAAAGCAAGCAGATGATTGCTGTGAAGCCCTAAGGTGTCTGCAAGGTTGAGCGCATGTTTGGAGACAGGAATTCTAATTACGACCGTGATTTTCTCCGGCAGTGCTCTGCAGTGATCTGGAGATTGGGCCAAGATTATGAGTTAACAAAGCAGACTGGGGAGGAGGGCAAGGAATGAACATATTTTAATTAATCAAATTATTAAAGAGTTTAACCAGTACTTTATTGTTATCTATGTCATTTTTATTGACAATTTCAGGTGGTCGAATTCTGTACAGAAATAAACCACAACAAAGAAGCCCCAAACCTGCAGAACCAAAAATGCAACCTCCGAAGCACCTGGGAAGTGATTCGTGACTCTGAGGACTTTAAGAAAACCACACCTATGAGGACATCACCACCCAAACCCACCTTCTCATTGCTGCAGATCGGACAGAGAATTGTGTGCTTGGTCCTAGATAAGTCTGGAAGCATGCAAGTATGTGCAATGAGTCTCAGTCTCTGGATGCAGATCTCACACTTGCATACAATATAATCTAGACAGCCCAGAGAGTCCAATGTCAACAGCGCTAACACTGCCATCAGGAATGCCTACTGCCACTTTATTCAAAAACATTCAGCATCAAGTGTCTCATTTGCCAAATTAAATTAGCTCTCGATTTGTGAATTACACAGCCTTAACATATATGTTTCACTGACAGTGCTGTTTCTACAGACCTGTTTCTAAAGCCTCATGATTGAACTAAAGCCTAATCTGGTTTTGTCTTTTAGGGCTATTTTTACAAAGGCCCTAAACTTCTACTCCAAAATACTACTAAATATAAAGGAGAAAAATTATCCCATAGAAGAATATGGCTTGAGGAAGCTTGCTGCCACTTACTCTTTGTTGAGACAACCCTGTTCAAATCCCCCTGGCCTGTTCTGTTATTAGTCTAACCGCCTAACCACAACCCGGCTGCCTGTCTTCTGCTTCTCCATTCAGGCTGGTGACCGCCTAAAACGAATGAATCAAGCAGCCAAACTTTTCCTGCTGCAGACGATTGAGCTAGGGTCCTGGGTAGGCATGGTGATGTTTGACAAGGCTGCCAACGTCCAAAGTGAACTCGTACAGATAAATGGAGGTGCGGAAAGGGATGCGCTCATCAGAAACTTACCCACAGTGGCCGGAGGAGGAACATCCATCTGCACTGGACTTCGATCAGCATTTACTGTGAGACAAGTTCCCCTGGTGTTTACAATTTATGGTTAAGAAATTCCCCCTTGCCAGTGTTTCCATACAAGCCTCATGTCCGGTTGAATTAGACAATTAAAGATAGAGCAGTGGTTCAAATGATACAAAGACACAGCTTTGCAAAACCATTGTTAACTAATTCATTTATGTTTTTTGTGCTTTCCTACATCAATGCATTCCTACTTTTCTACATGCTTGCCTGCATTCAAAATATTCATGTGTACCTGCTACAAGCAAGGCACTGTGTTGAACGTTAAGAACACCATAAGGCCCACAGAGAGACCAGACATCCTCCTGACACAGAGCTTATAATCTTACTGGGCAGATACATTAACCACATAGTCACACAAATAAGTTAATCTGCATAAATTGTAATGATTGCTATGAAGGAAGGTACCCAGGGACATAACAGAGAACCTTCTATGAGAAAAAACAAACCAACACGAGCTCTGAGTTATAGTTAAACTCTGAGGCAGCTTAACCCTCCACACTTCTGGGTACAGAAGGACCTCCTTTTGTGCAAGCAAATGATTTATCGATGGAAGCATGAGGCCTTAGGAAGTATAACTATAAATGTATTGGGGATATAGCCAAAGGTCCCATATGACCACATCATCCCTCTACTTAGATATCAATATCTCACCATTTTCAATAAATTTAAGTAAAAATTTCTCCATTTAATATTTAAGGCAGTGGTTGGCAAACTGCGGCTCGCGAGATGCAGTTTGCTGCTCTGTTGACTAATAAGTTTGCTGACCACTGGGATAGGGACTTAATCACAAGGAACAACAACAGCCTGTAATTATTGGAATCGAGAGTCTAGGACAGTGGTCGACAAACTCGTTAGTCAACAGAGCGGCAAACCGTGGCTCGCAAGCCGCAGTTTGCCGACCTCTGATCTAATGAATTCATAAAATGCTTAAGCAAGTTAGACCACCTGTCTTTCAGAGCTCCTACACCTTTGCCAGGCTAGCTCCTTACTAGAGTACTTCTCCTCCCTCCTGTGCACCTCAAAGCACTCTTGTTCTTCAGAAAACCATATTTCTTGACATCTTTCCTGATCCTTTAACTGTATAGAATTTCTCTTTCTAAATCCTATGACCTTTTTAAAAAAAAATAGATCTTATGACTTCAGGCTCTTCTCTCTCTTGTTTTCTAAACACGTGCTTCACTTAAGCAAACTTTAGGCCTAAGATTTCTCTTTTTACCTCCGAGAAAGCTGGCACAATATCTTGTATGCAGGAGGTTCTCAAAAAATGAAACTGAACTGAGTTATGTGATTGCTCTAAATACAGAATATAAAATTCTCTATTATTTAGAGGTTATTTAGTTCCATGAAACAAAGCTAGCAGGCCTAAGGGCTGACAATCTCAGCAATGTCTCAGGCAGGTCTGCCTTATGCCTGCTGTGGACACAACACATCATTGGGGCTGTTTCAGATTCCCAAGCAGCCGCAGAAACATTGAATTTCATGTGGACAATGGATCAGACATTTCCTCAAATGCAGTCTGTCCCTCTGGCCCTTTTATTCTACCTTGAAGGTCAGTTCCCTGAGAGTAGTTTCTATTGTGTACACAGTCAGCTGGAAAACCCTTCGCCAAATGCCTATGTGCATCTGGGTTCTCTTGCCCTGCCACTCATTCAAGCTTTGATTAAAGAAGTAAAGAGGGAGGGGAGCTGACAGTGAAGTCACTGACATTCTGAACTCCTGTTATGCAAGCCCTGAGGGAGATGACTAATGCCAGATGGCCTGGCGAGGAGGAGGGAATATCTGGTTCCGCATTTTTCACTCAGATGGGTGAGGGAGTGTGAGGAGTTTAAATGCTTCTCTTGTCCTAAGGAATCTGAATGGAGGGTCAGAAGGAGCTTGTGAGTGACTTCAGGGTGATGAGGTAAAGGACCTTGGATCTTACACTGTCCTCAAGATCCCTCCTGGCCCTTGCTAGAGGACCCTGGACAGGCCTGTCCTGGGCTCCTGGTAGTGATGTCTGGTGAGGTGTGGCCACTGTGCTTTGTTTGTTCTCTTGGCTTGATCGGGAGCCCAGTGGTCCTCCCTAGCTCACTCAGCCCTACCTTGACTCTCACTGTTGGAGCATATCCTGAGCATACCTATGTCCCCCATTCAGCCCCCAAGGAAGGCTGTGCACCCTTTTTCTCCTCTTTATTGATTAAGGTATTACATACGTGTTCTTATCTCCCCATTACTCCCCTACCCTACGCCCCACTCATGCACTCAGCCGCTAAGGCAAGATGACCTGTTCTCTTACTTGCTGACTCTCACATCAGCTGTCTCCTATCTCCCAATAGTGTGTGGGAGTGTCTGCATGTTTTCCATGTCTTGTAGTAGTGATGGGTGTGTTGACAAGGGAATCCAAGTTAAGCTCTTTCTCTAGCTTCTAAGATCCTGCAGCTCAGGCAGAACAAGGCCGTGGCCATGGCTGATAGGCTCCTGGGCTCTGGGCTCCTTCACACGACAACAGTCACAGTTCTGCTCTCTCCCCTGTGTGGCTGCCCCTCTCAGAGTTCAAACAGAGTGGGGTGAAAGTCTCTGCTCCCCGTTTTCCTTTCAACCTACTTAAGACACCTTCCCTTTCTGAGAGTCCGGTTCAGAGAAGGGAGGCTTGATTGCTTGTTTCCCCTCCTTCTGAGTCTTCCTTCCACTCTTTTTAGAAGAGTAGGACTCATGCTTTCCTCTTCTTAAATGGATAACACTGTTCTTTTATGTGATTTTCCTTTCATCGTAATCTCATTCAATATTGCCCTCTCTACGCCACATAAAAAACTGTAGTTCATGTCTAGCAGTTACAACGTAGATGTCATGGGACAAATAGAAACTGGGATTACTAGGAATAAAATGTTTTGCTTCAGGCCCAGGGTACATTAAATTTTTTATGGCTCCAATTTCTTTTTTTTTCCTTTATTGATTAAGGTATTACATATGTGTCCTTATCCCTCCATTGCCCCCCACTTCACCCCACTCATGCCCGCACCCCCCTGGTGTCTGTGTCCATTGGGTAGGCTTATATGCATGCATACAAGTCCTTTGGTTGATCTCTCCCCCTTACCCCCTCCCTCTCCTACCTTCCATCTGAGGTTTGACGATCTGATCGATGCTTCTCTGTCTCTGGAACTGTTTTTGTTCATCAGTTTATGTTGTTCATTATATTCCACAAATGAGTGACTGGCTTATTTCACTCACACAGCATAATGCTCTCCAGTTCCATCCATGCTGTTGCAAATGGTAAGAATTCCTTCTTTTTTACTTCAGCATAGTATTCCATTGCATAGATGTACCACAGTTTTTTAATCCACTCATCTGCTGATAAGCACTTACTAGTAGGCTGTTTCCCAATCTTAGCTATGGTAAATTGTTCTGCTATGAACATAGGGTGCATATATCCTTTCTGATGGGTGTTTCTAGTTTCTTGGGATACACCCTGAGTGGCACAAAGGATACATTAAATTTTTTAACAGCTCATGTAAGCTGGATATTGACCAATCAGAACCAATGTGAGCCATAAACCGTTGGTATGGGCAGATGGGTGAATATCATACAAGCTAAAATCTACCCTAGGTCTAATATTCCCCCAATATTATTCCCATTAAATGAGGATGGTTTCTGAGGGTTTCTTGGAACTCCTGAAAGCTCTTGAGGAGAGATTATGTGAAGGAAACTTCTTTCCTGCTTCCTCAGGGCTGCTTACCCCTAGAACGGCCCTGAGCAACACTTTATAAAGCTCTCACTGCAGCAAGTTACTCAAGAGGAAAGAGCACAGCAAGTGCCATGAATGTTTCCCATTTAAGAGTGTATTATTTCAAAGCAGAGAGACATTTGACCATCCCTAGACACTTTGGTTTGTTCTCTCCAGAATTTCTTTTCTTGTTCTCTATACATGCAATTTTCACAAACACTTTGGCTGCCCTGAGTTTGGTAACTCACACTCTTAATTATGTCCTTAGGTGATTAGGAGGAAATACCCAACAGATGGTTCTGAAATTGTGCTACTGACCGATGGGGAGGACAGCTCCATAAGCACATGTTTTACTGAGGTGAAACAAAGTAGAGCCATCATCCACACAGTTGCCCTGGGGCCCGATGCCGCGAAAGAACTGGAGGAGCTATCTAAAATGACAGGTGAGGGGCAATCTGCTGAGTCCCACTGTATTGTTGCTTCCACTGGACTGCGAGCTCCAGCGAACTGGGGAGGAACTGGGGAAGGAGGGATAGAGAGAAAAAGGGTCATTTTACTGGCCAAGTGACTAAATTATCCCCAAATAATCATTATAACCTACTCCACCCATTTATTGTAAGGCCTTGATTCTAGGATTAGGGCAGTCTGGACAAGATAAAACCAGCATGACACCCTAATGAAGACCTGGGACTCTCTTCCCAGGAACTTTATAAGAGTTAGAAAGAATCTACTAGGTTAGCTAAGAACCACTCCCAGTTGGCAGCTGCTAAGAGACCCATGAGAGACACCAATTACATTATACTACTATACAGTGCTCTGTTGGCAATAGAAAGTACAATGAGGCACAAAGAAGGGAAGGAGAGAGTCCAAAAAGATGACCTCTGAATTGGGACTTTTAACAAGGAGTAGCAGAGGGAGAGTAAAGGGTCTGCTCAGCCACATGGAAGGTCACTCTGAAAATGTGGAATGCAATGCACTTATCTGTAAAACATTAATCAACTGTGCTTCTAACACGACAGATGGCAAAAAATAGATCCCATATGCCCCTGGCTTCTTTAGCAGAATGGATGAGCATGATTTATATTTATGTATTTATTTTACTTAGGACCAGCATTATGGATAGCAATTATTATGCTGAGTTTTCTTCTGATGCAGCTAAAATGACAGAGTGGTTTGCTTTTAAAACTAGCTGTCTTAGGCTGGGTTTCTGAGAGGCAAAAACTGAAGCAGGGATTTAGCTGCATGTAATTTACAGAGGGCGAGCTCTCATGAGAGGGAGGGGAGAACATAGAGTAGGACAGGGGAAGGAGCTAGGTATGGATCCTGGACTTGGAGTCCAGCCGAAGCCTGACTCTGCTGAAGACTCAGAGCTGGAACTGCATTGCAAGCTTAGTCCAATTTTAAAGCAAGGGCACTGGCCTCCTGTGCCACTGTGCCCATCAGTCCATGACTGTGGACTGTCAGGGCAGAGCAGGGGTGAGGGGGCAGGTTATTTCCTAGCTTGGGGCTCGGGTCTCCCCTTTTGGTAAGGCCATTCTTTGGAAAATGGGGCAGCTATATGCCATTATCAGCTAACAGAGCAGCTGAGAAGAGATGCACTCACCCAGAAAAAGGATCTAGGTTGGGCACCAATTGTATTATCAACAGGATTATCAAAACACTTTTCTTAGATTGGATGACGTTAATAGTTTAAAAGTATTTTTACATCAACTATCTTAGTTACACCTATTCTAAATAGCCCAAAACTGCTTGGTGTAGAATAGTATCATTTTTATTACATATTGCACTGTTCTATAACTGTTCCTCGCCAGCTATTATTTCTTCCTTTGTCTCATGCACAGCTTTCCTGACTTAGGAGAAAACTCACAAGTCATCCTTCTTAGGATTATGTCTAAACAAAGAATAAATCAATAGGTTTAGAGTAAGGCTTCATGGATTCTCTACTATGAAAGTGCATGGTCCATAGGTCAACACTCAACCACCGAGCTACACCTGCTGGGCAAAACATGAATTTTATAATATTCGTTCGGGCTTGTCAGATTCATGGTTGCTTGTACTTAGTTGAAGTAGCCATACAACTGAGATGTTGCTGGAGTTTTTAGTATGATTAAAGAGCTAGTATCAACTTCTGGGTTAATTTGGGTACTTATTTGATGTTTATGTGATAAAACTTTAATAACACTGTAGAATATTTATTTTGTGTATTCTGTTACCTTAAGAAGAGCAAAAATGTTACTTGATTTCTACCAAGTAACTTCTGACAATGTAATTTCTTCTCAGGAGGTTTGCAGACATATGCTTCAGATCAGGCTCAGAACAATGGCCTCATTGACGCTTTTGGGGCCCTCTCATCAGGAAATGGAGTTCTCTCCCAACGTTCCATCCAGGTCAGACTTCCTCCTCTGTGAATTTTTCATGTTTATAAATAATGCTAGCCAAGATGGAGGGTTTACTGGTTAAAAGTTTTAGGTTCTACTTTCTCCTACTAGTGACTTAAAATTAAAATACATGTTTCAGGCTAAAATATTATTCCTAAAATTCAACACTACTCATTTAAACAAAGCAACAGTGTTTACTTGTTTGGAAATAGTACTAAATGACTCCTCATAAAAACCAGCAACATAAAATATATTGGGTCCAAGAACTCTTTTTTTTAACATCTGTTAACAAGCACCCATAGCAATATAATTGGCTCAGAATTTTCTTCAGAGTAGATCATCTCCAATACAAGTTTTCCAGGAAAAGTGCTCTATTTTTCCATTACTGCAAGTCTCTGATATTGGCCAAGATTTTCATATAATGGATGGAAAGTGCTTTGTTCTGTGAAAAGCCTATGCCGTCAGTCCAGACACCTGGAGTCTTGTCCAGGGTTGGTCATTAACTCTATGACCACAGGCAATGAACTTCATCCATCTGGGCCTCAGCTTCTCAGTCAGATCTGAACCAGGAAACTCCTGGTTTTCTGAAAAATCAGGCCCTTCTGATTCTAAAATTACAATAACACAAAGTTTTCTTTTAAAAATTATGGTACTATTTTTTTTAAAAAAACTGGACAAACATATTTTAAAATGCTCTTCTCTAATAGTGCAAAAATTACTCGCATGGCTTTTTTTGAACTAGAGAGAGTAAACAATCAGTACTCATACCTATGTGAATTATATCTTATATTGTGAAAGTTTGGATAAAAATAAAGGAATGCCTGATGTCAAAGCCAAATAATGATAAGAGTACAAAACAACAGGCTTTCTGGTCTACCAATAAGCAATTATTCAGTCAAAGAAGAAAGCAATTATACTCCTTTGGGTTATCCTAGTTCAAATTTAGAAAATTAAACTTGAGAGCCTGGCTTAGAAATAGGAGGAACGTGTCTTAGAAAAGTAATTAAACCGATGAAAGGGCAAGTTCACAATCAGACCATTTCTGCCCATATTTTATTTAAGAAACCTAATAGGAAGAGTGATGAAGAAATGAGTGTGACTCATTTACCCACTTGTCATAAGAATCAGATCCAAGATCATGCTCTCCTTATGGAACTACAAAGTCTAGCTCCATGACTAGGCCACCCTATCTTCTAAAAAGAGTTCAATTTAAGGACAATAAGTAATAATCTAGACCAGAATCCTCAAAATCACACTTTTTACAAAAGTCTTTCCAACCCATCTTAATCCCAGCTTCTCAGCTCCATTCTACTCCAAGAAACAGACAACATTGCAATTGTCTTATTTATCTTCACACAGACTGCAATAATACTCAACCTAATGCTTATTTATTTACAATCCAAACTATCCATATATGAATGAAAATAAGTCCCAGTCATAGTTATAGTATAGTAAATAAGATGTGCTCTGTATAACAGTAGGTATAAAGCAAAACACAATGTGAGATTATCAAAGGATTGACAGAAACAGTCCTCTGTGGGAGCTCAAAGGAGGGAGCAGTTACTCTCAGCTGGTAAATGACATGGACATCAGAGAAAGCTTCATGGAAAAAGTGACGTCTGAAGTGAAATTTGAAGGATAGTTTGACTTAGACAAATAGAGATGAGCACACATACTTCCAAGAGAAGTGAGAGTGTGATAGTCGTAGAGTCACTTAGGGAAGTGGTCTGGTTTGGGTGCAGGAATCAACATTGTAGAAGTTAAAGCTGGAGAGGTAATTTAGAATTAGATCATAACAGCAAAACACCAAACCAAGGACATAATCACTTAGGGCTTTTTAATGGGACAACTGAATGTTGTGGGCAGAATGGAAGAGACCCTGTGATGGTAGCTGTAGTCTTCATAAAGTAAAGAGTTGTTTTTTTCTGAACAGCTTGAGAGTACAGGAGTAACTCTCCAGGCCAGTCAGTGGATGAATGGCACAGTGATTGTGGACAGCACTGTGGGCAACGACACCTTGTTTCTCATCACCTGGACAGTCCAGCCTCCCCAGATCCTTCTCTGGGATCCCAGCGGGAAGAAACAAGATGGCTTCATAATGGACACAGTCACTAAAATGGCCTACCTCCCAATCCCAGGCACTGCCAAGGTATGGACTCAGCATGTCCCTTTCTCACAATTTGACAAGGTAAAGTTTTTGTAGAAGAGCCATAGCCTTTTAAATGTGGTTAGTTGCTAAAGGGAAAGTCAGTGTTGAATGAAAGAGAGAACCAGGCAGAATCTCCATCCAAAGGAAATCACTCAGTATGACAGCAAGTCAAAAAGGAAAGCTGTGTTGTTTTCTCCAGGTACTGAAAGGAGACTCTTCAAATTACAAGGTGGACAAGATGCAACATCACCCTTGAAGAGTCAGGTTCATGAAAACTGTTTCTACTACCCCAAGAACCTAGCCGTTTGATCCTGCCCTTGAGAAACCAAGGCAAAGATAAGAACAAAGTATTCAGACTTCATTTTCCCCAATTAGGGCTTTCTTGACAATAAGAAAGCCCTAATTGAGCTTAGTTAGCTCAAGCATACTGAAGTTTCCCTTGGCTGTGAGTAGCAAAAACCATCTTAGATAGCTTTAACATGCTTGTACAAGATAGGCTCCTCACAGAAGTCAGGTCTGTGTCACCTAGATCCTAACTGAAAATGTCTCCATTTGTTTTGATCAGGTTGGCATTTGGACTTACAGTCTGCAAGCAAGCTCCCAGACCCTGACTTTGACTGTCACCACCCGCGCATCAAGTGCTACCTTGCCTCCAGTTACAGTGACCTCTAAAATGAACAAAGACCAAGGCAATTTCCCTGGCCCTATGGTAGTTTATGCAAAGGTTCACCAAGGAGCCTTGCCGATTCTGGGAGCCAGTGTCACAGCTCTGATAGAATCAGCGAACGGAAAAACAGTTACCTTGGAACTGTTGGACAATGGAGCAGGTAACCACCCAAGAAATTGCAAAACACACCTTCCTTTTCCAAGAAGCAACAGCAGGAGGGCATGGCCTGCTGAGGACCCTTAGAAACAGGGAGTGCAGCACTGAGGGTCTGATTGGGAGAGCTTTCTGCTCCCCCCACCAATTCCTGTATTTCTAAATGTTGGATGACATGAAAAAGGGCCTACTTTTAGTTTCTGCAAAGCCTAAACATATTGGTGGCTCAAGATCAATAGCTCAGAGATTCTAAGGAGTTATCAGAGGGTATTCATATGTTTCAAAAAATTAATACCTGACTTACATTAGGGTTTTATGTGACCAAATATATATACATTTTTATTTGTACCCCACACTGTTGCGATATCACTACCCCTACATTACAAATGAAGAAACTGAGGCTTTTGGAAAGCAGCGGAGATAAATTCAAGCATAGTTATATGTGACTCCTGTATCTATGCAGACTCTATATTGTCTTGTTCCCAAAGTGAAAATCCTGCCCATGATTTTTTATTTAAGAAATCTAACAGGAAGAAAAATGGAAAAAATTCTACATTTCTCTTTAGGAGGAATTTTGCTGCTTACTGTGGTGCAAGTGATCTTTTTAGGACAAAATCTATAAATGAATTTCCTTCCTAAATCCACTCTGGGAGAAGCCATACATTTTTGAAAAATAATCATATAACATTTTTTCTCCTCAGTAACATACAGCGATTCAATTCCATACAACCGATACCTATCGAGTAGTTAGCCTGCACTGTGTTGGAGGTAATAGAGACAAATGACCTGATTTCTGATTTCAAAAAGAAAGACAACAGTTCAGAAAGATAAGGTGTACACATATGAAACTATACACACATACACATCACACACATGTGAGAAAGAAGTAGACCTCATCTTTTACATAGTCAAATCCTAAACTCTCTTGAAGATCATGCTGAATCCTCTTTACTTTGAAAATTTTAACCCACCTTTGATTTAGAAATATACAAATTCCCAGTTACTTTTAGGATATTCATTAATTCCTTCATCTCCCTATCAAGGTGCTGATGCTACTAAGGATGATGGTATCTATTCGAGGTATTTTACAGCTTACGATACAAACGGTAGATACAGTGTAAAAGTGCGGGCTCTGGGAGGAGTGAACGGAGCCAGACGGAGAGTCATGCCCCAGCAGAATGGAGCCATGTACATACCTGGCTGGATTGAGAATGGTAAGCAATCTGTAACAACCCACCTGACTTGAGTAAAAGGCTTGAGATCAAGAGGAAACCAGTAAGCCTGCGGAAAGATTGGTGCAGGATTAAATTAGGGTTTCTGAGCCTTGCATTATTGATCTTTTGAGTCACATAATTATTTGTAGTGGGGGGTTGTCCTGTGCTTTGTAGATGTTTAACAGCATTCCTGGCCTCTACTCACTAGAAAACAAAAACAAACCTCACAGTCATAACAATCAAAAAATGTCTCCAGACACCATCCACTGCCCCCTGGGGACAAAATAGCCCCCAGTTGAAGACACTAGATTGAATGTATTTTTTCACTGCCTCAGTTCAAATTCCAGCCCTCTTTCAAGTCAATGATTTTAGTTCATCTCTTTGTTCTTCATTTTCCTCAATTGTAAAATAGTGATAATAATGGTTGCTACCACATAGAATGGTTATAAGGAATAAACAAGGAATATATACCTAATAAGCTATTGCCAATAAACAGTAAGTACTCAATAAATGTTATTATATCTAACAAGTTTAAAACATTTTGTAATGAAGCTCTTTCCACTTCCATAGGCATTTCCAAAGAATAGAAAAAATAAATCACAATTTAAGGCTTGTTATCTATATCAATGTTTTCATAAACCTATCTTCTCCCTTTCTTCTTCTCTTCTGCTCAGACCAGGCAGAATAGTAGATGAATGTACGCTTCTCTTCTTTTGGATGTATGCTTAGGGAAGGGAGAATTATGAGCCATGTGGTGTCTCCTCATGCAAGTGCAATCATAGAAAAAAAACGCTCTAAAAGATACCATTGCTTAAAAAGCTCTGTCTAACATGTGCTGGGGGGTAAGGGAGGCTGGGGGGAGGATATTGAGGGGGGAAAAGGAAAACATATGTACTACTATTAAATATAAGTTATATTGTAAATAAAAAATAATAATAATAAAATAAAATAAAATAATAATAAAAAAAATAAATGGGGAAAAAGAAAAAAGAAAAAAGAAAAGCTCTGTCTAAAACGTTAGCTTATTTTATTGTCATGTGTCCTTCTTTTTGAGTTAGGAGAAGGCAGGAAGGGACTGATTTAGTGCCTGTATCTGACTTAGGCTCAGTGACTTAATTACATTACATTTCATTCTCCTAATTATCCCATTTTACAGGTAGAGAAACAGAAGTTAGAGAAGTTATTGATTCACATAACTAGTAGTAATAGCACCGAGTCTGGCATTGGGAAGCCACGTTCTTCCCTCCATATCTTGATGAACCTTAATAACAAGAGAGATGGTCTCTATTGGTGAATCCAATACTACCCCTTCACCTGCCGAGGTACCTACTTTATGTTTGCCCAAGACCAGATTAATGGGTATAAAGATCAATTTGTCTTTACAGGCAAAATTTTAAGGGCTAAAAGTAGTTTATGAGAAAGTGAATTTGCAACAAGAACTAGGTTTCCATGCATTCAAATGCATAAAATTTTAGAATCCCTAACATAGAACATTTCATGCACCGAACATATAATCAAGGCAATTCTTAAAGGCCAGGTGATTAATTGCCAAATAAATAGAAAAGATAATGGAACCCACAGTATTGCTTAGGTGGAAGAGACTTCCTGAGGCAATCTGAAGAGGTTTAAAACAGAAGTAGCATTTATGCCGCTTGTGAAAGGGTATATCAGGATAGGCTAAAAGCTGGAAAAAGAAACATTATCAGGACAAATGTCATGAAAATAAATTATGTAAGTTATTCCACTAAATATCTGTGAGATAAAGAACTGGGACTCCCTCATTGCTTCTTTCTCTCTGATCTGGTATCTTTACACCAAATAATTAAAATGAGTTTTGTGTGTGGGAGAAAAGAAGGGGAAGGGTAAAGTAGGAAGAGGGTAATCCAATAACAAAACAGATGAAAGTGTAGCCAGTTTGTGCAGCTCAACGTGTATTGAGGAATATTTTAATGCAGGTGAAGTAAAATGGAATCCATCAAGACCTGAAATTAATAAGGATGATCTTCAAGGCAAGCACGTGTGTTTCAGCAGAACATCCTCAGGAGGTTCTTTTGTGGCCTCCAATGTCCCAATGGCTCCCATACCTGATCTCTTTCCACCTTGCCAAATCACTGACCTGAAGGCAAAAATCCAAGGGGACAATCGTATTAATCTGACATGGACAGCCCCTGGGGACGATTACGATCATGGAAGAGGTAAGCTGAATGTGGTGTGGACCCTGTAAAGGAGTTTAGCACCTCAGCAGAGGGGCAGAAGGGAGAGAGGCAGGCAGGTGTTTTGTCATGCATGTGGAAGACAGGGGGAAGGAAGGATTTTGATTGTTCTCTGAAATTAAGGGGGGGGACAAAATGGGCAAAGGGGCTCCAATATATGATAAATAATGGAAATTAGACTTTTGGTGGCGAGCATATAACAGAGTATACGGGTGGATAATTATAATGTTTTACACCTGAAATTTGTATAATATTATTAATCAATTTAAAAAAATTATTTAAACAAAGATTTAAAAATTAGAGGTTTAAAATCTGAAAAGCTGACCTACTTTGGTGTCAGAGGTTTCAACCAGGAAAAGGCTATCTTCAGTTTTTTTCCTGAAATCTTGCCACGGGGACCTTTAATAAGCCCCATGTTTAGTGACGACTCTTCGAGAGGACTGAGAATAAAGCACAGATATCTGTGGAGCAGAGCTCTCCTTTGGAAGAAGTCTGTCGAGGCATGGTTGGCAGGCTGCAGCCTGGGATCACACCAATCCTGTTACAGACTGTACAATTTCAGCCTCCTCCCCCAACTGAACCAGAATCTGCACTTTAAGATTTTTGGGTGATTTGAATGCACATTAGAGTTTAAGAAGCACTGGTACCAAAACTCCTATAGAAATAATAAAATAATAATCAGACAACCTCCTGTCTTGGCCAGGTACTGTGCCCCAAAAGACTGACTAAACCTGACCCAGTCTACATTTATTACTCTGTCAAGATACACAGACAAGAATGTAAAAAGATATTACTGCTTGTAAAAATGAAGCATCAATTGCATTTACCCATTGGAACTTTATGGGATGGTGATATAAGGTTTCTAACAGCCTTTTAAAACTTGAGAATTGCAAGTTATATCCCCTCCCCCTTTTTTATTTTTTAGCTACAAGTATATCATTGGAATAAGCACAAATATTCTTGATCTCAGAGACAAGTTCAATGAATCGGTTCAAGTGAACACTACTAATCTCATCCCAAAGGAGGCCAACTCTGATGAAGTCTTTGTGTTTAAACCAGAAAGCATCCCTTTTGAAAATGGCACAGATCTCTTCATTGCTGTTCGGGCTGTTGATAAGGTCAACCTGACGTCAGAAATCTCCAACATTGCACAAGTATCTTTGTTTATTCCCCCACAGACTCCTCCTGAGGTACCAAGTCCTTCTTCTCCTTGTCCCGAAATTAATGTCAACAGCACCATTCCTGGCATTCACATTTTAAAAATTATGTGGAAGTGGCTGGGAGAATTGCAGCTGTCAGTAGCCTTGGGTTGAGTTTTCATGAGGTAAATAAATCATCTATCCTTTGGATCATAAACTTTTCTAAAGATTATTTTAGACTTCCTGCAGGGGATGAGTTAATGAAATAAAAGGCTAAACAACTGTATATGTATTTATAAAAACTATCCTTTCACATCCAAAAGTTTAATCATCACTTTTGAATACTAGAAAGGAATGCTTGCATTGATAAATAAAAGTAAGTTTTAATTAATTTTAAGGAGCTTTGCCAGTTAAAAAGAACAAGTAATTACATATGAAAGATGCTATAAATATCCAATTAGATCAAACTATCCTATATAATAAAAGGCTAATATGCAAATTGTCCCCTCGGGAGTTCAACCAACTGGAGTTCGACTGCTCGCTATGACATGTGCTAACCACCAGGGGATGGCGTGGAACAAAGTAAGGCCCTAGCCAGCAGCTGGCAGCGGGGGAAGGTCCAAATCAGCCCTGGTCACCAGTCAGGCCTAAGGACCCTACCCATGCATGAATTTCACACACTGGGCCTCTAGTATAAATATGTAAGTCATAGCTTGTTATTGAGAAAATTTGAACCAACATCATCAGGAATATGTATTATTTTCTCCAAATTTGAGCAAGAATGATGCATTTAAGGAAAAGACTACATACATGTAGAAAGAACAGCATTTATATTCCATGGTCATAGAAATTAATGTTATGTGCATAAAATTATGGATCATTGATGATTAGATTACAATCACAGAGGTGGGAGATAAGGTGGGAAAGGTAGGTTCTTGCCAAGTGTGAAGGGAGAAAGATGGAGTAGTAAACATTTTTTGTGCCAAGGGCTTTACTAATGCCTTGCATGTATTATGTTATGTAATGCAATTCAGTTCATTCAACAAACATTCATCAGCTGCCCATTATATTCCATCTCTATGCTAGGTTTTGAATACAAAAAGATGAGTAAAACCTGGCCTTTTTCCTATAGGCAATAAAAAACATTTGATGAGCCGAAACCGGTTTGGCTCAGTGGATGGAGTGTCAGCCTTGGGACTGAAAGGTCCCAGGTTTGATTCTGGTCAAGGGTATGTACCTTGGTTGTGGGCACATCCCCAGTGGGAGGTGTGCAGGAGGCAGTTGATCGATGTTTCTAGCTCTCTATCCCTCTCCATTCCTCTCTGTAAAAAGTCAATAAAATTTTAAAAAAAAAAAAACATTTGTCGATTTTATTTTTAAATCAGGGGGCATATATAACCAGAACTATGCTTCAAAAGGGGGACTTTGAGGGCCACATGAAAGATTAAATAAAGGTGAGAGAGTCTGGAAGCATGATAGATGGAGGAGGAAAGAGTAGAAAAAGGAAAATGGAGCCAAACAGACTTAGCACTATAGTAGTCCCCATAAAGAACTGATCACAGACACTAGTGTCTAACAATGCAATTATAGCAAATAGCTCTTAAATTTGCTCCAAAGATAAAATTTGTAGTGAGTGGATTACATGTCCCTCAGGCCATTTTCTGACTAGAATTCAAATTCTCCATTTCAGCCTGGCCAGCGTAGCTTTCAGTGGCTGAGCTTCGACTCATGCACCAAGAGGTCACCAGTTCAATTCCTTGTCAGGGCATGTTCCTGGATTTTAGACTTGATCCCCAGTAGGGGGAATGCTGGAGGGAGTCAATTGATGTTTCTCTCTCCCTACCATTTCCTCTCTCTCTCTAAAACTCAATAAAAATAACAAGGACAGGAAATTCAGTGAATTACAAAGCCTAAGCAATGTATAGTTATTGTAATTCAGAAAAATCTTTTTTTAACTCAGATCCTGGCACCCAATTAAAAAGTGAAACATGATAAATGGTTCTTCTTAGCCTATCTTAACTGTCATAGAAATAAATCTTTCCTAGATTGCAAAAATAATTCCAAATGCATTAGGAGAAAAACAAAATCCAAGTGATTCGCTGCAGAATGGACAGCACAATTCAAACTGCAGAGGGCATGCTGGGCTCATGCATGATTCGGGCAGGCACAGGACCCAGCTAATCCTACTCACAGGGCGTGCCTGTGGGACTCAGGGCAGTACTTTAAGGATCCAGGCAACCCAGGATGTAGAGCAAGAACAATTGGGGATTGGAAAGCAGAACACAGTACTACCACTGCCACTATAACCCCACTGACTGGAAGTGAGGAAGAGGTATAGAGGGGAGATAGGTGGGCAGCGTTTCAGGACCTTGGCCAAAGGAGAGAATGCACGTTCTGTATCTTTGGGTACAATGTTCTGAAGATGTGAATTAGTTCCACCTGATCTAGTGAATTGTTTAGGACTGCTGTTTCTTTGTTGATTTTTTTGTCTAGAAGATTTATCTAGGGGTGTCAAAGGGGTATTAAAGTCCTCTACTATGATTGTATTGCTGATGATCTCTCCATTGATATCTTCCAGAAGTTTTTTTATGTGTTTGGGTGCTCCTGTATTGGGTGCATATGTTTAGTAGTTATATCCTCTTGTGTATCAATTCCCTTAGTATTATGAAGTGGCCTTCACTTTGAGGTCTATATTTTGTCAGATATAAGTATTGCTACCCCAGTTTGGTGTTACATTATTATCATCGTTATTTGTTATATTATCTGATCTTGATAATGGCCAACATTTACTGAGTTTTTACTAAGTGCTAAGTACTAGGTGCTCTCCACACTCACATCCAGGCCCTTCCATGAAAATAAGGAGTCCCTGGGGCAAAGTACAAATAGAGATCCTCATATCGTAGGTCTAAGTACACAAATATTGTAAATCAGGTTAATGAGCTGTTAAAATGTGTAATCTCCTATTTTGATAAATATAACCTCACAATGGTTATATTTGTCAAAATAGGAGATTACAATTGTAACCTTCACCCCATAATGACTTAGAAGGCCAGGTTCTAATTTAAAATTCTTGGACCCCTGCCCTATCCTGTTGGAACATGGTGGCTGAGGGACAGATGAACCATGGAGCACTCTCTTCTTCTTATCTTCCCCGACTCCCGTCCTCACCCTCACTGACCCTCAGGTACCTCACCAACACGGGTGTGGCCCCTTCAGTCCACACACTACATCAAGAGTTGCCCTTTATCCTTTCTCCTGCCTGGGCATTTACACACCATTAGCAATCAGTCCTAGGCAGGACTGACCCTGGCATCCAAGTCAGTTCTAGTCTATGCAGTCTCCAAAGGATCATGACTTATGAGGGAATATCAGGTGTCAGGTATTTGCTGTGTGTTCTCAAAGGGATGATAGGTCACTCACTAGATGGGCACAACCCTTGGCCCTGTGGACTGCTCAGCCCATAGAAAGAGGATAGCTTGGGGGATCCAGTACAAAATGAAAATGCAGGACAACCTTGTTCAAACAGCATTGAAAATGCTGTGATCAAAGCTACTAAAATATAAAGACTTTTTCCTTTCTTTCATAGTTTTTCTCAGCTTGTCATGGTGTTTTCTATTCGTTATTTAAAGTTGCTTTAAATAAAGAAAAATTACTATTTTAGAGTATCCATATGACTTTTGCCATTCATCTTTATATTGCACAATGCCAGTTCTAAATGTGAGTATAAGACATTTAACTTGTACATGGAATTCACAATTTATATATTTTTATAGCTCTTCTTGCATGTGTATTTCATTCTTGCCAAAGCAGTGAAAACACTGCACAAAACTGACTCAAGTGTTTTTATTTCATGTATTGCTACATGCTACTTACCTTAGGCTCACTGATAAGGAAGGAAGGACTGAAAAAAAAGGAAACTATGGATTGCCCTCGTTTTCTCTTTTCTTCTAGGTCATCATCTTCAGCGTAACTAGTTGGATAAAAAGGGAAATAGCATCCTATCTAATAAAGAGGGAATATGCAAATTGACCATCACATTGTCACAAAGATAGTGGTGCCCACAGTGGAGAGGGTTGGGAAGAGGGGGGTTTGTAACAGAAGATGGTTGCGCCCACAATGGATGCCAATTTCCCCTAACGAGCCTTAGCAAGCAATCAGCAGGGACTTGAGGCTAAGCCCCCCACCCAATGGCGCTTGACAGGGGACCTCAGGCCCCGCCCCTCACCTGGAAGGGCTTGACCCCCCACCCATCCCAGTGCTGGGTCAGGGGACCTCAGGCTTCACCCCACACACCAGCACCAGGGGAACTCTGGCTGCACTCCCTGTCCAGCGGGCTTGCTAGGGGATCTGAAGCTGTGCCCCCAACCAGGTGGGACTTGATGGGGGCCCTAAGGCTATGTCCCTCTGTCTGGCAGGCTTGACAAGGGATCTCGCGCCATACTTACCACCTGCTGGGACTAGATGGGGGACCTCAAGGCATGCCTCCGCCCTGGTGATGCTCACCCTGCCGCCAAGCCGAGGAACCTGAGACCGCACCCCCTGCCCCAGCACCTGAGTGTGTGTTGGGGGACCTGAGGCTGCGCCCTCCACCTGACAGGATTTGACAGAGGATTTCAGACTGTGCCCTCCAGCAGGTGGGGCTTGATGGTGGATCCTGGATAATGTGCCTGACCCAGTGGGGCTTGACAGGGACTTCAGGCTGCTCCCCGCCCCTTGCCTGGCGAGGCTTGCTGGGGGATCTCAGGCCACATCCCCTGCCCACCAGTACTTGATGAGGGACCTCAAGGCATGCCCCCAACCCTGGCCCAGCCTGGGGGACCTCAGACCATGCCCTCTGCCTGGAGAGGCTTGAAGGGGGATCTGAAGCTTTGTCCCTCACTCTGCGGGACTTAACAGGGGCCCTGAGGCTGTGCCCCCCACTTGGCAGGGCTTGACCAGGGCGCTGAGGCTGCACCCTCAGCCTGGCGCCAGGCCAGGGGACATCCCTCCTGGTGGGGCTTGACAAGGGTGGGGCCAGCCAGGTCTGGATCTCACCCAATGGGGGTGTGGCCAGCTGGTCTGGGTCTCGCATGATTTTGAAGCACTGCGGGTGGCCGGGGACTTGACTCTGGGTCCCATGGCACACCCCAGATTCTGACAGGAGGAAGATTTTCATATATATTTTACTAATTTTCTTTAATCTTTGACACTTCTATTATAGAGAAAGGGCAAATAGCGATATTACAGTATTTCCTTTAATTAATCCCCATTTTAATGTCCACGAATTTGATGCACCAGCCACTAGTGAATAATAAAAGATACGATACAATTTGGGGGTCATTTGTGTTTCTCAGAATGTCACTGCCTTCTGCATTCAAACAAAGTTCTTGATCAAAATGGAATCACAGCCTCTCTAGGCTGACAGGGAACTGCTTACTCAGCCATAAATCCAGCAGGTTCATTTTGTACTCAATTCGAGTCTCACTGACCTCCTATACATTGTGGGTCCAACCAAATTCTGTAGTCATGAGACATTGTGAATATTATTATATGCAAATGGAGAGGCAAGAAATGGAAGAATCACTGATTGCAAGCATCTCCTCTACTTAAATGCATGATATGCACTTTGGGGTGGGGGGAGTGGGAAGGAGACATATGTAATACTTTAAACAATAAAATACATACACACATATATACATACATGATGCATTATCCCATCAGACTTCACTTACAAACATCAGCCAAAAGAAAAAATCATTAAGAATTTCAAGACAACTTTAGCAAAGCATTAAACCAAGCACAGGATTGTTCTGAGTGCAGGGCGGTATCTAACACAGGTCTCTCACCCATGAAGCCGGGCCTGGGAGAGGCACAGCCAGCAAGGCACCAAACCAGAGCCCTCTAAAGGGAAAACATGTCACCCTAAAAGGCTATAGAGATGGGCAGCTAAAGCTCAGAGTGGAGTAATCTGCCTGCGAGCTGATATGAATATTATTTAAAATAAAGATATTAAAAATTTTGAGATTTACCTCTTTAATGAGAAACCATACTCCCTCTTGAAACAGAAGCCCCACTGCAAGAACTGGGCCAAAACTGTACAAGCCTCAGATGTTCAGGTGTTCTCTTTTTTTTTTTTTTTTTTTTTTTTTGACGTTGGAATGTTGCCAAATTTATTAGGTAACAAACAGACAAGGCTGCAACTGCCCAGGAAGACACATTTCTTACCGGACTCACACCCAGAGTGTTATTGTGAGGAGAATAGTGGCAGAGGATGGTTCCCTAAGGGGTGTCTCAGTGGAGGCGGCCATGGTGTTGCTGGGCCCCGCGCCTCAGATCTGCTGCCGCTGGCCTCCCAAGAAACTGGTCCCATCTGAGAGCCATGCTGGAAGTCTCAGTCCCAGTTGCCCCTCCAGCTGCCAGGCAACAGGCAGCAGAGGGATGTAGTCTGCAGGGATTGCATCAGCCGGGCCTCTGGAGGCAGCCTCCACCCCTGGAGACCTCTATGGCTCCTGGCTCCTGGGCTTTGGTTCCTCCACTACTTGGGGCGTCTCTGGCTGCGGTGACTTGGCCTTGGGGTCCCCCTCTGCCTGGGACGTCTCTGGCTCCGGCTTGCGCGAGGGGTCCCCCTCTGCCTGGGTTGTTCAGGTGTTCTTTTCGCCATGGCCAAGAAGCACTTCCAGGTTGACTTGCCAGCATGCTGACTCCAGACACATAGTTGCAATTATGCTAACACTATTTATAAAGCATTGGCCTGATGAAGAGGGAGGAGGCAAGCAACTTTCCTTAGTAGTAATAGTTGGAATACATAGAATAACAATATCAAGACTATTTCTTATTTAGTAGTAATAAGAATAGATGATATTTATTTAGCACTTACTGTGTGCCAGGTCCTAAGAGCTTCGGCTAATTATCTCACTTTTTTTTTCCTCACAGAAACTTCATGAATTTGATAATGGTATTATCTACATTTTACAAATGAGTAAGATGAGGCAGAGTAGTCCAACAAATTGAGTAAGGTCACACAGCTAATTAGTGACAAGTCAGCATTTTTAACACAGGTAGTTCTGCTATTTGAACGTCTCTCTCTAAATATAAAGCCAACCCTATATTAGTGACATCAACTTGAAGGCAGTTGAAACTAAACCAATTGACCCAGCCAAAATGGTCAGGGAACCTGAGCCTGCAGCCCGCACCCGGCAGGGCTTGACGAGGGACCTGAGGCTGTGCCCTCCTGGCGCTGAGCCAGGGACCTGAGGCTGCACACCCTCCCCTGCCTGGTGGGGCTTGGCAGGGGATTTTAGACTGTGCCCTCTTCCTGGTATAGAGTAATAATACAGGAAACTTTAACAACATTTTAATTTAACTGACATAACTACCATCTCATATTAACCAGTTTTTTCTTGCATATTATAGGCCCAAGTTTTATCATGTAGCCAACATTCTATATACAAGAAACACTGTATATTTAATTCCATTTTCTGTGAACCTTCCTTATCTACACTCACTATATAGCCAGGAACCATAAAATAAGGGGAAAACCCTGCTGACTAACAGAACTGTTACAAGGGACTCTTCTCAACATCGCTATTAACTTGTGAATTAAGTGTCAATCAAATTTGCTAACAATGTACAGAGTTCATTGACTAGCTTGCTTACTTGCTTGTTTTTCCTGTTTTAATGCTGGATAATGTGTGTATCAAACTTAATGTAATGTAACCTGGTTGTCTAGTTAGGTTGTTTTGTTCTTCTATTTTACTACTAGATAGAGTTGGATCTATGTAGAAACTCATGTGTCAAATATGCATTCCTGGTAGTGAATCAGTGGTTGTGAATAACAAGCAGTGACCAAGGTTATCAAGAACAATAAACAGAAGATATTAGGCTCTAGAACTGACTGACTCATTACATTTTCTCATCTGGGAAAGGGGGTGTCACACATCCCTAATCCTCTGTGTGCTGTGAGCAGTGCCATTGACTGGTAATGATAACAACAATACAATTCATGTTACTAAATTTAAAAAATATATGGGATATATTTTTTCTTTTCTAACTAATGAAGATATCATTAAATGTTAATACTTATAAAGTGTAATAAGATATATAGCCTCATATATTATCTCATGGACTATAAGTGGAAACTGTCTTCCTAGAAAGCAATTGGCAATGACAAAGGCCATAAATATCTTCACTCCTTGGCACATCAGTTTACTTCCAGATATCTATCACGAGGAAATAACTAAAACTGCCAACAAAGATGTTCATAACAGCATTACGTGAAAGGTACTCAAACTAGGAATAATCTCAAAATCTAACAATTATGATGTATTCATGCAATAAAATTCTACTCAGGCATTTAAAATGAGATTTATGAAATATCAATATCATAAGAAAATGTTTTAACAATATCCACTTACTAGGTATGGAACATTGGGCAAGTTACTTATCTGGCTATCCTACTATTTCCTTATCCATAATAGAGGAAAAGGCATCATAGGATTGACATGGAAATTAATTGAAAAAAATATGAGCAAAATGGTTAGAACAGGGTGTGGCACAGATGCACCACTAAGTCAAATTATTTATCTCATCACCTCCATCATCTTCATCCTCATTCCAAAAAAGTCTTTTAATAGAATGCTTATACATATCCAGTTTTTAAATGTATGCAAAAATAAACAGCATAGGTAAATACAGTGCTCCCAATCTCCCACAACCCTATCAAAATAATAACTAAGTACAGAACAACCATTATTCAGAATTGCCTGAAATCTAGAACAGCAGTCCTATAACTGAGGCTATAAGAAAGCAGCCACATAGATACTGGTAGGAGGAGTGGAGACAAAAAGTACTCCGGTCCCACATCCACAGGTGGCAGTTAAAAATCAGGAGGGTTATCTTGGCTACAGAGGTCCCCTTGAGACGTGAGTGGTCCCAGGCCCACCCCAGAGTTGCAATACCAGGAAGAGAAGTCCTAATACCTGGCTGGTAGCTCAGTTGGTTGAGCATCATCCCATACAGCAAAAGAATTAAAGGTCAATCTCTGGTCAGGGCATGTATTGGAGGCAACCAATTGATATTTCTCTCATACATCAATATTTCTCTCTCCCTGCACCCTCCCTCTCTCTCTCAAATCAACAAAGACATATCCTTGGGTGAGGCTTAAAAAAAAAAAGTTAAGTCCCCATCACTTCTGGTTATAAAAACCATCAGGGATTATGGCTGAGTGCTCCTGGAATCTCAAGCATTCTTCTTTAAGGGTCCCACACACACATGAACATAAACTCAGTAACTCTGAACTCCAGCTTTGGAGCAGCAGCTCAAAAGACACAGGGGACACATGGGAAGGAACTGCATTGTCTGGCTTTAGGATAAGAGTTGGATATGAAGCTTTTTCCCAGACAGAGAAATTCTGGCAGAGGCCATTGTTCCTTGTTGAACCCTCCCCACACAGAGATGAAAGGCTAACAATGCCCCTCACCTTAGAGATTCCCTGAAACCCACCTCACCTAAGTTATGGGCCCAATATATCCTTTTCCAGAGGCTTCTCCATACAAGTGGCCAGTCTTGGCTCATGCTGTGGACTTTCCTAAAATCTCTCAAAGGTTCATAAACCCCAAACAAGCAGCATTTGGTCTCAGTATGCTCCATTCCTCTTGCTAAGTGATCCCATCCACAACACTAGTGGCAGCCTGCCTTGGTTCACAGTTTGGCCTCACCTAGGCACCTCTAAGCCCCAGCACAAGTAGCAGCGAAATGCAGATCACTCTGTAGCTCATGTTGGGTGGCCCTGAGCTGAGCAAAGGTGGCAGATGATCTTGATCTGTACTTCCCAGGAGGCCCCAGAACCAGTAGTCATCTATAGACCACATGAGAAGACACCCAACCACCTCCACAAGTGACACACTCAAGGGGAAGACTAATTGAATACCAGAACACCACTTAAGCAGTGCTACTCTATAGGGTCGAGCAGTTCCTCCCCTGAAGTTACAGCCAGTTCTCCCAACCTATCAGTCTGGGGGATGGGGTAATTCCCTCATATTGACATTCCAACAGCTATCAAGGCTCAACTAAAACAGGAGGCTGCACACAGCCCACAAGGGGACATACCTGGAGTGCCCAGCTTGGGTAACTAGGAGTGTGACACTGAGCTCCATAGGGTACTTATTATATAAGACTATTCTACCAAGATTGGGAGATGTAGAATCTCTACTTAATAATTAGAAACAAACACAGGGAGGTAGGCAAAATGAGGAGACAAATAAACATGTACCAAATGAAAAACAAACAAAAAATAAAACAAACAGAACAAGCTTCCAGAAAAAGAATTAAATAAAATGGTGACAAGCAATCTACCAGAAGCATGGGACTAAAACACTGATTATATGGATGTTCAATAAATTTAGGGGAAGGGTAAATACACTTAGTGAGAACTTCCACAAAGAAATAGGAAACAACAACAGAGGATAGAAAATATAAAAAAGAACCAGTCAGAAATGAAGAATACAGTTACTGAAATGGAGAATATATTACAGGGAATCAACAGTAGGTAGATGAAGCAGAGGATCAAATCAGCAATTTGGAGGATAAGGAAGCAGAAAATATTCCATTAGAACAGCAAAAAAGAATCCAAAAATATGAGGACCGTTTAAGGAGTCTCTAGGACAACTTCAACCATACCAACATTTTCATAATGAGTGTGCTGAAAGGAGAAGAAAGAGAGAAAGAAATTGAAGACCTAATTGAAAAACAATGACAGAAAACTTCCCTAACATGGTGAAAAAAATAAGACATACAAATCCATGAAGTGAAAAGAGTCTCAAACAAGATGAACCCAAAGAGGCCCACACCAAGGCACATCATAATTAAAATTCAAAAGGTTAAGACAAAGAGAGAATCTTAAAAGCAGCAAGAAAATAGCAGTTAGTTATCTACAAGGGAGCTCCAATAGGACTGATTTCTCAACAGAAGCATTTTAGGCCAGAGGGAATTGTCACAAAATATTTAAAGTGATGAAAAGCAAGGACCTACAACCAAACTTACTTTACTCAGAAAAACTATCATTTAGAATGGAAGAACATAAAGAGCTTCCAGACAAATAAAGCTAAAGGAGTTCATCACCACCAAACCAGTATTACAAGAAATGTTAAAGTGCCTTCTTTAAAAAGGATAAGAATGAGGAAGAAGAAGAGGAGAAGGGAGAGGAGGAAGAGGAGGAGGAGGAGGAGGAGGAGGAGGAGGGGGAGGGGAGGGGGAACAGGAGGAGGAGGAGGAGGGGGGGAGAAACAGGAGGAGGAGGAGGAACAGGAGGAGGAGGAGGAGGAGGAGGAGACGGAGGAGGAGGAGGAACAGGAAGAGAAGGAGGAGGAGGAGAAAGAGAATGAGGAGGAGGAGGAGAGGAGGAGGAGGAAGAGAACGAGGAGGAGGAGGAGAGGAGGAAGAGGAGGAGAAAGAGGAGGTGGAGGAAGAGGAGGAGGAGGAGGAGGAAGGAGGAGGAGGAGAGAAGAAGAAGAAGAAGAAGAAGAAGAAGAAGAAGAAGAAGAAGAAGAAGAAGAAGAAGAAGAAAGAAAAGAAGGAGAAGAGGAGGAGGAGGAGAAGGAGGAGAAAGGAGAAGAAGGAGAAGAACGAATAATAAAATGGCAATAGATACTTATCTATCAATGATTACTTTAAATACAAAAGGATTAAATGCTCCAATCAAAAGACATGGGGGCTTGAATGGATAATAATATAAGACCCTCACACATGCTATTTATTAGAGATTCACTTCAGATCAAAACACAAACACAGACTGAAAGTAAAGTAATGAAAAAAGATATTTCATGAAAATGAAAATAAAAAGAAAATCCTGGGGTAGCAATACTTATATCATACAAAATAGACTTTTAGACAAAGGCTACAACAAGAGACAAAAAAAGGACCCAGCAATTCCACTTCTGGGTATTTATCCAAAGAAACCCAAAACAGTAACAAAAAGACATATTCATTCCTATGTTCATTGCAGCATTATTCACAACTAGAGGCCCAGTGCATGAAATTTGTGCATGGGTGGGGTCCTTAGCAGCTGCAGGCTTCCAGCCTGGGCCTCCCTTTTCCTGGATGCCTGCCACTGCCAGCCAGAACCTCCCTTCCCTGGGTGGCTGCCTGCTGCTGGCCAAGGCCTTCTTTCCTGTAGTTGGCCAGCTGTTCCCACCTCCTTGTAAAACTCCTGGTTGAGGGGGAAATTTGCATATTAGATTTTTATTATATAGGATAGCTAAGACACAGAAGCCACTAAAAATGAAATTGTATCATCTTCAACATTGATGAACTAAGAGGTACTGTGCTGAGTGAAATAAGTCAGAGAGAGAAAGACAAATAACATATGATTTCACTTATATGTGAAACCTAAAGAATAAAATAAAATAAATGAACAAGTGGATCGCATAGATACAGAGAACATTTTGATGATTATCAGATGGGAATGGGCTTGGTGGGATGGGTGAAAAAGTTGAAGAGATTAAGAAGTAGGAATTGAGGAAGAATGTGAATCCCGGTGGCCTCCTAGCAACACAAGGGGTCAAGTGACACAAACAGCTGACTCCTGTAGAGGAAGACACTGTGGCTGGATATGTGGCAACCATGACTGCCAGGCCGGGAACTGGAGCCGAACATGTCATCCTCAGAATGTCAGGCAAAGACCAAATTGAAATCTTTCCCTGGCAAATCGCCCAGACCACCATGAAGGCTCAATTAAAAGGAGCACAGACAGGTCAAAACCTTCTGAAGAAAAAATCTGATGCCTTAACTCTTCAATTTTGACAGATCCTAAAGGAGATTATAGAGACTAAAATGTTGATGGGTGAAGTGATGAGAGAAGCTGCCTTTTCATTTCCTGAGGCCACGTTCACAGCAGGGAACTTCAGCACCACAGTTATCCAAAAATGTAAATAAAGCCCAAGTGAAGATTCAAGCAAAGAAAGATAGTGTAGCAGGTGTTACTTTGCCAGTATTTAAACATTGTCATGAAGGAACTGATAGTTATGAGCTGACTGGTTTAACCAGAGATGGGGAACAATTGGCTAAAGCAAAGAGGAATTATGCCAAAGCAGTGGAACTACTAGTGGAATTCACCTCCCTACAGACTTCCTTTGTTTGGATGAAGCTATTAAGATATCCAACAGTCATGTAATTGCCATTGAACTTGTCATCATTCTCAGAGTTGAACATACCCTTGCTTATATCATCACAGAGCTGGATGAGAGAGAGTGAGAAGCGTTCTGTAGGTTAAAGAAAATACAGAAGAAGAAAAGATTCTCAAGGAAAAAACTGAGAGGGACTTGAAGAAACGGAGGATAGCTGGAGAGGTGATGGAGCCTGCCAATCTTCTGGCTGAAGAGAATAATGGGAATCTTCTGTGTGAATAATTTTTCCTGCTCTGGTTCTTTCAGAAGTCCTAACACAATATCATTTTAGTTGAGTGTGTAGGTTTGGTTCATGTGGCTATTTATTGTTTGGCCTAATTTCACTGGTGGTAAAATTTCCCTGGACATCCATTTAATGGGATTACTTTTGCAGAATCCTAATTTACCAATCATTGATCGCAGATGAGATTTAGAGAACCCATCCAGGAACTTGTAGGATTTATTCTGCAGAAGTGTTTCCTTACCCCAATTATAAATGGTTACAAGTGGTTAGCTTACCAACCATATTAGGAAGTTCCCCTTAGGAACCAGCAGTGGTCTCAGACCAATGCAAGTAGGCCAGCTACTATAGGAGCACCCTCCATTCCGACCACTCACACGCCCTGGTGCTGTTATCTGAGGAAGCTACAGCCATCCTGTGTTTCTGTGGTACTCTTCCAGCTTTAGGAACGCCTTCACTTAATTTGACTTTGCATGACAGGTCTCTGTTCTCTCTGCCATGGAACAGTTTGAATGTTACTGTGGTATAAACAGTAAAATGATTTTTTATTGATTTTTTACAGAGAGGAAGGGAGAGGAATAGAAAGTAGAAACATCAATGAGAGAAAAACATTGATCAGCTGCCTCCTGTACACCCCCTACTGGGGATGTGCCCGCAGCCAAGATACATGACCGTGACTGGTATCAAACCTGGAACTTTTCAGTCCGCAGTCTGATGCTCAATCCACTGAGCCAAACTGGTTTCTGCAGTAAGATGATTTTTTTAAAAAAAGAAGTTCAAATCGATAGTTACAAAACAATCATAGTGATATAAAATATAGCATAGGGAATATAGTCAATAATATTGTAATAACTATGTGTAGTGTCAAATTGGTACTAGATTTATTGGGAGAACATTTTGTAAGTTATATAAATATTTCATCACTAGGTTGGACACCTGAAACTCTGAAACTAATATAATATTGCACATAAATTGTAATTGAAAAATAAAAATTATGTCAAAATAAATAAACATACAGTATGGACTTAATGATTCAAGAAATTATATATATTTAATAGGTAATTAAAATTTACTTCTCTAAATGTTGTAATGTTTTCCAATTTTTTACAATAAACATATGTTGTTTATAAGCAGTACAAAGATTTTCACATATGAAAAAGAAACAATCCCAATAAAACAAAAGCCAAAACATGAATGCGGGAGAGGGAGGAACCACAGAAGGATACTCTCAGAAATTCAAAATGGCAACAAAAAATGGGTACTTGGAAGACAGAAAAAAGTAATGAATGAAGAAAAGGAAAATATACAGCTCTGCAGCAAAAGGACAAAATTTCAGTAGTGCCTTCAGGGGCTGATGTGTCATGCTAAGGCCACCTGGGCCCCACACACCTCTGAAATGAACTAATTTTCAAGAATATTGTATTGGTCTCCAGAGGAGAACCCAACTGTTGATATACAAAATAATGATTCTGGGTTTGCAGATAAACTTGTTATAACATTGTATAGATGTGGCCAGGTTCAAAAGTCCTGGAGAAGAGCTCTGATGAGCTTGTTCTGAGTCAAGTGGCCATCCTGAGGAGTCATCTGCAGCCAGGAGAACATCCTGACCTGCCTGAGTCAGGTGCCTATCCTGGGTGAATCCATGATAGCAAGAATGGCAAGGACACATTAACCGGGGACAATTGTTCTCTATTTCTTCAGAGGTTGGCAGAATTAGACCTAGTTTTAAGAAACCCTCAGAGAGGGGGGGAGGACATTGGGGGGGGGGAGGAAAACATATGTACTACTATTAAATATAAGTTATATTGTAAATAAATAAATAAAAATAAAGCAAATATTGCCCTGAAAAAAAAAAGAAAAAAGAAACCCTCAGAGAAAAGAGGTTTTCTGCCCCTTTTCCCTATAACTAATTACCACATAAGTTCACTTGAAATTGATTATGAAAAAAAAACTTAAATCTGGCACTTTTCTGTGAAAATATTTCCGTATATCAATAAAAATTCATACTTTTGGTTAAAGGTTTGGAATATATGATCCTGGTGCCTACAGGACAGCATTCGTGAAGCCTCTTGCCACCTGTACTTACTCGTAAGTCCCATTACATTACCCAAGTTATCTTCAAAATGTCCTATTCCAAATATTCTCCTTCAGAAATATAGGCATGAAAATAAAGTGAAAATTAAGTTTTCACACTAAATGAGTTAGGTTTCAATTATCTGGAATAGTCAGTGACATTAATTATCCTTGATTGATAGTAGACAAGCGAGGCTACCATAAACCCATACAAATAATACCAAGGCATACCAGATTGGCTGACACTGGTTATCCCACAACAACCCACCTAGCAGCTTAATGCATCTGCCAACCAGGGTGTCTTCACGTGGGACCATCTCAGGCTTTAGGAAATTATCCCCCAGGTAGTTTCTGAATCTGATCTAGATGGAAAAAGTTAACCAGTGAAACTGATCTGTATTGGTTTCTGGGTAATCTGCAGTACGACCGGTTCCTAGTTATCTCAGGGACCTATTTCCTGAAGGAGAAACAATTCAGCTGCCTCCAGTACATCTTTGGGCCACATGCAGGTGGCCTTTGGCTACTCTAGTTTCATTATAATTCAAATGGATAGTTGCAGCTTTGGAAACAGT
This sequence comes from Antrozous pallidus, assembly GCA_027563665.1. Taxonomy (NCBI): domain Eukaryota; kingdom Metazoa; phylum Chordata; class Mammalia; order Chiroptera; family Vespertilionidae; genus Antrozous; species Antrozous pallidus. Next base: position 145,621,077 of record CM050508.1, on the reverse strand, counting down.
ACAGCCATGTGTTCAGAAAATGAAAGGAAAATGGTTCAACATAGACAGAGAAGCCATATTCCTTAAAATTACTGTGCTACTAGAATAATACAGTCAATGAAATTGCAGGTCATGTAATAATAATAACAATCCCAGAGAGTGTATTGATATCACCGCAGAACCCTGACTTAGAAGTTACCATGTTCAATGTCCAACAGTTTAATAAAGACCATCTGGGGAAAACATAATGAGAGGGGGAACAAGGAGGAAACAGGTCACTGGTTTAGAAAGTGAGAATTTCTAGGATCTAGTAACCAGTGTTTTGCCGGGGCCAGCCGGCATCAGTAGAGCAGTCCCTGAAAGGGGGGTGAGGCTTATGGAAAGACAGAGATAGAAAGACGGATAGCAATAAAGAGGAAACAAAAGCTATGGGATCAGGAGGTCCGCAAAGACCTCTTTAGAACTGTGGCCCCGAGTTTATTTCACTCCACTCTCTTAAACAGTTCTGGTTTACATATCACACAATTCCTTGTTCCCCAATCAACAAAGCTACATTCCATTGTTAACATGTTTCCCCAATAAACCCCTTATCTTAACTAATTTCCCTATGCTATATGTCCATCCAAGGCGCCACCTAAATCTTTTCCCAAGTATCCCACAGACGTTTGGCTATTTACAATGTTAATGTGCTGGAGGGCAGTGTTGTTTGCTAAACTACAATTGAAGGTAATCATTCTCCTGGGGGGCAGAGAGCAGACGGGCAAGGCCCATCCTCTCTGGGAACTTTTTGTTCCCCGAGGGCGCTCTCCACAGAGTTTGGGATATGAAATAAGGGTAGATAAAGTTGTTATAAAAATGATGGGACAGTAAAGAAGTTGAAATGTCTATTCCTTGGCACATAAGACAAGCTATTCCAAAGAAAAATAACGAATGGTATTTCTCTGCAGCATTTGCTTAAAAAGTAAATTCCAAAACTTGTAAAAAAAAACGTTATATTTTATGTTTTAAACATGTAGGATGATCTTGCAAATATTTCCTGAAATGCTTTCTGCTACAAAGTAAAACCAGGTCTAATTCTCCCAACCTCTGAAGAAATAGAGAACAATTGTACCTGGTTAATGTGTCCTGTGCTCCTCAAATTTGAGTGTGTATATAAATTACTGTAAGGTTCTATGCCGCCGTGAGAGAAACTGCAGGCAGGAGTCAGAATAAGTGAACGAATTAATCAGGCTTTATTGGGGGTATCCGGGCGGGTTCACAGGCTGGGGGGTGGGGGGGGTGGGGAATGGAGCCGGAGAAGCCGTGCCCTGTGACTGGGGCAGGGGCCTTTTATGCCCCTCCCGGGATGATTGGTGGGTTTTCCATTGTGCCTGCGGTGGCGGTGGCGGTGGCGGTGGCGGCAGTCTGTCGAGCTGGCAGGTGTATGACGAAGGTAGGGACTTTACAAAACAGGGTGTGTAAAGGTCACTGAAATCCCAGGGCAGTCAAGCATCTCATGCCATGGGAACCAGCAAGGCCCCAGGGCTCGGCCTGGGCCCGCCCCAGGACACTGGACAATTACCTGGGGAGCAAAATGCAGATTCCGATTCAGTAGGTCGGGGGGCCCAAGGTTCTTAATTTCTATCAATCCCCACATGATCTGGAGACTGTCCCCACTTCTCATGTCTTTGCTATGTGACCCTGCCCTGCTTGCTATCATGGATTCACCCAGGATAGGCACCTGACTCAGGCAGGTCAGGGTGTTCTCCTGGCTGCAGATGACTCCTCAGGATGGCCACTTGACTCAGAACAAGCTCATCAGAGCTCTTCTCCAGGACTTTTGAACCCAAAGTAGGGAAGATGATTAATGTCTCGGTGGCAGCAAAGCTATCTGTTGTGAGTCTCTGGACTGGTCCCTGTCAATTTGATTCATGCTGAAAGAGGTAGGCTGGTATGAGATGATGAGGCCAACAGGCCAAGAAATCAGCATATTCACATCCCTAACATCCCCAGTTCCCAACTTCACCTTTGCAGTGTTATGTGAGATTTGCCCAATATCCTTGTAATAAATAAGTAAATAATTATGTGAATAACTTGAGTTGGTTTTCTGTTACATACAACCAAAGTGCTGCTTAAAATACTCATACAATACAATTAAGATTTTAAAAAATAACTTGTTTTATTTGATCCCCATTTTAGGAACTGGAAAAAAACCACATTCATTGTAGACTTTATACACAGAACCTATTTTCTAAATTTTTGTTTCTTGCCTGTTGGTCTGAATCTAATATCGCCTAGTGCCTGGATGATATTTGTTGACAGGGATGCTTTTAGTTATTGTATTTTATTGTATGACAGGCATCATGCTGGAGACTGGGACCACAGAGTCCCTGCTCTTTCAGTGACAATACAGTTTAGTTAGGGAAACAAAGTAATTATAGGAGAATAAGGGGAAAGCATCATGGAAGAGATTACACCTTGAAGGACAAGTTTAAAGGAAAGAAGGAAGGTCTAGTCAAAAACTGCCAATATTGTTCAGTTTGGGAAAATGTGAACCCTTCTGTTTGCCTAAGGCAGGAACTGTAGGGGTAGGAAGGTCTTAAATAAAATATTTAGGACTTTACCCTGTGGGGGAATGTTAGTAAAAGCATTACAGCAGGACAATTTCATGCTGCATAGTATATTGGGATCAATCAGAATAGAAACAAGGAGTTCTATAAAAACAGAGATTGCAGTCTTTGAGTTAGTGAATTGTTAAGTTATAATGAGGTAAAATAAAATCAGGGTCAACTAATTTTTTCTTTTTTATTACTTACTGTTACAAGTGCCCTATCTTTGTTAGATTTTACTTTTACACCATATAATGCAGGAGTTGTTATAACATTACCATTTTACATGTGTCTCTATGGATAGCATATTATTTCATCTTTTCAAAATCTAAGCTGAGAATCTGTCTTACCAAAAGAGTTTAACCAATTCACACAGGATTAATGATTTGTTAGAAATTATTTGCCATCTTTTTCCATTTCACATTTTTGTGTCTTCTGATCCCCTCCTTTCTTAACTTCCATTGAATAGATTAAATTTGACATTGCTGGTTTAAAAACTACATATTATGATTTTTGTCTTCTGATCATTATCTCAACTTATTAAGATCCATTCTTATATGTACTATTCGTTTATTTATTTCCCATAGTAATAGAATTCAAACACTTCTCTATATTCCCCTTATTCCCTTCTCTTCTAATAGAAATGCCTTAACAAGCTCTTGTCTCTAACTGCATTCTAACACCAACCTCCCTCAAGTTGGCATTTTCTAGTTTAAATTATGAGTTAGTAAATGTTTGTTGTTTTATTTATTGCTTATTTAGATAATACATTTTACTAATTTATTTATTTCTCATATCTTCTTAATTTTTTATTTATTTTGATTCTTGCTGGAGAATTTCCTTTAAGAGTGTTTTTAGAATGTGAGGCTAACCTGAAATATTAAGTTTACCTTTTTTCTTTCAACACTTTGAAAATATTATTCCATTTCTTCTTTTACCTAGGATGATTGTTGAGGAGTCTGGGCTGGATGTATACTCAGTCATCATCAGTGTACAGAGGATAACTAAAACCATGCTAAGAGTGAAATCCCCATATAGAAGGAACGAACATAGAGAGAAAGAAGAGAAGGGAGCCAAAAGTGAACTCTTAGAAGAGTCAACACTCAAATGGGGGATAAAGAAAGAGGCATTATGAACTAGACTGAGAAGGAACAGCCAGAGATTTACAAAGATTATCAGGAGTCTGTCCTGTAAACCAAAAAAAGGGGCAGTTTCAATGAAGAGGGAATGATCAACATCAAATATTATAGAGGTCAAGTAAGGTGAAGTACTTGAAACTGTTCACTGCACAAAACACTATATCTAAGTTACTAGATTCTCTTTTTTAAAATGAAAAAAGGATTGGAGTAAAAAGGCAGTAAAGAGGGAGATACAGAAAAGAGAGTGGACAAATAATGGATACAAGTCACTAGTAGTAAAGAAAGAAAAACTGGTTTCCAAATCTATCTCTACAAGGCAGGACAGGAAGCTCAGCACAAGGAATCTAGGATAGATTAAACACATCATGGACAGGGAGATACAAACGAGGAGGAGGAAATGAAGTCTCATCCAATGAATTTCAATCTATTTATACCCCAGGTTCTGTGTTAATCCTATCTAATAAAAGAGTAATATACAAATTAACCATCACTCTGAGACAAAAATGGTGGTGTCCATAGCCACAAGATGGAGATGCCCAGTCCTCTAAGCCCTGCTGGAGTCCCCCAGTCCCAGGGAGGGCTGCCACTGACAACCGGCAGCCTAAGCGGCCTGGCAGAATGCTGCCCAGAGGCCCTCCTGACCCTTTATAAAAAACAAAAACAAATTCACTACCCACGGAGCAATCCTCTCCCAGCACCAGCCTGGGGTCTCAGCCTGGGAGGGACACACACCCCGAAGATGCAATCCTCTCCCAGTGGTAGCAGCCTGGGGTCTCAACCAGCCAGCTATATATGGAGGAATCTTAAATGTTTCTTTTTAAAAAATATTTTTTATTGATTTTTTACAGAGAGAAAGGGAAAAGGATAGAGAGTTAGAAACATCTATGAGAGAGAAACATCTATGAGTTGCCTCCTGTACACTCCCCACTGGGTATGTGCCCCCAACCAAGGTACATGGCCTCGACTGGAATAAAACCTGAGACCCTTGAGTCTGCAGGCCATCACTCCATCCACTGAGCCAAACCAGTTAGGGCTGTTTAATATATTAAAGAAAAATCCCATCTAATAAAGAGGAAATATGCAGATGGGGGATAAAGAAAGAGGCATTATGAACTAGACTGAGAAGGAACAGCCAGAGATTTACAAAGATTATCAGGAGTCTGTCATGTAAACCAAAAAAAAAGGGCAGTTTCAATGAAGAGGGAATGATCAACATCAAATATTATAGAGGTCAAGTAAGGTAACATCAAATATTATAGAGGTCAAGTATTTGGGGGTGACTGGGCTGTCAAGGGAGGGCAGCTGGGGACAATCAGACCAGCAGGGGAGCAGTTCGGTGTCAATCAGGCTGGCAGGGGAATGGTTAGGGGGTGAGCAGGCTGGCAGACAGGCAGGCAAGCAGATGGGAGACAGAAGTTCCAGATTGTGAAAGGGATGTACAACTGCCTGTTTAGGCCTGAACAGGCAGTCAGACATCCCCCAAGGGGTTCCAGATTGGAGAGGGTACATGTTGGGCTGAGGGACACCCCTCTCCCCCCACACGAATTTCATGCACTGGGCCTCTAGTAGTGGAATAAGTCAGTCAGAGAAAGACAGTTACCATGTGATCTCACTTATATGTGGAATTGAATGAACAAAATAAATTGACAAACAAAATCGGTCCAGAGACATACTAAGGATCCTCAGAGAAAAGTGGGGGCAAGGGAGGGGTTAGTGGGGAAGAGATCAACCAAAGAACTTACATAAATATATGTATAACACATGGACACAGATAATAGTGGGGTGAAGGCCTGGGGAGAGGATAGGAGTGGGGTGGGGGGAGAGGGACATCTGTAATACTTTAACAATAAAGATAAATTTTAAAAACTAGTTAATAACTCATAATAGAATTCAGTGTTGACTTCAGAAAATTACATAAGGATGAGTAACTGCTTTGCAATTCAAAAAGAAGCTTTCACTTTTTAAAATGAAAATATTCCAAATATCATTTTTCCATGAAATCATAGACCATATTCCTGCCTAAATAATACTAATCCAAATCCTCTTCTCATAAGAAAAAAAAAAACTGGCTATTATTACTCTATTAGCATGTTACTGACCCATGATTTAAAAGTCCCATTATAAGAGACCTCTGTGTTGCCATAGTAATCAGAAGTCTGACCTTCCCTGGAAAATTCAGTTATTCAGCTAAATTCTTGGAAGATGGGGTGTTAAAAAGAAAAAAATCATAACATTAATACCCCATTTTTCTTGACTTGCCGTATTCATTCTCTCTGTGAGGAATACAAAATCCTTCTCCCACTGATAAATTTAACAGGGAAAAGGATAAAACTCATTTTTTTGTGGCTCTTGAAAAAGTGTTACTCATTCAGCTGTAAACTCCACTCTTCCTTATCACAGCAATAAAACATCCATTTGAGACAGAAAGAAAATATCCTTCTATTTGAATTTTTAGTTTAAAGATATTTTCTTTCTATAATTCTATTTTTTTTTTGGTTAATTCTCTTTTGAGTTTCTAATGAGTCCTGGCTAATTTTGCTTTAGAATTAGACATTCTTAATTAATCATCACAACTCCTAAAGTGACTTCCTTCCTCCTTTTTAAAAAAGTCTTATTATATTATTTGTCATATAAAACAACATTGCCTTATTATAAAGTAATTAAATCCATGTGTTCTGGTGTAGGAATGCTGAGTACGGAGCCTGACTCTGCCATTTATGAGCTACCTGATCTTGGCAAGTTCCTGAAACTCTGTGTGCCTCAGTTCCCCATGCTTAATGAAGATCATATTCAGGCTTAACCTTAGAGAGTTGTGGTGAGGATTAAGTGAGAGAATCTCTGCTCTGGTTGGCATCAAATAAATAGTTGCTATTAATATTATTCATTCTGCTTTAAAAGAAACCAGCATACTAACAGCCTCTTTTTAAAGTAATTATAGTCCACATTCTACTATAATTGTGTTGTTTAATTATAGTCCACATTCTATCAGACTTTTTTTGACATGCTTATATGAAAGCAAATTTCATTCATTATTTTCTGGGCAGGAGTTATTAAAATTTTGCTCCAACTTTATCATATTTTCTTTAACTTATCAAAGTATTTCAAGTTTTTTAACTTATATTTCAAAGACATATTACCTAATTTGGTTTTATTTGCATTTACTAATGTTACATTTTCTTCCATTATTTATACTTTTGGTAAATAATCAAAATAATTAAATTGCTTTGTAAAACTGAAAAAAAAATTTAGCATTATTGCTTCTATTCGTTTCATTATGAAATTTTATTAATTTTTACATTGTACTCTACAGAAAATACAAAATATACGTCCCTATTTAGGAAATTAAGCAAAATTAGAAAATATAGAAAAAACTTCATTTTGTACTTTTTATACTGTTGGATAGTTATACTCAAAACTTTTACTAGGTTATTGAATAAACTTAGTCTCATTAGAAAATAAATCCAGAATGTATTTTATAAAGTGATCTGATTACTTCTATTTTTCTGATCACTTTTCCAGTAACGCACAATGAAATGATTATGTAAGTTCACATATTTTCTCTCATATGTAGCACTGATCTTTGTTCAGTCTGCAACCCATAATCAGCCACGCCTTTCAGGATTAGGAGTCGATATATACAGAGAGAAGATAGCTCTTGCAGCCAGGAGCACCTGGAGAGGAGCGATGGTGTTACTCAGACGTTTTGCCTTCCTCTTAGTCCTAAACCTGCTGCAGGGGTCTGACACTTCCCTGGTTCGGCTGAATAACAATGGCTATGAAGGCATTATCATAGCTATAAACCCTGGTGTGCCAGAAGATGAAATACTAATTGAAAAAATAAAGGTAAGAGAGAAATTGGATGGGGGAGGCGGGGGCCGCGGGGCTGAGAGACCCCATGGCGCCGCCCCCAGCCCCGCTCCCGGCGCTGACAGCGGGGGGCGACCGGGCCTGGTGGCCGGAAGCCGGGGTCCGTGAGCTTCGCGGACGTGGCCGTGTACTTCTCCCCGGAGGAGTCGGGGCGCCTGCGGCCCGCGCAGAGGGCCCTGTCCCGGGACGTGATGCGGGTGACCTACGGCCACAGATTAAACTTGACACCCCTCTCCCCAGTTTTTCTAAAAAATGAGTGAGACGCTAGACTTTTCTCAGGGTTGTTTCAGTAGCAGGTGCAGCCAAGATCTCTCCTGTCTCAAAAACCACCCTGCGGCCTATCTGCCTGAGAGGTACATGCTGAGGCCTGAGGCCTGGGGAAAGGGCCCGATGGAGGGCGTGGTGAGGCCGGGAGTGGGGGTAGAGTGTTGGGGGGGGGGGACCCCAGCAGGGAGCCAGGGAGAGGGAGAATGGGGGTAGGGGTGGGGGTGGGAGTGGGTGGAAAGAGCACCGAAGCCCAGCGCCAAGCTGGTCTCTGCACAGGCACAGCTGGTAAGTCTCGCCCTCCCAACTTCACGTCCTCCCCAGCTTCCCCAGCTTCACCTCCCTCATCTGTAAAATGAGGATTTCAATGTCTACCTCAAGGGAAAGAGTTACTGTGAAGACTGAAATTTAAACAATATAGTATGTATGACGTAGTACATGTGCAATAAATGTGTTGAAAGAGTGAATTAAGGACATTTTACACTTCAGACAGTGTAAAGGAGGCAGGATATGGATATCAGTAGCCATGTTTTGCAGATGAATAAACTGAGGCTCAGAGATTAAATGTTGTGGTTTTTTTTCAACATTTCATTGCTTTAAGACAGCAAAGGTGGAAACTGACACAGAGCCCAAATATTTCTCCCACTTTCTCTGAGCAGTCAGTAGAACACAGGTCCGGCTCAGATGAGAGTGAGGTGAGAGCTGAGATCTGGGCAGGGAGCCAGCAGGACAGCAAACAGCAACTACAGGAAAAGTTTGGTCATGGCCAGCTAGCTCAGTTGGTTAGAGTTGTGGTCAGCAAACTCGTTAGTCAACAGAGCGGCAAACCGCAGCTTGGCTCTCGAGCCGCAGTTTGCCAACCACTGGATTAGAGCATCGTCCAAATATGCCAAGGTTGTGGGTTCCATCCCCAGCCAGGCCACATACCAGAATGAACCAGTAATACATGGAGAGGTGGAACAATGGGTCGATGTTTCTCTCTATGTATCTTGTCCTTTCTCTCTCAATCAATAAATTATTTTAAAAGAAAGAAAGAAAGAAAGAAAGAAAGAAAGAAAGAAAGAAAGGAAGAAAGAAAGAAAGAAAGAAAGAAAGAAAGAAAGAAAGAAAGAAAGAAAGAAAGAAAGAGAGAGAGAGAAAGAAAGAAATGGGATCTTCTTCTGTTGGAATTCTAGAAAAGGAAAAGCAATTAGTAGTTAATAAATATTATGGAAACTTCTGAATGCTCCAGAAAGTTTAAAAACAGCATGTGCAATGAGGGCAGTGGGAACTGGAGGCTGTAACAGGGTTCTCCACTGTCTCAACATAAGACCAAAGATAAGGCACAGGACTTCCCTGATCCTGTTTCTTCATGTGTAGATGAGCAGTTGGACTTGTCTGTTCTGTTTTTTGGTGTGTGTGTGTGTGTGTCTGTGTGTGTGTGTGTGTGTGTGTGTGTGTGTGTGTGTTTTAATGTATGGATTTGAGAGAGAAAGAGGAGGTCATGGGGAGAAAGAGAAATATTCATATACTTGTTGTTCCACTTATTTATTCATTCATTGGTTGATTCTTGTATGTGCCCTGACTGGGGATTGAATCAACAGCATTGGCGTATCTTGACAATATTCTAACAAATTAAGGTACCCATCCAGGGCTTGGACTTGTCTGTTCTTTAAACAATTATTGAGTGCTTATAGCAAGACAACAGTGGATGAAAGAGCCCCTTCCCTTATGCAGTGTACATTCTTTTCAGATACAGGATAATTCAGAAACAGGATAATTAAACATGTAAATGGATAGCAGAACAGTTGGTGGTGAGATGTTATGGCATAAAAATAAACCAGCAAAGGGGGGTAGGCACTGTTGGTCGAGGAGGGATAGGAAGAGAATGTAGGGAAGACATGGAAAGTCTTGCTGTTGATGTAACTTCCAAGCAGAGACCTGAGGTGAGTGGGGGAGGAAGCCCATTGAAAATCTTGGGTAGGGAATAGAGGGAGCAGCAGCATGGAAGTGATAGCATGGTTATTTGGACCAAGGAAACAATTGTAAATGCGCAGAAGGAAGGGTGGGAGAGCTGAAGTTGGAGAGGTAGCAGGGCCCAGACCTATGGAAAAATCTGGGCTTTTACTCTGTGTGGGACAGGAATCCATGGAAGGATTCTGAGCAGAGGAGAGGTGTGCTCTCTCATACATGTTCTAAAATCACACTGACTGTAGTGTTGAGGAAACTTGGTAGAAAGCTTCCACTTGTCACTAATCCTGTATAAGCTTTGCATTGCTTGGAAGTGTAGAGGGACATCAGGTAGGAAGCTGTCGTAGGGGAGAAGTGGTGGTGATTAAGAACAAGGATATTCTGGTAGAGATCTTGATTCTGTGATGTGATGTGATGTTATGTGAGGTGATGTGATTCTGAACATATGCTGATGGTGTCATAGACAAATTCATTGGTGAATTAGATGTATATGGAGTAGGGGAAAGTAGGAAGGAAAGATAGGAGTCAAAAAAGACTTCAAGGGTTTTGGTCTATACACTTGGAAAGATGGGGTTATCATCAACAGGGAAAGAGAAGACTTCAGTGATCATCTTGCAGCTGAAATATTAGGTATTAGTTTGGAATATTTTGAACTGAGATGCTTATTAGATGCCCTCATAGGTGGAGATAGGAATCAGAGTTCAGGAAGAAAATCCGGGTGTAGATAAAAATTGGGAGCCATTAGTGTGTAGGTGAGATTTAAAGCCCGCATAACCAATGAGTTCATTAAGTAGTGTGGATGGTGAAGAGGAAGACAACAGAATTGAACCAGGAATCCTTAGATTATTTCAACTGTAACATTCTTACAATAAAGAGATTTGGGTTATAGCCATGTAGATTTCCCCTGTCCTGACATCAACATCTACTAATTCTTTATATTTAATTCCTCCCCTACTGTGTCCTTATATTCTCTGTTTTAGCCTTCTGCATGGGTACTGTTATCCAGCAAAAGCTGATAGGCATGACCTGAATTGTGAGCAGGTGATTCTGTAGGTGCCATTTATCACTCATTCTGTATAAACTCTTTAATCTACACTTATAAAAGAGAAAGATGCAAATTGACAGTACCTGCATGATGCCTATCAGCCAATCAGGACTGAGTATGCAAATTAACCAAACAAAGATGATCTGTTCATTATACACAGGTGTCAGCAGCTAGGAGTGAGGCAGGGTGGGACACAGGTGTTCTGTACCACCCCAGTAGCCTCTGGGCAGCGTGGGAAGGCATAAAGGCAGAGCGAAGGTGATGCCAGCATCCAAGGGAAGGAAAGCCCATTCTTGTACAAATCTTCATGCATCAGGTCTCTAATATATATATATATAATCAGAGAGGAAGGGAGATGGAAAGACAGAAACATCAATGACACAGGTTTGAATAGCAGGGACAGTAGATCAATTTCAAATACTTCTGAACCTCAGAAATCAGTATTTGGAAGACTTATTTGTAGGAGCAAAAAAAATTGCTAAAATTGTCCTCTAATGAAAGTATAGCTAAAAAATTCAATTGTTAGCAGACATGCCTAGATTACACAATATTTCCTTACATTCATTCAATCTACTGCAAAGTCCTTGTATTTAAAATATCAGAAAAGCATGTCAAACACTATCATCCACATTTTACAAAAGAGAAAACTGGTATTTGAAGAAATTAAATGATTTTTCAAGATTTTCCTAAATAGCATAGTCAGAGCAGAGATACAGAACATAGGTTTTGAAGATTTACTTACAAACTGGACTTTGGGTTCTGGCTTGTGTAAGATGTCAAAAATCACTCTTTTATGTAACCAGTGAACCAATATGTGAACATAATTTTATTCCTAGAAAAATATCTGATCATGATAAAATTTATCATAAATCCTTTCATTATTTATTACATGAGATGTCAATTGTCAACTTTCATTATTCTTGTATTTGTCTTTTTAGTTTGAGAGCACTTAATTTTGGAAACATTGATATCTTAATCTTCCTTAATACAACTAGAATACTATAGGAATTCTGAAAAACAATTTAGAATGAATATTATAGGAATTCTGCTTGAAAAGCTTGATAGTCACCAAGCTATGCATTTTATTACTATGACTTATTAATAACTACAAGTTTATAATTTTTGACTCCCTTCACCCATTGAGCCACCTCTCCTACTTTACTATGCCCCAGGAGATCACGGTTATCTGATATAAGATCTCTGAAATACCTCCATGACCTGAGAGCATACCACTATTTAAGACTGTCCAAAGGACCATGCAGACTCCAAGTAAATAAAATCCTTTGGCGTTAGACAATGCACAGCCCACACAACTGTATGTTAACCATCCTACATTTCCAGTTGTTACTATCATTCAGCCCACCAGATATACCTTTTTTAAACTTTTTGAGATATAATTGACATATTGTATTATTTCATGTGTACAATATAATGATTTTATATTTGTATATATTACAAAAAAAATCACCAAAATAAGTCTAGTTAACATCCATCACTATATCATAGTTACAAAATTTTTTTATTAAAAACTTTTGGTTTGCTATTTTAGTGACTTCTAATATATAATATACTCTTATTAACTACTAAAGGCCCAGTGCACAGATTAAGGCACATTGAAAAGAAATTAATTAGAAGGTGGCCAGTAGGGTGGGACTGGGCAAGATGGGCCAGACACACTCTGGAGCCAACCTCCTGTGGTCCCTCCCTAGCCAGCCACACCTGGAACAGCACTCAAAGGACATCTTCAGGTGAGTGGGGTTCCTCCAGCAGGTGGGATCCCTCGGCCTGGCCTGCAGGGATCGGGCTCCCTCCTCTTAGTTCCAAGGTGTGTCACCCAAGAACCACTGCTGCAAAGTCATGAGCAACTAACTCAGCAGCTCGTGCTGAGCATCTGCCCCCTGGTGTTCAGTGAATGTCATACCTACCATCCAGTCATTTGGTCGATGGTCAGTTAGCCTTTTATATATGTAGACTAGAGGCCCAGTGCATGAAATTCATGCACAGGGGTGAAGGGGGGTGAAGTGTCCCTCAGCCCAGCCTGCACCCTCTCTAACCTGGACCCCTTGAGGGATGTCCATCTGCCCATTTAAGCTTGATCCTACCAGGATCCTACCAGGATCATGCCTAAATGGGCAGTTGGACATCCCTCTCACAATCCAGGACTGCTGGCTCCAAACTGCTCACCTGTCTGCCTTCCTGATTGCCCCTAACTGCTTCTGCCTGCCAGCCTGATCATCCTTTAACCACTCCCTGCCAGCCTGATTGATGCTTAATAGCTCCCCTGCCAGCCTGTTTGCCCCCAACTGCCCTTCCCTGCAAGCCCAGTCACCCCCAACTTCCTTCCTCTGCCAGCCTGGTCATCCCTAACTGCCCATCCCTGTAGGCTTGATCGACCCCAACTGCCCTCCCTTGCAGACCTGGTCCCTCCCAACTGCCTTCCCCTCCTGGCCATCTTGTGATGGCCATCTTGTGTCCACATGGGGGCAGGATCTTTAACCACATGGGGATAGACATCTTGTGTGTTGGAGTGAAGGTCAATATGTATATTACTCTTTTATTAGATAGAATAGAGGTCTGGTGCACAGGTGGCGGCCAGCTGGTTTACGTTAAAGGGTGTCCCGGATCAGTGTGGGGGTTCCCTTGGGCTGTGATGCAGCCTGGGCAAGGGGCCTGTGGTGGTTTGCAGGTTGTCCCCACCCCCCAGCTACCCAAGTGGAGGCCTTGGTATCTGGGATTTATTTTTCTTCTATAATTGAAACTTTGTAGCCTGGAGTGGAGCCAAGCCTTCTGCTTACTCCATGGTGGCAGCCATTTCTGTTGAATTTATTTACCTTCTGTAACTGAAACTTTGTAGCCTTAAGCAGAAGCTTGGGCCAGCCAGGGCAAGTGGAAAGCTTGGCTTCCTCCATCTCTGGGTGCAACTCAAACCTCCTGCTCTCTCTAGCTCTGTGGCAGCCATCATTATCTTCTATAATTGAAACTTTGTAGCATTGAATGGAAGCCTGAGCTGGCAAGGGCAGGCAGAAAGCTTGACTTCCTCCTTTACCAGGGAAACCCAAGCCTCCCTCCTGCTCTCTGTGGCCCACAGCCATCTTGGTTGGGTTTATTTGCATATTTGCTCCTGATTGGCTGGTGGGTGTGACTTGTGGGTGTGGCAGAGGTACAGTCAATTTGCATGTTACTCTTTTATTAAATAGGGTAGTCAACCAAGCTATGCATTGTATTACCATGACTTATTAATAATTATAAGTTTATAACTTTTGACCCCCTTCACCTATTAAGCCACTTCTTCACTTAAAAGCATCTGAAAACTATCAATTTATTCTCTGTGCCTATGAGCTCAGTTTTTGATATTGTTGTTTTTTTTTCCTTTTTTATTCCATATATAAGTAATATTGTATTATATTTGTCCTTTTCTGATTTATTTTAGGCATAATGCCCTTGAGGTCCATCCATGTTGTTGGAAATGGCAGGATTTCTTTCTTTTTTGTGGCTTAATAATATTCCACTGTTTATATATACCACATCTTCTTTATCCATTTATCTATCTATGGATACTTAGGCTCCTTCCATGTCTTAGCCACTGTAAATAATACTGCAATGAATATGGGGGTACATATATCTTTGCAAATTAGTGTTCTTATTTACTTCTAATAAATAACCAGTAGTGGAATTTCTGTATCAAATGTTAGGTCTATTCTTAATTTTTTTTCAGGAACCTCCATAGTGCTTTTCATAGTGACTGCACCAACTTACATTCCAACCAACAGTGCACAAGGATTCCCTTTTTTCCACATCTTTGCCAACACTTATTATTTCTTATTCTTTTTTATGACAGTCATTCTTACAGGGGTGAAGTAATGCCTCTTTGTGGTCCTGCTTTGTATTTCCATGATGATAATGATATTGAGCAACTTTTTATGTACCAGGTGGCCATTTGTATGTACTCTTTGGAAAATTGTCTTTTCAGATCCTCTGCCTATTTTTCGATTAGTTTGCTTTTTGTTTCTTTGTTTTGGGTTTTTTTTCTATTATCTTTGCTTTTTATGTAAAATAAAAAAATAATTGCCAAAACCAATGTCAGGGAGCTTATATTTTCTTCTAGGAGTTTTATAGTTTCAGATCTTTAATGCATTTTGAGTTAGTTTTTGTATATAGTGTAAGATAGTGGTTCAGTATCATTCTTTCACGCAGATATGCACAGTTTTCCCAACACCATTTTTTAATTAAAAAAGAAAGGTACTTTTTAAATATTTGCCCAAGAACCTTTTTAGAGAGAGCAAGGGAGGGAGGGAGGGAGGGAGAGAGAAAGAGAGAGAGAGAGAGAGATCAACATGAGAAATATCGATCAGTCACCTTCTGTACATGCCCTGACCCCTGACCTGAGATTGAACAAACCAGCAACCTTCTGATGTTTAATCAACTGAGCCACTCCTGGTGGGCCCCAACACCAACTTTGCCCAAGTGTATATTTTTGGCTCCTTGGTCATAAATTATTTGATAATATATGTGTGGGTTTATTTCTTGACTTCTGGTTCTTTTCCATTGAACTATTTGTCTGCTTTTATGCCAAAGCCATAATTTTTATTGCTATTGCTATCAATACTAATAAAAGGGTAATATGCTAATTAGACTGGACATCTGGACAACCTTCCGGATGTCCTTCCTGACAAAGCCAGTCCTGAATGAAGCCATCAGCAGACCTGGGCCCCTGTGGCCAGCACAGGCAAAGCTGCCCATGGTTTTGGCACCTACAGCCAGCCTGGGAAAAGCTGGCCTGGGTACCAGGTGCTTGTGGCCTACAAGAGGGAGGGTAGTCTGGGTCCCAGGTGCAGGGGCTGAGGCAGAGTTGGTTATGGGTGATCAGCAGGGGAGCAGTTAGGGGCAATCAAGCCAGCAGGAGAGCAGTTAGGGGTGATCAGGCTTTCAGGGGAGCAGTTAGGAGCAATCAGGCCAGCAGGGGAGCAGTTGGAGGTGATCAGGCAGGCGGACATAGGTAGTTAGGGGCAATTAGGCAGGTAGGTAAACAGTTGGGGCAATCAAGCAGGCAGACAGAGGTGGTCAGGAGCAATCAGGCAGCCAGGAAAGCAGTTAGGGGCAATCAGGAAGAGGTGGTTAGGGGCAATTAGGCAGTCAGGGGTGCAGTTAGGGGCGATCAGGCCAGCAGGGGAGCAGTTAGGGACAATCAAGCAGGCAAGGGAGCAGTTACGGGCAATCAGGCTGGCAGAAGGGAAGTTAGGGGCAATCAGGCTGGCAGGGGACCAGTTAGGAGCAATCAGGCAGAGGTGGTTAGGGGCAATTAGGCAGGCAGGGAAGCAATTAGGGGTGATCAGTACAGCAGGGGAGCCATTAAGAATGATCAGACAGGCAGGCAGAGGTGGTTAGGGGAAATCAGGCAGGCAGGCAGGCAAGTGGTTAGGAGCCAGCAATAGCAGATTGTGAGAGGGATGTCTGACTGCCAGTTTGGAAAGGGTGCAGGCTAGGCTGAAGGACCCCCCTCCATGCACAAATTTCATGCGCTGAGCCTCTAGTGTAGTATAGTTTGAAATTAGGAAGTGTGATGATTCCAGCTTTGTTCTTTCAAATCACTTTGGCTATTCAGGATCTTATGTGGTTTCACACAAATTTTAGAGTTAGTTGTTACATTTCTGTGCAAAATAAAATTGGCATTTTTTATAGGAATTTAATTGAATCTGTATATTGTATTGGCTAGTATGAACATTTTAACACTATTGATTCTTCTAAACCATAAGCAAGGAATAGCTTTCCATTTATTTCTATCATCTTCAATTTCTTTAATCAATGTCTTAGTTTTAAGTGTACAGAAATTTCACCTCCTTGATTAAAATTATTCCTAGGCATTTTATTCTTTTTGATGCTACTATAAATGGGATTATGTTAATTTCTCTTTCTGATAGTTTGTTGTTAATGTATATAAATGAAACATATACTTTATATTGATCTTGTATCCTATAACGTTACTGAACCCATTTATGAGTTCCAACAAGTTTTAAGTGTGGTTGTTTTTGTAGTGTCTTTTTTTTTTTTTTTGGTGTATTCTTTAGGATTTTCATATATAATTTCACACTATCTCCAAATACTGATAGTTTTACATCTGCCTTTCTGATTTTTATGTCTTTTATTTCTTTTTGTGGCCTAACTGCTCTCGCTAGGACTTGAAATACCATGACAAGACTGGACATCCTTGTCTTGTTCCTGACCTTTTATTTTTTCACCATTGAGTCTGATGTTAGCAATGCACTTTATACATGGCCTTTATTATTTTGAGGCACATTCCTTCTACCCACTTTGTGGAGAGTTTTATCACAAATGGTTGTTGAATTTTGTCAGATGGTTTATCTGCATCTATTGATATGATTATATGATTCTTATCCTTTATTTTGTTAATCAGGTATATCATATTATTTGATTTGCAAATGTCAGACCATTCTTATATACCTAGAATAAATCCCAATTGATCATAGTGTATAATCATTTTAATGTATAGTTGAACTCAGTTTGCTAATAGTTTATTGAGAATTTTTACATCTATGTTTATTAGAAATAGTAGCCTGTAATTTTCTTTTCTTGTGTCATCCATGTTTCAATATCAAAATAATGCTGGCCTCATTAAAAAAGTGTTCCTTCCTCCAATTCTTCTTTGAATGTTTAATAGAATTTGCCAGTAAATCTGTCTGGTCTTGGACTTCAGGGCAGGGGAGTGATTACTGATTCAATCTCTTTACTACTAATTAGCCTGTTCAGATTTTCTATTTTTATCTGATTCAATCTTTATATGTTGTGTATTTCTAGGAATTGTTTCCATTTCTTCTAGGTTGTCCCAGTTGTTGTCATTTAATCGTCTCTATAATCCATTGTATTTCTGTAGTATCAATTGTAACATTTCCTCTTTCACTCTGGTTTTATTTCAGTCCTTTCCCTTTTCTTCCTTGTGAGCTAGACTACCACTTACATTTTTATCTCATAGGCACAGAGAGAGCCATCACTTCAAGCAGAATATAACAATCCATTGAGACCTAAATATCTCAAAACACAAGGAAATGGGGAGGGGAGTATACTTAGGGAACAGGTAGAGAATGTTCTTTCATTTGCTTTCAGCCAATGATGAGGTAACCTCTAGCCTTACTATGAGAACTCTTCAAAGCTCTTTTTCTGACTGCCATCTAGTCCTCTGGGCCTTCCTGAACTCATGGCTCTGGACCCAATCTGTTTACTGTTCTTTTCAATACATATGAGTCAGCACCCTGGCCTGTCTTCAACAGAAAAGAAAATAGAGCCCGGAATTCCTAAAGAAGGACCGTGCTATCCTGGGCTTATGCTAGGTCAGAAGTATCACAGAGCACATGATCCTGCCTTGAAGAAAACATCAATACAGCCTGGATGTTGCCAGCAAGATGAAGAGGTTGACATCATCATCTAGCACCCAGGATTTCCTAATTATTCAGTGGGTTTGATCATGTAGATTAAATTACCATAAATCCCTTTTATTCATCATCTATTTCCCCCACTATATAGTAAGCTCTAGAGTGGGACTATTTCTCTTATTAATCATTGCATTTTGAGGTTCATAATCCTGAACAATATGGTATGATATTATTTTCACCTCAATAACAGAGGTACAAGTTATGTCTATGATCAAAAAGCTCTACCTATAAATTTTTCCATCACCCAACCCCCAGGCTCCAATTCAACCCAGCTGCTTCTATTAGGGGAATTAATGTGTAACGAAAAACCTTTCCTATGACTCATGCCTACACAGTGTTCTAAACTTGAATCAAATAAGGCTATCCTCTTACTAGATTTATAAACAGTAATGATATCAGCCAGTTTTTTTTAATATATTTTATTGATTTTTTACAGAGCAGAAGGGAGGGGGATAGAAAGTCAGAAACATTGATGAGAGAGAGACATCGATCAGCTGCCTCTTGCAGCTGGGGATGTGCCCGCAGCCAAGGTACATGCCTTTGACCGGAATCGAACCCGGGACCCTTCTGTCCGAAGTCCAACGCTCTATCTACTGAGCCAAACCGGTCTCGGCAATATCAATCAGTTTTATGACTCTTTGTAAAGTACTTGTTTCATGCTGATGCCAACCTTAAAGATAAGTAGTAAGTTTATTTGAGAGAGAAGGAAACTAAGCTTCAGAGCATTATATAAGTGGTCCAAAAGCTATCACCCAGAAAGTGCTAATGCCAGCATTGGAACCAAGTAGATGACCTAGCGTCTATCATAGTATGCAATTTCTCTTAACACCAGATAGAAACATTTGCTTTTTGATGCGGAATTATACTCGAAATCTTTAAATGTGCAGGATTAAGCTATAATTTCGGACTGAAAGGTGATAGAGTTGAAATTCTGAAGCAGAGACTCTGCTCACTAGTCAGTGGCTTTTTCTATCTACTCTTGATCTGAGAAACGCCTGTGATGAACCTCTGCTCATTCAGTTCACTGCCATATATTCTTTTATAACAGGACATGGTGACTGCAGCTTCTACTTACCTATTTGAAGCCACAGAAAGAAGATTTTTTTTCAAAAATGTATCAATATTAATTCCTGATACTTGGAAGGAAAAGCCTCAATACAAGAGACCAAAACACGAAAGCTACACTCATGTAAGAATTAAAAGAAAGTCTCTTAAAATATTATATTTTCTGGTGCTCCTCCGTTGGACTGCAAATTGATTGTTTTTCTGATTAAATGTTATCATTTCTATTTCTGATATTTTAAAAATCTTTTTAAACATTCTCAGACTGATGTTTTAGTTGCACCACCTACCCTACCAGATAGAGATGAACCATACACCAAGCAATTTGAAAGCTGTGGAGAAAAAGGAAAATACATTCATTTCACCCCTGACTTTGTACTTGGAAAAAAACAAAATGAATATGGACCAGCAGGTAAGAATTAGGTTAACATATATTTTACAATGACTCCAATAAGCAGATGTGTACCCAGGTTAAATGTACAAACCCTAGAGCCAGAGTCTATACATTCAAATCTTGACTCCCCTATTTATCAGCTCTATGTGACCTTGGAAAAGTGCTTATTTCCTGTAAAATGGTGAATAAAGGAGTTACTACTGTATAGAATTGTTGTGAATATTAAATTAGATAACCCGTAAACTGTTCTCAGTAGAGTATCTACAGAAATTTGAACACATGGCAAAAATAATAAATATTTTTCTTAAGCATACTTTTCAAATATTAATATTCCAGTTCTCCACGGCTGGATATTAATCACACACGTCACCTTTATGGAAGGCAGATGTGTGAAAAGCTGAAAAGAGACAAGATTACAGTTCCTGGCCAAGAAAAAATACTCAGGGGCTATAGTTGCTGATATTATTATTCAACCTACTTGGTTGAACTAGATGTACTTGTCTGTTAGTGATCATTTTTACCTATAAAAATGGCAATTTCACCTAGTTCAGTCTAAAAGTTGTCATTGGTTCAAATGAACTTAAAGAACATCATTTCACATGCCACTACACAGGAAAACATTCCTGAACCTGCATACCACAAGATCACCTCTCTTCCATTGTGTCTTCAATGAGCATTTATTAAGCCCCTTGTTTTTGTCAAACATTCAACCCTGGTTCTCATTACCTATTTCCCAACCAGTCTTGAAAGCTCCATAATCTTATGTCATCTGAATCTTAACTTTCCCCCATACTTTAGTCAGCAAACTCATTAGTCAACAGAGCCAAATATCAACAGTACAACGATTGAAATTTCCTTTGAGAGCCAAATTTTTTAAATTTAAACTACATAGGTAGGTACATTGTTATTGACTTAATTAGGGTATTCCCAAGCTGGTCTTTGCTAAAAACTCAAGGGGCTAAAGAGCTGCATGTGGCTCCCGAGCTGCAGTGTGCTGACCACTGCTTTAGTCCAATCATGCTGCTTCTCCTTGGCACCTCTAACCTTTGCTCCCTTCTAACTATAATTTTTTCTTTACATGGCAGGTCCAGCAAAGTGTACATAGCTCAATTCCCTCAACACTCTTATCTCTATGCTTCATTCAATTTGCCAAATCCTCTCTACTAAATTTCCAGCTAGTTTCCTTTTGTTCCTGTTCATGTTTTCAAGATTGTGAAAGAAAGTTACAAAGCTAGTTGGTATCATTAAAAAAAATACGCTTTTCAAACTTAGTGAAGCCCTCACAGCTACTCAACAATGTTGTACTTGTATCTTCCCAACTCTCTTTCTCATTCCTAAGCATCTGTTCTAAAACTTGTACTATTTTTCTCAAGATCTCTAGCTACTTTTTTTCAATCTCATCAATCAACAGATGCCTTGATTGAGAAATAGAACCCCTACCTTTTTCTCTACTTCCAAATTCATGTCTACCTGCACCGATATTAGACAATAAGGATTTTATCTAATTTTAAAGCTAACATCCCCACTTGAACTCTTCCTCTTTTATCATATCCCCATCTCAGTCCTATTCCATAACTGGTAGCTTTCCCCCTTGCTCTTAAACAGGAGCTTTTCCTATAATGTTATACATGTGTTCATGAAAATCTCACATGCTGAAAAACAATGTTCTTAAAACAACATGGCTCTTGAACAACAAGGTTAAGAAGAGAGTCCTCAAAATATATGCAATTTGTAATAAATATAATAACAATAATAACAATAGGTACCTGGAAAGAACATTTAAACAATCTTGGCCATTGTTCAGTTTGGCTGGAAGCTGCCATCATAGTAGATATTACAGATGCAAGCACACACATAGAGTGGAATGCTATTAGAAATGAGAACAGGGCTAGTAGGAACTGAGACAATGATATAGATGTGAATGAAATTCTAAGTTAGAGGTGCTACGTTTCTTGCAATAAAAATTGTATACATTTAAGCTACACAACATTTTGATTTGCTATACTAATATACATATTGAATGGTGAAATGATTTCTATAGTCAAGCTAAGAAGTATAACATCTCCTCACATAGTTGTGTGTGTGTGTGTGTGTGTGTGTGTGTGTGTGTGTGTGTGTGTGTGTGTGGTGAGATCTGAACTCCACTTTCTTACCAAATTAAGGTGGGCTTGAGAGGCAGGGCAGCCTGCCATGAGCTGTGAAGAAAGCAAGTGTAAGAGTAGACCACTGTAAAAAGGAAGCCACAGGTGCAAGAAATTTTATGTTTTCTTAAAATTCACCAAATTTCTATGATCTGAGGAATTTAGTGATATGAGGGGTTTTTCCCTCCTATACTGAAGGTTATACATAATTCCAAAATCACTAATCTGACTCCAGTTGCTTAGAAAATCTTACACCAGTGCTTCTAAAGTTTAATATGCAGAAGAATAACTTAGGGATTAGATTCTGATTCAATAGATCAAAATAGACCCAAGATTCTGCATTTCTTGTTAACTTGCCCATGAGCTGATAGTGGTGGGTCAAGGAACACATTTTGAGTAGCAAGGACTTAAAGAAGAAAAAAATGACTTTTGTGTAATATTGACATTATGTTCTAATTTTCAGATTTCATGAGTTCATTTGAGTTAGAGAAACACATGGTAGCAGAACAGACTATATTTCCATCTTCTCCTTCTCCATTTCCATTTCCTTTGAAGTTTTTCCTAATATTGATAAAGCAAAAGTCTACTTGTGGTGTGTTTCTTTTTCCTGTATTTCAAGCTATGGGTGTACCTTTATTCTTCCATTTACCCTGAAATTATTTTTTTAAAAATTTGTTCTGACTCTTTCTAAGTCTATTCTAGCAAAGGAATACAGCCTGCTCATTTTATATTTATAGTATAATGTTGAAAATATAATTAATAATACTTAACTTCACATAATAATTTACTCACTTCATTTAGTTATCCCCATTATATATAATCTATAGCTGTGTTTTAAATCCTTATTTTTTCATTATCAAATCCCTAAGAAACATTTGTAAACATTTTTAAACATTTAATTGTGCCTTCATAAAATTTTAGTACTGAAAATTTTACATATCTGTTTTTGTTAGTAGGAGTGAACTTTGTAGAACCAAAAAACCATTGTAATATGTAAGACTTTTTGTTCCCCACCACCATTAACCAAAACCTAAAGTCCAGTCTATTCTGTCTATAGCATGTACATATACACACACAAAAAAATGTCTCATTGATTTAACATTCCAGGATAAAACGATAATATACTATATACCATATTATAATTCAATATAATGTTATATGCTTTTTTACAAACAAAAATATAAACATTAGCAGTTATTTAAAACCTAAGTATAATTATTTTTATTTAAAAAAACATTGCTTAAAATATTTGAAGGGCAAATTTTATCACTTGAATTATGATCATATATTTGAAATATTTTCCCACAGGCAGACTACTTGTCCATGAATGGGCCCATCTCCGCTGGGGAGTGTTTGATGAGTACAATGACAATGAACCTTTCTACAGTGCTTCATCTAAAAAAATTGAAGCAACAAGGCATGATCATTTACATTTTCTTCAGTTACTTCAGGCTGTAACTCCCTGTTTTCCTTAGTTTGATTTAGATTTATTTGAAATGCCAATCATTCCTTTGTCCCAATGCAGATAATAGACACTATAACATGAAAACAGTATACTTTTTAAAAAAGAAAATGTACCTCAAAGTGGCTTGTTTCCCATTTAAAATACACATAACTTCAAGAACATTTGGAAGCCAAGTTGACATGTTTTTATACCTTTCCACAATGGCTACCAGAACTCATTTACATTGAAGTTGGGCTCTGTGT
Organism: Antrozous pallidus; assembly: GCA_027563665.1. Lineage (NCBI taxonomy): Eukaryota > Metazoa > Chordata > Mammalia > Chiroptera > Vespertilionidae > Antrozous > Antrozous pallidus. The sequence goes on along the minus strand of CM050508.1, from coordinate 145,597,496 downwards.
AAAGGGTTGTACTATATGCTGGGAGGTCAAAACAAGAATAAGGAAAATAGTTAATAAATAGTAGTAACTTCAGACTGAGGTAAAAAAAATCAATCAGCTTCAAGGAACCATAACAGAAATTTCCAGAGATTTATAAAATTCACTTAATAAATACTTATCTAACATGACAGTTAATAACAGACAATCCTCTTGGTTCTGAGGTCAAGAGTGCAGAATGGGTGGAGGAAATCTATCTAAATTGTCTGCCATCAGTTTACTCAATCCTAAATGCCCTGCTGGGGCTTGGGATTTATCAAAAATGTATAAACTCTAAGATATATTATTTCAGTGAAAGCCCTTTATCAGCCATAGCACCACTTTCAGGACCCATACTTTAGAGAATATTATTATATTGACTACTTTTGTTTACATTATATTCCCCCTAAATGTCTAGTTCATACTGTGCAAAATTCAGCATGACTGTTAATAGATAACATATTTTATTCACTGAGTTTTGAGGCAATAGTAGCATACACATATGGAGGAGACTTTCTAAATTACTGAATGAAAACTACTTATTGTTTCTTAAATGTGAACTGAAAACACATTGAATAGATGTGTTCACATGCCTGCATGTTTCTTATAATCACTGACACTTGTGACCAATTCCATACAACAAAATATGTGTCTAAAATGCCTCCACCATTCTTTACGGTCGTAAGCAATACTTCAGTCTTTCCTTCAGGCCACATTTCACTTTGGATAAAAATGCTTCTTGAATAATCAAAATACTTATAGTTATGCCACATCCCATTGTTTCAGAGGTAGCTTTTTTTGAAAAAACAAATCTATAAAGAACTTAGGCTAAGGTGGAACCAAGAGTAAATTATTTCACAAGTTATCTTGCCCATATGCCTACTTCCTATGATGCATTTGCTTCCTTAAGGCTACACAGGAGAGATGTTGGGAAAAGGGGAGTCTAGAGTCATTAGTGTTAACAGGTCAGCAGCAACTTTTTAATCTCAGCAGATAGCTCAGCCATTGCATATACATACAGGCAGTCCTCGGGTTACCTCGGACTCTACATAGGTCGTTTTGTGGTTACATCACTATTTTCCATTTACGTATTTTTTTAAAAGTTCAATCCTTTTGACATATATATAATGTGTGTGCTTTATGTTTTTATTATTTACTGTGTTTACCACAATTATAGATCAGGAATTGTTATCTTTTAAATTTTTTACTGTATCACTTCATTACTGCTGTGTATGAGCTTCATGTGAATGATGCAGGTGCTTATTATGTAGGTGGATTCCAGCTTACAGCGAAAATAGCATTACATCGCACCGTAGGAACAGATCTCCAATGTAACCCAAGGACCTACTGTACTGGTATACCACTTAAAAGTTCCCTCTGAAATTTCTTGGAGAACTGCTCTGATAGAAATCCTTAAACTTCACTGCCAAATAAGAATAAAAACCTTGAGATAAGGGTAATTGTGAATAGAACCACTTAAGATTTTCAAAAAATTGTTACTGGTTAGGTCTCCTCTAAGACTAACTGTCACTTATTTTCAGGTGTTCCACAGGTATTACTGGTATGAATAGAGTTTATAAATGTCAAGGAAACAGCTGTGTATTTGTTAAATGTAAAATTGATCCTAAGACAAAACTATATGAAAAATATTGTCAATTTTTCCCTGAAAAAGATCAAACTGAAAAGATATCCATAATGTTTATGCAAAGTATTAATTCTGTAAGTATTAGTTAATTATTTCTTCATATAGTGTATTTATAATCAAAGGACACATTATCACATTTATAAAATATCTGTGCAGGTGACCTGAGAGATTAAATGTATTATTATGGAGTTCTTTGAACATTGACTGGCACATAGCAAGCACTCAACTAGTGTTATTTATTATTACTACCATTGAAAATCTACCTTAGTATTCCATGATTCCTCAATTAATCAAATTTCATTAAATAAAATGCCTATTTGCATAGTAGACCTTTTATTTTTATCAAAATTTTAGTTGAATGTTTAAATGCATCATATATAACACTTATACTTCTTATTAACCTTTTAGGTTGTTGGATTCTGTAATGAAGAAAACCATAATAGAGAAGCTCCAACTCTACAAAACACCAAATGTGAAACCAGAAGTACCTGGGAGGTGATCAGCACCTCTGAGGATTTTAAAAACACCACACCTATGGTGGAATCACCCCCTTCACCTGTCTTCTCATTGTTGAGGATCAGAGATAGAATTGTGTGCTTAGTTCTTGATAAATCTGGAAGCATGTCGGTATGTTCATGGTCCCATTTTTCCTAGATAGAGTGACTAGTGGATGATTGAATGCCTAAGAAAACTCTGAACACTACCTTCATCTGGCTTGTTCTAAATTGCATGGTGGGATAAATCCCATCATGTCCTATGATTACGACCTCAGATGGGCAGTGAATAATGTAATGAAAGCAGGATGACAATACAGTTGAAAAGACTTAACATAAAAGATTCTTTTTTCCATAAAATGGAGGGTTTACTGAGGAGAACTTTTAGGCCCATTAGTAAAGATTTAGTTAGAAGATTAGAAGGACAGATTGAAATATAGAGATATTTTCTTATCTACCTTCTTTATCTACTGGAAATACTTGACAGACATGAGGATACAGTGGATTGCTGAAGTCCATTCAAAGTCAATCTTATTTATCTTCTGTATAAGAGGTTGTTTATTATCAAAGATACAAATATAAAGGATCACCATAAGGAAGCTATCACTTAGAAAATGGTAGGCATTTAGGCTCTAGGAATAAAGACCCATATCCTTGAAAGTTCCACAGAGAAAACCTTCCCTTCCCCCATTAATACATTAACTCACACTTCTTCAAAATTTGGTTACAGGCGCCCACCTCCTGCAGGAGATGGACTGGTCTTCCAGGCTGGCCTAAAGGTCCTTCTGCTGGTTTCCCACAATAAACTGTGCAAACCTCTATTCTATTGAAATTACACATTTCTCTCCCACTAAACTAGGAGCTCCTCTAGTACTTGGAACTGTATCCTCTAGAAACCATGTTCTCTAGTACCTGAAACCATTTCTTATTCATCTTCATCTCCCTTTTGTCTAGAACAGGGTTTATCACATATAAATAAATAGGTGCTCAATAAATAATTATTGAAATGAATGGACTATTAAAGAGCAGGCATAATGTGATAAGACATTCAGAAAAATGGCACACTTGAGACAGTACTGAGCATACTGAAGATAAAAAAGAATGTATTCAACAAATGGGGGATTGCGTGGTTATGGAAAAGACAAAGAAAATCCATTTTAGCACAGGGTTTGAGAAAGAGCATCATCACTAGATACCAGCACATAGAAGTGTTCTAGGAGGTGTCATTGGGAAGAGATTACAGAACTTGGTTTAAAGGTAAAGCAAAGTGGCAAAGAGAGCCCTCAAAGATAGGCCTGAAGAAGTCTTTCACTGTGACTTGGACCTAGGGAGTTTAGAAGGAAATTTGGGCATGTGTTAAAGGGAAGTACTACAGATAAGTTGGTATTGAGGGATTGGAAAAGGCAAATGTATGAAGTGATTTACTTCCTGGGCATTCGCCTAGGTAAGAGGGATGTGAGTCTTAATGGGTTACAACAGAAACAATGACAATCTACTGTTGGAGAAATATTGGGGAGAAGATAGGAGCAGAAGTAGGAAACAGTCTCTCTCAGAAATTTGCTGCAACTCAAGAAACTTTTGAGTTGTCTAGTCTCCAGTGGGTAGGAAGATTTCACTAGTTGGAATCCATGACAGTCTGGTTTGATATTGTGGGACATAGGGAATGGTTTCATCTTGACAATACCATAGGGAGTAATTAGGAAGTCTCTAGGATGTGAGTCATCACCCCTCAATTCCAACCCAAACCTCTGAACCTGCACCTGTAATTTAGGTGCTAAGCAGCCAAGAATCACATCTAGTTAAAAGTCTGTGTTCCTTACCATATGTTCCATAATACAAGTAACTATGTTTTTAAGTTTTATCAATTAAAAAATTGATTTCTTTGATGATACCAATTACTAATAGAAAATTCTTAATAAATTCTGTTTACTCATTTTATGTAATCTACTATTATTTTCCAGTCAAAACCAATTGGTTGTTTTTCTCGTCCTTTTTCATTCAGGGTGACCGCCTAAATCGAATGAATCAAGCAGCAAAATATTTTCTGCTGCAAGCTATTGAAAATGGAACCTGGGTGGGGATGGTGCACTTTGATAGTAATGCCTACATTAAAAGTGAGCTAATCCAAATAATAAGCACCAACGAAAGAAATATACTCTTGAACAGCTTGCCTACAGCAGCTAGTGGGGGAACTTCCATCTGCGCTGGAATTGATAAAGCATTTGAGGTGAAAATCATACTGCAAATATAGCTTGTTTGTTCTTTATCATTAGAACATTTTTCTATTAGTACTGCTACACATACTTACTAATTTTAACATAACTAATTTTAATAAATACAGAACTAAGAACTTTAAAAATTCATTTGATTTTTTTAAATGGGTCGGTGAATCAATGAATAAACTGATATATAAATCCTTTCTAATAAAAGAGCAATATGCAGTTAAGGATGACTAGGCCAGCAGGGGAGGGCAGTTAGGGGCAATCGGGCCAGCAGGGGAGTAGTTAGGCGCCGATCAGGCTGTCAGAGGAGTGGTTAGTGGGTTATCAGGCTGGTAGGCAGAAGTGGTTAGGGGTAATTAGGCAGACAGGCAGGTGAGCAGTTGGAAGCCAGAAGTCCTGGATTGTGAGAGGAATGTCCCCACGTGCCCCATGTTGGGAACCACATCTCTAATTCAGTTACTGCACACATTGTTCTCCAAGCCCACCATGCACTAACAGCCTCTATTCCTTTGCCCAAGCAATTCCTCTACCTAAAATTGTTTTCATTCTTTCCATTTTTGCATGTTAAGATTCTACTGATTTTTCAAACTCCTTGCTCCTTCATGTAGCATTTCCTGCTATTCCCAACTGTATTAAATCTCTCTCATTTATAATTTGCATGGCATTTTAGTGTAGCTTTCTAACATGAAGTCTTACCTAAAACTGTAAATATCATTACTAGTTGTAACAATAAGCATGATTCTTCATCTCTATAATTATCAATTACCTCATTAGTAATAACCTGGTGGCCCAGTGCACAAAATTCTCTCTCATAATTGATGTTTCTATTTCTCTCTCCTTTTGCCTCCCTCTCTGAAATTAATTTAAAAAAATTTTAATTGGTCATCAATGAAGATTTAAGAAAATGATTCTGGTTGTCCTGTATAAAATGAACTGTGAGGAGTAAGAGCAATAGTAGAGTAGGTCTAATGACAGATTAGAGGCTTGGACTTGGATTAGCTTACACATTATATAAAATACATTTAACACCTAGCAAATGTTCCAGAAAATATAGCACTATAATATTATGTTTTTTCTATTGGACTATGGGATACATTAATTGTGTCTTCATCAGTCATTTCTATATCTCCTTGGTCTCTCACCTCAATACCTATTTTTTAAATTTAATTCCATTCTTTTCAGTAATGCAGGAACCATGTAGTCCCTGTTGAATCTTTAGCAGCCAGAACAGTGACTAACATATATTAAATGCTCAGTGAGTAACTTACAAGAAAGGAAGAAGTGAATAAGAAAAATCTACTTCATCTTTGGATATTCATTTTTCAATGAAATGTGTAGGCGAAAAGTGATGAGAATGCTATATAAATATTATAAATGTATAAAAACATTTCCTATTTCTCAGTTTTGTTTTAGTGCATGTCAGAGCATATTTCCCCAAAAATGCCATGTGTGTGTCCGTGTGTGTATGCATGCACGTGCATGTGTAAAATATTTGCCTCAAGACATTCAAAAAATTGAAACAAGGATGTTCATATTGTTCCCCGATCCCAAGTTTATTGGGGATGCTACATTCCAAACCTTTTCTGCAGATCTACTCACACCTCCATTCCAAGTCCATGAAAGCCACTGATAAGTCAGTCATATTTCTCTTGGCCTGCACTCAGTTTCTCAAAATGGTACACCAAGAAGCCACTGCCAATTAAATGTGTCAGAGAAGATGAAATGTAGTTGATTTCTTGTGACAAATTCTCTTTGTCCTTTTCTGAAATCTGAGTGTAAACTGATTGGCTCTCTAGGAAAAGGGTTCAAGCTACCCATAGAATTCCATCTCAATAAACATAATTCATGTATTTTCGGAGCACCATTGATATACTTAGTTTTGTGCTTATTAAATTTAGAAGTAAAATAAAAATTATATAACAAGATCCCTAATCTTGATCTGCCTAAAATTTCCTATACTCTTTTTCTATAAGTATACTGAGGATTTCCTAATTTGAAATTATTATGTGTTTTTTTAATGTTTAAGTGATTTTTTAATGCATTTAGCTATCTATGCAACAGATTTTATACACTGAAGCCTTGTCAGAGGGAAGTCTAGTCAAAGAAAAAACGAGAAATATTTAATGCCACATTCTGCAATTATATTTTTGTTATCTGGTTGACCTGACTTCCCAAACTGGGATATCATTGATACTTAACCCACGTAAGATGTCCCAAAGCCCTGCTCCCTCATAACTTCATTTGAGCAAACATTCCCTAAAGCAGATGAACAGAAAATAGAGTCATGTTGAAGTTACCTTGGGGTTTGCTGACTGCAGATGCTGTACTTTTAAAACATAAGCTATCTATTATTTTCTGGATACTTTTGTTTATTTTTCTCTGTACACCTTTTCCTAATCTCCCATAAGTCTACTTAACTTAGGAACCTGTGGTAATTATGCTCTGATTATGTTTACAGATAATAAGAAAAACATACTCCCAAATAGATGGATCTGAAATAGTGCTGCTCACTGATGGGGAGGATAACTCTGCAAAAAATTGTCTTGATGAAGTAATAAAAAGTGGGGCCATTATTCACTTCATTGCTTTGGGACCAAATGCTGATAAAGCAGTCATAGAGATGAGCAATGTAACAGGTAAAATATGACCTGTATATTCTAGATCTTTAATAGCAATGTGTAAGTATAGAGACTGACAACTCAACTTCTCGTGAGTTCTGAAGGCACTGTGCCAGGAACTAGGGACCAGAATTAAACCAGACTGATTTAATGTTCAAGATGCTCAGAGTCCTGCTGGCTAGAGAGTCAAATAAAACTGCTAATCATGTACATATTCAGATAACATTCCTCCATAACAGGAAATCTATAGAACTCAAGCACTGTGTGAGCTGAAGAAGCCATTAATTCCCCAGGATTGTATAAAATCTGAGAAGGAAAGCATGAGAGACAAATTGACTTTGACTGGGCCTTGAACAAGATGTTGAATTTCTCTCGAGAAAAAAGGGGTTAGAAAAGATGATCAGATCATGAGTAAAGAAATCATGTTGGAATGACAATGCAAGGCACATGAATAGATAGAAGAAATCCATGAGACGAGAGATTACTTCGGCTGTAGGTGTAGGGGTGGGGGAGGGATAGGATTCACAGAGGCTCAGAATGAAAAGATGTTAACAAATAAGTTTTTAGATAAACATTTACACTGGTAGCTGTTATCTTAGGTAGAGAGACAGCTGATGAAAATGGACTATGTGTGCCTTCTTAAATATAGTAGAGAAACATAATTTACAACTTTATGAATATCAATTATTATACACTGGGTTGGCTTCTATTATAAAAATGCTTTTTAAAAATTCTTTATTGTTTAAAGTATGTCATAAGTTTCCTTTCTCCCATTAACCACTCCCGGCCGTTCCCACATGCCAGCACATGCCCTGACTCCTCTACTGTCTGTGTCCATTGGTTAGGCTTATATGCATACATACAAGTCCTTTGCTCTTTTCCTTCCCTCCCCACCCCCCGACTTCCCTCTGAGGTTTGAGGGTCTGTTCAATGCTTCTATGACTCTAAATCAATTTGTGTTCATCAGTTTATGTTGTTCATTACATTCCACAAATTATTGAGATCATATGATACTTATCTTTCTCTGACTGCTTTATTTCGCTTAGCATAATGCTTCCCAGGTCCATCCATGCTGCTGCAAATGGTAAAAGTTCCTTCATTTTCACTGCAGCATAGTAATCCATTGACAGATGTACCACAGGTTGTTAATTCACTCATCTGCTGATGCGCACTTACCAGTAAATTGTGCTGCTATGAACATAGGGGTGCATATATCCTTTCTGACTGGTATTTCTGATTTCTTGGGATATATTCCTGGAAGTAGAATTACTTGGTCAAATGGGAGCCCCGTTTTTAATTTTTTGAAGAAACTCCATAATGTTTTCCACAGTGGCTGCACCCAATTTGCATCGCCACCAGCAGTGCATAAGGGTTCCCTTTTCTCTGCATCCTCGCCAGCACCGGTTGTTTGTTGATTTGTTGAGGATAGCCATTCTGACAGGTGTGAGATGGTACCTCCCTTGTCATTGTGATTTGCATCTCTCAGATGATTAATAACTTTGAGCATGTTCTAATATGTCTCTCGGCCTTCTGTATTTCCTCTTTCCAAAAGTGTCTATTTAGGTTCTTTGCCCATTTTTTTATTGGATTGTTTATCTTCCATTTGTTAAGTTGTTTGAGTTCCCTATAAATTTTGGAGATTAAACCCTTATTGTAGATAACATTGGCAAACATGTTCTCCCATGCAGTGGCTGTCTTATTTTTTGTTGATAGTTTCTTTTGTGATACAGAGGATTTTGTTTCGTTTTTTATTTTGATGTAGTCCAATTTGTTTATTTTCTCCTTAGTTTCCATTATCCTAGGACCTGTATCTGTAAAGATACTGCTACAACATATGTCTGCTATTTTGCTGCCTATGGATTCCTCTAGTATTTTTATGGTTTCCTGTCTTATGTTTAAGTGCTTTATCCATTATGGTGTAAGTTGGTGGTCTAGTTTCATTTTTTTGCATTTGTCTGTCCAATTTTCCCAACACCATATTTTGAAGAGACTGTCTACACTCCATTGTATACTCTTGCCCCGTTTCTGTCTCTGACTCCGCTTCAGGCCTCACCTGTGCACACAACCTCCTCCTGTCTGGTAGTTCCGTTATGGTGTCTCGGCCTAATTTACATATTACCCCTTTATATATTAAGATGAATTTTTGGAAAGTTTGTTCTAGGTCTGTGAAATATGCCATTGGTATTTTCATAAGGATTACCTTGAACCTATACTTTGCTTTGAGTAGTATGGGCATTTTAATGATGTTGATTCTACCAATCCATGAACACAGTATATCCTTCCATTTGTTTATATCTTCCTCTCTCTCTTTTTTCAACATCTTGTAGTTTTGCTAGTAGAGGTCTTTTATCTTCTTAGTTAAGTTTGTTCCTGGTATCTTAATTTTTGTTGTTGTTGCAATGGTAAATTAGGTGGTTTTTTTGTTTTTGTTTTTGTTTTTTAGTTTCTCTTTCTGTGAGTTCATTATCGGTGTATAAAACAGTAATTGATTTCAGGATATTAATTTTGTATCCTGCTACGTTGCCAAATTCATTTATTAACTCTAGTGATTTTTAATGGAGTCTTTAGGGTTTTCTATGTACAATATCATGTCATCTGCAAATAATGACAGTTTTACTTCTTCCTTTCCAGTTTGGATGCCTCTTATTTCTTCTTTTTGTCTGATCACTATGGCTAGCACTTGCAGTACTATGTCAAACAGGAGTTTCGAAAGTGGGCATCCCTTCACTCTCACCACTCCTGTTTGACATAGTACTGGAAATATAGCCATTGCGAACAGACAAGAAGAAGATTAAAGGCAACCAAATTGGAAAAGAAGAAGTAAACCCTAAAGACTCCATCAAAAACTTATTAGACTTAATAAATGAATTAGGCAATGTAGCAGGATACAAAATTAACACCAAGAAATCTACGGGATTTCTATACACCAATAGTGAATTTACAGAAAGAGAAACTAAAAAATCAATCTCATCTACGCAATGGAACACTATGCTGTGGAAAAAGGAGGGAATTCTTACCATTTGCAACAGCATGGATGGAACTGGAGAGCATTATGCTAAGCGAAATAAGCCAGTCAGAGAAAGGTAAATATCACATGATCTCACTAATTTGTGGAATATAATGAACAACATAAACTGATGAACAAAAACAGATCCAGAGACAGAGAAGCATCGATCAGACCATCAAACCTCAGAGGGAAGGTAGGGGAGGTTAAGGGAGAGAGATCAGCAAAAGGAGTTGTATGCATGCATATAAGCCTAACCAATGGACATAGACACCAGGGGGGTGGGGGCATGAGAGAAAGTGGATGGGGGAGCAATAGGAGGATAAGGACATATATGCAATACCTTAATCAATAAAGAAAAAATGGAAACAAAAAGAAAGTGGGCATCCTGTCTTGTTCCTCTGCTTAGGAAATATGGTTTTCGTTTTTGTCCATTGAGTGTGATGGTGGCTGTATGTTTGTCATATAAGGCTTTCATTATGTTGAGATATGATCACTCTATTCCAACTTTTGCTGAGTGTTTTTTATCAGGAATGGGTGTTGGATTTTGCCAAATGCTTTTTCTGCATCAATTGATATAATCATGTGATTTTTGTCTCTCAATTTGTTTATGTAATGTATCACATTTATTGATTTGCAGATATTGTACCAGCCTTGCATCCCTGGAATAAAAACCATTTGGTCATGGTGAATGATCTTTCTAATTTAATTTTGGATCCAATTTGCTAGAATTTTTGAGAATTTTAGCATCTATATTCATCAGGGATATTGACCTATAATTCTCTTTCTTTGTAGTGTCTTTATATAGTTTTGGAATTAGGGTTATGCTGGCTTCATAGAAAGAGCTTGGAAGTATTTCTTCCTCTTGAATTTTTTGGAATAGTTGGAGGAGGTTAGGTTTTAGTTCTTTTTTGAATGTTTGGTAAAACCCCTGTAAAGCCATCCAGACCAGGGTTTTTTGTTTGCTGGAAGATTTTTGATTACTGCTTCAACTTCATTGGTAGTTATTGACCTATTCAGGTTTTGTGATTCTTCCTGATTGAGTCTTGGAAGCTTGTATTTTTCTGAGAATATGTCCATTTCATCTAGGTTTCCAGTTTGTTGGCATACAATTGTTTGCAGTATTTTTTACAATCCTTTATATCTCTATGGAATCAGTTTTTATTTTACCTCTTTCATTTCTGATTTTGTTTATTTGAGTCCTCTCTCTTTGTTTCTTGGTGAGCTTGGCTAGAAGTTCATCAATCTTTTTTATTCTTTCATAAATTCAGCTCTTGATTTTATTTATCTTTTGTATTGTTTTTTGTTTGTTTTGTTTTTTTGGTCTCTATGTCATTTATTTTTACTTTTATCTTTATTAATTCCTTCCTTTTACTTACTCTGTGCTTTTCTTGTTGCTCTTTCTAATTCTTTAAGTTGTAGAGTTAGATAATTACCATTTTTTCCTTGTAATAAGACCTGTAGAGCTATGAACTTCACTCTTAGGACTGCTTTCACTGTGTTCCATAGATTTTTTATTGTTGTGTTTTCATTGTCATTTGTTTCCACAATGCTTTTTATTTCTTCTTTGACCTTTTTGGTTACCCAATCATTGTTTAACAGCATGGTAGTTAGTCTCCAACTGTTTGACTTTTTATTGTAGTTGATTTATAATTTTATGCCATTGTGATCTAAAAAGATGCTTAAAATAATTATTATCTTCTTGAATTTGAAGAGACTTTTTCTATGTCCCAATATGTAGTCTATCTTTGAAAATGTCCCATGTGCACTTGGGAAGAATGTATATTCTGTAGCTTTGGGATAAAATGTTCTGAAGATGTCAATTAATTCCATCTGATCTAGTGAGTCTTCTAGGATTTCTATTTCTTTGCTGATTTTTTGTTTAGAGGATTTATCCAGTGGTGTCAATTAAAGTCCCCTATTCTGCTGCCATTGATCTCTCCCTTGATATCTTCCAGAAGTTTGTATTTGGGTGCTCCTGTATTGGGTACACATATGTTTACCATAATTATATACTCTTGTTGAATTGTTTCCTTTAGTATTATGAAGTGGCTCTCCTTCACTTTGAGGTCTATTTTGTCAGATATAAGTATTGCTACGCCAGCTTTTGTTTCATTTCCATTTACCTAAAAAAAAAATTTTCCCATCCTTTCACTATCATTTTTTGTGAGTACTTTGTTTTCAGGTGAGTCTCTTGTACACATCAAATATATGGGTCATGTTTTCTTATCCATTCAAGTATCATGTCTTTTGATTGGAGTATTTAATCCATTTAAGTTTAAGATTATTATTGATAGGTATTTGTTTGTTGCCATATTTTATTCTTTATGCCTGTGTTCCTTCTTCCCTTTCTAGTTCTTTTTAGAGTTGTCCCTTTAGCATTTCTTTCATTGCTAGCTTTGTGGCAATAAGCTCTCTTAGCCCCTTTTTAATCTGTGGAGCTCCTGATGATTTCACCTTCAATTTTGAATGATAGCCTTGCTGGGTATGGTAGTCTTGGATTAAGTCCCCTTGCTTTGTATCACTTTGTATATTTCATTCCATTCCCTTCTAGGCTGATGTGTTTCTGTTGAGAAATCAGTTGACAATCTATGAAAAATCCCTTGTAGGTAACTTCCTGTCTCTCTCTGGAAGCCTTTAAGATTCTTACTTTGGGAGAACTAAGATGGCGGCATAGGTAAAACACCTATTTTGCCGTCATACACAGCAATTTTAAAACTACAACTTAACGAAAGAACAAACACCTTCCAGAATCACCAGAAAGCTGGCCGAGCGAAAATTCCACAAATAAAAGTGAAGATAAGATACTGTGACTCGGAGGAGTGGCTGAGGACAGCATTGAAGATTCGTGCGAAGAGAGGTTTGGAGCGCACGCCAGCAGATAGGGCAGGAGGCTGAAAACCGGCCAGTTTTCTCAAACGGGGAGACAAAGACATCCCACTAGACTGATTCTCCAGCTCTGGGCGAAGTCCAGGGAACCCACTATCATACGGGGTAAGGGCACGCCAAAGCTCGGGTGCTGTAGGGGTCTGCCGGCTTGTGGAGAAGGCGAGCTTGTGCGGATTTCGCATGACCTGGGGAACAGCGCAGCTGCGTGACCGTGACTGTGTAGAGAGCGCTCGCGACTTGCTCTCTCATTCGGGAAACCGTCAGACTGCTTTGTTTTACGACCCTGGGTGAGACATTGGGTGTGCAGACTCATTTGGGGAGAATCTGAATTCCCCAGCAGCCGGTGGAGCTCGGCAGCAGCTTTCTCTCAGAGGTGCTGGCGGCCATTGCCCCCAGCACAGAGTCTGTGGGGCCGCATAGGGCGGAGCTAATGCTGCCTGCTTGGCCCGGAGACTCCGCCCATCCAACCTGAGCACAGCTGAACTTCACAGACAATTGGCCTGGAGGTCAATCCCTCCAAGTGCTAACAACAATTAACCTGAGCTTAACTTCAGCAAGACTGTACAACCCATATCCACCGCAGGTAACTGGGGAGGCCGAGCCACAGTCCCTTGTAGGACGTCTACCACACAAAGCTAATTGACCAACTCAGGGAAGCAGCCACCATGCAGAGACATGGAAAGAAATCAGATTTCAAAGAAATGGAGGGGAAAAAATGACTGGACATGGAATTCAAAACCACGGTTATAGGACTTTTCAAGAGGCTCCTAGAAAAGGTCGAGACCTATAAGGAAATAAGTAAGACCGGCAAGGAAATGAATGAGACCCTCAAGGATATGAATGAGACCTGCAAGGAAATGATCAAGACCAACGTGGAAATGAATGAGTCCTACAAGGAAATGAACGAGACCCTCAAGGATATGAAGGAGACTCTCAAGGATATGAAAAAGGACCAACTAGAAATCAAGCATACACTGACTGAAATAAAAAATATTACACAAGGTCCTAAAAGCAGTCCAGAGGGCCACAAGAACCAAGTTAAAGATTTGAAATACAAAGAGGTAAAATCCACTCAGCTGAAAAAGCAAGAAACCAAAAGAATCCAAAAAATTGAAGATAGTGTAAGGGGCCTCTGGGACAACCTCAAGCATACCAACATCCGAATTATAGGGGTGCCAGAAAAAGAGAGAAAGCAAGACAATGAAAACCTATTTGAAGAAATAGTGACCGAAAACTTCCCATACCTGGTGAAAGAAATTGACTTAGGAGTCCAAGAAGCACACCAAACCCCAATATATAGGAACCCTAAGAGGACCACACCAAGGCACATCATAATTAAAATGCCAAGAGCAAAAGACAAAGAGAGAATAATAAAAGCAGCAAGAGAAAAACAGTTAGTTACCTATAAGGGAGCACCCATACGATTGTCAGCGGATTTCTCAACAGAAACAATGTAGGCCAGATGGGAGTGGCAAGAAATATTCAAAGTGATGAATAGCAAGAACCTACAACCAAGATTACTCTATCCAGCAAAGCTATCATTCAGAATTGAAGGCCAGATAAAGTGCTTTGCAGATAAGAAAAAGCTAAAGGAGTTCATCACCACCAAACCAATATTATATGAAATGCAGAAAGATATTCTTTAAGAGGAAGAAGAAAAAGATAAAAGTGTAAATTATGAACAACAAATACACATCTATCAATGAATGAATTTAAAAAGCAAGTGAATTGATAAGCTAATGAACAGGATAAACTGGTGAATGTAACAGAATCATGAGCAAGAGACTGGACAAAAATCATGCAACTATGGGAGAGGACAGTGGAGGGGTATGAGGGTGGAGGGTGGGATGGGTACCAGGTGGAGGGGAGCTATGGGGGGGCAGGGAAAGGGAACAATGTAATTAATAACCTGAACAATAAAGATAATTAAAAAAAAGAAATATAAAAAATAAAATAAAATAAAATAAAATAAAATAAAAACGATTCTTTGTTGTTGATATTTGTCAATTTAATTATGATGTTTCTTTTTTGGTTCATCTTGTGTGGGACTCTGTGTGCTTCTTAGACATGTGTGAGTTTTCTCTTTCCAAAATCAGGTAAGTTTTCTGTCATGATTTCTTCAAACAGGTTTTCTATTCCTTGCTCAGCTTCCTCTCTTGGCAGCCCTATTATGCAGATTTTTTTTTGTTTGTTTCATGTTTTCTCAAAGCTCCCTTAGGCTCTCCTGCTTTTTAAGTTGTTTTTTGTTTTCAATTATTGCTCTGCTTGGGTGTTTTCTACCTTGTCTTCTAACTCACTGATGTAGTCCTCAGCTTCTTTTAGTCTACTGCTGATACTTTCTCTTGTGTTCTTTATTGCAGCTATGTCATTCTTCATTTCTTCTTGATTCTTCTTCATTTCCTCTTTATTCTTACACATTGTCTAATTTGACTTCCATCCTTTTCACCATCTTTATAACCATTGCTCTGAATTCTTTTTCTGACAAATTGCTTGACTTCATTTCATTTATTTTATTTTCTGGTGACTCTGCCTTTCCTTTCATATGGGGGTTCTGTTTCTCCCCATTTTTGCCAACCCTTTGTGATTGTTTCTAAATATTAGATCAAACTTCTATGTCAGCCAGATTTTTTTGCATTTGTCTTATATAGTATATGTTTTGTGGAACCCATTGGTGCAATTTCTCGGGTCTTCTGGACTGGGTATTCTAAGGATGCTCTCTACTTGGAATATCCTAAGGATGTCCCATACTTGGTGTAGTTATTGTCCTGTTCGTGGATGGAGTTTCCTATCAGGGTGTCTAGTTATGTGGCTCACACTCTACCATGTTGACTGACTAGCACAAAATACAACTCAACAAGATACAACACAAGGGGAATAAAACACAAATGTACTCATGACACTGATAACACCAAAAAAAAGTGACCACCAGAGAAAAGAGAATTAGGATAGAGAAAAGAGTACAAAAACTTTATTGAGAAAAGGAAAAAATGTAAGAGAGAAAAGAAAAGGGAAGAAAAGAGAAGAAAAAGGAAAAAGACATGGGGAGAAAACATTACGAAACCAATAAATAAACCAATAAATGCAAACAGGAAACACCCAGAAAATGGTGGGGGGACAAAAATCTGTAGAACCATATTTTATATACAGAAAGTAAAGTTAAGTAATTGAATGAATAGGGGAAGGACCATGGTTCAGTACAGAGTAGATAGAAAGAGACTGAGTGGATAAGAAGAAAAGAAAAAAATCAATAAATAAAATAATAAGAAGATTTTAAAAAATTTACCTATCCAAGTGTTTTTGGAAAAGGAGAATAGAAGAGAGAGGAGATAGGCTTGAGTTTAGTGAGTTAAACTAATTAAACAATTAGTAGAAGAAGAGACAAGAGAGGAGAGGAAAAACAAAAGCATTAAAAAATTGACTATCAAAGAAAGAGAAGAGAAGGATGCATGGACTTAGAGCAGGGGAGGGGAAAATAGATATATGAGTAAGCCAACAAAGACCACAATAATAACATGTCAATAAAGCAGTTAAAGAAGATCAATTTTTAACAAGGGATAAAAAGAAAGGAGAGAGAAAAACTAAAGAGGGGTCAGGAGAGAGAAAACAGGAAGAAAAAGGGAGACGTGAGGAAGAAAAGGGTGGGCAAAAAAATAAAATGATAAAAATTAAAATAGAATAAATAAAAACAATACGAAAAGATAACAAAACAAAAAAAGAAAAAATTTAATAAAGGATAAAAAAGTATTTTTATATTATTTTTCTTTATTAAGGTATTACATATGTGTCCTTATCCCCCATTATCCCACACCTCCCATTCATGCCCTCATCCCCCTTTTGTCTGTGTCCATTGATTAGGCTTATATGCATGGATATAAGTCCTTTAGTTGATCTCTCCTCCTTAGCCCAACTGTCCCCTACCTTCCCTGAGGTTTGATGTTCTGATTGATATTTCTCTGCCTCTGGATCAATTTTTTTTTAAGTGAAATGTAGTTCACGTTGCCAAGCTTTAATGTCCTAGATTAAGACCCCACTCTTCTGTTCTGTCTGCCACTTCTCAGTTTCCTGTTGGATAGTCAGCACCGTGTTGAATTTCCAAGAGATAACCGCTCCTCTATGTCTGTCTCCACAGTCTTGGTTGCAAGCAGGCAGGACCAATATGCCCACTTTGCTTGTCTGCCTGATGTCAGTCTTAATCACTCAAGCATCTTATACACTTGCTTTTTAAATAGTTTCAAAGTGCTTTCATGGCCACTGTAAAATTTATTTCTGCCTCAAGCCCCCAAAAGTAGTAAATCTTTTGTACTTGCCTCCATTGCTTACTGTTTTTCTGTCTCCTCATTGCCAGCTATTGTAAGGATACCTCAATATGGCATCCCTTGAACCATCCTAGTTTTCTGATTCTGGTCCACTGTGACTGGAATACCTGAAGGCCAACATTGTTAAGAACCATATCAAAAATAAAAATGAGTAATTCCCTTAAAAGGCTTTGTGAAGTCTGTGAGCTTTAATATATGGAGTTGTAATATCTTTTATTATTCCATGATTATTTAATGCATTGCATTTCAACCAGCTGAAATTTCTATAAGTGAGGTATAAAATTAGCTTACACTTTCTGGTTTTGACATTTTTAAGTTAATGTTTTAGAGTTAATCTTTACACTTATCTGGTTTGCGTCTATTTTAGTAATATATACTGAAACTCTTATTTTGTTTACTGTTACCTTAAAAATGACTAAACTGTGATATGTACTTATTTTCTAGAAAGCAACCTAATAAATATATTTACATTTTAGGAGGAATGCATTTGTTTGCCTCAGATGAAGCCCAGAATAATGGCCTCATTGATGCTTTCAGCGCCCTTACATCTGGAAATGCTGATATTTCCCAGAAGTCTATTCAGGTCTGGATTCCAATTCCTCAGGTTTTTGTGTTTGTATTTAGCCATACCAAGAAAAATACTTTGGTTATTATAAGTTTCGAGTTCTATATTTTATCAAAGTTATTAATTAAAATCAAAACTAAATATGTAATAGAAATTTATGGCCAAATTAAGTGGTAAAATAGTAATTAAATATATTTTTAAAATATTTTATTGATTTTTCACAGAGAGGAAGGAAGAGGGATAGAAAGTCAGAAACATCGATGAGAAAGAAACATCAATCAGCTACCTCTTGCACACCCCCTGCTGGGGATGTGCCCGCAGCCATGGTACATGCCCTTGACTAGAATCGAACCTGGGACCTTTCAGTCCACAGGCCAATTCTCTATCCATTGAGCCAAACCAGTTTCAGCCGTAAAATAGTAATTAAATAGAAGATTTTTTCTTTTTCTTCTTACATAGAGTTTGGTTAAAGAATAATATCAAAATGTTAAATTTTGCCCTAGTCTGGCTCAGTGGACAGAGCGTCATCCTGCGGACTGAAGGGTCTTGGGTTTAATTTTAGTCAACGGCACATGCAGCTGATCAATGATTCATCATTGATGTTCCTATCTCTTTCTCCCTCTCCCTTCCTCTTTGAAATCAATAAAATATATCTTTTAAATGTTAAATTTTTAACAAAATGTAGATTTTGCCCAATAATACAGCATTCATTTTTCTATGAATACATAAAAATATATTATACTTTCAAGATTTCTCTTACCCTTCACTGCTATGAAATAAATTTAGGTTAGGTGAATGAAATCAAGGACCTGGATTATAAATGGAAGGAAATATCTTGGAAAGAAATTTATCTGAAAAAAGAGAATGAATAATCATTATAGATCCAAAAATTAGGGTTTCCTTTATGTGTTCAACCACTCTTTTCACTGGCTTTCTATTTTATTCACCTCTCTTCTGAACTCAACTCCATTTTTCCACCTGTGTTTAAATAACACCCTCATTTTCGGTTACTTAGATTAAAAAACTTTAACTAAACTTTGATTCTTCATTCATGTCCATTGTAAAATGTCAATGCAGACTATTTCCTTGAAAGTATTTTTTACAAAACTCTGTTTTTACTCCTATCCATTCCCACCAAATCTACATCAAGTCACCTTATGTGAAAACTTGTCCTCCATCTCCCAGTTCATTAGGTCTCTGCCTACATTAAAACTTGACATCATCACCTAAGCAAACTTATTTTCCTCTGGTCTCCAACAGTGAAAAGCACATAAATTATAGGATGTAGGATTAGAATTGCAGATTGATGTCAAGATCTGGTTTGTAGCTTCACCTTGCAAACAGATTAAAATTTTATCTTGGATCTAGCTTGGTAATGTATGAAAAATAAATTGAAGGAGAATAAAACTAATTTCTGAGGGTTTCAACCTGGTTGACTTAGAAAATGATGATACTACTATCTAACATTGACAAATAAAGAGGGAGAACTGATCTTGAAGATATTGTTTTGTGTTCTGTTTCAACCATGGTGATTTTTAGTGGATGGTGGGACATTAAAATGGAATATCCTAAAATAATTTTAAATATTAGAGTGGGATGTGGAAAATCAGCCAAAAAAAGATCATTTGCATACAGGAAGTGATCAGAGTTTTAAACGTGGACTTCTTAAACTGTATGGATGGGGAAGAAAGGTTTTGTTTCCTCACTTAAAATGGCAGCTGGAATACAGAGGAATGGTTGCTTCCCACTCTTTACTCAGTTATTGTCCCCTAATACTGCTATGTAGTCAAAGCTTTTTAACTTTCTTACACATTCTTGATAGGGAGTCTAAAAAAGTCACTCACATTCAGATTAACTTGATAATAATATTTTGTCCACTTAACACAGGGCTGAGGTTGTTGTCACTGTAGTGATGTTTCAATGGTAGAATTCACTCTCTTATCTCAGTACTGACATGGAGGTATTTTTGGTCAAGGACTAAGTTAGAATAGAAGCTGAGTTTCCCATCATTTCCTGGAATGACACATCTATAGAAAGCACTTTCTTGGTCAGTAGATAAAATTTGCTGTACTAAGAGCCATCCTCGAAAACTTGAAAAACTTTCTTTGAGGCTCCTCTCAAAGAAAGATCCTAACATGCACTTCTCAATATTCCAACCTTTATAAATATCATTTTGCCCTATTTACACTCTTGCTGCACGTGTTTATTGTTCAGGGCTACTAACTCTAGGATGTGTGAAAAAGTATGTGAGGTTTTCACATCAGGAAAATATCCATGAGTGCTTGTCTCATTACTTTCTGGTCCTTTACCTAACATGTCTCTACTCAACTACTAGTACTGTAACCACCATCATGAAGATGGGTAAACTGAAAATAACTCTCTCTTTCTCTCTCTCTCTCTCTCTCTCTCTCTCTCTCTCTCTCTCTCTCTCTCTCTCTCTCTCTCTCTTTTTCTCTCTCTCTGACACACACACACACACACATACACTACAGCTAATTCTTCTTTGACATTGTAGCATCCTTTAGTGCTAAAATCTCAGATGATGTATACAAAAACAACTAGGAAAAAATAATACAGCCATGTCTCCAACTGTAAAACCCATTCTCTTGCTCTAATGGTTTTTAACTCAGACCCTGTATGTCCATACTTTCTGACTAAAAACTGTCACATCCCAATCAGCTTTCAGAGAGACCACAAGGCTATGAAGGTATGCCCTATATAAGCTTGTTCTCAGGCCAAAAATTAAGAACTGTTTTTATTTTTTTTTAAATAATAAAATCACTCTTTCCTCCAGTCACTAATTTTAAAATATATATTTATACAGATTGAAAGTAAGGGATTAACACTCAACAATGCTCTCTGGATGAATGGAACTGTAATAATTGATAGCACCGTGGGAAAAGACACATTCTTTCTCATCACATGGGTAAAACAGCGGCCCATTATTTCTCTCTTGGATCCCAATGGGACACCAATGAAAAATCCCACAGTGGATGCTACTTCCAAAATGGCCTATTTCAATATTCCAGGAACTGCAAAAGTAAGCAATCAGCTTTTTAAATTCTACATAAGTCTGTTTCATAGCTAAAAGTGCACAATATCATAAATATGAGTACCAATACTTGTATTGTCTTCAAAATTTAGATAAAATACAATGTACTTTCTATGTCTGTATGGTCCTGAAAATTATGGTGGCAGGAAAAGGAAAGAAGGATGTATACATTAGGAAGAAGGAAGAGAAGGAAAAAAATTTGATAGGCTAAGAATAACTTTAAGGAGGCAATGTAGGGAATACGTACAGCTTATTTAATATTACCGGATCATAGAATAAAGAATTAAAAATCTCTGATCTCCATAAGGCCAAGAACAAGGAAAACTTTCCAAAACATATTTTTCCCAGCTGAGATTTCACTAAGTTTGGACACCATCCATGACAATAGCCAGGATGCCCTGTCCAAATTGCCTTGATTTTCATCCATTTATCTTCTTAAAAATCTCAAAAATTTCAAAACCCTGTTTATTCTGCAACATATTTCTAAGATTTATTTTAGAGTTAGATAATGGAAACACATAAAATAGCTTGATCTGATACTCTACTTCTATTGATTTTTTTTAGGTGGGTGTTTGGACTTATAGTCTTCAAGCCAAAGCAAACTCAGAAACATTAACTATAACAGTTAATTCTCGAGCAGCAAATTCTTCTGTGCCCCCAATCACAGTGAATGTTAAAATGAATAAAGGCACAAACAGCTTCCCTAGCCCAATGATTGTTTATGCAGAAATTCTACAAGGGTATATACCTATTCTTGGAGCCAGTGTGACTGCATTCATTGAATCAAGTAGTGGAAAAACAGAAGTTTTGGAACTTTTTGATAATGGTGCAGGTAATTCACAGTGTTTTCCTTTTTTAAAGAATAAGCCTATATTTTCATAACTCAGGATATGTTATGGGTTTAGTGACAGTGTGGAGGAGTGAGAAACACCAAGGAAATTGATGCACATTATGAACAACAAGGGACAGCAGTAAATTCTATTCAGATAAAACCTACAAAGTGATTAGCAAGTGTTTTGCACATAGTAATACTCAATAAATGTTACTTACTGTCATTATTGTTCGTCAACTAGACAACCAATGTCTATCACCAGATACAAAGGTCTCACTTAACTGAGAACAGCATCAAGAATTCTGAACACGTGTTTCTTTGGGACACATCATCAAGGAAGTCTGGCCAGAAAGAGTGAAACAATGTGGCCATAAGGGGTTAAAGGGCAGAACCTGGGACAGACAAGAATAATTCCCAAACTGCAAATACAGTCCTGGGAACTGAGGCCCAAGGGCAGGCAGAACTGCCATAAGACAGAAGGGGACATTACAACAGCATCAGATATCAAGTTTGACTAGCATGAAACAATAGACAGTGGGGACCATGCTCACTCCCTGGTGTGCAAGGGTGAACAATGCTTAAAGATCTTTTTCACAGACTGGGTTATTCTGGGGTCTGAACCTTCTTTTGAGAGTTCAGTGAGCAAGGAAAAAAAACAACAGCACCAATTTGATAGACATCTGGATTACCATGGATTTCTATCAGTATCTTATGCAATGTAATTCATTCAGACTATTTATAACCTATCATCAAGAGTTGGCCCCATGAAAAACAAGGAGCTCATTCTAAGGGATAGGCTTACAAAGGATATATGCTTGCCGTAGAAAATGCTTAAATTTCTCTTTTTCTTTACAATAATAATTCATTCCTTAATTTCTATAACAAGGTGCTGACACTTTCAAGAACGATGGAGTCTACTCCAGATATTTTACAGCTTATTCAGAAAATGGCAGATATAGTTTAAAAGTACGAGCTCATGCAGGAGCAAACACTGCCACACGAAACTTAAGGCACCCTCCAAATAGAGCCATATACATACCAGGATGGGTAGTGAATGGTGAGTAATTCATGATATCTGAAACGCAGTGCTGGCCAGAATATTTGTGAGTTGATATGGTTAAGACTTCAAATATTTTACAACTCAGAGTATAGCTTTCTCCATTTCTGGAATGAAATTCTCAGTCATACTGAGATTTGCCTTTAAATTAACCTATGCTTTGGTACAGTGTCTGGCATATGTTAAGCGTTCAATAAATGTTAGCCATTAAATTAATTTGGAGCACCTTACCTACAGCAATAATAATATGCCAGATTTTCAACTAAGGTTGAAGGAAACAGGCTAGTATGTTATGTACCTAAGCATAAGCCAGTGAGTAAAACATTTATTTTGAATATTCAAATGTATTGAGAAAGGTGATGTAAGTATTAAGAATTTATTCCTTATTAATTTTCCTTTGTTTTGCCCCTTCTTTTGTGGCTTTTCATGGGCTTTCTGTTGATAATTGGAATATAACCTGAAGTATTATCCTTTAGCACTTGCAACAAGGAGGAAGGGAAGAACGTGTTACAGTGGTTAGAGGGAAACCAGAAACAATTTCCCCAGGTTTATTCCCAACTTAAAGATAAATTGAGGAAAAAAGAATTCCCATTAAAAGTATTTATTGAATTTTATAATATTATTTCTATTCAGGGCATCCTTAATTCCTTAGCATTTCATTATCCAATTATATCCTACAATTCATTATCCTACAATATCATGGTCAGGATACTAAAGAAAACAAGTTCTCCCACCAATTGGATACTTATGACTTTAAACTTAGTAAAACATATATATATATATATATATATATATATATATATATATATATATATAGTGGGGCACAAGTAAATTTACAGTTGCTCATGTGGAAAATAAGACAATAATAAATAATATAAAGAACTCTGTTTCATATACTCACAGCTGTAAGATTACTTTTGCCCACCCCTTATATATATACTAGAGGCCTGGTACATGGATTGGTGCACTGGTAGAGTCCCTCGGCCTGGCCTGCACCCTCTCACAATCTGGGAGCCCTCAGTTTCTGCCCAATCCCTGCAGGCCAGGCCAAGGGACCCCACCTGTGCATAAATCTCTGCACCAGGCCTCTAGTATGCATAGAACATCTTTGGTTAATCTCTTCCTGCCCTCTCCCCTCCCAAATTCCCTCTGAGATTCATCAGTCTGTCCCATGTTTCCATGCCTGTGTGTTGAGCATCTGCCCCTTGGTGGTCAGTGCATGTCATAGCTACTGGTCAAATTGTTGCTTAGGCTTTTATATATACAAATAAAAGGAGAGAACAAGTAGGATGGGGATTCATATGAAAATACTAATAGTGATGTGCTCATTATAAACAAGGAAATTTTTAATGCAGGGGAAATTGAGGGGAATCCACCAAGACCTGAAATTAATGAGGATACTCAGACAAATTTGGAGAGTTTTACCCGAACAGCAATTGGAAGTGCATTTGTGGTTTCAAATATTTCAACATTTCCCTTGCCTGACCTGTACCCACCAAGTCAAATCACAGACCTTGAGGCCACACCTGATGGGGATATGATTAATCTAACATGGACAGCACCAGGAGACAATTTTGATGTTGGAAAAGGTAAGGATGAAGTGTCATGCAGCGCTGATTAGATGAAATATGCTCATTCAAAAACAAAAGTATAAGGGTAGATGGGAGAACAATTTTTAATTAATAACTCAGTAAAGTATTAATTTTATAATCTAACTAGAGGCCTGGTACATGAAATTCATGCACGGAGAGGTGTCCCTCATCACTGCCTGCACCCCCTCCAATATGGGACCACTCAGGAGATGTCCAACTGCCAGTTTAGGCCCAATCCTGCAGGCAGTTGGACATCCCTCTCACAATCCATGACCACTGGCTCCTAACCACTTGCCTGCCTGCCTGATCACCTCTAACTGCCTCTGCCTGCCTGCCTGCCTGATAGCCCCTAACCACCTCTGCCTGCCAGCCTGACCACCCCTTAACTGCTTGCTCCCTGTCACTGGCCTGATCTCACCCCTGCTTGCTCCCCTGCCGGCCTGATCGCCCCTAACCCCCTCTGCCTCTGCCACCATGGTTTTGTCCAGAAGGAAGTTGATGTCTGCAAGATGTCCAGTTGACCTGGTCTAATTAGCATACTACCCTTTTATTAGTATAGATATTCTAAATCAATCAAATATAACACATTTTAACTGGTCCCATTTTCAAACAAAAAAGGTAGCAATGGCAGTTTAAAAATAAGAATTCCGTTTATATTGAAAAATTATTAAAGCTTTGGATATGAGTGTAACTCGGAATAACTAAACAATATTTTGAGGAGGATGAATAAAGAGGAATTTAACATGGCATGATCTAGTTTCTAAACTACATGGACTTTTTTTTTTTTTTTAGTTAAACAGTATATCATAAGAGTAAGTGGAAGTATCCTGGATCTAAGAGACAAGTTTGATGATGCTTTGCAAGTAAACACTACTGATCTGCTACCAAATGAGGCCAACTCCAAGGAAACCTTTTCATTTAAACCAGGAAATATCTCAGAAGAAAACGCAACCCACATATTCATTGCCATTCAAAGTGTGGATAATAGCAGTTTGACATCAAAAGTATCCAACATTGCACAAGTAGCTTTGTTTATTCCTCAAGGAGATACCGATGAAATACATCCAAATCCTAATCCTGGAATTAGCATTTCTTCTTTGGTGTTGTTAGTGGTTGGATGTGTGGTCCTTGTTAGTATTATTTTAAGTGTCACTATTTGTATCTTAAACAAGAAAAAAAATTCAAGCCGACCTAGAACAGCGTTTTAAAACACATCAGCAACAAAAGTGAAGGATATTTCTGAATTTTTAAATTCATCTTGTGTGATCATGAACTCCTAAAAATAACTTAAGAAGTTCTAGAAGTGATACTTTAAGTATAAATACCCAAGGATATTTGAAAAATTATAAGTCAATGCTAAAGTTCAATAACTTTATTTACTCATTATTTTGTTTATCAGAAAAAGTGATGAATAATAACATTTTTTACATCAATGCCAGGTTGTTCGTTATTTGATATAACAGCTGTCTAGAATAATACTTCAAATTTCATGAAAAAGTTAAAATTGCCTTGTAAATAGTCAAATACAAGGGTAAGAAAGCAAATAAAGTATATTTGAGTAAAAGTGAATTTATCCTTGGAAGTTTTAAGTGTAAATTTATGTTATGGTATTTGCCCAAAGTTTCAAATTATATTCTACTATATACAATATAAATAAGGTCATGTTTATTGCCATTCACTGACATAGAGGATACTAAAAAAATAAGTTGCCGTCTATCAAACCATAGTCTCCCTTATTTTAGTTCAATATAATTGTATATACTTCAAATAAGGAAAGAAAACTAAATTTTAAAAAATATTTAATTATTACTGAGTCATAGCCTAAGATTCACAACCATGGAAATGAATGCGATCAATTAAAGAGAGAAAGTAGTTGGGCTAAGCAGGTTCACCTGATAGGCCCTGGCCAACCCTGCCAGAGATCCTAAAGATGCGAACAAAATGAAACATAGAGCATATAACCATGGGCCTATCATGGTACTGAAAGAATTTTCATCCATGGAGTAGGTGGACTTATGAGTCCAAGTTTACAAGAATATGGTTACCTTGTTTCTCCAAATGATGGTTTTTTTCACTTAGCAAATAGTTGTGACACCAGAACAGGCATGAAGAACAGCATCATCACCTGTATCCTTGTCTACTGTAGCCTTGGCAGGATTTATTTATAGGTTTGAAAGTAAAGCAAAATGAAAGCCACATAAACTGAGACCTGGGGTCATTTTTTAACAGTCTTTAAACATGGGCCAAACTTTTTGACCTGACATAATTAATTTGGTATAATTAGCAGGGCTGACAAAAAGGGCCTTGTGGTTTAAATTGAAGGTAGTAAAACAAGGGAAGAGGAAATCAGTGGGAGACCTCTAATTACTGGACAGTTTGTGTTACTCTCAAAGCAATCTTTGGGAAAGAAGCTGTGCAGTAGGGCACTGGGACACAGTGCTGATGAAGCAGAAAGTCGATTAGCACTTTAGTTCCTTTAGTGGGCTGTCACCTACTCAGCCAGTGCTAATAGTTATAGATGTACAGGTGAAGCTGAAGAAAATGTAGAAAAGAAGTAAGCGCAGGATACCTGGACTTTTACTGAGAGGCCTGAAATTTTGTGTTGGCAACAGAAATAATACACAACAGCTACATTTTCCTTAGAGTCCACCCCACTCACCCCCCCCCGCCCCACAGCTTTAGCAAAGCCTTCCAGCCTGGTTATTATTACCCTCCCACATGCTCTGGTGCAATAACTATGCTCAGGTGAGTCTCAGTAGTGGGCCCTCCCCTTTCAGGTCAGGCTTTGGTTTAGATCTATTTCTAGGACTGCATCCAGTAGCTAATTGTGAATTAGTAAGATTCAGAAAAATAACAATGACTATCATTGTTGTAGTCCCTGTTCAGCTAAGACTCCACGTTCAAAAATCAGTAAGACTTTTAAGACAGCAACAGCAAAGTATTAAGCCAAGTACAGGTACCTTCTAAGCACAAGATTCTGAAAAAATTCATGGATCATGCCCACTAAGCCACCCTCTCTCACTATATCACAGGATCGCTCATTGCTAGGATGTGAGGTACATTTCAATTACAGGAAAACCCCTTGCCACCACTCTACACTTCTAATTTCTACAATCATATGGATGATACATATTTATCCTTCAGTTCTTAGAAGAAGTGCCCCTTTTCTGGGTAGCATTATTTAACTCCTCCAATCCCCCTCTGACCAGGTTAAATTCTTTCACAATGCTGCCAGTGGAAATGGGGTCCTTTTATGGGGTTGCTAAAAAAGCATTTCAGGAGACTCACACATGGGAAGTTGAGGTTTCATGGTAAGATTCACTGTAGAAGCTAAATCAAAGGACTACCCCTGGGTTCCCAGTGTCTCATCTCTGTCTCACCACAGAAAAAGTTCATCCTTGTCTTCATTAGGCCCGAAATAGGCCAGTATCCAGATATTTTATGCCCAGAAATAAATCCAAGCTTATATAGTCAATTAATATTTGACAAAGGAAACAAGAACATACAATGGAATAAAGAGAGTCTAGTCATTAAACAGTATCGGAAAAATTTGACAGATATATGTAAAAAAAAAAAAAAACCTATACCACCTTCTTACCTTCTTATCCTATATAATAAAAGAGTAATATGCAAATTGACCATCGCTTCAACACACAAGATGGCTGTTCCCACATGGTCAAAGATGGCTGCCCCCATTTGGGCACAAGATAGATGCCACAAGATCGCCAGCAGGGGAGGGCCATCGTGGATAATCAGTCCAGCAGACGAGGATAGTTGGGAGAGACCAGGCCTGCAGGGGAGGGCAGTTGAGGTGAACCAGGCCATCAGGGGAGGGCAACTGGGAGGAATAAGGCCTACAGGGGAGGGCTGTTGGAGGGACCAGCCTGCAGGGGAGGGAAGTTAGGAGTGATTAGGCCTGCTGAGGAGGACAGTTAGGGACAACCAGGCCTGCAGGGGAGGGCAGTTAGGACTGACCAGACCTGAAGGGGAGGGCAGTTAGGGGTAATTGAGCCAGCAGGGGAGCAGTTAGGTGTCAATCAGGCTGGCAGGGGAGTGTTTATGGGGTGATCAGGTTGGCAGGCAGAGCGATTAGGGGCAATCAGGCAGGCAGGCAGGTGAGCAGTTGGAAGCCAGCAGTCCTAGATTGTGATAGGGATATCCGACTGCCTGTTTAGGAGGGATCAGGCCTTTTGTACAAGTAGTACAAGTTGAATATCCCTTGAGGGGTCCATATTGGAGAGGGTGCAGGCTGGGCTGAGGGACACACACAACACACACACACACCCACATACACACACTCACACATTGGGCCTCCAATATAAGAATAAACTGAAAATGGATTAAAGACTTAACTGCATAATTAATGGAGGTATAACTCTGGGAAAGGCAGACATGCTCATGAAGGTTTATGGAAAAGAGCAGTGAATATACCACTTTATTGTATACAGTGTTTTGTGTGCTTATATCAGGCAGAAGTAACCTAATCTTAGGGTCACAGAAAGTCTCTCTGAGAATGTAAAATTTTATCTAAAACTTAAGAGATGAGTAGAAAATCACCAAGAGGTTAGAAAGTAGTCTCCAAGGCAAAGGAAATAGTATGTGCAAAAAGTTTGGGAGAAAAGCCTCAGACCATTGAGAAACAAAAAGACTAATCTGATCAGAGTGAGAGATGAGGTTAAAGAATTAAGTATGTTGGGTTTTAGAGGGATGGGGACCTTGGAAGCCTCACAAAGGATTCTGAACTTTATCATGAAGTGGTACAATCATAACTTGTTTTCAACAGCTTACTATTGTAGGTGGTTTGATATATCATAAAAAGCATCTGTGGGAACACAGAAATGGGAAAGATCAACTGATTTGGTAGCCTTCCCAGAGAAGAAACATTTGAGTTGAGCTTTGAAACATTCATGAGATTCTACCAGGCAGCAAAAGAGAAAGGGCATTGCGAAAAGTGGGAACAATGACGAAGGCACCAGCATATAAAAAGAGCTGGGCATGCTGCAGAACCAGAAGCAACTATGCAGTACTATGTTAGAAAGCAGAGAGAAGACAGTGGAAAATAAGGCTAACAGGCACATCCATAACATTTATGTATAAGTGGTACAATATGGAACAAATACCACATGTTTAAATATTTAAAAGGTAAAATCATGATAATAAATTATATGAAATTTGTTTTCCCTACATACTGTCATATTCAAAAGATGGTAAATGAGAGTCTGTATCACATAGGTAAATATGATAAATTTACTTTCATTTAGGCCTTTATTTACACTTAACAGTCTAAGTATTATTATATTTTAATGGGATATTTGCCAAGTCATACAGTTCTAAAGCAAAAGTTATCAACTTTATGACTAAGAAAATTACATAAATTTTGTCAGATAATAATGATTAAGAGTTGCCTACCAGGTTCTACAGCTATTTGTTTTTTAGTTGGTGGTAGTTTGTTTTTCAAATAAGTCCAGTAATCACTGTATATCTGGCATGAATAATTGGATACAGATAAGAAATACTAAAAAGTTTGTGAAGCTGTTTATTAAATGTAAAAATAAAAACTGTTCTTGAGTGAGGTTAGCCCCACTAGAATCTTACAGAGTCTTGCAAGATATCTAAACAATTATATACTGTGCAAATCCAATAATTCATTTTTTTATAACAAAGCCTAACAATATCACGGTTTCTTTCATCACTTCTGTTGATTCTTCCTCAAACTCGCTCATATCTACCTCTTACTTTCCTTCCTTATTATTCTATTTCATTTATACCTCACTGATTACAATAGACTCATGTCTGATGTTTCTGTTGCCTAATACTCCACGTCTATATTGAAGCTCATATATCTTTCCTAAAAAAATAATTTTTATCATGTCACAGCAATCTTACCCTTTCCATATGATAAAATTCAAACTCCTCACTAAATGTCAATCTTATCTACCTCTTTTCCCTCCTATACTATTTTCATGGCACAAAATTAGGTATCTGTCTTTCAAGCCTTAATTTCAGTCATATCTTCTTACCTTACCCCTGAGTCTAAATTCATTTGTCCCTTCTTTGAATATTAATTGAATGACACATTTTATCATTTAAATATATAACATATGGGGTGATATGTACATATATTAGAATTTAGAAAGTTGTAGATACAAAAAGTATAAAGGAACTAAATTGCAGAGAGTAACACTTCCCGTTTCAGGCAGAGGGACTGTGCTGAGGTAAGGCAAAACCACCAGAGCTTTTAACAGCAGGCAGGCTGATGTGATCACTGGGAATCTGTAAGAGCACAAATACAGAGGTCATGCTCCAGAAAAATATCTTTTAGGAGAAAAAGGCAGCAGGTAAAGCATAACAAAATCATATTTAATAAAGCTCATTTATAGAAAGTTGGTTAAAAATTAAGTTTCTGATATTTTATGAAAATATCATTTTACTCCTGATGTCCATTTCAATTTCAGATACAATTTAAGAATGATTTGCCCTAACCGGTTTGGCTCAGTGGGTAGAGCATCGGCCTGCAGCTGAAGGGTTCCAGGTTTGATTCCAGTCAAGGGCATGTACCTTGGTTGTGGGCACATTCCCAGTAAAGGGTGTGCAGAAAGCAGCTGATTGATGTTACTCTCTCATCGATTTTTTTAACTCTCTATCACTCTCCCCTCCTCTCTGTAAAAAAATTAATAAAATATATATATTTTTTAAAGAATGATTTTTTGAGCCCTAGTTGGTTTGGCCCAGTAGATAGAGCATTGGCCTGCAAACTGAGAGGTCCCAGGTTCAATTACAGCCAAGGGCCCATGCCTGGGTGTGGCTGGATCCCCACTAAGGGGCATGCAGGAGACAGCCAGTCAATGATTCTCTCTCATCATTGATGTTTCTTTCTTTTTCCCTCCCTCTCTAAAATCAATAAAGAAATATATTTTTTAAAATAAAATAAATATGTTTTTAAAAGAATTATTTATTGAGGAACCAAGATGGCGGCATAGGTAACACCTATTGTTCTGCCCCGTGCAACAATTCAAAAACTACAAATAACAACAAAACAAACATCTTCCAGAATCACCAGAGAGCTGGCTGAGTGAAAACTCCACAAATAAAAGTAAAGGTGGGACAGTGAGACTCAGAAGAGCAGCAGGAGCGCAGCCTTGAAGATACGCATGGAAACAGAGGTTAGGAGCCGTCGTGGTCGCGCGCGGGGGCTGTAGGGCTGGCAGCAGCAACCCCGGCTGGATTTCTCCAACAGGGAGGGTGGAGACGTCCCACTGCACAGATTCCCCAGTGCCAGGCAAGGTCCGAGGTCCGGGGTACGCACCCTGGAAGCCGGGTGTGGCAGAGATCTCCTAGCCTGAGGAGAAACTGGGTTGCTTGGAAAAATAGTTTGTGTGCGTAAAGTGTGTGACAGCACAGACACGTGACTTGCTCCCTGGCAACTTTCCCCCTGGTTCGGGAGACCACCAGACTGCTTTGTTTTATAACCCTGGGCGAGACTTTGGGTGTGCAGACTCATTTGGGGAGAGGCAGAGTTGTCTGGCAAGAGGAAGAGACTAGCGGCTTTCTCTTGGAGGTGTCTGCAACCAATCCCATCCAACAGAGACCTGCATGCGAGCGCCGCATAGGACGTAGCTGACGCTGAGGCTGACTGCTCAGCTCAGAGACTCTGCCCATCCAACCTGAACACAGTCTCCCTTCACAGCCAATTGGCCTGGAGGTCAAACCCTCCTAGGGCTAACAACAACAAGCTGGGCTTAAATTTAAAAATACTGTACAACCCATAAAGGATTGCAGTAAGAATACCCACTGGGGAGGCTGAGCCACTGTCCCTTAGAGGACATCTACCACATAAAGCAGCCACCATGCAGAGACATGGAAAGAAATCAGGCATGAAAGAAATGGAGGAAAAAAGACGACTAGACATAGAGTTCAAAACCACAGTTATAAGGCTTTTCAAGAGGCTCCTAGAAAAGGCCAATGAACTTAATGAGAACTATGAGGAAATAAACCAGACCAACGAGGAAATAAACAAGACCAACCAGGAAATGAACGAGACCTACAAGGAAATGAATGAGACCCTCAAGGAAATGAATGAGACCCTCAAGGAAATGAACAAGTCCTCTGAGGATATGAATGAGACCCTCATGGATATGAAAAAGGACCAACTAGAAATCAAGCATACACTGACTGAAATAAAAAATATTACACAAAGTCCTAAAAGCAGTCCAGAGGGCCACAAGAACCAAGTCAAAGATTTGAAATACAAAGAAGCAAAATCCACTCGGCTGGAAAAGCAAGAAACAAAAAGAATCCAGTTAATTGAAGATAGTGTAAGGGGCCTCTGGGACAACCTCAAGCATGCCAGCATCCGAATTATTGGGGTGCCAGAAAAAGAGAGAGAGCAAGGTAATGAAAATCTACTTGAAGAAATAGTGACTGAAAACTTCCCCCACCTGGTGAAAGAAACTGACTTAAAAGCCCAAGAAGTACACAGAATCCCAAACTATAGGAATCTAAAGAGGACCACACCAAGACACATCATAATTAAAATGCCAAGAGCAAAAGATAAAGAGAGAATATAAAAAGCAGCAAGAGAAAAACAGTTGGTTACCTATAGGGGAGCACCCATACGATTGTCAGCAGATTTCTCAACAGAAACGATGCAGGCCAGAAGGGAGT
Source organism: Antrozous pallidus (assembly GCA_027563665.1). Classification (NCBI taxonomy): domain Eukaryota; kingdom Metazoa; phylum Chordata; class Mammalia; order Chiroptera; family Vespertilionidae; genus Antrozous; species Antrozous pallidus. The sequence goes on along the minus strand of CM050508.1, from coordinate 145,564,531 downwards.
GGCAAGAAATATTCAAAGTAATGAATAGCAAGAATCTGCAACCCAGATTACTCTATCCAGCAAAGCTATCATGCAGAATTGAAGATCAGATAAGAAAAAGCTAAAGGAGTTCATCACCACCAACCCAATATTATATGAAATGCTGAAAGATATTCGTTAAGAAGAGGAAGAAGAAAAAGGTAAAAATATAAATTATGAACAACAAATACACATCTATCAACAAATGAATATAAAAATCAAGTGAATTGATAGTCTGATGAACAGGATAAACTGGTGAATATAACAGACTCATGGACATAGAGAGGGAATGGACTGACAATTCTTGGGGAGAAAAGGGGTGTGGGAAGTGCAGCAAGAGATTGGACAAAAATCTTGCAACAATGGGAGAGGACAGTGGGGAGGGGGAGGTGAGGATGGAGGGTGGGATGGGTACAGGGTTGAGGGGAGCTATAGGGGGATAAAAAAGGGGGAACAATGTAATTAATAAACTGAACAATAAAGATTTTAAAAAAATAAAAGAATTATTTATTGAAAGGTTTTCTGTCCTCAAAATTATCACCAAAAAATATATATAGCAATTAAATTCTGAAAGACCTATATTGTACTTTAAGTTTTCATGACTAAATAGCCAAAAGAAAATGTTATTATTCAACCTAAAATTGAAACAAGATTTTAAGAAATTATATTGATTCATAAAAACTGATAATAGAAATCCACATTCTCTTGGATCTTCTTCCAACAACTAGGCTAAAATAGAAACAAAATAGACTTCTTACACAATAATTTTCAAAGGCGACACTGATTCACTTTCTTAAGTAGTATTGCTTGGCCGGATGGCTCAGTTGGTTGGGGTATCATTCTGCACACCAAAAGATTGCAGATTTGATTCCCAGTTAGATCATATGTGAAAGGCAATCAATTGATATTTCACTCTCACATAGATGTTTCTCAATGCCTGTTTCTCTCTTTCTCTCTCTCCCATCTTCTCTCTCTATAACCAATTTAAAAAAACAGAACACAATATCCTTGGGTGAAGATTTTTTTTAAAAAGTAGTATATGTCACATATACTTAAATACATAGATTCTGAAACTGGATAACATGAGTTCAAATCCTAAATTTCCCCTTCCTGAAAGTGTGGTTGAGGGCAAATTAATTATCTTTTCTTTTCTCAGCTTCCCAAAGAATGGTCTTTTTCTAAAACCTTTGCTAATTCCCTCCATCATATATAACCTAGTCCTCAGCTTTTGTCTCCTTAGCACTGCATTTGTAACTCTCTTATGGAACTTTTCTTACTTTACCTTGTATTTCATTCTTTTTTAGTGTAATGTAATTTACGCAATGAGTCTGCAGGTTCTTGGGAGGCAGTGTTTGTGTTTTACTCATTTCTATTCTTCAAAGAGCAGAGCACTGGATCTGGCACATAGAAGCAGTTGTATATTATTTCACATAAATTAAAAGGGATAAGGAAAAACAAGGATAAATGTCACCTGAGGACCCACTATGTACCAGGCCCTATGTAAGTGCTTCCACACATGTTATTCATTTAACCTCCACAACATTCCACCCAGATAGGTATTACAGTCTACATTTTACAGTTGAGGGAATTCAGGTTGAAAGAATTTAAACTCAGAAAAAATATAATCTCTTCCTCCAAGATGTTTATAATCTAGTAGGAAGTTGTAGTGTGTGATTAGTGATAATAAATGTACTATAAGTATTATGTAACAATTGGTTCAAATGAATTCAAAAGAAGGAAAGATTAATTCTGACATAGAGATTTAAGAAATTATGAGTAAGCCACACCTCAACTGGACTGACAAGAGGAGGACACTGTCAAAGAGATTATAGTTTCACTTCCTTCTCTAGTCTTTTGCAGGCAGGCTCAGTTTCCTCATTCCCCGGTTAAATGCTGAAAGACTATATTTAAAATTTTACCAAAGAAACCAATGAAAATGTAGGATATAACAGGAAATTTTTAACAATAAGCTTTGTATTCATAATACATGATGTTTAATGATGATTGATAACATTTAGTGAGTGCTTACTAAGTGCCAGGAGTCTTGAAAGAAGTGCTTTCCATAGATTATGTTATTTAAACATCCATAATTATTCCAATATCACAAAGGAAAAACTAGACCTAAAAAAGATGCACAAACTCTTAGTAAGAATCACACAACTCTAAAATGATCAAAGCAAGGGTCAGGTTTCCATTCATCTGACTCCAAAGCCAGTTACAATTCTATTTCAATCTAAGAACAATCCAAAAAAATTTTTAATTGCAGCATATTTTTCCAAGTTATGAAAGGACTTAAAACTTTCAGTGCCATTTGAAAAATGACATACACAAATAGTCATCACAGAAGGTAACAAAAACAATAACAACATTTTCCTTTGAAACATAGCTGTCCCTGAACACTATGTTTATATTATTTGCATCTAAAGAAAAAATTTAATCCATATAATTCACTGCCACACTAACTCCATTTCTTTTATTCATTTTCTTATTTTGTTTTGTTTTTTAAATGGGCCTTTTTCATCTGCTCTTTCCTGGTGCTTTTATTTTAATTCTTCATTCTTCCATAGAGTGCTTTCTGCAAAAATATCGAGGAGGAAGAGAGGAGAATTGGCCACTGCAATGAGGATGTTGATTACATAAGTAATCAAAGTCTAAAAGAACTGCCCAATTCAATGAGTACTAACAGTTTAGTAATCTTAGAAAATATGACTAATGTGTTTGGCATATTCCCCATTGAGTAAGATAAGGAAGTTCATCAAAATATCATATTATATCTATGCAAATATTTTGATCTAGATTTAAATTCCCAAGTTAAGCAGATATATAAATACTCTCCTTACATTTTGAAAAGATCTATTATAACATGAGCAAAAATGGTGCTCAGTCTAACCGTTATTCTGTTCCTAGTTTTACAACTCTTGCCTGGAGTGAGAAGTTCAATGGTAAGTTTGAATAATAATGGATATGATGGCATCGTCATTGCTATTAACCCCAGTGTACCAGAAGATGAAAAACTCATTCAAAACATAAAGGTAAGAAAATAAATCTTATTACCCACTTATTTTTATTTCAGTAAGTATTTTCAACTTATGTTGGTTGTCTAGTCACATACATGCACTCACATAGGGTTATAACTTTCCAAAATAGTTTTGACAGTATATATCAATTATAGCGTATGTCAAAATTAATATATGTTTAATTTAAATAGGAGTTATCATATATTAACATTAGTCATTATCTAATGAATTATTTTAAAGGCCGAACTACTAATAGTTTTCTCAACTCTTTTGACTAAAAGAAAGACCTTAGAGCTAGTGAAAAATTCTTTTCAAATTTCATCTTTATTAAACTACTTTTATAATATTTTAATAACTCTTAAGCCCTAGGGGTTAATTATCTTATACATTTTTCAATTGTTTATACTTTTTCAACTATGAAATACTCAAAGCTCTTTGCATTTAATTTTTTTTAAAATATTACTTCTTTTTTGATTTTACTTACTTTCTCATTTTGTTAGTATGGTTTTTTAAATTTTATATACAGCACTTTAATACATGCTACCTTCTTTGGTCCTTCCAATGTCAATTCGAGATGGTCAAGAACAGAGATCCATACACACCTCAATATGGATCTGCATTAAGGTAAAAAAAATAGAGTTGGTTTTTAAGTGTATGAAAATGAAGAATTCACAGACTGGAGAGACTATTTTTCAATTAGTCTTTGCCAAAATATTTTTGAAAAGGGAGCTTGGATTTGCTATTTCTTCTATGTATATACACTTTTATGCTCATTTCATTGTGAAATATTTACCACAAGGTACCTCAAATTTTGTCAGGAAATGGTAACTGAAGCTTCTACTTACCTATTTCATGCAACCAAACGAAGAATTTATTTCAGGAATGTAAGCATTTTAATTCCAGTGACCTGGAAGTCAAAATCAGAGTACTTAATGTCAAAACAAGAATCATATGAACAGGTAAGGTATTTTACCTAGTTCCTAAACTGTTTCTTTCTTCTTCCTGTGCTTTTTAAAATTTAATACTAACAATACCTTAGCAATTACTAATCACTACTTTAGTAATTAAATTAATATTATTACTTCTCTTAATTTGGATGAAGAATTCCTTGTTTATATTGCTATTGAGATCTGCTTTGGCTTGTTTGTTCTGCTTTTTAGGCAGATGTTATAGTTGCTAATCCTTACCTAAAATACGGAGATGACCCCTATACACTTCAATATGGACAATGTGGAGAAAAAGGACAATACATACATTTTACTCCAAACTTTTTATTGACTGATAATTTGCATATCTATGGATCTCGAGGTAAAGATATCAATTTTATACTTCTATTATTTCTACTGTAAACAAATATAACACTATGATTAAAGGTGTTTTTAAGAGAGAAAAATATGTATAATTAATACCTTTGTTTGGAAATATACTAGTTATTTTAAACCTAATAATATTTATTTTTCAACATGTGTATAATAATATTAGTCATTTATTGATTATAACCCATATTAACTTTTTTGGTTTAATGAAAGTTGTCCATTTATAGAATTCTTTGACTCAATTAGGTTGGGGATAAGGAGAAGGAAGACTTAAAACATAAGAAGTTGAATTAAAACATTCTAAATATAAATTTGTAAGTGTGAATATTCTCTCATAGGCAGAGTATTTGTCCATGAGTGGGCCCATCTCCGATGGGGAGTATTTGATGAGTACAATGTGGACCAGCCATTCTATATTTCCAGCAAGAAAACTATTGAAGCAACAAGGTATTGTTGTATTGAGCAAATCTGTTTTTAAAATTTCACCTATGACTTTTTATTTTTATACTTGGCAAAGAGATGTTATCTCCAGTGGCTGAATGTTCATACAGTCAATTACAATATCCAACCTACCCCATTATATATAGGTCCAACTACTGGGAATTTGACCTTAGAATCAAGATCGATCAGGAATTGAGAATAATTTTAATATTCATGGGTTTGTCCTAAAATATGTTATTGTCAGAGGAGAAAGAAAAAATCTGTATCCTACATCTTAAGATATCTAAGAATTAGAGTTCAAGTTCCTACCCAATCTTTTATTCCATTTGATTCATAACTCTTCAAGATGAATCTATTCTATTAAAATTACATGAACTCCAAGAGCTTCATGTTAAAGATAGATTATTTTTCATTTAATCTTGAGCTTATAGAAAAAAAGTTACTTCTCAAGAGGATAAATAAATTGGCTTTTAAGAAATACAATTCTAGGTAGATTTAGACAGGTCCTATTTATAAATAAATGAGATATTTAAATTAAAAATATCAAGCACATAGAATATTTAAAGAATATCCAAGAATAATTAAATCAGTGTAATAGAAAATAAGTCTTTATGATAAAAAAAACATATTGGAGGAAAGAATTGTGATTTTAAAAAATGTCTCTCCACATCTTCTTTGTGTTGTTTGCTTTACTTCTATTGAGTTGCTTAGAGTCTCATATGGACTGGGCTCTCAATCCAGGACACTCATTCCTCTGACTTCATCCCATATAATTTCTCCCAGCACCACCTGCCTTATCCAACCAACATTGTTCAGCCTTCAAGACTCAGTTTAACTCTGTCATTCTTCTCCATTTGGGGTTAGATATCCTGGAGAGTATTCCCAAAGGAATATGTATGATCTTCTCTCACACTGGGCAGGAATTTAATTTTCCCCAGTTGACTTTAAGATTCTTGAGGGCTGTTTTTTTTAATCTCCTGACTTTGACCTGGCATTAAGAAAGTAAAAGCTAAACAAATAATATATCAAACAACAAATTTTTAGTAAATCAATGAAAGAGTTTATCAGGCATAGAAAAAGACATGTTATTAAAAAGAAGTAGCTAAAATAACATTTATTGAGCTCCTACTGTGTGCCAGGCACTGTTTGAGGTAGTATAAGTTTAGAGCTAACCCTCCTGGAAAATATAACTCACCATCTCCTTTAATCCTTTCAATATAAATAAATGTATTAAAGTGGATTAATGATAAGAAGTATTTTTTACTTTTAAAATACATTTTTATTGATTTCAGAGAGGAAGGGAGAGGCAGAGAGAGAAACATCAATGATGAGAGAGAATCTTTGATTGGCTGCTTCATGCACACCCCCTACTGGGGATCAAACACACAACCCAGGCATGTGCCCCAATAGGGAATCAAATCATGACTTCCTGATTCATAGGTCGATGCTCAACCACTGGGCCACGCTGGCTGGGCAATGTTATGAAATTTAATATTAACACAGAACGGAAGTAAATTCTGCAGGTAAATAGGAACTCTTTAGAATATTTTATACATACCATACCTCATTCCCTGTCAGGCAGTTGACAATTATCATGAAGACCAAATGATTGAATACACAAGCATTTCCATGCAAGGCTTATTTTTATTTCTTATTTCTTCCTTCAATCTAGCTCAGTATTTTTCAACTTGTAAACTGAAAAATGGTTAAACCACACATGATTTTGGATGTATGGGGTACACACACACACACACACACACACACACACACACACACACACTAGTGGCCCAGTGCACAAAATTCGTGAACGGGGGGCAGGGGGTGTCCCTCAGCCTGACCTGCACCCTCTACAACTGTGACCCCTTGGGGGATGTCTGACTACTGGTTTAGGCCCATAGGGATCAGGCCTAAACAGGCAGTTGGACATCCCTCTTGCAATCCAGGACCACTGGCTCCTAACCACTTGCCTGACAGCCTGATTGCCCCTAACCACTCTGCATGCCAGCCTGATCACCCCCAACTATCCTCCCATCCAGACTGATCTCCTCTAACTGCCCCTTCCCCGCTGGCCTTATCACCCCCAACTGACCCCCCCCCCCGTTGGCCTGCTTCCCCCCAACTGCCCTCCCCTGCCAGCCTGATTGCCCCTAACAGCCTCTGCCTCAGCCCTGCCACCATGGCCTTATCCGGAAGGTCTCCCGGTCTAATTTGCATGTTACTCTTTTATTAGTATAGATTTGTATTAATACCTGCCTGCCATGCCACTCCTCTGTTCCTTCTGCCACCCAAATAAACACAAACTTGCTGCCAGGTCTTCATTTAATGTAGCTAATTTGAGAGACAGGTGAGCCTGAACATGTAAGATCCAGTTACTAAGCGCTGATTTGTAAGCACCGGGATGTCCTAGTGATGTTACATACATCACCTTATTTCATCTTCAGAGTATCTCTCCAGTAGCGGTGGCATGTTGCCTGTTTACCGATTTGGAATCAGAGATTTAGAAGGGCTTCAGTAACTCTGCAAGGAAAGTAGTCTATCCAGGATTGAAACTCAGTTTTTGTTTTACTCCTGAACCATTGCTTTTGCTCTTGTGCAACATCGCTTCCCCTGTAACTTGGCCTATTTCAGAAATCAATCTATCTTGGAATAAGCAGTTTACTCTCCTAGTTGTTGTGACCTATTTTCTGTTTTGTAATATTGCCAGGTAAATAATTTAAGACTGTGTGTGTTTTTAATTGTTTGTCTATATGTTGTTGCTACCATTATTTAAAGCAAATAAATAATAACAAAGATCAAGTAGCCAGGAAGCCAGCCTGCACATAGGAAAAAAGAAAAAAAGTAGCTGTGCTAAGTGAGTCATCTCTTCACCTGGTTTCATCTCTCCTCTTGGGCATATGTTTTGGAGCATTGGGGCCTCCAGGTGCTTTTTATTGCCTTAATTATTTAGCTCAATAACTGTTCCCTTGTGCTTTCACAGTAATGTGCATCTCTTTAATAGAAAGGGATGAACACTGTATAGTATTGAGGTCGTGTAATGAAATTCTAATTCAAAAAACACATGAACATCAATATTGACTGGAACTGGTAGATAACCAAATAGTTGTTTCAATATATTTTTTTTTTGGTTTGTTTTTTGTTCCTTTGCAAATGTGAAAACTAAGGTCTGGACCCCCTGCTGGGCCCAGGGCTGTGGCGATTGGGACCACAGCTGCTGCCCCAGGTTTGCCAGGGCCAGGGTTCCAGTTGGCAGCAGGGGTCTGGACCCCCCGCTGGACCCAGGCAGGGCTGCAGCGATCGGGACCGCTGCCACCCTAGGCTTGCCAGGGCCGGGCTTGGCAGGGCTGGGCTTCAGCAGCAGCAGTGGGGGTCCGGACTCCTTGCTGGGCCTGGGGCTAGGGTGATTGGGGCCACAGCTGCCACCCCAGGCTTGCCAGGGCCGGGCTTTGGGTCTGGTCACCATCTTGCTTGGGGGTTAATTTGCATATTGCTCCTCTTGGCTGGTAGCGTAGCGAAGGTATGGTCAATTTGCATGTTTCTCTTTTATTAGATAGGATGTTTGTGTGTGTATGTGTGTGTATTTGTATGTGTGTATCATCCATACAAATCGAAGAAGGTTTTAATCATAATGTTGATTCTTCCCTCCCAACTAGGAAGCAGCTCTTCTGTATCTCTTAACTAATCTAATCGTCACACCATCCCTCTGAGTTGGGAATTATCATCTTTAACTTAACATAATAAGAAAAATAGACTTATTGATCACAGTAGTAAACAATTAATGCTAACAAATATAAACTGACATCATTATTCTTATTGAAATTGATGGTAAATATGGGTAGGACATTGAGCCTACTTCTGTCAAAATATTTGGTACATGACCTATAGCAATTATTAAGGGAAAAATTTTAGGTCAGTAGCCTTTATTCATGATTTGTCTGGTCCTCCTATGTAAATGTAATCTAATTCTCTCATTATAGATGTTCAACTCAGATTACTGGAATTAATGTGGTTTTCAATAAATGCCAAGGAGGCAGTTGTATAACAAAGGCTTGTGAACGTGATTCACAGACAGGGCTGTATGAAGCAAAATGTACATTCATCCCAGAAAAATCCCAGACTGCAAGGGAATCCATAATGTTTATGCAAAGTTTTGATTCTGTAAGTACATTCTCTTTCAAGTATCACAAAAGAATTCTTTGAGAAAAATTAATTGGAGAAGCTAGATTTTCTACCATGAAATTATGTACACCAATAGAAATGAAGAAAATTACTCAGTTAACAGCCATTTTCTCCAGCCTGGAAAATATTCCACCCTTTATTGTTAACCTATTTCTTTTCTTCAGATGTGGAACTGTACCCTTCTCATCGGTGTCACATATTTTCGTACAACATCCCTTCCTTCATTTGATTCTGTAGGCTTGTGTCTAAAACTATAACCTTACTTTTAATTATCTCTTGTAAGTGTTAGCCATACTACTTTTCCAAAGTAATTTATTCTATAGTTTAGAAAGTGGTAGCACTCTAGACTTTCCATTATCTTCATATTAAAGCATACCAACCTATTGCAAATGATATAATGAAAACTTATTTGGCTCTGTCTCTACAGAACAGACTTTAAAAAGTTCACAATTACATATCTGACTAATTGAAAATTAACAACACAGTAATTCAAGTTCCAAAGCGAATGCTGAACTGAAATATCTGGCTTAAATATATAAAGCTCAGTGCAAAAGAAAAGGTGTCTAAGAATCAGATAAATTTGATATAAAAACGGTCTGTCATTTTCAAGCTGTATCACTATGAGCAAACTGCTAAATCTGGGATTTAGTAATCTCACCTTTTAAATGGCAATTACTAGTATAAGACTTGCTTCACAGTGTCATTGTTGTGAGGTTTACAAGAGCTAATATAAATAAAGTATTATCATAGTGCTAAACACAAGGTAAGTAAAAAATAAATTTTTACTTTTTTAATTTATAAAATATTTGGATAATAGTCAATTCTCTCTTTCCATGAATTATAATTATAATATAAATTAATGCAGACATTACAATTACCAAATAAAAGTTTCTAAAAATGTAAAAAATATTTTTTAAATATGAAATAGATGAAAGTCATCAAAAACAAGTCAAAGTATACTACCCCTACATAGTAAGACTAACTTATTTAAAAGAAGCAAATTTTCATATACCAAATCAATAGCAACAAATACTTTCATAGGTGAAGGTTTTTAAATGAAATTTAAAATAATTGTGAAGTACAGGGTAATAATGGTGAAGGACTTAAGTAAAATATAGTCTTGACATTTTCTTCTAAAACCCTTAAGTAAACCCAGTTAGATATTAAAGAAAAAATTGCTTCCAGCCTAATGAAACCCCTCCTGGAAATATCTGAAATATGAGTTAAGAAAATTCTATTTAACCGGCTGAATCAGGATCAGCAAAGGCTAGCCAAAGAATTCAGCATCCAAATAGACATCAGATCATCTATACTAATAAAAGAGTAATATGCTAATTAGAACAACATCTTCCAGATGTCATTCTGGACATCCTTCCTGATAAAGCCAGGGCCTGATACCTGTGACCAGCCTGGGGAGAGCTGGCCAGGGTCCCAGGTGCCTGCACCCAGCCAGAGAGAGGGAAGCCCGGTTCCTGGCTGCTTGCCAGCAGCCAGAGGAGGGAAGCCCAGGTCCCAGGTGCCAGAGGGAAGCCAGTGTCTTCAGCTGGGGGAAGGAAGGCCTACTCTTGCATGAATTTTCATGCATCAGGCCTCTATACTAATAAAAGTGTAATATGCTAATTAGACCAGACAGCCAAATGACCTTCTGAATGTCATTTCGGATGTCCTTCCGGACAAAGCCACGGTGGCGGAGGCCAAGGCAGAGGCAGTTAGGGGTGATCAGGCAGACAAGCAGAGGCAGTTAGAGGTGATCAGGTCAGCAGGGGAGCAGTTAGGGGTGATCAGGCAGGCAGGGGATCAGTTAGGGAGCAATTAGGCTGGCAGAGGAGCAGTTAGGCGGCAATCAGGCCAGCAGGCAGAGGTGGTTAGGGGTGATCAGACCAGCAGGGGAGCAGTTAGGGGTGATCAGGATGGCAGAGTGTGGGGGACCACCGGGGCAGCCCCGGGGATCGCCCCTAGGCGAACCAGAAAACCCCACTACAGTCCCCTAAAGGCAACCAAGTGGAAAAATACCCTTTAGACAGAATACAAAGGGAGGTCACTGTCTTGAGATATTTACGGAACTGTTGGAGGAGGCTGGCTAGCTTAAACACAGAATGTACCAAGAGATAAGGGAGAACACGATTACCGGGAACTGACCTGTATGCTTTGCTATGCTGTTTCCAAATATGCTGATTAAGGGCTAGAATAAGGGAAGCTTTGTGTAAGAACATTTATAAGGAGTGAGAAGAATAAACTCGGGGCGGCAGTGGCGCAGTGCTGACCGTCCTCCCCGCATATCAGTGTCTGTGTTTTCATTCTCACCCCCTCCTTCAGGTCCTGTTCACCTGGATCAAGCCGGCAGGTACCGGCAGCAGAGGAGCAGTTAGGGGCCATCAGGTAGGGGCAATCAGGCAGGCAGGGGAGCATTTATGGGCATCAGGCCAGCAGGCAGAGGTGGCTAGGGGTGATTAGGCAGATAAGTAGAGGTGGTTAGTGGAGATCAGGCAGGCAGGCAGAGAGATTAGGATTGATCAGGCAGGCAGGCAAACAAGTGGTTAGGAGCCAGCAGTCCTGGATTGGGAGAGAAATGTCCAACTGCCAAGGGGTCCTGAATTGGAGAGAGTACAGGCTGGGCTGAGGGACTCCCCCCTTCCCCGTCCCATGCACGAATTTCATGCAATGGGCCTCTAGTATTACACAAAAGGATAATTGGAATATATACTGTCTGTACCAAACTATAAATCCCCAAAGTATTTGACTATTAGGAGATAACTCATGCTGCCTACCTGGGAGATAAATAATAATGAAGAAGATCCTATAGCGGAAATAGAGAAGGCAACTAATTACATAAGATGTGGCTCAGAAATAAATACTTCACTTAAACCATACATCTTACCCAGAATAACACTAACTCCTAATTATCACAAATTTATTGCATATTATCTATACCCATTGAGTAAGATCAAACACAGGAAAGCTATGATCTGAAATATTAAATATTCAATTTCAACATTTTTCCCTTGAACTTCATTATTCTCACTTTATGTCCAGCACTTTGTTAGAAGCCAGAAATATAGAAATAATTAAAGATAACTGTTTTTAAGGAATTCAGTTTAATAAAAGAGGAAGAGATAAAATAAAAGTATGCACGAATGCAAAGTAGAAAGAGATATAAACCAAGTGCTATGAGAGTAAAGCAAACATCTCCAGCTGCAGTTAAGAAAAAGATATATGAGTTTTGATCTGGGATTTTTTTTTTAAAAAGGAGTATGAATTTGCCAAAGCAGAAAATAAGTTTTCAAAAGAAAAAAAAAAGAAAAATACAGGGATGCCATGCGTTACTATACACACATTACTGCCCAAATGGTCACTAAAGATTTTAATATTTATTAAAAACAATTTTCAAGTACATTGTAGCAAAAGAATTTGAGAAAGAAACACCTTTTTCTAATTTATATAAAATTCCCTTCCCTTTTCCCATTTGGGTTAGCAGAAACCCTTATGAAAGTTTCTCCCACACTCTAAGGACAAGAAAAAGTTCAGTGTGATACAAGCAAAGGATACATGGTGAATAAGAAGCTGAAAATGAAATGAAACAAAAAACCAGGACCAAAACTAAGGGGTTCAGATTTTAATGTACTCAGCTTAATTCTTTCAGGAACACAATCCTACCAATTGTGAAAGAAATGGAGTGGGATAATAGCGGAAGTAGGGAGACCAATCAGAAAGCCATATCAATAAGTAGATAAGAGACCTGGACATCCTGAAAAAAAGGCAGTGACAGTGGCAGAGGAAAAAGACACCACACTGGATAGGCATTTCATATCAGAAAAACTTGATTATGAATCACTGCTTTGTTTGAAAACTGTATTTTTCCTCCATTCAATATAACACTTTCTGGAAAATATATATCAGTACTATATCAGCAGGAAAAGAAACTGTTAACACTTAAAGAAAAGATATCCAAATTTAATAATTTAGGTTCTAAGTGTGAGCTTACATTTGAAGACTTAATAGTGAGAGGACATTTTAAAAAATAAATGACACTTTAAAAAGTATTACTTATAAACTGTGAATTCCTTTCTCAATGCTGAGTTAATGAGAGCATTTTTCCAAGTTACTAAGGTTTTTAAACTTGTAGGATTTTCATAGATTCTATAATAATGAGACATTTGGCAGACTTATTAAATAAAACACCATTTGCAACTGAAAGAGAAACATTTTCCCTACATTTTCATTACTTTTATAGGAGTACCAGAGGCCCAATGCATGAAATTCATGCAAGAGTGGACCTTCGAAGCCGCAGACAGCTGCCTGGATCCTTCCCTCGCAGCCACTGGTGGCTGCCTCAATCCTATGGCTGCACCCTGAATTAGTTTAGAAGAATGTCTGGTCTAATTAGTATAGTATGCTTTTATTATTATAGATTATTTTATTCATGTCAGCATTCACCAAAGACAATAACAAACCCTTTTGTTAGAGTGTCTGTTCTCAAGTTTCATGATCAATTATAAAGAGATAGAAAATACCTAGGTAATTAAAGAATGCCATTGTTATCCCACTTTTAGCTATCCCACTTTTAGCGTGCATCTAGAAATTTAATTCAAGGCCTGAGTACCCCAAGAGTCTAAAAGGGAAAGTATGAAGTTAGCTTAAGCAGTTGTACCAGCCACCACCATACCACTCTGCTATACTGTACCTATATACTAAAGATTAACCAAAAAACTTTCCAGTACATATTAAAGGCTTTACCTTGCATCCTTTTCAAGTCTGCACAATTGATGTCAGAATGTTAGATCATCATGCGGCCAACATGGTGGTTTCCTTGCCATGCTCTTGAAATTGCAGAGATAAGGCTCCTCTATAAAGCATGCACATTGCTTTTCAAAGACACTAATGAGGCAGCTATTGGACTCACAGATTCCTTCCAGGTTCCATATTTGGGCCGTCTTTTAGTCACCGGATGTAGAGAAATTCTTCACTTTGGGTTCAAGGACCTCCAAGAAATCCAAAGAAAGAACAGTAGTTCATGAAAATTGTTTTCGTTTGTAATCCTGTATATATGATGGCATGCATTTACAAACATTTACATCAGTCTGTAATGGTGGCCTCAGGCTTCAGCAGACTGCCATAGTGGCCCATGGCACCGAAGTTAAGAATCCCTGATTTCCTTTCTGATTTTCATTCATGGCTTCTCCCTGGGGCATATAACACCTTAATCTTATGAAATCCTTTACATTCTCCGGTGTCATAGTGAAGTTCTTGAGTTTGGGGACTGTGATTTGCTCTTAAGAGGCTTTTTCATATTATGTATAATGCAGGTAATATTTAAAGGCCAGTATGATTTCTATATGTGATACCCACAGTTGCTTGAAGTCCTGATTTAATGAAAGTAACATACATCAATTAAAATAACAATGATTCTATTTTAAAAAAAAAGAATGTTAGATCATAAAATTACTTTTAATTGTCATGAGATAAACTCTAGAGAATATGTATATGGCAGCCAACTGCATCGTGGGAAAGGAAGGTAATGCCTTACCAGTTACTGTAATATCATTTCTAATTAATTTTTTCCCAGGTGACTGAATTTTGTACAGAAAAAACACACAATACAGAAGCTCCAAACCTACAAAATAAAATGTGTGATCACAAAAGCACATGGGCTATAATCAGCGAATCTGAAGATTTTCAGAATGCATTTCCCATGACAGGAACGAATCCACCACCTCATCCTACATTTTCTTTGCTGAAGGCCAAACACCGAGTAGTCTGTTTAGTACTCGATAAATCTGGAAGCATGGATTCAGTAAGACATTTATTTGTCAGCTACCTTAAATTAAGATTTAAAATAATAAAAATATAACTAAATCTTAGATTTAGCTAATTAAAATATGTTTATTATTCTAATAAATTTTAGCATAGTAATTTACATGGACAAGTGCTAAGAGATATATTAAAAGAAATTGTTATATTAAAGTTACTGAGTTATGGATAATGTTTATTTTTAATTTTTAGTTCTAACAAACCAGAAATAATGTAACTAAAGAGAAAAAAATAATCCATAATTATCCCATTGAGCCTATGTCATTCCAATCTTTTTTCTGTTTGTGTATTTATTTTTCATCTTCAAAATGTGATCACATTTTATGTTTCATAATATAAATTTTTTACTTACTATACTTTAAACACTCCCTCCAGGGAAAAATGATTCCATGACATAAATTTTAACGTTTGTGTCATATGCACATATCGTAATTTAAATAACTTCTTATTGTTGAACATTATGGAGATTTTCAAATTATTACTAAAATTCATGTGGCAATGAACATTTTTGCAAGCATTTTTAAAATATTTCCTTAGCAGAAATTCCTGAATATAAAACTGTTAAATAAAAAGTACATATTTTAAGGCTTTTCTTAATAAAACATGCCCAATTCTTAAATTTTTCTTTAATATTACTTCTTTCTAATAAAATAAAAGAATTAAATTCTAAAATGCAGTAATCAATTATTATCATGATCTTTGACCCCTAAACTTTCTTTCACCAATATGTTAAGATTTGAGGAGACTCAGGAATTGTTCAGACATCTTTTTCTTATAGGAAAATTGTCTTTTTCTTATAGGAAAATCGTCTCTTTCTAATGAATCAAGCAGCAGAACTATACTTGATTCAAATTATTGAAATGGAATCATTGGTTGGGATGGTCACATTTGACAGTTCAGCTACAATCCAAAATTATCTTACAAAAATGACTGATGAGAATGCTTACCAACACATCACTGCAAATCTGCCTCAAGTAGCTAACGGTGGAACTTCAATTTGCAATGGTCTCAAAGAAGGATTCCAGGTAAAAAATTTTTAAATGTTTTTCTAGCCCAAATGGTGTTAAGTGACAACCCATGAACCCGGAGGTCATGGTTGGATTTTGGGGAAGCAGGGTGAGGGGTTGTCGTCTCTATCCCAGTAGGGGAATGCAGAAGGCAGCCAATTGATGATTCTCTGTCATCATTGATGTTTCTCTCTCTCTCACTCTCCCTTCCTCTATGAAATCAATTTTAAAAAACATATTTATAAAAAAATGCTTTTCTAAACATCATTTGTCATTTACCATGGCTTTTAATTTTGTCCAACCATCTTTGTACAAGGGTCAAGAACTCATTTAAAGATTTTTTTTAAAGACTCTCCTAAGTCTGTTGTTTAAAGCTGGAGCCTGAGTTGCATTGGGAGTAGTTAAGTAAGGAAGGAAAATCTAGTGTGTATATAATCACAATGATTTTATTGAAGAGCTCTCCATTTCTTTCTCACTCCTATCTCCCACACTCTGGGATAAAGAAAACCCAGTTCTTCAAATTAAATGGATATCTGACAATCACAAATATAGAGGTAATTACTAAGCAGCATAGTACCAAACTCAAGACCCACAGGTGGAAGTTTAATGAAATTGTGAAATCAAAAATTGAAGTGACTTTTGAGCCTCTGGTACTCATTTGCATATCTTCCAATATAAAGTTAGTCTATATTTAAGCTTATTTATTGCCATTCCTTAAGTCACAAAAATAGTAAAATGCTTTCTTTCACTGATCTTTCACTGCCTCAGCTAAACTGTAGAGATTGTTACCTTTATCCAGACCACTAATTAATACCACTTCTTAGCTTTCTTCATGATGTCTATTTGCTGTAAAGCATATTAGTCTAAGCAGACACTCAGGCTCTGAATTCAGACAAACCTGAAATTCTGGCTCTGCTATTTATTATAATCTTGAAGTTACCCAACTCAGAAACTCTGTTTTCTCAACCAAAGAAATGTGGAAAATAATAGTACCTATCGCATTTAATTGTGAGAATTATGTAAGATAGATAAGTGCTCAAGAAAGAATTGCTATTATTATAATAACCATAATTCTTATTATATATAAACTGTCTATTCATTTCTAAAATATGACAGTACTATATATGAAATGCATCATAATGTTTGCACATATTGGTTCACACATATTTTTCTTAATATATTTTTATATATTTTGACCACAAACTCTATTGCTGAATAGGTCTGTCAAATCACATTCAAAGCTATAAATACTTTTTAATCACTTATGTAATGAAACCATATCAACATATAAGCATTTTACTTATATAATCATTACAGTAATAATTAAAATGTATAGGGCATATACTACATTATTAACTATTTGAGGCCTGGTGAATGAAATTAGTGCACTGGGAGAAGGGATCTCTCAGCCTGGCCTGTGCCCTCTTACAGTCCAGGAGCCCTTGCTTCTTACTGCCTGCACTCTGCTCGCTGCTCCTTAGCACTGCTACAGAGGTGGAAGAGGCTCCCTCCACCACTGCTGCACTCACCAGCCATAAGCCCAGCTTCTGACTGAGCGGCACTCTCCCATGGGAACCCACTGACCACCAGGGGGCAGCTCCTGCATTGAGCATCTGCCCCCTTGTGGTCAGTGCACATCATAGTGACCAGTCATTCTGAATGTTCCACCATAAAAGCGTAGGCTTTTATTATATAGATATTAAATGCTTTACATACATGATCTGATTTTACCTCATTACTTTTTTAGTCGGTTACCATTATTATGCCCATATTGTATCTAAGGAAACTAAGGTTCAGGGTAATTAAATATCTTTTTCAAGATCTAAGATTCAAAACTTAGTCTTCCTTACTCCAAAATCCAAAAAGTTAACCACTACACAGCGCTATTAATAAAACTCTATTATGTATCAGAGAGAGAGAAAGAGGCAAAGAGTGAGATTAACACTAGCTATTCTATTTAGCAAAAGGCCAAGCTGGAGTTTACTCTCAATGTGTCTGATGAAAGATCTTAGCCAATATGCTTAGTAAAAGTCAGGAAAAGATTTTTTTTTTAAAAAAAGCAATATTTGACATATTTATGAACTTCCTTCTCCATAGGAAGTCAATTTTTTTTTCAGGAAAGAAATGAGCTTCTTCAATGATCAACTAACATGCCTAAAAGGCACATGTCATATCATTTAACCTTGCTCACCTGCCTTTAGTCATGAATGTGCACGTGCTATCTAGTCTAGGCAGCAGCCTTCTAAAACTGCCTGGGTCATATACCTCCAACTCAAATCTTCACTGAGTACTTACTGAGTGTTAAGCATTGTTCTAAGTGTTGTACTCTTCCTCTTCCCTATAGTTTGACTCTCATGGGAAGGAATAGAACTACTAATACCTTATCTCTGAAAGTAAACAAGATCATTATACTATTTTTTTTTTCCATGCCAACTCAGCCTGTAGTGGCAATACAAAACAATTTTCTTTGGTTGACTTTGATACAAAGGCCTGAAGACTTTTCTAAAACTAAATAACAAGTTTGTTCTTAATTTGACTTTATCTAGATATTATATTCTGTAATTACTAGTTTGGTTTTTCACTATCAGGCAATTATCCAAAGTAACCAGAGCACTTCTGGTTCTGAAATCATATTACTAACAGATGGGGAAGACGATCAAATAAGCTCATGCTTCGAAGAAGTGAAGCAAAGTGGGGCGATCATCCACACCATTGCTCTGGGACCTTCTGCTGCCAAAGAACTGGAGACCCTGTCGAATATGACTGGTAAACCTTTAGCACACAGTTTGAATAAAAAATACAATATATTTTCAGTCTCTCCCATTTCAGGGGCTCTTTCTCCTTAAACTACACAACTGCTCAAAAATTTGCTATTCTAAAAATTAATCTTTGTTGCTTTCTTGTCCTTGATCTTCAAATTAATCGCTTTCCTTTTCACCCCCTCACTCCTCTCCATTTCTACCTATACTGAATTCATTTCTTACCGTTTTTTACCCATCCAAATTGACACTTTTTCTAAATTGTTTCTAACTACTTACTCAACTGCAATACCAAAATTCTTCCTCAGTATCTGTCCTGCTCAATCCTTGTTATCAGAGAAATGTGTGGATGTTTTTTCTGTTGCTAGTAGGAGTGGGGATCTTGGAGTACTGCTATCTATACTAAGCATTTCTGGAGGCCCCCACAGGAGGATGAAATGTGATAGAAAGCTTTATTTTCATAAAATAAACTTCTAGATGACTTTAACGGAGAGATTGACAACAATACAGTCATAGTAGGGGACTTTAACATCCCTCTCACTTCCCTGGACAAATCTTCCAGACAAAAACTTAACAAGGAAACAGAGACTCTATAGGACATACTGGATCAGATGGATTTAATAGACATTTATAGAACATTTCACTCCAACACAGCAGAATATACATTCTTCTCAAGTGCAAGTGCATCATTCACAAGAATATAGAGTTTCCTCAAAAATTAAAAATGGAACTCCCATTTGACCCAATAATCCCACTTCTAGGAATATATCCCAAGAAACTAGAAACACCGATCAGAAAAGATATATGCACCCTTCTGCTCATAGCAGCACAATTTGCAATAGCTAAGATTTGAAAATAGCCTAAATGCCCATCAGCAGATGAGTGGATTAAAAAACTACATCTACACAAAAGAATATGCTGCAGTAAAAAAAAAAGGAAGGAATTCTTACATTTGCAATAGCATGGACAGACCTAGAGAGCATCATGCTAAGCGAAATAAGCTTGTCGAAGAAAGATAAATATCATGTGATCTCACTCATTTGTAGAATATAATGAACATAAACTGATGAACAAAAAGAGAGCCGAAGGGGAAAAAATACATTAGAATATAATAAAAGTAATTATTTGCAGATTTGTAATATTTCCTACAAATTTGGTGATACCATACTATGTTAGTACAGTTTTGGTAATACTATTATACTTAAAATCCTTTTATTTTTGAAATATTAATGTTTATTGCATGTAAGATTATTATATGTAAGATCATCTTTCTTGAATAATTGGTGTTTATTGGATGTAACAGTATCATATTTAAAATTGTTTTTCTTGGGATATTAATGTTCATTGCATGTTACATTATTATATTTAAAATCATTTTTCTTGAAATAAAAAACTGAAAAATGTACTAAAATAATAATAATAATAATAATAATAATAATATTTGTTCAGTTCCTTATATTTTTTCTTCATCTTAACTTATTTTGAGCAAGGTTTTAGTCATTATAGGATTGCATCTTGGAAACATATGCTAAAAGTTCCTAAGATTCTGAGAAAATTCATTTTTTATATGAATTTAAATATATTTATTTAAATATATAAATATAAATATAATATAAATATAAATATAAAAAATATATTTAAAATGAAATTTTAAAATATTTTAGAGTACATCAATAACAGCACAATAAAATATGATTTTGCATTTTAAATTAATATTATAAAAGTAAATAAAATTCCATTTTAGGAGGACATCGTTTTTTTGCTAATAAAGATATAAATGGCCTTGCTGATGCTTTCAGCAGAATTTCATCTAGAAGTGGCAGCATCACTACACAGGCTATTCAGGTTGGTATCTCAGAAAAATTTCTAGCCTTTGCACATCCTACATAATAAAAGCCTAATATGCTAAGTGTCCGGTTTGACCAGTCTGCCATTCAACCAATCAAAGTGTACTGGATCTCTAGCTTGTAATAAATTTCTCTCATGCTAAATAGTCACTTCTTCCTCAAATAAATAACTTTACCTGAAAATATTTCAGGTATACAGAAGAAAAAAAATATCCTTACTAAATTTGCTTTTCTGGAACACTTATAATCACCTTCCTCTTTTCATTCTTCTATTCTTTTTTTAAAAATATATTTTATTGATTTTTTACAGAGCAGAAGGGAGAGGGATAGAAAGTCAGAAACATGGATGAGAGACATCGATCAGCTGCCTCTTGCACGCCCCCTACTGGGGATGTGCCCGCAGCCAAGGTACATGTCCTTGCCAGAATAGAAACCGGGACCCTTCAGTCTGCAGTCCGACGCTCTATCCACTGAGCCAAACCAGTCTCGGCCTATTCTTTATAATTATAAATACCTTTTACTTACAAAATTTTTCAAAATAATTCTTACTTTAATTGAAATTTCAAAATAAATTTAGAGCCGAAACCGGTTTGGCTCACTGGATAGAGCGTCGGCCTGCGGACTAAAAGGTCCTAGGCTCGATTCCGGTCAAGGGCATGTACCTTGGTTGCAGGCAAATCCCCAGTGGGGGGTGTGCAAGAGGCAGCTGATCTATGTTTCTCTCTCATCGATGTTTCTGACTTCCTATCCCTCTCCCTTCCTCTCTGTAAAAAATCAATAAAAATATATGTAAAAAAAATAAATTTAGAATTCCTTTGAATTGGCCAAACTTTGAAATGCTATTAAATATAATAACAGCCGAGACCGGTTTGGCTCAGTGGATAGAGCGTCGGACTGCGGACTGAAGGGTCCTGGGTTCGATTCCGGTCAAGGGCATGTACCTTGGCTGCGAGCACATCCCCAGTAGGGGGCGTGCAAGAGGCAGCTGATCGATGTCTCTCATCTATGTTTCTGAATTTCTATCCCTCTCCCTTCTGCTCTGTAAAAAATCAATAAAATATATTTAAAAATAAAATAAAAATAATAAATAAATAAATATAATAACAAATCAGTTTTATGTGTTTTTGTTTTTATATAATAGTTGGAAAGTAAAGCCTTGAATATTACAGGAAGGAAATGGGTAAATGGTACAGTGCCTGTGGATAGTACAATTGGAAATGACACTTTCTTTGCTGTCACTTGGACAATACAAAAGCCAGAAATTATTCTCCAAGATCCAAAAGGAAAAAAATATAAAACCTCAGATTTTAAAGAAGATAAACTAAATATTCGATCTGCCCGTCTTCGAATACCAGGTATCGCAACGGTAAGAATATTCTTTTTCCCCCCCATGCTTTACCAATTAATTTTGAGGGAAAAATACAGATAACATCTTATACATTGTCAATATGAAAATGGTGATAGATCATCTGTCATAAAAAAAGAGGCCAAATAGAATAATTAAGAATTCATATCCATACTATTTACTAGCTTATAAGATCACATATTAAAATCATTACTATTACTCTGCTAAATTCCTAAATTCTGTTATGTTCCAGAGTAGGAAAATATAAAATCCATCAAATAGATTTTTTTTTCAGACAGGTACTTGGACTTACAGCCTTCTAAATAATCATGTCAATTCTGAAATGCTAACGGTCACTGTGACTACTCGAGCAAAAAGTCCCACCACACTCCCAGTAATTGCAACTGCTCACATGAGTGCAAATACAGCACATTATCCTAGCCCAATGATTGTTTATGCACGCGTCAGTCAAGGGTTTTTGCCTGTTCTGGGAATCAATGTAACAGCCACTATAGAAACTGAAGATGGACATCAAGTAATATTGGAACTCTGGGATAATGGTGCAGGTAATAAGAATCTGCGTCAACTTTCACTGAATTTAAAATTCTACTATAGTCACATCGCTTAAAAGTTAATATTTCCTGTGTGTGCTAATGAATCATATTTCTAGAGAATTAAATTTAATCTTAATGCTTTTAAGATGTTTTCTCAATTACCTTGACTAGGCGTAGACATGAACACGTTTATCTTCTTTAAATTTTATGAGCAATTTTACTTTTCATGGAATTTTTCTCAAGTTTTCTCTATTTTCATTAGTGTCATTGGTGTGCCTTGTGCTTTCTCTAGTTTAGTTATATTTTCCTTATTAAGATTCCTTTATGAAATAATAACAGCTACTATTATTTGAATGCTTACCATGAATTATTGTTTACAGAGTCAAGGGTTAGCAAGTTAGCCAGGCTTTGAACCTAAGCAGTCTGATTCTAGGGGTCATGTATTTAAAACACTGTTCAGTACTACTTGCCAAAATGGTTGATATCTCTAGTATTTGTGAATAGTTAGGATAATCATTTTTACTTTGTGGGATGGCTAATTATTGTATTTCAATATCAAGGTGCTGATACTGTCAAAAATGATGGCATCTACTCAAGATATTTTACAGATTACCATGGAAATGGAAGATACAGTTTAAAAGTGCATGCCCAGGCAAGAAAAAACAAGGCGAGGCTAAATTTAAGGCGACAGAACCGAGCTCTGTACATACCAGGCTACATAGAAAACGGTAAGTGGCCTTAGAATAGAAATATGTCCTTTGTTAAGGTAAATTACATGTGTCAAGCATTGAAAATATAATGTACTATGGAAAACCTAAGTAATCATTATAAAATCACCTGTATGCTTCAAAATCATAGTTATATAATGGACTTAGACTTGGGCTATGCTTATAACATGTTTTGTTTTTTTTATATCCCCCTTAGTTCATTTCAGGTACATTGAAAAAAATTTACTGAGCACTTCCTGAGCATTATGTTAGATGCTGAAGCTACAAAAGTATGAAATAAGACACTATCCTTGTCCTCAAAGGATTTACAGTCAAGTAGTAAAAATACGTTAAAAGATAGTACTAACATTTCATAATGCCTCCTCACCAATGTAACATGACACCAATAAAACAAATTTTTTTTTCACCAAAAGGTATTCCATTTTCAGTGTCTGCTGTCAATCAGTATTAACCCTCTACAGCTGCAAGGTGAGATGACAAGATAAAAATAGATACAGCAATATTGCAAGTCACAAAATTACTGTTTTGTTAGGTACGATTATACTGAACCCACCCAGACCTGATGACAAAAAGGAAATGGAGGAAGCTGAAGTAGAAGACTTCAGCAGACTAACCTCAGGAGGGTCCATTACTGTATCAGGAGTTCCTCCTGCTGGAGATCACACTCAGGTGTTCGCACCCAGTAAAATCACAGACCTCGAGGCTAAGCTTAAAGGAGACCGTATTCGACTTTCATGGACAGCCCCTGGCAACATCCTCGATAAAGGAAAAGGCAAGTTTGATATTGTTTTAAAACACACTGATAGAAATCCCATTGGCTTTCATTTGCTAAACATTTTCTGATGTCTTAGTTATAAATAACGTGTGGAGTATCTACTATAGGCCACCTATAGGTTACCTATTTTTCAGATGCAAACACTGAAGCTCTAAGAGATAGTTGACTTCCCCAAATTGTCAGATTTTACTGGGCCAAACTGCCTTTCACGGCATGAACCATCTTAGAAATTACTTTGAGAAGATTAATAGCTTTCTGTTGCATTCTTTTCTCCCTAACAAGGAAAACATTTTCTACATATTTCTGTACTTGTACAATTTTATTCATTCGTTGACTTTCTTTGAATTTTCAAACATAGTGGGGTCCTACAAAATAATCCCTACTCAGCATTCAGTTGACTATAGAAGACAATTTATGTAAGAAAATAGACAATTTTGTAGAATGCGATAAGTGATAATGCTATTATAAGCACAGGTGATATGGCAGCACATTGGAAGGCCACAATTCCGGTTGTGGGTTAGAACCACAGAGTATATTTTAAAAGGCTTACTAAGGAAGTCTATCCCTGACCTAAATCTTGAAGAATGAGAGAAGTTAGCCAAGTTAATTGAAGGTATTCCATGAAGAGAGAGGATTGTGGGAAGAGAAACTCAACTAGTTGAAAGATTTGGCCATAGAGTTTGAATAAAGTTCAAGGCAAAAATATCTCATTCATTCAAAGTTTCTTAAAATAAATTGCACTCATCCCAGAAGGTTAAATCACTTTTATCTTTGCTTTAAATTTACCTGAGTTTCATTAGTATGTATTGAATCCCCACCATATTTCCAAGTATTATGCTAGACTAGTGGATTCTTATGAGATAAAACCAATCTTGAAATTTTCCTTTAAAGGTGGAAAAATGAAAACAATATTCGTTATCTATAGACAGTATCTCAGGCACTGTCAGTGCTGAAAAGCCGCATGCTCAGTGTTCTTTCTCCTGGGTTACAATAAATACCGCATTGCATACTCTCAATAGAAACTATGCTTTTCAATCTTTCATTTTCTAGATAGCATTTTTCAAAGTTATAATTTTTATCATGTTACAAAGTAAAATTCATTCTAAAGCCAAATGAAACATAGAATACCCATGAAGAGTTCTTTTCTACTTGAATGTGGAAAACTCACCATGACAACTTCTGAAATACATTATTTTTCTACGCTATTACTCTCAAATATGAGGCAGAATTTAAAAAAAAAAAAAAACTTCCACTGGAAAAGCCTTAAATGAAATTGTCTGACCAAATGTTTAGTTCTAAATTCTATTCAGTCAAGACCAACTCTTTCAGCTCAAGATTGGGTCCATAATAAATGTCCCTCAGGGTGATTATAGAAACTAAAAATAGTAAGAATAGATTATATATGGACATTGAAACAGAAAGAACTTCACTGTATTTAAGCATAAATGCCTAAAATAGGTGGGATCTAATCTCCTTCTTTCCTCTGTGACAAATTAGTAAAGACTGTGTTTGCTATAAAATATTGCCCTCAGACATTACAAAAGTAGGTAGAAGAAATTAACATATAATCTCAAAACCAAGTACTTAAATTCCCTGTGACCTAATTTCCATTCCTGTTAAATAGCAATTAGACTAGATGATGTGAGTTACTAAAACAAAGAGAGGTAATTCTAATATTTTTTTTAGTGCAGATAATATTTATGTGTTACCTTATTTATTTTTAATCTTTATTGCTCAGTTTATTAATTACATTGTTCCCTTTTTTTCCCCCTATAGTTCCCCTCTACCTGGTACCCATCCCACCCTCCGCCCTCACCCCCCTCCACTGTCCTCTCCCATAGTTGCATGATTTTTGTCCAGTCTCTTGCTGCACTTCCCACACCCCCTTTCTCCCCAAGAGTTGTCAGTCCATTCCCTCTCTATGTCCGTGATTTTGTTACATTCACCAGTATATCTTGTTCATCAGCTTATTAATTCACTTGATTTTTAGATTCATTTGTTGATAGATGTGTATTTGTTGTTCCTAATTTACACTTTTATCTTTTTCTTCTTCCTCTTCTTAAAGAATATCTTTCAGCATTTCATATAATATTGGTTTGGTGGTGATGACCTCCTTTAGCTTTTTCTTATCTGCGAAGCACTTTATCTGGCCTTCAATTCTGAATGATAGCTTTGCTGGATAGAGTAATCTTGGTTGTAGATTCTTGCTGTTCATCACTTTGAATATTTCTTGCCACTCCCATCTGGCCTACATCGTTTCTGTTGAGAAATCCGCTGACAATCGTATGGGTGCTCCCTTATAGGTAACCAACTGTTTCTCTCTTGCTGCTTTTATTATTCTCTCTTTGTCTTTTGCTCTTGGCATTTTAATTATGATGTGCCTTGGTGTGGTCCTCTTAGGGTTCCTATATATTGGGGTTCGGTGGGCTTCTTGGACTCCTAAGTCAATTTCTTTCACCAGGTGTGGGAAGTTTTCGGTCACTATTTCTTCAAATAGGTTTTCATTGTCTTGCTCTCTCTCTTTTTCTGGCACCCCTATAATTCGGATGTTGGTATGCTTGAGGTTGACCCAGAGGCCCCTTACACTATCTTCAATTTTTTGGATTCTTTTGGTTTCTTGCTTTTTCAGCTGAGTGGGTTTTACCTCTTTGTATTTCAAATCTTTTACTTGGTTTTGGGGGTGCTCCAGAGCACTTTTAGGTCTTTGTATAATTTTTTTTTTCAGTTAGTGTATGCTTAATTTCTGGTTGGTCCTTTTTCATATCCTTGAGTCTCCTTTATATCCTTGAGGGTCTCCTTCATTTCCTTGTAGGACTCATTCATTTCCACGTTGGTCTTAATCATTTCCTTTGCGATCTCGCTTATTTCCTTATAGGCCTCGGCCTTTTGTTGGAGCCTCTTGAGAAGCCCTATAACCGTGGTTTTGTATTCCATG
This sequence comes from Antrozous pallidus, assembly GCA_027563665.1. Classification (NCBI taxonomy): domain Eukaryota; kingdom Metazoa; phylum Chordata; class Mammalia; order Chiroptera; family Vespertilionidae; genus Antrozous; species Antrozous pallidus. Next base: position 145,537,805 of record CM050508.1, on the reverse strand, counting down.
TCCAGCCATTTTTTTTCCTCCATTTCTTTCACATCTGATTTCTTTCCATGTCTCTGCATGGTGGCTGCTTCCCTGAGTTGGTCAATTAGCTTTTTGTGGTAGACTTCCTACTAGGGACAGTGGCTCAGCCTCCCTAGTTACCTGAGGTGGATATGGGTTACACAGTCTTGCTGAAGTTAAGCTCAGGTTAATCGTTGTTAGCACTTGGAGGGTTTGATCTCCAGGACAATTGTCTGTGAAGTTCAGCTGTGCTCAGGTTGGATGGGCAGAGTCTCCGGGTGAAGCAGACAGCATTAGCTCCGCCCTATGCGGCCCCAGGGACTCTGTGCTGGGGGCAATGGCTGCCAGCACCTCTGAGAGAGAGCCGCTGTGGAGCTCCACCGGCTGCCGGGGAATTCAGACTCTCCCCAAATGAATCTGCACACCCAATGTCTCACCCAGGGTCGTAAAACAAAGCACACTGATGGTTTTCCGAATGAGAGAGCAAGTCGCAGAGCACTCTGTGCGGTCACGCAGCTGAGCTGTTCGTGCAAGCTGCCTTCTCCACAAGCCAGCAGACCCGACAGCACCTGAGCTTTGGCGTGCCCTCCCACTGTCCAGTTTTCACCCCATATGATAGTGGGTTCCCTGGACTTCGCCTAGAGCTGGAGAATCAGTCCAGTGGGGTGTCTTTGTCTCCCCGTTCGAAAAAACTGGCCACTTTTCAGCCGCCCGCCCTCTCTGCTAGCGCACGCTCCAAACCTCTCTCCACGCGAATCTTTCAACGCTGTCCGCCGCCGCTCCTCTGAGTCACAGTGTCTTATCTTCACTTTTATTTGTGGTATTTTCACTCGGCCAGCTTTCTGGTGATTCTGGAAGGTGTTTGTTCTTTCGTTAAGTTGTAGTATTAAAATTGCTGAGCATGACGGCAAGATAGGTGTTTTACCTATGCCGCCATCTTGGTTCTTTCAAGGTAATTCTAATATTTTATGATTCTCTAGTTCCATCATTTGGTGCATCAACTTAATAACTGTATTGTTGACCAACAAGTGATTAAGTAAGTCAAATACATGTCTAAAATAGTATCATGGCTGAAATTGGTTTGGCTCAGTGGATAGAGCATTGGCCTGTGGACTGAAAGGTCCCAGGTTCGATTCCGGTAAAGGACATGTACCTTGGTTGCAGGCACATCCCCAGTAGGTGGTGTGCAGGAGGCAGCTTATCGATGTATCTCTCTCATCGATGTTTCTGACTTTCTATCCCTCTTTCCCTTCCTCTCTGTGAAAAATCAATAAAATATATTTTTAAAAAATAAAATAAAATAAAATGGTACCACATACCAAATATATATATATATATATATATATATATATATATATAAATATATATATATATATATATGTAAAACATAGCTTTACCCTCAAGAATAGTATGACCTAATTAAAAAATAAATTGAACCTCCATAAAATAATCTGGAAAACAACATTATGTGCAATAAGAGTTCATGGAAGAGCCCAGGCCAGTGTAGCCCAGTGGTTGGAACGTTGTCTCATGCACCAATAGATTGCCAGTTGGATTCTGGTAAGGGCATACATGTAGGTTGCAGGTTCAATCCGGTTCAGAGCACTTTTGAGACGCAGCCAATTGATGTTTATCTCTCTATCTCTATCCCTACCCTCTTCTCTCTCTAAAATCAATTTTAAAAACCTCAGGTGAGAAAAAACAAAAAGGAGAGAGAGTCGTCAGGGTGGATAAATACATTAACACAACTTAATGAAGAAGTTAGGCCTCTTATTGGACCTTAAAAATTAGTACCATTTGCATAAATAGGAAGAGAGGTGCATTTTAGGGAATTGTGACAGGGAGAGAAGGAACAAAATAATATGATCAAGGTCAAGAAACAAAATTCTCACAATGAAATATTTGAAATAAAATGAGAGGGAAAGGACAGAGAGAGAGAGATTGAGAGATTAGATAGATAGATAGATAGATAGATAGATAGATAGATAGATAGATAGATAGATAGATAAACAGACCCATCTAAATGGAGTACAGGGTGTGTGTGAAAAGTAGTAGGCAGAATGAGTTGATAAGGCCTATATATTGAAAAAATAGATTGTTAAGGCAGAGGGCTTGAATTTTTTAAAACCACATAGTCGAAGTTATTCACCACATATTTATAACACAAACATTTCATTAAAAAATAAAGTCTTCACTTCAGAAAAAGACATTTGTTGTTTTATTGTTTATGGCATTTCAGAATGTGAGAATTTATTTTTAAATTGATGGCTGATAGATTTCTAAAAGCATTTTGGAATGAAACATTTATGTCAGCATCTTTCCTTTCCTGATAAAATAACAGTTATAATAGCTAATATTTCAAACATTTCATTAAGTCCTAGACATTATGCTAAACACTTTTTCTACATTTTCATATATAATTCTCAACACTAGAACAGTAAATATTCAGTAAATATGTGTTGAATGAATTGAGTAACTGAATATTATATAGATAAAAAAATTAAAGGTAAAAAATGTTAACTAAAATTGTTTTGTTATACAACTAGAAAGTACTAGAATTAAGATGTTAATCAAAGGCTACCAACCACATAAGCACATAAAAATTAATAAACATTCCAGGCTCTCTGCTTCATTTTGCTCTTTGTCCCCAGCCCTGTCTTCCATTTTATTTATCTGCTCTCTTATTTTCCCGTGCTTTTACTCCCTCTCTCCACTTATTGAGAAATAAAATAATGTGGAGTTACTGAATGTCTCTACTATATTAAAACATCATGTATTCTGAGTTCTAAATTAAAAGTATATTCAGCACTTTATAGTTCTATTTCTAAAAATAAGTCTAGGTTCTGGGTTTTTAGTTATATAATTTTGATAATATGATTTTTATATAATTGTGAATTAAATTTCTTATAATTAGGTAACTAGATAGAAACTGTTCATGTATTTGTCCTTAAAATAAAGAAGATGGAATAACCAGATAACAGCCAAAACTGAGATTTCCATAAACAAAACCTAGAGTGCATTTCTGATAGGGCCCTAAATGTAAGGCAGTGTGGTGGCAATATGGCATCCTAGTGATTTCAATACACATTAAAAATAGAAATTTCTTTTTTTTTTCAGCCAAACACTACATTATAAGAATAAGTAAGTATCTCCAGGAGCTCCAAGAAGATTTTGACAATGCTACTTTAGTGATTACTTCTAGTCTGATACCTAAGGAGGCTGGCTCAATAGAAAATTTTGAATTTAGACCAGAAGCTTTCAAAACAGAAAATGGCACCACATTCTATATTGCAATTCAAAGCATCAATGAAGCCAATCTTACCTCAAAAATTTCTAACATTGCACAAGCAACCAAATTTATTCCCCCACAGGAACCCAGTGTCCCTGATCTGGGTACCAAGATTTCTACAATCAGCTTGGCAATTTGGGGATTAGCTGTAATTTTATATATTTTTTAAAATAGAAATTAGATTAGAACTGAATTCAATGTTATACATATTTGGTACACATTTATTTAAAATTTGCTATACTTGTCTATTATAAAATTCTATAAGATAAAAGTAAATGTACAAAAGTAAATTTTTCAATTACTTAAGTTCATTAATACTAATTAGTGCTAAATGTATAACAAAATGAGTGTGCTATTTCTTATCTTTGAAAAATAAGTCTATTAACTCAATATAAAAAATAAAATGCATATTAGTACTTGTAGATGTTTTAAGAAACATTTTTTGGGTGTGTTACAAATTCATTTGGTATATTAACAAAATCAGAATTTATCTGAGCTATTTAAAAAATATTTATGTATCCACAACAGAAATAATTTTATGGTAGCATTATTTAGGTTTTATTCTTGATTCTGAATGATTACTTCATGCTTACATAAACTATAATCAAAAAGGACTCTAAAGACAACTTTTCGATGAGAAATGGTCTAGAGCAGTAAGGAGGTCAAATTTGCTTTGTGTCATTAATTAAAAGTGGTATCTCAAAGTTATGACTTTAACATGAAATGACTATTTAATAACAAGAATGTTTTTTTGTATAAATTTTATAACATCACAAGAAGTCCTATTTATATTATCAGGTCCTAAGAGTATCACCAAGATGTTCCATCAGGGCAGAAATTTTTTTTCTCAGTATCTAGAATAGTATTCAATGCACTGTAAATATTCAATAAATATCCTATCTAAAAAAGAGTAATATGCAAATTAACCATCACTCTGCTATACCCACCAGCCATGCCCACCACCAAATCAGCAATGAGTATGCAAATTAACCCCAACCAAGATGGCTGCAGCCATGGAGAGAGCAGGAAGGAGGCTTGGATTTCCCCAGTGATGGAGGAAGACAAACTTTGCACACTCTGGCCAGCCCAGGCCTCCACTTAAGGCTACAAAGTTTCAATTGTAGAAGATAAATAAATCCCAGATACCAGGGCCTCTGCTTGGGTTTTCAGGGGGCATGGCCAGTCTGCAAACCACCACATACCTCTCACCCAGGCTGCTCCAAACCCCAAGGAAACCCCATCCTGATCCGGGACACCCTTCAGGGCAAACCAACTGGCCCCCATCCATGCACCAGGCCTCTATGCTATCTAATAAAAGAGTAATATGCAGATTGACAATTGCTCCAACACACAAGATGGCTGCCCCTATGTAGTCAAAGATCCTGCCCCCATGTGGGCACAAGATGGCCACCACAAGATGGCCAGCAGAGGAAGGCAGTTGAGAGGGACCAGGCCTGCAAGGGAGAGCAGTTGGGGGCAATCAAGCCTGCAGAAGAGGGCAGTTAGGGTTGACCAGGCCGGCAAAGGAGGGAAGTTGGTGGTGACTGGGCCTGAAGGGAAGGGCAGTTGGGAGGGACCAGGCCTGCAGGGAAGGGCAGTTAGGGTTGACCAGACCTGCAGGGGAGGGCTGTTGGGGAGGGACTAGGCTTACAGGGGAGGGCAGTTGGGAGGGACCAAGCCTGTAAGGGAGGGCAGTTGTGGATGATCAGGCCAGCAGAAGAGGGCAGTTGGGAGGGACAGGCCTGCAAGGGAGGGCAGTTAGGGTGACCAGGCCAGCAGAGGAAGGAAATTGGGGGCAAACAGGCTGGCAGAAGAGCAGTTAGACATCAATGAGGCTGGCAGGGGAGTACTTAGGGGATGATCAGGCTGGCAGGCAGAAGCAGTTAGGGGCAATCAGGAAGGCAGGCAGGCAAGCAGTTGGGAGCTAGCAGTCTTGGATTGTGACAGGGATGTCTGACTGCCTTCAAGGGGTCCCAGATTGGAAAGGGTGCATGCTGGGCTCAGGGACACCTCCCCCATGCACAAATTTCATGCACCGGGCCTCTGATTTGTTGAATAAAGTAATGAATATTTTATACCATCAACAAATTCCAAATTTGATCCATTACATGAAAAATATCCACAAAGTTTGATGTGTACATTGTGAAGACCTGATATAATGAAAACTAAGCAGTTAGTAACAGTGATTTGAATAAGTTCAAAACATGTCTTCAGAATTTGTAAACCATCTGATAAAATTAAAATTAAACTATTAATATAGTAATAGTGTGAAATTTTTTTCTGAGAGAGACAGAGGAACAAACAGTGAGTAAATTAGAGGAAAATCTTTTGTTTGCAGGCAGGAAGATTTCAAAAACTCTTTGAATGTCTGAAAGGAGGAACATATATGATGTGTCTTTAAAGTCAGAAAAAAATCATAAAACATCAATAAATTAAATCCAGAAGAATATATTACAAAAAAATAATATATTCCGATAAGTTGGATTTTTATTCCAGGAATTCAAAAATTATTTAATGTTAGAAAGTTGATGTAATTCACAACATTCATAGATTAAAAAGGAGTATATTATCATCTCAATACATGTGTAAAAGTATATTACAATTCAACCACCATTCTTCATATAAAATGAAACCTTTGAAAACTTCATTAATTTGATACTATGAACCTTAATGTACAAACTCTATCATTTAAAAATGAAAATGGGGCATTAAATCTTCAAGTAAAAATGAGAAGTCAGACGCCAAAAAAAAAGGAGAATTCTAAATTTCTAGGAAAATAAATCACTTAAGAGTCTTTAAATCATTTTTAAATACTGTTGATCATGAAAGTCTCACAAGTTCAGAAGATAATTTATTCTCATCTACACGGCCACTATACTAGGAAATGATTTCTAGAGCTTTAGCAGTCACTGAGGAAACTGAAATTCCTATGCAACAAGGGAAAAAAATAGAAGATACAATAATTAAGAAGAATGATACAAAACTGTATTTGCAGGTGACACAGGAAATGCAATAAAATTAACAAATAACGAAAGCTAAAGAAAAGTTCTGGGAAAGTTAGCAGATGCAGATGAATTTGTAAAAATCAATAGAGCCAATCTGAAATGTAAAGACTCTCAAAATCACCACTCCCCTCCTCACAACAAGGGAAAACTCTGAAAACTCAAAAACAACAATTCTTTTTAGACCCATCAGAAAATTAAGGTCACACCACAACCTGCTGCCCCCAAATTAGAGGGACAGGCAAATACAGAGAATCTCAGCTTACCATGATCAGAAGTCTGCCAATGAAGCCAGTGCCAATAGGAGTTCAAGCTACAAACGATGATTTGCTAGAGACTCCATGTGGCTGAGCTTCAGAATTTAAAACTCATGAACAAAAATAAGAATTACAGCAATCTTTTCTTCAGAAACCGTATACACAAGAAGAAGGTGGAGTGACATACTTAAAGTGTTGGGAAAAAAACCACCAATTCCTCTGGGTTTATATACATTGAAATTGAGAACTTCTCAATTGCAAAAGCCATTGTGCACAGCTCTGGTGGGTTTGTAAATTGGGTAGAGTGGGGTCTCAGGGAATCACTAGGGTGTGCAACCAGTGATGGCTGCCAGTCAGCCTTCTCTGTGTCTCTGCATTTCTGTATCTATCCCCAGTTCCCACACCCCAGTGCAGTAAACAATGATTGCTGCATGCACCTCTGTGAGAAAGCCACCCTTACTTTCTGACCCGATGCCAGACAGTCCAGTTTCTCCCCATAGGAGTCTGGGTCCCAAGAGTCTCACCGGAAACTGGAGTTCAGAGCAGTAGGGAGCTGTGTCTCCCTCCCTCTTGAAAAAGATAGCTGTGTCCTCAGTTGTGCCCTCCCTGCGCATGCCTCCATACCTCTGCTTTTCCAGGGCTCTGCATGTCCTACATAGTCTCAATGTGCTTTTTACTTCCCTTCTAGTTGTAGAACTTCCACTCAGCCAGCTTTCCCATGGTTCTGGGTGATAGTTGCTTTGTCTTTTAGTTGTAGTTTTGGTGGGGTTGTGAGAGGCAGCATGTACAGGTGTATTTTGCCATCTTGTTTTTTTTTTTTTTCTTTTGATTCTCCTTGATTGAGTTTTAGGAGGTCGCATTTTACTTGGAACTTGTCCATTTCCTCTAGGTTGTTTAGTTTGTTGTAACAGAGTTTTCATAGTATTTTTTAAAATAATCCTTTGTATTTCTGGGGGCTCTGTTGTTACTTTTCCTCTTTCATTTCAGATTTTGTTTATTTAGGTAGTCTCTCTTTGCTTCTTGTGAGCCTGGCCAGGTGATCATCAATTTACACTTTCAAAGAACTAGCTCTTTGTTTCATTGATCTTTTGATTTAAAAAAAAAATAAGAGAGAGGAACAAAGATGGCACCATAGGTAAACACCTAAACTACTGCCTCACACAACAATTTCAAAACTACAATTAAAAGACAAAACGGATATCATCCACAACCACAGGAAAGCTGTCTGAGTGGAAATTCTACAAGTAGAAGGAAATAAAAAGCATATTGAGATTTAGAGGTGCTGCAAAAGGCTGAGGTAAGGAGACACGCATGAGAGGACTGGCAGCTGAGGGCGTGGCTGGGTTTCTCAAGCAGGAAGGAGACAAAAGCTCTTGACTGAGCTGAATTCCAGTTCCAGGCGAGACTCTGGGAACTCAGACTCATTAAGGGGGGGGGGGGATCTGGACTGTAGGAAAAGAGAAAAGCACACTGAGTCTCACACTGAGACTTGCAGAGGCAGAGGTCTGGAGGTGGTGCGCACGGAAAGGTCTGACTACTGAGTGTGCGGCTGGCTTTTCAAGCGGAAGGAAGACGAAGCTCCCAACTGTGCTGAACTTCAGTTCCAGGAAAGACTCTGAGAACCCAGACTTATTCAGGGAGAAACTGGAAGGCGGCTTTCTCTCAGAGGTGCGTGCAGCAAGTATCAAGGAACAATGAGACCCAGGGGCCTCTTAGGGTAGGGCTGATAGGAAGCCAAGGCTGTCTACTCTGCCCTGAAACTCCGCCCCACCCAAGCTGAGCACAGAGGCTTTTGCAATTTTGCAAGTCTTGTATCATAAGGATACCTCCGGCACAGAAATTCTCCCATCATAGACACAGCTGATCCTCACAGCCAATTGGCCTGGAGGTCAATTCTCCCAGTGATACCAACAACAATCAAAATTTAACTACTACAAGGCTGTGCACACAGTCCACAAAGGGGTGTACCAAGAGCGTCCACCTCAGATTACTGGGAAGTCTGAGCCACTGTCCCCTATTGGACACTTAGCACACAAAACTACTCTATCAACTCAGGAAAGCAGTGAAAATGCGAGGACAAAGAAATAGATCACAAATGAAAGAAATGGAGGAAAGCAAACTAACAGATATAGAGTTCAAAACCACGGTTATAAGGTTTTTCAAGAATTTTCTAGAAAAGACAGATAAATTTAGCAAGACCCTTGAGGATATGAAAAAGGACCAACTAGAAATTAAACATACACTGACTGAAATAAAAAATATTATACAGAGACCTAACAGCAGACTAGAGGACCCAAGAACTAAGATTTAAAATACAAAGAAGCAAAAAACACTCAACTGGAAAGAAAAAAGAAAAAATAATCCAAAAATTGAAGAATAAAAAAAAAAATCCAAATAGTATAAGAAGCCTCTGGGACAACTTTAAGCATACCAACATTCAAATTGTGAGGGTGCCAGAAGAAGAGAGAAAGCAAGACACTGAAAACCTATTTGAAGAAATAATGATAGAAAACTTCCCCGACCTGGTGAAAGAAATAGACTTGCAAGTCTAGGAAGCGCACAGAACCACAAACAAAATGAATCCAAAGAGGACCACACCAAGACATATCATAATTGAAATGCCAAGGGCAAAAGACAAAGAGAGAATCTTAAAAGCAGCAAGAGAAAAACAGTTAGTTACCTACAATGGAGTACCCATACAACTGTCAGCTGATTTCTCAAAAGAAACTATGCAGGCCAGATGGGAGTGGCAAGAAATACTCAGGGTGATGAACAGCAAGAACCTACAACGAAGATTACTCTATCCAGCAAAGCTATCATTCAGAATTGAAAGTCAGATAAAGTGCTTCACAGACAAGAAAAAGCTGAAGGAGTTCATCACCGCCAAACCCGTACTATATAAAATGCTGAAAGGTATTCTTTAAGAAGAGGAAGAAGAAGAAAAAGGTAAAGATAAAAATTCTGAACAACAAATACATGTCTATCAACAAGTGAATCTAAAAATCAAGTGAATAAAAAATCTGATGAACAGAATAAACCTGTGAATATAATATAGTCAGGGGCATAGAAAGGGAGTGGACTGACAATTCTCAGGGGGAATGGAGTGTGAGAATGCAGGAAGAGACTGGACAAAAATCCTAAACCTATGGATGAGGACAGTGGATGGGGTTAAGGGCAAAGGGTGGTGGGAACTGATTGGAGGGAAGCTAAGGAGGGTGGGAAATATAGGAACAATTGTAATAATCTGAATAAAGACTTTTTTATTGTTTAAAGTATTACAAATAGTAGTTCAGATGTTTCCTTTTTTCCCCCCAATCACCTCTCCCCGGCCTCCCCTACCCCCCAGCACATGTCCTCACCTGCCCCCCTCGCCCCACACAGTGTCTTGTATCCCTGGTTATGCTTATATGCATGAATATAAGTCATTTGGCCAATCTCTTACAGCCCCCACTCCCCAACACCCCCCACCCTCCCATTGTAGCTGGAGAGGTCAGCTGCTGTATCTACTTTTACTCCTGTTTTTTTTTCTTTAAAAAATCTTGCATCTGCATACTATAAATAAACATATAAGAAAAAAAATGTTTGTGTCTCAATTTCAATGTCCAACAGTTCTGAGTCCCAGTTTCAATCCTATATAATAAAAGCCTAATATGCTAATCGACTGAACGGCAGAATGACCAGTTGCTATGACATGCACAGACCATGAGGGGGCAGATGCTCAATGAGGAGCTGCCCCCAACCTGCAGGCCCCAGGCCATCCAAGGCAGGGTCCAGAGCCCCCTATACACACACAGAGGGAGGTGACCAGTGGTGGGGGTCGGGGCCGATGAGTAGGTAGCACCAGACCAGCGAAGGCAGGGGCCTACTCGATCGCCCCCTGGTTTCCCCACAGATCAGCCCTGATTTCCAGCTAGGCCTAGGGACCCTACCTGTGCATGAATTTCATGCACTGGTCCTCTAGCGTCAAATAGTTCCTTATGTGTACATGTCAACAATGATATCTGGATGGTGGACAACTTGTGGCAATGCAGGTCCTACCCTTTCTGGTTTGGCCCTAGGCAACCTGCAGTGACTCACAGCTGCTGACTGCTAGCATGGCATGGTGTTGGCAGCCTCTTCTATCTCTGGACTGTTTCTCTTCTTGTCTTCATGGTTGGAGCAGACCTGTCAGCTCCTCTTTGTTGCAGGAATCCATATGGTCTTGGACTTGTTTTCTGAAAATATACAAATATATTCTTGGCCAAAAATTAGTAAAGGAATCTTTTCTGTAAATTTGACTTGGGATTCTTTTTATTTTTGCCCAAATGATTTTCCTTTGGCTTATTTCAACACTATGTGTGTTTTTCATGGGTGTTTTGCTGTTAGCATTACAAATGGAAATTAATTTTCCAAAGTAAAACTTTTCTAGATGTAATTTATTTACATATTTTTCCTTACATGATATTATCTCATTATACCTCCTTTTTTTATTAACGGAGGCTTTTGGAAATTTTATAATGCAGTCTTGGTAACTTTAAATTTTAAATTTGCACAACCTTTACTTCAGCACTATGTAGCAGCAATTTTATTAAATCTCCACTTAACTAATAGAGAACTGTGCTTTAGGTTCATTGCATGTTAAGCAATTTTACAATGAGATGAGCTACTAATAGAAATTTTAGTTAATATTTTAGGAACAGTTTTTTGTCCAGTACAATTAAATTTTCTTGAGTATTCACTTATTTCAATTAGCCAATTTAAATTAATCAGAAAACTTGATTACTATTTTACTGTCAAATTTAATACTCAAGCAATAATATTAGTTTACCTTGTAAATATTAGTGGAGAGGATTATTTGCATTTTTGAGTAGACCCTGAGCATTACTGGTGCTAGACTGCATTTAGATATAGGGCAGCTGCTGCTGGCCAAGTGTCTGTCTGTAACCTGGGTCCAGATCTGAGCTGAGCATGGGAGGTGAAGGAGCCATGGGACAGGAGACCTCTCTCAGAAGAGGTGAGAGTTCAGGCCCCTGCAAGGTTAGGGGGGCTGAGGGTCTGTGCCCCACCTCTGTTGACCTTCAAGTTCTCTCCTGATAGCCCTTCTGTGACTGTGCCTGTCTTAGGTTGTTCCTTCCCTGAGAAATCTTACCCATCTCTGGCTAACCAGCCATCCTCTGGGGCCAAGCAGGGTGATGTGAGTGAACAATAAAGAGTTACTGAAATGATAAAAAAGAAGTGATGTATTTATTACTACTAATAAGTGGTAAGTACTAACAAATATGGGAAAAAGAGTGAAATCTCTCTCTACTTCCTTTATTATCATAACCTTCAAGTTCTCTCCTGATAGCCCTTCTGTGACTGTGCCTGTCTTAGGTTGTTCCTTCCCTGAGAAATCTTACCCATCTCTGGCTAACCAGCCATCCTCTGGGGCCAAGCAGGGTGATGTGAGTGAACAATAAAGAGTTACTGAAATGATAAAAAAGAAGTGATGTATTTATTACTACTAATAAGTGGTAAGTACTAACAAATATGGGAAAAAGAGTGAAATCTCTCTCTACTTCCTTTATTATCATAACCAAGTACCAAAGGTACTTGAAAATGTTGACTAAGTATGAGTTATATAGTCTTATTTCTTAGGTCCTCAATGGAATTATTTTCTCAAATTTTGAAAGTTAAATAACTAATCTTTATATGTAAACAGTCTACAGAGAAATTTTAAGTCATTGAAGTATGAACTTGACATTGCTATTTAACATATCCATCTACCATGATCAAAATATGAGGATTTTTTACCCCTAGTATTCACAAAATTAATGTTTTTCTTAGACTGAGACATTTATAACAAAGTAATAAAAACTATGATTTATTAAACTATAATTTATTACATGCCAGGCACTAGAGTAGGTATTTTCCATATATTTTCCCATTTAACCTTTACTTCAGCACTATGTAGCAGCAATTTTATTAAATCTCCACTTAACTAATAGAGAACTGAGGCTCAAAGATATGTAATAACTTGCCCCTAATCAGACTAAAGCTAGTAAATGGTGATACTGAGATGGAAGCCCAGAAGTACCCAATTCCAATTCTATGGTCTTTCCACCACCATCCTAATCCTTTCTACTAAACAACATCATTTATTTAGCTGTCACATAAACAAAACCCTGAGTTCCAAGTGGCAGTGAAATGACAAATCTTTCATTGACAAGTCTCCAATACTTTTAGTTTATTTTTCTAAATGGAGGCCCAGTGCACGAAATTCATGCATGGGTAGGATCCCTAGCCATGGCTGGTGATCAGGGCTGATCTGTGGGGCAGGGCAATTAGGGGTTTCCCACTGGCACCCACCTTGGCTGACCTGGGGCCTGTGGGCTGGGTGCAGCTCCTGCACTGAGAGTCTGCTCCCTGGTCTGTCAACCGTCATTTTACCAATCATTCTGCCATTCAGTCAGTTTTCATATGAGGCTTTTATTATATAGGACTAGAGGCCTGGTGCATGAAATTGGTGCACAGAGGGGGGTTCCTCAGCCCAGTCTGCACCCTCTCCAATCTGGGGCCCCTTGAGGGATGTCCAACTGCCAGTTTCAGCCCAATTCCAGCAGTCAGACATCCCTCTTGCAATCTGGGATGACTGGCTCCTAACCACTTGCCTGCCTACCTGTCTGATCGCCCCTAACCCCTCTACCTGCCAACCTGATTCCCCCTATCTTCCCACTACCGGCCTGATTGCCCTTATCTTGCACCTCCCTCCCCCGGTCTTCCTGATCATTCCTAAATGCCTGCCTTCCTACCTGATTACGCCTAACTGCCCTCCTCTGCCAGCCTGATCTCCCCCTTAACTGCCCTCCCCTGCCAATCTGGTTGCCCCCAACTGCCCTCCCTGCTGGCTGATCTTGCCTCCAACTGTCCTCCCCTGCCAGTCAGCCTGATTGCCCCTAACTGCCTCTGCCTCAGCCCACACTCCCATGGCTTTGTTCAGAAAGAAGTCAGACGTTGGGAAGATGGCCGGTCAACCAGTCCAATTAGCATATTACCAATTTATTAGTATAGATAGATTATATAGGATAGGTTTACTTAAATGGGGGTGGGGGGAGCCTTTTCAGCTGGAGGAGATGCTCTTGGCAGAAAAAAAAAACACGTAATCCCTATATCTGGACTGATAGCCAGCCATATGCATTATACTGCCAAACTGGTCATTAAAAAATTGAATCACTTTCTTACACCTTACACCAAACCCCTCTTTAGCCCCCACCTTAGGTTCTGCCTTCACAGTTCACCCAGAGTAAGTTCTGATTGGTCAGTTTCTATGCCAGTCAGCATCAAAAGGTCTGCCTCCTAGGCAGCATTTGGCTCCTTGCAATTGCCCCAGACTTGGTTCAGGTTGGTTGGTTTCTATGACAGTGAGCATCTCCGGGCCTATCTTCAGGCCTGATCATAGAGGCAGGGCTGATCAGCAGCTGCCCCAGGCTGTGGGCAAGCGGGCTGAACTGCTGACCTCTAAGAGAAAGAGAGAGGCTTGGCTGCTGCTGATGATCAGCCCCATCTCTCTCTCTCTCTCCAAAAGGTCAGCAGGTCAGCCCGCTCGCCTGCTGCACATGCAGCTTGGCATTCAGTCGAGCCTTCTGTCATTTTGAATGTTATGACCCTAGCTCTTTATATATATAGATAATTGTGATATGATATGCTATTTCTTTTAGAGTTTTTAAAACAGCTATTTCAACTCTTTAAATTTTATTTTTTTAAATGAGGTTAGTAATACGATTATTTATCTCACAGAACTAAAGTCCCAGTACACAAAATTCGTGCACTGGTAGGATCCCTAGCAGCTGCTGGTTGCCAGCTGGGGCCTCCCTTCCCTGGCTGCCAGCTGCCAGGCTGGGCCTCCTTTCATTCCACACTGCCACCTGGTGGTCAGCACATATCATAGCAAGTGATAGAACTCCTGGTTGGTCATACTCCCAAGGAGTCACTTTGCATATTATGCTTTTATATATATAGATTATTTTACTGAGATACTTTTAGTTACTGTACTAACTTGTTAATTGAGATTAAATCAGATCAAAGATTTAAGCATTTAACAAGTTATCTAGCATGTACTTAGTGCTAAGTAAATATCAGCAGCTTTATTATCATATTATATTTCATAAATATTTTATTACTGATAGTCCAATAGTCCAATTCTTTGACCAAGAACCCAAAATCTCTATTATCTTCTACAGCACAAGATAATTATATCCTTAGTTCTCAATATATGACCATGGAGCACCCACAATCTTAATTTCAAAGGTATCTAAAAAAGTATCTTTCTCCATTATATTAAAAACTAGGAAATTAACAGCTCAACTAATCACTGGAATTAGAGTGATTTAATTTTATAGCAATTAATTTTTTAGGTTAGCCTGACATCTAGTGGAATGACTATAGCCATCCAAAACCTTTAAAAAGCATACTTTTTTAAAAACAGAAGACATTGCATTAAATGAAAGGGCAGTATCTTATGTAAAATGTTTAAATAAAAAAGTAAAATCAACATTGAGTATTGTTTATGTCAGGCATTGTACTAAATGCTGCCATATCTTTTCTCATTTATTTGTTCAAAATCAGTGTTTAATACCTGCTATGTGATAGGCACTTAGAATTTTTTAAAAGCAGATATGATCCCTGTTCTTTTGGCATTCATAGATGAGTGGAGAATAAGTTATTCAACTAATCGTTATGAAAATTAAGAAAATTATAAATTGTGTTTGAATCTATGAAACACTTTAGGAGAGAATCCTAAATTTAGTAGGGAGTTTATTTTAGGAAGGGCCTCTCTGAAGAAGTGATGTGGGAACCAATGTCTAAAGAATAAATAGGAATGGGCATTTAAAACAGAGGGAATAACATATATGAAGTTACTGGGGTGGAAAAATGTTTTTTGAGCAAATAATTAAAAGGATAGTAGTAGGGTTATAGTTGCAAGGGAGACAGCAGCACCAGATGAGCTTGGAGCGGTATAAACAGGGCCTCTTTTGTCTGTTTGTTTGTTTGTTTGTTTGTTTGTTTAAGCAGATCGATGGCCCTGGCCCGGTGGCTCATTGTCCCATGCACTGAAAGGTTGCCAGTTCCATTCCAGGTCAGGGCACACACTTAGGTTTCAGATTTGATTGCCCAGCTGGGGTGCTTATGGGAGGCAACCAAGCAATGTTTCTCTTTCTTTCTCTCTCCTCCCGCCCTCCCTTTTCCTCTTCCTCTTCCTCTCCCTCTCCCTCTTTCCCTTGTTCTAAAATCAGTACAAAATATCCTCAGGTAAGGATTTTTTTTTTTTTAAGTTAGGTCAATGTTAAGAACTCAAGATTTATCACTTTATCATAGGTATAAATGGAAGCCATTTGAAGGATTTAAACAGGGGGAGATATAAGATGAAATATATTGTTTTAAAGGAACACTCTGGCTCCTGTGGTGAAATGTATGGAAAGGAGGTGAATGTGAATGTAAGAACAATTAGAACCAATTGGTTAAATATTTCAATAGTTAAAACAATAGAGTGTTAGAGCTCAGACTATAGTAGTTGCTGTCAAGGTATATATAGGGTCTGGCAAAAGTACATTTACAGTTTATTCTTCTATTATTATTACTTATTGTATTATTTTTCCACACAAATAACTGTAAACCTACTTTTGCCTCACCCTGTTTTTTATTTTTTGTTTCTTTTTTACTAATAATTGGCACTTTTGAGTGTGTGCCAATTATTTAATCCTCACAGAGACCATTCGAAGTAAGCATGGTTAATATCTTGGTTCTCCAGATTAAAAAACTGAGGCTCGTAGTCAAAGACAAGTACAATATGATTCCCCTCAAGTGTGAAATGTAATGAACAAACTGAACTACCAAGCAAAATAAAAACAGACTCATAGATAGCAGGCAGACAGCTTTGGTGGGGTGGGAGAGGGTAGATGGAGGGATTAAGAAAAAAAGAAAAGAGAGAGAGAAATCATATACAAGGACAGCAATGTGGTGATTGCTGGGGGAAGAGGGATGGGGTGGAAGAGGGTTTAGAGGGGACAGATGGTGATAGAAGAAAATAAAATGACAGGAGCAGATGTAGGTAGCCTGGAGAGGATGTTTCCACTCTCCCTTCTCCAGGAAAACAGTTTTCTGGAGTGCATTTAGTGGCCTTTCATTGTGTAAATCTGTGGAATTTTCTGTTCTCATTCTCTGGTGCAATATCTAACACTGTAGATCATTCCTTTCTTTAAAACTCTCTAGTCCCTTTTAAAAATAGGGGTGGTGGGGGGGAGTCTAAAACATAATATAATAAATTCCCATACACACTAGTTTAAGTAATCCAAATAAAACTCCAAATCCATTTATTCCCTTATCCCATAGATAATCACTATTTTTAATTAAGGTGTTTCTCTATTTTTATGCTTTCTCTTATCATTTTACCACTTATGTATAATGTACAGATATCATATGAATACATGTATAATATGTATGAATACATATTTAAACAATGTAAACTACTGATGTGAATATTTTAGTTTTTCGATGACAATTTGTGATAAATTTTTTTAGTCTGTTCAAAAGTACCAATTTGGGAACGCCTCAAGAGATAGTTTAGTTGCATATTACATTTCTAAATGTATTGATTTCTTTTCCCCCTCAGCTCTTTGAAGATAATGTTCAAATAACTTCTGGCTTCCACTATTGTTCTTGAGAACTCTGTTGCTGCTCTATTTTATTTGTAGGTAATCTGTCTTTAATATTTTACTAGAAGCTCAGTGCACAAAATTTGTGCACTTAGGGGAGTCCCTCAGCCCACCTTGTGCCCTCTCATAGTCTGGGATCCCTTTGGGGATGTCCAATTGATGGCTTATGGCCAGGGGGAGTGGGCCTAAGCCAGCAGTCAGACATCCTTAGTGCTGCCACAGAGGTAGAAAAGACTCCTGCCACCGCTGCTGCACTCGCCAGCCATGAGCCCGGCTTTTGGCTGAGCAGCACTCCCCCTGTGGGAGCACACTGACCACCAGGGGGCAGCTCCTGCATTGAGCATTTGCCCCCTGGTGGTCCTAGTGATCAGTCATTCCACTGGTCAATTTGCATATTTGCCTTTTATGCCTGTGGGACTAGGCTGAAACTGGCTCTCCAATATTCCTCAAGGGGTCCCAGATTATGAGAGGGTGCAGGCCAAGCCTAGGGACCCCACTGGTGCATGATTGAAGCCAGGGAGGGATACAGGAGATTGGCCAGCTGGGGAGGGATACGGGAGGGCTCCAGGACATGTCCAGCCCATCTCACTCAGTCCCAATCAGCTGGACCCCAGCAGCAAGTTAACCTACTGGTTGGAGCGTCTGCCCCCTGGTGGTCAGTGCACATTATAGTGACTGGTCAACCAGTTGACTGTCTGCCCCCTGGTGGTCAGTGCATGTTATAGTAAGCAGTTGAGTGGCCTTAGCATATCATTAGCATATTATACTTTGATTGGTTGAATGAACGACCAAACACTTAGCATACTGGGCTGTTATTATATAGGATTCATCTTTAGATTTTACCTTTGTCTTTGCAGTAGTGCAATTTCATGCCTAGCATGTAGTTCTTTTATTTATTTTGCTTGAGACTTCTGATTATTGACTTTGAGACATAATTTTATCAATTTTGGAAAATTATCAACCATTTTATCATCAAATTTGCCCCTCTTCTTTTTTATCTTGCTTCCTAAAAATCTTGTTGGATAATATTCTGAACTTTCTCTTCATTTTTCTTAATTCATGTTTTTCATTTCCTATTTTTCCATGCTGCCTTCTGTATAATTCTCTCAGAATTATCTACCATTTACTAATATCTTTTCATCTGTATCTAATAAACTAATAATCAGGCCATAAGATTTTATTGCAATAACTGTATTTTAATTTTTAACATGTGTTCTTATTTTCAGTGTCTTACTATTTTCTTTAGATTTTAATCTTCCTTTTCTTCTAACTCTGTATATCTCCTAATGGAAATCTTATCTGTCATATCTATACAAATTACTCCAAAGTCTATCTTTAACCCAGTATTCTCTCCCAAGGTTTAATTACATATTCCAATTATCTTCTAGACGTTACCAAATGTTTCATGTCTTATGCTATAAATTCTACCTGACTACTCCATGAGTAGTGGAGTAATAATGTGCCCTTTCTATGACTTTCTATAGCCCTTATTTGTTCTTAAGGGCTCATGTTTCATGATATGCTAAGGCCCACTTAATACTTGGCAATACACAGCCTCACAGTTGGTTTTATTGCATATGAATAAAACTAGATTATATGCCCTCAAAGAATCATGATCATGTTTTGTGTTCTCAGCAAGACTTTGAATATCCTTAACTCTACCACAACCACTTGAATGCCTTCAAAGCTAGACTTTCTTAGATTTGACTTTCCATACCTTACATGTACCTGTTCTTTAACAGAAGAAACAATCTTATATGGGTTGATGTCCTCCATCAAATTTACCATAGGGATTGTTCATAATATGTATTTGATAGTTGATGTAATTGGTAAATAACACATAAATGTGACCTTTTGAAATTTCTTTGGGAATTTAAGAGTTTAAGATTATACCACTCCCATACCTCAAGCCATCAGTGAATAACTGATATGTACCTTTCAATGTAGAAAGGTTACTGCTAGTATAAGTTATATTAACCTAAATTATAATAATGTGGCTTAACCTATTATTTTACTCTTCCTTTTAGTCTTCATCCCAAGTCACAAAGTAATATAATTATCTAAAATATAAAATAAAATTTTAATCAAGCTTTTTTTTTTTTTACACTGGATTCAGTACTCCCAGTGAAAACATGGGCATAAAAGGCAAGATAATTTTAGAAACTTTGAAAGAAAATACTATTGCCAATAACCTAGGACTTTTTCTTGGGATCAAAGGTTAAGGTGAACTAAATTATTCCAAGATTCTAGGCATAATAAGAAAGAAATTATGTCTTCCTGAGGTGAGGGAAAGTTTCAGCTTGTTGGGTAGTATCTGTGGCAAGTATGGTGGATTGTGTCAAAAGCTGGTTTATTTAGTTTGGTTTTTTTTTTTTTAAACTAGAGGTCCGATGCATGAAATTCGTGAAAGAGTAGGCCTTCCTTTCCCTGGCTGCCATTACCGGCTTCCCTCTGGGCTTCCCTCCAGCCACCAGCAGGCAGGCACCTGGGACCCAGGCTTCCCTCCAGACTCAGGCTTCCCTCGCAGCCCTGGCTTCATCCAGAAGGTCATCCAAAAAGACTTCTGGTCTAATTTGCATATTACAGTTTTATTATTATAGATGTAATGAAGATTTTATCATTATATTAATTCTTAAATAAAATACTAGACAAAATTAGATTCCTTATCCTTGCATAATAAACATTTGAGAAGACAATGAAGTTGTTTTTCCTCTCTCTCTCTTCTATGCAATGTATACATTCCTTTTGTAAAACAGGAAAGCAATTTTTTAAAATATATTTTATTGATTTTTTACAGAGAGGAAAGGAGAGGCAGAGAAAGTTAGAAACATCAATGAAAGAGAAATATCAATCAGCTGCCTCCTGTACACCCCCTACTGGGGATGTGCCCGCAACCAAGGTACATGCCTTGACTGGAATTGAACCTGGGACCCTTGAGTAGGCAGGCTGACGCTCTATCCACTGAGCCAAACTGGTTAGGGTGGAAAGCAATTTTTAAGTGTACATGTGTAAATTCCTCTTCATCCTCCAGTCCCCTTCCTTTCTCTGTCTCCTCTATATGTACTATTCTAAAACAACATGGGTGTATGAATATCCTATCTAATAAAAGAGTAATGTGCAAATTTGATGATACTTTCACCACACCTACAAGCCATGCCCACCAGCCATGCCCACCAGCCAATCAGGAGCAAATTATGCAAATAAATCCCAACCAAGATGATTGCCACCACTGAGAACAGGAGGAAGGCTTGGGTTTCCCCAGCAACAGAGAAAGCAAGCTTTCTGCCTGCCTAGGCCTCCACTCAATATTACAAAGTTTCAATTAAAAAAAGATACAGAAATGGCAGCAGCCACTGAGCTAGAGAGAACAGAGGCGTGGGTTTCCCTGGCAAGGAAGGAAGCCAAGCTTTCAGTCTGCCATTGCTGGCCTAGGCCTCCACTCTAGGCTACAATGTTTCAAATAGAAATGGCTGCCGCCCCGGACCAAACAGAAGGCTTGGCTCCACTCCAGGCTACAAAGTTTCAATTGTAGACATAGATTAATCCCAGATACCAGGGCCTCTGCTTGGGTTCCTGGTGGGGCTTGGCTGGCCTGCAAACCTCCACAGGCCTCTCACCCCAAGGGAACACCCACCCTGATCTGGGACACTTTTCAGGGCAAACCAGCTGGCCCCCACCCATGCACCAGGCCTCTATCCTATCTAATAAAAGAGTAATTTGCAGGTTGACCATCACTCCAACACACAAGAGAGCTTCTTCCATGTGGTCAAAGATCCTGCCCCCATGTGGACACAAGATGGCCACCACAAGATGGCCAGCAGGGGAAGGCCTTTGGAAGTTCCAGGCCCTACAAGGGAGGGCAGTTGTGGGCAATCAGGCCTGCAGGGGAGGGCAGTTAGGGGTGACCAGGCTGGCAGAGGAGGGAAGTTGGGGGCAAATAGGCTGGCAGGGGAGCAGTTAAACATCAATTAGTCTGGCAGGGTAGTGGTTATCAGGTGATTAGGCTGGCAGGCAGAAGCAGTTAGGGGCAATCAGAGAGGCAGGCAGGTGAGAAGTTTGGAGCCAGCAGTCCTGGATTGTGAGAAGGATGTATGACTGCCTGTCTAGGCCCGATCACAGTAGGATTGGGCCTAGACGGGCAGTCGGACATACCTCAAGGGGTTCCATGTTGGAGAGGGTGCAGGCTGGGCTAAGGGACATCCCCGGCACTTCTGTGCATGAATTTCATGCACAGGGCCCCTAGAGTGTGTGTGTGTGTGTGTGTATTCTTTTTAACTAAGTAAATGGAATCATACTAAAGTTACATTATATGAGTTGCTTTTTCCTCTTAATATAATTTAGAATTTATTCCCATTTTAGTGCATATTTATCTCCCTAATTCTTTTAATAATTGTATGATGTTTTAAATTACAAATGCACAATAAGTCATAAAACCATTTCCTTACTAATTAACATTTATTTACAGCGCTTTAGTATTAAAATTAGTGTTACAAAAAATATCTTTGTATAATTATCTTTGTACACAGAAAATGTTGAAAAACATTTTAAATTTCTATGAATATGCAAATACTACTCCAAATGTATTTATTATCAATGTATATTTCCCCTAACAGTGTATGTGAGTGCTTGTTTTCCTTGGGATGAAGACTAAAGGGAAGAGTAAAATAATAGGTCAATAATGTCAATAACACTGGGCATTAATGCTGACTCTGTTTAACTCCCTACTGAAAATATTTCCAT
The DNA here is from genome assembly GCA_027563665.1 of Antrozous pallidus. NCBI lineage: Eukaryota > Metazoa > Chordata > Mammalia > Chiroptera > Vespertilionidae > Antrozous > Antrozous pallidus. Next base: position 145,515,847 of record CM050508.1, on the reverse strand, counting down.
TTTAAGTATTAAAAATAATACTTTAGCACCTTCTGATATGTGTGCTCACTGCTAGCCCTTGCTGCCCCATTCACGGTGTTCACAATACCCTGTGAATAAAGAAGACCAACAAACTAATGAGAGTACACAGTAAGAGGCATAGCTGCTACCAACCACTTATACTTAAAGTGATGATGGAAGGAAAGGGCAAACCATAGTTCTTCCTTTTGATCTTTCTTACTCATCAGTAAGCCAAGGGTAGAAAATATTGGTAAAATGTACATAAATAAAAAGATAAAGTTTTAAAAATTGAGTTAAACTTCTGTAACATTTCCACTATTTTGCTAAGAACAAAATGCAGACATGTGCACATTTTAAAATATAAATTGTGTCATTTCAATGACTATGCATACATGTTAAATACTCTTATATTTGCATTTTAAAACTGGCATTATAAAATATGAAGATGTATGGTAAAATTCTGGCTAATGACTTAAATTTTTAATTTTTCTTTGAATGGCATTAAATATCAAATAAAAAATACTATAAAAGTTGAGAGAATATAAAAGTAAGGGAAATGTTTGGGAGTGTTTTTAGTACCTTTTCATGGTACTTTTCTTCTGCTTCTGCTATAAGGAGCTGCACACTTTCATTTTGCACTGAGCCCTGAAAGTTATTTTGTCAGCCCTGTTTACCAGTCTAAAAACTGAAAGGAAGTTACAGTACAGTAGACTTTCGGTTCCTGCTTGGCAGATACTAAGAATTATTTATTCTACACCTACTAGAGGCCCCGTGCATGAAAATTCATGCACTCGGGGGGGGGGGGGGCCCTCAGCCCAGCCTGAGTCCTCTCGCAGTCTGGGAGCCCTTGAGGAACAGGCCTAAGCCGCAGTCTCACCTCTCTCTGTGGAGGCAAGGCGACCCCTATGAGAGCCCCTCAGCCACTGCCGGTCACCACAGCCCCCCCTCCCCCAACGCTCTCCCCTCCCTCTGCACACCCACACCCGCCTTGGCTGGCCTGGTGCCTCCCATTCACTGGCCCTGCTCCCCGCCTACCAGTTGTTCCACTGTTCAGTCGATTCGCATATTAGGCTTTTATTACGGAGGCTTCTCCCCTTCTTCTTTGCTAACAGTACCCTCCTTTTGTTTAGGATGACAATGTGTCTTGTCAAAAAATGAGTATTTTTTAAAACATGGCACAAGCATTTAACAAATTCTATTGCATTTACAAAGAAACAGATGTCCGAGGCCTGGACAATGAGATGTAAACAATAACTGCTCTTTGGGGCTTATGAGAGAGCTACTTTGGAAGGAAGAGAGGGAGGGAAGGAGGGGGTCTCAGGTGGCAAATATATTTTGCCTTAACCTTGCAGTCTTTTTCTGCTGTGAGGATATATGGGATGCCTAGAAGTACAGGAGACATCTTGAGATATGAGAATGAAAGCTACATGCTAAGAAAAGGAAAAAAGAAACACAGAAATCTGATTGCCTTTTGAACTTTTTAGTAGGTGAGAAAATAAATCCCAATTTGGGTAAGTCACTATAGTCAGGTTTCTGTTACAGGAGCTAAACACAATCAGTCTGTAACTAATACAGATAGACTAGATAACATGAAAACTCTTCAGCTACAGACACCTAGTAATGCTAGGTGCAAAAAATATATATTTTTAATGAATACTTGAGCTTTTTTAAAAAGGCAGAGAAATACTTAGGTGGCCGAAATGAAGAAGGAACTGAACCTCTGAGCCAAAAGCATATAATATGATTCTCTCTTGAGTGAGTAGGGGTTTGGATGAAGAAAGTGCTTCAATTTTTAAACTCATGCGGTAACAAAGATAAGACTTTGGGCCTTAGTGCAAGAAGAAATTAAAAACTATGAGTTCCTCCTCATTCATGCCCTTCCTCACATATATAAATTGAAAATCTGAGAAGATCTGTAACCTCAGTGAAAGGGTAAACTAGATAAAATTCACTCCCTAGCACAGCAAGATGACTAGGAGGCTTTTCCATCATGGCATCAGTTTGAAAAGAGAGAGGGGGGAAAAAAAGGTCTCCAAGAGAATTTGTATTCATGATTTGTGCTCCTGCTGATTAGGGTTTCAACTTTACAATGTCTGAATGATCTTGGGACTTCTAAGCCCGGAAATAAATTCATATAAAAACTGGTCACTCACCAGTGATAATTTTAGGATCTCTGACAAAAACATTTTTTAAAAGTCATTAAAAGTGAGGTGATTTTTTTTTTAAAGCTACAAGGCCAAAATGGAAACAATCCAAAAACAATGGGAATCAAGAGACAAAACAAATGAAAGAATTAGACATTGGTCCTTACTGAAAAAGGATACATCTATATAATACTACTTACATAGTTTAAAAATATAAAATAGTGTCATTTACAGATATATATAATCAGTAAAAGTATAAAAACATAATTGAAATTATTCATATCAATTTAAGAATGGTAGTTAACTCTCAGAAAAAAAAGAGAAAAGGAGAGATAGAGTTTCAAAAACAGAGTGAAGGGCTGCCCCAGCTATTGCGGCTCAGTTGGCTGGGTGTCATCACATGCACTGGAAGATTGCTGGTTGATTTCCAGGTCAGGGAACACATCTGAGTTGCAGGAATATATCCCAGGTAGGGAGTGTACAGGAGGCAGCCAGTGGACGTTTCACTGGCATATTCATGTTTCTCTCTCTCCCCATCTCCTTTTCTCTCTATATCAATAAAAAATAAATAAAAAGACTAAAGAACTGATTTCAGTTTAAGGAAAACTGAGCGTCATAAGAACTGGACTTAACACCTGATCTTGGCTTGCATGATTTTGCTATAAAAACATTATTAGAATAATCAGCAAAACTTGAATGAGGTTTCTGGGCAAAGATGTACATAAGCTTTGTACTATTCTTGCAAAAGTTTTATTAATTTAAAATTATATCAATATAAAAATTGTTTTTTAAAAAGAAGAGGATGGGTTCCTGTTTAAGATGGTGACTTAGGAAGATTCTTAACTCATCTCCTCCCATAAAAACACCAAGTTTACAACTACATATAGAACAACTTCCTCAAAAAAAAAAAATTGCTGGCTGAACAATGACTACACATCAGGCAAATAAAAATAAAAAAACATAGAAGTGGGTGGGAGAATCTGGGCCACAATATCATCATAAACCCCACCTCTAGCATGGCAACCCACAACCTAGAGCCGTGATGGCAAACCTATGACACGCATGTCAGCACTGACACGCGTAGCCATTTTCAATGGCACGCAGCCGCATGCGGTAGCATACAGAGAAGTATGGGGCCGCATGCTGAGAAGGACGTTTCATCCTCTGCTACTACATGGCCAGGTGCAGTAGCCGAGGATGAAACATTTGCTGTAGTGTAGTGTAGACACTTGAAATTTTCAAGCAAGATGTAGAAACTAAAACTTATAAGTATTTTCCTCGAATAACAAAGTATTTTGAGAAGGCCAGTGCAGCTGTACAAAATGAAATGGAACCTTTGAATATAAAGAACCAGCATGTTTTAGACTCTACTTGACCAGTTCAGTGATAGATTTAATCAATTTAGAAGCCTAGAACAGACCATAAAAATAATTAAGTATCTTGAGGTAGTAATCTACAGTAGTTTGGAATTAAATGGTTTCCAATGGATGCAAATTGATGATTTGGAGATGCAACTTGCAGAATTTCAAGACAGCATCTGGGCTCAGGTGTTTGTTGACTTGAGGTCAAAGCTTGAGAATCTGGAAAGGTGCTGCTTGGAGAATCTAGAGGAGTGCCACTAGAACAGGAAATTTGGAGTGCCTGGAACCGATTACCAGACACTTTTAGCACCCTGAAAAAGATAGCAATGGCTTTACTCACAATTTTTCCCTCTAAGTACTTTTGTGAGACCTTATTCTCAGCATTAAATAATATCAAAACCAACAAAAGAAACAGACTGACAGATTAAGTTAGTAGCTTGGGCCGCATGCTGAGAAGGATACAAAATACCAACCTTCAATTGAAGATTTAGCCAATGAAATTCAGCAACAAAAAAGTTACTAATAGGCAGGTTAGTTAAAGAATTCCCCCTCCCCCTCACTTATCTTAGTTCATGGCATCCCACACAAGTTAAATAATATTAAGACCAACAAAAGAAACCAACTGACAGTTGAACAAAGAAGTCACTAAGCAGGTAAGTTAAATAATTAGTTTTTGGTCTATTAAATACAGTTATATATTACAATTATACATTTTTGTTATTTAAACTATAAATATCACAAAATTATGGTTTTTTTCTCGAAGTGACACACCACCCAAGTTATGCTCTGTTTTTTTGGCAAATTTTGACACACCAAGCTCAAAAGGTTACCCATCACTGACCTAGAGGGACCTCAAATCCTGCGAAACAAAGAATTGAACTCCACATCAGGCACTTCAGATTTTTTCTTTTGATTTTATTTTTATTGATTTGAGAGATAAAGAGAGAAGGAAAGAGAGATAGAAACATCAATGATGATGGAGAATCATTGATCGGCTGCCACCTGCATGCCCCATACCGAGGCTCAAGGTGGCAACCCAGGCATGTGCCCTGACTGGGTGACCTCCTGGTTCATAGGTTGATGCTCAGTCATTGAACCAAGCCAGCTAGGGCACCTCAGCTTTTAACAACTATACCTGAGAGGTAAGCCCCCAAAACATCTAGCTCTGAAAATCAACAGGGCTCACATCCACAATATTCACAAGACTATATTGGTCAGAGAGATGGCTGGAAACGGGCTTGTTTGCTAGGACTCACCCATTCCAGGACCCAGACCATTGGCAGCCAATAGTGCTCTGACTTTAAATGAAAGAGGCTCACTGCTTATATTAAAGTACTAGTGGCCCGGTGCACAAAATTCGTGCACATTAAAAGGGTATTAATTAGAGGAAATAATTTAATATTGCTATTTGCTCTTTCTCTATAATAGAAGTATTAGAGACTAAAGAAAATTAGTAAAATATATATGAAAACCTTCCCCCTGTCAGAGTCTGGGGTCCACCATGGGACCCAGAGTCAAGTCCCAACTCACTCACATGTGCCTCAAAATCACCGCATTGGGGTAGATCCAGACCCAGCCAGTCCCACCCTTGTCAAGCCCCATAGGGCAGGGGGGTCCTCGGGTTCCCTGGCCCGACACCAGGATGGGAGATGTGCCCTGAGGTCCCCCATCAAGTCCCACCAGGTGGGAGACATGATCTGAGATCCCATTTCAAGCCCCACTGGGTATGGTGCATGGCCTGAGGTCCCCTGTTAAGCCCAGCCAGGCAGGAGGGGCACAGTCTCAGGTCTTCTGGCCAGGTGCTGGGATGGAGGGTATGGTCTGAGGTCCCCCAGCCTGGTGCTGGGGTGGAGGTGTAGGTTGAGGTCCCCTGTCAAGCGCTGCCAGGTGGGGGCACAGCCTGAGGTCCCCTATCAAGCCCTGCCGGGTGGAGAGAACAGTCTGAAGTCCCCTAACCCAGCACCAGGATGGGAAATGCACCTTGAGGTCTCCTGTCAAACCCTGCCTGGTTGGGAGTGTGGCCTGCAGTCCCCTGTCAAGCCGCACCAGGTGTAAGGCACGGCCTGAGGTCCCTCAGCCTGGAGCTGGGGCGGGGGGAGCAGCCTGAGGTACCCTAGCCCAGCACCAGGGTGGGAAGCACATCTTGAGGTTCCGTGTCAAGCCCTGCTGGGTGGAGGCGTGCCTATGGTCCCCTGTCAAGCCCTGCCGGGCAGGAGGAGCAGCTGGAGGTCCCCTAGCCCAGCACCAGGATGGGAAGTACACTTTGAGATGCCCCGTCAAACCCCACTGGGTGGAGGACATGGCCTCAGGTCTCCTGGCCTGGTGCAGGAGGGGGGGGTGAGGGGTCAAGGCCTGAAGTCCCCTGTCAAGCTCCTCTGGATTGGGGGAGGGTGTAGGCCTCCCATCCCACATGCCATGGCCACACACCCCGCCGGCCTCCCGTCCCGCTGCCACGACCACCTCATACTCTCTGTGAGCAGGTATGCATAAGGAAGGCTGGGCCAGAATAATTGGGAGGGGGTGATGGGGGGCCAGCATCCTGGGTGAGCTGGGCCTCACAGCCTCTCTGCTTCAGCTCCCAGCACCCTGGACCTAAGGAGTAGTGCTTTCACAGGGGCCTGGCAGGCACTGGATATGGTGATACCTTAAAAACAGAAGAAGTCCCCTTTAACTCTGGCTGGAAGTGCGTTGGGAACTTATAGTCAGGGGAAGCAGCCCAACATCAGGGCTGAAATAAGACCTTGGGTAGCCTCTGGGGGCGGGGGGGTGAGTTCAGTCCTTCACTGTGGCCACACCCCCCCTCCCCCCCGGCCTCCTGTCCCGCGCCCAGTGTGCTGCGGCCAAGCGACCTGCTCCTGATTGGCTGGTAGCATAGCGAAGGTATGGTCAAATTTACATGTTTCAATTTTATTACATAGGATTGGCCTAAGGGATAGGCATCTAATTGAACACACACTTATCTAAAAGACTGCTGAACACTCTTCAGGGACAGAGACCGGTGGGCACTATCTTCGTGTTCTTCCTCTGCCTTTTTTAATCTGAGGGCTCCATCTTTTTCTCTTATGGGTCCCATCTTATGTGCTTTCTCTGCCTCATTCTAGCCAGTGGTTGCAACTTTTGGGTTCTTGTTCTGCCTTGCTCTAGCCAGCATGTACAACCTTTTTTTCTTTTTCCAGCAAGTGCCATCTTTACACTCCCCCTTTGCCTTACTACAGCCAACTGGCACCTTCTTTGTGTTATCTCTCTGCTGCACTCCAGATGGCAGTACTTTCCAGAGGGGGTTTTTAAACGTATTTGGTACCCTGATTTGTGTAGCTATCACCCATAATGCCCCTTCATTTTGTAGTTCTGAAGACCAGGGGGGCTTGCATTCCTGGGTCCCATAGGATTATAACTAATCAACGAGACCATCCCTGACAAGCTACCACTCCTGGATATTGCACAGACAACACACTGAAACACCCCTCCCCACCCCCATGGTGGTTGGGCATCAACCCATGATCCAGGAGGTTTATTACAGAAATGGAAGAAAGGTTCAACATTCACAAATCAATTAACAGAATACATTATATTAATAAAACAAAATATAAAAATCATATGATCATCTCAATATATGCAGAAAAAGAATTTGCTAAAATTCAACACTCATTTATTATTATTATAAAAATTTTCAATAAAATACATATGGAGGGAATATATTTCAATATAATAAGGGCCATATATGACAAGCCCAGAAATGATATCAACCTCAATGGTGAAAACCTGAAAGATTTTCCTCCAAGATCAGGCACAAGGCAAGAATGTTCACTCTTGCCACTTTAATTTGACATGCTATTGAAAGTCCTAGTCACAGCAATTAGGCAAGAAAAATAAATTTTAAAAATCCATATTGGAAAGGAAAACATGAAACTGTAATTATTTGCAGAAGGCATGATATTATATATAAAATACCTTAAAGACTCCATTGAAAAGAGGGTTAGAACTAATTTAAAAATTCATTAAAGTTGCAGTGTACAAAATTAATATTTTAAAAATCTGCTATGTGTCTATACACTGATAAACTATCAGAAAGAGAAATGAAGAAAACAATCCAATTTATAATTATCCCAAAAGGAATAAAATATCTAGGAATAAATTTAACCAATGAGAAAGACCTGTATAAAAAAAACTATAAAACATTAATGAAAGAACTAAAGAAGACACAATAAATAGAAGGATATCCCATACTCCTGGATTGAAAGAATCAATATTGTTAAAATGTTCTTACTACCAAAATCAATGCACAGATTCAATGTAATCCAATGATATTTTTCCAAAAATACAACAAATAACCCTAAAATTTGTCTGGAACCACAAAAGATCCTGAATAACTACAGCAATCTTGAGCAGGAAGAACAAAGCTGGAGGCATCACACTCCCTGATTTCAAATTACATTATAAAGCTATTATAATACAGTACGGTATAGGCATAAAAGCAGATACATGGATCAGTGGAACAGAAGTGAAAGTCAAGGAAGAAATCCACGTATACAATTAACTTATGACAAAGGAGTGAAGAATATATAATGGGGAAAGGAAAGTTTCTTCAATAAATGGTCCTGGGATAACTGGACAGCCACATGCAAAATAATAAATATGAACTACCATCTTACACCATAAACATTAGCTCAAAATAAATTAAAAACTTAACTATAAGACCTCAAACCATAAGATCCTAGAAGAAAACATATGTGGTAAATCCTTAGCATAGATCTTGGCCATTATTTTTTAATCGAAAAGCAAAAACAAAATTAAACAAGTGAGACTACATCAAACTAAAAAGCTTCTGCACCACAAAGTAATCAACAAAATGAGAAGTTAACCCACTGAATGTGAGAAAATATATGCAAGTCATGTATCTGATAATGGATAAATATCAAAAATATATAAAGAACTTGTACAACTCAGTAGCAAAAAACAAAATCCGATTTTTAAAATTGGGCAGAAATCTGAATAGACATTTTTTCCAAAGAAGACATATAGATGGCCAAATGTAGAGGAAAAGATGTTCAATATCACTGTAATGAGGGAAATACAAATCAAAACCACAATGAGATATCCTTCACACCTATTAGAATGACTATTATAAAAAAGACAAGAATTAACAAGTGGTGGCTAGAATGTGGAGAAAAGGGAAAGAAACTTTGTACATTGCTGGTGGCACTATAAACTGGTATAGCCACTATAGAAAAACAGTATAGAGGTTCCTTTAAAAATTCAAAATGGAACCATGGTCAGTGTGGCTTAGTTGGTTGGCGCATCGTTTCGTGCACCAAAAGGTGGCAGGTTCAATTGTTCAACTGCAGGTCAGGACACATACCCAGGTTGCAGATCAGATCTCAGTCAGGGTGTGTGTGAGAGACAACCAATCAAAGTTTCTCTCTCTTTCCTTCCCTTCCTCTCTCTAAAATTAAAAAAAAATCCAAAATGGAACTACCATATGATCTAGTAATTCCACTGTGGGTCCTTACCCAAGGAAACTAAAACATTAATATAAACAGATATATACACCGCCATGTTTATTGTGCATTATTTGTAACTATCATGAAATAGAAACAAAGAATTCATTGATGGATGGATAAAGAAAATGTGACACATACACACGCACGCATGAATATTATTCAGCCATAGAAAGAATGAAATCTTGCCATTTGCCACAACAGGGGCCTTGAGGGCATTATCTTAAATGAAACAAGTCAGCAGAGAGGGAGAAACACTGTATGATATCATTTATATGTAGAATCTAAAAACAAAACAAGCCCTAGCTGGTTTGACTCAGTGGATGGCAAATCAGTCTGAGGACTGAAGGATCTCAGATTCAATTCCAGTCAAGGGCACATGCCAGGGTTCTGGGCTCGATCCCCAGAGTGGGGTGCACAGGAGGCAACTGATCAATGATGCTCTCTCATCACTGATGTTTTCATCTCTCTCTTCCTCTCCCTTCCTTTCTGAAATTAATAAAAATATATACATATATATTTTTAAATAATCCTATGTAATAAAAGGCTAATATGCAAATTGTCCCCATGGATGGGAGTTCGACCCACCAGGAGTTAATGTGCGCTGACCACCAGGGGGTGGCACAGAACATGGTGGAAGTCGATGATGTGGTGCTGGTAGTGGGCAGCAGTGGAGGCACTGCTAGCCCAAATGGGGCCAAGGCAGATGCAAAGGGAGGCCCTGGCTGGCAGCCAGCAGCTGCTAGGGACACTACCCAAGCATGAATTTCATGCACTGGGCCTCTAGTAAATAAATAAAAAGTGAAGTTCATAGATACAGAGAGCTCATTTGGTGGTTGCCAGAGGTGGGAGTGGGATGTAGGACAAAAGGAATGGGTGAAAGGGTCAAAAAGTACAAACATCCATGTATTTTTTAAAAAGTCATAGGAATATAATGTATATCATGTGACCATAATAAATAGTACTATATTGCATATTTGAAAATTGCAAAGAGAGTAAATCTTAAAAGTTCTCATCACAAAAGAAATTATTTCTGTAACTATGTAAGTTAAATGATGTTAACTAGACTTATTGTGGAGCTCATTTGACAATGTATACAAATAATGACTTATTATATTGTACATTTGAAACTAATATAATGTTACATGTCAATTATACCTCAATTTAAAAGTGAAAAAGAGAAGAAGATGAGAAAGAGTTCAGAGAAAAAGAATTCCAAAGACTTGATCAATCAGACATGGGAAATAAGAGGAAATCATCAAAGGGGACTCAAATTTATATCTTAAGAGACTTGGTGTATATAGTTCAATTTGCCATTATGGGAAACCAGAAAAAAAGTAACTTTCAATAAAAACAAACTACAAGAGGCTCAGTATTGGTAATATTGAATCTATAGTTGGAAACGTGGGTTGGGGAAGAGGGGTTACAAATGAATAGTATACATCTTGATTTGGTTATTTTATTCATTGAAAAAATTGAGAATTCTCTAAAGTTGCAAATAGAATATTAAATTATAAAAACGAGTAAGAAATGGTCACTGCCCTTGCGGAACTCAACCAATAAGAGAAATGGAATCTATCTGCAGGCAAAGGGTAGAGACTGGTGGAACAAGTACTCAGAGGATGATGGGTTCATTACCAATCTTGGCCACACATTAGCATCACCTGAGGGTACTTCTAAACATCCCAATACCCAGTCCACACTCTGAAAGTGGAATCCAGGCATAAGTGGTTGTTTAAACTCTCCAGGTGATGGCTACATGCAGCCAAGATTAAAAGAGAAGTATCTTGCTTGACTCAGAAGAAAACACCTGGGACACCTCTTCCTTTGAAATATTTGGCAATAATGTGGAGAACAGAGTGGAGAAGGACAAGAGGTAGAAAGGAGCTCCTGGCTAATAATTGCTTGATGATTTATCATTCCTTTGTAAAGAAAAAGTATCAATGGCTAAGAATAATAGTATTTAAAAAAAAATAAAGTTTTCCAGAAGGCACTGTAGAGAGTATAAAAAGGATTTGATTAGAAAGAAGTAAAAGCTTTTCTAGGTAATTACAGTGTAAGTAGGCGATCATTTATTAGTAGGTAAGTAGCATCCATCTACAGTGTTGTACAATTTTCCCTAACAATGCTGGTAGTTTGAGAGCAGAAACAGAAAACATTCATCTGGGAATGTAGATTGTTGAGTCAGAAGGACAGAGGCAGCTGAGAGTGCTGATGAGAGTTAAAAAAGCGGGCGGGAGGGAGAGTAAGAATGAGGCACGGGATTGCAGGCCTTGATGATGATAAGAACACACTGAGTAAAAGAGAAACAGATGTCCATGAGAAGGAATTTTGGTCAAAAAAATATTTCCAATTTTCAGATAGCAGAGTACATGGTGAATAACAGCAACAGACTCCTAATTGGTCTTTCTACCTGTCTTTGCCCCCTCTACAGTCCATTATCTACCAGTCTTTGCCCCCTCTACTGCCCAAACTGTGATCTTTTTAAATTAAAGTCTAAAAATAGGAGATATACTAATATATAATATTTAAACAATAAAAATTAATTATTAATTAATTAAAGTCTAATCATCTGTCCCCACTGAGATTAATTCAGTCAGAAGCCAGTTCAAAAAAGTCTTAATTATGTCCTCCCCTATCCTGCTGGTTAATACCCTATTCCTCTACAAATCACTCTGGCCCAATCTTATACAAGCTCTTCTAGTTACAGTTCTCATACTATGTTTTACTTTACAAGTTTACTTCCCACATTAGACTCTGAGTTCCTTAAAAGCTGGAACCAAGTTTTAATCACTTTTAAATGCATATTTCAATGTCTTCCTGAAGAATTCAACATTTAGAAGTATCAGCTCTGGCATTTCGGGTTTGCTTGTGCTTGTGTTACATATATATGTTTCAGAGAGGAAGGGAGAGGGAGAGAAATAGAAACATCAGTGATGAGAGAGAATCATTGATTGACTGCCTCCTGCACCATCCCCATAAGCCTGCAACCTGCACATGTGCCCTGACCAGGAATCAAACCATGACCTCGAGGTTCAACCACTGTATGTTTCTTTGGTAATAACTCTTTAGGCAACTTGTCCATTTTTGTGAATATTTATTTAGTTAAGACTAGGTAGATAATACAGTCTCCAAATACACTTAGTCACACTGTATTATGTGATCATATGCTGAAGCAAATATTATAGCTATAGAAGGCTCAACAGGAAGAAGTAAAGTTTTTTCAAGTTAGGTAGATCTACACCTTTGAGGAAGAGGATCCAGAGTTGTTGTTTTCTCTCTAACAGTGGATGTGGTGTTGTGAGCCTTCTGTAGAAACAAACATAGATTATAGCAAATACACTTATTGTGAAGAAAGACATCTACAAAAATAGCAAGTGCTTGAAAATTTAAATGTGGAAAATAAATGAAAAAACAAGATTCCTAATTATATATTTCCTTTTCCATATTTTGGAAAAATTAAAGATATGTGTAGTGTTTTGGGTCTAGGAGATTCATTCTACTGGAGTTATCTTAGAAAAAAGTGGTTGTGTCTGTCACCACCACCAAGAATAAGGGAACACAAAAAAAATCTTTGTTATCTGCTGTTCCTTAAAATGCCTTTAGAGCTAACCTTTCAGATTTAAACAACAGCCGCTCCTTCTGTTTACTGCTGTTATAGTAAAACACTGAATGAGTTGGGTGAGCTCATGTCATTGCCTGCAGGGCCGCATTTTCCCAGCCCTAATGTAAAAAAGGGCACAGCCCATACAAAAAACACACACTGTTTTCTTGAAATACTATGGCCTCTCTCTCTCTCTCTCTCTCTCTCTCTCTCTCTCTCTCTCTCTCTCTCTCTCTCTCTCTCCCCCTCTCTCTCTCTCTCTCTCTCTCTCTCCTTGCTTGCACCTGTCTTTAGTTCAAACATAGTATCACAAAGACTGCTTAAGAAATTACTCAGAATCATGGTGTGTGTGTGTGTGTGTGTGTGTGTGTGTTTTTTACTTTTTTTTTTACCTTTATTGTTCAGTTTATTAATTGTATTTTACCCCAATAGCTCCCCTCCACCCAGTACCCATCCCACTCTACACCCTTACCTCCCCCCCCTTCTGACCTCTCCCATAGTTGCATGATTTTTGTCCAGTCTCTTGCTGTACTTCCCGCACCCTTTTTCTCACCAAGCATTATCAGTCCATTCCCTCTCTATGTCCATGATTTTGTTCTATTCCTCATTTTATCCTGATCATCAGGTTGTTAATTCACTTGATTTTTAGATTCATTTGTTGATAGATGTGTACTTGTTGTTCATAATGTACATTTTTACCTTTTTCTTCTTCCTCTTCTTAAACAATACCTTTCAGCATTTCATATAGTGTTGGTTTGGCCGTGATGAACTCCTTTAGCTTTTTCTTATCTGTGAAGCACTTTATCTGACCTTCAATTCTGAATGACAGCTTTGCTGGATAGAGCAATCTTGGTTGTAGATTCTTGCTATTCATTACTTTGAATATTTCTTGCCACTCCTGTCTGGCCTGCATCGTTTCTGTTGAGAAATCTGCTGACAATCGTATGGGTGCTCCCTTATAGGTAACTGTTTTTCTCTTGCTGCTTTTTATATTCTCTCTTTATCTTTTGCTCTTGGCATTTTAATTATGATGTGCTTTGGTGTGGTCCTCCTTAGAATCCTATATTTTGGGGTTCTGTGCACTTCTTGGGTTTTCAAGTCCATTTCTTTCACCAGGTGGGGGAAGTTTTCAGTCACTATTTCTTCTAGTAGGTTTTCATTACCTTGCTCTTTTTTCAGCACCCCAATAATTCTGATGTTGGTATGTTTGAGGTTGTCCCAGAGGCCCCTTATACTATCTTCAATTTTTTGGACTCTTTTGGCTTCTTGCTTTCCCAGCTGAGTGGATTTTGCTTTTTTGTATTTCAAATCTTTGACTTGGTTTTTGCGGTCGTCTGGACTGCTTTTAGGTCTTTGTATAATATTTTTTGTTTCAGTCAGTGTATGCTTAATTTCTAGTTGGTCTTTTTTCATATCCTTGTAGGCGTTGTTCATTTCTTTGTAGGTGTTATTTATTTCGGCATAGTTCTCATTAATTTTCTCGGCCTTTTCTAGTAGCCTCTTCATAAACCTAATTACTGTGGTTTTGAACTCCATGTCTAGTCATCTTTTTTCCTCCATTTCTTTCACAGCTGAGTGCTTTCCTTTTCTCCGCATTGTGGTTGCTTTCCTGAGTTGGTCCCTTAGCGGTGTGTGATAGGTATCCTCTAAGGAACAGTGGCTCAGCTTCCTTATGCAGCGCCCGGTGTCAGCCTTAGGTCCGCCCTACTTGGCGCACAGCTTCAGCGTCTAATGGGCTCGAGGAGTCAGCCCTAGGTCCGCCCTTCCTGGTGCACCGCTTCAGGTCTCTGGGGCTCTCGGCGTCAGCTTATCTGTGCAGCTCACGGGTCTTAGTATTGGATGGCACTGTAAATCCACCGCTGGTCTCCCCGTTGCCAGACAACTTTGCCTCTCCCCAAATGAGTCTGCACAGCCAAAGTCTCACTCAGGGGTGTAAAACAAAGCAGTATGGTGGTCTCCGAGCAAGTGAGTCGCGCGTTCTCTGCCCGCATTCTCTGCCCGGTTGCGCACTCTAATTTATTCGTGCACTCTCCCCAAACACACAGACCTCAGCTGCACCCGGGATCCTCCTTTCCCCGACCTGGGAGCTTGTCTGGAACTGGGGGGTCAGTGCTGTGGGAGGCCTCCGCCCTCTCCGCTGGAGAAAACCAGCCAGGCTTGCTGTCTGCTGCCCGTCCCTCACCGCTCGCTCGCACTCCGAACCTCAAAGCTGCGCACTGCTGCTCCCGAGTCACTGCTGCATCCCACCTCTACTTTTATGTGTGGAATTTTCACTCAGCCAGCTCTCCGGTGATTCTGGACGTTGCTTGTTCTGTTGTTAAGTTGTAGTTTCAGAATTGTTGCGTGGACAGCTAGATAGGTGCTCACCTATGCCGCCATCTTAATTCTTCTTCGTGTGTGTGTTTTAACAAATTTCACATCATATTCTCATTTGTTATTAAAATTCGCCACGTTGAATCTTTAAGGATTATTCTGTCTCACTCACCATTTTCTATTTCTTTGTGACCTCTACTTGGCACTCTGTGTCCTGGGCATCATACTTTGCACACAGTGGGCACCTAGGGTTGACCTGTAAGGCAGTCACAAAGTCCTTGAGGCAGTCAATAGTTAGAGCTTCTGCTGGGGGGTGAAGTCCCCAAGGTGGTCAAGTTAAAGAACTGAGAGCATCCTGAAGGCAAGGACAGTCTTTTTCAGCATGGTATCTCCAGCACCCGATTCAGCTCTGGTACACAGTAGACATTCAATAATGCTGAATGAATGAAAACCAGCTCGCTCGCCACTAAATCAACCCGATTCTGCAACTTCAGAGACCTGCGGGCGCGGGTACAAGATGACAGGGAGCTGTTGATTCTAATTACACAGCTACTGCAATTCTAGGTTCCAACATCCTTTTTTTTTTTTCTTTTTCCTCCAAATAAAAAGAGGAGTCGGAGTTGTCTGCTCTTGGTTCTCTGGGACTAACCACAACTGTGCAGCGGTGCTGCGACCCCGGAGGCGCGCCCCTCCCAGGGACACCGACCTTCCCTTGGGCGGAGCGAGCCCAGTTCCCGGCGCGCCCCGCGGCAGCGCCGCGACGGTCCTGAAGGGGTCGCTGTTCCCGCGATAACCTCCACCAAGGCTCCGCCCCGCGGCACCGCCCGCTTCCTCCGCTGGGAAGCCTGACCCAGAGGCCAGTACGCCGATCCGTTTCCGGCTCGCCCACGGCGGCCAGCGCCGACGTTAGCGGCTGCGCTCCGGAAGGGACAGGCCCCGCGTCCCGACCGCGGCGCCCGGACACCGGGGCCGCTGGGAGGCGCTCGTTCTCTCCCCTCGCCCCACCCTCTCTCTCCCCTGGACGGAAACGACAGCTGCGGCCGCGGGGCTGGCGCCGCCTCCCTCCACTCACCACGTCTGCCCCCGCCACTCCCGCCCGGCGCCGCAGCCCGGCCGCGGCGCCTCCGCCTACCCGCTAGGTCAGCCGGCAGCTCCGCCCGGCTGCTGCGCAGGATGAACATTATGGACTTCAATGTAAAGAAGTTCGCGGCCGACGCGGGCACTTTCCTCAGCCGTGCGGTGCAGGTATGCGGTGGGGGAATGGGTGGCGGGTCCCGGAGGACTGGGGGTGGTTGGGGGCGGGGGGGGGGGGGATGCGGGAGCATCCAGCCCGATCGTCGGTGTCCTCGCCCCCGGCCCCGCCGATCCTAGGGCCTGCCTGCGGCGGCCCGAGCCCCGGGAGATGGGCGCGGCCTGGCGCCCCTCCTGCCCAGCCGCCGCCCCCGGGGTGAGATGAGGCGGGGTGCACACGGGGCCCCAGGAGGACACCTTGAGTTCGGCCTCGAGCCGAGGCTGCGACAGCACCGCCCGCCTTCGCTGACCCCACGACACCGGTGCTTGTGTGACCTCCCTCCCGGGGCGGGCGGAGGCCTTGCGAGTCCCGCTGGGAAGCCAAGAGACAGACTGTTCTTACCCACCCCCACCCTTTCTTCTCCTTCCTCGCACCCTCCCCGCCGAGTCTTAGAAGGAAGTGTCCTTTTCCTGCCCCTCTACCCAAAGAGCTGCCAGCACCGCTCCCCCCAGCGCCTCTCCCTCTCCCAGAAAGGACGGTCCTGGGCTCGGCAGTCCGCTGGAGAAATGGAGATCGCCAGTTGGCGCCCAGACCTGGCTAAGGCCAGGAGAAGGCTGGAGCGTGGGGGTTCCCACACGCGTTCAAAACGGGAAGCCCCGGCTGTAGGGCCGGGAGCGGGCGGGGAGAGCCTCGCGTTGTGCCTGTCGTCGCGGCCGTATGTTCCAGATACACTTTACGGGGGAGAGGGAACCGTCTCCCTCCCGGCACTCCGCAATCAAGGAAGTGTCAGCACTAGGGAACTTGGACGGTTTTCTGCAGTCGTCACCCACAGGATGGCAACTCGGTTAAATCTGTGAACAGATGTGAATTTTACCACAACATGGGTTATAAACAATCTGCTGTTTAAGTTAATGACATAGTTACAGTAACAACAGCATGCTCTTCTGTAAAGAGAAAACAAAAATAGTTTTGTAATATGCATACCGAATTGCTACTGAAATATATAAAGCAGAGTTGTCTTGCTTTGCCACTTTAATCACAATTTTCTGGCATAGTCGATTTTACATTGCACTGTTCTTGGCAAAAGAATGGTAGGACTAGAGGCATTAGCTGCCTTATATTGTGGGGGGGAAAACACACGATGTCAAACATTTCGTTTGACAGATTACCTTCAGTCGTTTCTGTAACTTTGCCAGGTAGATGTTATTAACCCCCTTTATATAAGGAAGCAGCCTCAGAGAGGTGAGTAACTTGCTTAACTTGCATGGCTAGTAAACAGCAAGTGCTGTCTGACCTACTACTACTTATTGCAAGCTGCTTCTCTCTTCTTGGATAAGCATTGCAAGCTTAGGATATATAGAATGTTACAGCCTAGAAAGGGATTAAACATGATCTAGTATGCGCTGAGCATTTCAATAACACTTAAGCAAGTAACACTTAAGAGCTGGGAAATTCCTTCTGGGTCTTGATTTCTGAGTTACAGACTCTGCATGGTGAGTAATAAGCTAGCTGCCTTAACCCTCTTCTCCCCTTCCTCCACTGAAATATAAGGTATATTGAAAAGACATTGAACCTTATAAAGTAATTTTTTAATTTAAATTAGCCTAGTACTCATAGTTCAAAGACTAGTTGCAAGAAGAATGTAGTGAGTGAAGATCTGAAATGAATTTTGATTTATCAGACTTAATGTTAACTGCAAAAGAGGCAGAGACTTTGGTATTGTTCCAGTGCTAATTCCCTATGAAGATGCTGAATGCAAATATGACACCATATAATGCCACTCTTTTAAATACAGTTAGCTATATTTCTGGTACATAATCCACAATGCTTAAATATAGGACACATAAATTGTCAATAGACTAGATTTTAAAAATCTGTCAAAGCCTTCAAAAGATGTATTATTTTCCAAATGAATTTTAATTACTGATTGTTTCAGATTCTTTAGGAAAGAATTTTTTTAATTCTATTCTACTCTGTTAATTATCAAATAATTTTCAGAATTAAATACTTAACTGCATACTCCATGACTACCTGTCACTACTATTTGGAACACTGGTGATGCAGTAATGAATAAAATCAAGAAAATATCTGCCCTCCTGGAGTTCACAATCTAGTAGAAGAGGACAAACTAGTAAATAAATACATCAAAGGTGGTGATGGAGAAATAGGCCAGCAAGGATTGGTTAATGGTAGAAGTGATGGTTGTTGTGTAGACATGGTGGTTAGGGCAAGCCTTTCTAATAGGGTCAAATTCAAAGAGGCCTCAAGGAAGTGACAGTTTTCCAGTTTTTTTTTAACAAAAAACATTTCAGTCACAGAGAACAAGTATAAAGACTGAAGTTTCAGAGGGTACTAGGGAGTCCAGTTAGGGAGCTGTGGGCTTAAGGCAGGCAAAAAGTAAAAGTGATGTGACATAAGAGTGATAGCAGGGGAAGTTCACAATGTATCCAGTATTACTTGTTAGATTGGCTTTGCCCTGTGAGAGAAACTTGAGTCAAAGGATGACTCCGGTGTTTTGGCTTGAACCATTTACTAAGAAAGGAAATATTTCAGGAGGAGCAGGCTCTTTATGTTGAGTTCTGCATCTTTTAGAGATATATTCTGAAATTTGTATAAATTGTGTCATATCTGAGAATTACTTTAAAATATTTCAGAAGAAAAATGGGAGCAGTTAAAACAACATTGGCAGAATGTTGATAGTTTGAAGCTGGGTTGTGGGTTCATGTGGTTTCATTATACTATTACGCTGTTGTATATATTTGACATTTCTATAATGCTTTCTTAAAATAAGATATATAAGGGGTAAAATATGGTTCCAAAATGTAACATGTGAAGTTTGGAATGCTGTCTGGTAATTTTCAACAATACACTGCTTATCAGTATTTAGTCAGTAACTGAGTTCCTACTCTAAATTGAGTTGACATCAGTATAGTGCCAAAGTGCCAAGTTTTATGCTAAGAATAGAGTAAGAGTTATGTATGCCAATTACTCATTATAAGTAATAAAAAGAATAGGAATGGAATTCAAGTTCACATTTATACCTTAAGGAATAGACCATTCTCTGGGTGGTCAGCTGCCATACAATTTTTCATTTTACTTAAAAAAAAAAAAGAATTGAAATGGCCCCTATTTTTTAAAAAGTAAAGTCAAACTATTAAAGCATATGAATGGGTCTCATCACTCCATTCTCACCCTTCTAAAATGTATATGTCTTACTTAGTACTTTAAAATAATATGTTAAGGTAAAATGTATAAATGAATAGGAATATTCATTCCTTAATAGTCCATTTGGGTGGTTTTGTTGTTCTTACCTCCCTCAAAACAATAGAATACAAGAGCATCAAGTTATTTATCTTCCATCAGTTGTGTCTTTATTAGTGTCTTAAAAAACATTTATTAATTTATGGAATCTGTCTCTTCAGTCCAAACTGCTTTATTGAGCATTAAATACTCCCTTCTAGCTTTATCTTTCCTCTTACTCATATATAAACATTATTCCTATCAAATTATCTTCTAATTTCAAAAATATCTTATACTTTCCTAATTCTAGATTTGTTCTTAAGTAAAACTCATCTTGAATGCATTCTGCTGCCTCTCTGTAGTCTTTATTGCTCTCAAGATATAACTTCAAGTCTATCTCAGATCACAGGTGCTTAGTGTGAAATCCTGTGTTGTTTATCCGTTCTGTATAAGGCAATTTTCTCCTAATGCACTGTTATGTAAGACCCCTTGGAGCTCTAAAATTCTGTTATTCTGTGGCTTTCATATCTTTAATAAGATAGTATGTCTTAAAGAATTCTTTCTTTCTTATTCCCTTCTCACAACATCCAACATTGGGTTTTAATTTTTTATATCATTTTCTCCAAGCAAGGTAGTAACCATAAATAAAGTTTACTCTTTGAATCACTTAGCATGTTTAATAATTTTGTTATTTTCATTAGTATTTTTCTAATATATCTGCTGACCTTGACGTTGATTAATTCTAAAATATTAAACTTTTACTCAACTTGTATTTATTGAATACCTTTTAGGGTGTTTGGCATTGAAGAATTCAAAAATGAATAAGACCTAGTTGCTGCCTTCAAAGGATTTCATGGTCTAGTCCTAATTTGTCATAATTAAGTATTTAACTCTTTTTAGTAAATATCCATTTTATGAATTACTGTTCTCTTCTTGGTTTAATAAATATTTCAAGTGTGCATATTTTAAATTCAGAATTGATACGGAAGCAAAACTTTGCTCACATCTTTAAGAACTAAATTATGTAGGGAGGGGTTTACATTACTTTTCTTTGAACTGACTACTGAAGTTGCATTATGAACTTCATGACTGCCAGGTATTTTCTGACCTCTGACTGGGGGGAATGTCTAAAAATTTAGTTGCAAGCTTGATCTCAATCTCCCACTTAATTTAGCAAGCATTAATGGTGGGACTAAGTTACTGATATAAATATGAGTATGATGCTGCCCTCAACTAGCTCCTGTCAGGTGTTATTTGGATGGAATTCCAACTTGGCAAAATACTTTCTCTCAAGCCCTTCTGAAATTCCATTTTCTTCATAGAATTTAAACTGCAAATAACTTTACCATGTCTCTCAAATTCTAATATATAATACACTAGAGGCCCGGTGCATGAAATTTATGCATGGAGGGCGGGGGGATGTCCCTTAGCCCAGCCTGCACCCTCTCTAATCTGGGACCCCTCGAGGGATGTCCGACTGGTAGGTTTGGGCCTAAACCGGTAATCGAACATCCTTCTCACAATTCAGGACTGCTGGCTCCAAACTGCTCACCTGCCTGCCTCCCTGATTGCCCCTTACCGCTTCTGCCTGCCAGCCTGATCACCCTCTAACCACTACCCTGCCAGACTAATTGATGTTTAACTGCTCCCATGCCAGCCTGTTTGCCCCCAACTTCCCTCCTCTGCTGGCCAGGTCACCCCTAACTGCCCTCCCCTGCAGGCTTGATCACCCCCAACCTCACTCCCTTGCAGGCCTGGTCCCTCCCAACTGCCCTCCCCTGCTGGCCTGATCGCCCACAACTGCCCTCCCTTGTAGGGCCTGGAACCTTTCAATTGTCCTTCCCCTGCTGACCATCTTGTGGTGGCCATCTTGTGTCCACATGGGGGCAGGATCTTTGACCACATGGGGGCAGCCCTCTTGTATGTTGCAGTGATGGTCAACCTGCAAATTACTCTTTTATTAGATAGGATAGAGGCCTGGTGCATGGGTGAGGGCCAGCTGGTTTGCCCTGAAGAATGTCCCAGATCAGGGTGGGGGTTCCCTTGGGGTGATGAGCGGCCTGGGCGAGGGGCCTGTGGAGGTTTGCAGGCCGGCCACGCCCCCCAGCGACCCAAGTGGAAGCCCTGCTATCTGGGATTAATCTATGTCTACAATTGAAACTTTGTACCCTGGAGTGGAGCCAAGAGTTCTGCTCGCTCTGGGGCGGCAGCCATTTCTGTTTGAAACTTTGTAGCCTAGAGTGGAGGCCTAGGCTGGCAATGGCAGGCTGAAAGGTTGGCTTCCGTCATTACCAGGGAAACCCAAGCCTCTGTTCTCTCCAGCTCAGTGGCTGCCACCATTTCTGTATCTCTTATAATTGAAACTTTGTAGCATTGAGTGCAGGCCTAGGCCAACAACGGGGCAGGCGAAAAGCTTGGCTTCTTCTGTTGCCAGGGAAACCCTCCTGCTCTTAGTGGTGGTGGCCATCTTGGTTGGGGTTTATTTGCATAATCTGCTCCTGATTGGCTGGTGGGCGTGGCTGTGTGTGGCGAAGGTGCAGTCAAATTTGCATATTACTCTTTTATTAGATAGGATGTGACATTCAAAGTCCATTCGTTTACTCATTATGTAAAAACTCTGTGTATTTAGTGCTACCCAAAAATGTGTTTACATCCTTTGGTGCTGTTGACATTAACTTAACATACTAAATAAAAGATGGTTTCTTAACCTGATGTTAAAATAATTATGTATGAGTTTAGAACAGTGGTTCTCAGTCTTAGCTGCACTTAAAATTAAATGAGGGTTCTTTATAAGCCGCACCCTAGTCCAATTAAATTAGAATCTTTGGGGTTGGATTCAGCATCAGTGTTTTTGAAAGCTCCCCCAAGAAATTCTAAAGAGCAGCCAAAATTGAGTACGAGTTGAGTACTTTATAGTTTACTAATACATTATTTTCATAATTTGTTATACATTCCCCCCCCCAAGAACTTTGTTACTTTTAAAATATTACTTTACCCAGAGAATTGATGGTTAGACTTTATATGAGATAGATGTCTTTGATCACACAGCCTTTTTACTTATAGTTCTTTCTTTCTAATAAAGCAGGGTAGGGAATCCAGGCTCTTTATGTCATACTGTAGGCTACAATCCTGTCCTGTAGTGAAGGAAGGATTACAGGGCCTGGCAAAATATGACCGACTCAAAGACAATACTTTACAGCAAATACTTGCTGTCAAAAAAAATAATACTTTAAATTAATGCTTTCTATTACCATTGTCCAAACATATTCTGTAATTCCTTGTCCCTGTGTCTTTATTCACAGCATTCCTACCCTACAATCACCTTCTGCTTCCTACATGATAGTCAGTAATCAAATTGAAAGTAACTTTAATCCTTCATAGAACAAAGAGTGTAGAAAGTCATAACCACATTGCTAATGTTACATATTTAAGTTAAAATTATAAATTTAAATTATTATTACTTAAATGTGCAATTGTAAAAGACTTGATCATTCCCATGATTTTATTAGGGGGTGCATAAGGATTTTTTCCATTGTTAATCAGAAGGTATGACATTAAAATAACAAAATAGTACAATATTTAATAGATACATTTTTGTCTAAAACCTTTTTAAGAATGCACCTACTGCAGAAATTGATTTATATCAAATAAATTAAAGTTGTTTAGATATTAATGAAAATATGTATGGAGAACATAGTATATATTTTCTTCTAGTGTATGTGAGATATATAATCAACATATGACATGGTTCTTGCCCTCAAGGCTTTCATGATTTTAACAGTATTGCCCAAAGGTAGGCATAAAATTATAATAATGGCAC
This sequence comes from Antrozous pallidus, assembly GCA_027563665.1. NCBI lineage: Eukaryota > Metazoa > Chordata > Mammalia > Chiroptera > Vespertilionidae > Antrozous > Antrozous pallidus. Next base: position 145,492,636 of record CM050508.1, on the reverse strand, counting down.
CTTTTTCATAAGAATAACAAAAAAAAAAACCTATGAATTCTTTTTAAAAAAAAAGATTCCTAATTACCTAAAATTTTGAATTGTACCCTTAAAAATTTTAGTTTTCAACAACTTTCAACCCAAAATTATTTAATAACTTTGTAGAATTTTAATGATAATAGTTGTAATTAGAAACTGCAGTTGATTTTATTTCTCAATAAGATCCTTTACTAGACCCTTTTTATACTTCCGTATTTTTAATAGTATCAGGGTTTTGATATATGTTAGAAAATGCCATTTACTAAGCTGTGCATTTTATATCAAACAGTCCAAAACTCATTATATAGGTAAGTATCATAATTTCAGTGATGAAGAAGCTAAGGTTCAGTCTGTTTAATATTTTGCCCAAGGTGTCCTACTCACAAACAAATGATTTGTTGCAAATATTCATCTTTACTCTAGTACACTTTCACACTTAAAAAAAAAAGTATAGTTATAGATACCTATGAGGTAGTGTATGAGAATCACAAAGAAATCCTATCTAATAAAAGAGTAATATGCAAATTTGGCTGTACCTTCGCTACACCCACAAGCCATGCCCACAGCCACACCCACCAGCCAATCAGGATCGGATTATGCAAATAAACCCCAACCAAGATGGCTGCCACCACTGAGAGCAGGAGGAAGGCTTGGGTTTCTCCGGCAACAGAGGAAGCCAAGCTTTCCACCTGCCCCGTTGTTGGCCTAGGCCTCCACTCAATGCTACAAAGTTTCAATTATAAAAGATATAGAAATGGCAGCAGCCACTAAGCTGGAGAGAACAGAGGCTTGGGTTTCCCTGGCAATGGAGGAAGCCAACCTTTCCGCCTGCCATTGCCAGCCTAGGCCTCCACTCTAGGCTACAAACTTTCAAACAGAAATGGCTGCCGCCCCAGAGCAAGCAGAACTCTTGGCTCCACTCCAGGCTACAAAGTTTCAATTGAAGAACATAATTAAATTCCAGATCCCAGGTCCTCCACTTGGGCTGTTAGGGGGGTGTGGCCGGCCTACAAACCTCCACAGGTCCCTCGCTCAGGCCGCCACTTCCCCAAAGGGACCCCCACCCTGATCTGGGACATTCTTCAGGGCAAACCAGCTGGCCCTCACCTATGCACCAGGCCTCTATCCTATCTAATAAAAGAATAATTTGCAGGTTGACCATCACTCCAACACACAAGAGGGCTGCCCCCATGTGATCAAAGATCCTGCCCCCATGTGGACACAAGATGGCCAGCAGGGGAGGTCCATAGGGAGGTTCCAGGCCCTGCAAGGGATGGCAGTGGGGGGCGATCAAGCCTGCATGGGAGGGCAGTTAGGAGTGACCAGGCTGACAGAGAACGGAAGTTGGGGGCAAACAGGCTGTCATGGGAGCAGTTAGACATCAGTTAGTCTGGCAGGATAGTGGTTAGCAGGTGATAAGGCTGGCAGGAAGAAGCAGTTAGGGGCAATCAGAGAGGCAGGCAGGTGAGCAGTTTGGAGCCAGCAGTCCTGGATTATGATAACAGATCAGGCCTAAACGGGCAGTCAGATATCCTTCAAGGGGTCCCAGATTGGAGAGGGTGCAGGCTGGACTAAGAGACACTTTCCCCCCCAACCCATGCATGAATTTCATGCACCGGGCCTCTAGTATTAAATAATAATTAAGCAAACAAACCTTTTGACCTGAAGATTGAAATGTCTTGTTTTTCAAATAATTAACTTTCTAATTGTTGGTTCTCTGAAATATTGGGGGAAAACTTGCCCTGAAACCTATCCTGTATTAGGTAAACTAAATGACTTTCTTAAATCACTTTTTATAAACATTTTTTAGTAATTTATAGCCCATTTGTTTGTGTTTCTAAAAAACATCAACATGACCCTTGCTGGTTTGTTTGGTTGCGTGGATAGAGCATCAGCCTGTGGACAGAAGGGCACATACCTTACTTGGTTGCAGGCTCCTTCCCTCCCGGGTGTGAGGCAGCCAATAGATGCATTTCTCTCAAGTCAACATTTCTCTGTCTTTCCCTCTCCCAGTCTCTGTAAAAATCAATAGAAATATATCCTCTGCTGCATATTTTAAAAAATCAATAAAATTTAACATGATTTTATGTACCGAAAAAAATAGGCCTATAGGTTTAGAATGCTTGGGCAATATTTTTCATTTAGCTCTCTTATAATAGTTCTTAGCAGAGTGCTTTGCACAAAGACTGACCTAATAAATACTAGTTCTTAATTATGGATCTGTTGATTGTTGTATTAATCTAGTCTTGGTTTTTAAGTATAAATTAAAGGCTTCTACCAAAAAAAAAATAATATTTAGAACCACTAATGATCCTCCAGAATTGCAATTGGAAGATAAATCATCAGAGGACTATACTCTTCCCTTGGGTCTTTACATAGCTCATTTGTTATCATCCCATCTCAGTTGTTACCAGTTCAGAGAGGCTATTTTTCTTAACACTCACATCTGGCAGTCCTCAAACTTCTCCCTCTTCCAGGCCCCGCTTGCATATCCCTTTGCCTTTTAAACCTTCTGATTCTCCTACCCTCCTTCTCCCTGCAGAATGAATTCTTCAGTTCTCTACACTTGAATTCATTAATTATTTAGTAACTCAATTAAGAGATAATAGGATCATCTATGTTGGTCCTCTCTCCACCTTCTTTTTATCTTTGTATCCTTATTATCAAAGTATTTAATTACTTGTTTATTGTCTGGGTGATCTACTGGTAGATCATCCTTTGTAGCTAATGTTCACCTGGGTGTATTAACATGTAAAGTTCTAATCTATATCTCTACAGTGGTCTGTTGCTTAGAATCTCAGGGATCTGAAAGAAGACTGGAGTTCTCTCTTAAGATGGAGATTGCATAGTTACGCAGCTGACTTAGGGAGACGGTTTTTGATTTTAGCCTAATGCCTCTCCTATCCTCAGTTACAGTATACTCAAGTTTACAGGCTTAGGCAATACCTTTGGAACTGCTTTTCTCAGTCCCACCCATTGGGTCAGGGCTAAGGCCGGTCTCAATAAGGCCTAAGACTTTACAAAAACTATTAAAGCTGTTATTTCTAGCACCTGAAAAAGACCTTGGTGGGGGTTGTAAAGTCTAAAAATAACATTCTAGAGGACCTTTGAGCTAGGATGCTGGAAGAAACATAATAAAACTCAGACAGGTGGAGCAGAAGAAGATATTTTAAGAAATGAAAGTGGGGGAGAAAAGCAAGGTGAACATTATATTTTGTTACCCGGAAATGAGTCATGATTAATGAGCATAGAATTAGTGCTAGTGATATGCCTGTGTTATGATGGGAAAAGCCACATATTCTAGAAAAAAAAAATGATGCATGATAAACAAGCTGAGTCATCACTTCTAGTATTTAATGAAAAATATCCAGAAGTCTTTATTCATAAAATCTCAAAGGAAGGAAATCTTTTTACTTCTTTGTTATGTCTGTGCAATACTGCCTTTCCTGAAAAAACCAGCATAAGATAATGTACATTAAGTATATATAACTACACTTTATGATCTTTAAAAGATGCCTCCATAATATGAGTAAGATATATCCCAAAAGTTAGTGTATACATCAGGAACATATTCTGAAGAAACAACTTAAATGATAGTTTTTCAGAACATCTCATAAAAGCCTATCTAATTAGGTGTGATTAAAGTGCAAATAATATGCCACATTAAACATAAACAGCCCTTTTAAATTCAATAACAATGATTAGGCACTGAACAATGTGATTTACATACATACTCTTACCAGTAATTAACTTTCAAAGTACTGTAAGATATATATTGACTCTTTTTTATGATAGAGATACCTAAGGAAAAAATATTCAAAAGCTTGCTCAGGTCACATCATTGCAGTCAGGGTATGAATTCATATCCAACTGATTCCAAGCTCTTACTCCTTACTGTTATGCTACCATTAAAAGTCAGAAATATTTATATACCAAACAGTGTGTTCAATTTTTTGTAGAATTCACATCATGGATTTTAACAGAACTGATGATACGTGTTAACTATAAGATAGAATCATAATGAGTGCTACAAAAGAGGTATAGATAAGGGCAAAATTATCATAGGAGCAAAAACAGTAATGTTTACATGCAGTGGTTTACAAGTAATTGTATGTTTGGGATTGTTTGGATTTGAGTTTTGTTTTGAATTAATATAGGTTGCTAAAATGTATTTGCAGTATATTTAATATTGTTTTAAAATAATCACTAACAGTTCACAGAAGAAAAGCTTGGCCAGGCAGAGAAGACAGAATTGGATGCTCACTTAGAGAACCTTCTTAGCAAAGCTGAATGTACCAAAATATGGACAGAAAAAATAATGAAACAAACGGAAGTGTTATTGCAGCCAAATCCAAGTAAGAAACTTTTTACCTTTTGCCTACTTTATTGACTATTCCTATTTAAAATTCTGTTAGTAGGTTTTTAATGTTAAAAATGTTTTAATTTCTATTGGAAAACAATTTTTTTGTTTATAGCTTTGAGATTAGGGTTATAAGGGTGATAAACATTTTTTTGTGTGTATCACCTAACAAACTGATAACGTTCTTAGGCTTTTGTAAAATCCTCTTGAAAATTCAATTTCAGGCAGTGGCTTTGAATTTTAAGAAATATAAAGGTCTATTCATCCAAGGGAGAATTATCCCTAAATAATTAAGGGGAAAGTTAATTCCTTACCACTTGTTTATGTTAAGTTTTACGTTTTTACATAAATTATTCCATTTGATTTTCTGACAAACCTAAGCAGATCATTAAATAAATAACCTTGCAAATAAGATGCACCATAATTGTTTACTAATTGAAACTCACAAGGTAGCATTTTGTCTAATTTAGCATAGCTTATTAGAAGGGGAACTTGAACTAGAACCAAGCACATTGACAGTCTTTTCACTGAGAACTTACATATCAGAATTGAAGGACAAAGGCAACAATGCATGCTTTCCTTCCTCTTTTCCACCAATGTTATATGACCATGTTGTGAGTGCCATAAACTTATTTTTAAGTACTTAAAATTCCAACTTTGTTGCTATTGCATAAAAACTCAAGCACTGTACAAACTATTAGTAATTCTTTGCAGTTTTATTTAAATTGCAGTGACTTTTTAAACTGAGCCTTTTACACTTTGAGGCCTAGTCTTTGGATACTATGTGGAAATTGTTATTCGTTTAAGGTTACTTAAATTATATACCGTGGCACCTTAAAAAAACAAACAAACAAAAAAGAGTGTTTTCTTCTTATTCCTTGCTCTATCCAGAGTTCCTTGCACACATAGTCTGTTCTAAAACATGTTTTCCAGAATGGCAAATAAAGTCATGCATGACTGGTAAACAAGAATGGTGTTCTTATAAAGAAGTTACAATGGCTCATAAATATTATTTTATATTAGTGTTTTAATTCAAAAGTAGTAACAATTCTTTTTTAGTTTGTTTGTTTGTTTGTTTGTGCTCTGGTTATAAAGTTACTTAGTGTGGTTAAACCCAGCTCTTTTTCTGTAAGCCCGGTCATTTTTAGTGTATGATTTTTTAGAACCTAGTGTTTTTCAGAAATATATATTGAATTATAGCAGAGTTGCCTAAATGTTTTTTAAGACTTAGTGAAATGAAACATTTATTTAAAATATACCAAATGCTTTATTAACTGAATGAAATCAACATGGGATTTATACTTTTAACCAAATAGGTAGAAAATAGCAAAGCTAAGAATTAATGTGGTGGTCAGAAAATGAGACTCTGAAACTTAGGTAACATCATCTAAATGATTAATTTTAAACTGACACATTTTGGTGTTAACTAATTTAATGGTTTTTAAATCCCTGCTTAAAAACTCTCTGATACTGTACAGTGTCTCCCTCAAAAGTGTATTTTATGTTTTTATAATGAACACTTTTGCTAACTCCTGAAGTGTTTCTGTATTGGTTTAGCTTATTTTTGAAATTTCAATGCACTGTGTAAAATTTACACTTGTGGAGGAATTGTGTAAGATGCTTAAGAGGAACATATTTGACTTCTTTTTGGATTATAATTTTAATTTATATTTAATTGTTGTTTCTGGAAATTTGGACTTTTTCTCATTTGTCTCTGAAATACCTCACTGTTAGGCAGCAATGTAAATGTGAGTTTCTTGAATATTACACTAAAATGTTTATTCATAGTTTCCCTTTCCTATTTACACTAATATTCTATAATTGATTTTAACCTTTTCTCTTGTTTTAATCTTATTTGTAATGGTGAAATCTTGAGTGAATACATACTCAGAGGTATCTATATAGTTACTGATATATACTTTAAATATAATTAAATACAGTTAAGCCAAGGCATCATATTGCTGATTTCTGTCAGCAGACTATTCCACGCCTGGACTACTCTATTCTTAAATCCCTATGCCTATATTTAGACTCCAGAAGGGAGAGACTGCTTTGAGCAAGCTAAAGCCCAAAAAAGGTGTCAGAAGTATGTGACTCTTTGGTTCTTAAAGGTACCTTATATCCATATTTTCATAGTTGAAAAATGCTGCTTTTAAAACTGAAAACATACATTCAGAGTTAAAAGTTAAACATTATATGAAAGGGGCAAATGAAATTTCAAGTGAATACCAGCCTTTTTTTGGAACTTAAAATCCCATAAAATACTTATGTAATGGTTTTACTTTATGGTTTCGAACAAATGGTTTTGTTCGAAAATATTTTTCATATTTCTAAAATAGTAAGTTTCTTAGAGCTATATAATACTCAATATATAAATTAAAAATTATCCTATGTAATAAAAGGGAAATATGACAATGGACCGAACAGCGAAATAACTGGTGGGTGTGACGTGCACTGACCACCAGGGGGCAGACACTTAACTCAGGAGGTGCCCCTGGTGGTCAGTGCTCTCCCACAGGGGGAACACCACAAGCCGGCTGACGCCTGGAGGGCAGCCATAGTGGCGGGAGCCTCTCTGGCCAACATGACAGCACTAAGGCTGTCCAACTGCGGCTTAGGCCCGCTCTCCAATGTGCTACTGCAGTTTAGGCCCGCTTCTCCTGGATATCCCCGAGGGTTCCTGGACTGTGAAAGGGCACAGGCCGGGCTGAGGAACCCCACCCTTCACCCCCACCCACCCCCCTACACGAATGTCATGCACGAGGCCGCTAGTATATTAATATAACCCTACACGAATGTCATGCATGAGGCCACTAGTATATTAATATAAGTACTTGAAAGTCTGCTAATTTCATGTTAATTTTACAGGGTGATAAATGGCTGGTAGTGGAACAAAACAGTCTTTTAAATAAAATAGTTTTGCTATTTTGAAATTGGTAATTTTAAACTTTTCATGTAGATGCCAGGATAGAAGAATTTGTATATGAAAAACTGGATAGAAAAGCTCCAAGTCGTGTAAACAACCCAGAACTTTTGGGACAATATATGATTGATGCAGGGACTGAGTTTGGCCCTGGAACAGCTTATGGTAAGTGAGAGGCAAAAGGTCTACTTATCTTCACTTGTAGATTTTTACTACTTAGAGACATCAATAACATTTACCTAATATTAGTGGAATCACTTTTAACTTCAAAATTTTTATGTTAAAATTTTCAATCAAGCGAGAATTATCGGTAATAAGTATGTTCACTTTCAATTTAATATATTTAAGCATATATTATTCTGAGCTGTCATATGATTTTTTTATGTTTAAAATGTTAAATGGAATCTTCACTTGCACTCTTGCAATATCTCTGTTGTGGTTCTTAAGATACATTGTAGTTTTTGTTTACATATGTCTCCTCTTTTTTTTTTTTTTAAAGCTTTCTTGAGTGCTTATTTATTTCTATAAAAAAGTACCTGACACATTGTAAGTGTTGGAATCACTATTGATTTCATATTATACATAATGTCATTAATACAAAAATGTTAACAATGATTATCTCTGGATGTTTGGATTACATTTCATTTCCATTTATTCATATAGCTTCATTTTTTTATGATCATGTTTTACAGTTTCTTCAACTTAGTTGTTGTGCTGACTCTTTTAATGTATAACTCTGGAGCTCAAAGTTATATATTACTATCCTTCAAATCTAATTTTCTCAGAATATATGGCAATTTTGGGTTTCTATAGCTTTTTTCCTTTTGTTCAAGTCTTTTTAATACTTCTGCAAGAAATTGATTCTAAAAATGGATATGAAATGCTAGGTAAAATAAATGATTTTTTATATATAGTCCTAATTTATAAAATAGCTCATAAATTCTGGAACTAAATAAACTTTATTAGTTCTCTTCTTTATGTCAGAGAAAATAACCTAACTACTGTGCAATCTACAATTTAACCCATTTAGATGTACAACTTTAACATTTTTACATTGTGTTCTTCAAAATATATTTTTTTCAGAAATTGGGAGATACTTTAAATTTTTATAGTCTTATTTATAAAGTTTAGCTATTAATTTTAGAAAAACTATATACATTAAGCAGATTTTTGTATTACCTGCTTGTGCCAGGGAGTTAGATGCTGGAGTCATAAAAGTTTAAGGAGACCCAGGCCTTTCCTTCTCCAAATTGAAGGCCTTAGTGGAACATGATCATTTGAAAGGCTTCTAAATTTTTTTCTTTTATAATTTACTTTATCTGTTTTTATCTCTAGTAATTTCATGGATTGTATCCTGATTATTGGAATTGAGCTTTGAGAATCTGTATTATTAATTGATAGTAGCTAACAATTGAGTATTCCAAGCATTGGAATACTGTATTATAAGTATTATTTCAATAAATCCCCACTTTATATCCTATTTATAAATTCTATCTTCTTTTAAAAAAAAGGAAACTGAGCCTTGGAGAGGTTACATAATTCATCCATGATTGTATACCTAGTAATTCAAATGTAGATCTGTATCCATAAATTAAGTTCTTAACTGCTGTGTTATATTATTACTTCCTTACCAATCAGATCTAATCTCATTCTAACACGAAGGAATTAAGATCCACAGAACTAAAGCTTATTAGAGATAGAACTGGGAGTAGAATCTTGATCATGTAGTTCCCTTTTCTTTCACTTATTTTCCACACTACTTTTCTTTCAAAACATGGATTTTTTTCTTTAACTTAAAATACAAATATATAGTATACTGTTAATTACAGATATTTGAGGTAAGTACATAAAAATAGAAACAGAAGTCAAATTTTGACTTGATCTACTTAATAAAATATTTTAAGCACTATCTATATATATAAAAGCCCAAGCTACTAGTCAACTATTTGACTGTTCAACTGATAGCTATGACATCCACTGACCACCAGGAGGCAGATGATCCAACTAGTAGGTGGGCGTGCTCCTGGGGTCGGGCTGATCAGGACTGGGCATAAATCTGTGCACCAGGCCTCTAGTTCTTTTATAAACAAATCTACACTATTTGAGTTGTGATGGTCCATACTTTTCATTGTATCCATCCTCTTTTATATCCATTGATAGAATTAATACAATTAACTCTGATATCAGACTTTATCTTTGTCATTTTTATTTAGATACTTATAATCTTACTAGATGCCCGGTACATGAAATTCGTGCCCTCGGGGGGGCAGGGGTTGTCCCTCAGCATGGCCTGCACCTTCTCCAATCTGGGACCCCTGGAGGGATAACCAACAGTCAGACATCCCTCTCACAATCCAAAACTGCTGGCTCCTAACCTGATTGCCCCTAACTGCTTCAGCTTGCCAGCCTGACCCTAACTGCTTCCCTGCTGGCTTGATTGCCCCTAACCACCTCTGCCTTGGCCCCACACCCAGGACCTAGGATTCCCTCCTCCAGCCGACCACAGGCACCCGGGATCAGGGCTTCCCTCCCTCTGGTCAGCCATAGGTGCCCGGGCCGGCTGCAGTGCATGGGAATGGTGGGCAAGTGGCTTCACCTGGGCTGCAGCCACAAGTGCTGGCACCCAGGACCACAGAGTGGGCAGCATCTCTGTCTCCCAGGCCACAGCCAGCGCCAGGTACTGGTGCCTGGGACTGCAGGGTGGGCGGCTTCTCTGGCTGGCTTCGGCCTGGGATCACAGGGCAGGTGGCTTCTTCATCTCCCAGGTTTCAGCCAGCCTCAGGCACTGGCATCTGGTTTCAAAGTCTTCCCTAGGATGTGGGGTGGGCGGATGTGGGGCAGGTGGCTTCTCCAGCTGCCTTCAGCTTGGGATTACGGGGAAGGCAGCTTCTTCTCCTGGGTTGTACCCAGCCTCAGGCGCTAGGGCCTTGTTTCTTCGTCTCCCCCAGGGTGTGGGGTGGGCAGACATGAGGCTTCTGCTACTGGCTGCTGCCTGGGATCATGGGACAGGTGGCTTCTTCATCTACCGGGCTGCAGCCAGCCTCAGGCGTTGGGGCCCAGTTTCTCCGACTCCCCCAGGACATGGAGCGGGCAGCTTCTCCAGCTGGCTGCAGCCTGGGATCATTGAGGCAGGCAGCTCCTTGGTCTCCCTGGCCGCAGCCAGCCTCAGGCGCTGGCGCCTGACTTCTCTGACTTCCACAGGCTCAGAGCAGCTGGGGGCAGGGCCGCCACCATCTTTTCAGTTTAATTTGCATACTCCTGATTGGCTGGTGGGCGTAGCAGAGGTACGATCAATTTGCATCTTTTTCTTTTATTAGTGTAGATAACTTAAAACTGCCGTAACTACAATTATTTCTGTTTGATTTTTACTTAAGTAAACAAGTGACAACTATGAAGCAGATCAAATTGCTGATTTATGTTGACATGATTCTATTTTCTGACATTATCAGGCAGTGGTTTAAAAAAAACCTTTTTTTCCCCCTTTTTAGGTAATGCTCTTATTAAGTGTGGAGAAACACAAAAACGAATTGGAACCGCAGACAGAGAGCTGATTCAAACATCAGCTTTAAATTTTCTCACTCCTTTAAGAAACTTTATAGAAGGAGATTATAAAACAATTGCTGTGAGTTGAAAAGTACTTTAATTTTTAGTAAAATATTTAGATATATATTTACAGTTTTTAGTAAATAATTTGCCAACTTAACTGTGTAGATGTCACAGATTAGAAATTTTAAATAACCTAGCTAGGTATATATTTAAAAGAATACAAAGCTAATTAAAACAAAGGACTATTGATGATATGGACTCCATTTTTGTGTCCCTGTTGTGTTATTGAGATACTCTTACATCATTCTTTTTTTTTTAAGTCAATGAACATGTAACATTCTTTTTTATTATTATTATTGATTTTTACAGAGAGGAAGGGAGAGGGATAGAAAGTCAGAAACATCGATGAGAGAGAAACATCGATCAGCTGCCTCCTGCACACACCCCTCTTGGGTATGTGCCTGCAACCAAGGTACATGCCCTTGACCGGAATCGAACCTGGGACCCTTCAGTCCGCAGGCCAACGCTCTATCCACTGAGCCAAACTGGTCCTGGCCTTACATCACTCTTATATATTACCAGCACTAAAATCTATAGAGAGAGGATCCTGGAATGATTATTAAAATATGGCACAGAATATCACCCTAGTATAGCCATATAACTATTCATTTAAAGCGGGAGCCAGAAACCTAATTATTAGAAGCTGTATTTCTGGCTATTAGACTTCCTGTCTTCTTGCATCCCGAGAAGTTTGTTATTTTCTTTTCACAAAGCTGTGTTTTTTGCTGATGTGTAAGAAATAAATATTAACCACTTTCCCAAACCTAATCTATTAGTCTGTTATTAAGTGATGGAGGATGGAGATTTAGGTAGCTATTTTTTTTCTAAGATTATTGTAAGACTGCTCTAATTTAAGTATTAGGTCAAACATTACTTGCAGATTTCTTATTATAAAATATTACAGAAAACATATTTATAATGAATTTGTCTCTAGGTAAAAGTATTTGGCCTGAGACAAAGGAAAAATCAGCAAGTTGAAATATAAGTTAAAAGATACTAGATTGTCAATGGGATGAAATTTGATATATGAAATCTGTCTAAAAATTAATAAAATAAACAGTGCCTATTTTATAAAAGCTTGAAGTTTCCATGAGGAATTCTATATTTATTCATTATCTATTCTGTAAGCTGGAATAGTAGAGTTGCTCTCCATGCTATGGTACACATAGGGTATCAAGCAGCTTTACACTAGGCCTTATACTTCCTTCATCATAGGCTCTTTCTAGATAAACTGTAATGCTGTGAAAAGTGTTTCTTACCAGTCTGGCCAGTGTGGCTCAGTGGTTGAGTGTCGACCCATGTAGCAAGAGGTTGTGGTTCAATACCAAGTCAGAGCACATGCCCGCTTGCAGGCTTGATCCCCATTGTGGGGTGTGCACGAGGCTGCCGATTGATGTTTCTCTCTCCCCCTCTCTTTGAAATCAGTAAAAATATTTTTAAAAAAATTTTTTTTTAAGTTTTTCATCCTGGGCACTTTGACATTTTATGCTGAATAATTCTTTTTTTTTGTGGGAGCTATACTGCATTGTGGGATATTTAGCAGCATTTTTGGCTTCTATCATAGGATACTAGTAATATTCCTCCCCCAGTTGTGATAACCAAGAAGATATTGCCAAATGTTTCCTAGGGAGCAAAATCCCAAGTATTAAGAATAATATTTCTGTTTTCACTGTCACCTGCCATCTTACCCATATCCACAATGTCTCTATTGCCTAAAATTGAGTACAGTAAGAAAAGGGAGTTAAATACTGTATAGCCAGTTTTGTAATTATAGATCTCAGTTTATCAGATGATTCATTATATTTACGGAAAATAATACTTTAAATGCTAATGTAAAATAATATTTTAAAAGTATGCTCTAACTGGATTTTAACATCATTAGCCTTTATATTTTTCTTGTAGAAAGAAAGGAAGCTACTACAAAATAAGAGACTGGATTTGGATGCTGCAAAAACCAGACTAAAAAAGGCAAAAGCTGCAGAAACTAGAGCTTCAGTAAGTAGTGTTCTTTAATTTAAAAAAACATTTTAGGTTAATAATTTTCAGACTTGTAAAATATTTTACTCGTATACAGTGTAAGCTATAATTTGTCAGTGAGACTAGAATATGACTTTAGGGTGTTGTTTTTGTTATCAGAACTTAATACATCCAAAACAGTGCAAAGTAGTTATATCAGCAGGCAATATTCTTATTTCAGTGATACCCTTGTTGCTAAAAAACAAACAAACAAAAATTATGAGAATCATGAGTTCCTCAAGCAGTGTCATGTTGCTTAAATATCCTCAGGCACTGGTGACGGCAAATAGGTTTTTTGGAGATAGGTTTATTATATTTGAAATAGAAAAACAAATAGTAATTAAGATGAGAATGAATCCCACTAGAGAATGCTTGTGTTTGGCTTAAAAGGTAGATGTAACTCCCTTTCCATATGTGACTCAAACTGACTAAAGGAGTTGTCACCAAGAATAGTTCCAAAAACATACAAACAGTGGCAACAGGGACTGACCGGTGACTGCTTTGCAGGGAAGGAAACCTATTTGGATAAATAAAGTTCTTGTATACTTTTCATAAAAACAATCTCAGATAAAACTGAGTGAGTATATATTAAATATAGTAATTCGATTATATATCTGTGTGTGTGTGTGTGTGTGTGTGTGTGTGTGTGTGTGTGTGTATAAAACTTTGTGTAAAGGTTTTACTTACAAGCTTCTTATTTAATCTAACATTTATATTGTTTAATCTTTATTCCAAAGTTTGAAGAGATGAGTCAGCTTTGAATTCGAACAACTTTGTGATAGTACAATATAAACAAATTTGGATTTATTAGAGGACACTAATAAGCTAATTCTTAATTTGAGCTAAGAGATATGTTTTGTTAAGAGCCTTACATTCCCACTGCCTTCTGTTCACAATTCACTACCACTACCACCATCAAAAATCATTGCCTTTGCGAGCTTGTTACCACAGTATTGGTAAAAGTCTCTTGTGCCTATCATTTGGGAAAGAAAAGACTGAGACTTGATTTTGAATGAAATTTAAAACTGATAACTTGGTATTGGACAGTGATGTCTTATGAGATTACCCCAGTACCTTGTTTGTGCGAAATAAATTATTTTCTTCTATACTGTTCCCCTTTTGGGATCCTGTATTATTTACTGCATGAAAAGAGCTATCTTTAACAGGACAGTAATTCCAAATTCATTGTCAATTTTACATCAGAATTATCCTGACATCATCTTCGGGAACAGCCTAACTTCCTTAATTAGGCTTTTTGCATTTACTTTCGTTTACTTAGAGAATACAGAAAAATAGAAACTGCCAGAAGTTTGGGTTTGCTTTATTTTTTTTCTTCTTTGACACATTTCCTAGTTCTAAATGGCAGCTGAAGAGGTTACTCTAACCTTGGACTTTCTTTGATTATAATTATTTATAAATGTCCATGGATTGTTTTATGACTAGTTATTCCTTTGACTGGGAAAGCTGTGGTTAGGCAGAAGGGCTTTCATAGTGAAAATTTTTAATAAAAATTATACATAATGGTGGCAGTTTTTAAAGTGATGCCTTTTCCCTAAATTATTTTAATTTTAAACCAGCCATATTTTGTCTTTGACAATTTGAATCTTTTGGAAAAGTAGAATAGGCACCACTATGAAATTCAATAGAACAAACAATTTTTTTAAAGTAATAATACCTGTTTGTGTGTTGTTTATTGTGCAGAAATAAGTTGTTTCACTGTGTTCATTGGTATAATGTGTTCTTTGTCTCTTACCTATGTATTTAAGCAACTAAACTCAGCTCACCTTGAAGGAGATAACATGGTAAATTTCTTTTACATGCTCAACTTCCTGCATGTAAAATGGCTAAAGGTTTGTTGGCCTACTGTGTTTTCTACATCTTGAAAAAAGTGCCTTCTCCTGCTATCATCTGCATTTAATGGTCTAAAATATTCAAAGCCATGCATTCATTAGTTTAACAAAATATATGTGGAATAATAGCTTAAGTAATATTGGAACTAAAAAGAAAGAAAGTATGTATTCTAATTGCCAAATATATTAGCTATGCCAAATTCAGATTTTATAATCTGAATTTACACACAAATTTATTGTGCCTTTTATGCCCTATAAAAGATGTTAATTTAGCTGGCACTTTATATGTTCACTTTTGGCAAAGAAAATTAACAGAACTTAGTTAACTTAGAGGAAAGTATAAAGTTTACATATTTACTTTGTTTCTCAGTACCTTCAATGGCCCCTTAATTTTCACCCAAACTCAACATAGAATGAATTTCTTTTGCAATTCAAGGCCAAGATAAACCCCAATAGTTTAGGTATTTATGTAGTGGCAAGGCCCATTCCTCCATATGCTAATTCACTTAAGAAAATTGCTGAATAGAGATAATGGTGGTCAAGAATTAAAAGTGAGAATTGTAGTATCCAAAGTATATATTTATTGAGCTTGATTTGAGGAAATTTTAGAGATGCTAGTAATTTTAAAAAATATATATTTGTATTTATTTCAGAGAGGAAGGAAGAGGGAAAGAAATAGAAACATCAATGATGAGAGAGAATCATTGATTGGCTGCCTTCTGCACTCCCCCTACTGGGGATTGAGCCTGAAACTTAGGCATATACCTTGACTGGGAATCAAACCTGTGACTTCTTGGTTCCTTAGTTGATGGTCAACTGCTGAGCTACACCTGGCCGGCTGAGAATTTTTGATTTTTTAACATAATAGAAATATGAAAAATCTGAACACTGCCCAAATTTTAAAAATGTTAGCTAGTGAAGATTTATGAGTATTTGGTATATTATATTCCTAGATACATTACTTCCAGAGAAGTGACATGGAAATTGTAGTAAAGTTGATAAATTGGCAGTTAAATTGTTTTTATTCCCAATATTAGCATTGCACTAAAGATGGTGGCTGGGGGGGGGGGGGGGGGGGCGTGGAATCCATGAATCCCTGACTAAATTGAGGGCTTTCCTGAGATAGCAAGAGAATGCATTTATTTCCATTGTCCTATCTGTAGGAAAATGAAAAGTGTGAGACTATTTCTTTCTGTCATTGGTAAGTTAGTATATAAATCATAGGTTTTCTTTTGTAAAAATATCCTAATCAGCAAGACTATTTCATTTATCAGGCATTTGTCTTATTACTGATATCATCTATTTATAATAAGATGTATTTAAATCTGGTAATTTTAAATTCATTATATTAGTATCTTTAGTTTATTGCCCCCACTCCCATCCCAATGACTTTATCAGTGTTCAGTGTACATTTACCTTTGCTTTATTTTAATTTCTTAAAGTAGTATTTTAGGCCTAATGAGGAATTAGAAATCATTTGGTCCAAACTTCTTATTTTATAAATAAGAAAACTAGAACTAAGAGGTGTTAAATATTCCATTTTAGAAAACTGTTATTCTTATTAATTTATAGAATTAGTATAAGATTCAAAAACTATAGTATTTATATATAAAGGCATACTTTCACAGTATATTAAGCTGTACTAATTTAGTTACTGCTATATTTCATCTGATAATGTGATCCTGAGAAAAGGAGTATGCCATTTGAATTAAAATATTTACATTTCTCTATACTAAGTTATAGAAAATGTTAAATTCCAACTTTCATGCTGTATATTTTTCTCTAATTTTTAATGCTGGCTAGATTTGGGCAGAGGAAGTGACAAAAGTAAGTAAATTATTAAACTACAGAATTATGAAACAAATTTAATTGTCATTCACTCAGAATATTGGATGATAACCGTGGGGCTAGTCACAGTCTTTGTTACTGTACCTTATAAAATCTGAAAATGATTATGGAACACTCAGGTCCACAGAGCAATAGAACAGTGCTGCAGAGATATTGTTTGCACACACTATTGATACCTGATAGATTAAGTGGTAATCTTTATAGTGCCTTGCCAGAAACAGTTGAAATACTTGGTTTATTCATATGGCAATTATATAAAATATAGTTAACATCATATTCTCTCTGTTCGTGTCACACAAATACATTTTCTAGGTAACTGAAGCTTGTTCTCTCCAACACCAAAACTTATTTTTCTGCCACTTTTGTTGAAAACATTTGTAAAATAGTATTTCGATGCTGCATTAAACAGAATAGCATATATTGAATTTTACTTAAACTTAAGGTATTTATTATGAGTATTCATTATTGTACTGTGTAACAACTAGATCTTTTGTTTTTGAAGTGTGTTGTCTTCTTGTCAAACTGTCACTTTTAGAAGTTGTCCATATGTCTACTACTAGCCTGTTATCATTTCTAATCTTTCTGGGCTGGGAAATCAAATAACTAAGCAAGAATTTAATAAATAAAATCATGACTTTACTGCAGATTTGTTTCAAATGCTATTGGAAATCTTCAGAAGTGTTTTTCATTTATTTTTTGACAGTAGGATTGCTGACTATGTGGTTTGTTCTGTGCATAAGTTATGGAGCTGTTGATTCTATGACTTGGCAATCCAATGTGAAATTCTTAAGCTCTCATCCCCCTTTGTGGAATCTATTCATCAGTTTAGCTTTAGTTTCACCCTGGCCTCTGATTTATTTTAGAAGTTCTAGCATGAAAAGATGGCAGAATAAGATAGAAGAGAATAGAGGTTAAACAAGAAAACTAGGGTCTCTTCCACTTTAGTTAGCATGCAATGCAAGTATACTTAAAAATTTTATTTGATTCGGTCTCTACAACTTGAGGAAATACTTGATATAATGGGAAGCAACTCATGAAACAAATATATTACTTACCTATATATGAGAGGAACTTAAATTGATTTTCTTCTGTAAATCTCACTTTTTTCATAATTTAAAAGTGTTTATATTTCTGGAATATTTTAAGATTTAAGCCCATAGGATAAAGTAAGTAACACTAGCCAAGTTTGTCACAGAAAGTGCATGATCTGAATTTCTAACTGATATCACAGACCAACAAATTCTTGCCCTTTTCCCAAGTTACATCTTAAAAGAACTCTTCCTGCTTTTCTGATCCAAATTATGCTGGCATATACTCTAGATCAGTGGTTCCCAACGTAGGGTATATGCCCCACAGGGGGCCGTTTGATTTTTAAGGAGGGCAGTTCGAAAATGAGTTATTAACAGTGAATTATTTTATTTCTTACGGTTCTATACTCCTATACAGTATATAAGTCTATATTGTGTCATATTTATGCATTTCAGTTCTCTCATGTATTTTGAAACTTTATTTGCTATTTTTTCATATCACTTCATATTACTATAATTTTAATAATTTCTTGGTTATTTCTTGGTATTTCAGCTGTCCTTGTGTTCTTTTATTTCTCTGTTTTATGGATGCCATATTCTTTGGAAGCTTGTTTAGACAAGTTAATGGCCTTTTAGGCCTCCTCCAGGTGAATTAGGTATTCACTTTTCAAATAATAAGAATTATAGGTCACAGCAGGGGCAATGGGATTTAGAAATGCTTAGGTGGGGCATTGCCAAAAAAAATATTGGGAACCACTGCTCTAAATCATTTAGCCTAGTATAGTGATTCTCAGCAGTAAGCCTTTTCCCTAGAACTCTACCTTTTAATTTAAAATTAAGTCAGGGAATGAGATCTGGAGGACAGAATAAAACCTTTTAAATATTTTGTCTTTCTTTAAATCCTTTTTACCTATCTAGTATGGATCATTTTCTTCCTAAGTTAATTGATTATGTTGAACTGAATTTCAGTTAACCTCTGCCTCTCAGATTCACTTATATGTGTAGAAATAGAAATTATTTGGGACTTTCATCTGCTTGCAACTACCCCAAAAGACACTGAACCCTATTTATTTGTTTTTAAATGAGATTTTTTTTCTTCCCTATCATTTACCTTTTCTAAATATAAAGTCTAGGTTGCTCAAACCTGGAAGACTGATCCCTTGTCCTTGAGATTATTTTATTTATTTTTTTATTCAGTGTTTTAGCTTTTAAACAGTAGTTCCACATCTCCACATCAAATTACCAAAACCAAGTTCTTTAATCTGTGAACCTTGAAGCCTTCTTAACATCCTCACTCTTTGGAATCTGGTGTCATCATTAACTTTGGTTATGCTTGTGTAAAGCAATGGTTGGCAAACTGTGGCTCGTGAGCCCGCGGTTTGCTGCTCTGTTGACTAATTAAGTTTGCCGACCACTGGTGTAAGGCAATCATGGTAGCATCCCTCTTAAAGGAAATAAGTTTGAATACTCTTTTCATATTTTGATTCACTGCCAGGTTATTAAAATGATTTGAAAGAGAAAAACAAAACAAAACATTATCTCTACTTCAAACTCAAGCTTCCAAGACACTTTTAATCTACTTAAGCACACTTGTTTATACCTTGTACAAAAATATTGTCAGTTAGTAGGCTTTTCTGCCATTTCTACTAAAGGTTATTAATTCAAGTTATACATGGAACTAGCCTCATTTATATACTTTCAGTTTGTTATGGTTACTTCTATTAATCAAAACTTTTGCATTCAAGCAAGCAGAACAATAAATAGTGCAAATGTAACACTGAAGTGATTGATTTTCCTTAACATTTTCCTTAAGAAGAGCATTGATTATTTTCTTCTCCTGGGACTTTTTTCCACTTCTTACTAGCTTCCAGATGAAGGTTACTTTAGCCCTTTATCAAAGCAGCATGTCTTCATTCTGGTTTTAGTCAAGTAAATTTAATTTTAACACTTGATTTATTGAGTAATGTAAGCTTATTTCTATAAATCCAATCTAGTGGTCAGTTCCTAGTATCCCTCTTCCAGGCCTGTTGCCAGTGAAATTAGAATGCATGATTATCTATTTTGCTCCTACTTCCTTATTAATTGGTTCAATAGACTAACTGTTGCCACCAGGGGTGAAAGAGAGGGAGATGCAGTAAACAAGGGAAAGAGTTCAGACCTTGTTTTTATACTTAAAATAGTTTTACATAGTCCTGGAAATATTTCAATTATTTGGCTGGGGGTAGGAAGCTATTTGTTCTGGAAAGGTGGAAAATCCTATATAATAAAAGAGAAACATGCAAATTTGACCGTACCTTAGCTCCTGATTGGCTATGCTACCAGCCAATCAGGAGCAGGGGCGGGGCCAAGTGGCACGAGCACTGGGCCCCGGCAGTGGAGATGAAACGGTGGTGGCAGCAAGTGCCCAGCCCCCGGGAGCTGTGAGGGGAAGCGGCGGCGGCGGCAGCAGCAGCTGTGGTGGTGATGGGTGGTTGCAGGCAGCTGGGGCTGAGCTGAGCAGGGCGATGGCTGGGTGCCCAAGGCTTTAGGCCTTGGGCAGGCTGGGGGTGAGCCATCAGTTGGACATCCCCTGAGGGCTCCCAGTATGTGAGAGGGGGCAGGTTGGGTTGAGGGACCATCCACCCACAGTGCACAAATTTCGTGCAGTGGGCCCCTAGTATCATAACACTAGAGGCCCAGTGCATGAAGATTTGTGCAAGAATGGGCCTTCCTTCCCCTGGCTGCCAGCACTGCCTTTTTGCTCTGGTCCGGAGCTGCCTTTCAGCCTTCCCACCCTGCCCAGAGGCCTAGAGTGGCTAGGGCGGTGCAGAATGCCCCCAGCCGCTGCTTATGCAAATTAACTTGCCATCTTTGTTGGGCTAATTTGCATACTCCTGATTGGCTGGTGAGCATCCAGAAGTTATGGTCAATTTGCATGTTACTCTTTTATTAATGTAGATTATTAATAATGATTCCCAATGAGAGAGCTATTTTGAGTGACCTCCTCACTTAGTACCAACCAACTCTTGCTAAAAGCTTTACAAGATGATTTTGCCAGTATTTACTATTTTGTCCCAGCACTAAACCTATATCCAATAGTTGAAGCTAAGAGTAGTGTACTATTATACACACACCTCTTTCCAACTCCAAATTCAGGGACTTCAGGTTGGTAGCTTGAAATAAACTGTGTAGGAGTATTTATAAAATGAAAATCAACACATTAGTGCTTTTTTATTTCCTAGAAAGTCAGTTTACCCCAGCATACCACTGATTAAAGGGCACCCATTTCTTGCAGAAAAACTCTAGCATTTCTTTTGGGTAATATTTCTGCTTTAAACATATTTCATGCAAAGTTTGGAAAGAAAACTTAAAAGAAAGACATTTATGTAGGAAAAAGAATCCTTAGGAGAAACCTAAAAACTATGTTCTAGAAACAAGTATATATTTGGTAACTAAACACCAGAGGGGTTAAAATCCTATGGTTTTGTTCAGAAGTAGTTCGTTTAATGTTAAAGACTATCTTTAAGTTAAAAGTAAAGTAACTATAGTAATAATTGAGGATTTTTAAAAATATTTTATACTAGTGATTTTAAAATTTTGTAAAATGGCAAATTTGGCACTTGGAAATATATTGGTTGTCCCATAGTAGTTTTTCAAGACTTTTATGTGTATGCCATTAAGCTTTGGCATTAATAGATTCTTTTGAGTCAAGTACTAGTAAGGAATCAGTTCTGTCTAGATTGAGTAATATAGAAACACTAATGTTTAGAAACCAGGGACTAGTTTAGATACAAAAGCAGAATCAGAGAATTGCCAAATTATCACTTAGGATCTGTTTGGGGATTTTCTTTGACAGTCTACATAAATGTATGTAAAATGAACTAAGTCCTCTTAATGAGATTCTAAAACTATGTTCCAATTTAAGTCTGAACAGGAATTAAGAATAACTCAAAGTGAATTCGATCGTCAGGCAGAGATTACCAGACTTCTGCTAGAAGGAATTAGCAGTACACATGTGAGTATTCATTTATTGGAAATTCATTTGGCACAAAAGACTTTGATAGTCCTCAGGCAATTTGGGGAAGAAAACCTGAACTTCCTTTTTAGTTATTTATCAGGAAATTTAAAATGTGACACTTTTTAAGATACATGAAGAAATATTTTAAAATTTTATTTACACCCTATCACCTAATTCTTCCACCATAATCAGTCATTTGTTGTTTTTTGTTGGCTAAACAGTTTGTTATTACACTGTTGGCCTTGGTTAATCTTAATAAGCCTTGTAGTAAAGTGCTAGATAATAGTGATTTTCCCTGAGTACAGTCTTGTATTTTGTTTCTCTTATGATTTACCACTTTAAGTGGATTATAGAGCTAAGAAGTGACTGTAACTTTCCTTTACAGGCCCATCACCTCCGCTGTCTGAATGACTTTGTAGAAGCCCAGATGACTTACTATGCACAATGTTACCAGTACATGTTAGACCTTCAGAAACAACTGGGAAGGTGGTAATTTTCTTTTCACATGAAATTCCTGATAAGAAAAAATGGTTTTTACTTATAAAGTAGTATCAGAGATGAAGATTAGAAAAATTAAAGGCTTTTATTAGCTTGCTTAAAGTCAGTTTTTTTATTTTATAATTTTTTTTTAATCCTCAAGGATATTTTTCTATTGATTTTTAGAGAGAGTGGAAGAGAGGGAAAAACAGAGAGAAGTATCGGTGTGAGAGAAGCACATCAGTTAATTGCCTCCTGCATGGGCCCCAACCAGCACCCGGGCCTGGAAGGAGCCCACAGCCAATGTACGTGCCCTTGACCAGTATTGAACCCGGGACTCTTAGGTCCGCAGGCCAAAACTCTATCCACTGAGCCAAACTGGATAGAGCAAAATCAGTTTTTTTTTAAAAAAAGAAAGTAATTATCAGACTTCTGAGGTTCTAAAAAACATTTTGAGCTCTTCTAGCACAGAAGAATGTTAACAGGGATGAGAAGAAAATTTAAATGAATGCCTTTATAGTGCTGAATAAAAATAGCTTTAAGAATGTTTGAAGTTTACTTTTCAAGGAATAAGGCAAAAAATGCCCTCAATACTTTGATGTTCCTTTCTGCATATAATCTTTAAAAACTAGACTTAGAACAAAATTAAGCACATTTATAAAACCAATTTTAGATCTTAAAAATGAATTGTAGCCTAATGCCATTAGTTATTCTAATAGGACTTATAGAAGGATTTACACTTATTTTATATTTAAAGTTTTGTTAGCGGTATTAATATCTGAAAGCAGAATACCATTTTCTTCTCCACATCACTATAACTATTTTAAGCCCAAGAAGCTTTAGTACTTCCTATTCACTTTGTCCTAATACTCTGGGAGTGCAACAGAGGGGTTGCTATTGTTACCATTCATACTTGCTTTCTGCTTAAAACCACACAAATGCTTGGAATTCAGCCATTCAAACAAAATCTAGTTTGCTTGCTGCACTTTAGGATAACCTCAAACATTACAAAATGAAAATAGTGCTATTATTCTGAGAAAGAATGTCTAGCCTGTCTCTCTGCTCTCAATGAATTATGTTACTGGTAATTACCAATGATTGAGAGTGGGAAAATTTGTAAGTCTTTAAATGTAGAATTTGAAAGTCATCCAAATCCATAGTAACAAATTCAAGAGCTATTTCTGAAGAGTAGAACCAGGTTGTAATGCTAATGGCTAAAATAGCAATGTTGCTAGTAGTAACTGAAAAACAGCAATCACTTAGGAAGGGCTCCAGTGTCCCCAATCACTCTTTTAGACACCTCATATGTAATAATGTTATAATCCTCACATCAACGAGGTAGGACTATTATATCCACATTTCACAGATGAGAAAAAAGAAGCATTTCTCACCAGATTAGTAAAGGTATTTTATTCTTAAATAATTGGGAGGTTTTAACATATCAGGTTACATCAGGAAGTCTAGTTTTTTAATGTGTCATTAAAGTTCTTAGAGGATAAAAAGGCCATTCAGGTGTTTTTGGTTGGTTAGTATTTTGTTTTATTTCTTCCATTAATTCCCCACTTTGTTTAGTGGCTAAACAAAGGCCAAACATCCTAGTAAATTTGAAAGTAAAATTCCATGGTTAGAGACTTTTAAAACCTCATAAGTGGAGAAAGAGAGCTTTATTTCTGTCTTCAGAAATGTGTATATTTAATTACTGCTGAGGTCTGAGTTCACTCAGGAAGGAATGCTAGGAAATGTATTCTTAACTTTAGAGGGAAACCTGAATTAGAAATGGAACCTGCATTCTATTTGGGGGTAGAGGGGAGTAGAAAAATGTGTATATGTGAATTACATCATATATTAGAAGGTGATGCTATAGAGAAAAATATAGTAAGCTAGTGCCTTGGTTAGGGTAGCTGTGTGTCAGGGAAGACAGACTTAAAAGATGTAAGGAAGTAAAATATGCAGCTTCTGAACGATAAAGCTCCAGGAAGGGAGGGTCAGCAGGAACCAAAGCCCGGAAGTAGGAACATGGCTGTTACATTCAAGCAACAGCAAAGAGGGCTTGGTTAGAGATGAATTGAGGAGACGGAGCTGGAACACACAGGGCTCTGGAAGCCACTGTTTGGACTTAGGCCTTTATTCAAATATGAGGACTCTTTGGAGGGTTTTGATCTGAAGAGTGACATGATTTGATTTTAGCCTTTTAGAAAATTATTCTTGCTGCTCGGTTGAGGGTAGTTAGTTAGAAGGCATGGGATAGAAACAGACCTCTTTGGAACCTGTTGGAATCATTTAGTCACTCAGGAGATGACGGTGGCTTGGGTCAGGGTAATTGTGGTAGATGTGGTGGAAGTGGTCAAACTCTGGTTGTGAATTTTAAAAGTAGAGGCAGTACGATTTGTTGACAGACTTCATGTGCAGGAGGCTTAGAGGAGTTAAGAATTACTGCAAGAGGCATAATAAGCTAGATAGCACACTTTGTCATTAAAATAACAATATCCCTAAGTCTCTATTCACAGTGAAAGTTGGTAGAAAGTAAACACTGCCATCAGGTGGTGGTATTCAGGAGCTTTTGTTGCTTGAAAATAGTCAATTAGCCATTTTCTTTTCAACAGTTTTCCATCCAGTTATCATTGTAACAACAATCAGACTTCCGTGGTACCTGTACCATCTGCTTCGTCAAATGTGATTGGTTCTTCTGCCATGACTTCAAGTGGCCTAGTAATGACCTCTCCTTCCAACCTTATTGACCTTAAGGAGGGCAGTGGCAGCAGGAAGGCCAGGGTTCTGTACGATTATGATGCTGCAAACAGTAGTGAATTATCACTTCTTGCAGATGAGGTGAGTAATGTGGATATAAGAAGAAAACTGTATTGTAGATTGACATAGCTTCTAGTATTATAACAAAATGCAAATTCCTCATTACTTATTTGGAAATAGTTTATCATAAGTGCTTTCATAGATTTCATTGGTTATAGTATTTTATAGAATTTTAACAACTATTCTTTAACAAATAATAACATCACATGAATATTTAAAGCTTTTAACTGCTAAATAACTGGAAGATTTCTAAAACTGCCTCTAAAAGTATCCTTTAACTTTTAGCAAAATTGATAATAATATTTAAAGTCCCTTGATAGTGAATAAATACAAATCTGATTAGTTTTCTATGTGTTTGTTTTTTAACATAGTAACTGGAAATATTTTTATTTTGTAGGTGATCACTGTGTTCAGTGTCGCTGGAATGGATTCGGACTGGCTAATGGGAGAAAGGGGAAATCAGAAGGGCAGGGTGCCAATTACCTACTTAGAACTGCTCAATTAAATAGGTGGACTATGGAAAGATTATCCATCATGACACCATATTTATATACAATTAACTCTAAATAAAGCAGGTTTAGTATCTTCCATGTTAATGTCTTAAAGAGACTGAAAAGAAAATACCAGCCATCAGAAACCGGCTTTCTGCCAATAAAATTGCATGGTAACTATTTCATTACAGAATTTATTATGTTAGAGCTTTCATGCCAAGAATGTTTTCTTACAAAATTCTCTTTCTACTGAGGTTTCACTAATAAGCAGCTTCAACTTTTGAGCCCCAATTTAAAACAGAAGAACTGTTTTCTACTGAATTTTTCATTAATGGCAAGCTTTTTCTTTTCTGTAAAATAAATGTATTGTGAATTGATATCAGTGACTCATTTATTAGATATAGCCAAAGAATAAAATTAAATTGGTTTTTAACTTTCGGTTTCAAAAAAGATCTAGGATATAAACCTCTTTTATGAAGAATATGTTTCTGAATGTTTCCTTGAACAGAAATGCAATTATATCATGTTTACCTTGTTTTCCAACAGAAGTTGAATGACTTCAACACCGTATTTTGATGGTTTAATTTGAAGGGGTTTGTTTATTTTTTTAAACACTACTGAATGATTTTTAAATTTAAGAACAACTAGTCTTTGAAAAGCACTATCATATTTCTCTGGTATATTTGCAGTGAAGGTTCTAAAACATCTGAGGCAACTTCAGTTCACTAAGCAATATTTTAAGATTGTTTAATTGGCATAGTTTAATGCATGATCAGAATTGGACTCATTAAGAACATACTGCAGTACAATGCAGAAAATTTGTTCTTATTGAACAACAAATCTTTATAAAAATATAGACTAGTGCAACTACGTTCATTATAGAGTATATATAAACAATCCACTTTTGGTTACTCTGAGTTTAATAAAATTTTTAAAATTTATTAATAAACAGTTTATCTTGACCAGGATCTGTAGTTATGAAAAACACACTACTAAAATTATTAGTGACACACTTTGAGTCAGAAAATTGTTATTTGGACCATTGCTGTGAATCAACAGATTGTTGCCATGTTAGAACTTCTGTCATTCATTAAACTTTTGTTGAAGTCCAGGTACTTGTGTTGATAACAACAAATGCAGAATCAGTGTCAATGTTAAGGTAGGATAAGGTACTGTGTTTTAATGCTTTGGGAGTCACCTGATTGAGATTTGGTGAGGTGGTTTGAAGAGGAAGTGCTTTGGAGAGGAAAAGATGTGCCAGACCTGGAGCCAAAAGAGTATATAATACAATTCTGACAACGGAAAGTAATTCAGGCTAACTTACACAAAAAGTGCAAAGATACAGCTCTTTCTTCAGGGACTGTTAATGTATCAGAATGACATTTTTGGTACTTTAAAAAATGATAAATAACACGAAAGGATATTTCAAAATGGCGTTTAAGAGTTTCTAATAAGTTGGTAAACATGTTGACAATTTAGCTCAGTCTAAACCTTAACAGTACTTGTTACCCTTTTATTTTGGTGCTATGAGACAAATTACTCTGAGATTTATAGTTGTACAAGGCACTTTGATTCACACTGTGAATTGCCATACTCAAGCCAAAAGCTGCTCAAGCTGGTTAGCCATAGAACCAAGTGAGCAAAGCATTTTTTCTTTTCCCCCAGAAAGGAAGTTCTGCAGACAGCCTAGAGTACTACCTATTATGTTTTATAAAGTCAAGACTTAGGCTTTAAAGATCATTTAAAAAAATTCAGGTCAACTTAAAACAGCAACTATAAATCCGATTTATAGGAAGTAATGAAGGGGAGAGTTTGGCCACTGGAATGGAATGGTCCCTGGATTCGAATCCAATCTTCCTTACATACTGTGCTCTTTGAACTTCAACTCAGATGATGCATCAACAGCCATTTCCTTATTAGTAAAATGGGGATAATTTTGCCACCTTAAGGTTATTATTATTTTGTATGTTAGGCAATTTTAGGGAAAGTTTTGGCACATAGGAAACTCTAAATACCAGTTTTTGCTTTTTAGCCCTTGTAGCTTCCTTACCTACCAAGACTATAGGTCTCATTTTATGACTGAACCAGAGATACCTCTTTTTATATACATGATTTGATCTGTCTACTCTTGCCCTATCCTCCACTCCTTAAATCAGACTCAGATCTAGGTTTAACCTCACCACAGTCCGTGTAAAATTTTATTAGAACCTTCTGCCTTCCACTAAATGAATATTGACTATAGTAATCCAGTGATGTACATTAACTTTCAATCATTTTATGGTTCAAAGGCTTCTTGGGCCTTTGTTTACCACAAATCTGCTACAACATGTGGGCTTGTTCTTCTGTTTATTGCTTTTTATTTTAATGGGGTTTTGAGTGATTGATTGTTGGGGGTGGGGGATTAGTTTTATTTTGGTTTTGACTTATTTTGTAAAGTCATAGGTTTAATTTTTACTCAGGTAAGGGCCCATAAAGGTTCTTTAGGCATAGAAGAAGAGCTCAGGAAGCCTGTTAATTCACGGTGCAATTCAGAATTATTTAAATAAACTTTGTGCCCCTGAACGTAGGTATAGTAACATGTGAAGGATACACAAGAATAAAAAATAAACTTGGCAATAATTGTAGGCTCTTTTACAAACAAAAATAAGTGGTTGGATTGTCTCTACATTTGTCCTCAAAGTAACCTAACCTAAAAGCCATGGTGTTAATTTTTTTTTTATGGTGCTAATTAAAAGAATTCATATTATAGGAGATTAGGGAAATGGGATTGTGCCTCACTCTGGGTAACATGAGAAATAAACCTGAATCCGGTGGGTAGGAGTCCATCCGCCTAGGCTGCTGTTACCTTCCACCAGAACAAGCAAACAGAATGTGAATGTAGGAGCTGGTGTTGGGAGGACATTTACTGAGATTAAACTGGGGGGATGAGCGGGGTGATGGAGTGCCTGACAAAAAGCTACAGCTTTGTTTACTTAGGCTCAGCTCTGTTGACAGGAGTCCTCAAAAATCTACTGTACCTCCCAAATGCCTGAACTTTTGAAATATGTTGTTGTAGTATGTAGCACTTCAAGCCTGGGTGAGGATCCATAATAAATAGATGACTTTGCAGTTTGACCTATAGGCAGCTTTGTCTCAACCCCTTCTCCACCTCTTGGGACTCAAAAGGGGAGAAAATGTTTTTAAGAGCACACCATCCCTTTTCCCCACATTGTCCTAATTAGGAAGCCTACTCAGTAGGGCAGTGGTTCTCAGTGTGAGACCCCAAGATTGACAATAGCAGCATACCTAGGAACTTGTCAAAAATGTTAAATCATATTTCCAAGTACTTTCTGCATTAATTTGTACTGAGTTTTTTTCTTCAAGGGGCTGTAGAACTAGTCTCAATTCTTCATGTAACATTTTAAGGCAAAATTTATCTTCTAGTATTAATCAAAATTATGTAGTTCTATAATTTATTTGTTTAGTATATATTGATCACTTCAGAATGCAGGCTTCCTGAGATGCAGACCATAATTCTTTTGATCACAGTTGTTAGCTTAAGGCTAGCACGTAGTGTGTACTCAATGTTTGTTGTATGGGGAAAAAAAGCTATTTCTAAGCCATATCCAAGACCTACTGAATCAAACTCTGAAGTAGGACCTAGCAATCTGTTTTTACAAACCACATGGTGATTGTTCTGTTAAGGTAGAGAACCACTTCAGTTAGAACAAAGAAAACTTCCCTGTCACCTTCAAGCCTATTATCTGACATCACTTGAGAAATTCCTGCCTTCACCTGTACCAACAGTGCTGTCTTCAGTGGAGAGGAAACTTGCTGGCCTATATTACAAAGTTGGTGTGAAGGTAGAGAGTATGGAATGCCAGTACTTTGTTGCTGTGAAAGTTGGTGAGAGTCTGAGAAGGGGAAGCCCGCCACCCTGTTTCCATCAGTGCAGTGGCAATTTGACATCATAGCACCCCAACAAACCATTATAGTGATATCAGACTAACATTTGCATCTCTGACTCAGGTTGCTAAGCTCTGCTCTCATTCCTACTTCAAAGGAGGCTTGTTTAGGAATTGTCAATGCTTTCTAAAAGTCAGATGTGTTGGTAAAAAGGAAAAAAAAAAGTGAAAATATAGCTTAAAAGATAAAAAATAACCTACAATACCACCATCCCAGGAGAACTGTTACTTAGGTATATAGCCTTCCAGACTCTTCCATGCTTTTGTAGATATTTTTTAAGTGGGATCAACTTGTACATACTGTTTTGTAACTTTTTCACTTGACAACACCATGACCATCCTGCTGTGTCCAATGTATTGCTGCATCTTTTTTAATGGCTGCATGGTATTCCATCATATGTGCCACATTTTATTAATTAAACGACTGTCAATTTCTAGGATGTTTCTAATTTTTCACTAATAAACTGCTTTAAAGAACAAGGTGTTACTAATCTTTTATGTGTTCTTAATATTTCCTGTAGATGAGTACGTGCAAGTGGAATTGCTAGTGGAAAGAAGATGCCAATTTTTGAAAGCTTTTGTTACTGCCACTTTATACATTTTTATTAGCAGTGTATGAAAATGTTTCTTTTTGGAGGGCCTCCAACTGAATGTTCTTACAGCCTTCTGTTTAAAAATAAAGGGTAAGAGTAAGATAAAAAGGACTCTGCAGCCCTAGCCTGTGGTTCGGTGGTTAGAGCGCCAGCCTACACACCATATAGGCTGGCAGGTTTGACTTGTTCCCAGTCGGGGTGCCGAGGGGGCAACCAATCGATGTGTCTCTCTCACATTGATGTTTCTCCCCCACACCCTCCACCCGACTCTGTCTCTGAAAAGCAAAGGAAAAAGTATCCTCCAGAGAGGATTAAGATAAGGACCCTGCAAAATTGAAACCAAGATCAATCTTAAACTATTCTGACATTACATAGTTTACTGGTCTACCCTCTATTATGTATTTTGTCATTCTTTGGGAATGTTTGTAATATTAGTTTGCCTCTTTCTTTTATTCGCTCTTCTGGAACCATTGTCCCCTTTCTGACTTTTGCTGAAATGGTAGGAACACAATCTTAAGCAGACTGGAATCGTGTAAATTTGATGCAGGCTTACTGTTGGTTTTGGGGAGCATGGCCATAGTAGAGAAAGGAGAAACTCTGGAGGGCAGACAGAACACTGGCTCTCCCACTTGGTTTCCTGGCTTTGTGTTAGTCAACCTCTTTGAGTTTGTTTGCTTATCTCTAGAAATAAAAGCCTCTGTAAGATCGAAAGGAGTAGCCATATTATAGACAAAGTGCCTAGCACTTACTAGTAGATAATAACCTATTAGGGTTTCCAGCTGGGTATGTGAGGTCACTTGCTACTACCAGCCTCTGTGGGGTAAACACCACTGCCATGGCCAAATAAAATCTGCCTTAAAAAGCTGTCACAATAAGTGGACATTGCCTCGTACACCCTGTACATACAAATCTAGTTCTTAAAGGTTTTTCCACACTCCAGTATTCAAGCACCCTAACTAGATAAAACTCCCCAATAAGGTGTCTAATGGAAGATTTCAACTCCTTTGCTTTCATAGTAGTGTATCAAAGTGATAATCATTCTAACATGGTGAGCTTACCTGTCAGCCAAGCCTTCTAATTGAGACTGCCCCACCTTAGCCCACGGCTGTTCTTTGTCCTTTCTCCTCTCTACATCTTTTTTAACACTTTTTAAAAAATATATTTCTGGGCATATTCCCTTCTTTCAAAAAAAAAAGTAGATGATTAGGAAACTATATACCATACTAGAGGCCTGGTACATGATTCATGCCCTGGAGGGGGGTTCCTCAGCCCAGCCTGCCCCCTCTCACAGTCTGGGAGCCCTCAGGGGCAGAAGGCAACCGGTGATCACAAACGCCCTTCCATGTACACACTCACCATTCTTTCAGGAACATGTCCCAATGAGGACTGTGGTGGAAGACAAATTGCAGCACTGGACACTTTGCAGAACTGAAAAAATGTCCTTAACATAAAGTGGCTATAAACTACTGCTTAACCAACTAAAAAAATCTACAGAGTTCATTAAGCCAAGTAGAAATCTTTCAGCCCCAGTGCCACCACAGCTGAAAGGGCAGAGAAATCAGCCTTGACTTACAGCAGGTGCTCTCAGTGCAGCCTGGGAGTCTGGGGTGGGATCCAGCCGGCTTGTGTTTCACAAAGCCCACCAGCTGATGCTGATGCACAAGATAGAGAACCACCTGGTTAAAAAGAAAAAAAAAATACATTAAAAATACCTTTTTTGTCTTTCACTTTAAAGCTAACCTACCTGCGAGAACAATAAAAGAGAATGACAGGCCCACAAAATATTGCCACAAGCTAAGTTAAGCTGAAATAATACCATTTTACTGATTCTATTAATTAAAGAGGTCATTGCTAATGAGTAATTTGGTGAGCAAGTGAAAATGCTTATAATATAATTTTGCCAGGAAGAAGGAAAAGAGCCCATGAATTAAAAGAGAATTTTCCAAAATTCAGCCACAATTGAATATATGCTCTATAAATTTGTCTCTTTTAAAGGTAACAAATCTATATAATCTTTACTGTTCTTTTTAGCCAGAGTCATAGTTTCCACTGAGGGGCTCATATGCCCTCTTTGGTAGGACGAGAGAACACGATTAAAATAAAATAAAATAATAGTAATAATAATAATAGGTGCCCACCTGGAGTGGAGTGGCTCAGTTAGTTGAGCATCGTCCTATGCACCAAAAGGTTGCCAGTTTGATTCCGGTCATAGCACAGTCCTAGGTTTTAGGTTTGATCCTCAGTAGGGCCACATACATATTTCTCTTCTCTCTCTCTCTCTCTCTCTCTCTCTCTCTCTCTCTCTCTCTCTCTCTCTCTCTCTGTCTCCCTCCTTCCCTTCCCTCCATCCCTTCTTTCCTCCTTCCCTCCCTCCCTGCCTTTCTTCCTCTCTGTAAGCATGTCCTCAGGTGAGGATTTTTTTTAAAAAGGTGCTTTATTGGCATTTACAATAAAGCCAGTCATTCTATGGAGTACTTTACACACATTCTCTAATTTCATTCTTAGAACAATATTATGAGATAGAGATTGTTGTCCTCACTAAGCTTTCCTCTCCCTCTCTCACACTTATCCCTCCCATATCTTCAGTCCCAACACCATCAGACCCTGGAAGCCCGTGCTCTACCATTTCTTTATCTTTCTACTTAATGCCCACTGTGGCTACTAGTAAGCCTAATTTCTGCAAATTCTAGCCTTAGAGCTCTCAGGCAGCATAATTCCTGTCTCATTTCCCAGCAAACCTCTTACCAGCACCACACCACCAAGACCCATAATGAATTGGCTTGAGTCCTTTTGTTTCTGCTTCTGTGCTCTCAGAGGCTAGGGCTAAGAAGCTATGAGATGGGGGGATGCAGGTTGGCAGGAGGAAGGAGGTGGTCAAGCCTGGCAGACTCAGAACAATCAGGCTGGAGAACAGGCCATAATTTACTCCGAAATGGTCTCTAATGGTAAAGGTGCGGAAGGGAGGAGAATAGAGAAGGGAAAACAGATGCCCCTTTAAGTTTTCCATCAAAAAGCTAATGAACCATACTTCATGAATGCAGTGGAGTTTTATGATCTGCTGTGCAATTCTTTAAAATGTCTAGGTCCTAAGCCAGCCAATGAGTCTGCTTACCTGATTGTGTTTCTGCAAAAATTTAGAGAAAGCTGGCAATAGTAAAGACATGTTATGAGCCTTAAAGACATTCAAGTCATTAAGAAACCTGAAAATGGCTATAAAAAATATACAATAAAAGTAATAATAAAATGCCCAATGCCTTCCAAAGCTTGTTTGAGCCTGAGGGCCTAGCATTCTCTGGAATACTCAACCAAAGAATCTTTACTTTGCTGCCTTTTCTACCCATCCAGTTCTCAGCTCAGTGTCAACTCCCACCTTGTCAGAGGACTTTCCAGATCACTGTAGCTAAAAAAGCACACCTTTTTATTAAAAATTTCTACATCACTCTGGTTCCTTTCTGCATAACACTCATCACCTGAAATCTCTCTTAAGTAATTCACTTCCTCCATGAGAACAGAACCTTGTTTATCTCATTAATCACTGTATCTTTTTTACTTAAAAAAGTGAGAACAGTGCTTGACCCACAGTAGATATAATAAATATAAAATATTGAAGGAATTTCACGCTGCTGTTACAATCAAAGATTTTTGTGGGGTTTTTGGGGGCAGGTTGATCTCAAAGGAAAAGCAAGATGTTTATCATACATATATAAATGTTACAGAATATTAGAGGTGATCTAGTCCTAAACTTTCCAAAGCAAATTAATAGGCAAGCCAACATACAGAGCTATTCTCTGTATCAAATTTTACAACTGATCTTGATTTTTGTACTGGAAAGGGACTCCATTTCAATTTTGCTTTTCTTAAACTCACTAACATGTATTAACAATGTTATTCTGAAGCACATATGCTTTTCCAACAGTGCTTAATAGACTGGGAGACCTTCCAGACGTCCTTCCAGATAAAGTCATGGTGGAGGGGCAGAGGCAGTTAGGGGCGATCAAGCCAGGAGGGGAGGGCAGTCAGGGGCAAACAGGCTGTCAGCGAGGGCAGTTGAGGGCAATCAGTTTGGCAAGGGGGGGGGCGGGAACTGTTGGAGTGAGGAGGCTGGCAGGCAGAGTGGTTAGGAGCAATCAGACAGGCAGGCAGGTGAGCAGTTAGGAGCCAGCAGGGTCCCAGATTGCAAGAGGGATGTCCTACTGCTGGTTTAGGCCTGATCCCAGTGGCCCTAAACCAGTAGTCAGAAGGGTCCCAGATTGGAGAGAGTGCAGGCTGGGCTGAGGGACACTCCCCTCTCCCCCTGCTCCATGCATGAATTTTGTGCACCAGGCCACTAGTGTATATATATTCTGATGAGAAACTGTAACCAATTATATATGGTTACATAGTAGTATCTCAATAAATATTTATTCAATGACTGAAATGTCAATATTTTCTATCTGTGTAGTATTACTGAACAAATATTATTCTCTGGCTTTAATACCTTTGAAGTATCAAAAATCAATTCTTGCCCTGGCTGCTTTGCTAAGTGAATTGGAGCATTGTCCCATACACCAAAAGTTTTTGGATTTAATTCACAATGAGGGCACATACCTAAATTACAGGTTCAGTCCCTGGCCAGCACATCTATGGGATATTTCTCTATCTTTCCCCCTTCCTCTCTCTCTAAAATCAATTTTTTAAAAAACACATCCTCAAGTGAGGATTAAAATTTTTTAATTAATTCTTACAAAAAAAAAAGAGTAAACAATCATTTGTTAATAAAACAAGTTGATTTGTTATATTTCCAATGAGGCCTTTTCCCCCTATAAATGAGGCAAACTACAACAACTTAACTTACTTTTTAATATTTTTAAGAAAGAAAGATTTCTTTGTGAATTTAGGAAAGTAAAAATTAGAAAAGAATAACTATAGGAAGTTATTTTTTCAATGTTAATATAATAACAGGCCTGTCTAACAGGTATATTATCCAGCGTTTTTCCTCTTAAAGGTTCCATCAAGTACTAAACAACAAAGAACCTTCCTTTAGAAAATGAGGCAGGAACAGTTTATATTTAAATAGGAAATAAGCAATCTTTAAAATACCAATCACGTGTCACTTTTAAAAGGCAATTTATATAATTACATATAAATTATTTATTCTCTTTATGTTGATAAAGGTCCTAGTAAAAACTCAATTGGTCTGGCTATACCTCAGGTTCAAACTACACTCATTTGGCTATAAAAATAAGTATCACCATGGGCTCTAGTCCGTGTAGCTCAGTCCTGTGCACTGAAAGGTCGCAAAGGTCGCCGTCTGGATTCCCAGTCAGGGCACATGCCCAAGCTGCAGGTTCTGGTTGACATCTCTCTTTCTTTCTCTCTTCCCCCCTCTCTCCCTCTCTCCTTCCCTCTTCCTTCCTTTCTCTCTAAAAGCAATAAAAAACATATTTTAAAAAATAAAAGTGTCACAATGGAATTGGACCCCTTTGACTAAGGGAGAAAATATATTCATGATTACACATTTTCTTTCATTAAAAATGAGGATTTTGCCGAGACCGGTTTGGCTCAGTGGGTAGAGCGTTGGACTGCGGACTGAAGGGTCCCGGGTTCGATTCCGGCAAGGGCATGTACCTTGGCTGTGGGCACATCCCCAGTGGGGGGCGTGCAGGGGGCAGCTGATCGATGTCTCTCTCTCATTGATGTTTCTGACTTTCTATCCCTCTCCCTTCCGCTCTGTAAATAATCAATAATATATATATATTTTTAAAAATGAGAATTTTAAGTCAGGGTCATCTTTAGTTCTTAATCTTTCCATTTTTGTTGGAAAACTCATCATCTCTTTACTAAGTTCTAGTTCCACTTCTATTTTCTGGGCAGCCTCAGAGTGCTTTTCGCAGTAATCAACAATACATTTTTAATGTCCCCCTGCTACCACCAAAAAAAAAAAAAATTGTCTAGGTCCAAAGCCAGCTTTCTCTGCTTGCTTCCATCCTGCTGCAGAGAGAAGCATTGCTATCTTTGCTACTGATGTTATACTTTGATTGGCAAAAAAAAAAAAAAAAAAAAGAGGAAGAAAGAAAGAAGAAAAGTAAGAGACATGATGGATAGCTCCTAAACTTAACCTTTGGTGTGGCCTCCCCCTGTTATATATTAGCTGAAGAGGCTTTGGAAGACACAACAGAGACATTATATATAAATCAATAACAATTTTTCTTTTGTGTTCAACCCATGAATATTGACTAGCTAATTTTCATGACATCTCTATAAGATAAGTGAGTTGTATTATCCTGTTCCAATTCAATTCTTCTTTAGTGTCTTAATTAGCCTAGGCAATTTTATTTTATCTCCATGAAATGATTTTTAGCAGCACCCCACATTTTCATCAGATTTTCTCGTCATAAGCGATACAACTGGCACAAGCAGTTAAGTGCTACAGGGAGGGGCAGACTGATGAGAATGGAGACTCAAACAAGGCATTGCCATGGGCCACCATGGATGATTGAAGGGGCCAGGTGAGAGGCATGATCCAGCTGGAAATGTCAGGAAGAATAGTCTAGTTGGTGTCTACAAAAGTGTTAGCACAGACAAAAACGGGGAACCCAGTCAATGGTCACAACAGTTGAGAATACAGAACATTTGACAGATGTAGAGGATTGTCCCAAAAAGTGGGCATACATTTTCCCTATCTCCATGGACTGCCCCATTCTACTGATGTTGAGCTTGGCCATGTGACCTGCTTTGTGTAGGCCCTAGACTCTAGGGGATGCTAGCAGGCACACAAACAGAAGCTTGTAATGTGTTCACACAGTTGGGCTTGCCTTCTTGGGCTTGTGCCAGCATCATGGGAAGAGCCTGCTCTGGTAACGCTAGTTCAAACAGAGAGTTGGTGGGTCAGACCTGGACCACATCTTCAGCTCTGAGCAAGCCCAGGCAGATACACATTACTGAGTACATTCTATATATCAAGGTCTTTGGGGCTTCAAAGCCTTCACAAGTGCTATCTTTTATGCCTGCATTGTTCTTGCTGTATTCTTCCAATGGAAGACTCATGCCTTCTCATCCTTCCAGTCTCGACTTCAATGTCACTTCCTCAGAGACCCCTACCCTGACTCTCCTTCCATCTGAATTACATCCCTCTGTAAATTCTTCCTAAACACGCCTGGTTCTTTTCCTTCATTGACCTTACCACCGTTTATTTGTTTATTGTTTGTCATTTCCACTAGATTGCATTTTTTGAGAGCAAGGAGTATTCCTTCAACATCATTTATTTTGGGCACAGTCCTAGCAGATAGTAAGTACTTAGGGAATATTTGTGGAATGAAATATACCATCACTCTGATGAGGGATATGGCAATAACTACTATAGTGATGAACACTTTAAGGAGCTTTGACTCTACAAGACCAGACCATCAGCCATTGCACGGTGGTGGACTAAACCTACTTAATCTCTTTCTACCTATTGTCAGAGTTGACTTGATAAATTGAGGCAGGATGACTGAGTGGCTATAGCTGCATAACAAATGATGCCAAAACTTAGTGTCTTAAAAGAATGCAGACCTCCATGGGGTAGGTAATTTGTATCTACTCCATTGCTGATGCTCTGTGGTCTCCCCATGCAGAGCTCTCAGTGCCTTCTCTTTTTCTTCCTGGAAGGCAGCCTTTTCTGCACACGGGTCTATCTGACTCCCATTGTACTTCCTACCCCACCCTTTACCTCCTTTTCTTACCATCCAATCTTACCCACCATGTGTCCCATCTCTTTATGCTTAGAGCAACTCTACAACGAACCAGATAGGTGCATCTGGCTGTCAGAGAAATAAGGATCATTTATAACTTAATAGAGACTTTCTATGCCTTAAGTCTACAATGACAAACACATGTCAAGTTTTCCATAGTGAATTCACGGGGGTACTGTGGGATATTGTAAATTTTAGAAGAAAACACAAAGACATCTGTGAATCTTTGCACAAGTACTACAAATTAAGTATTGGAACTTGACTGCTTAATAAACAGAACTGTTAGATATTTCTTTCATCCTAAAAGAACCATGAAAAAAAAATAAATGTGCCATGAACTGAGAAAGTTTTGGAAATTCTGCCTTATGCCAAAGAAATCAGTAAAGGTGATCTTTGGAGAAACCTGCAAGTTCTGAGGAGAAGTATTTGTGGGGAGGAGGATCCCTAAGATACACTGCATAGGTGGGTATCCACTCTTCCAGTAGCTTGAGATGTTCAGCTGTCAACAAATTCCTGACTCCAGCACATCTGCTCTCTAAAAGGGCAGCCTGATCATAACCCTGTGGACAAAGAGCCATGTGCTTAGGGATTATGATGTTCAGAGGTTAGAGATGGGGAGAGTCTGCCCTTTAAGCCCTGCTCGTTGAGGGAAATGAACAGAAACAATCAGATCCTGGATCCATTTCCATATAGCCTGACCTAAAAAAAGTATCCAGGTACAAAGCATATTTACTGTTTATTCAGCTGACCCTTAAACAACATGGGTTTGAACTGTGCGGGCACTGCACAAGTTTACTTATACAGCGACTTTTTTCTATTGACCTGTGCAGTACAGTTTAAAGATGTTTAATGGGCAACTGGAGGTTGGGGCTCTGAATATGCAGAGGGATGACTTAAGTCTCATATAGATTGTCAACTGCCAGGGTCCTCTGAAGGCTTAATCCCTTCATTTTTCAAGGGGTTTATTCTTACATTACTATTTATTAATTGTTGTATTGTTTGCCATATGAACAACTTTAAACCCACTTTCCCCCACTCTATTTGTATGTACATGTATACATATAACTCCATCCCAAACTGAATTCTCCACTAGAGTGTACGCACCATGAGGCCAAGGATCTGTTTTGTTCACTGCTGTATAGCCAGCGCCTAAAACAGTGTCTGGCACACAGTAGGCATTTAGTACATATATTGAATACAGAAACTGTAGTGTCATAAGAGAATTTGGTCCTAATGCCCATCACCCACTGAATGAATTAACTTCTCTCTCATGCAACAAGAATGTCACTGCCTATGACCCATTCCTGGGAAGAAAAAATGAATCAAATCAACCTTCTGTGTGCTGTGGTTTAGATGGAGAACTCTGGTTGAGAAAGGCTGAGTTCATGAGTGAATGCATGGATGCATGTCCCACTTTTTCCAGACTGCTTTCTCTGACCATCCCATTTCTGAGTCAGTTATTATGTTAACAGGATTAACAAAACTTTTTAGTAACTCACCTTGCCTCTATTAAGTGTGAAATGGTTAAGAGTGAAAAGCTCCTGCCTAGTGATTGGTGTGCAGTTAGAAGAGGTTGCTCAATCATTTCTGTAAGGTGACTTTTGGGACCCCATAAGTTAATGGCCCTGTAAGCAGATCCAGCCTTTTAAAGATTTCACAAAAGAGCACACATACAATCAGGGCTGCAGTTCTAAGTACTGTCTGGTCCTGATAAGGCTGGCTGGGAACGCCCTGTTCTATCCTTTCCCCAAATCAAATGCTCTTTGAGAGCCAGCCAAGCATTTGAGACCAACCAAGCAGTACTAAGTGCATTATCTTGTCTAAGCAAAGCATGAGAAATAAATTAAGATTCTTGCTGACCTCACCAGCTTAAAAAAAAAATCT
The DNA here is from genome assembly GCA_027563665.1 of Antrozous pallidus. NCBI lineage: Eukaryota > Metazoa > Chordata > Mammalia > Chiroptera > Vespertilionidae > Antrozous > Antrozous pallidus. The sequence goes on along the minus strand of CM050508.1, from coordinate 145,453,081 downwards.
CTGCTCTTACCTAATGTCTGGTCAATGTCCTAAAGAGACTCTTCCTCCTTCCCTTAAAGTTGTATTTAGGTTGAAGAGATTGGGTTTTTTTATGCAGTTAGTTTCATTCCACAAGGATGCTTATGTTCAATGTTCTCTGGCCATTTCTAAACCAATGTAAGTATTAAATAAAAGAAGGAAACTTAAATTATGTTTTTTAGGTTTGCACTTTCAGGATGTTCTATTTCAGCTGAAATGACCCAATGATTACAAGAAAAATCATTTTTTAAACCTAGCTGTTTCCTTAAAGGGTAGCTTTTTAACTACTGCATGCCATTTATGTGTAAGTTACATATATCAGCTTTCATATACCCAAAAACATAGTGAAAATTAGTGACAAATAAGTGGTTATATGCCAAATTGGAAGTGCAAAAGCTATAGAAAAAGCCCAATAGCTGATCAGAGAAGAAAGTGTTTATTTCTAGCAGGGGGGGAGGGACTTGTGAGGACTAGCACAGTCCCTGGTACATATGACTATTGCAATGTGAGTCCTCTTTCCCTATCTCATCCCTCTTTGCCTTCCTTTTGAATTTCTTTTGCTTGTTTTTTTATTTTTACTTTATTAAAATTATGCCACTTGAGAGATGTGCTAGGCACTAGTGAGTTACAAAGATATGTAAGAAACAATTCATGTTATTGAAGAGTTTACTGACTGAAAATGGAAGAGACCGAGATGTAAACAAAGAATTGGCATGGCGTGAAAAACATCCCATAATAGAAAAATTGAAATAAGTTTATGGGAATTAGTAAAGGAGAGAGATGAACATTGATTAGATCTTGCTTTGTTCCTATGGCTTAAAATCCAGATTATCTCCATGGGACTTTCAAAGCCTTTTCCAATCTTTCCTATTGTCAAATCTGCTCTCCTTCTCCCCAGCAAGAAAGATATTAGATCTTTTCAGGCTGAGAGGTGGCCAGTGTTATTGTCCCTGCCATTCCATTGATTCCTGTCCTAAGTTGAGGCTTATTACATTACCATTCTGCCAATCAATACATTTGGTACCATCTCAAAGTCCTTGCACATGCTGTCAACATTGAACTATTGACCAGATATCCTTTTCCTACCTTTTCACTTTGAGCCATTCTAACATACGCTAATACCCAGGCCTGTCTAGCTTCAACACATCTCCTCAGATTGCTCCAGGCTGGCATAGCCCCCACTGAATCCCCACAACAGTTATCTTCAAATTTTCTTGCATATTCTCTTACAATTAAAAATAATAATCTATGTGCACCCTACGTAATTTTAAACTGACATCAAACAGTTTTCATCAAATAACATATATGTATATATGCATAGCCCGTGTACACAGACAACAATGTGGTGAAGGCTTGGGGGAAAGGGGATGTGGAAGATTGGAGGGAGGGGAACAAAGGGGAAAAAATGAGAGAAATCTGTAATAGTGTCAATAATTTTAAAAATCTGCCTTCTTTTCATCATATTTTTAATGTCCAACATATGTTATGATGCCTATAGGCTCTGAATATATTTTTGTCAAAATCTTGCAGCTACACAGTTTGTTCAATTTATAGACAGCATGTACCACATAACTTGACAAACCCAGTTTTCATTGTCAAGTAATTCATCTCCATCAGAATCACTTTCTGTCAGAGTCTTACCTCGTTTTTCAATTCAAATAAGCATATTAATGCCCACCCCTATAACAACCATCTCACTTTTGAATTCTAACTAGAAGATGAATGTATGTATGAATGGATGGATAGATGAATAAATAGATGAATGGACAGATAAAAAAGCCTTCAGAGTCTTAATAAGAGTTAGTCTCTTGACTGAAATAAGGAACCACTCCCTTTAATATTTTCTGCTCGTGCTTATAGGACTCCCTTTGTGAGCAAGGCATTCTGGAATTGCCCTTTTGTTTAGTGCCCTGGATCAAACATGTTCATTCATAAGACTTAGGATGGGTAAGCTATTTGTCTTCAATTGTAAAGAAGAGGGCTTAAAAGAGAAGGTGGAAAGAACCTGCAGATAACAGGAAACTTGGCAGGACAGAGTACAGTTGGAAACTGAGGACCTAGAAATGGATTCCCTTAGAATTATTTAAGGGCCATTGGAAAGTCACACATTTTCCTCCAATGAGTAGGCATTCCCTGGGTTGTTAGGGAATGGGACTTCACCAGCCTGAAGTCCCATGAAAAGGTCAAAATCTAACTCCATACATGGATTTGGGTGTATGAGAGCTTGCCAGATTTCCAATCCATATCTTAGTTTTAAGAAACTCTCTCGCAGTTACACACTTAACTCTTCTGTTTTCTGTTGCCCATTAACTGTGACTCATTTTCATTTTATTTCCTGGGTGGAGGTTAAACTCCTAGAATGAAAAAAAAATGGGAAAATTTATTTTAGCTTCTCTCCTCCTTTCTCTGAAAAGAAAATCCTGAGCAAGGCACCTCTTTCTTAGTTGAAAGTTCTCTGGAAATCTACCTTAGTAATTTAAGGATGAGTTGTTGAACAGAGCAACTGAATTTGGAGTTGGATGGTCTTACTTATAAATGATAGTCAACTAACTTATGGACTTGAAGTTATTGGATGCAGCAGTGAAAAAGCGTGAGAATCTCCCCTTGCCCAACCCCAAGCACCAACCCCTCTGTAAAGATAGGAACATTTGTGGAAAAGCATGCTTATTCCAGGGAGAGTCCAGCTTTCCCTTTTATGAAGATTTCCTATTGGACTTTCTAGGAAAGTAGAAAATAATTGTATTTGCTGTAGTCTACAGTCATCAGACATGTCAAGCCGCCCACCGAGTGAGTTTGAATCAGCTCAGCTACATTTATACACTCTGTGTGCCTGCTAATAAAATGAAGGAGCCCTTCAGGATTTCTGGCCTGAAGGAGCTCACAGATCACAGGTGAGGCTGAGGGGTATACAGACAATTGCTGTTATAATGGCTGCTATTCTACCCACTCACCCAAGAACTACTTAACAGTGGTTTTCAAGAGGCATTGGAAATTGGCCACTTGACTCCACTCTCTGGTTCTTGTCCAGTTCTACCCACCCCAATAAGTACCCGAGTTCAATTCTCCCCTCAAATGTGAATAACTTCATGAAGAGCTTCCCAGCTGCTCTTTTGCTTGCTGGCATATTCCTTCTAAAGTAATCTCAAAACTACTTTATCCTGATAACAAGATATTATTTTGTTACCGTTCCATAAACCCAATCCAGGTTTCTCACCCTGAGCTATTAGGTATATGGTGAGTAAAATATTCTAAGTGATTTCTGAAGTATTTCCTCTTGCCTGCGGGCCTGAGAGTTAGCTTTGGGACATGGATCTGGAGCTTTTGGGCAGACAGGTGCCCCCAGACTTAGTGTTTGATGTAATGACAGTTGCTACAGTCTTCACCCTCCTGTGGGCCAGCTGGCAGGAGGTTGCTGCCCTTCTCCCTGGTTATCCTTTGAAAGAGAGGAAGTTTTGAGGGAGTAAAATCCTCTTATTTTAAGAACCTAATCAGGAACTGGATCAGAATACCATTTGGCATTCATGTGTGATTCTCTAAGGCTAACAAAAATGTTTTGATGAAACAGGTGAATACTTTGCATTTCCTATCTAGATACATTTTAAAAAAAAATACTAGAGTTACAGTCAAAGGAATGGAAGTTTTTATGACCCCAGATATGATATATAAAGAAAGGTCACTAATGAGGACGGGAAGGAGTTTTTGTACTGAAAGGTCTGAATGAGTCAGAACTTGGGCCTTATTCTGGCTGCCTTTAAAAAAAAAAGTGTCAAATATCTTAGGCTAAATTTTATCTGATGCAAGCAAAGTGGAAAAGTTGCAGGGATGTATCACCTAGGAAAGTTCTTAGCCTTCCTTCCGGTTTAACAGTCTGGAAGCAAAAATGAAATCTTCCCCCTGCTCCCATTTTTTTGAGAATAAACATGTTTATCTGAGGGAGAAAAGAAATGAAAGCTTTCTCTTTACCAACCCAGCAGCTGAGAAGGCCAGGTGCAAGCTTTGGCCGACAAGAGGAGCTTTATTTCTCTCCTCCCCTACCACCATTCTTTCCCAATTGCTGCACCCCACCCTCCACCCCAACACTTTCCCCCATTCCATCCCCATTAAAAATCAGCCCCCAAAAATTGCTATGATGAATGGCTAAAGGATTAGAGCAGATGTACAATCTTCATACAGTTTAGGTTTGGATCAAACTGACTCTTAACTGCTCTTCCTAAAACCCGATGATAATCCTGTGTCATCTGCCTCTGCCTGCCCATTCCTTTCCCAGGCATGCTAATTAAAGTCGCCGGGCCAGAACTGAAAAGGGGCTTGAGCTGGCTCTCTCTGATGGGCCCCTTAACTATCCCAAGTCCCTGCTTCCTAACCAGACATTCCAGCAGAAATCGATGCAAAGCAACTTCTGTAGGAGCAGCTGTCCAGGCCCATGCCCCTCCCGCCTGTGCCCAGCACCCCTCCTCAAAAGAGGATATTTTTCTGTTGTCACATACCTGGGCAATATTTCAGAAGCTTACTCATCTGCCTTCCTCCAGCCACATTCCTCTGCCCCCAGAAGAAGACATTAGGAAGGAAACATGAGAGACTTTATTTTAGCCTAATTGAACAATAGCCCTTATTTCATCTTGAGTAAGATAAATGGGCTGTCTGACTTCACTTCTCACTTTATTTGTAATGAGGTTCCTCTCCCAACTGTTTACTAAAGTATTAAAAAGCACTTTGCAGCACCTGCTGGTATAGTCCATCAAAGAGAGTCAATAGAACAGATGAAGACATATGAGAAAGTCAGGGAGATAAGGTGCCTTTTATGAAACTTCAGGTTCCAGACCTATTAGAAAGAATTGCTTCCTCCTCCCTCTTCTCCCCCCCTCTATAAATTTAGTGGTGAGAGAAGGAAAAAAAAAGCCTTTTTCTGCAACAAAATAGTTTATATAGAGCAGAACAGCAGGTTCTCCCAGGGTCAGACAAAGGTGGATAACTAATTGCAGCCATTAACATCCAGGTGGTAGAGGCTGGCTGAATTGCAAGATCCTACCTAATAAGCCATGAGCATCTCTATCCTGGATGCACATTTGTGGACCCTTCTCTTGCCCACTGTGATGAAATGCATGTCTGTTCCAGCTCAGGCTCTGTCTCTAGCTGTTCCTTGAAGAGATGGGCACATTCAGGTGATGGTTGCTACAAATGTGAGCGCCAGGAGCAGACCCTGCTCAGGTTTCTGGCACTGACAGCTGTGTGACCTCACGAACTTCCTCTGCCACCTAATTTCTTCTCTTACAGATTAGGGAGGAAACACATTACACTGACAAGGAGTCTGGTATGGGTGATGAGCAACCATCTGTTTGAATTGAGATATTTATGTAAGAATTAATTGTGGATACTCTATAACCTTTCAGCCACAATCCTGTTCAAAGCTCTCATTCAACAGCAGTTCGAGGGCTTACTGCATGCAAGTGTGTAATGGGGAGGGAGATGAGATCCAGAAACTTGAAAAGTGAAATAAAAGGAATAGTTCAATCAGAATGGAACGTCAAACTTCTACTCCTCATCCAAGACCCCACCAATGCCCTTTCCTGGCTGACTTCTCTGGTGTAGAGGTAAGCTGTTCATTCCATAGCTCCTCAAAGCCCCCACTACCTTCTACTGTCATCTGCCTGTTCAGTCTCCTTTACTAGATTGTTAGCTTCAGAAAGAAAATACTGTGTCCTTTTCATTTCCTTACCCCCAGTCCTGAAATAGCGACACTAGTAGGCATGCAATGTTTGTGCATTAGTAAATGGATGGGATGAATAAATAAGTGCTTAATACTGACCGTAAGTTCTAAAAGAGAGGTAGTTATGCTATAGTTGAAAAGTCCTCAAATAGAAGCCACAGACCTAGGTGTAAATCACCAACCTGTCACAAAGTTTGATTTGATGCTCTTTGAGCCTCAATGACCACATATGAAAAACAGGTATGCTAATACCTGAAAAGAATAGGGTTATTATGGGAATTAAATGAGATAATATAGGTAAAAGCACTTCTGCATACATTTTAACTTTTTTATTCTGTGCCTCTTTACTCCTTTAGTCATTGGATAACAGCATTGTAGTTCAAGGAGAGACCCAACATGCAACTACACATTTCTAGGTTATTGAAAAAGTAAAAAGTCATAAACCACAGGAGTAGGTAAATTCTGAGGAAGAAAGAGAAAACAGAGAGTGTGAAGACCCCATTTTAAAAACACCCACAATTACAGGGGATAGTGTGAAAGAAAACATTATTCTGACACTAGTTAAAATGATAAGAAAGATGTTATTCAGGACTGCTTCGATGACCGTGGAGACTGTCACAGTAGGAGAGAGGTAGGACTCAATTCCAACTGCGGGGAGGTGGGGACAACTCTAAATGAGTGTGTGGGGTGAGGATCAGTGGATGGAAAGGTACTTAGAGGAGACATGGTAAGGGTAGGGGAATTCTTGTTAAAGTGACTTAGGATTCTTCCTGAAAAAAAGCCAGGGTGATCACAGGGGTTGGGGAAGGAGGTGATCCTCACTAAAATGACTTAGTAGAGCCCTGGCTGGTTTGGCCCACTGGATAGAACATTGGTCTGTGGACTGGAGGGTCCCAGGTTTGATTCTAGCCAAGGGCATGTACCTTGGTTGCGGGCACATCCCCAGTAGGGGGTGTGCACGATGCAGCTGATTGGTTTCTCTCTCATCAATGTTTAACTCTCTATCCTTCTCCCTTCTTCTCTGTAAAAATTCAATAAAATATATGTAAAATAAATAAATAAATGAATAAATAAATAAAATGACTTAGTAAACTTCTTGCTACAACTGGAGTAGGAAGGTCGAAGACAGGGTCCAAGGACAAGGCTGAGTTGAGAAAAGGGCTCGGCTCAGAGGAGCCTAATTAAAGTTTTGTTGAGAGAGTCTTTGTCAGAGGGGAAATCATAAGCTAAAGTAAAGACTATACACGATAATGTGTCATGGAGGCAATTCAAGAAGAGAAAGGTAAAATCTGTAGAAGGTAATGACAAGGTCCAGGAAGACAAGTCTAATGCATATTCATGAGTATTTTGACTTCTAGGTCTTAAGTTTGAGTCATTCATTGAAACTTTTTTTGGTTTGGTGATTATAAATATTCTCAATGCATTTTCAGCAGTCTATCAACAATGAAAGACACACTGTATGGAGGAAGAGAGAATTTATGAGTATACCCTTCTTGAAAGGTCATGTTCAAAACAATACACTATTCTTTCCAGGCAAGACTAGATCATAATAGGAACAGTGGTTGTATAACTTCCCTCATTCCAGATGTGCTACCTCTATTTCCTCCTCTGGTTGCATTCGCATTTGTAGCAACCACATTTTGCTCCTGGCTCATACTGAGTCTGTGGTTGACTAAAATATTGTGTTTGTTTGTTTGTTTGTTTGTTTAACATAAATTAAGTTAGAGGTTATTTATGATTCCTTCAACTTGCCTCATTAGTCATTTTGAAACTAAGTTAAGATTCAATTTGTACCTAATAAATCTGTTAAAACTTTTCAAAAATACTGGTTCAGATATCCAACCTTTTAGTTACCTCTCCCAGATTTCTGTCACCTAAGAATGCAATTGTTATGTCTTCTGTGTCTCCATACTTTCGATTTTTTAAAAAGTCAAACTGCGCTGCACTAGAAACAGAAATCCAGTTAACTGTTCATTGGCCTACCCACCTTGTGATATTTTTGTTTAACTGCTTAGAATTAACTGAAACAAAAATCCACTAAATTGAGAGCTCCTTGGGGGCAAGAACTTGGCTTATTCAACTTTATCTGCCTTTCATCTAGATCAGGATCTAGCAAACAGTTGTAGCCAACCTACATTTCTCTCTCCAGGTCATTCAGGAAGTCTTGTCCAGATCTCTGAAATCCAGGCGTATTGGGTTGTAATTTCCAGGAGTCTCTAATTAACCCACCAACCTTTTAAAATAAATCCATCATTTGTTCCTGCCACGTTCTTTCTGGTTCAGAGAGGCGCCACTTTCTTTTCTTAGTCTGTACAAAACTGTTTAATAATCATACTAGAATCCTGCCAAACATTTTCGTGTGTGTGTGTGTGTGTGTGTGTGTGTGTGTGTATTGCAGTCATAATAGTTCCCCCTTAAATATTTTAGTATATATCTCCTAAGAACAAGGACATTGTTTTATATATTCACCATTATCACACCAAAGCAGTATATATCTAAACTTCCTCAATTATGCCCAAAGTGATTTTTATGGCTTTATTTTAAAATTCCAAATCCAATCAAACTTCATTCACTACAGTGACTATCATATCTCTTTTGACTCCCTTAATTTCAAACACTCTCTCAGCTTTTGGAGTGGGGTGGGAGGGGGGGGGGGAGAGAAAAGGAGAGGGAGGACAGGGGCAGGGAGAGCACTTTCATGATATTAACATTTTTAAATTATTCGTGCTAAATTTTTTTTCAAATTGTTCTGGATTTGTTTGATTATTTCCTCATTTTTAAATTCAGGTTAAACACTTTTAGCAACAATACTGAATAGGTTATAAAGTGACAGTGCAAGATGGCAGAATAAGAAGCCCTAGGATTTGTTCCCCCATAGAGACACTAACTTAACAACAAAGTACAGTCAAAAAAAGCTTTATGAGAATTCTAGAAACCAGTTCGGAAATCATAATACCCCAGGCAAGTTCAAAGCCAAGAACAGTCAGCCACATGAAATGGGTAAGAAAAGCTGTTTCATTTTAACTGCATCAGTAAGTCTAGTAATGATGAACCCCTTCAGCTTTTGTTCATCTGAAAGGTTCCTTATATATGGTGAGAAAGCAACTCGTCAGTTACAAGGGAACTCCCACAAGGGTATTAGCAGATTTCTCAGCAGAATTATTTCAGGTCAGAAAGGTCTGGACTGATACATTTGAAGTGCTAAAAGAAAGGAAAACCTGCCAACCCAACATACTATATTTAGCAAAGTGCCCTTCAAAAATGAAGGAGAAATAAAGGTCTTCACAGATAAACAAAAGCTGAGGGAGTTCATTATCACTGGACCTTCCTTTATAAGAATTGCTAAATGGAGTCCTTCACGTTGGAACTAAAGGATGCTAGATAGCAACACAAAAGCTTATAAAAATATAAAACTCTTTGGTAAAGGTAAATATGTACATAAAAATACAGCATATCATCATACTGAAATAATTCAATTATAGAATTTAAAATATAGATGTATAAAAATAACCATAGTTATAAAATTAGTTAACTGATACAAATTTTAAAAGGATGTGATTTATGATATTGATAAAGCTAGGGGTAGATGTAAAGAGTTGTTTGTAATTGAAGGCCATTTCAATACCCCACTTTCAATATAAGTAGATTAAGAGAAGGTCAATAAGGAAACAGAATTTGAACAATAGAAAATACCAGTTGAACTTAACAGACATAACACTCCACTCAAAAACAAACAGCAGAGTGCACATTCTTCTCAATTGAACAAGGATCATTCTCCATGATGGATCATATGTTAGGCGACAAAACAAGTCTTAACACATTTAAGAAGACTAAAATCATACCAAGAATCTTTTCTGACCACAATGGAATGGAACTAGAAATCAATAGCAGAAGTAAAACTCAAAAATCCACAAAATGTGGAAATTGAACAATATATACTTGAACAACCAGTGGGTCAGAGAAGAAATCACAAGGGAAATTAAAAAGTGTTTTGAGACAAATAAAAACAAAACCACAATATGCCAAGACCTATGGGATGCAGAAAAAGGAGTACTAAGATGGAGGTTTATAGTAATAAATGTCTACGTTAAAGAAGAAAAATCTTAAATCAACAACTTAACTTTATACCTCAAAGAACAATAAAAATAAAAATAAACTAAACCCAAAGTTAGCAGAACAGACTAAGCCCTAGTACTAATAAGATAGTCCTCACCCTCAGGGCCTCCCAGTCTAGCGGGTAGATATTCTATTAACTGGGGTGCATGTGCTGAGAGGTTCACTATGCCAGACTGGAGGGCCTGGGGGCTGGGGGTAGGGACACTGCAAGGGCACTAAGCATCAAACACCCCTTCTAGGCTTGGCATTTTGCTCTTATTCATCCTCTGTGACCTCTTTCTCTTCCCTAATTTAGTTGACTTAAATAGAAAGGAGAATAAAATAATGAAGAAACAATTCATTAAAAGACCACTCATTTAGGTGAAAGGGTCAAGTTATGTAGATGCCATGAAAAAGTAGCATTAGAGCATAGACCCTATGTTCAGAACTGTCTGGTTTTATTGCTCATTTAACCCTTCTGTGCTTCTATTTCCTGATCTATAAAATGAGAAATGACAGTACCCATCTCTGGGTTGTCCAGAGGCTACGTAAGATACTATGATAAAGCATTGACCTCTAGCAAGTTTAAACTATTAACTTTATTATTTGGGTTTAGGTACAGTCCTTTATGTAAATTATAAATAATTTATAATTAGTAAGTCTCTGGCTTCCTATAGAGGCATGTGGAGAATGTCTCCTGCTGAAATGTGAAGGCAGCTAATGCTCACTTCTGCCCCAGTGACAGAGCTGAATTCTTTTTACCCCTGGTTCATGGATGATTTGGGCCTAATTTTCTGGCTCTTATTCTCCCCTGTAGTTGAAGACAAAGGTGCTCTCCCCACAGCCCCCAGAACCAAAGCAGCTTTATCTTGTCCCTGGAGCTGCATTTATAAAAATATCACCAGCACACCTTTCTGCTTCAGTTCATATTTCCTTCTCGTAGTGAAAGTTGCTTTATCCAAGTCTGCTTGAAATAAGTACATATGCACTGGAACCTGGATATCTTGTAGCTATTTGATTATTTTGGTGATGAGATCTGACCAGGAAAGAGCTTGGTAGGTGTACAGTAAGTGAGGGTGTGGGCCCTTCCCAATTTCCAACTCCCCCTCCCACCCTGTGGGAATATGATGAAGGTCATCAGTAAGCAGACTGTGGGACTGACCTTAGCAGCCTGGCCAGCTTCTCTGTCAAGAAATGACCAAACAGCCCAGCCAGCGCTTGATGGTTGAGCATAGACCTATGAACCAGGAGGTCATGGTTCCATTCCCGGTGAGGGTATATGCCCAGGTTGCAGGCTTGGTCCCCAGTGTGAGGTGTGCAGGAGGCAGCTGATCAATGATTCTCTCTTATTATTGATGTTTCTATCTCTCTCGCCCTCTCTGAAATCAATAAAAATATAATAAATAATAATGATAATAACAATAATAATAATAAGCAATTGCCAAACAAAACTGTTTCTGGATGCGAGAACAGACTGTGAACAACAGCAGAGGAACTGCTAGATAGATAATGTGTTACAGCTTAAGCAGGAGCACGTCCGCCACCCCCTGCATACCCTGTTCTGCTTTGTTTTCTGTGCTCTTCACAACTATTTACTGGGAAAGTCTGGGTCCATTCAGGTAGAATATCACTGGCTGGCTGCCCACCCCCACCCCTAGTGTGATCTGCCCCCAGGAAAGATGGGACTTGGGGGATGATTTCACTAGTCCTCCATCAACGAACATCATGCTGAGGTTTTCTCGGACCCTGGATCTTCGCATAACAGGAGGCCACATTTAAAAATCAAGTCATGCACCACAATACCCTTACATGATATTATTCTACAATGTCATTATAATATTTGATATTTGACAACAGCATATTATACAATTATCCCAAATAAACTTACAAACTAATTCTTTGAATGTTGGGCAGCAACTTAAAAAAAGGATAGGAAAGGAATTAATCCCTTTCAGAAGGGATTAAGGCACTGGGAAGGCATCCGAGCATTCTATATTGGCCCCTCTGGCCATTTTGCCAAGATGGACCCTCTTCTTATTATCCAAATACACACAGCTGATGTGTGAACTTTCAGTTCAAGCTGTGGCTGAAGTCTCTGGGCAGCTGGCACCATGGATCTGTCGCTCGACCAATGGCGTGAGCTGGGCCCTCTCTGGAGAAGAAACCTGGGTCACCTGAGATATGTGATCAGTACCGGGACCCCGCCAGCAGGCGAGGGGACCCCAAGGCAGGTGCTGGACGTGGAGGCCACGGGGGCATAGACTACAAAGGAGACAGGACTGAACCTCACATCACCCTGTTTGGCCCCGGAGGATGGCTGGTTAGCCAGAGACGGGTAAGATTCCTCAGGGAAGGAACAACCTAAGACAGGCACAGTCGCAGAGGGGCCAACAGGAGAGAACTAAAAGATCAACAGAGGTGGGGCACAGACCGTCATCCACAAACCTTGCAGGGGCTTGAATTCTCACCCCTCCTGAGGAAGGTCTCCTATCCCCACGGCTGCTTCGCCTCCCACGCACAACTCACACCAGGACCCAGGTGGCAGACAGAGACTCGGCCAGCAATAGCTGCCCTATATCTAAATTTAATTTATTATAAGGAATGCTGAGGACCTACTCAAAAATGCAAATATTCCTTTCCACAAGTATTTACTGGGTAAACTAAGATTTCTGCTTGAGTATTAAAATGGACAGTAAAATAGTAATCAAGTTTTCAGATTAATTTAAATTGGCCAAGTGAAATAAGTGAATACTCAAGAAAATCTAACTGTACTGGACAAAAAGCTTTTCCTAAAACATTAACTAAATTATCTATTAGTAGTTCAGGTCACTGCAAAATTGCCTAACATCCAAAGAACCTAAAGCAGTAATATTTGTGTGCAAAAATTAAAATTTAAATTACCAAGACTGCAAGATAAAATTTCCAAAAGCCCCTATTAACCAAAAAAAAAAGGGAGGGGGGGACAGTGGGGTAATATCATGTAAGGAAAAATATCCTATAAGTAAAATACATGTAGAAAATTCTTACTCCAGAAAAGAAAATTCCATTTGTAAAACCAGCTGCAGGACACCCATAAAAAAAACACACATGGTGTCAAAATAAGCCAAAGGAAAATCATTTAGGCAACAATAAAAAGAATCCCAAGTCTATTTTGCAGAGAGGATCCCTTTGTTAACCTTTGGTCGAGAATGTGTTTGTGTGTTTGCAGAGAACAACTCCAAGACCATGTGGGTTCCTGCGACAGTGAGGAACTGACGGGCCTGTTCCAGCCACGAGGACGGTCCAGAGATGGCGGACGCTGACGACACCTTGCCATGCTAGCAGTCGGCAGCTGTGCATGGCTGCAGGCGGCCCAGGACCAAACCAGAGAGGATGGATCTTGCATTGCCACGATGTGTCCACCATCTGGATACCATTGCTGACATGTACACATGAAGAACTATTTGACATTGAAACTGGGACTCAGAACAGTTGGACATTGAAACTGACACTCAAACTTTTTTTGCTCTTATACGTTTGTTTTCAGTGTGCAGAGGCAAGATATTTTTGAAGAAAAGAAACAGGGGAGAGTGATTGATATAGAGGCAGGGTGGCCTCGAACAGGCTGTCAAGCTACAGGGGGAAGGATGGAGTGGATGGGAGGCAGATGCTGGGGGAGATCAACCAAAGGACTTGTATGCATACATATGAGCATAACCAATGAATGAAAGACTCTGGGGTGGGGAAGCGGGCAGGTGGGGACATGTGCTGTGGGGTAAGGGAAGCTGGGGGGAGGAAATTGACAAGGGGGAAGGAAAACATATGTACTACTATTAAATATAAGTTATATTGTAAATAAAATTAAAAAAAAGTAAAAAATAAATAAATAAATAAATATAAATAAATAAATAAATAAATAAAAATCAAGTCATAGAAAATTAAACCAACAGGAGAACCAAGATGGCTGCATAGGTAATTACCTATACTTGCTGCCTCTCACAACCACATCAAAAACACAACTAAATGGCAGAACAACTACCACCCAGAACCGTGGGAAAGCTGGTTGGGTGGAAGTTCCACAACTAGAGTGGTGAAGAAAGCGCACTGAGACTGCTAAGAAGTGTGGAGGCACGGAAATAGTTGGCACCTGGATGTACTGCTCTTTTAACCAGGAGGGAGATACAAGCTCCCACTTGCTCTGAACTCCGGATCTGGGCGAGAGACTCTGGGGGACCCAAACACATATGGGGAGAAACTGGACTGTCTGGCATCAGGACAGGAGTGTGAGGAAGGATTTCTCTCAGAGGTGCTCGCAGTGATCCTTGTTTCTGCACAGGGATCCCGGGGGCTTAGAGAACAAAGGACTTCTCCGATTCAGGGCTGACTGACAGCCTTTGATGTTTGCTTGGCCCTGGTAATTCCCAGAGACCCCGCCCCACCCAATTTACAACCCCACCCAAGCTGTGTGCATTGGCTTTTGCATATGAATGGCTTGTCCCTTTGCCTAAAATCTGTCAAACTGCTGCTGGGTCAGAGAGCCCCAGAGCTTCCAAATGAAGGCCCAAGGCCTGGCAGCAGCAGTGGCCTTGCTTCACTGGGCCTCCTCTGGAGACTTCTAAACCCCATACAAAGAGGAGCAATCTGCAGATCTCTCTGTAGTTCCTGCTGGGCAGCCCCAGAAAGTGGCTGACCTTGCACTGCCTTGGAGATCCAAAAGCCAATGTACTCAGTGGTCAGAGTGTGACTATAGTGGACAACAACTCTTCACATCCATAAGAGACACACTCAAGGGGCAGACACAGTGAGCGCTAATGCCCCACTAAAGCAAGTCCTGCCCTATAAGGATGTCTCCTGCACAACAGATCTTCCAGTGTAGACACAATGGTTCATTACAGCCAATTGGACTGGAGGTCAATACCTTCCAGTGATACCAACAGCAATCAAGGGTTAACTACAACAAGACTGTGCAAACAGCCCACAAAGGGGTGCACCTCAGGTGACTGGGGAGGCTGAGCCACTGAGCCTTATAGGCCACTCTATCAATTCAAGGAGACTTAGCAGCTACCCAGTACATAGAAACAAACACAGGGAAACAGCCAAAGTGCAAAGACAAAGAAACAAGTCACAAATGAAAGAAATGAATGAAAGCAAAATACTGGATATAGAGTTCAAAACCATGGTTATAAGGTTACTCAAGAATATTCTAGAAACCTCTGAGAAATTTAGTGAGATCCTCAAGGATATGAAAAAGGACCAATCAGAAAATAAACATACACTGACTGAAATAAAAAACAATATACAGAGATTCAACAGCAGACTAGATGATCCCAAAAATCAAGTCAAAGATTTGAAATACAAGAAACAAAAAATACCCAACTAGAAAAGCAGAACAAAAAAAGGATCCAAAAATATGAAGACAGTATAAGGAGCCTCCGGGGCAATTTCAACCATACCAACATCCGAATTATGAGGGTGCCAGAAGAAGAGAGAGAGCAGGTTGTTAAAAATCTACTTGAAGAAATAATGACAGAAAACTTCCCCTACCTGGTGAAAGAAATAGACTTACAAGTTCAGGAAGTGCAGAGAACCCCAAACTAGAGGAATCCAAAGAGGACCATACCAAGACACATCATAATTAAAATGCCAAGAGCAAAAGACAAAGAGAGAATATTAAAAGCAGCATGAGAAAAACAGTTACCTACAAGGGCGTACCTATATGACTGTCAGCTTTTTTTCTCAACAGAAACTATGCAGGCCAGAAGGGAGTGGCAAGAAATATACAAAGTGATGAATAGCAAGAACCTACAAACCAGCAAAGCTATCACTTAGAATTGAAGGTCAGATAAAAAGCTTCACAGACAAGAAAAAGCTAAAGAAGTTCATCACCACCAAACCAGTATTATATGAAATGCTGAAGGTATTCTCTAAGAAGAGAAAGAAAAAGGTAAAGATAAAAATTATGCACAACAAAGTGACAACAAATACACATCTATCAACAAGTGAATCTAAAAATCAAGTGAATAAAAAAATCTGATGAACAGAATGAACTGATGAATATAATAGAACCAGGGGCATAGAAAGGGGATGGACTGACAATTCTTGGGGGGAAGGAAGTGTGGGGGGCACGGGGGGGGGGGGGGCGAAAAGAAATTGGACAAAAATCTTACACCTATGAATGAGGACGGGGGTGGGGGGGAGGTTAAAGGAATGCCGTGGGGTGGGAACCCGGTGGTGGGGAGCTATGGGGGTGAGGGAGGAACAACTGTAATAATCTGAACAACAAAGATTTATTTAAAAAATAAAAAATAAATAAAAATACAGTCATACATCTGAGAAGGCACTTACTAGTAAAATGACATCAAGTGCCTCTCTGTATCTAGACAGTGCTCTAACCTTTTAGAATATTACTAGAAATTTTGATAAATTGGAATTCATCAATTAAGAGGAATCTCTTGGGGGAAGGTCAATGGGGAAAAAAGGGAATATATGGACTATCATGTGTACTACTTTAAACAATAAAATAAAATTTAAAAAAAGAGGAATCTCTTCAATAGACACTATTAATAGAATGAAAACACAAGACAGACTTAGAGGAAATACTTGCATAGCATATCTGACAAAGGATTTGTATCCAGAATATATAGAGTACTTTCAAAAATTAAAATAAAAAAAATGAACAACCAATTTAAAAAATGGATAAAAGATCTGAACAAACCATTTATCAAAAAGCTATACACATGGCAAAGAAACACAAGAAAACATGCTCATCATCATTAGTCACTAGGAAAATACAGATGAAAACTACAAGTATCTATGAGACCAGTGGTTCTCAGTCTTTCTTATGCCATGACCCTTTAATACAGTTCCTCATTTTGTGGTGACCCCCAACCATAAAATTATTTTCGTTGCTACTTCATAACAGTAAGTGTGCTACTGTTATGAATTGTAATGTAAACATCTGTGTTTTCTGATGGTCTTAGGCTCTACAGCAGCTGTTCTCAACCTGTGGGTCCCACAGTTTGGGACCCACAGATTGAGAACCTCTAGCAGGGTCGCCTAAGACCATCGGAAAACACATCACTACAGGTTGAGAACAGCTGCTGTAGAGTCTAAGTGTGAAAATCCATCACTACAATCAGGAGCACCCCCGACCCCCACTGCCAAGTTTCCTCCTGCCTCTCTGAAGCCCTCCTTTCCATGGCCAACCATTCCCACACAGCCCTTTCCCCATCCCTAGGTGACCACCTGCTTTCTGTTTAGTTTGGATTTCCTAGAGTTTTATGTAACTGAAATCATACATTATATACCCTTTCCTCCTCGCTCCCCTGGCCCCTGCCCAAATCTGGCTTCTTTCACTCAGCTTGTTATCCATGTTGTAGTGATGGATTTTCACACTTAGGGTCTACAGCCGCTGTGCTCAACACAGGTTGAGAACCGCTAGCAGGGTCGTCTAAGACCATCAGAAAACACAGATATTTATATTATGATTCATAACAGTAGCAAAATTACTGTTATGAAGTAGCAACAAAAATAATTTTATGGTTGGAGGTCAACCACAAAATGAGGAACTGTATTAAAGGGTAATGGCATTAGAAAGGTTGAGAACCACTGTAGACTGTCCAAGATTAAAAAGACTAGCACTCTCAGATACCAATGGTGGGAATGTAAAATAGTGAAATCCCTTTGGAAAGCAGTTTGGCAGCTTCTTTAAAAATTAAATATAACCTGGCCAGAGTGGCTCAGTTGGTTGGAGTGTCATCCTGTACACCAAGAGGTTGCAGGTTCGATTTCCAGTCAGGGCACATTCCTGGACTGCAGGTTCAATCCCTGGTCATCAGGGCATGCACAGAAGACAACCAATTTATGTTCTCTCTCACATCAATGCCTCTGTCTCCCTTCCTTCCTCCCTTCCTCCCTTCTTCTCTCTCTAAAACCAATAAGCATATCACTGAGTAAGGCTTTTAAAAAATGATTCTAAAATAAATTGTTAAATAATTCCCATATCATGTGACCCAGCCATTTCATTCCTATGTATGTAATCAAGACAAATGAAAGCATGTGTCCGGATATACAAAACAATATGGATAACAAGCTGAGTGAAAGAAGCCAGATTTGGGCAGGGGCAAGGGGAGCGAGGAGAAAAGGGTATATAATGTATGATTTCAGTTACATAAAACTCTAGGAAATCCAAAGTAAACTTTAGTGACAGAAAGCAAGGTGGTCACCTAAGGATGGGGAAAGGGGTGTGTGGGAATGCTTGGCCATGGAAAGGAGGGCTTCAGAGAGGCAGGAGGAAACTTGGCAGTGGGGGGTAGGGGAGTGGTCCTGATTGTAGTGATGGATTTTTACAAGCATATGCATATGCATATGCCAAAACATAAAGTTGTACAATACCTCATTAAAGCTGTATTTAAAAAAAGAAATATCCGAGGGCTTACAGTATTTCCATTGGAGAATGGGCTTGACCTTGTTTCCATACTAAATCAACCTCTTTTGCCTAATATATAATTTTTAATGCACCACAAGTAGAAATCAACACACTGCACATTTCCTCTCCTCATATGGCTGGTCTTCCCCTCAGTAGTTAGTAACCAGAGATCTGCTTTCACCCCCAGAATACATCTTAACAGCTGCCAGTGGGTGGAGGTCATCCAAGCTGCAACTGCTCCAACAGCTGAGGGAAGCCGGAGAGCTGGTGAGAGATGGGGGCAGGGAGGCTGGCACACACCTGCCACAGGATGCTGGGCTGAAACTCAGCCCCCACTTGGGGTCAGATAGAGATGACTTATGCACCATAATAAGGAGGCAGAGAACCTACCTTTTATGGCATTTCTGTTCCTTCTCTTTCCTGTCCTCTTGACCCCTTAGCCTTTATAACCTTTGGGGGAACCCGTTGTATTTATCATCTGCTGTTCTCTGAAACTTGCTGGAAGAACAAGGGCTCGTTAGCAAGCCCTCCCTTTGTCCCTTAAAGCCAGAGAAAGAGGATCTTTGACCTCGGTTTCTAAGCACAGTCAACAAAGGCCTTCTTGGCTGCCAGTAAGCTCAAAGTGCTCATTAAGTAAGAAGTTTTCTGGCCAGTGGTCGGAATGACATCATGCTTCCTCCTGGAATCTAACTAGAGATAAAAATCAGGTCATTCAATTCACAACGAGAGAATGCTCCCTTCTCCTACCAGCATTCAGCAGTTGCTGGCTTTTAAAGAGATCAAGGAAGGGAAAAGCCTATTTGAACTGCCTAAGAATGTCTCTTAAATTATCTCCACTTAATTCCTGATAATATGCAAAGGTTTTCCACCCCAAAGTGCCTGGTGTCACTTACCTCTCCTGAGTTTTCAAATTGAGTGTTTAGCCAGACTCTGCAGTGGGCCATTGGGTCTCATTAGCTGATAAGAACAACCCTTCAGGCCTCCCTAACAAACTACACTAGAAGGAAGAAATCTATTATCTTTATCTTTTGACATCGTTAATCACAATTTGATGTGGGGAAGAAAAAGACATTGTGGTCTTAAAGAAGTCCATTCAGATTCCTTTAAGATAAAACAAAAAAAAAAAGTACAATTTTCTAAGGATGGTGATATCTATCCTGTGTTATTTTTTAAGACCAATATAGAGAGATCTTTTATTGGCTTCATTCAATGAGTTGTGAACCAGGCAGTTATACAAAATAAAAGGCTTTTATAGACAGGAAGTAGCAGAAACAAGGGAATTATTCCAGGAGGGGAAAAGTAGATTGATTATTGCAAGGTCACGTTCTTTTAGGGGATGGCAGGGGCCTATCAGGAAAGTTAGCTGACTAATGCTGACCAGGTGACTCCTGATTGACTGATTTAAGATTTGATTTCTGGAAGAGCTGAAACTGCAATTAAATCATGGTTTGGTGACATGGGGCTAAGCACAGTGCTCCTACTTGAGGCCTGTTGTGTTATGTTAACAATAGAGGCCCGGTGCACAAAATTCATGCCCAACCTTCACCCTCTTCAATCTGGGACCCTTCAGTGGAATCGGGCCTAAACGGGCAGTCAGACATCCCTCTCACAATCCAGGACTGCTGGCTGCCAACTGCTCACCTGCCTGCCTTCCTGATTGTCCCTAACTGCTTCTGCCTGCCAGCCTGATCACCCCCTAACCACTACCCTGCCAGCTTGATTGGTGTCTAAATGCTCCCCCCGTCATCCTGTTTGTCCCCAACTTCCCTCCTCTGCCTGCCTGGTCACTCCTAACTGCACTCCACTGCAGGCTTTATCACCCCAACTGCCCTACCTTGCAGGCCTGGTCCCTTCCAACTGCCCTCCCCTGCTGGCCATCTTGTGGTGGCCATATTGTATCCACATGGGGAGGGGCAGGACCTTTGACCACATGGGGGCAGCCCTCTTGTGTGTTGGATGATAGTCAATCCTCATATTACTCTTTTATTAGATAGGATAGAGGCCTTGTACATGGGTGGTGGCCATCTAGTTTGCCCTAAAGGGTATCAGAGTGGGGGTTCCGTTGGGGCATGGGACAGCCTGAGTGAGAGGCCTATGGTTGTTTGCAGGCTGGCCACTCCCTCCTGGTGACCCAAGCGAAGGCCCTGGTATCTGGGATTTATTTATCTTCTACAATTGAAACTTTGAAGTCTAGAGCAGAGCCAAGACTTCTACTCCCTCTGTGGTAGCAGCCATTTCTGTTGGTTTTTATTTATCTTCTATAATTGAAACTTTGGAGCCTTAAGTGGAGGCTTCAGCCAGCCAGGGTGTGTGGAAACCTTGTCTTCCTCCATTGCCGGGGGCAACCCTACCCTCCTGCTCTCTCTAGCTCCATGGCTGCCTCCATTTTAATTTGTAGCCATAAGCAGAGACCTGGGCCCACTAGGGTGTGTGGAAAGTTTGGCTTCCTCCATCACCAGGGAAACCCAAGCCTCCCTCCTGTTCTCTCCATGGCCACAGCCATCTTGGCTGGGGTTAATTTGCAAACTCACTCCTGATTGGCTAGTGGGCATGGCTTGTGGGTATAGCAGAGTTATGGTTAATTTGCATATTACTCTTTTATTAGATAGTATTAATATAATTGATATTTCCTTCAAAGACCCTTTGCCAATAAGGAAAATCCAGAGATCACATATTTGTAACGAGTTTCCAGATATTGAATTTACAGATAATTTCACAAAAGTGCTACATACTCAATAAAAATTAAAACAGAAAAAAAAATCACTTGCATGAGGGGAAGTTTTTTTTGATAATCTATGTTACAATTTGTTATTCCATTTTAAAATGTGCAACATTTCTCCTTTTAAAAAATGGCATCACAACACATATCAGTGCCAAATAGGTAAAATTAATATTTTAAAATATATTACAAGCACATACATTTCACAAATTACTAATCTATCACTAAGAATGTTGCATTCATTAAACCATAGATTACTTATACAATGCCTTAAAATTCTCCTGTTGTTCAGAAAAATGATTTTAAACTTGGAAATAAGTAAAAAGATAACAGGGTGACCTTTGATCTTACAAAGATATTTTTTAAAAAGCCTATCTAATGTGGGCAGTGTCTAACATCATATGACTATGATCAATTTATTAGAGGCCCAGACCTTTCAAAAGTCTATATCATGCCCTAACTGGTTTGGCTCAGTGGATAGAGTGTCGGCCTGTGGACTGAGGAGTCCCAGGTTCGATTCCAGTCAAGGGCATGTACCTTGGTTTCAGGCACACTCCCAATAGGAAGTGTGCAGGAGGCAGCTGATCGATGCTTCTAACTCTCTATCCCTTTCGCTTCCTCTCTGTAAAAAAAAAAAAAAAAAAAGTAATAACATTTTAAAAAGTCTATAATGTAAGAGTTTATAGAAAACTGATGTTATGATGACATTTATTCCTCCAAATGATAATGTAATTCAAAGGTTATGATGTTATTACCCTGTAGGACATTAACCAGTTTTACATCTAATTTAGCAATCTTATTTCATCATTGCTTTTTCTACTGACAATATACATTGAATCAGCTTTGTTATTCTGCCAGCCATCATCAATGAATTAAGACATACTATTAAAACCTTGACGCATACTATTTATCGTATGCCAATTGTCTTTTTAACAGTTTGAAATTTATGCTTTGACATTCAACCAGCATTTAACAAAATTTTCAAAAGAATGGTCCCATGTTTAACAAACAGACCTGACTTAGTTTGGATTCCCTGCAGTAGACCCTAAGGCAAGGATTTGAGCACACACAGTAGCTAATTTTGGAGGTGCAAGGACTCCTAGGATGCAGGTGGGGAAGTGACACAGGTAATGAAATAATCCGAGCATGCCACTCCAAAATACGATTCGGCATGTGGATTGTTTTGAGCTGTATGCAAATAAGACCCAGCAGACTCAGGAGAAGTCCCTTCCTTTTCTTTCAACAGTTCGGCCTTTTAGAATACAGATGTCTGAATCTAGATCCACCCCCTGGACCAAGTTCATTTAGAACAAACTAATCTCTCTTCCCCATAACAATCCTTTTCACAGTTTAAGACCGAAGCCCTTCCTCCAGCTGCTCCAAGTGGCAGGGTTTTGTGTTCCCTCACCACCTGCCAGCTTTGCTCACAAGTCCCTAGGCAGCCTTTATGTTGGGAATCCTCGAGCCTCCAAGGGAATCTGCTTCCTCTGTGCCCCCTGCCCCTCCCACTGCTCTGAGCTCCCACAGGAGGCAGGGGGAGCTGTGGCTGCTGCCCTCCCCTCCCCTTCCCCTCTCTCACCTCTCCCTTGGAGAGGCCTTGGCTGAGGCTGTGGGTAGCCCTGCTAGGACATGTCTGGGCTGGCAAGTGTCAAGCTTCTGGAGCATATCTGTGGCTATTTTTCCCCTCTCACTCATATTTTTGATCTCTGGAGGAAAGGCAAGATGCAGCCACACTTCTCCGGTTCATCAGTGTCCTGGAACAAACAGAACTGTCCGGCTGAATCCTCTGAGGAAAGAAATACATGTTCGGCTTGAGGAGTCCTTTGCAGAGGGCATGAGTGTAAACACACGTTACCCAGGTTCCAAGCCTGACTTGGCCCTCCCTCAGTTTGCTTCTTAGGACTCTTTCCCCCCTGGGAGCTTTTCCTGGACTGCAGTCAGAGAAAAGCGGGGAGTGAAAACAAGGGCATGAATGAGTGCAAGGCAGGAGAGCACTGCGTGACCAGGAGAGGTGACAGCTGTCTGTGCTCAGGCCTGACCTGCCAGTGAGATGCTGTGGGTTCAAAGCAAGCAAGACGAGAGGCGGATGGCGACTTTTTCAGACGAAAGGAACAGGAGTTTTGTTTGAAGTGCTCTCTTTAAAAAAAAACAAAAAACAAATTTAACATGTATTTTTATTGATTTCAGAGAGGAAGGGAGACAGAGGAGAGATAGAAACATCAATGGTGAGAGAGAACCACCGATTGGCTGCCTCCTGAATGCCCCGCACTGGGGACGGAGCCCACAACCTGGGCACGCGCCCTGACCAGGAATTGAACTGTGACCTCCTGGTTCATAGGTTGACGCTCAACCACTGAGCCATGCCAGCAGACTGAGTACTCTTGCTGCTTCCTTTAAAAAAAAAAAAAAACTAAAATATTGAAATCAAGAATGAGGTTCTAGTTTAAAAACTGGGTGACGGCAGGCAGGGCTCTTCCCACTTTCACAGCCGGGATTGGGGCCTCCCTCTTAGTCCTGAACACATTCTGCCGACACGGACTCTTGGAAGGGGACGCTGAAGTGTTTTGGGCCGCTCAGCCCGCTGCGTTAGCTTTCACATTCCACATTGCTCTGTCTTGAAGCAAGAACAACAGGGCTCTGGATGGAATCATGCTTTCGGGAAATACTAGTGCCCAAATTCAGGACTTCTCCTTCATTTAAAAATAGAAAATTGGAGGCTTTCTGGGTTTGTCAGTCATCCTTCCTCACCCTATCATTTTAAGCCTCCAAGTGCCTTCACTTACCATTCCAGATACACGCACTTCTCTCCCTACCCTTAATTATATTTAACATCTTAGTATCTGAACTATATACTAGCCAGGCCTGAACCACCTTTCTAATTATTTCACCTCACAAATACATAAGCTTTCTTCCAGGGAAGAGGCTAATATTTATTGAACTGTCTCCCATTTACAGCACTTCTATGAGATATTTCCTCTTACACCCATTTTAAAGATGAGGAATGTTTAAGTCATTCATCCAAAGTCCTAGAGAGAATCATATAGAGCCAGGATTTCCCCCAGCTCTGGGGCCTCTCTCCACTGCACCAGCAGGAATGCTCTCCCAGTTATTATACTCTCTTCAGCATGTGTTGGGCGTGGAGTAGCATTCAATCACTGCTTATTAACTACGCATTTAATCATGCCTATTTGAAATCTCTGATTGGTAGTCAACTGAGAGCATGTAGTTAGGATAAGGATAAGAAAGAAGTTTGCAATGTTTGTCTAATGGTATTTTGCAACACGTTGTACATGATTTGTCTAGATAAGCTCTTATCTATTCCCAAGATTTCTACCAACCTAGACTATGTCCAATGCCATAAATGATGATAACAAAGCTGGATGGCTTCCATCTCCTATCTCTGCCTTCTCTTCAGCCTTCATTCCGGTTGTTTCTGTGAGCAGTAGAAATGGCTCTCAGCTGTCTCACCCTGTAAATGAAGGAGAGATAGTAACTGCCACAATGTCAACAGACATACACTGTGTGTGTGTGTGTGTGTGTGTGTGTGTGTGTGTGTCTACAATTTATAAAACAGTTAACTATGGTTTAGCAGTTATAGAAACTGAGGCTCAGAAAATTTTAACTTAAGTTCACACAGTTAGGAAGAGGCCATGCTAAGATTCAGACCCATGCTCTTAACCACTGCATATGTATGGCTGCCTCATTTCCCCCAGGAGCTGGTCATCGGCCTCAGATGACAGTGAGAAGGGTCCCAGATAAAGCAAAATGTAACAAGAAGAAGAGGCTGACACACAGTGCATATTTAAGACTAGGAGATTGTAGGAAAATGTTCCCCATGTGTAAAAATATAAAATTACTTTCTGAATATTAAGCATTGTTCAAATAGTTTTGACACCAATGACTGATGGAAAGCACATTAACATGGAGAGCAGGCAGCAAGTTAATCATTAGAATTTTAAAGAGGCTTTTCTTCCCTGACAGCTCAAAATTGTTTTATACATTTTAAAGAAATGTTAATATGTGTCTGACATGAACGATTAAAGGGGAACTATTTAGTAGTATTTAAGATGAACTAAAGCTTTAAAATGTCTCTACACAATTATAAGTGAAAGCAAACTGCTAAAATTGGTAACATGAATTGGGAAGTTGCCACTTCAAAAATAAAAAGAAAGTTCTGAAAGTTATCTTTCCACAAAAAAAAGGGGAAAAAAAAGTGCTCTTACCCATCTTAACTGGGAAGGGCCTGGGGGAGGGGGAGGGAAATGGTGCCTAAATCCTATCAAGAGGTATTTATTCATAGAAAATGCAGGCTGAGCCTCATAAAAGGTGCTGTGTGATCTGTACAAAAGGAAGGGGACAGCATCTCAACTGGCTTTCGAGGCTTCTTTCTCCCCGGGCTTCTCAGCCTTTCACTGCCTTCTTTTTTGCAAATATATTTTTATTGATTTTAGAGAGGAAGAGAGAGGGAGCGAGAGATAAAGAAACATCAATGATGTGAGAGAATCATTGATTGGCTATCTCCTGCACGCCCCACACTGGGGATTAAGCCCACAACCTGGGCATATGCCTGACTGGTAATCGAACCCTGACCTACTGGTTCATAGGTCGATGCTCAACCACTGAGCCGTGCCAAACGGGCTTTCTTTCTGCTTTAAAAGTGCACTTTTTGTTGAGAGCATTCACTGCTTCTCACAGGCAAGATGAGTCACTGCATCATATACTTAATTCTGTCTTCCAAAATTACCACCTCGTAAATGCAGTGCTTTTAAAATCATAGTTCTCCATTGAAAACTACTCGTAATGGTACGTACTCGATATCTTCACTCTTCAGAGAACATATAATGAAGTGAGCTTGGGAAAATAGTCATAATATAGAGAATCCATTTTCTTCATCTGCAGCTACCCTACAGTGCAGCACTATCACTGGCAAGAAGAACCCCATTCTGTCATTTAGAACACAGAAAAACACCCATGTTTCATAGAAAAACATCTCAGAGTAGTTGAATATAGGGGTTCATCCTCAGGTGCAAAAATTGCACAGTGAGTCCTTGCTTGATGTTGTCAATAGGTTCTCTGATTTTAAGCAAAACAATGTAAAATGTAACTAATTTTATCTCAGGGGAGTTAATATAAACAAGCATTAAGTCCCTAGGCATCTCAACAATGTTATAACAAAATGATGTCACTCGAGGACTTGCTGCATTCATTAAATAGTTCCTTATGGATATGAATTTGATTAAATATTTTATGGAGAAGGAAACTGAGGTGTTGTTAACAGGACAGAGAGTCTTAAGGAGCCTTTGGGAACTGGAGAGTCTGGGATTTTATTCTAGTAAAATAGATGCCATAGTTATTGGAAAATCTCTCAAACTGATTGTTACTGTCCTTGCAGATACCTCTCTGAAGACAGAGCTTGTCCATTTGGGGCGGATGGTTTAACAGATGATGAACTATTTATATACTATGAAGTCATTAGAAATGAAGATGCAAATAAGTCATTTTCTTGCTTTTTTAAAGCAGCCTTGTTACTCCATTCAAAAATCTTACGCAGAACTCTGAGTCATAGAGGAAGTTAAAGGGAACAGCTACAGTGTGTCTGAGAGGGGACTGGAGCACTCACTGCCCGTGTGTTCTCTCGGGGGCTGCGGCCTGGACAGTTCCACATTCCCAGGATTCTCTGACACTGACTGAAAACTATTGTGTATCAAAATGCAATTCATAGTTATTTACGGATAAGAGATTAAAGGTGATTTTTTTTCTCTGAGTGTTTTTTAAAATTTCTACCAAAATGTAATTTTGTAGAGGGAAAAAAGTTAATGATTTTAAACACACATATCTAAGAAAGCTCAAAAGTGTATAGAACTCAAGTTTCTCACTCTTACGGGGAGAGGGGGGAGAGCAGGGACAAGTAAGAGATGAAATAAAGGACTCATTTGATCGCTGTGGGGCCTTATGAGAACCGAGGAATGTGAGAGAGAAATGTGGTCTTTCTGTGATCACCGGCTCGTGTTTTCTTTGCCTTGCCCTGGCGATGTCAGTGGTGAACAGACAGTGTTGACTTTCACCCGGGCCTAGATGCCCCGCAACAGCTCCCAGCAGCCACAGTGGCCACGGCTGCTGTTCTGATGTTTAAAATGCAAGCAAAAATCTGGCTCTCTGGGAAGCCTGGGCCTCCTGTTTCTCAGCTTTCTGTGCATGGCGGTGGTCACATTCCGGAGTGCGATGTAAACTGCCCACAGCTTTTCACCTGCAGCCTGCTCCGCCCTTTCTTTGGCTAAAATGCCACCGTCGCCTTTTAAAGTCTGATTCTTTGCCAGCCTTCTTTGTTCAAGCAGAATATCTCATCTCCGTGCATTTTCCTGGGCCATTTTTCCCCTCAGACTGATTTCCCCCGCAGGCCCCGGGCAGACCACATCTATCATTTGGGGGGGTGTTAAATCAACAGTGAGCTCAAAGAGTCCACAGTGTGATGGGGTCACTCCAAGAGCAAAAGCCCTAGTAGTTATAAAAGTGCTAGTTTTGGAGTCCGGCAATCAGACAAAAGTCCCTGCTCAACTGTCTACTAGTATTTGCTGCATGGCATCTTTCAGATTATGTAACCTCTCTCAGATGGAGAAGCTGGGGTTGTTTGCTTGTTTTTTGTTTTTGGGGGGTTTTGTTGTTCTGGTTGTTGTTGTTAATTATCACCTGAGGATATCTTTTCCACTTTTTTTTTTTTTTGAGAGAGAGAGAGATTGGGGGGGGGGGGGAAGAGAGAGAGAGAGAGAGAGAGAGAGAGAGAGAGAGAGAGAGAGAGAGAGGAACATTAATATAAAAGAGACATAGACTCCCCAACGACCAAGCCTGGAGATTGAACATGCAAACTAGATACCTGCCCTTGATGGAAAATCGAACCTGCATTCTTTCGGTGTGAGGGCTGATACTAACTACTGAGCAACACTGGCCAGAGCGGGTTTTTCATTTTTATTTTTGTAATATATTTTTTATTGATTTTTAGGGAGAGAGATAGAAAGATAGAAAAATCGATGAGAGAGGAAGCCACCAATGGGCTGCCTTCTGCACAGCCTCCATCAGGGATCAAGCACAGTCTGGGCCTGAGCCCTGACCAGGAATCAAACTGGTGACTTCTTGGTTCCTGGTTGGCATTCAGCTGCTAAGCCATACCAGCTGAACTGGCTTTTCATTTTTTAAATGAAAATAATGAAAAAACACCTGCCTTACAGGGTTGCTTCATGGGCTTGCTATAAGAATTAAATGAAGTCGCCGAGACCAGTTTGGCTCAGTGGATAGATAGTTGGCCTGCGGACTGAAGGGTCCCGGGTTCGATTCTGGTCAAGGGCATGTATCTTGGTTGCAGGCACATCCCCAGTAGGGAGTGTGTGCAGGAGGCAGCTGATAGATGTTTTCCCTCTCATCGATGTTTCTGACTCTCTATCTCTCTCCCTTCCTCTCTGTAAAAAATCAATAAGATATATATTTTTTAAAAGAATTAAATGAAATCATTCATGTAGGACACTTATCACAGTGCTTGGCATATAAGAAAAACTCAAATGATAACGTTTACTGTTGTTGTTGTTGTTATTATTATTATTATTATTATTATTAACTTAATAGTTAGAGTCTAGATTCCAGGTCAAAGAGGGCAGGGATAATGGGTGAAAAAGAGCAATTGACTAGTCCAGGAGAGGTCAGTTCTAGATGCTGTAAAATGAAGGTGCTATATTGTCCTAGAAGAGGTGCTCACCAGCCAGGGTGTCAGGGAGACACAGACAATAAACTCAAGGGGGGAATTAAAGAGTTTCATCAAGGGATTATTGACAGAAGTGTGTATAGAATGAAGTGAGCAAACAAGAACAGATGGAGCATCCAGGACTTGCCTCAGCAGGCAGCATTGCCACTCGTAGCCTGAAGGGGGCAGGGCTGGGGACGTTAGCAGAAGTTGGTGAGAGCTGGAGCCCTGGAACAGAAGCCAGCCCACAGGAACTGTTTTCATGGAGGAATCCAGCCACAACAGAAACCCCAGCCCAGCAGGAAGGAGCAAAGGAACACATTCCAGAAACTCTCCTCTTGGCCTCCATCCTCTTGCTGGTGACGTGTATCAGCTAAATCCAACCCATTGAGCAAGGAAGCCAAGTTGATGCACAGAGCAGGTCAGAGAAAAATGGAGAATGAGCATAGAGGGGCCAACAGTGTTATTATAAACCAGCATGACAGTTTATAATAACACAAGTCTTGAAAAGTCCTCCCTGAGCTGGCCTGGAGGATTGTGGTAAGTAGGTGCAGTGGCCTAGCGATAGATGCTCTAATTTAGCCAGGAAAAGTGGGAGCACAAGTTGCTGAGAGCTCAGGAAATGGGGACCCCCAACTGATCCTTGGAGTGTTGACTATGAACCTGAGAGTGATCAAGAGGTGAAAGGGCAGAGCAGAACTGCAAAGACAGCTGCCATTCTGGATTGTGTGACTCGGCAGCCACCATGTGGGCGGTGTGATATGTAAACTTACCTGGGGGCTGCCATCTTGAAATCACAAAGACCAACTCCTCCCTTTGAGTTAGCCGATCGCGAAAAACTGTGAGCTTGCGCTCCAATCAAGAGCAAAGGACAGGACAGGTCATGTGCGTTAGGGATTATTTGCGTCATTAGCCCCAGCCCTCATCCAACCAATTGGAATCGGCCAACTCAGTGGTTCGTGTCTGGCCCCACCTCCCTATAAAATCGCCATGTTGTCGGATATCCCGCCCCCCCCCCCCCTCGCTTGCTTCCTGCCGCTGCGATGGTAGAGGCGGAGGGCCAAGCCCGGGCTTGAATGAAGGCTCTTTTGCTTTTGCATCGGAATTGGCTCCCTGGTAGTCTCTGGGGATCTTGAAATCTGGGCATAACAGAGGCAGCTTCCAAAAAGAAAAACCCAAACTACAAACCAGGCAGGTGTTTCAACCAACGTGTGTGCCTGAGGGAGGTGAGAAGAGAGTCAGAATCCTAAGCAAAGGAAAAGGAGAGCCCTTAGTGACTGGGTTAATGATGAAGTTTAGAATAGAGGTACTAGCTAGGACTGGGGACTTTCAGAGATACTGAAGTGCATTCTTCATGGTTCTCCTATGTATGATTCAAAATGGGTACCATGCAATTTATTTGTTCATTCATTAATTCATTTAATCAGCAAGTATGTATTGATTTCCTTGTCTGTGTTAGGCAGGAAGCTAGGTGCTAAGGATGGGACATTGAGTAAGACATAAACCCTGATCTGAAGAACTCAAGTCTAGTGGGCTTGCCAGCCAATCACAATATAGTATGTATGTGTGTTTGTGAATATGCAGCAGTTTCAACCCTTTCCATCTCATGGCACATATAAACTAATTCCTAAAATTCTGCAGCCCACCAAAAAAAAATATTTTGCCAACTTGACAAAAAAATAGGTATAATTTTGATGCACTCACAGTAGTTGGCTGTTGTCATTTTTTAAAACCAGTATTTAACAATCTAAGGGAAAAGAAATCAATGTCCCTGACTAAATAGTCAGGTATTGCATGCTTTAAAAATTAGCCCAGCTGTGTGGCTCAGTTGTTGAGCATTGACCTAGGAACCAGGAGGTCATGGTTTGATTCCTAGTCAGATCACATGCCTGGGTTGAGGGCTCAATTCCCAATGTGGGGCATGCAGGAGGCAGCCTATCAGTGATTCTTTCTCATCATTGATGTTTCTATGTATTAAATAAAAATTCCTGTGGCACACAGGTTGAAAATTGCTGTATATATGCAGCATGATATATGGTCCTGAGGGATCACAGAAGAAGGACACCCAGCCTAGGCTGAGTGGGTAGGGAAACCATTCATGGGAGGGCTGACCCTGAAGACTGAATTAACAGAGAGCAGAGGGAAGGGGAAAGATGGGGACAACTAGAGAACTGCATGAATTTAGGGAATTGCTACTAGTTCAGTAGGGCATTGTTTGTCAAGGTGAAGACAAGGGGCAGCCAAAGAAGAGTTGTAGGTAGAGGAGTGACACTATCAGATTGAATCTCAGCAAGTTTTTTCTGGTTTCAGTGTGAAGAGCAGATCATGGTGTGGGGTCACAACAGGGGTAGGAAGACCAGCCAGGAGGGTATGTCAGCGATCTGATGCCCCCTCTTCCCCCCAGGGCCCATGGGCAGACCCAAACACATTCAGAGGAAGAGCTGTTTGAGTGGCTGCTTATCACTGACCCGGGAGCCACAGATAAATGAGCTGGGCAAGGGCAATGGAGGAAAATAATTCTGCAGAGATGTGTCTAGTCTGCATTCTTCATAAGACTGAGAATAAGTCATTAAACAGATTATACTTCATATTACTAGTATATGCTAGGGCTGCTGGGAGAGCATGCCTCCATCCTATAAGATTGGGAAACAGCACGTTAAGTAAAGTAAATTAGGTTCTGTTATTTCAAAACCTCTCAGAGGCCTTAATAGCCTAAGGCCCTACACGTCCTAAACTTGGAATACAATCTGCTATATTTAACAAATCTATTTGACTCCTCCCTCCCACATGCAAGACGTATTTGTAGTTCCTGTGATGGTGTTTCTCAAAAACAGTTTCAGCCAAAGTGCGGCGGCCCACAGACCAGCACTGCTTCACAGCTGTGAGCAGTCCAGGAGGACAGAAATCAATCCCGTTTCAAAACTTTTAACAGCTCTTTTGTCTCTGATCCTGACAAATAAAATATCTAGGCTGGTATGTCTGCTTTTTAATATCCTTTTTCTAATGACTTATTTTAATTGTATGAAAGTATCAGTCAATAAAAAATGAAGAAAGAAACAAAAAAACCCACAGTGGGTCTTTTTCCACAGGTGGTTTGAGAAGCACCATCTCAGAACACACCGGGAAATAGCATAAGCTCAGCAGCTCTCAAAGTCAGCTGCCCATTTTCATCTTCTGAGGAGTTTTGTTTTGTTTTGTTTTAATGTTTTTATTTATTTTTAGAGAAAGAGAAAGGGAAAAGGATAAAGAGATAGCATCAAATGGCTGCTTCCTGCACACCCACTACTGGGAATTGAGTCTGAAACATGGGCATGTGCCCTGACCGAGAATCAGCCAGAGATCTCTTGGTTCATGGGACTTCTAACCACTGAGCAACACCAGCCAGGCCTCTCCAGGAGCCTTTAAAACATACAGATTCTGGATCCCACTCCCAGAGGTTATGATATAATTCTTGTGGGGACCAGAGTGGGCACTGGAATTTTTAAAAGATCCCTAGATAATTGTAACATGTGCCAATGTAGAGAACCAGGGTGCTGAAGGAAAGCGTAGGCAAATTGTTCTGGTTGCCCCTGAACGGCTTAGGACTGAGTGGGAGAGGGGAGTCCCATGGTTCTCAGCCATAGCTGCACAGAGGAATCTCTGGGGCACTTCTGAATGGATTTGTGCTTGGGCCCCACCTAACCAATTAAATCAGAATCACTGGTGGTGGTTCCTGGGCACTGGGATTTTATGAAACGGCTCTTGGCAACCGGGGCTGAGAACCACTGATTGCTGCTGAGACAGTGAAAAGTGGAGAGGTCAGTTCATTGCTTCCCTTGGGGTCTGGAGTCAGAAGGGATTTCAAATCTTGAACCCTTTCTGGAAGGAAGCCGTGGGTGTTGGTGTGCTGGGGACGCATTCTGGGCCTCCCCACAGAGACCAGTGAGAGAGAAGCCAAGAAAGAGGTCCTGGCGCCAAGAGCATCCTGCCTGCTTGTCCGGGGCCCTTCCTGCTCCTGGCTGATGCTATCACTCAGTTGGGGGGAGGGGGCGGCACGAGAGGCAGGGGAGGGGGTCACATCCTCTTCTGCTTCTTTTCCACTGAGCCATTGTGACCTCTGAAGGCAGGTTTTCTGTGAGAGGGGGGAAAAGTGTGGCTAGCTTGTTACACCTGAAATTGTATGCCTTTGTGCTGAGCAGCCACTTCCGGCAATGTTTCAGCATGTCCCTCCTTTCTCAGTGTGCCCTCTGAGAGAGTCATCAGGCAAGGAAAGACACCTTTTACTGGGGAAATCAGAAATGCATTAGAACTGTGCTTCTGAGAGAAAAACAGAGAGGGGACCAGAAGGCATATGTATAGTAAAGATTGCCTTTGACATTTGCTGGTAGAAGCAGGGGGCAAACCATTACAACTTTTTTTTTTTTTTTTAAATGTATAGTACTGGCCAGTTTGGCTCCGTGGATAGAGTGGCGGCCTGCAGACTGAAAGGTCCCATGTTCGATTCTGGTCAAGGGCACATGCCAGGGTTGCGGGCTCCATCCCCAATAGGGGGTATGCAGAAGGCAGCCGGTCAATGATTCTCTTTCATCATTGGTGTTTCTCTCTCTCCTCTCCCTTCCTCTCTGAAATAAAAAAATACATATTTTTAAAAATTAAAAGTAAATATATATGTTACTGACTTCAGAAAGAGGAAGGAACAGGGAGAGAGAGAGATAGAAACATCAATGATGAAAGAGAATCATCGATTGGCTGCTCCTGTATGCCCCCTACTGGGGATCAAGCCCAAAACCTGGGCATGTGCCCTGACCAGAAATCAAACCATGACTTCCTGAACGCTCAACCACTGAGCCACCTGGGCTGGGCTACAACTATTTTTTTTTAATGTGCCAAACTGGAGTGGCTCAATTGGTTGAGCATTGTCCTGTGCACCAAGAGGTTGCCAGTTCAATTCCGATTTGGGCACATACCTGTTGGGAGTTTGATCCCTCGTTGGGGCATGTGTAACAATCAATGTTTCTTTCTCATATCAATGTTTCTCTCTCTCTTTCTCTCTCTCTCTCTCTCTCTTCCTCTCTCTCAGCATGTCCGGTGAGGATTAAAAAAAGATGCTTGTAGGAGAATGATGGGACAGGTCTAGCATAAAGAAATATGCCCATGTTGTTGGTGCACTGCTAGGTACGATAAGTTATTTCTTGACTCTGGAACACTCCAATGTCTTGCTTATGTGGCCAACATCAATTCTACCAAATGCTGCATGCAGGACAGTGATGTTTGAAACTGTCTTGAAATACAACTTTGTGTTGAGATTCTTAGTTCAAATGAAACAACATCAGGCTTAAAAACCAAACAAATGTTTAATAACAACAAATCTTCAATCAATGAGATCTCTTTACCTCAGGCCACTCAGCCTTGGAGGGGGGAAAAAAAGAGTTTATTTAGTTCCTGGTTGGAAGAGGTCACATGATTTGGGCTATGTAGACACTAGTAGTTGTTTAGGTGTGCTATAAACTGTTCAAAGTTATACTTTGCTATTGTTGTTTTACATGACAAATATTCAAGAACATTAAGCACCTACTGTGTACCAGGCATTAGCCTTCTGTATGTCCTCTTTGGAGAAGTGTCTATTTAGGTCCTTAGCACATTTTTAAATTAGATTGTTTGTCTTCCTTTTGTCAAGATGTATGAATTCCTTATATATTTTGAAAATTAACCCCTTATATCAGATGTATCATTACCAAATATGTCTCTCATGCAATGGGCTTTCTTGTTGTTTTGTTGATGGTTTCTTTTGCTGTGCAGAAGCTTTTTATTTTGATGTAGTCCAGTTGTTTATTTTCTCCTTAGTTCCCCTTGCCCTAGGAGATGTATCAGTAAACATATTCTTGCAAGAGATGTCTGATATTTTGCTGCCTATGGTTTCTTCTAAGAATTATATGGTTTCATGGTTTACATTTAAGTCTTTT
The DNA here is from genome assembly GCA_027563665.1 of Antrozous pallidus. Lineage (NCBI taxonomy): Eukaryota > Metazoa > Chordata > Mammalia > Chiroptera > Vespertilionidae > Antrozous > Antrozous pallidus. The sequence goes on along the minus strand of CM050508.1, from coordinate 145,418,464 downwards.
ATCTATTTTATCAATTAAGTCTTTTATCCATTTGAGTTTATTCTTATGTATGGTGTAAGTTGGTGGTCTAGTTTCACTTTTTTTTCATGTACCTGTCCGATTTTCCTAGCACTATTTCTTAAAGGAACTATCTTTACTCTATTGCATGCTCTTGTCAAATATTAATTGAGCATAATGGCTTGGGTCGATTTCTGGGTTTTCTGTTCTGTTCCAGTGATCTATATGCCTCTTCTATGCCGGTCCCAGACTATTCTGATTATAATGGCTTTGTAGTATAACTTGAAATCTGGTATTGTGATCCCTCCAATTTGTTCTCAGTATTGTTGCAGCTATTCAGGGCCTATTTTGGTTCCATTTAATTTGGGGGGAGTTTGTTCTAGAACAAATTTGTGTTGTTTTTTAAGTCCCTCAGTTTGTGGTAGTTTGCTGCAAAAGTAAAAATAAATTACTACAATTACAAAAGTAAAAAAATAACTTCACAGTAGAGAAATAGGATAAATACTATCTTATGAGATGATGAAAATTAATACCATCGGAAACAAATAGACATTGCACAATGCAAGAGAGGACACAATGAAAAGACATAGCACCTGTTCTATTTCAGCCCAAAATACAGAAGCTAGGTTTCATCATGAAGACAGCAGACAAGCTCAAACTGAGGGACATTCTGCAAAGTGTTATTTTTTTTTTTAAATACCAAGGTTATGAAAGTCAAGGAATGAGTGAGGAATGTTCCAGATTAAAAGATACTAGAAGAAGAAGAAAAAAAAAACTGGAGCAACATGTGATCCTGAGTTGAGCCCTTTGCAACAAAGAAGCTACTAAGACAATTGGGAAAATTTGAATGAGGTCTTGGGGAGAAGGACATACGGATTTCCCTGTACTATTTTTGTAACTTTTCCAAGATATTGTTTCCAAACAAACAAAAACAAGGAGATGATTATCAATGGCAATAGTAGTCTTGTGCAAGTTGTTAGTGTGGGTGAAAGAATATCAGAGAGGTTGGGGAGAGATGAGGGAGAAGGAGGTGTGGGGGATAATAGTTTGAGAGGTCCCCTGATTTCACCAGTGCAGCAAAATGAAAATTCACCTCCATGTGCCTGAATGGCAAAAAGGCGCCAGCTGTCTGTGCCTGACGCCTTAGCATGGAACGGAGGCCTGCAAACTTGCCGGATGGTCTGTCTGCTAACCTCTGGAATGGTTCCTGAAGATGCCCCAGGAAGCAGTGCTGAGAAACAGTTGGAGCCTCATTTGGCTTCTTGGAAAACATCAAGATGATGATTTTAACTTAATTTGGCCAGCAGGTGGCAGCAGGCAATTCAGGGAAGAATGAGAGAGCCCCAACTGGGAGGTCTGCTGCTGCTGCCTCAGCGCGCGCCAGGAGAGGGCAAAGGCCTGGCTGGCTCATTGAGCTGTTGGCAGTCTTTGAATTAAAGGGCTCCTGCCAGACAAAACCTCAGGCAGTCCAACCTCACTCTCTGGAAATAATGGGGGGAGGAGGAGGAGGACCCGGAGAAAAGTCTTTATTGTGTTTTGAAAGAAAGAAGCTTTTCGTTCTTTCTAATAATGCAACCGAGAGAAGAAAAAAAAAAAAAGAGGAGTCATTATGTAAGGGGCTGTGAATTAGACGGCTTAAGAGTTTCAAACTTTAAGAAGAAAAAAAAAAGAGCTGGACTCACAAGTCCTGGAGCCTAAAGTGGCATAAAGTTTATAGATAATAAAAATAGGGCCTGAACGGCTTTATCTGTGAAACAGGGTAGAGGGGTGTTGAGAATTTGGTAAATGAATATAGGTAGAGTGTTTAGAACAGTGGTAAGCATTGAATAGAAGAAACTAGCTGCAATTATTTATTGTTTACTGAGTACTCACCACAGGCCAAGCATCAAACTAAGTGTTTTATGTGTGTTGTAACCTTTATTTCTTTTTTAAAAAAATATATTTTATTGATTTTTCACAGAGAGGGAGAGGGATAGAAAGTCAGAAACATCGATGAGAGAGAAACATCGATCAGCTGCCTCTTGCACACTCCCTGATGGGGATGTGCCCGCAGCCACGGTACATGCCCTTGACCGGAATCGAACCTGGGACCTTTCAGTCTGCAGGCCGACGCTCTATCCACTGAGCCAAACCAGTTTCGGCGTAACCTTTATTTCTTAATATAGTTATATATTTTCTCAATTTTTTAATATCAAGCTTAAACAATTTAAGTTATTTGCTTAAATTCATGTAAACATTTATTGACTGTCTCCTAGGGTTGCCTGGTTCTTGCCCTCCTGGAACTTACTGTCTAGGTGGATGCCATATATTTAGTTAGGAGCAGAGTCAGAATTTGAACCCAGATCTTGCTTCTAGCCCTACCTGGTCTGGCTCAGTGGATAGAGCATCAGCCTGTAGACTGAAGGGTCCAGGGTTTGATTCTCGTCAAGGTCACATGTCCAAGTTGCTGGTTCAATCCCCAGTAGGGGGCATGCAGGAGGCAGCTTATCAGTGATTCTCTCCCACCATTGATGTTTCTATCTCACTTTCCCTCTCTGAAATCAATAAAAAATATATTAAAAACAAAACTAAAAAACCTTTCTTCTACTGCTTTTCATAATAATACAATAATAATAATAATAATAATAATAATAATGATAGTAATAATAATAAAGACCCAACTTACTAAATGCCTATTTTGTGCCAAGAACTTCACTTATTTAATTTTGGACCCAAAGAGGTAGGAATTATTGTTATCTCCATTTTACAAGTGAGGAAATATTAAGTGATTTGCCCAATGGCCATATGGATGGGGCTAGTCAGGTGTATTTGAAGCCAATTCTCTTTCCATGGCAACCTACTCTCGATGATTCTCAGGATCAGAAGAGATCTGTACATGCATTACCACATCTGGTCCAAAGGTTACATCCATTCCTACACCAACACGTTGTGAAACAAGGAAGGTATGTGGGTGGTGAGAATCCTCTAATATCTTCAGATTCATCGCTTTGTGCATGTTGGTGAAACAGGGTTCAGAATCAAAAGATCTCAGATTGAGACTTTGTTCTGCCTTTCATGAGCTGAATGATTTTAGGCAAGACATTTAATTTTCCTGGGACTCCATTTCTTTGTTTGTGGATTACAGTTATCAATATGTATTGGATAACAGTAAAGAGTCAATGAAGTAATTTATGTGAAACTGCTTTGTATACCTGAAAGGGAAATCTAAGAATCATGTCCATCCTTGCTGAAAATTAGTTCAAGACCTAGAATTTAAGGTCTTTTGCAGTTTGGCTTCAAAATACCTTTCTAATATTAACACTCTTTTATTTATACATGTTTTTTAAAATTCTTTATTGTTTAAAGTATTACATTAGTCTCCTTTCTCCCCCCACTGACCTCTCTACTTCTACATGTTTTTAAGTGGATATGAAATCATAATTAAAACTGGCTTAGGAAATTAAGGGAGTATGTTGATTAATGTAATAATTGTTTGGTTAATAGAGCACTAGAGGAGTATTTCAGTTCCTGGAAGAGATTGATGAGAAACCAGTTCCTCTCTGCCTTCTTCCATGCTGGCTCCATTCTGAGTCAGACTCTCCCCTCAAGGTCACAAGCTGGCTGCTGCTGCTCTTAACTGTATATCCTCTTAACTTCAAATCCAGTGGAAAAAGAATTCTTACTGTTCAATTCTGGTTAGAACTCTGCCACATTCAAACACAAGTCCTGGTTCTGATTCTAATTGGTCTAAATTGGTTTACATGCTCACTGAGCCAATGACTTTAGCCACAGAGTTAGATTATGCTGATTAGCTGAAATTAATCGGGGCCCACCCTTGGAGCTAAGATTGTCAATCTCTCTCATACCTAATGGATAACACCAGGGAGGTTTATTCAATCCAAGTACAATATAGGATATCATTTGTTCTAGATGAAAGGTGAATGGTTGTGGTTGTTGAGTGGCAAAAAATAAGATGTCTTCCACACCTTTGTCCAATTGAAGTATTTATAGTGTCTGAAGCACATTCCATAATTTCCTGATGGCAGGCCTGAGGACATGCTCTTCTCTTGATCTTGAACACTTGATCTCCCTTCTCCAAACTCTACAGATCAATCCTCCCTTGCCTTCACGATTCAAATATTATCTTCTTATTACCCTTCTTTTTCTGAGCATCAGTGCTTCTCATATCTCCTGTCTTCTCAGTATGTTTTAGGTATTTATATGTTTGTCTTAACTCAACTAACCCTACATTTTGGAGTGAATTCCTTGTGTTAATGAAAAAGACTCTGCCAAGGAAGGAATTACCATAGTTAGGAATATTAGTCAGTAAAGGTAAATACTTTCTTGAATTACTCAAAATCTGAGTCAGTAGAATCCCAAAGAATAATAATTTATTAGAATAAGAGGCAGATTACATTTGAACAGCAAAAATTATTTTCAGATTAACTAAAGTTAAGTTAACCAGACATATTTTCATTGCAACTCTTTTTTGAAAGATTGATGATTAGCCGTTATTATTAATTCTGCAGTGCCTGAGAGTGAATCATTCTGGAAATGGGGATTCCCTGTAGAGTGAGTATAATAGATAAATTCCTCATTTTCTTGTCTTTCCCTCAAGGATCTGTGAAATCATCGCCACTGGTTTTGGATCTGTATCTCCAGGGCCAAGCCAATGTCTGGAACACAAAAGTACTCCATAAATGTGTTAAATGGAGGTGCGAAGGGATAAAAGCAATGACTGGGAAAAACAGTGTTCATTTAGTTATTATTTTTTTAGTGCTTACTCTTTTAAATGTTTTGAAAGAAATTCCCAGATGCCGGTTGATTTTGCTATCTTTTGCCTACTTCTGCTTTAGAAAAGGGAACACTAAAATAACTTCTATGATGGGTTTTGAGTCATAAGCTGAAAGACTGTTAGTGCCAAAGGACCTATCTACCCACTGTCAGCTGTGCCTATTATTTATCAGATATTCAAGTGGTGTGGGAATGGATATAAAAATGGCAGTTTATAGATGAGAACATCCCTATACATTTTATAGATGAGAAAACTTGAGTTTCCAAAAATTGATTAAGCCTTGCTAGTAGTTACCCAATGAGTTAGTGGCAGAGCTGTTAACTAGAACTCAGGCCTTGTGGTCACCACTTCAGAGCTCAAGCACAATTCAGGCACTGAGCGGGTGGTAGGGAATTTTCAGAAATGTGAAGATATAACTAGGTTGGGGAGACAGGGCAGCATAGTTCAAGTTTGGACTTAGATAAATCTAGGTTCCATTCCTGACTCAGACTTTTAGGACAAGTTATTATTCAACCTCTCATTCTTAGTTGCCTCACTAGTAAAATAGAAATAATAAAAAAAATAGAAATAGAAATGGTTGGCTGGTGTGGCTCAGTCGTTAGGCATCGACCTATGGACCAGGGTGGGTCACATTTCGATTCCTGGTCAGGCCTTATGCCTGGGTTGTAGTCTCGATTCCCACTGTAGGAGGCATCCAGTTAATGATGCTCATCATTGTTGTTTCTCTCTCTCGCTCCCTCTCTTTTCCTCTCTGACATCAGTACAAATATATATATTTTTTGAAAAGGTTAGTTTTTAGAGCTATTGGGAGGATAAACAAGATATTCATGAAGTGCTTTTAGAACAGTAGTTCTAAACATCAGTAACAACTGGTTATTGTTGTTAACAGTAACTCCTCAAAGGTCTCTGAAATCATACACAAGTCTCATTGGTATACCTTGAGAAATGTCCAGGACCAGAAAGTAGCCAACCACAAGGTGAAGTGAGAAGTTTTATAATGGACATGCCTAGGTTCTGCCTTCCTAGCATCCTTGCCGCTGGAGAACCTCTCTCTTATTCCCAGGCCACGTGACTTGGGGGTGGTGGACCCAAACAGTATAAACCCACCCTCCTAGCCACAAGGCATCCATCCAAGGATGGGAATCTCACCCAAGCGGTCAGTTTACAGGAAAGCCTAGGGCTTTCACAGGTTCCTGGAAAAGACGAGCTCTTTTCAGCTAGCGCTGCCACAAGAAAGGACTAGTCTGGCAAACGTCTTCTGAAGAGGGCCGCCCAGTAAATAGTGCAGGCCTTTCTGGCTGCAGTGTCTCTCGTGCAAGTACTTGACACCGCTGTTCTGGCTTTAAAGCCGTTGTTGACAGTATGTTAGAGAAGAAGCACGACAAGGTGCCAATGCAACGTCATTTAGGAAAACAGGCAATTGCTTACAGTTTGCCAGCTCCTGCCCTAGGTCAGGCCTAAGGCCAGACAACCAGGGGACTATTCAGTTAGGTTTGCCACTAAATTCTCTCTTTGTTTTAGACAGTTGGAGTTAGCTTTGTATCTTTACAATGGAAAGAGTCCTGGTACAAGTTTCCATTTGATAAACATGAATGTAATCAATCTAGTATGTCACTAATTGCCTAATGGTAGAAAAACTGACCATTTCTGTCATCACGTGGAAATTACTTTTGGGGCGGGGGGGATAAAATTTTGTCTCTTTCTAAATCTGTTCTGCAATGGCTAGTTGTCGGGAGTCATGTGTCTCTGCCACCAAAGTTGGATTTTAGTTGGTGTTTATCTCCTTATCATGAAGGAGAAACAATCTCTATGAGTTTTTTGCCTCAGAGCAAACCTTGGACAAGAGACCAAAATATTCACTTGAATTACTGCATGAAGGTTAAAATGATCACAGAGGTCATCATCTCCAAATATGAAATTAACATAATATTGCATGTCAACTGTAACTGAAAACTAAAATAAATATAGTAGAGAAGAAGGAGGAGGAGGAGGAGGAGGCGGAGGAGGAGGGGGAGGAGGGGGAGGGGGGAGGGGGGGGAGCGGGAGGAGGGGGAGGAGGAGGAGGAGGAAAAGGAGGAGGAAGAGGAGGAGGAGGAGGAGGAGGAGGGGGAGCGGGAGGAGGGGGAGGAGGGGGAGCGGGAGGAGGGGGAGGAGGGGGAGGAGGAGAGTTTTTATTCAGTTCACTTAAAAATGGGAGTGAGCCCTGGCCCTTGTGGCTCAGTTTGTTGGCCGTTGCCTTGTGCACTCAGATGCTGCAGGTTCAATTCTGATCAGGGCACATGCCCAGGTTGCAGGCTTGATCCCTGGTGGTGAGCATACAGGAGGTGGCCAAATGGTCTTCCTCTCTCCCTCTCCCATTCTCTCTCTCTCTAAAAATCAGTCTTTAAAACTCTCTTTTAAAAAGATAAATGGAAGGCTTGGTCAGGATGGCTCGGTTGGTTGAATGCCATCCGGTGCACTGAAAGGTCGCTGGTTCCATTCCTGGTTGGAACACAGGCCCAAACTGTGATCAGGGTACATGCAGCAGGGGACTGATCGATATTTCTCTCCCATCAAAGTTTTTTCTCTCTCTCTTCCCTTTCCATTCCCCCCTCTCTAAAATCAATAAAAAAATATTTTTATAGAAGGGAAGGAGTGGGGGTGTGTTGTGTGATGGGAATAATTGGATTTGTAAAAAAGTCAGGCCCAAACGTTCCTGTCGAGGGAATTTATCACTCTTCTTAGGAAATGATTTTGCTCTAAGGAGGATCTCATGTTCCTTGGATCAGGACTGCTTATTCTACCCTTTCTGACTAATTTATCGCAGTTACTCAGACTTCCCTGGAATTAAGCTAACTTATTTGAAAGCTGAGCACTGTAGTCCTGCTACTTGAAATATAAGTGGAGCTCCTTCTGGCAAGTTGCAGATATTAGAAGCTACAGTCTACTTAAGAAGTGTCAGTGTTCACTGAGCAACCAAATATGCTAGCAGCAAGGAACTTACTCAGCCCTGTCATTAAAAAAGGTATGACCAGTGTGGGTATATTTAAACGCTAAATTGTGCGGAGCAAGCTTGAAATGCTATTCCCATTAGGAGAATGAGGTTGTCTTAGTCAGTTTGGGCTTTTATTACAAAGTATCATAGACTGGGTGGCTTATAAACAACATAAGTTTACATCTCCCAATTCTGGAGGCTGGGAAGTCCAAGATCAAGACACCAGCTGATTCTGTATCTGGTGAGAGCCTGCTTCCAATTACAGAATCATAGAGTCCATTCCACAAATGGCCATGACCTGATCACTTCCCAAAGGGCACACCTCCTAATACTATTACACTGAGGGTTAGTTTTTTTAACACGAATTTTGAGCAGACATAAATGAGATGAATGTGGGCTTGAGAATCTGGAAATCGAAAGTGAAGACATTCTAGGTAGAGAAAATTATTGGGACAAAGATGTGGCCCTGGGGACTAACATTCCATTTATTTTAACAAGTATTTATAAAGCGCCTTCTTAGTGCCGGACCCTGGACACAGCCCCATAAACACAGTGGTAATAGGAGGAACAGGGTCTCTGTCCGTGTGGCACTTACACATTCTCAGAGTGTGCAGGGAACAGTGGTGTAAGGAGACAGAATTTATTTGTATCAATGGCTAGAGGGAAAGTTGGAGAGAAGGGGCAGGCCAGATGGGTGGAGGAAGACGAAAATGAGGTAACTGCTTCAAGGGCAGACTTGATGAAAATGCATGGTATTTTAATCCATGGTAAGCAGAGGGGACTGAGGAGGTAGCGGGAGTTGGGGATGGATGCCCAGTGAGTGTGGGAGGGTGGTGAGAAGCCTAAATTTCAGCCTTGTGCCTCTACCTGTGTCCCTTTTTGTCTGATAATCTGACAATCAGGGTTCTCTTATTTTGAACTGAGCAAAGGCTGTTTCACTTGTTCAGAATCTTGCAAAATGAGGAGCAATAGGTATTTATTTATTTATTTATTTATTTATTTATTTATTTTACTGTTGTTTTCTTTTTCAGGAGCAATGGTTCTTGAGCCAAACTGAATTAGCCCTGCTGAGCTACTGACAGCACATTGTGCAGAAGCAGTGGTGTTTTTTTGGTATCTGCCCCCAAGAGTAATTCCTCTGGTGTCTTTAGAGCAGCTTCAGGAACACATGACAACTACTGTGTAAAATCGTGCATCATGTCAAGAACTTCCTCAAGAAAATAGTCTCCATCATTTTTTTAAATGTCTACTCCGAATGTGCAAGGAAAAGCATCTTTCATTCCGATTCTTCTCTGAAACAAATTTTCTCATAGAAAATTGAACTTCAGTAAAAAAGGATATTAAACAAATACATATTTGGGAGAAAAGAATCTCCAAATACTGCATTGGCAGAGCATTAAAGCAAAGATTTAGGAATGAAGAAGGTGATTTATTCTCTTCTTATAAGCTACTAGAGGCATGGATTTGTGCACCATGGGGTCCCTTAGCCTGGCCTGCGCCCTCTCACTACCGGGGATGCCTTGCGGGATGTCAGACCGTGGGTTTTGGCCCAGTCCTCGCAGGCCTGACATCCCTCGAGGGATATATTAGTCCTGGAAGCAGCAGGTCACCAGGCAGGAACCCGAGCCTGGTCTGGGTGCCTGCTGCTGCCACCGCAGCTTGCCGCTCAGCAGCACTGCCGTGGAGGTGGGAGAGGCTTGTGCTGCGGCAGTTGCACTCGTCAGCCTTGAGCCCAGTGTCTGACAGCCAACAGTCAGCTGAGCAGCGCTCCCACTGTGGGAATGCACTGACCATCAGGGGGCAGCTCCTGCATTGAGCGTCTTCCACCTGGTGGTCAGTGTGGGTCATAGCAACCGGTTGATAGGTCGTTGGGTCACTTAGGCTTTTATATACTAGAGGCCCGATGCACAAAAATTTGTGCAAGAGTAGGCTTTCCTTCCCCCAGCTGCCGATACTGGCTTCCCTCCGGCACCCAGGACCCAGGCGTCCCTTCTCTGGCCACCGGCAGGCACTGACCTGGGCTGGCTTCCCTGAACGTGTGGAAGATGTCCAGTTTAATTAGCATATTACCTTATTATTATATACTAGAGGCCCAGTACAAGAAATTCGTGCACGGGGGCCTGGGGGATGTCCCTTAGCCCAGCCTGCACCCTCTCCAATCTGGGACCCCTCAAGGGATGTCCAATTGCTCATTTAGGCCTGATCCTACCAGGGACGGGCCTAAACGGGCAGTCAGACATCCTTCTCACAATCCAGGACTGCTGGCTCCAAACTGCCCACCTGCCTGCATCCCTGATTGTCCCTAACTGCTTCTGCCTGCCAGCCTGATCACCCACTAACCACTACCCTGCCAGCTTAATTGATGTCTAATAGCTCCCCTGCCAGCCTGTTTGCTCCCAACTTCCCTCCTCTGCCGGCCTGGTCACCCCTAACTGCCCTCCCCTGCAGGCTTGATTGGTCCCAACTGCCCTCCCTTGCAGGCCTGGTCCCTCCCAACTGCCCTAACCTGCTGGCCTGATTGCCTACAACTGCCCTCCCTTGCAGAGCCTGGAACCTCCCAATGGCCCTCCCCTGCTGGCCATTTTGTGTCCACGTCAAGGCAAGATCGTTAATCACATGGGGGCAGGATCTTTGATCACATGGGGGCAGCCCTCTTGTGTGTTGGAGTGATGGTCAATCTGCAAATTACTCTTTTATTAGATAGGATAGAGGCCTGGTGCTGGTTTGCCCTGAAGAGTGTCCCAGATCAGGGTAGGGTTCCCTTGGGGCGAGGGGGGGCCTGGGCAAGGGGCCTGTGGAGGTTTGCAGGCTAGCCATGCCCCCCCAGCGACCCGAGCAGAGGCCCTATTATCTGGGATTAGTTTATGACTAAAATTGAAACTTTGTAGCCTGGAGCAGAGCCAAGCCTTCTGCTCACTCTGTAGCAGCAGCCATTTCTGTTTGAAACTTTGTAGCTCTAATTAGAGTGGAGGCCTAGGCCGGCAATGGCAGGCGGAAAGCTTGGCTTCCTCTGTTGCCGGGGAAACCCAAACCTTCCTCCTGCCCTCAGTGGTGGCAGCCATCTTGGTTGGGGTTTATTTGCATAATCTGCTCCTGATTGGCTGGTGGGCATAGCAGTGGGTGTGACTTGTGGGTGTAGCAAACGTACGGTCAAATTTGCATATTACTTTTTTATTAGATAAGACTAGAGGCCCGGTGCACAAAATTCATGCAAGGGGGAGGTGCGGGGGATGTCCCTTAGCCCAGCCTGCACCCTCTCCAATCTGGGACCCTTTGAGGGATGTCCAACTGCCCATTTAGGCCCAATCCTGGTAGGGCAGTTGGACATCCTTCTCACAATCCAGGACTGCTGGCTCCAAACTGCTCACCTGCCTGCCTCCCTGATTGCCCCTAACCGCTTCTGCCTGCCAGCCTGATCACCCCCTAACCACTACCCTGCTAGCCTAATTGATGTCTAACTGCTCCCCTGCCAGCCTCTTTGCCCCCAACTTCCCTCCTCTGCCTGCCTGGTCACCCCTAACTGCCCTCCCCTGCTGGCCTGATCACACACAACTGCCCTCCCCTGAAGGGCCTGGAACCTTCCAAAGGCCCTCCCCTGCTGGCCATCTTATGTCCATATGGGGGCAGGATCTTTGACCACATGGGGGCAGCCCTCTTGTGTGGTAGAGTGATGGTCGATTTGCATATTACTCTTTTATTAGATAGGATAGAGGCCTGGTGCATGGGTGGGGGCTAGCTCATTTGCCCTGAAGAGTGTCCCAGATCAGGGTGGAGGTTCCCTTGGGGTGAGGGGCGGGCTGGGTGAGGGGCCTGTGGAGGTTTGCAGGCTCGCCATGCCCCCCCAGTGACCCAAGCAGAGGCCCTGGGATCTGGGATTAATCTATGTCTACAATTGAAACATTGTAGCCTGGAATGGAGCCAAGTCTTCTGCTTGCTCCCGGGCAGCAGCCATTTCTGTTTGAAACATTGTAGCCTAGATTGGAGGCCTAGGCCAGCAATAGCAGGCTGAAAGCTTGGCTTCCTCCATTGCCAGAAAAACCTAAGCCTCTGTTCTCTCCAGCTCAGTGGCTGCCACCATTTCTGTATCTTTTATAACTGAAAATTTGTAACATTGAGTGGAGGCCTAGGCAGGCAATGGCAGGAAAGCTTGGCTTCCTCTGTTGCTGGGGAAACCCAAGCCTTCCTCCTGCTCTCAGTGGCGGCAGCCATCTTGGTTGGGTTTTATTTGCATAATCTGCTCCTGATTGGCTGGTGGGCATGGCTGTGGGCGTGGCTTGTGAGCATGGTGAAGGTACAGTCAAATTTGCACATTACTCTTTTATTAGGTAGGATATATTAGAGGCCCAACGCACAAAATTTTTGCAGGAGAAGGGAGAACCTCATTCTGGCCTGTACCATCTTGCAAATTAGGATTGCATTTGGACATCCCTCTTGCAATCTGGGAGCCCTCACTCCTAACTACCACCTGCTCACTCCTTACCACTTGGTTCGCTGATCCTTAGCGCTGCTGCGGAGGGGGGACAGGTTCCTGCCACCATTACTACACGTGCCAGCCATGAGCCTGGTTCTTGGCTGAGTAGCACCCCCCGCTGTGGGAACTCACTGACCACCAGAAGGCAGCTCCTGTGTTGAGCGTCTGCTCCCTGGTGGTCAGTGCACATCATAGTGACCAGTCATTTTGGTCATTGCCCTGTAAGGGTTGCTGGGCTTTTATTATGTGTGTTGTTGGGCTTTTATTATATGTGCCAGCCAGCCAAGGGTTTGGCAAGCCTGAGGGGAGCCGGCGAAGGATAAAGAAAAGACAAAGAGAATAAGCTGGGTCTAGGTGGATCTTCTGCTCCTGGCTGAGACCACAGAACAGATCCAGACTGCAAGCTGAGCCTTTATTTTGTAGTCAGAGGTAAACAAGGAATTTACATTGTTCTTATAAGTTTCACTTGTGTTGGCAGCACTTTCTGCATCTCCCACAGCCCATTAGCTACCAGGAAAGATCTAGGGAGCTCATAAGATCAAGCTTAATTATGCTAAGAGGGCTATGCCCTCTAAGCTGAGACTTGTTTGTGGCTTTGTCCGAGGCTTAACCCTATAATTGCTCCCTACTATTATATAAATAATGTTCCCTCTTGAGTTCTGCTCAGGTGTCAGATGTAACAGTGTAGGTAACTGCTGGGCAGGTGACGAGAAAGAGACCCTCAGGATGCATGCAGTAATACTTCTAAGTTAGAGAAATAGAAAAGGGCCCTTTGAAACGTGTAAGATATAAATGAGGTGCCTTCCACTTAGTAAAATATTGTTTGCCACATGTTAACAAACAAATATAAGTGAACTACTAGGGAAGCCTGCTTTACAGATTAAAAGTAAAACAGGTTGAATGACTTACCCAAGGAACTGGAACTAAGTCAGAAAGGATTGCTGTTCATTATTCAGAGTTCCGCCTGTCCGTGGAGTCCCGGACAGGAAAACCTGTTTTCTGAGAACAGCTTGTCACTAAACAGCTATACAGCCCAATCCAATTGATGAAAGGGTTTTGGTCAATATGGTTTTAAAATGTTCACTTGCATATGGAGTATGCATTCTGTCTTTGCCAGCGTTCTTATCACTCCTTATTAATTTAGATATGACCTTCAAGTTACCTGCTTAGCCTGGCCCCTGATGCTATTTGAATTACTGACACTTGACAGCGAGAGAAGGGGCAATAAGGGACAACTTGAATATCTGTGGGGTAGGCAGGAGAAAAGTAACTGATGAAGGATAGAAGAGAACTAGCAAAGAGTGGTGTGCTAGAAGCAAAAGGTATCTCAAACAGAAGTAAAACTGATTTAGAAAGTTCAAATAGAATGAGATAAAAGGATAAGCAATCAGATTACTGTTCCAAGATGGGCTGAAGCCAGATTATAATTGAATTAAGCAATGCAAGAAATTGAACTAGCTATATATGATTCAGGCTTGGAATTCATAACCTTCTCACTGATATGTAGCAATCATCACTAGACTTACATGTTGCTAGAGAAAATAGACTCTGATTCATGAATATTATCAATAGTGTCATACTTACTCTGAGGCTGATGAAGGACCTTAACTAAGATCATGTATGGGAAGCAACCTATCAATGTTTCTCTCTCTCTCTCTCTCTCTCTCTCTCTCTCTCTCTCTCTCTCTCTCTCTCTCTCCCTTCTTCCTTCTCTCCCTCTCTCATCAATAAAGGCACATATCCTCTGGGTGAGTATTAAAAAATAAAGATCATTTCAGAATATGAAAGAGATGCCAAGTAGAACACAGGTCAATTTTTTGGCACAGAAAGCATGAGGCCTTCTAGCAGCCACTAATACATTTTCCATGATTGCTTAATTTCAGGAAATCCTGACTCACTGCCCCTATCAAGTAAAAAGCAAAGGCTGGTCTCAATTGACAATCCTATAAACCAGCTTTGAGTAGAGCAGAGATTATTCTTGGCAGAAATATGTCTGTTCAGTGCCTGTTTTAATTTTCAATGTTTTGATATGTGTATGTTTTATTTCCTTTGAGAGAAGACAGGCTTTATTTTGGATGTTCTGAAAGTAGTTAACACTAAATGGGCAAAGTAACACCTCTGGGCTTAATTTTTGAATGGGAAATGAGAATACCATTATAAATCTATATAATCAGACAGACAACCCTTGATAAATGGCCCAGGTGAAGCTTGGATAAAGAAAAATGAGAAGTTTTTCTCATTAGAAAAACTAGTTAGAACTAGTTTTCTAAACTAGGACAATAGTGTTGGGTAATGTAAGAACCAGAATGATGCTAATAATGTCACTGAAAATATCACCATTAAATTTATTTATTTATTTATTTATTTATTTGAGAAAGAGAGAGGAACATCAATTCATTGTTCCACCCCTTTATGCATTCATTGCTTGATTCTTGCATGTGCCCTGACCATGGATTAAATCCTCAACTTTGGCATATCGGAATGATGGTCTAATCAATTGAGCTACCTGGCCATTTTAATTTTCACAATAATGTGGAGTGTTCAGTGTAGCTATTATTAACTCTGTTTAATCAATAGGGATAACATGAAAAAGAATCCACCTAATAAAAGAGTAACATGCTAATTGACCTTTCCTTCTGAACACTCACCAGATAATCAGGAGTGAGTATGCAAATTAACCCAACAAATATGGCAGGTTAATTTGCATACATAGGCTGCTCCAGGTCTCTGGGCAGCTCCAGGCCAGAGAGGAAAGGTGGCTCTGAGAGAAGGTGGTGCCAATAGCCAGGGACAGGAAGATCCATTCTTGCATGAATTTTCGTGCATTGGGCTTCTAGTAATTAGATAATGTAGCCAAAGTAGGTTAGTGAAGATCTAGGGTTAAACCCAACTAGAAAGATCAGTGTTACTCCAGATCTGTCCTCTAGTGACTTCCTCTTCTCTTTCCTCAGCAATCATTCCAAACCTTTACAAATCCATTACTCAATCCTTTGTCTGCTTTCTCAAATACTGATGAATGACCTTGTCTCCTAAAAAAGCTGAGGTACCTAAAATTTTTTAAAAAATAAATCTTAATTGTTGAAAGTATTGCATATGTTAAACTTTCCATATTATCTTCCTGTTATGTTGTCTATGCTCTGGCTCATTATTATCGTTTGCCTTCTAGGCTCTCCCTTCTGGTTGAAGCCAAGCCCCACAACATGTGTATTTAACCCACTGCCTCTCTCCCTCATTTTACTCCTTCTTCACTGGCATCTCCTCCATTGTTTATAAACACTCTCAAGTGGCTCTAGGGCTGAAAGAAGAACTCCTCATTTAACTCTCAAATCTAATCTAGCTCTTTCCTGTCTTATTCAAGTTTCTCCAAAAATGTGTCTCTACTTTCCATCTCTCAATTTCTCTTCAACTTACTCCTCTCCCCACATCCCAGAAACCAGGTTTCTGGCAGTGTTAGGTCAATGTGTCTTCCCAAATTCTTCTGTTGAAGTTCTAACCCCTGTGCCTCCAACTGTGATGAGAGCACAGAGGAGACAAAGGTCCACCCAAGGTTCATGAGAAAAATCAACATGGTGCCAAATTTGAAGAGAGAGGGCAGAGGGACTGCCTTCATAGGTAACTGGCACCTGGAAGTGTGAGATTGAAGCAAATATGTGGTCTATTCCAAGAGAAGTCATAGGGAGGGGAAACAGAAAAGTCAAATGCCAATGGAAAAATGACAGGGAGAGAATCCCCCATTGTCAGCCTTCCCCCCTCACCCTTGGCTACTCACTGCCAGATCCCAAGTTAGATCATAGCGGAAACCTAAAGATGCCACTTGCTTTGCCCTATGTTGACATAGAGCTATCTATACTAATAAAAGGGTAATATGCTAATTAGACTGTGAGACTTCCCAGGAGACTTTCCAGATGTCCTTTTAGACAAATTCATGGTGATGGGGCTGAGGCAGAGGCAGTTAGGAGCGATCAGGCCAGGAGGGAAGAGCAGTAGGGGGTAAGCAGGTAGAGTGGTTAGTAGCGATCAGGCAGGCAGGTGAGTGGTTAGGAGCCAGCGGTCCCCAATGGGATTGGGCCTAAACTGGCAGTCAAATATCCCCCGAGGGGTCCCAGGTTGGAAAGGGTGCAGGCCAGGCTGAGGGACACCTCCCCCCACCCCATGCATGCATTTCATGCACTGGGCCACTAGTTGAAAATAACTGAGAACAAGCACTTCAGCATTCTCAAATGCACCCACTTAAGAACTGAGATGTTAGATCATATTTTTTTTTCTATTTTGCAAATAACTATATAATGTCAGACCAGATAAAATATCTGACTACACTGAGTATAGATTACACCCATCATTTCTCCCTGTTCTGGCAGGCCAATAACTCCGCCAAAAAATATTACATTAATTTGACAAGAGGTATTTCTTCCAGAGCTTTGCTAGTAGCTTTCCACTTCTGTTTGCAAATCAATCACAAAACATATTGTTCCCACTATTGTTCTGCCTTTCAGAAACTTCTGAACCAATTGACATCATTGTTTACATTCAAAAGATGACTTTTTTCTTTTTTTACATCTGTTAAGTCTTTTATTGTAAACAGTGTTAAACAACTCATTTAACAAACTTTGATGGTGTACACTCTATACAGTCAAACATAAACACAACCCCATATGTTACTGTTGATGGAGAAAACACCACCACTTGACAAAGACATTTTGGCTAAGTGGCTATGAGGAGGAGCCTGTCAATTCTTTGAAACCCAGGAAAGAAATCGCTCTTGCCTCCTGCTCAGGAAAAACAGCCAGACTCATTGCAAATCTTTGTAAGTGAAAGTTAATCATTAATGCACAGAATATTGCAAGTCGTATATTAGTCAGCTTCTCTAGAGAAACAGAACCAATAGAATCTTTCTATTTTGTTTGTATAGAGATATATAAATATTTAGATAAATATACCTATCATCTATCAATCTATCTGTTATCTATGTATATTAAGAAATTGGATCATGAGATTGTGCAGTCTGGGAAGTCTGAAATCGAGGGCAGTATTGCAAGCTGGAAATTCAGGTTGAGTCTGAAATCAACAGGGAAGGCCAGCAGACTGGAAACTCGGGTAAGGTTTCTATATTGCATTCTTGAGGCATAAATCCTTTGACTTCAGGAAACCTCAGTCTTTGGTCTTAAGGACATCAACTGATTGAATGATATCTACCCATATCATAAAACTAGAGGTCTGGTGCACTAAATTCGTGCATGAGGGAGGGGGTTGTCCCTCAGCCCAGCCTGCACAGTCTCCAATCTGGGACCCCTTAGGGACATCCTTCTCACAATCCAGGACTGCTGGCTTCCCACTACTTGCCTGCCTGCCTTTCTGATTGCCCCTAACCCCTTCTGCCTGCCAGGGGTTCAGAGCAGGGAGGGATGAAGAGGTGGGCCGCAGGTGATGTTTAGGGCTATGAAACTGTTCTGTCTGATACTACATTAATGGTACATTTGTCAAGACCATAAGATGTTCAACACAAAGAATGAACCCTAATGTAAACTGCAGATTTTACTTTTGCTAATAATGTGTTGATAAAGCCTCATCAATTATAATAAATGTATCACATTAATTTAAGATACTAATAATAAAAGAAGCTTTAATGTGGTGTGGCCAGGCCTATGGGAAGCAGTGTGGGTCCAGACCCCCTGCTGGGTCCGGGGTGGCCATTGGGACCCCTGCCGCTGTCACAGGTTTGCCAAGGCCGGGCCTGGGGGTGGTGGCGTTGGTCTAGACCCCCTTCTGGCTTTGGGGCTGAAATTGGACCCCTGCTGGTGCTGTGGTAGCCCCGCCCCTTGTGCTACCCCTCATCTCTTGCATGCCTCAGCCCCGCCCCATACTCCTGATTGGCTGGTAGCATAGTGAAGGTATGGTCAAATCTGCATATTACTCTTTTATTAGATAGGATAATCTGCTTTACTTAAAGTATACTTAATATAATTACTAATCACATCTAAAAAGTACCTTTACCTCCACATCTAGACCAGTGTTTGACTAAACAACTAGGTATCATAGCTTCGCTAACTTGACACATCACAAAGGGAATATTAACTTTTTAAATAAATCATTGTACTCATGAATATGTTTATTTATACCAATTACAAATAAGTGGATCATATATACAGAATTACTGACTAGAGAATAAGAGAATGGGAAGATGCTCTACATAAGCTCTGCTTTAAGATTAGGAGGGTCTTGCCTGCTGGGGTGGCTCAGTGGTTGAGTGTTGCCCTATGAACCAGGAGGTCATGGTTCAATTTCCCAATCAGGGCACATGCCCCGGTTGCAGGCTGGATCCCCAGTGTGGGTTGTGTAGAAGGCAGCCAATCAATGATTTTCTCTCATCATTGATGTTTCTCTCTCTCTCTCTTCCTCTCCCTTCCTCTCTGAAATCAGATAAAAACGTATTTTAAAATATTTTACTAAATAAACATATGTTAAAAAATAAAATTAGGAGGGTTTTATGTGAAGTGAATTTAGAGGTAGATGTTCAGATGTTCACATTGCTTTGAAAATTGACAGACAAAACTGACAAAATTACTTTGCTCTATTAGAAGTCTGATAGGCAGAGCCGAGGTAGACGTTCTCAGAGCAATCGAACCGCAGCCCGTCCTCCGCTCACGGTCTCCTGTGAAAGCCCGAGCCGCTGTGTGGAGCTTCTCCCTTGGTCTCACCACCATGTCCACCAACGAGAATGCTCACTCGCCAGCTGCCCGCCTTGACAGATTCAAGAACAAGGGGAAAGACAGGACCGAAATGAGGCGGCGCCGAATAGAAGTTAGCGTGGAGCTGAGGAAAGCGAAGAGGGATGACCAGATGCTGAAGAGGAGAAATGTGAGCTCCTTTCCGGATGATGCCACTTCTCCACTGCAGGAGAGCCGCATCAACCAGGGCACTGTAAATTGGTCTGTGGAGGACCTTGTCAAAGGCATAAAGAACAACAATTTGGAAAGCCAGCACCGAGCTACTCAAGCTGCAAGGAAACCGCTTTCTAGGTAAAAAAAAACAAAAAACAAAAAACAAAAAAAACAAAAAACAAAACAAAACAAAACAAAAAAACAGCCACCCACAGACAACATAATCCGAGCCGGTTTGATCCCAAAATTTGTGTCCTTCTTGGGCAGAACTGATTGTAGTCCCGTCCAATTTGAATCTGCTTGGGGCCTCACTGACATTGCTTCTGGGACTTCGAAACAGACCAAGGCTGTAGTAGATGGAGGCGTTATCCCGGCATTCATTTCTCTGTTGGCATCTCCCCACGCTCACATCGGTGAACAAGCCGAATGGACTCTAGGAAACATTGCAGGTTCAGTTTTCCGAGACTTGGTTATCAGGTATGGTGCAGTTGACCCACTGTTGGCTCTTCTTGCAGTTCCTGATATGTCATCTTTAGCATGTGGTTACTTACGTAATCTGACCTGGACACTTTCAAACCTTAGTCGCAACAAGAATCCTGTACCCCCGTTAGATGCTGTTGAACAGGTTCTTCCTACTTTAGTTCATCTCCTGCATCATGATGATCCAGAAGTATCAGCAGACAGCTGCTGGGCCATTTCCTACCTTACTGATGGTCCACATGAACGGGTTGAAATGGTTGTGAAAACAGGAGTTGTGCCCCAACTGTGAAGCTCCTGGGAGCTTCTGAATTGCCAATTGTGACTCCTGCACTAAGAGCCATAGGAAATATTGTCACTGGGACAGATGAATAGACGCAGGTTGTAATAGATGCGGGAGCACTTGCTGTCTTTCCCAGCCTGTTACTGAACTCCAAAACTAATATTCAGAAGAAAGCTACATGGACAATGTCAAACATCACAGCTGGCCGCCAGGACCAGATACAGCAAGTTGTGAATCATGGATTAGTCCCATTCCTCATTGTTGTTCTTTCGAAGGCAGTCTTTAAGACACAAAAGGAAGCTGTATGGGCTGTGACCAACTATACAAGTGGTGGAACAGTTGAACAAATTGTATACCTCGTCCATTGTGGCATAATGGAACCACTGATGAACCTCTTAACTGCAAAAGATACCAAGATTATTCTGGTTTTTCTGGATGCCATTTCAAATATCTTTAAGGCTGCTGAGAAACTTGGTTGAAACTGAGAAACTAAGTATAATGATTGAAGAATGTGGAGGTTTGGACAAAATTGAAGCTCTACAAAACCATGAAAATGAGTCTGTATACAAAGCTTCACTAAACTTGATTGAGAAATATTTCTCTGTAGAGGAAGAGGAAGATCAAAATGTTGTGCCAGAAACTACCTCTGAAGGTTATACATTCTAAGTTCAGGACGGCACTTCTGGGACCTTTAACTTTTAGACTGTACAACTAAAGCATAAAGTTGTTTGTTGTGTACTATGTTTGGTATAAGTATGTCTTACTGTTTCTCTACTAAGAACTCTTTTTATTTTATTTTATTTTTTATTTATTTATTTTTTAAAATATATTTTTATTGATTTTTTTACAGAGTGGAAGGGAGAGGGATAGAAAGTCAGAAACATCAATGAGAGACATCAATCAGCTGCCTCTTGCACGCCCCCTACCTGGGATGTGCCCACAGCCAAGGTACATGCCCTTGACCGGAATCAAACCCAGGACCCTTCAGTTCGCAGTCCGACGCTCTATCCACTGAGCCAAACCAGTCTTGGCCTAAGAGCTCTTTTTAAATGTGGTTTGTTATTGTAGCAATTTTTACAACAAATCTGTACTTGAACATTTTCAACCTGTACATATTGTATGAAGCTTCCATTCTCAGTGAGTTTCTTACGTCTATGTGGAATTTCATATCTTGCAGTCTCCTGTAAATAAAGATTAAATTCCACCATTTATGTTAAAAAAAAAAGAAGAAGTCTGATAGGCAAGTTTTTTTCCTAATAAAATCACTGGGAATGCCTGATTAACAGATAGACTTTGAGCCACATAAGGCAACCAAAAATTTCTCAAACAGCACTAAAAGCAAATCTGAAGAATAGTGTCCAGTAAGGCAAAAAAAATGTGCTTAAAAAAAAAAGGAAAATGAATATCATTCAAATGCATTGGGCTCAAATGAGTAAGTGTGGAGGTTTCAAAACATCCTATCTAATAAGAGAGTAATATGCAAATTGACCATGCCTTCACTACACCCACCAGCCACGCCCACCAGCCACACCCACCAGCCAGTCAGGAGCAGGGGGGTGGGCGGGGCCAAGGCTGCGGGGTGCATGGCTGAGGGGCCTCAGGCCATGGAGGATGGGACCAAGGTGGCATGGGCCGCAGGGGGGCAGGGCCGAAGTGCCAGGGCCGTGGGGGGGCAGGGCCGAGGTGGCCAGTGCGTGCTGGCCAGGGAGAAGGCCTGGGCCCAGGCCCATGCTATCCAGGCTCAATGTGGCTGAGGCGAAGGCCCGGACCAGCGGCAGGGGGTATGTGGCTGGGATGGAGCCAGCCATCAGTCCCATTGCAGGATGCCTTGGGGCATAAGGCCTAAAGCTTCGCCAGAGGCTTTAGGCCTTGGGTAGACTGGGGTGAGTGGTTAGTAGGACATCCCCTGAGGGCTCTCAGTGTGTTTGAGGGAGCAGGTTGGGCTGAGGGATCACCCACCCCCAGTGCATGAATTTCGTGCACCAGGCCCCTAGTCCTATACAATAAAAACCTAATACGCTAAGTGTCCAGTCATCTACTCAACCAATCAAAGTGTAATATGCTAATGATATGCTAAGGCTGCTCAACTGCTCACTATGACATGCACTAAGTAAGTTAGCATGCCATTGGTGTCTGGCTGAACAGGAGGGCTGGTGTGGAGCCCTCTCCTGCAGCCTCTCCCCAGCTGGCCAACCTCCCACAGACCTGGCCCTGATCTTGTACCAGTGGGGTCCCTTGGCCTGGCATGCACCCTCTTGCAATCTGGGACTCCTCAGGGGATGTTGGAGAGCCAGTTTTGGCCTGATCCTGCAGGCCAGGTCGAGAGACCCCACTGGTGGCTCTATAATCCTTTTGACACTTTCCATTAAATTTATGTCTTCTTTCTCTGAATCTGGACTGTGTGACTGCTTAACCCATAGAATATGGTGAAAGTGAAGCTGTGCCATTTCCAGGCATAGGCCTTAGGAAAGGGGCAGTTTCTATTTCCTGCTTGTTAGGCTGTTTGCTTTTGGAACCTAGTCACCATTCTGTAAGGAAGCTTAAGCTGCCTAATGGAAAGGGATTGACAGCTGGTGCCAGTTTGCCAGATGTGTAAATGGTTCATCTTGAATCCACTTGACCTAGATGAATAGATTCAGCTGACACCTGTAGAGCAGAGGTGAGCTGTCCTCACTGAGTCTTGCCTAAAGTGAGCAAAATCAATAATCATTGTCTGAAATACTTAAATCATTAAGTTTTGGGGTGGTTTGTTTTGCAGTGATAAAACCTAGACTAAAAGATGCCTAGTTGGGATTTGGGCTGGGCCTGTAAGGTATGCAAGAGCTACCTGATACTGCGTGGAGACAAAGGGTAGAGGCAGACAAGGTTTCATTCCACCTGGGGAAGAACTGAAGCGTCAGTCCTGTATTGTTGGACTAAGATGAAGAGGCAAGATATATGGATTTAAAGTAGATGAGTTAGTCATTTAATGTTTAGAGGCTCAGGTTGGGTAGAACAACAGAGTTTGGGCTCTAGGTCAGTATCCAGATGTTCAAGCCAAGAAAGAAGAAATGCAAACACAATTCAGGCCCAGAAAGTAGATTTCAAAATCTGGAATTGCAAATAGGGTGTTCCAGCTAGTTCATATAGTCATTCCTGATGTGGGAATTAAGGCAACAGAAACTAGAGACTTCGGTCTTTAGTCTGAGTGTAGGAGGAGGCAAAACCAGCTGGAACATTGGGACAGTTACAGTGTTGATGGCAAAAAGGAAGTGTCAAAGATGGAGTCAAATACTTTCAAGGCTGGAACTCCATGGCCATTTATGGAAGCTAGAATTGAGATTAGTGCTCAGCTCAAAGATGAGCGAGGAGAAACACTGGCGTGGTTTGAACTAATAGGTACTTCCGTTAGCTCACGTAACTCGGTGAATATTTTAAAAATCCTTTGAGTATATATACAGATGAACATTGGAATCTCAAAAAATTTAACATTTACACTTAGGTTTGTCTTTCTTGTTCTCAAAGCAAGTTGACTAGTACCTTTAAAAAGCAAATTGTATACTAGAGGATTCTAAAGAGGTTATTAACAATTAGTGAAAGCACTAGAAAAAGCATGTTGTTTACATAGGCATTATTGGATATTTGCTGATTGCTCATATTTAGAGTTGGTCTTACTGGATTTTGTCATTTTCTGTTTTTTATTTTCTTCTCTAGTTTTATTCTAAAAGCAATTTAGAATACAGCTAAATTCTTAAGATGAAGTGAACTGGATCCTCCTTGCCTACCTTTCCCAACATCATTTGCTACCATTCTTCCCTATGCTTATTAGTTTCCAGACATATTGGCCTCCGTTCAGGTATGAGAAGGGTACTAACCTGACTGCTACTAAGTCAGGTTCTTGGCACATGTTCTTCCCTCTCAGTGGAAGGCACTTCAATCCACTTTCCCCTCAGGTAGCTTGTTTAGGTTAAATGTCATATCCTTCCGAGATCCCTAAACTCATTAGTCACCTTTGTAATTCTCTTCTAGTAACTTTTTCTTATCATTGCATTTACCATAAGTACTTGTATGTAATGGTTGCCTGTCCCACTAGCATGTGATCACTATCAGATGTGAGGACATTCTAGGTATGATTTTTATGACTAAAGCTGGGGAAGAGAAAAATGAGTTAAAATCAGTAAAGTAATAGGAGGCAGAAGAGACAGGTAAAGTTGAGAATAAAACATGCCACTCAAAGAATTAAAAAATTGCAGTCTGAAGACCACTTAGTGGAGGGTAAAGTGCTTAACACACGTCAATGGGCCCCAATAATAGATGCAAAATGAGTACTCTTAATGACAGATCAAGAAATTTAATATGTGTAGAAATTAGAACCCATGTACATTGGTGGTGGGAATGTAAAATGGTATCTTCGAAAAAGTTTGGCAGTTCCTCAGAGTTAAACATAGACAGTATTCCATTTTTAGATATATATCTAGGAGAAATGAAAACATATCCACACAAAAACTTGTATATGAATGTGTATTATTCATAATAAAAATGGAAACAACTCAAATGTCTACTCAATAATGAGTGAAATGTGGTATATTCATAAAGTAATATTATTCAGCCACAAAAAGGAACGAGTACTGATACATGTTAGAATATGGATGAACCTTGAAGACACAAAATAAGCCAGACACAAAAGACCACATTTTGTACTATTTCCTTTAAATGAAATGTTTACAATATACAAATTCATATGGAAATCAGATTAGTGGTTGTCTAGGAGTATGAGCTGTGGAGTGACTGCCAGAGGGTATAGGATTTTTGAGGGAGAGTGATGAAAATGTTCTAAATTTAGACTGTGGTTTTGGTGGCACAACTCTGAATATACTAAAAAACCATTGATTTGCATATTCTGGGTGAATTTTAAATGTCAATTATATCTCCATAAAAATGTTTTAATATAGTCAATTCTTAGTATTCATGGTAGTAAGTTATGTTCTATAAAGTTGCTGCAAACACTGAATTAGCAAATATTGAACCGTTGCTCTTAGGGGGAATTATAATTTCCTGGAAGTCTCTGGTCACAACAGTATTGTCAACCTATTCATACATGCCCTTGTTTTATGTGCTTCTTTTTAAAGTACTTTATTTAATGTATACTAGAGACCCGATGTACAAAATTCATGCAAGGGGCTCAGCCCTCACAGCCCCTGCTGCCTCAGGCCTTGTAGCCCTGGCTTCATCTGGAAGGTCATCCAGACAGTCATTCTGCTGTTTGATCTAATTAGCATATTAGCTCTTTATAGGATTACTGATTTATTAACACTGAACTCACGGACAATAACACTGTCACTCATTCCTGAACAAAACTTATCTAAAACATGTATCTTTACATAAGGTACATTAACGTGTTCTTGCACTTAAAGAACGCTAGATAGCATTTCAGCACTAGGCTTGGGGATCATATTCAAGAGCTATCTCACCAACAAAAAGCATAAAAATGCCAAAAATGTGCACTAAATAGACTGAAAAGGTTATCGATAGCATGAGCTGAAACAAGGCAATGTCACCTTGTTTGGACTTGGCTGGGAATATATGGTTGTGCCTCAGGTACTGTAATTGTGGGGTTACAATTACATTTTAGTGGTTCAATAGGTGAATATGTAAATAAGGAATTCACCAATAAGGATCAGCTATAGTTTAATTTTTCTACCACAAAGGTTTTTAAAAAAGTTTTGAATTTTAAGCTCTAAACTTCAATGTGGTCATAATGTTGAATAGATAAAATCCTGAACTAAAGTATGTTTTAAAAGTGGTTAACAGGAAAGAGTGGTGAAAATTTTAGAGGCTTCACACAATTATTTTTAGTTTAATTTCCTCAGTATTTTTTAAACAACCATATTTCCTGCTACTGATTGTTGGGCCAAAACTTTGAAAGCAAATGTTTGTATTTAATTAGCAGAGTTTGAATTTTTGAGCACAAATGCAGGCTCTCCTCCCAAGAGGAGAATATACTAAAAGTCCTTTGTACTACAGAATTTAATTAAAAGGTACTTCAATTTTCAGGTAACAGAAATACTTACCTAATTATATCTGGATTCTGTACTCCTACTTTCCATGTATTTGTAGACATGCTTCCACATACTAGCTATGGCCAATTTTAATTTCCAAAGTTTTGCAGTATTTGCTTTCAAAGGTATTTTCTACACTTTATTAACTTTAATTTTGGTCTAGCTTTCAAGCCTCAAACCCCCTAAAAACTGAAAATGTCAGTTCTTGCTCATAGTTTCTTATAAGAAGCTTTTGCCAAATTCAGAAAGTTAGAGATAAATTAACTGTTTTAGGTTGTAAGTAACAATTTTGGCAGGGGGAGCACATTTATAAATATCAAATGACTATTACATAACTATATTTGTGAGCTTGACTAAGTGTAATCTAATGTCAGAATTTGGCTACAAAATGGTACTTTTTGGATCAATACTTTTATCCCCTTTTTGGTAATCAAGATGTCTTTAAAAAGCTTTTTGCTGTTCTTTAATTGAAATTGGTGAGAGTTAGAATTGGCTGATTAACTCAAACCTCCCAATTAAACTAGTGAAGCTTGGTAGTTACACATTTATTCAAAAATTTCAAGCTTTAAGATACTGTGGGGTTCTTTAGCTTCTTTTGATCTCTCATAATAAATTGAATAGACATTTTAGGCTTCTCTTCACCTTTTTTTTTAAAAATCCCAGTGCCAGATACTCATTTAACAAGCTCTTCCTGCCTGCAGACCAGTCCAATTAGTTTTCTATGCCAATCCCATAACGTTTGCAGTTTTATCCCTTCTATCCCACTATTCTTCTGTAGGTGGTGGCAACTCCTCTCTTGGTATTTTTCCACTGTCCATGGTTGGCTTCACTTCCCTGTTGTTCTGATGTAATAACCACTATTAGATATTAGTGCCAATTTATCCAGTGCCCTATATTATCAAAGTAATGGCCCTCTCCATGACTGATGATCAAAAGTAGACCATAATGTTTGTTTGCTAGGACTTCTCATAGTATTTTATTTTGATTAAACAAATTGTCCAGGGTGTATTCATTCTCTTGCTGGCTTTAAAGACATACTTCTTAATTTTAAATATAACATGACACAAAATGCTACAAAGATTAATTATTAACTGATCTCGATTAAAAATAAACATTATATAAACATCAGAGTTGACTTTAAGGACTTACAAATATCCTTCACTAAGATGGTTTAATTCAAAATAAAAAATTAAGAAAGTTTCCAGATTATAAGAATTTAACCTGACATTAAACTGACAGAATAGAATTTTTGAACAATTTTTAGTAGGCAGTTGAAATGACCTAAAGTCATTTGGATGAATGTTGTTTTTAGCGAAATACTTTTTATGAAGTGAAGTCACTTTCACCAGGTAGAGAGTGGTTAAGGGGGGAAAAAAAATCATCATTATAAAAAATTATTATGAAAGCGTTTGAGTCAAACTGACAACATATGCCACGAAGCAAGATGTCCAATGTTCCTAAAACATTATCATTTTTAACAGCTCATAAACATTCTATAATTTGAAATACTTCTTATGCAAGATAAAAATGTGTTCATAAATGAAAGCACTTTGAAAAATAAAATTGCTAGCAAATATGAAGCACTATTATCCACAATAAGAAATTACAAGTTTTAAACAGTACAGCCATTTTACATTTTGGCTAAAGAAAATAAAGGCTTATATGAAAAGAAAAGTATACGGAGAAAGTTATCATTTTTAAACATGAGAGGACAAATCAGAAGAAAATTTCAAATTCAGATTTTTGAAACTTTTAATTTATACTTTGGTCTTATAAATAATCATCTTTAAATGACTTTTTTGTAAGAATCTAAAGCACAAGAATTTGCTAAATATCAGATCCACACAAATCCTGAAAAAGGTTTTCTGTGTAGTCTTCATTAACGCAAATCTGTGAATATTTAATTCTTACAGTAGATCTTGAATTTGTTTCACAATAACAAAGCCATAAAGTTTTTATGCAGTTCATTCATTATATACTATAGCGACTCTATTAAAAGGAAAGCTGGGGAATATAAAAATATGGGAAAATCTGAGGATCAAGCAACCTGTTGAGGCTGGGTCTATCTTATCTGCTTTGTAGTTTACTGTCATTACTTTCAAAGAGCACACAGCGCATGAGACAGTGTAATCATCTCCCTTATTAATCTCCCTAATTTAAAAATCTGTAGTTTGTACAACTGGACCAATTATCACAAACTATCATTTGCATAATTAGCCACAAGTCTATTACAAAGCACTGTTAGTGGTACCAACAAATGTAGTAGACTAGAAATTTACAAAACATGAATTTGTGAAACTTGCCAAGTCCTTAGATATCCTGTGCTGTGCTGCCACTTCAATTTTTAATTAGATGTTTACTGCCTCACAGTAAAAGATTGATCAAAGGATGGAAGCAAAACTAAATTATTTTCTAGGTGTTCTAACATTTGCTAAGATAACAAAAGGATAGGACAAAATTTAATCAAGATTTATATGCGTTCCAACTTTTCACTCAGAAATTCTTCGACACTGTCTGTGTTCCATTTGAGGATGCTTAGTTCTTCAGCAATGTTCCCATTGTCATCCAAAAGCTTTAGTACAGGGTCTGAACCACGAACATACTAAAAAAGAGAGAGAGAGAGAGAGAGAGAGAGAGATCATCATTTTATCTGCTTAGAAGGTCATCTTTGTCTCAACCCAAATCAAAACCAATGCAATCCAGCTTAACTGAATTTTTTAAAAAAAATACATTTTATTGATTTTTCACAGAGAGGAAGGGAGAGGGATAGAAAGTCAGAAATATCGATGAGAAACATTGATCAGCTGCCTCTTACACACCCCCTACTGGGCCCGAAGCTAAGGTACATGCCCTCGACTGAAATCGAATCTGGGACCCTTCAGTCTGCAGGCCAACACTCTATCCACTGAGCCAAAAACGGTTTTGGACAGCTTAACTGAATTTAATAGTAATACAAAAAAGCTTTAGACATATCACAACAGGATTCAAAGGAAATCCTTTGGGAAATAATTGAATAAAATTTCATAAAAAAGGGCAATCTAAAAATTTATAGGTCATCTCTAAAGAGAAAAATTCTTGTTAGTATCAACATATTGGGATTTAAGCTTATTATTGACTATAACAAATATTTATTGCATAAATGATATTCTCTCACTCTCAAAAGAATTTAAAATCTAATGGAGGAAGTGGATAAGTTCAAAATAATTAACGAGAGAGAATGACTATAAGAGCAATGCTAAAATAGGCTGTGCATACAAATTATCAGATAGAATTCTGCATTGGACTTTGAATTTTCTTTGGTTTAAGAAGCCTAACAATTTTATTATAATTAGTTTATAATTAAGCTGGATTTCTGAAACTTCCAACCCACTAGTTGGCTCCAATATTTTACCAGAGATCTGTGAAAATCCTAACTCTGGGTAAATGTGACAACAAACATCACCTCAATCTTAAAAAAAAAAAAAACACAACACAACAACAACAAAAAAACAGTTAATACTGGAAAAAAGGGATTCCATTAAAATCACCATACCTTGGAAAGTGGGGTCGACAGGAAGAAATTAACCAAAGAACATATAGGCATAGCTTATAATAGGCAGATAATAATGTGGTGGAGGCTTAGGGTAGAATGAGGACTGGGTGAAAGGGGGCAAAGTGGGGAATATAGAGGACATCTGTTATATTCTCAACAATAAATAAAAAGAAAGAAAAAATCACCATACCTTAATTTGCAGTCCTCTGAATAGTTTGGGTTTATCACTTCTGACAAAAGCTTAAGAGAAAAGAAAAAGATGAAAATTATTCATTTCTAAATCCAAGCAAGATACAAAGATCAAAACAAAAAGTAGAAATAAACTCAATAAGTAAAACATTAGATCCTATATAAAAAAACTAAGGTGATTCAAACAGATATAAAAATGTAAAGACATATATACTTCAATGGGAAACATGTTCTTATAAATTATTAAGAAAATATTTTAAGGTGTTAATTGTTTTAAATCAAATTCCAATGGGATTCTGAGCCCTTGACAAAATGACAGATCATCTAGAAGAATAATGTGAGGATAGTCACAGTTTAGAAAAAATAAAATATGGAAGGAAAATTTGTTCAATTGCTTTTTAATGTAGGATACTGATACTAGAATAGATAAATCTAGAGATACAAACATCTGTAGGAATTTTTTAACACAGTTAAACTACTAAATCAGAGGGAGGGAGGCAGGAAAGGAGACACCGATTATAGGTGTTTGCGTCTGGGGTATGTGAGTGAATTAGTCAATAAATGCTTTTAAGAAAACTGCCCAACTATTTGAGGGGGAAAAAAAAAAACACATAGAAAAATAGTCAGGTGCCTATATCACATCTTATATCTAACTAAATTTAGATGGATTAATGTTTTAAACTTATTCAACAAATATTTATGGAATACCTACTGCATGTTGCACAACAGAGATAAAGCTATATAAAATAGACATCATTTCTGATCTTAAGGAGTTTACATTCTGGAAGGAAAGAAAGAAGATGAACAAGTAATCACATAATAAATACATTTAGTTAAAAAAAAAAAGAGGTTAAGAATACTACCACAGAATTGAATACAGACAACTTGAATATGGAATACAAAATTCTTCTCCTAAGCATGACATTAAAAGAGATGCTCTATAAATATGCTACATAAAAATGGAAATTTCAAGGCAGTAAAACAGCACCATTAACAAAATGAAAAATGAAACAACATATGGTAGAAAATTCATCTCTAACATATAATTTATAAAAGTGCTCTTGTAAATTATTAAAAAAAATAGTAGGCAGATAAATGAACTAAGGACAGGAATATGTCATGTGCAAATAGGTAGATGGTAAACAAATATTTGAAATAAATGTCCAGCCTAATAATCAAATAAGTGTCAAATAAAACAATGAGATATCTTTATTCAGAGCAACAAAAATGAAAATTTGAAGTTAGAGAGAAGAATTTTGCTGGGGATTAGTTGTGGGAAAAATATGAATGGACGCATCCTTCCTGAAGGGTGTTTAGCCAAATGAATCAAAAGTCTTAAAATGTACATACTCTTTAAATCTGCAAGTCCCCTTCTAGGAATTTCTTAAATCTAAAGATATAATTAGATGATGATGCAAAAATGTTATAAAGCCTAAGGGATTGGCTGACCGGCCGGTAGCTATGATGTTTACGGACCACGGGGGTGGGGGTGGGGGGGAGGGCAGATGCACAATGCAGAAGCTGCCCCCTGGTGGTCAGTGCACTCTCACGGCGGGAGTGCTGCTCAACTAATAGGGGACAGATGCCAGGCGGTTGGCTGGGGAGCACTGCTGCATGTCCAAGAGCAGCCATGGCAGCAGGTGCAATGGGGCCAGGATGAATAGGTGCAGTGTGGTGCCCAGGCCAGCCTTGGGCTCCTCTCTGGCCACCTGCTGCTTCCTGCACTACTTCATGCTGTGTGGGGTTGACACGAACAGTGGGCTGGAGCCTGACAAGCAGGTGGGTAAGGCCTGGCTGTGACAGTGTGGAGATCCACTGATCCCTGCAGGCCAGGCTGAGGGACCCCACTGGTGCACGGATTGCACCAGGCCTCTAGTGTTATATAAAGTACTGCTAACCAAGTCTGGAAATTTCGAAATTATCTAAATGTGCAAAGGCTATTGGTTAACTAAATTAATATGAACCACATTATCAAATGCATCAAATTATTAAAAATTACATTAATCTACTAGTGGCCTGGTGCATGAATTCATTCATGCACATTGAAAGACAATCAATTAGAAGAAATATTTTAATATCGCTATTTGCCCTTTCTCTATAATAGAATATCAAACAAATTCATGATTGACAATGACAGATGGAAACACATGCATGCGACTGGCACCAGCAAGAGCTTTATATGTATTGTGCATGCGCAAGTCAACTTGGCCTTTTATTTTTTTATTTTATTTTTTAAAATATATTTTATTGATTTTTCACAGAGAGGAAGGGAGAGAGATAGAAAGCCAGAAACATCGATGGGAGAGAAACATTGATCAGCTGCCTCTTGCACACCTCCAACTGGGGATGTGCCCGTAACCAAGGTACATGCCCTTGACCGGAATCGAACCGGGGACCTTTCAGTCCGCAGGCCGACACTCTATCCAATGAGCCAAACAAGTTCGGCGGCCTTTTATTTTTTTAAAAAATATTTAATGAGTTTTTACAGAGAGGAAGGTAGAGGGATAGAAAGTTAGAAACATTGATGAGAAAGAAACATCGATCAGCTGATTCTGCACATATCCATGTGCCTGCAACCAAAGTACATACATGCTCTTGACTGGAATCAAACCTGGGATCCTTGAGTCCACAGGCCGATGCTCTAGCCACTGAGACAAACCAATTAGGGCTAGCCTTTTATATATATATATATAGAATAAACTTGCTTAGTTAGACCTGCTTTCTGATGTAGCTAAACTTTTTCCAGCCCAGTGAAGCACCCCAACTTCTCTTTCAGGTAATTGTCAGCAACACAGCAGTAAATATCAATACGAAGCAGATTATTATTGTAGAGCATACAGGGAGAACAAAGGGTAAAATATTTAACTGTAGCAGTGTTTGACTATATTTGTGCAGTGAAAAAACCTGAAGTCATTTTCAAGGTCTACCATTTCTTACTTCTTTTCAGCCAAGTCAAGTTTCTAAGCTTTCTAAATCTTCATTTTCCAGCTAATGAAAGAAAATAGGATTCCACTGAGTCTCCTATCTACCTTCTCCAGGACTTCTGTGAGGATCAAATGAGATGAGGCATGGGAAAAAGATTCACAGACATTTGGTTACAGTGTAAAATGTTTGCACTTGGCTATTAAGTAAGTTGTGTTCCTGGGCTAAAGAAACTCTAAGGAAGCTAGTTGCTAGGGAGAGGAAGCCAGGTGTTGCTACACAATGTCACTACCTGGACAGACACTTAGCATATTAGCCTTTTATGTATATAGATACTAGTGATATAGAAGGAAACACAATTATAAAAACCAGATTATAATTTGTTTCCTATGGTTGTTAAAAAAGATGGATAAATATTATTTTTATACATTTATGTTCATATTCATATATATTTATCCATAAATATAGTAAGAGGGATAGTGAAAATGCAGCATTTACAAAGGAAAAAGAAGCCCAGAAGCACTAAGCAAAATCTTTATAAAAATTAGGTGAGAAAATATAAAGTAGTTAGCACAATAAATGTAACAAAAATGCTTACTATTATTTTAATAGGAGGGGTCATATCTAAAGTATACAGTTTGGGGAAGTTGTAAATGGATAATTTTCCTTTTGGGGTTTTTTATTCATCTACATTTTACTAGTATTTTAAGTAATGATTATGTCTAATAGTCTAAATTAAAAAATTTAGAATACATCTTTCTAAAATAAAAACAAATGAGATGCCTCACTTAGATATCTGATAGATCTTAATACCAGATCTATTACCATTTACATAATTCAGAACTTATTTTTTAAACTTAGACTCAACTAGAAATAATGCTATATAAATGTTCCATTATGAAAATCTTTATATACTTGCATTTAGGACAGTGGTTCTCAACTTTTCTAATGCCGTGACCCTTTAATACAATTCCTCATGTTGCGGTGACTCCCAACCATAAAATTATTTTCGTTGCTACTTCATAACTGTAATTTTGTGACCCACAGGTTTAGAACTGCTAGCAGGGACACCTAAGACCATCGGAAAACACAGATATTTATATTATAATTCATTAATAGTAGCAAAACTACAGTTATGAAGTAGCGACAAAAATAATTTTATGGTTGGTGGTCACCACAACATGAGAAACTGTATTAAAGGGTCGCATTAGAAAGGTTGAGAACCACTGATTTACAATACAAAGTTTAATAAATAAGTTTTCTTTTCTTTTAAGGTTTTGAGGACTTGTACAAAAATAGTTTATATCCCATCTAAATTTCCCCTACAAAATTTAGTTCAAAATAAAACTGATCATGTTATTCTGGCTTATTATAATATCTTCTCTATTATCATTCAGAATTTGTCCAAATACTCTGTAGACTCCTGAAACTGATATTATGAAATGCTGTTGCATTTTCACTATCTCTTTGACTATATGCACAGCTGTGCAAAAACAACATTAGATCCACAATATGTTCTCTACTATATAAGAAAACTCTTCAGGGCGGGGAGGGGGGATTATTTTTATATCTGCTGTATCAATCTATAACAGAGGCTCACACATGTAATAACTTTCATTCATTCAACAGATTTTTAACAGGCTGAAATGCATGAACAAATTTAAAAGAAATATTAAGAAGAGTTACTAAATGACTATTTTTATCAGTTCTCTAAGCACAGATTCATAAGCCTTCTAATTTTGAATGAAGAGAATATCTGTTAAATGCCCTGTAGTAGCAAATCACATTTTACAGGCAGTAAATTAACCATTTAACAGATATTTGAGTACTTATTACATACACATTGCACTAGGTGGTGAACAGGGCTCAAATTTAAAAAACAGAACCTACCTGCCATTTCTAAACAAGCCTCTAAATCCGCCTTAAGGGAGAAACCTGCACTAAGCTGCCTGCCTGAACTGCCTGCTTGCAGTTTTCTGGTCAACTGAGCCTACCCTTATAAAGGAATTCCTGGAATCCTATTTTAACCAATAGGACTGAGACTTTCCCTGTCCTTTCAGAGCTCTTCAGTTATATCTCCATCAGCATCTTCACTGACCAGAGTGGTTCTATTCTGACCAATCAGCACAGTGCCTTTTGGACCAATCAAACTATGAGGACTTGGAGTCCTCATTTGCATGAATAGGGACCAATCAGTCACCAGGGGCAGGAACTACTCTCTCTATAAGTCAGTTCCCCTTTGGCTCGGAGAACGAAGACTGTTTCCCTGGCTGGAGCTGAAACACTGAAGACCTTTTGCTGGAGCAGAGTAGACAGAGTGGAGTGGGCCAGAGAAGGGCAGAGTGGAGCAGAGCTGTCTGTATCACAATTGAGTTGCTTGCTCTGAGTAAAGTTTTCTTCTTCACTGCACCCCAAATTGGGATTCCTGGTAGCACTGTACTGGTAACCAACAACCATACTGATGGATACCTCAGAAAAGTTCAGTTTCATAAAACTGATTTTCAAGTGACATTCAGGAACAGAATAGAAAAAGCCTTAGCCCAAGTATTTTTGGAGCTGCAAAGTATTCGGTTGCTTATTCAAACAAAAGAATAAATATACTTTTATAATTATCCTTTCATATATTTCTCCTTAAAATTTCCTGTGGACACATATAGCATGTATTATTTCATCTCTTCTGTACCTAAGACTTTATGGTAATTAATTCTATTCTCGACAATTTGTCATTGAGGATAGGTCTAGCCTCACTAATGTAATTGTTCCTTAGGAGTTTTACATAAATAAATTTACATTTAAAATATACTCCAATGAAATGCTATTTACAACTGGTAAAAAAAAAAGTTCATGAAAAATTTATACTTGGAAAACAAAAGATTCCTTTCAAAAAAATAACCATGTCATCATGTCTTGTATTTAAATCTAAATTTCATATACTATGCTACTTAAAGTAACCTAGTATTCAAAATTACTATAAAACTCTACCTCTATGAAGAAAATTGTGGTAGAAATACATAAGCTATTGAGAAAGTATTATCCTAAAAGTTTATATTTGTGAGAATATTTAAGAAAATTATTCTTGTGAAATGCTGATGTTAAATTATTAAACTGAGAATTTACTAGAGTTAATTTTATATACCTTGGACTTGTGGGAACCTCCCCAATTTTCATCCACAGACTTCAAGAATAGCTCCAGCATATAGCTGCAAAAGAAAAAAAAAAAACCAACAAAAATTAAAAAAAACTGCTATAAATTTTAAAATGTAGTTCTAAAATAAATATAACAGTTAAGCAGATATATAGATCATACAAATGTTAAAGTTGGATATAACTATCTAGTTCCAGTCCAACAGAAAAGGAAACAGAGGCCCAAGATATTAAATGGTAGTAGTTTAAGTCCTACTTGGAGTAATATAAACCTAACCAAAAAGATAGAAGAAGATATGGAGACTTGACAATGAATTTGAATAGTAAGATGTCCTAGAAAGTTCTTCACATAATCTCAAAAAATTTCCTACAATTTTTTAGGATGCTAAATTGAACACAGGCATGTATCCACTTATCCACATAAATACTTAATGTGAATACATTGTGGTTGCTTTTAAAATTAAGTGATCATTGTATTAAAATTAAACAAAACAAAAACACATACCTTTAAAATGTAAATACAGTAGGTACTATGTAAAGATACTATAGGAAAATCAGTAAAATAGCATTATAAAAAACGTAAATATTTTCCCTTCAGGAATTTAAGTTGACATAAATTCAGTGGTAAATATTGCTTTTGTAGCTATAGAACCTGTCCTCTCTTTATAGTAAAAGCTAGTTATAAAAAGCTCAAAAACAAATATTTTATTGGAATTAACTCAATTGAAATGGATTCACTGATAAACATCACTTATTTATGTATGTACGTATGTATGTATGTATGTACCCATAGAGTCTGCTCATTCTTTTTGTAGGGTCTTGGGAATGCTGTCATTCTAGGAGAAGGCAGGCAGTGATAAGAAAATGTTATAATCAGCATTATGCTAAGCAAAATAAGCCAGTGGGAGAAATAAATATCACATGATCTCACTCAGATGTGGGATATAATGATCAACATAATTTGATGAACAAGAATAGATCCAGAGACAAATGGTGGTGGTGGTGGTGGGTTAGAAAGCAACCAAAGGACTTGTATTGCATGATAGTAGCATAACCAATGGACACAGACACTGGGGTGGTGGGGTCTTGCCCAGGGTGGAAATGGCTGGGTGGGGGTTGGAGGGTTAATTGGGGAAAAAGGAGACATATGTACTTTAAACAATAATCATCATCATCATCATCATCATCATCATCATCATCATCCTATCTAATAAAAGAGTAATACACAGATTGATTATCACTCCAACACACAAGAGGGCTGCCCCCATGTGGTCAAAGATCCTGCCCCCATGTGGACACAAGATGGCCACCACAAGATGGCCAGCAGGGGAGGGATATTCGGAGGTTCCAGGCATGCATGGGAGGGCAGTTGTGGGTGATCAGGCCAGCAGGGGTGGGCAGTTCGGAGGTTCCAGGCCTACAAAGGAGGGCAGTTGGGGGCAATCAAGCCTGCAGGGGAGGGCAGTTAGGGGTGACCAGGTTGGCAGAGGAGGGAAATTGGGGGCTAACAGGCTGGAAGGAGAACAGTTAGACATCAATCAGGCTGGCAGGGTAGTGGTTAGGGGTGATCAGGCTGGCAGGCAGAAGTGGTTAGGGACATCAGGGAAGCAGGCAAGCAGTTTTGGAGCCAACAGACCTGGATTGTGAGAAGGATGTTGGACATCCCTCAAGGTGTCCCAGATTGGAGAGGGTGCAGGCTAGGCTGAGAGACACCCCCCAGCCCCCCGTACATGAATTTTGTGCACCGGGCCACTAGTAATAATAATAATAATAATAAAACGCTATAATCATTTTATGTTTTCTTAGCATTCACACTTTTTAAAAAAAAATTGTACACTCAAGAGCTAAAGATAGATTTTACCTTTTAAATTTTAAAATAGCATGAATCACATGAACTTTGCATGGTTATTTTTAGTACTTTGAAAAATATAGAAAAGCACAGTAGAAATTTAAAAATTATGCTAATTCTACCTATGAGAAATATCGTGACTTTTTCACATTTTGGTGTTTCTGGGCTGTATCAGTGGTTCTTAAGATTTTTAAGGGTCTAAAATACTTTTGAGAATCTGATGGAATCATGTTTTAATTTAGGCTATTCACAGACTCTCTGGAATCACTGATGGATCTCAGATTAAAAACTCTGAGGATCTCTAAGATTCTTTGTAGCAGCAAAAATTTAAGATTAGGCTGACCTAATTCTTTAAAATAAATTGCTTTTGAGTAAGATTTGGTGAATCTTGATTAAACCATCTTCCCACCCACAAATATCTTTAAAAATATCAGTCCATATTACCAAAAAGATGTTCAACTAACCACTAATCATTAGAGAAATGCAGATCAAAATCACAATGCAATACCATTTTATATTAGGATGGCTATTATAAAAAAATAAACAAAACAGAAAACAAGTAATGGTGAGGATGTGGAGAATTTTAAACCCTTGTGAGTGGCTGCAGAAGTGTAAAGTGGTGTGGTCATGATGAAAAATAGAATGTTAATTCCTTAAAAAATAAAAAGAATTGTATGATCCAGGAATTCTACTTCTAGGTATATACCTGAAAGAACTGAAAGCAGAGGTGTGAACAGATATAATGTTGAGGATGTGGAGAATTTTAAACCCTTGTGAGTGGCTGCAGAAGTGTAAAGTGGTGTGGTCATGATGAAAAATAGAATGGTAATTCCTTAAAAAATAAAAAGAATTGTATGATCCAGGAATTCTACTTCTAGGTATATACCTAAAAGAACTGAAAGCAGAGGTGTGAACAGATATTTGTATACCAATTATTCACAATGGCCAAAAGGTAAAGCCAACCCAAATGTCTAAGACAGATAACATGTTGTTATACATTTAATGAAATATTATTCATCCTTAAGAAGGAAGGAAATTATGACACATACTCTAACATGGATAAATCTTGAAGACAATAAGCTATGTGAAATAAAGCAGTTACAAAAGGATAAATACTATATAGGTGAATCCACTTCTATGAGGTGCTTAGTCAAATTCAGAGACAGAAAGTAGAATTGTGGTTGCCAGGGACTGGGGGAAGAAAGAACAAAGTGGAAGGGATTACTGTTTAATGAGTATAGCGTTTTATTTTGGGAAGATGAAAAAGTCCTGTTGATAGATGGTGAAGATATTGCACAACAATGAGAATGTATTTAATGTCACTGAATTCTATATTTAAAAATGGTTAAAATGGTGAATTTTGTCGTGTGTACTAGTATTTTATCAGATTTAAGAAAAAAAAAACAAGCCATTTAAAAATTTGATCATTAGATTTATCTTTTATTTGCAAGTTTGTGATCCCTGTAATCTCTAGTGGAGATTCCATTACCTTATATAACAGCATTTCTCCACACCACTATTTTCCAATATTCTCCGTATCATCACACGGGAAAATGGCAACAACCGTATGGAGAATGGGATAAAAGGAGGAGGCTATTATAGCTGGGGTTTCTGCTCACTTAGTTCCTCCCCATTTGGTTGTCTAAGGACTGAAGGACTCAGTATCCTAGCATATACCTGTAACCCATACATGGAAAGCACTTATCTACATCATAAAACACCAACTGATTAATTACAAACACTAGAAACACAAGCTGTAATGAACAGCAGCTCAGATGTGACCTTCAGGAAAACTGTCACTGGTCTTCTACTCTCAATTGCAGAATTTCCACAGAGTTCTTGTTCTCATCATAATGAACTATAAATAGTCTATATCTTCACAGTCGACAGGAAATGTCATATTTATCATAATTCCCCCAGACCTGGACACAAAGCTGCTCAATGTATGTGTGCTGAATGGAATTATTCATATAACAGAATTAAATGTTTCTTTTTTCATCATGTAACTTTCAAAATATTTCAAGTTCCTTTGACACACTTTGTAGATTGTGCTTAGTTACAGTCTAGGGTAAACAAAAATAAAATGTAACTCAAAGCTGCATAACATGATTCAAGTCAAATACTAAAATATTTAATTTGTGATGCTAAACTGGCATTTTACTTATGAATTTGTAGTATTCATGGGAAAATATTTGTTTTTCATGATGAATAAATAAATTAACTACAAGTTATGGTAAGTTTTCAATGCCTTATAAAGTACTCATAGGCATCTTTGATATCACACAAATTCACACAAAAGGAAATACAAACTATGTATAATAGGAATTTTCAAGGGCATAAAGTATGAAAGGAGTACAAAAGGCTAAAGCTTTCAATTCCTTTACTTTCACACTTACCATTTTTACCTGTTTTGAAAAGAAAAAAAAAATTTAGAGAGGGAAAGGGTGCCTGGGTCTTATGTCCTTTTTAAATATAATATGCAAATTTGACAGAATGTTTTAATATGCTTAGGTAGAAGCTGGTCCTAATTAGTAAATACCTTAAAAAATTGACTACATTTATTGTTCAGATTAAAGATACATGGCCCTAGCTGGTTTGCCTTAGTGGATAGAGCATCCACCTGTGGACTGAAGGGTCCTGGGTTCGATTCTGATCAAGGATATAGGGTGGGGTGTGCAGGAGGCAGCCGATTGATGACTTTCTCTCATCATTGATGTTTCTATCTCTCTCTTCCTCTCCCTTCCTTTCTGAAATCAATAAAAATATATTAAAAAAAAACACGCCAGATTAAATGTCACACTTAGAAAATATTTAAATAATATTTTCAGTTCAATTAAATAAATAACTACACAAAACAAACTTTGAAACTTGTACAAATATGACACATATATTTATAGCAGATTCAACTATGAAATGGAATAATGGTACTTACCTTATAGAGTTGTTATAAAGATTCTATAAATTTATATAATGTGCTTAGAATAGCACCTTCATATAAAAAGCACTCAATGAATGTTAGTGGCTATGATTACTAAGTAAATATTTGTGTCATTATTTACTATTGTTGCTATTCAGGAGCCTTAGTGATTTCTTTTTAAAATATTTTTTTAATTGATTTTAGAGGAAGAGAGAGGGATTGAGATAGAAATATCAATGATGAGAGAATCACTGGTCAGCTGCCTCCTGCACATCCCCTACTGGGGATCGAGCCCGTAACCCAGGCATGTGCCCTTGGCCGGAATCAAACCTGGGACCCTTCAGTCCACAGGACGATGCTCTGTCTACTGAG
Source organism: Antrozous pallidus (assembly GCA_027563665.1). Classification (NCBI taxonomy): domain Eukaryota; kingdom Metazoa; phylum Chordata; class Mammalia; order Chiroptera; family Vespertilionidae; genus Antrozous; species Antrozous pallidus. Next base: position 145,377,647 of record CM050508.1, on the reverse strand, counting down.
CCAAACCGGCTAGGGCAGCCTTAGTGATTTTTAAACTGAATTTGAACTGTTGCCAAACATTATTTAGATAAGTAAAAGAAGCTTCTCTGAGAATGTTTTTATATTATAATTAGAATAATCTGTTGAAGAAATTTATATTTAGTTTCCTTTGAAGAAATAAGTTCATATATTGATACTACAGACAATACAATAAAGTGCAGCTATTTTAACAAATGTGATATTTCTTTAGTGGCTAAAATTTCATGCATAGTTAGCTTAACTTTCATTTCATTCTTCTATGCTTTACATACTAATAGCATTCTACTTCTGATAAGCTAAAGCTTACAATTTGCTATTATCTTGAATAATGCTACTTAAGCTGACTTCTAAATTACTCTTAAATTGGCTACAGAATTTCCAAGTAAACTGAAAGTAACTAAATGTTTTGATTCTTTTACCAGAATTGAGAAAAGTTAGATGACTTATTTTTAAAAGATTTTTTATTGTTAAAAGTATTACAGATGTTCCCTCTCCCTTTTTCCCCCAGTAACCCCCCTCCCCCCGAAAAAAGTATCTGATAATTTTAAATTAGTAGTAGTGAAGGAATTATGTTAACAGAATGAACTATAAATGTTGACTTTCGGAGAGCCAGTCTGGTGCTTTCCATTTAACTCAATTCATTTTTTTACAGTTACTATTAACATTTTCAAGATGAGAGGCAAAATAGTGTAGAGGTTTAAAAGCTTAGGGGTCTTAAGTCAAATAGACCTGAGATAAAGCCAAAAAGCCAGGATGTGGTACCCAATTGTTAGGTAACTTTGGGCAGATTATACCTAGTTTTCTCTTTTGTTATATAGGAACTAGAGGCCTGGTGCACAAAAGTCATGAAAGGATAGGGTCCCTAGGCCTGACCGCAATTAGGGGTGATCAGGGCCTTCTGGCTGCTGGCCGGCACCCCATGGTAGTTAGTGCATGTCATAGCCAGCGATCAAACTCCTGGTCAAACTCCTGAGGGGACACTTTGCCTATTAGCCTTTTTAATACACACATACACTCACACACACACACACACACACACACACACACACACGCACACAAACACACACACACACACACACATATATATTGTGTGTGTGTGTTTGTGTGTGTGTGTGTATATATATGTGTGTATATATATGTATATATACATATATATACACACATATATATACTAGTACTTACATTATAGTTATTGTGAGGATTAAGCAGGTAACACTTCAGCACATAACCAAGGTAAAAGAAACACTCAAATATGAGCTAATGTAATTATTACAATAAAACTGAAAATCCTGGAATGATTTGCTGGCTAGAAGTCATAAAGCTAGTAAGAGAGGAAGCTGAGATAAAAATGGAACTCTTCAAAAACTCTTATAAAAGGAGAGAAAGGGATAAATTTCCACTTAACTATCCACGTGATATTACCTCTGTACTCTCTGGTTTGCTTAGAGTGCAGGTAAATGTGAAAGCAGAATATGATACACAGAAAATGGGAATGCTACTACATAAAGCTGGCCAATTAGCATTAGTCTAACTCCAACTTGGTAACAGGATGAGAAATGGAGAGGATCTGACTATATCCTTAAAATTATTTTATGCACTATGTATTTAGGTCCATTTATTTGAATCTAATGAATTATAATTATTGAGAATACTTTTATTATGTTTTAGTATTACCTATAAAGTAGACTTTTAAGTGAAAAAAGAAGACAGAAAAAGTCCTATGGCAAATACCTGAACTATTGGGCTATTTTCCAGAACCAGTTATGGTATAACTTGGGGATCTGTAGCCTAGGCTTCTACTGGTATTCTGGAATGAGACCAAGATGTTCCAAAATTCAAATAAAAGAAATCTCTTCTCAATCTGTAGAGTTAAAAAAAATTAACTTTTAAGTTTTTCTTTTCTAAAACTTTCTCAAACCTCTGAAATTTGCTTATCAAGTGTTAGATTAAAAGTACTACTGAGAAAGGGCAATAAGTAAAAATAACTTTTATATGCACTTAGTTTATAGTTTAGGCACATTTTATTTCAGTCAAAGGGCAGAACCTCTCAACTGACTTTTAATTATAAGGGAGTGTGTGTCATAAAGATTGTTTATTATAGAACACCTCTTGTTATTCAATCCTTGAAGTTTTGTGTCTTGGGAAATAACTGTTAGTTGAATAGTGCACAGACCTTGGAAAACCATAGAATCATAGCTTAAAGATGAGAGGATGACTTATACAGATTCATTCAGCAATTTATCCCATCAAAAACAAAAACCCACCAAACAAAAACAATTAAAAAAAAAAAAAAAAACAAGGGGGAAGGGTCCTACTAAACTAAGTCCCATGTAAACTTGTTTAAATTTTACTTTCAGGCAAAATGATTAACATATTATGGAAATCGCCTAAACATTAAACCATATTATTGGTATATTTGAAACAAGAACTTGAAAAACACGGAAGACGTGACAGCCAATTTTGGAACACTAGAAATTTCAGGTTGACAACCAAGAAATCAAGTTGAATACTAACATTTTTAAAGCTTTTCTGCCTTTTTTTTTTTAGAACTATAAAACTGTACTTAGTGTTAGAAATAAACTTTTACTGCTTAATAATGAGAAGATACAATTACTGTCTGAAAGCTTTACAAACTGTTAATCCTTAAATGCATGTTAACACCTCACTATGTAGAAGTGAAAGAATATTAAAAGGAAACAGAGATGCCACCATTATTTTACTCATCCCCAAACACAGAGACACCACCATTATATTACTCATTTGAATAACATAAATGATCTTTTCCAGGTACTTTATAATTTAAAGAAATCTAAAGACTACAGTAAAAAGATTTAACAAGAAAGTTTTTTAATTTATTGAAATATATTTTTTAAGTTCACTGTATATTTTCAACGAATAAGGCTGCTGAACTAATGATTTACATAGACTAAGAATTACTATCTTGTGTAGAAATATTAAACTGGGCATCCCTCATGAAGATGTCATCTTGGATAAGGAGCACTAATTTGTATGTGAGATAATGCTTGTACATTTACACCTGTTTCTGTATGATGGCACATCTGGCACTATGGAGTAGCTAGTAAGGCATAATACTTCAGTGTTAGGTTCTTTACATGTATATTTTGAAACATGCCTATGCAAAATGTGTTTATATGGTTATATGTATACCTTCTTATTGTGAACCTATACATTGTGAAGAAGTAGTTGACTTTGACACTTAAAAAACAGAAGTGATACTTGATTTACTTTTGTAAATATTTAGGATATTTTGAATAAATGTGTGTTCCATAACATTAATTTCAACAGTGGGTCAAAACAGATGATTTTATCCAACAGTTAGAGCTGTCTAATGTTGGTGTTAAAGGTGAGGTTGTGCCTGGAAATACTAGTAATATGTGTGTAAATTAACAGATCTTATTCTTTGTTAACCACATTAAAAATTGTAATTTCTTTTCTATAATTTTGTGCCAGGTAATGGGTGTTCTGTTTTCATCCCAAATTTTATTAAAACTGATTTTTGAATAAAAGCATCCAATCAATTATTTCTTTGACTTCATGTGGCCATCTTTTGGAAAGAACGTGGAGCTTCAGGATCCAAACATGCTATAGTAATTCTGCTTCCCTTCTGCAAGACAACATGATAGCATGGGGTCTTGGCATGTAACCATACTTTTCTTTCCGGTTTGTTTTGATAATGAGACACGAAAGAAATCCATTTGAGTTTCTAAAACTACAAAATGTAGAAGCTGAAGACTTCTTTATTACAGTATATTTAAGCTGATTTAGTATTTTACCTTAACTAAAACATCTAATGGGAGAGAGATAGTAGAAAACAATACCTTTTTGGTTTCAAACTGTGCTTCTTCCTGACAACATCCTCTACAGTCAGGATCCAGCTGAAGCAGGTTGAACTGTCCAAGAAGATCACAGGAGCTGCAGAGCAAGTTGCTGGAGAAGCCTAACTCTCTGCAAGCCTCTGATGAAAACTCTGCCCCAAAGGCAGATACCTGAAAATAAAAAATAGAAATAAAACCTAATTCCATATTTACATTATAAAATTTCCCAAAAGAGAGAAACCAGGGTTGTCAAAATCTAACACACTGGAGATAAGTTACTCCATCATAACATGAGTTTTTGTTCCCCTCTACTCATCCCTATATAACTTTTCTTAAAAATGTGTCATCATTCACATTTAGCTAAAATATGGATTAAAACATATATTATCTCTTGAAATGTATATTTTGTATATATCTTCTATTAAATATTCAATAGTTTTTAAAAACAAATTTCCACTATATTAAAAAACTTAATACCTACTTATATGAGTCTATGGAGTAACATTAACTTCTACTTTGGTCCCTACCACATCCTACAGAATTATCTTCACTCACGTGTAGAAGAGTGAAAAGGGGAGTGGGAAAGAATAGGAGCACATCAGAAATAAAACTTTGGAGTTTAGGTACTAACTCCTCTACTTACAAAATGTGTGACAATGAACATGACAACCTAAGCATTAATTTTCTCACTGATAAAGCAAAGAGCAGTACTTCCTACATAAAATAGTTTGCAGTTAAAAAATGAAATGACTTATGTAATCACTCAGAATGACTGGCAAAATCAGGCTTTCAAAAATATTAGTCCGTTTCCCTCACCCATTCTTCTTTCATGTTTCAGTGAATGGGGCATACTAGTTCTTGTATCTTCTAAACTCAATCCCTCTACCTGTGCTTCAGATTCTAGCATCTGCCATCTTCATAGGGACTTAATTTCACCAGTAATGATAATTCTTTGGAGTATTCAAGCCCTATATTCTAATTATTCTCCCCACATTCCACCATTTCTGCAGTGTTACGCTAGTCTGGTTTGTGATTTTACCACTCAACTAAACTTGCCCAAAATCACTAATGCAAAGGCATTCAAAACTGTTCTCCTCCGGTTGCCCCTTCCATGGGCTTGTCCCCCTCCTCCTTCATTTTCTATGCATTTCTTAAATGTTATTGTTTCCCATTTCTTTTTTTGGTTCTCTCTTTGATGTATATACTTTCATAAGCAACTTTTTCTCCTCTATGGCTTTAAATACTGATTTGTTGAAAACTCCCAAGTCTTTTTCATGAATGGTAAGCTTCCAATGCCAACAGCCTACTTGATCTCTCATTTAGATGTTGCAAAAAGACATTGCAAATTAAAAAACTCCAACAGTGAAAAAACAAACAAAAAAAACGCACCCCCTCCTCCCAAATATCCAATAGGAAATTTACCCCCTTCTCCTTAAATCTATTCCTACCCAATGTAAATCAGTAAAAATGGTACCATTTTCCCTGACCAGGAAGTTGCCTAGGTCAGTCATTCCAGATTGCATACTTTTCACCATTCTTACAACCAATTATTTATCAAATTTTGATAATTTTGTTTGGGGTTCTGTGCCTTCCTGGACTTGTAAGTCTATTTCTTTCATCAGGTGGGGGAAGTTTTTGGTCATTATTTCTTCAAATAGGTTTTCATTGTCTTGCTCTCTCTCTTTTTCTGGCACCCCTATAATTTGGATGTTGGTATGCTTGAGATTGTCCCAGAGGCCCCTTACACTATCTTCAGTTTTTTGGATTCTTTTGGTTTCTTGCTTTTCCAGCTGAGTAGATTTTACCTCTTTGTATTTCAAATCTTTAACTTGGTTCTTGTGGTCCTCTAGAGTACTTTTAAGTCTTTGTATAATATTTTTTATTTCAGTCAGTGTATGCTTAATTTCTGGTTGGTCCTTTTTCATATCCTTGAGGGTCTTGTTCATTTCCTTGTAGGTCTTGTTCATTTCCTCATAGATCTTGTTTATTTCCTTGTAGGTCTCGGTCTTTTCTAGGAGCCTCTTGAAAAGCCTTATCGTGGTTTTGAATTCTATGTCCAGTCGGGTTTTTTTCCCTCCATTTCTTTCACATCTGATTTTTTTCCATGTCTCTGCATGGTGGCTACTTTCCTGAGTTGGTCGATGAGCTTTGTGTGGTAGATGTCCTCTAAGGGACAGTGGCTCAGCCTCCCCAGTTACCTGAGGTGGATATGGGTTGCACAGTCTTGTTGAAGTTAAGCCTAGATTAATCATTGTTAGCACTTGGGGGGGTTGACCTCCAGGCCAATTATCTGTGACGTTTAGCTGTGTTCAGGTTGGATGGGTGGAGTCTCCGGGCCAAGCAGACAGCATCAGCTCCACCCTATGCGGCCCCAGGGTCTCTGTGCCGGGTGGCAACGGCCACCAGCACCTCTGAGAGAGAGCCGCTGCCGAGCTCCACCAGCTGCCATTGGTTTGGCAAATTTGAGCTTTGAATCTAAGGACATTAGAACATATTTTTAAGTAATTCAAGATAAACCCTAAATGCTAAAAATACAGAAGAGGTGTTCAAAATGATGTCTATTCATCTTTTTATTACAAAAAAGTAACTAAACAGCATTTAAATGTGCACATTGAGGTCAAATATTAAATTTTAAAATAAGTGGCCACACCTGTAAAAAATACGTAGATTCTAGGGATAGAGTAGGATAACCCTGATTGGGTTAACCATTTAACCAGTTAACAGCCACGATATTTTGAATTTAATTAATAAAAGGTCCACCACTTGCATCTATAGATACTTATGGCATATAAATGGTTAACAATTCAAAGTAGGATTGACATGCTAAGAGACTCCATTCTCTCCTCCATGCATTGTACATTGCTACTGGCCTTTACTTTATGAAAAAATAACAGGCTTCTCAGAACATTATTTCAAAAAGATTGCAAATTTGAGACCAAATAAATGAAACCCATGAAAATGAATACAGGACACATCAAACTCTTACACCACTTATTAAGCACTTCACATTATCATTTTATTTAATCTTAACTACCCTAAGAAGAAGGTATTATCTCCATTTTACAGAAAGGTAAACAGAGGCTTAGTACAGTTAATTTGTCTAAGACAACACAGCAAACAACAGGTGGCAGCGTCAATATTCTAATCCTGGCCTGCCTGCAAAATCCTTAACCACTGTATTAACTACTATGTTTCCCAGAATCCATGATGCACCATTATTGTATGGACCACTAAGAATAATAGCAAAAATGCTGACAATTATAACTGTGTTACCAAATGAAATAAGACTGATTCAGATGTCAACTTCTGAAGAAAAGGAGTGGGGGTTGTGTCAGAACCAATGACACACAGTATCATCTATACTGCTATCAGTATAGTGCTTTTCTGAACGTAGAAAATTATATATGAGCTGAATGAAGAACTGAATACCACTTATTTCTGGTGCACTCTAGAGACAGCTCCCTTAGGCCATAGTAAAATATTACTTTTCTATTGCTTAAACATATTCAGAATGTATTTTCATATTAACTCACTTTCTAGTCTCCCAGTTGTTACCTCATTGAAAAGCTGCTAACCACGAACGCTTTAGATTAGTTATTCAGAGGCATAGACAGATAAAAACTCAACTTGCCTAGTGTAAGGAATCAGAGATGTGAAATTAAAGTAGGAATTAAATTCTCTATTCATTTCATTAGCTCAACCTCAAGGAGCTGAGATATTCTATTCTCTTTTTATTCAATGTCAGGTTACAGATATTTAGTTCATTTTTATTACTGAAAACTACTTATTCCACCTGGTCTTTTGCACTCCCTCTGGCTAAATGTGAAATGTAGTTTTTCTAACTTCTAAATGTTTTTCAACAATCCTCCACACACACCTCCTTGTTCATTTTCAAGGATTTTTTTTGCCATCTTTTCTTAAAAACACTAGTCATTAAAGAGGCAGGAATAAATCTTAGGGAAGTCAAAATAGTTCAACAAGGCGGGGCTGCTCAGGACTCCCTTTGCATTTTCAGTCATTTTGTATTTGTAGGAGTGGGGGATCATTACCACTCTATTCTCACTGCTCTATACAAACTACAGATATCCTGATGACAAGGAACAAATAACTAGAAAGCTAGTCATACTTCAAAGGGATTTAAATGAACAAGTACATGTAAGGCACTATATACAACAGTCCCTGTATTCCCTTCAGCTACATTCTAATTACCATGGGAGCAGAGACAGTGGAGTACAGACACATACACAGAGCCATATGGTGCAGTTAAGATTGGGGGGTCTGTGTAACACAGCATAGTTTGATGATAGAGGAAAGAATACTGTATCTGCTTTTGGAAATCTGGAAATGGATAAATTGCCGGTAAGTCTTGTATTTTTTAAACACCTTATTTTAGGCTTGATAAGGGAGAACACCTCTACATTTTTGCACTCCCCAAAGAAGTATACTGGGAATTAAGTCTAGATAGTCTAGACTGTATCAGGACAACAGGCCTTGTTAAGAAAAGTGAAGGAGGACAGACCATCTTAAAAACAACCTGGGAACATGCCTATGCCTTTCCCTTTCTTCCCCCCCCACCTCTATAACTTATTTCCTAAGCCCATTTATTCGAGGAATTACTTTTTCTACCTCTGATTTACCCAATAAATGTTCCATGCGCCCCCCCCCCCCCCCCCAAAAAAAAAGGCAGCAGAGAGCCTTTGAAGACTTTTAATAAGGACAGCTAAGTTCCAGAAAGATGACTTTGGATGCATTGTGGAGACTAGATTGAAAAGGGAGGAAAGAGATGGGGGACTAGTTAAGGAAGCTGGTGTGGTAATTCCAGGCAAGCAGAGATGGTAGCTTGAATTTAGGTAGTACCTAAGTGGGGAATGGATTAAATAGATTGGCTTGGAGATTTTTAAGGGTTTGATGACTAACTGGATTCAGAGAGTGAGAGAATATTCTTTAAAAATATATTTTTATTGATTTCAGAGAGGAAGGGAAAAGAGAAACATCAATGACAACAGAGAATCACGAAGCAGCTGCCTCCTGCATGCTCCCTACTGGGGATCGAGCCCACAACCTGGGCACGTGCTCTGACCAAGAATCAAACTGTGACCTCCTGGTTCATAGGGCCACCCTCAACCACTGAGGCACCCAGGCCAGGCAAGAGAATAATTTAAAATGAGTGATTTCTGGTTTAGGCTATAGGGAAGCCAAAGCCAACCATTTAAATTCTGATAATTCAAAGGGTGAACCAAAAGGCTATTTCTGAGGGAGATGATGGTAGCCTGAATGAGGGGATAAGAGTAAGTGGATGGATTTGAGAGAAATTTACTAAGTAAAACCAATTACTCCCAAGTTTCTGGTTTAAATTCTGTGTGGATGATCACTCTGGTAGATTGTTTAACGGGCATAAATTCCTTGTATGTACCCTTCTCTACAATGCGACTATGTCACTTCTCGCATGTAGACATGGAGTCTATTTCCCCACCCTTGAAATCTAGATGGCTCTTGTGATTTGCTTTGACAAATATTGTGACTTGAAGTGATTTCCAAGGCTAGGCTTTAGGGCGCATTGCGGCTTTTGCTCTTTAGGAGTGCTGACATGAGACCACCAGGAAAAGAAGTGGTCTGGCCTACTGGAGGAGACATGGAGGAGAACCGAGTGGCCTTGGCTGACAGTAAGCACCAACTAAAAATGAAGCCATCTCAGATCTTTCAGTCCAGCTGACCTACTAGCACAGGACAGCTGCATAAACGAGGCCAGAGGAAATCAACAAAGGAACTGCTCAGAATCATGAGAAATCATTACTTTAAGTCATTAAGTTCTGAGATGATTATACAGCTTATAGATAATTAAACAGTTAGAGATAGGAAAACAAACAGAAGGCAACTTGGAATGTTATTCCTTTTATTTTTTTCATGATGGTGAACTGAAATCAACTAACATCTGTTAAAAAAAAAAAGTCCTAAGTAGAAAGTTTAGAGAGGGGATCGCCCCGTATTTTCTAAGGCACCAAAACCTGAATAATGAGTACTGTAATGCTAACTACAGAAGGAAGGAATTCACCTCTACCTACGGTTGCAAAAGTAAACAGGCAGGATCCTCAAACCCCTTGATAAAAGAAAAGCAGAGGTATTTACCAAGCCTTCGATTGGCCCTAATTCCCCCAAACCTTGGACAAATCAGTTAACCCAGGTCTCCTGGGAGAAAACTCAGAGGCTCGTATGAATACCTGAAGAATTAAGCTGATAAAGAAATGTGTGAGCGCAGCACAGTGCCTATTAAAAAAGTTTTACTCACACAGCAAAACACGGATTGCAAACTTTTTAGGAGGAATTAACCAATATTAAGTTGCTCGTGGTGAATAGGAAAATAAGTAAAAATTAGCCTTTCCTTAAAGATTAAGAACGCATCTGCTCTGTTGAAAAATGAAGTTAAAAAAAAAAAAAACAACAAAAAAAAACCCTTGGGTAATACTACCCGATTTTAAGAGATGAAACTATCATTTCAGAAAATCCATTTAAAAAATGTCATGCTTTAGTATAAAGTAGCTGCTTTTATTGCAACAATGTTGTTTAAAACCACACACACACACACACCATCCCTGAAGTGCATCCAGGTATGTGAATGTCAGAGGAAGGAGATAAAGGCTGTCTTTGAATCAAGGGAACACTGAAAATGGAGAGAAAGGAGTAAACAGGAAGTTTACTCCTGAACCAAAGACTTGCGGGCTTTTCTCTTAAGATTTGGGAACCTTGTCATAAAGAACGGTTTTATTTTCTCCCATTAAAAAGCAATTTTTCATTGCTTTCCAAGATTCATTGCCTTTCTCCCCGTTGGTGTGATTTACAGATTGTTTTTAGCAGGAACTATGCAAAAGAAGATAAAACTCAAGATAGTCTGAAGCCAGGAGAAAGAACCGTTAGGAACCGCGAGCCCGGAAGGATAAGCATCAAATGAGGAAACAGCCACGTCGCACTCCGGCTGCAGCGGTGGCTAAGGAAACCCGGTCCAGTCCTTCCACCCTTTTCAAGTGTGACTCCCAAAAGTGACCCGTGTTCCTCAACGCAGCCCCTCGCTAGGGGGACTGCCGTGGAGGCGATCTCCACTCACCGCTTGAAGCACAGTCGCCAACAGCAACCTCAGCCCAAACGCCGGCCCAAGCCATCCGCTTGGTCCAGCCGCCATCGCTACCACCTCCCTCGGTCTCCAGCTGCCCAAAGGTCCCCTCAGCCAGAGAAGTCCACTCCAGAGCCTGACTTAAAACAGGCTGCACTAGTGCGGTTGCCATCAAATCTGCCAGTTTGCAGAGAGGGATTACCCAAGGGCATATGGAAGCTTAAAGGTGATCAAATATCTTTACATTTGATATACATATAAAACCGTGGGTCCTGTCGATAACCCCTATCAGGCACTTTACTAAACTCCCCAAATCTGTGCTTCTAAGGGTTCTTTCCTTTCATTCACGACATTGCCTAATCAGCCAAGAAGCTCCGCCCTCGTCAGTTTCGGCCAGCCTCCTTCTCTAAATCTACCCAATCGAATGCCGCTTTGCTTGACGCCTATCGCAAAGGAAACCAACCGTCACGCGAACCGAGAGCAAAGCGCTGGGGTTCTTCGGTCCAATAAGCACAACCCAGCGGGAGCAGAGGGTGGAGCCTCTGGTTGCCAAGCAGCGTACGTGTGTGCGTGCGCCTGGCGGCGGCGGTGGCAGGGGGGTGAGCAGGGGGCGGGGCCGGGGGCGGCGCAGCCGCAGCGCTGGCGGAGGAGCGCGCGGCCGCGAGCAAAGGAGGGAGGGAAGGAAGGAAGAGAGCAAGGTAGTCAGGCAGGCAGGCGCGGGGGTCGGTGACTGAGGCAGTAGAGGGAGGCGAGAGCTCGGCAGCCGCTTCGCGCTGTGTTGCAGCGCGGGCTTTTGGAGGGGGCAGCCGTCGAGTCCGAGAAGAAGCGGGCACCGGCGGCATTGGTGCTGGCGCCTGGGGGCGGGGGACTGGAAGGCAGAGAGGGGGGTCGCTGCGGTGGTGCTCTCGCTGTCGCGCTCTCCTTGCCGTCTTTCTGCCGGCTCGGTGGGCTCCTCCCGGCGTCTTCCTCGCCTCCGGGGTTGTGCTCCCCGCCCCCCGCGGTATGTCTTGATCCCGAGCAGCGGGTTTCATGGGGCTCCTCAGGATTATGATGCCGCCCAAGTTGCAGCTGCTGGCGGTGGTGGCCTTCGCGGTGGCGATGCTCTTCTTGGAGAACCAGATCCAGAAACTGGAGGAGTCCCGATCGAAGCTAGGTGAGGAGCAGAGCCACTCCGAGCTGAGTGTGTGGTGTGCAAGGGGGGCCGGGCCGGGTAGGCGTTGCAACCCGAGCTAGCGGGCGTTCGCCTAACCTGGGGTCTGGTTTGGCGGCTAGAGGCTGAAAAAGGTTGCAGAGAGAACTGGGGACATCAAGAGCACAAGCTCCAAGAATAGCGTGAATAAAGCTTGAGTGCTTTGCTGGGCTCTCGAGGTCACGGGACAGAGGTAACGAGGTTGGGCTTCCTAGAGCCAAAACCTTACCCCAAAGTAGGCTTTCCACGGGGAGAGAGCAAGACAAATCCGAACTCGGTGGGGACAGAGACGTGCAGCCTGTGTGTTCTCGTAGAAGTCGTCCAGAAAGCCCGGGCAATGTCAGGCGAGGGGTACTCTAATTTGAGATGTGGGCACCTGGATACAGAATCTTGAGGATGGGGAGGTACACCTGGGGATAGATGCGCAGAAATGGAGGGAGATACTAGGCATGATGGTGAGTAAAAGAAATGCATTGTAGTGAGTTGCACTCTTGTGCTGGGGGCAGCAAGGGACCACACAACTGACGGGAGAAAAAAGCTGTCCAGGTAGGAGAGGAAAGAAAAAAAGCAAAAAAAGAAAAAAAAAAGCGCTTCTACGAGATACTGAAACGAGGCATCCTGGTGTTTAAACTGATTTTCAGTAGTGCCAAACTGATTAATATTTTGGGCTTCAGATAGGAATATGTATCTGTACGTTGCCTCGCGGCAGTGTTTATGATTTCAGAGGAGGGGACGCTGAATTACTGAGATTTAAGTTCATGACGTTGGGAAAGCAGGATTATGCAAAAAGTTGACCATATAGTTAAGTATCTTGAAGAGCTAACAGTGCTTTACTTTAATGGGTGAGGAAGTCTGAAATACAAAAAGTTGGACAGTGAAGTGAAAGACCAGAAAAATTCACAGATTTAATAAGTACTTTCAGAGTAGAAGGGAACTTTGGCATTTCGGAGGAGCACGGAATGGGCAGGGGGTGTTAAAAGAATGCGAGAGATACATTTTGATTTAAAAATGTACTTAGCACATAAAAATCAGCTCAAGAGGCCATACTTGGAATATGGAAAAGTAATATGAAGTGTTTTTATGCATACATTTTCACCTCAGTGTCGTTTTAAGTTCTTTTCAAGAAGCAAGCAATAAAATTCCAGCAGCAGTATAATTTACTTAGAAGTAATAGCTAGATGCTGCTGTGGGTGATGGTTAGCATTTGTACATTGATACAAATGTATCAGGAAGTAATTGTAATATTGTCAATAGTAGTTGACTGTTGTTTTGGTAGAATTTGCAAAAAGCCTTGGAGATACTGTAAAGAGCAATCTATCAAAGAGCATCAAATCCAGTTGAAGTGCAACTAACATTGAAGAGGAGTTAAGGATAATTCCAGTCTTCAACTCAAGGGTAAAACTTACCCTTTACAGTTTTGAAGAGATATCAAATTTATTTACTGTGATTTTATTAATGAATCCTGTATGGTGGAAAAATATTCACTTTATTGAAGGTTGGCCAATACACTTTTTCTTTTGTTTGGATCCATTTAACAGCATCCAGGGTCATATTCTGGCCTCATTAATGATCCAGTTTTACAGGAAAAAAATACTTAGAGAAATTGGACACGTTAAAATTAAAGTTTGTACTTAATACTTTGTTGAGTGGCTATTTCTTGGACACATAAATGGGTTAGGATGACTTCAAGTTTTTATTTTCTCTCCTTGCCTAACATTTTTTTTTTTCATAATAACTGAAAGTGGTTTTCATAGACATAACCTGAATGATTTTAAAAAGGAAGTTATCTGAAGATGTAGAGAGCCACAGCTAGAAAATAATGTGGTGGGTGTTTTGTTTTGTGTGTGATTTTTTTTTTTTTTTTTTTTTTTTACAAGAAAGAAAATTTTAGCCTGGCCAGCATGGCTCAGTGGCTGAATGTCAACTTATGAACCAGGAGGTCACAGTTCAATCCCCTGTCAGGGAACATGCCCAGGTTGTGGGCTTGATTTCTAGTATGGGATGTACAGGAGGCAGCTGATGGATGTTTCTATCTCATGCTCTCCCTTCCTCTCTGAAATAATGCAATATAATTTTAAAAACGAGAGAAAATTTAAATTCCAATAAATATGGATCAAACAAAATCATTCTAAAAAAATGAGCCAAGAATACAAGACACTTGAATTTATACTCCAGAGATGCAAAAATAAGGCAAATAAAATGTATTGCTTTATATCAGAAATCTTTTGATTTAAAAAAAATCTTATAAAAGGCAGTAATAGCCGAAACTGGTTAGGCTCAGTGGATAGAGTGTTGGCCTGAGGACTGAAGGGTCCCGGGTTCGATTCCGGTCAAGGGCATGTACCTTGGTTGCGTGCACATCCCCAGTAGGGAGTGTATGCAGGAGGCAGCTGATAGATGTTTTCCCTCTCATCGATGTTTCTGACTATCTCTCTCCCTTCCTCTCTGTAAAAAATCAATAAAATATATTTTTAAAAAAGGCAGTACTAAAGCAGATGTTGCCAGTTAGTAATCTTCTTTAGGAAAGGAAGGCAGAAGAAGGCATAGTTTGACAACCAGACTAAGTGCTAGGCACTTATATATGTGATATTTTTATTTACTCTTTCAAGAACACTATAGAAAGCCATTTTTACAAATGCCGGAACAGTCTGAAAGATTATATAACTTGACCACATAGCTAGTAAGTATTAGAACCAATGTTGGAACACAGGTTACATCTGATTTCAAATCAATTGTGTTCCTTTAATTATACCAGGCTGCTTGGGACTTTATATTAACACTAGTGGCTCAGTGCATGAAATTTGTGCACATTAAAAGGGAATTAATTAGAGGAAATATTTTAATATTGCTATTTGCCCTTTCTCTATAATAGATGTATCAGAGATGAAAGAAAATTAGTAAAATGTATATGAAAATCTTCGGTCAGAGTCTGGGGCATGCTGCAGGACCTAGAGTCAAGTCCCCGCCCACCCATGTTTGCCTCGAAATTGTGCAAGACTCAGACTTATCCGGCCTCACCTCCATTGGGTGAGACCCAGACCTGGCTGGCCCCACCCCTGTCAAGCCCTGTTGGGTGGAGGGTGCAGCCTCAGGTCCCCTGTCAAGCCCTACCAGGTAGGGGGCACACCTTTAGATCCCCCATCAAGCCCCACTGGGCTGGGTGCAGCCTCAGGTCCCCTAGCCTAGGACAAAGGGTGTGGCCTGAGTTCCCCCGGCCTAGCACTGGGGTGGGGGTGCACCTTGAGGTCCCCCTCAAGCCCCGCTGGGTGGTGGTGGGGGGGTGCGGCCTGAGGTCCTACGTCCAGTCCCACTGGGTGGGCGGTGCAGCCTAAGGTACCCTATCAAGTTTTGTTGGGCAGGGGGTGTGGCCTGAGGTCCCCCAGCTTGGGCCAGGGCTTGGTGGCACGCCTTGAGGTCCCCTGTCAAGTCCTGCCTGGTGAGGGACATGGCCTGAGATCCGCAGTTAAGTCTCGCTTTGTGGGGGGGAGGGGGGAGAGGTGGGCAAAGCCTCAGGTTCCCTGCTCTGGCTCATCTCCTTTCAGGTCCCTGCTGATTGCTCCTTAAGACTTGTTACGGGAACTCGGCCTCTGCTGTGGGTACAGCCATCTTGTGTTATGGAAATCCCACCTCTACTGTGGGTGCTGCCACCTTTGTGAAGGCGTGATGGTCAATTTCATATTCGCTCTTCAGTAGATAGGATCATACTAAGATTTAGCAATTTGAATAGAATTTTAAAAATGTAATATCGTGTTAATCACATTTATTTAAAAAAATGTAGTATTGCATTTATTGTGAAGAATGAATATCATTTTGAGAAAATCCAATTTCTGACACAAAGGAATTGGTTTAGTTTAATGTCTGGCTCTCGTTTAAATCTGTATAATGAACATAATTATGTTACCCAATGAAGCAACTGAAATAGCTTATTTCTGCTACAGGAAAAAGAATGTGTGATCGTTTTCTGTAAGTGTAAAATCACAATATTAAAAAGCATTTTTATTTTGGCATTAGAAGAACTATTAAACACTTTTGCTCTTAAAAGTAGTTTTTATTATTTATCTTTTCTGTTGTGTTGTAAAATATTCCAAAAGATTTTATTGTCTGGTAATGCTTTATGTACCTTGACTTAAGAGTATTTGATGGCGAAACCCTAACAGAGCAATAAATGTGCTCAAAACTTAGCTGTATTCATTAACTACTTAACTCTACAAATAAGAGTTCATTTAAAAAAACCAATATCACACAATATAGTGTTTTTTTAAATGAATATCGGATTATGGTATACATGTTACCCTGTACTTTGTTTTTTTTTTTTCAGTTAATACCATAGGCAGCTTTCCTGGTCCAAACATACAAGTTTGACTTACTCATTTTGATAACTGTATAATATTGCATAGTTTGCATATATCATAAATTATTAAACAGTTAGGCCAATAATGACCATTAAGCTCCAGCCTATTTTTGCATTTTTATAATTTCTTTTCTTGGTATTATAAACAGTGTTACAAGAAGCATCCTTATATACCCATTTAACTCCTTGTTTGTTAATATCATTTTCACTAAGATAAATTCTGTCTATGGATTGCTAGGACAGGATATATGCATTTTATAATATAAGAGATTTTAAAATTTACTTTCCAAAAAACTAGTTTTCCAAAAGATTATAATAATCTACACTGCTAAAACACACTCACAAACACTGAATACTGTAAGTGTTTAATTTTTGTCAGTCTGAAGCTGTGAAATATGTTGTTCCATTAATTTACATTTCCTCAACTTCTAATTAGGTTAAATGTTGTTTAGTTGTTCATTTTCATTTTTCTTTTGGATAGTTTATCTTACCAATTTTTAGGTTTTTGTTTTAAGTATTATAATTAGTAATCTTTTATCTGTCATACGTTTTACATCTGTTTTTTCCAAGTCTGTCATTTGCCCTTTGACTTAATGGTGCATTTTGCTTATAAAGAAATTACAACAATTACACAGTTTATTATTTTTGTTTAAGAAGCCTTCCCCCAATCGAGATTATGCACATTCTCTATATTTTGTTGTATTTTATAATTTTTAGTTT
The DNA here is from genome assembly GCA_027563665.1 of Antrozous pallidus. Taxonomy (NCBI): domain Eukaryota; kingdom Metazoa; phylum Chordata; class Mammalia; order Chiroptera; family Vespertilionidae; genus Antrozous; species Antrozous pallidus. Next base: position 145,360,428 of record CM050508.1, on the reverse strand, counting down.
TTTATATTTAGCTCATTAAAGCATTCATATGTTTATAGAGATTTATTGTAATATCTCAGTGAATAGCCACTTATGGCAAATATTAAATTAATAAGCCATTTTTCTCACTGTATATTATAGTTCTTTTATTTATATACTAATGGCCTGGTGCATGAAATTCATGGGGGGGGCGGTGGTATCCCTCAGTCCAGCCTGCACCCTCTCCTATCTGAGACCCCTTGGGGTATGTCTGACAGCCAGTTTAGGCCCGATCTCACTCCACCTGCCAGCCTGTTTGCCCCCAATTGCCTCCCCCCCCCACCATGGCCTGCCTGTCTCAACTGCCTCCCCTGCAGGCCTGCTCACCCCTAACTGCCCCCTTGCCAGCCTGCTCGCCCCCAATTGCCGCCCCCCCCCCCCCCCCCCCCCCCGCCGGCCTGCTTGCTCCCAACTACCCCCCTTTCCCAGGTGGCCTGTTTGCCCCCAACTGCTCCCCCCCCCCCCCCCTATCATCCCTAACTGCCTCTGCCTGGGCCTCATCACCATGGCTTTGTTCGGAAGGTCTCCCAATCTAATTAGCATATTATCCTTTTATTAGTATAGATTATGTTTTTGTATGTTCTTGGATCATATTACAATATGAAATTTCTGAGTTACATTTTGGATATAATTTCTTGGGATGGTACACTGAAAAAAACTTCAGTTTATTGAAATGTATACTTAATTTTCTTAATGAGATATGGAAGGTGACACGGAGTCCAAATGAAAAGTTATGTAGTTTACTAGTTATTCAGTTGTTTACTCAGAACTGTGTGTGTCAGAACAAAGGAGTCGTTTCTGAATCTCAAGAATGCACCTGTTACTAATGCTGATTGTGGAGCAGTGCAATGAAACTTTGTTACCTAAATGTTAGAATTATATGCTTGATAATTTTTACTTTCTATAGGGCCTAAGGATTTAAGATAATATTTGTTGTTTATATGCTTAAAATACCACTACATAAATTTATAAATGCTTTAGGTCATGATATTTTCAATAAGGACAGTACTTCAGAATGGATTATGTAATCATTTGTATTGGTGAAATTTGTTACTCATCGTTCTTAAGAACTGCTAAGTTAATGAATTAATAATTCCAGGGCCAAGATTGGACTGCTCTTTGGAATTGGGTAGGTTTTACAAGTGCCTGAAACCATACAGCACCTTTAAAATATTCCCAAGAATGCTAGCTTTCTCTACTTCTGAAATTGTTTGAAAACCTCACAGACTGTTTAGAGGACTTTGGATAATTGGAATGCAGTTATTCCAGAATTGCTCATTGGTGCCTCACTTATGAGTCCTGGATAAAATGTCTAGTGCCCTGGAATAGTCACCTGAAACAGTTGATCTCAAGATAACCCCAGGATGTCTTTCTACCACTCTTTTGAGCCTTCCAATAGCTTTTTGGCACTTGGTAAAATTGAAATAATAATGAATATTCTAGCACTCCTCTCCAGAAAGACCACTTTTGAGGGATGTCCTTATAGATGGACTTTATTAATGGTTCAGTATAGCCTACTTATTTACAATTATCTATCTACTTACTTATAACAGCATTTATATACTCTGCCTTTCTGTCTGTTAACTATAGATTAAATGCTTATTGGGCCACTTGTGCATATGATCCTGTTCCCTCACCTACTTAAGGAAATTTTCCCTCATTCTCCTATAATAATAATCTCTTCTCTTTCTGCTGGATTATTCTTATTATCATATGAATATGGTATTATTTCTCCTAACCATAAAACATAACAATACTTTCTCTTGGCCAATGGAACAGTTTAGTTTTTGGTCTTTCTTGTATTAGACCTGTGAGCAGAAGTTTATCACTTCCTCTTTTCTTATAAACTTACTTTATTTGACTTCCAAAATACAAAACTTGGTTTTCTTCCCACCTTACTGGTCATTTCTTTGTCTTCTGTGTTAGATTCTTCTTTTTTCCTCAAGCTCCTAAGAATATCCCAGAGCTCAGTTCTTGAAACTCTTCTCTATTTACTCTCCCTTTGTAGGTGATTTATATGCTTACAACTTCCAAATATATATTTCTAATTCAGATCTAGTTCCTAAACATTAGATTGATGTTATTTGGCTGCCCACTTGAAATTTTCTTTGAGTAATTGGTGGATTCTCATACTCAGTATCCAAAATGGATCTTCTGTTCCACTACCTCACTCATCTAATCCTAACCCATTTTATCTCTGACCAATCTCCATTCATCTCATTGCTAGAGTTTTACTTGACTTTCCTTTTTCTCACACTCTGTTTCTACTGTCAGAAAAATCTTGTTAGCCTTACCTTCAAAATATTTCTAGACTGTGACTACTAAATATTTTCACTGTTATCACCCTAATTCAAGATACTCATCATTTCTTCCCTGGATTACTGCCATGCCTTAACTAGTTTGTCTCCTTCCACACTTGCTTCCCTATAAATCATTCTTAATATAACAGCTAGAGTAATCATTTTTTAAAAATTTTATTTTATTATTTTTTTTAAAAAACATATTTTATTGATTTTTTACAGAGCGGAAGGGAGGGGGATAGAAAGTCAGAAACATCGATGAGAGAGAGACATCGACCAGCTGCCTCTTGCACGCCCCCTACTGGGGATGTGCCCGCAGCGAAGGTACATGCCCTTGCCGGAATCGAACTCAGGACCCTTCAGTCTGCAGTCCAACGCTCTATCCACTGAGCCAAACCGGTCTCGGCTAGAGTAATCATTTTTTAAATGTAAATCAAATCATCTTAATCTTTTGCATAAAATCTTTAGAAGCTTCCTGAATCAGAGTTACCGTACCTGTTTTTTTTAAACAATATCTGCAATTTTATTGGCTAAACACAATAAATAACTTTTTCATTCTCATTGATGTATTAGGTGATCATTTTGGGATGATTTTCCTCTGCACAGATGATTCAGGGTCTTTGAATACTTTCCTATTTAGTTCTGCTATCCCCTCAGACTTCAGAGTTCTCTGCTGTCAGCCAGAGAAGAAACAAGATGGGGTGAAGGGTGAGCAAGTCCCCCTTTCTAAGCTGCTTTGATCTCTTTTATCCTCAGTTTATTGACATGGACTAATCACCATCTACATGCGAGGATGGAGGCTGGGAAATGGGGTTTTTAGCTGACAGTCATTTTCCAGTTAAAATTGGATACAGTGGAAAAGGGGAGCATATACATATTTGAATTTTATGAATCCTTTTGAATAAATTATTCTATCTAATAAAAGAGTAACATGCAAATTAACTACCTCTACTACACCCACAAGCCACACTCACCAGCCAATTGGGCAAATATGCAAATAAACCCCAACCAAGATGGTTGTGGCCATTAAGAGCAAGAGGGAGGCTTGGGTTTCCCCGGCAATGGAGGGAGCCAAGCTTTTTGCCTGTGGTTGCGGGCCTAGGCCTCCACTCATTGCTACAAAGTTTCAATTATAGAAAATACGTAAATCCCAAGAGATATGGTGGCAGCCACAGAGCTGGAGAGAGCAGAGGCTAGGGTTGCCCCCGACAATGGAGGAAGCCGAGCTTCTGCAGACCTGGCTGGCCTAGGCCTCCACTCCAGGCTACAAAGTTTCAATTATAGAAGGTAAATAAATTCCAATAGAAATGACTGCCACAGCAGAAGGCTTGGCTCCACTCTAGGCTACAAAGTTTCAATTGAAGTTCTGTTGTTCTTTGCTTCATGTATTTTGAAGTACTGTTTATGAATGTTTAGGAATGGCATGTCTTCTTGATTAATTCATCCCTTTTTCATTATGAGACCCTCTTCATCCTTGGTAATATTCTTTGCTCTGAAACTTGGTCTGATACTAATATAGCCATTTTTGACTAGCATCAGGATAGGGTATCTTAGCTCATTTAAAAAATATTAACTTTTTTTTTTTAAATTTAAAGTAGATTTCTTGTAGGCAGTATTCAGAGCTTCCATTCAAGTTTACACTCTCCCTTGGAAATAGGGGTACTTAGAACATTTTCTTTTCTAAATGTAAGCAGAGTTTATTGGAGCTGTGAAATTATAATATATATGCAAAAGTAGAATTCAGAAACACTTTACAATTATTCTATATATTTTCATTTGCTCATACAACAGTTCTCTTGTCGTTGAAGCAAAAAAAGAAATAAAATAAAATGAGAAAAATCTTCCTCTTCTATAATAAAGAGGTAATATGTAATTTAACTCTCACACCATCACAAGATAACTGCCTACAACCAGGCCGGCAGGGGGGTTAGTGAGGAACGACCAAACCACTGAACAGCAGGCTGTGTGGGATGACCAGGGTGGCGGGGGTGGGGACCATGAGGGGCAACCAGGACAGCAGTGGTGGGGGGGGGGGGAAGTTGGAGGCAATTAGGCTGGCAGGGGGGGTAGTGAGGGGTGATTAGGCTGGCAGTTGGGGGGAACCAGGCCAGTGGGGGGGCAATAGAGGGCAACCAGGCTGCGGGGAGTGGGGGGTGGGGGCAGTTAGGCATGACCAGGCTGGCAGGGGGACAGTTAGGGGCGATCAGGCTGGTTTGGGGGGGGGGCAGTTAGAGGCAACCAACCAGGTAGGCAGGCAGGTGAGCGATTAGGAGCCAGTGGTCCAGGATTGTGAGATGGATGTCTGACTGCCGGGCCTAAACCGGCAGTCGGATATCCCCCAAGGGGTCCTGGATTGGAGAGGGCACAGGCTGGGCTGAGGGAACCCTCCTTCCCCAAGCAGGAATTTTGTGCACTGGACCTCTAGTTCAAGTCATAGAAGAATTTTAAAATGATTGGTGCTAATTTCACTGATTGTTGTACAAAATTCTGCTAGTACTAATTTCAATGATTGTTGTACAAAATCCTATATAAATTATAGGAAGAAAATAAAGCAAAGTCACAGTTCATCCTTCATCTTATACAAGCATTTAATGTAGTTGTTATGGTAGGTTTATATGAGTTTTTTAAAATATATTTTTTATTGATTTCCGAGAGAAGGGAGAGCAAGAGAGAGAAACATTGTATTGATTTCAGAGAAAAGGAGAGTGTGAGAGAGAGAGAACCATCAATAATGAGAGAGCATCATTGATCTGCTGTCTCCTACATGCCCCACAATGGGGATCGAGCCTGCAACCAGGGCATGTGCCTGATCGGGAATCTAACCATGACCTCTTGGTTCATAGGTCAATGCTCAACCACTGAGCCATGCTGGCTGGGATATACATATATAATAGTATATAAATATATGTTATACTTGCACTACTTTTAAGATTGTCACTAGGTTTTAAGTAATTTAATTACAATGGGCCTTGCTGTATTTTTTTTTTTTTTTTATGTCTCTTGTGCTTTTTGTTGGTTAAATTTCTTAGATTTGTGGTTTTATAGTTTTCTTTAACTTTGGGATATTTTGGCAAGTTTTGTTCAAAAATTTTTATGTATCTTCCTCTCCTTTGGGAACTTAATTTCTAAGGTATGATATAAAGGGACAATATCTTAAGTATTCAATGATAAGAAATGTAATATTTTGAATGTAGGGAGGAATGTTGGAGCTTTGAGTTAATTGAGTTGTTGGATTAAAATAAAATCAGTAAAATCCTCCTTCGAAGTTGTCATTGACTGTTGGTTATATTCAGTCCATGTCAAACTGAAACTAGTTTAGCCATCAGTTTTGACACAGATGCTTGATCCAATAGGACTAAGAAATTTGTGGTTATTTTGTATTTGGATTTAGGAAGCTGCTGCTAATTGCCAGTCTTTAAAAATATTTCACCATAGTTTTATTGCTTTTTAACAAAACACACCCATCTTAAGTGTTGCTTGTTCCTGGTGTGTTACATATTGCTAACAGAAAACCAACTTAGCTCAGTTGATTCCTCCATAGAAGAGCTGATTAGAAAGACTGGCTAAATATGATGTTAAGGTATATTTTGGTAGATAGTTTCTTTGTTTTGTTAAATAGGATAGAATAAAAAGCATTCACTGTTGTCCTCTAGAATACATTTATCTTCCCTTCAGTTTTTTGAAGGTTAAAAAAGAAAAAAAAAGCATCCTGGCCGGTGTGGCTCAGTGGATAGAGCGTCAGCCTGTGGACTGAAGGGTCCCAGGTTCGATTTTGGTTAAGGGCACATGCCTGGGTTGCAGGCTCGGTCCAACATGCAGGAGGCAGCCAATCAATGATTCCCTCTCATCATTGATGTTTCTATCTCTCTCTTCCTCTCTGAAATCAATAAAAATATATTTAAAAAAAGCAAACAAACTTATGATATTTTAATGTCTCAAAATTGGTTTCTCAGTGAGGAGAATTAGGGCTGTGTGTGATTTTTGCTCCTGAACCTGGGGATTATTAGTGGTAGTCTCTGACTAGAGATGAGCCTGTTCAGGAATGTCTGTTGATGAGATGCTATTGTGTACCCTTTTCCTGTTGTCCTAGGTTGGGACTTTGACTAATTAAACCCGTGACTAGTTATAGCCTAGTTCTTCCTCATGACTACTTTGACTTCCCTGTGGTCTTTTATTTACTTGTTTGGAATATTTTCCTTCTTTGCCCATGTTTCTTATATGATATTTTGCTTTTCCCACCAATGACACTACATCATGACTTCGGAAAATTCCTCACTGAGTTATTTGGAAAATCAGATGATCTACTTTCTCTTTTTGGTGGTGTTGCCTTTTTGGTTTAATGGAGTTTAGAGTTTGCATTTCTTGCTGCTTTCCCCAGTGCCTCACCTTGTAGGATCACACTTGTCTGATAAGTGTTCAGGTAAATCAAATGATGTTACATGAGTTATGGATTTGACATTGTGAATAGCTATTTCTTTATTTCCTTTCTTAGGAAAGAATAAAAGTCACTGGTGATGAATATTATTATTTGCTCCTAAAGATAGAGATCTATTTACCTTTATGTAAATTATCAAAAAGCTCTCGCTTTTGCTTTTTATTTTTGTTGACTAGAGGCCCAGCACGTGAAATTGCGCAAGACCCAGAGTCCTGCCTGCCGCTGTGGTACCCAGAGTCCCTCCTGCAACCACCATGGGACCCATCAATGCACCTCCTGGTGACCGGTCATTTGGTCGTCCCAGTGTTAGAGCCACTGGAGTTTTATAATATAGATTTGAGAGAGGAAGGCAGCAGGAAACAGAGACAGAAACATCAATGATAAGAGAGGATTTTATGGGCTGCCTCCTGCACACTCCCTACTGGAGATTGAGCTCTCAACCTAGGTATGCGCTCTGACCCTGACTGGGAATCATGCCATGACCTCCTGGTTCATATGTTGGTGCCCAATCATTGAGCCACACCACTAGCTTTTTAATATGCCTGAACTTTCTTCACTCTTTCCAACTAATCTTTGCCAACTTGGTGTTTTAAGGATAGACTTTTATAAAATACAAATTAAGTTAGAATTGTGATGGGGAATTTCTGTGCATGTGCATAAATGTGTAAAATAACTCCATAGCTTTTCAGTATTTTTTAAAGTACTGATGATAGTCAGTCAAATTAGTGAAGAAAGAGGAACCCAAGCTTATTTCTTCACTATGGAAACAGTTTTATGTGATAGTTCCTTTACTGTCTTAGTTTCCCCACAATGATTCATTGTCATATTCTCATCAGAGGGGGAAAAATATGTTCTGTGCCCTTCATCTTAATTTATGAATTTCAACTTTAAATAAATTTAAACTATATCGAATAGGTTGTACTTTTACAATTATTCCTGGAATTATAAGTATCCCAAAGAGTCTTTGTGACACAGGTTCAAAAGCTTTTAAAACAGGTCAACAGTTATTTGCCATTTTGCAATCACAAAATTTGGTAGGCCAGAATGATAGAGACTATGTTGGGATCACCTCTTTCATCATATACTAGAGGCCTGGTACATGAAATTCATGCACTTGTGGGTGAGGGGTCCCTCAGCCTGGCCTGTACCCTCTCGCAGTCTGGGAGCCCTCAGGGGATGTCCGACTGATGGCTTAGGCCCACTCCCCATGGGACAGACTGACATCCTTAGCGCTGCCATGGAGGCAGGAGAGGCTCCTGACACCGCTGCTGTGCTCACCAGCCAGTTGTGAGCCCAGCTTCTGGTTGAGCAGTGTTCCCACTGTAGGGGCGCACTGACCACCAGAGGGCAGCTCCTGTATTGAATGTCTGCCTTCTGGTGGTCATTGTGTGTAATAGCGACCAGTCGTTCGTCTTTTGATCAATTTGCATATTAGCCTTTTATTATATAGGATTATTGCTACCTCTTTATTTCTTGCATTATAGCATTATTCTTAACTACTGGTCAACCTGTGAAGTTGATATACATAGTTTCATGAATAGAGCAATGATTTGATTTGCATATTACAATAATTTTTTATGTTTGTGAGTAACTCTTGGTTTTTCTAATTAACAATGAAACCATTTTTAATGAGATGCAGATTTGTTGGAAGCTCCATTTACTTTTATTTCAATAGTGCCTTCAAGACTTCTCTTAATTCATTTCTTAGTGAGTTTACTGATCCAGAATTGAGGATGACAGAATTAAAGAACTCCATGAATCTTTGACCCATCCTTCCTTTATCTTCATATGAAATATTAGTACCCCATAAGTGGAGACTGTCTTAATTTTCATTTGGGTTGCACAAATTTAAGCACATGTTAGTCTAGGCCTTGAGGAATTACCATCTAGAAGAAAATTATCAAGAGAACCTAGAATTTCCTAAGTAGATTTTATTCTGAACTTATAATAACACTAGAGGCCCAAGATTTGTGCACTGGGTGGGGGGTGGTGGTGGAGGCATATCCCTCAGCCTGGCCTGCATCCCAAGCTGGCAGTAGGACATCCTTAGTGCTGCCCCTGAGGCGGGAGAGGCTCCCACCACCTCTGCTGTGCTTGCCATGAGCCTGGCTTCTGGCTGAGCGGTGTTCCCTCTATGGGAGCACACTGACTACCAGGGGCAGCTTCTGCATTGAGCATTTGCCCCCTGGTGGTCAGTGTGCGTCTTAGCAACCAGCCGTTCTGCTGTTGGGTCGATTTTCATATTAGCCTTTTATTATATAGGATTGGGAGGATGGGCTTTATTTTGCTTTGTTTTGTTTTCTATTTAAGCAATGTCTTAGGACACCATTCTCTTCCACTGTCTTCCACCTTGAATCATCAGTTTAATTTGAAAACTTTTATTTGCCTGCCTAACTGAGTATACAAGATTTTGTATGTTCTTACATGTGTACTTAGGTGCATATAGTAACATTGGCTCTTATAGGAGAAATGCTAAGAGAGATGAGGCAAAGAGGTAAGGAAGCTTTTTCAAACACTAAAAGAAATGATTAAAGTAAAACTTACAATATATTTAAAGAATGCTTTGGAATGATCAGTTAATGGGGGGAAATAATGTTCTTTGAGATAAGAGGTAGTTCTAAAATTTACTTAGTGAAAATAGTCGGTTATTCTACAGTCTCCAAAAATGGAGTTCTATGTGATGTGTGTTATAGCCGGTTTTCAAATTTTTGACTTACTTAAATGGTCATCATTGTAGTTAAATTTTGCAATTGATTTCCTAATTTGAATTATATTACACATTTTTTCATGTTTATCATGCATTTTAATCCTGTCTTTCCTGAAAAGTTGTTGAGATTTACCATATATCTCTAATAGGGAATGCATAAAAAAGGCAGAATGAGGTAGGAAAAGAGTTAAATATTTGTATAGGTATTAGATAATTGCCATCTTACATGTTTTAGCCCATTGTCTTTTCTTTTAGTGGGCATTGAGGTATTAAAACACTAAAGAGATGGCTAAAGATTATCTTTTCAACTGCAATGAAATATAACACTTCAAGTTCTAAGATAAATTTTGGAGTGATAGCATATTTGTTGTCTTTTATTTATGGAGCCAGGGAAAGCACATACCATACTTGCATTTTGGTCCTGAATAAAAGTGAAGTGGGAAAGACTTGTTAATTTAAATTTAACATGAAATCTAAAATAAAATTGCCAATGCTTAAATATAGTTTTGAGGAAAACTGTTGCTTTTATTTTCTTCTTCTGTCATTGCTCTGGTTGTTTATGGTATAGTACAGTGGTCGGCAAACTGCGGCTTGTGAGCCACATGCGGCTCGAGAGCCATGGTTTACCGCTCTGTTGACTAATGAGTTTGCCAACCACTGGGATAGGGGCTTAATCACAAGAAACAACAACAGCCTGTAACTATTGGAATCGAGAGTCTAGGTCAGTGGTCGGCAAACTCATTAGTCAACAGAATGGCAAACTGTGGCTCTCGAGCTGCAATTTGCCAACCATTGACCTATACCAATGTCTTCCTCTTTCTGCTGTAGAGTGAGACTGCTGTTAATCTTCAGGAAGCTGCTTTGCTAGTAAGTCTTAAATTCTAGAAAATTTTCAAGTGCTTTTGTTGAAATTTTTAGAATCATACTCTCATTTACTAATATTATTTTTGTTTCTTCCTATATCATGTTGTATTGCATTGGCTAGATTTCAAAATTATACTTATTTTCTGCTGGATTTTTATTTTGGGCTTCACTGGTAAGAGGAAAATTAGCTACAGGTGTGTGTGTGTGTGTGTGTGTGTGTGTGTGTATCCTATATAATAAAAGCCCAATAAACTAAGTGTCTGGTCATCCATTCAACCAATCAAAGCGTAATATGCTAATGATATGCTAAGGCCACTCAACCACTTGCTGTGATGTACACTGATCATCAGAGGGCAGTCAACCAGTTGCTATGACATGCATTGACCACCAGGGGGCAGATGCTCCCCTGGTAGGTTAGCTTGCTGCTGGGGTCCTGCTGATCGGGACTGAACAAGATGGTCTGGACATGCCCTGGACCCCTCCCCTGGTCCCTCACCAGCTGGCCAACCTCCCGCATCCCTCCCTGACCCCGATCATACACAGGTGGGGTCCCTTGGCCTGGCCTGCACCCTCTCACAATTCAGGCCCCTTGGGGGATGTCAGAGAGCTGGTTCAGCCTGATTCCGCAGGCCAGGTTGAGGGACCCCACTGTGCATGAATTCATACACTGGGCCTCTAGTCCTATTTAATAAAAGAGTAATATACAAATTGACCATACCTCCAATCAAGTCATGCCCACAGCCACACCCATCAACCAGTCAGGAGCAAATTATGCAAATAAACCCCAACCAAGATGGCTTTGGCCACTGAGAGCAGGAGGGAGGCTTGGGTTTCCCTGGCAATGAAGGAAGCCAAGCTTTCCGACTGTCCTTGCTGGCCTAGGCCTCCACTCAATGCTACAAAGTTTCAATTATAAAAGTTACATCCCAACAGAAATGGTGGCAGCCACGGAGCTGGAGAGAGCAGAGGCTAGGGTTGCCTGGGTGATAGAGGAAGCGAAGCTTCTGCAGCCCTAGGGCCTAGGTCTCCACTCCAGGCTACAAAGTTTCAATTGTAGAACATAAATTTATCCCAGATCCCAGGGCCTCCACTTGGGTTGCTGGGAGGCGTGGCCGGCCTGCAAACCACACAGGCCCCTCGCCCAGGCCATCTCATGCCCCAAGGGAACCCCCACCCTGGTCTGGGACACCCTTCAGGGCAAACCAGCTGGCCCCCACTCATGCAACAGGCCTCTATCCTATCTAATAAAAGAGTAATACGCAGATTTACCATCACTCCAACACACAAGAGGGCTGCCCTCATGTGGTCGAAGATCCTGTCCCCATGTGGACACAAGATGGCCACCACAAGATGGCCAGCAGAGGAGGGCTGTTGGGAGGTTCCAGGCCTATAAGGGAGAGAAGTTGGGGGTGATCAAGCCTGCAGGGGAGGGCAGTTAAGGGTGACTAGGCCAGCAGAAGCGGGAAGTTGGGGGCAAATAGGCTGGCAGGGGAGCAGACATCAATTAGGCTGGCAGGGTAGTGGTTAGGGGGTGATCAGGCTGTCAGGCAGAAGTGGTTAGGGGCAATCAGGGAGGCAGGCAGGTGAGCAGTTTGGAGCACTCCTGGATTGTGCAGAGGATGTCCGACTGCCCATTTAGGCCCGATCCAGTATTGGGCCTAAAGGGACAGTTGGACATCCCTTGAGGGGTCCCAGACTGGAGAGGGTGCAGGCTGGGCTGAGGGACATCCCCCACCCCCTGTGCACAAATTTCATGCACCAGGCCTCTAATATATATATAATATACATAATATACATAGACATACGTGTGTGTGTGTGTGTGTGTGTGTGTGTGTGTGTATTTGACTTCTCTAATATATGGTATCAAAATTAATCATTCACATGCAATGAGTGTTTTTACTGTGTTTTGGGAATTTTAATCAGTTAAAGGAATCATTTACTTAATCCCCACAACCTTCTGAGACAGTTGTCAGTGTTTTCTCTTTTTATAGATGAGTGGTGAGTTGTCTTAGGCTAAATAATTTGCTTTCTAAGGTCACATAGCTTAGGAAGTAGCTCAAACCTAAGTTTAAAAAATTTTTCGTTTTGCATTTAACCTTCCTTTTATATTACCTCCTATAGTAATAGAAAAGACGAATTTTAAGCTACTTAGATGGATTTGATTCTAGGGTGTGCATTTATACCAAGTAAGTCATTCTGGAATTGAACCCACAAATTTCAGATTGAACATTTTTTGCAAACTGATATTTCACTGTTTATGTAGACTTATCAAGACTGTATGTTTGTTTTTATTTTTTTTATTTTTATTTTAAAAAAAATATATTTTATTGATTTTTCACAGAGAGGAAGGGAGGGGGATAGAAAATCAGAAATATCGATGGGAGAGAAACATCGATCAGCTGCCTCCTGCACACCTCCAACTGGGGATGTGCCCGCAACCAAGGTACATACATGCCCTTGACCGGAATTGAACCTGGGACCCTTCAGTCCGCAGTCCAACGCTCTATCCACTGAGCCAAACTGGTTCGGCTGTATGTTTGTTTTTAAAGGAGGCAATATTAAGCCTGTTCTTCCCTCCCTTTCTCCCTTCTTTTCACAGGTATTTATTGGGAGTATAGTCAGTATTGAATATCTAAATGTGTCAAAAAATTTAAAACAGATATATGGAATTTATTGTGGGGGTACAAAGAAGTTACTATTTGATTGTGAAGAACAATGTATAGTTAGCTTTTTGAAGAACTTCAAGTGTTAACTCCTCTGTAGTTTAAGTTTAGTATGCATTCTTATTTCTGATGACTTTCATGACTTTAAGATGATGTCAGTTTTACTGTGACTTAAAGAGAATGAATAGTAAAATAATAGAATCTTTTGTTTGAAAGGAGTCTTGAAGGATATTTTAATTAGGTTCCCTCCCAGTGTAGGAATATTTTCCTCTCTGAGTTTTTAGCATTCTGTTTGTGGAGAAAGGGTTCATTTTTTGTTCCTAGCCACAGTCTTTCATGGTTTTCTTAAATCGGCATTACTCTTATATATTTCTTGTCAGGTTTCCTTTCCTTCTATCTTGTGTATATATGTCCCTTTCAAATCTGAGCCAATCAATTTTAGTATTGCTATATTGTTTACTTTGGGCACCTTTATCTTCTGCATTGGTACCTTCTCTTCCACCTGTCTTACACTTATTTCAGTAACTTAAGTAAAAACTGTTAATCCATACTTACACTTTAGATATTAACTATGTAGTAATTCCTTTAAAATGTTATTTTATTTATTTTTGTCATTGCTCTTTGTTACATGTGAATTCAAACTGTTGCAGAATTTACCAGACGACTGAAAAAGTACTCAGAAGATTCAGGAAAAACCTTTTATTCGCAGATGAACTAGTATGGTGACTCAAGGGAGTCCATTTCCACAGCCTGAGTGGTGAATATGGTTGAAGCTTTCCCTTTATACCCTTAGTTTCTTTGACCCCCAAATAATGGATCAGGCTTCCGACTTTTCTTGGGCTTTGCAGCCCCCCCCTCACCCCTACGAGTTGGGATGGGGGAAGTGAGATTGCACTCAGAGGCTTGCCCTGTCTGGTGCCAGCGCTGCCAACCCCCTTCAGGGATTATGTATGGTTCATGGTTTGTGGCCTCTGTAAAATGGGAGTATTCGGGAAACAGGTTCTACAAGGCAGGATAGGCATCACAGATGAGAATGGAGTTAATTATGAGTTAGCAAGTGTGTGCCTCAGATGCAGGTTACTGGCACAGATTCAGATAGGTAGCCCCCCAAAATGTCTTATTTTCCCTTTCAAAACAGCAGTTATCCTCTGATATCTAATTAGATGACTTGTTAAATGTTTTTAGCTTGGTTGCCTTGCTCTTTGCAGTTACTGTAACATTAATACTCTGAAATCCTCTGAAAGGAAAGATAAGATTGATTTCTTCTGGTCAAAAGAAAGATGCATTGGTAGAACAGTATATGAAGTATTTTATGTTTGAAGATGGATTATATCTAGAGATATATTTTTTTCAGGAGATCTGTTCTAAATTAATGAGAAGTTGGGCAGGCTTATTTTCTTTCAGAGGTAAACAGCCTGAAAAATTTGAAATTAAAGTGTACACAGACTTTTCTGTATGAGAATGGGTTATTTTCTAGACTCAATTAAAGCATTGTTGCTTAATATTTTAATTAGAATCTTCTTTCCCAATACTTAACATATCAATCACTTTTAATTAAGTTGCTATGAATAGTTCCTTCTGCCCATTCATGTTCAGCTTTTTTATTCTCTTCCCAATTGAGGTTTTTATATTGGTTCTATTTGACAGTGTTTTTTTAGGGCCCTGGGAAACAAGGACTTCCTACGTAGCTTTTGTGATAGCCCAGTTATGAAAAACAGTGGGATAAATGTTCACGTGTTTTAACTTTCTTTTATCGAAGCGGGTGAGGTGGATTAGTTAAAAAACAAAACAAAACAAAAAAACACAACCCAAAATGGTGAATGTTGGCAAGTGTTCACTTATTTCTTGGTCTTATTCACCTTGGCTCAGTTCAGTAACTGCTTATGAGTAAGCTTTTCACAGTCTTAGAAATAAGGCGTTGAGAATAATGTGTGGGTTGGATTAGTATCCGCCTCACAGAGGTGTTGGATGGATTAATTGATTCTTAGAGAGCCTAGGAAATGTCAAAACAGTATAAATGCAAGCTACTATTATGATGCAGTGAAAGCTGCTTTTAAGAAAAAAGTAATTCAAGCTGGTAGGAGAAACTTCCTTTAAGGGAAAGATTGGTTTTGAGTTTCTATATGGTCTTTCATTCTGACTACCAATTAGTACTTGAACACATGTATAACTTGTGTGTGTGTTTTTTTTTAAGTAAATATAGTTGTAAAGTGTTTATGTAAAGGAATTCAGTTTAAATTTATTTCCATATAAAATATGTAGGAGAGCTCTTGCAGTTTGCTTTAAAACTTGATCTTTTCTTATTGATAGGGATGAACAATTTTCATTATCATTTGGACATTTATTTCCATTAAGGACAGGAGTTAAGTGTAAGTATTTAGGAAAAATAAATGTTTCTTCACACACTTAATTTAGGCTACAAACTAGTTGCAGCTGCCAGTATGTACAATAATCAGTTGTAAAAAGATGTTTCCATTCCTTCCAGTTCTTTGGCCTATTTCTTTTACCTCATCAGTGTGCTATTATGAGTTTGTTTTTGTATTGGGAAATTTAATTTGTTTGAGTTGAAGAATGTCAGGATGACTTAGAGAATAGTTAGGTTGTGTTGTCCCACAATATAAGCAGACTACTTAATTTTTATTTTTTTTTACTCCATATCATGTATGTGTTTATGTTTTCTCTTCGTGGACTACTGACTCAGATTTATACTGTTAGGATCTTTAGAGCCAGGGTTCTCAATCTTAGTTATTTGTTGGCATCACCTCTGAAGCTTTCAAAAATGCTGTGTCTGGATCCCATGTTCTAAACATTGATTTGGGTTGTGGCTGGGGCCTCAGTTCCCTACATGATTCACTTGTGCAGCTAAGGTTGAAAACCTTGGTTTTAGAGATTTAGACTGAACCTACACAGATCAAATGCATATTAACATTTTCTTACTAGCTTCTGAAATTCATGGTAATAGTTACAAGAGTAATATATCATAAATATTATAAATGATGTTTTTTAGTTTACCATGGTCACTATAAAACGAGCATTGTTGATACTATATTTCAAAGTATTTTTAAACCAAATTTATTCAGAAGACCAAAAGGCTTAATAATTCACTGTCTTTAATGGTGAGTTGTTATTTTCTTTAAAATATAAAACATTACGGGGGTGGGGGGGCGGTGAGAGGAGGTGGAGAAGGGTAAAGAAGGAATAAATGGTGATGGGGGAAAAATAAAGCAAAGAAAAAAATATAAGAAGTTACAAGATAGGTACAGAAATACTATTTTTTTGGTTAGCTACATCACATATAATTCAGTATCAGTTCTTTTCCTACTAAAAATATTTTCACAAGATGTTTTATAAATCATTTGCATTCTAGTCATTTTTCTCTCACATTCTTAAAACTGGAACAGAGATTTTTGAGTTTGTATATGCCAATATCATTAAAATAGATTAATTACTCTAATAATTACTATGTACTAAAGCTGTATGTTCAATAGGGTCTTTAGGTGACATCACATGTTATTCTTAAATTCAGTAGGCTGTGGTGGGAAGTTCAATTAGATTTAAATTGATATTTAATGTTCTAAGAGTAATTGATGTCACTTGGAGAAAGGCTAGTTATATATGTATTTCAGCATAATTGGGTATGAAAAATTAAACCAAAATTCTCAAAATTCGCTTAAGAATAGATTGTAAATTTAAAAAGTTGTTCACACACCAACCAAAAATTGTGGCCGAAGCATCTGTAATCAACTGTAGAACTGAAAAAGAAAAAAAAAGATATTAAGGATAATTTTTAGAAGAATCTCCAAGGACAGTTGACTGATCCAGGCTGATTTTTGGCAAAATCACAATCATCGTTTGTATTTGATGCAGGCCAGTGTTTAGGAATCTTTCCTACTCAGTCTCTAGTGTTATGACACTTCCTCTCATTTACCTTCTAGAAAGTACCTGGATTTGCCTTCCAATGAAATGTATAATATTTCCAAACTATTATTTTTCTCCTCTTGACCAAAATTTTTCTTTGCCAATGTAGAGCTCCCTACATTGGGAGAAGGATGTGGGGCTTGGTGAGTTGAGAGAAGGACAAAGCAATTTATACCACTTCCTCCCTAACCATATACTTACCATATAGCTTGAGGCTTCATTAAATGTTAATATTCCACATTTACAGTAATACAGATACATCAAAGCCGCTAGTACTTCTCACTGGACTCACTTTCACCCTTTCACAGGTAACTGCTGTGTGGAGTTTATCTTTTCCAGGAATGTTTTCAGGAACCAAATCAACCTCTTAAGTAATAAATAAAAATGAGTGAAATTGGGGAAGGAAGTGTTTATGAACAAGAACTTGATACACCACTTAGAGGTATTGAAAAGTAATAAAACCAATTCTGCATCCATTTTTTTTTCATCCTCCTGTATCTGAATGTTCAGTACCGATTGTTCAAAGACTTTCCTGTTAAAAATTGTTAAAAGCTTCCAAACCTAGGCTATAAGGGGACACAAAGGATCAATTCTACTTTGTTAAAATCTATTAAGGTGGGTCAAAATGTGATTATGGTTTGTTGACAAGGAACCATTGGATGAACAGGATTCATTGTTTATAGGACTAGGTTGTTGGCAGGAACAGTGAACAGTGCCAGCACAACCAAAACCAGCCAACTCTTTTATCTTTTAGTAATCCTCTGTCAAATAGGAGATCAGTCTCTTTAAATTTTAGATAATTAATAGAATTCAGCTAGATTTTAATTTACATTGCACAGCTAAAATAGGTTATTGTTGATTGTGGTTCTTGATGCTATTTGGTTCACATGAAAAATGCTTAATTAATGCTAAAGAGGGTGGAACAAAGATTGTAAGTCATAAATCTTTTTAGAGTAAAAAATAGAAATAAAATTATTTCAGAAGTAATGAAATATTTTGTATTATTTCTAAGAAAAATCAAGTCTTTGGGGGACTGTTCTTCTGGGGCATTACTTTAGTTATTTATCTGTGGAAAATGAAAAAGGATTTATGTATGGGGTGGAGGCAGAGAATTCCTACTTAAAGTAACCTGCTTTCATCTCCACTCCTACCCACCTCCCTCATCTCTCTAAGAAGAAATAAGCTTTCCTTCATTGATAAGGTAAGGTAAGGTGTTAGTGTCATACTCAGTATATTTTAAGCAACAACAAAACAACCCTTTTCTTACTCCACTCTTCTGCCTTCAAAATTAGTTTCCCTCTCTTAGTGATTCCTTAATATCTCCATACTTCTAAGGCTTGAAAATTCTAGGAGTCATCCTGGATTCTTTTTTTTCTCTTTATATATAGTCAATCACCAGACTCTCTAGGTTCTACCTTTTATTTCTTCTAGACTTCTTTTAAGTTCTTAGTTTATTAATTCTCTCATGAAAAATCTGTATGGTCACCATAGGTAAAGTCACTGAAGGATCTTTACTCCTGCTGTTGTCCAGTCTCTGGCTCACTTTTTGGCAGCACAAACCTTGGCCTTTGCCGTGCCCCTGACTTCTTTGTTCTATTCTTGCGTTCCCTTTTCTGTTTTTTTTCTTTCTTTCTTTCTTTTTTTTTTTTTTGAGGTCTTCTTCTCATACAGCCATGTTTTGAAAGTCTTTGTTTGGGTTCATTTTTCTTTGTATAATCCAAGGAATCATAAATCATGCAAACAAAGCTTGCATAATTTTGCACCACCAAAATGGGTTCTGAATCCATACACAAAGATGACATCTGGTGTGGTCTTATTCATTTTGTCTAGTTTTTCCTGAATTTCTGTCTTAGGTACTGTTGTCTTCCCAGGGTGAAGGACATCAATGACTATATGTTTCCACTAAAGTAGTCTGTTGGTCATGAACTCCCTGGATAGTTACTGTGTCAATGAAGCTAAGGTTTACATTTTGTAACAAGCATGAGATATTCAAGGTTTCTTCCAGCTTTAAAATACTATGATGACCCTTAAGATCTAAAATTAAATGTAATGTTAAAGGCTTGTTGAAGAACTATAAACAATACATTTTTAACAAAAAGTACTGATCAGATTCATGAAACTCAAAAGATTCTAGCCCGGCTGGTGTGGCTCAGTGGTTGAATGTCGATCTATGAATCAGGAGGTCAGGTTTTGATTCCTGGTCAGGGCAAAGCACAGGTTCGGAGCCTGATCCCTAGTGTGGGGCATGCAGAAGGTAGCCTATCAATGATTCTCTCTCATCATTGATGTTTCTGTCTCTCCCTCTCTTTTCCTCTCTGAAATCAATAAAAATATAAAAAAATAAGATCTGAACTAGATTCTAAAATTTCAGAAAAAGACATTTAGAACTTTTAGCAACAAGTTAATAATTTGTTTCCCTTGTATTTGAATCACTGAATATTGATGTGGTTTAAATATCTAATACTGAGCTGTGCAGCTCTTTCTGAAGAAAGAACTTTGGGTTCTTAATGAAGAAAGAAGAGAAAATTTATCATCTTATCAAGCAGCATCTGGGCAAGTGGGATCCCTCAGCTCCTGAACCTGGTCCCCAAAGATAAAAATTTTAATTCCTAATTTTATTTCTGAAGGCTTCTTAGAATGATTCAGAAGTTACCTTCAAAGATTTTCTGTTATTTATTTCCTTTGGGAATCATAAATTGTGAAGAGAGACTATAGCTTAGTCTCACGCAAATACTGTAAAAATTAAGAAAATATTTGATAGTGGAAAAAGATGTCTGGGAGAGGGGATAAGAAGCATAAACAAAGTTTTGAGGGCAGATAGCTTTTGAGGTAGAGTGAGAGATAAGTTTGAGTATATAAATTAGAAAATATTAAGTGCCAGAATGATATAAAATTATTTGACTTACTGATTTAAAAAACGAAGTTTAGTAAAAATTGATATGTTTTTCTAAATGACATCTTGATAATTAGGTGTGTATGTGTGTTTTCTTTTTTTAGTGGTGGAAAGCATAATTACTTGAAGGCTAGAAAGGGTATGGTGAGCCTTTAAATGTTAAAAGGCTTTGTTCCCCCCGCCCCCTACAATTAACTCAAAAATAGTCATGAAACAACTCCTGTGTTTATTGGACATTCTGCTATCTTTATGTTGCTTTCAGTATAAGTTTAGCTTCAAAAATGAAGATTTTTCCCCCCTTTGGCCTATTTCCAGCATTCAAACTGCTAGTTTTTACTTTCTATAAAGCCAGCACCTGTTATCTCTTATAGCCTTCTGAATTTTTATGTAAGTTAATAATTTGTTTCCCTTGAGCACCAGCTGCGAGCACCAGGGTTCTAACTTTCTGAAAGGAATATATATTTGAAGTTCTCTTGAGGGAGAATGAATTTGATCAAGGATTTTAAGAATGGATAAGAATTTGATAGGGAAAATTCAGGCTGAGATTATTACATGATCAAAGGTATGAAAATGGAGGCCCTTAAGGTATATTCAACATAGGAGATGTGATAAAAATATACAACATTGTTGGGATATAGTAAGGAATACCATTGGGAAGATAGGAAAAGATTGTGGAACTCAGTGTATTCCACATTATTCAGTAATATCTCTTTATTGAATGCTTAGTAGGTGTCCTTGTTAGATCCTATATGAAATAATCTCATTTAATTCTTACAAAAAATAGTCCTAGTATCAGACATTTATCTTTTGAAGAAACCAAATCTGAAGGAGGCTAATTAGGTTGATAAGACTTAAAGAGCAAATAAGCTAGGTTTGAATCCACATCTTTAAAAATATCCTGCCATTATAGACCTCTTAGCTAATTATAGTTGCTTTGCAGTGACCTGTAGATTTTATACGAGACATTTGTAACCATCTTGAACTTATTCTCATAGACTAGGTGTTTACTGTTATGTTGAATTGAGGGCAAACCATGATTATTAATATGTTAAGCTTCGGAAGAACTTAAAATATAAATATATTATTATAGGAACATAAACCAGAGGCCCCAAAAGAAGACTGTTTATTCCATATAATGAAGAGCTAATATGCTAATTAGACTGGACAGCAGAACAACCTTTCACAATGACTTTCTGGAATGACCTTCCGGAACAATCAGTGGGCAGGGCGCAAGGCAGCTGGGACCGTGAGGTAGCAGGGGCCGGGAGGCAGCCGGGCAGCGAGGGCTGCTAGGGCTGAGGCAGCCGGGACTGCAAACGCCAAGCCCCTTGCATGAATTTCGTTCATCAAGCCTCTAGTTTTAAATAATAAAGTAACTTCTTGTTATCTGAGGCTTTAAAAAATATTGAAATCCTTTGGGCCAGTTGCTCAAAGCTGAATGTTCAGGGAGACCTCATCACTCTATTTAGTCCGTAAGTATTTGACAGTTTAAGTCTGAGTCCAAAAGCATCTAGTTTTAATAATAATAAGGCTACCTACCTTTTGGCTTCTTGAATTTAGAATCTCATTCTTATGTGTTTAATTTTTTTCTAGCCTATTGTTTACCTTGAAGGAATGCCAAACTGAAGTGTATTTGGCATTGCTGTCATAGGAGGTGAATCTTCCACTGAACCACAGCAATTTTAGTAGCTAGTAGCATGAGAATTAAAGAATTGTAGAGTTGAAGGGATCTTAGTAATTGTCCAACAATTACTTGTGCAGGTAAAGCAAATGAAGCATGTAATAGATGATGTGGCTGCAGTTACTGATTCATTTAAGGCTGTTAGAACTACAAGAGAGTGTTTGTTAGAAGGTGTATGTAGACCACCACTGTGACAATAGGAGCCACTTGCTGCTTGTGAGGGTGGATCCCTAAAGCACTGATTTTAGCTGGTGAGATTCAGGTATTTATATATCAGGGCAGGCCAGCTGGCCCTCACCTGTGCATCAAGCCTTTATCCTATATAATAAAAGAGTAATATCCAAATTGACCCTAAACACGGAATGATCAGATCAACCACTGGACCAGTCACTATGAGGTGCACTGACCAGCTCTTGGCTCCTTTCCCTGGCTGGCAGGCTCTGATCACCTGATGATGAATGAGGAACGGGGGTTGGATGGTGGGGGATGCCGGTGGTGCCAGGCTAAGGCCCCCTGCCCCTCCGGTTTCCCCCCTCCCCCACAGAGGACAACCCATGGTGGGGGTAGGGCTGGTGAGAGGGCAGTAACAGCCAGCCTCTCAGTCTCCCCCCTACCATCTGGCACTGATCGTCCTGTGGTGAAAGGGGAACCGGGGGTGGGTGGTGGTGGTGGGGGGTGCAGCTGTGGATAGCCAGGGAGGATGGCCCTGATCGCAGGCCTGGCCTAGCGACCTTACCCACACATGATTTTTGTGTGCTGGACCTCTAGTTTTTAAGTAAGATTCTGTAAGTCTACACTGCCCAATACAATACATCTGGCACCATGTGCTTGTTAAATTAATTGAAAATTTCTGTTCCTTAGTTCTACTAGTCACATTTCAAGTACTTAATAGCTGCACATGGCTAGTAGCAACTGTTGATGGGGTAGAACATTTTCATTGTTGCAGTGTTTTATTAGACAATGTTGTTCTATGGTAGTGGTTTTCAGTATTATCCCTCAATTAGTAGAAACCGTTAGTTGTGACATTTTAAACTAAAAGGTATAAGATGCAGAGATGTTCTTCAGAAGACCCACGAATCACTCTACTTAACCTTCCCATGATCCTCAGAACACAGGACCTTTATATCCAAAGTTGGGAAGTGGCCATTACTTTTCTTTTAAATCAACTAATAATTATAGGAAGAATTATAGCAATAGCAAAATCTATAAATAGGATAAGCACCAGAGAACTGTTTGATTGAGATATATGCTGAAACCATTGAGTGAAAGATTTGAAATAGGATATAGAGAAATTTTGCTAATTTATTCAAATAATCAAACTTAACTTTATAGGATGAGCTAATATTTTTCTTGATGTGATGTATCACAAAGAATAGTACAAATTCACTTAAGTTGTACTTCTGCCAGTTTAAAAAATAATAATTTAATCTAGACACAGCCGAAGTCAGATAGGAAGCCTACAAAACAGTTGGGTTGGAACCTTAAAAAAATACAGGTAATCATGAAAGACTAAGTAAATAGTCAAGAAAATTAAAAGAATCTAAAGAGACATGGCAATTAACTATTTTGTGCTGGTTTCTTCGTTGGGTATTAGATTGGAGGTGAAATATATAAATGACATTGCTGGGATGGTTGAAGAAATTGAGAAAGGATGATATAAATAACAACAGCAACAATAACAATGGATTTTTCTGGATGTGATCATTTTATTGTGACTATTCAGGCTTTTTGGTGGGCACGTGCTAATATATTTAAGGAGACAAATGTCAGGATTCTGCAAGTAACTTTCATGTGGTTCAATCCAAAAAAAACCTCAACCCTCTGAGTGTGTGTGTGTGTGTGCGTGTGTGTGTGTGTGTGAAGAAGAAAGCAAATGTGGCAAACTGTTAACAGTAGGTCAGTCTAGGTCCCCCATTCCCCTTTTTTTTGTAATGTCTAAGGGTTTTTTTTCACTCCTCTCCAAGAACCAGTTTTCCTCCCCTGAAATGGAATGAGCTAGATGCAGGATGTAAGGGTTTGATTGTAGTTTTTTTCCAACTTTTTTTGAACTTTGAAAATTTCCAAAAATAAAAAACTGGAGCAAAAAGATGTGACTCCTTATTCCATCAGTCCTAGTAGACAATTCCAGGAAATGCCCTTTCATTTTTTCTTCTATATGACTGCAGTTGAATTGTCAAGTTTCTGTAGCCCTTTCAAAAGACTGAACCTTGGATAAGGAGTTGTATGTAAGTGGCTGAACTAACTAGTAGGAGGACAGGCATTTCAGGCAAAGGAAACAACATAATAAAAGCATTTTAGTAGTTTATTAGTATATGTTTTAATATTTGTTTCATCCAGACTTTATTCACAGTGGATTATTCAGTTTCATTCTTTCCTTTTATGGCAAATTGGAATGCATATTTAAAGTATTTGCATATATCAGTGCTCTTAATAGCACTTGTCACTGACAGATGCTCTGAGTATCTCAGCAGGTAGTTGCCTGTGTCTGCCTTAAATTTAAATTTTTAAATTTTATTATTGACAGCATTACAGATGTTCTTCATTTTCTCCCCCTTTGCCTCCTTCCACCCAGCTCCTGCTCCACCCTAGGCCCTCACCACCTATTGTCTATGTCCATGGACTATGCATATATGCATCTAAGTTCTTTGATTAATCTCTTCCCACCATCCCCTCCCCTCTGAGATCCATCAGTCAGTTCCATGCATCCATGCTTCTGGACCTGTTTTGTTCGTTACTTTATTTTGTTCATTAGATTCCACATATAAGTGAGATCATGTTTTATTTGTTTTTCTCAGACTGGCTTATTTCTTTTAGTGTAATCTTTAGGTTCATCAATGCTGTTGCAAAGGATAAGAGATCCTTCTTTTTGTTAATCCTCACCTAAGGATATTTTTCCCATTGATATTTTAGAGAGAGTGGAAGAGAAGGAGAGACAGAGAGAGAAAGAGAGATACACACACATTGGTGGGAGAGAGACACATCTATTGGTTGCCTCCTATAGGCACCCCAACTGTGGCAGGGATTAATTCTGTAGTTCAGGTATGTGCTCTTGACCAGGAAGTAAACCCCAGACCTTTTGGTGCATGAGTGAACACTAACCACTAAGCAACATTGGTTGGAGGAGAGACTTTAAAATATATATCCTATCTAATAAAAGAGTAATATGCAGATTGACCATCACTCCAACACACAAGATGGCTGCCTCCATGTGGTCAAAGATCCTGCCCCCATGTGGACACAAGATGGCCACCACAAGATGGCCAGCAGGGGAGGGCATTTGGGAGGGACCAGTCCTGCAAGGGAGGGCAGTTAGGGGCAATCAGGCCTGCAGGAGAGGGCAGTTAGGGGTGACCAGGCTGGCAGAGGAGGGAAGTTGGGGGCAAACAGGCTGACAGGGGAGCAGTTAGACATCAATCAGGCTGGCAGGGGAGTGGTTAGGGGGTGATCAGGCTGGCAGCCAGAAACAGTTAGGTGCAATCAGAAAGGCAGGCAGGCGAGCAGTTTAGAGTCAGCAGTCCTGGATTGTGAGAGGGATGCCCGACTGCCTGTTTAGGCCCGATCGATCGGGCATCCCTTGAGGGGTCCCAGATTGGAGAGGGTGCAGGCTGAGTTGAGGGACAATGCCCCCCCGCCCCAACCTCGTACACAAATTTTGTGCACCAGGCCTCTAGTACCCCCCCCCCCCACACACACACTCTCACATAGATGTCAGAAAGGAAGAGAGAGAAACATCAGTGAAGAGAGAGAATCATTAATTGGTTGCCTCCTGCACACCGACACTGGGGATTGGTTCTGCAACCTGGGCATGTTCCTTGACTGGTTCATAGGTCAGTGCTCAACCATTGAGCCATGTGAACTGAATGAGAGCCTTAGATTTTACAGCTGCATAGTATTTCATTGTGGAAATGGACCACAACTTTTTAATCCACTCATGTACTGATGGGCACTTGAGTTGTTTCCAGATCCTCAGTATTGTAAATAACTTTACTATGAACATAGGTGTGCATTTATTTGTTCTGATTCTGGATTCTTAGGCTATATTCCCAGGAGTATGATTACCGGGTCAAATGGAAGTTCCATTTTTAATTGTTTGTCTTCTTGGTGTTGAGTTGTATGAGTTCTTTATATATTTTGGAAGTTAACCCCTTATCAGATGTATCATTGGCGAATATGTTCTCCCATACAGTGCATTCTCTTTTCATTTTGAAGATGGCTTCTTTTGCTGTTCAGAAGATTTTTAGTTTAATGTAGTCCCATTTGCTTGTTTTTTTTCTTTCCCTAGGAGATGTGGGAGTGAAAATTCTGCTATGTGAGCTGTCTGAGATTTTATAGCCTATGTTTCTTCTAGGATGTTTATGGTTTCATGACTTACATTTGAATCTTTTATCCATTTTGAGTTTATTCTTGTGTATGGTGTTAGTTGGTGGTCTAGATTCATTTTTTTGCATGTACCTGTCTAATTTTCCCAAAACCATTTATTGAAGAGATTGTCTTTATTTCATTGTATGTTCTTGCTTTCTTTGTCAGATATTAATTGACCATAATTGTATGTTCTTGCCTTCTTTGTCAGATATTAATTGACCATAATGGCATAGGTTGATTTCTGGCGTCTCTGTTCTCTTCCATTGATCTATATGCCCATTCTTGTGCCAGTACCAGGCTGTTTTGATTGCAATGGCTTTTTAGTATAATTTGATACCCAGTATTGTGATTCCTCCAACTTGTTTCTTTTTTCTCTAAGATGGCGTGGCTATGCAGGATCCATTTTGGTTCAACATAAAATTTTTGGAGTATTTGTTCTAGATCTGTGGATATTTTAATGATGTTAATTCTTCCAGTGTATGAACACAGTATATGCTTCCACTTGTTTTGTATTTTCCTCTGTTTCCTTTTCAGTGTCCTGTAGTTTTTAAAGTGCAGGTCTTTTATTTCCTTGGTTAAGTTTATTCTTAGGTATCTTATTTTGTTGTTGCAATGGTGAATAGGATTTTGGTGTATTTAGTTTCTCTTTCTGAGTGAGATTCATTATTGGTATATAAAAATGCCATTGATTTTTGGATGTTAATTTTTTATATTGCTATTTGCTGATTTCTTTATTAAATCTAGTAATTTTTTTTGGTTGTGCTTTTAGAGTTTTCTGTGTATAGTATCATGTTATATGTGAATAATGAGCGTTTTACTTCCTCCTTTCCAATTTAAATGCCTTTAATCTCTTCTTGTCTTATTGCTGTGGCTTGGACTTCCATTACTATGTTGGATAAGAGTAGTAAAAGCTGACAACCTTTCTTGTTCCTCTTAAGGGAAATGCTTTTCATTTTTGCCCATTGAATATGATGTTGGCTATAGGTTTGTCATATATGACCTTTATTATATTAATCTTTCCATTCCCATTTTGCTGAGACTTTTTATCAAAAATGGGTGCTGGATTTTGTTGAATGCTTTTTCTGCATCTATTGATATGATCATGAGATTTTTATCCTTCATTTTGTTTATGTGGGGTATATCACATTTATTCATTTGCGAATATTATACCAGCCTTGCATTCCTGGGATAAATCCCATTTGTTCATGGTTTATGGTCTTTTTAATATTTTGTTGAGAATATTAGTATCTATTTTTTATCAGGGATTTTCTTTCTTTGTAATATCTATATCTGGTTTTAGAATTAGGATAATGTTAGTGTCATTAAAAAAAAAAAGAGCATTGAAATCTTCCTTATCTTGAATTTTATGGAATAGTTTGAGGAGAATAAGTGCTAGTTCTTCTTTAAATGTTTGGCAAAATGCAAGTCGTCCAGTCCAGGACCTTTATTTGCTGGGTGTTTTCTGATTACTGCCTCAGTTTAATTAGTTGCTACCAGTTTTTTCAAGTTTTCTGATTCTTCCTATGTTTTAGAAAGTTGTATATTTCTAGGCATTTGTCCATTTTTCCCAGGTTGTTCAATTTGTTGGCATGTAGTTGTTTATACTGTTTCTGCCTTTTCAACATTTTAGTGAGCACTTAGAGTTAGGTGTATCTAGCAAATAAGATTTTAAGATTCTTGAATTGGGATTTTAAGATAAAAAACATTTATTTGATATAATGTCATCATGCATAACATAAATACATTGCTTATAGGCTTATCAAATTATTAATTACACATTATTCAACAAATTTTAAATATCCTATACACTCTAAACAACCAATTTGAATTTTATTTTTCTCTCTAGTGAACTGATGATAATTCACTAGTCAGAATTGGCTATATCAAAGTTCCAGCCTGTTTTGTTCTGCTTTCTTCTGTGTGTTACAAGGGCATTTTTAGATTTTCACTGTGATCATCTCAGTGGAAAACAAAATAGATGAAAGAGGAGGAAGTTTTAGGATCAGGGTAAAATATATAAATTAGAATAGAGTGGAAAGACTATAGGAACAGTAAGGAGATATATATGTATACACACACACACACACACACACACACACACACACACACTGTCTTAGAGTCCTTAATCATTTACCAAGGTTGAGCTGAAAAGGGTTTTTTTTTTTTTTTTGAGTTGTAATTTACCTACAGTAAAATGTGTAAATACTAGGTGTACAGCTTAATTAATTTGAGCTTGGAACTTGGTATTGAATAATGTAGTGGGTTTCACAAAGCTGTTTTCTTACAGTCCTCAGTGTAAGCTGAGGAGTTAAGGATGGGGAGCTAAATAATAGTCTTTATGCAAAAACATACCTATAGTATATCAAGAAATGGTTGACTGGTATAGCCTTCAACTAAAAGTTTTATCTATTTACTTATACACACATACATATAAATTTCATATATTACACGCATTTATAAATTATATATGTGTAAATATGTTTATTGTGTGTATGTGTGTGTGTATACACACACACACACACACACACACACACACACACACATATATTTATATGTATTACTAGAGGCCTGGTGCATGGGATTTGTGCACTGGTAGGAGATATGACCTGTGGGGATCAGCCCACTATGGGAGCACCGCTGATCCTGGTCAGCTGAGCAGCTGTGGACCTGTCCTCTGAGTGGCTGCTCCGGCTGTGGGAGTGCTGCTCACCCAGTCAGCTAAGCAGTGCTCCCACTGTAGGATTGTACTGACCACCAGGGGCCAGCCCCTACGTTGAGTGACTGCCCCCTGGTGGTCAGTGCGCATCCTAGCGACTAGTTGGCTGGTCATTCTGCCATTCAGTCGCTGGGTTTTTATTATATAGGACATATGTATATATTACATGTGCACATATATAATTTTGTTAAATCTCTTTTCTTGATAAAATGTGGGCAGAGAAGGCTTGAGCAGCAGTTATTTGGGTTTATCAACTAAGAGTTGACCTATTGCCTTAAGGAATAAATATGAAAGCGTTAATTTCCTGTTCTGAAAATTCAGAATTAAAAAAAAAATTTCTTTTGAATCCAAGGCGTTCCACATTCAGAGGAAAGTAGGCCAATAGAGATCCTGCAGGTAAAGCCAGAGTTTTCTGAAGGAACATTTCTATGTTAGATTCAGTGCTGAAAAGGAATCAGTTAAGTCCTTAAAGTTCTTTGATACATAATATGGCCTACATACTTTTAACTGGAAGATAATTTTAAACAAATATTCTCAACTGGCCATGTGACTGTAGAAAAACATCAGTAATGTTCCCATTAAAATTGGTCCTGAGTAATGTGAACCTGCTCCCAAGGACCTGGTGGCTGGTAAAAGGAACTTTTCCCTTTCAGATGATCTCCCGGTGATGCCTTTCCTTTCAGTCAGTTTCTGTGATCTGACTTTTTGCTCAGCTCTTGAGTTGTGATTTTAAAACAGAAAACCTATAGTTTGATAGAAAGGATTGGCTTCTTTAAAGGATGACACTAAGATTTTCCTACCAGGAAAAATTTCTCTATGGTGCTTGATAGATCTCCATTGTAAATTATCGTGCGTTTAGAAAGATTCATACTGCTACATGATTTTCTCTCTTTAGACTTTGATTAATATTTTCCTGTTAATTATATACAGATTCGTGCTAGTGGAAGCTAAGAAATTTGGGTGTGTATTCAAAAACTGTAAATTAGGACTTCTCATTACTGAATCTTTGGTAAAAATTGTATTTAACATTGTATTTAACATTGAAATAATTTACAGTTTTGTCATTTGAAATTACAGATGGTAATTGTTAAAGATCTGCCACATTTTGCTCCCTATCCTTGGGTTCATATATTAACCTAAATTAGCAAGACAGTTGTGGACTCAAATTGTCAGTATGCACAGAGTGAATTAGGTAATTAGCAAATTTCTGAACATTATGGTCTAAGTCTTTAAAATAAATTTTGTCATCTTAAAAAGCAGTGACAAATTATTTAAAAATATATGAGACTTACTTAAGTTCTTTACATACAGTAGGCTATTTAATTTGATCATTTAATCCTTATAGGAACATTCGAAGGGTAAATAATCATGCCGTTTTACAGAGGAGGAAACATAGCTCCCATAGGAAAAATGGCCCAGAGTCACACTTGTAGGAAGTGATGGAAGTAAGTTTTAAGCCTGGGAAATCTTACTTTTAAAACCACTATGTTATGCTTCTCAAAATGTATGGAATAAATAGTATTATGTCATGTTACCTCCCATTATGCTCCTAAAGCTAAAATTTCAAGATTTTTGCTCTTTCATTTTCTTCCCTTTTTGCTTTCTAACTCCCCCTTTGTGTGTGTGTGTGTGTGTGTGTGTGTGTGTGTGTGTGTGTGTTGTGTGTGTGTGTTAATAATAATAAAATCTAGAGGAAATAGAAGAAATGTTGAGTTAAATATAGTTAGGTTAAAATACCAAATCTATATATACTAGCTGTGTTACTGTGGGCAAGGTACTTAATTTGAAGTCTCTTTAAAGAAATTGTATTAAGGGACTAATAAAGGAGTTAATATCTCATAAGTTTGTTACAAAGATTATAAAGATAAATATTTTTTAAGTATTAGAACCAATGCCTTGAAGATATTAGGAATTTAAAAATATTCAACCACTATTGCCTCATCATTTCTGCCTGAAAAGCTAAATGTTTTATTTGTTTTTAATGCTCTTGATTTAATTAAACATTTAAGGAAAAATTTACCAATTATCTACAATCTCTTGTAGAAAAGAGAAGCAGAGGGAATACTTCCTTACTTATTCTGTGAGGCTGGCATTCCCTAATCAACCCAGAGACCATGTAATAAAGGAAAACTACAGATTAGTATCTCTTATTGAATGAATATACATGCAAAATCCTCAATATTTGCAAATTGAATTTAAAGATGTATAAAAAGAATAACATAGTATGATCAAGTGTGATTTGTGTGCAAGGCTGGCTCAGCATTTATAAAAAACAGTGTAATCCATTATTATTAACAGGCAAGTTAAGAAAAAATTATATGATCATATTAATATACTCAGAAACAGCATTGGACAACAACCTAACTCCTATATATGATAAAAACTCTGGAAAATAAAAATAAGGGAAACTTCTTCAACTTGTTAAAAGTATATCTACAAAAAAACCTAGAGCTAAAATTATACTTATTGGCAAGAAAATAGATGCTTTCCTATTAAGATAGGAAAAAAGACAATGATTTCCCCTCTGATTACTCCTATTCTACATCATCCTGGAAGTCTGGGCTAACGAAATAGAACAAGAAAAGGAATTAAAGATACAGAAGTTGTAAACGAAAAAATAAACCTTTGCTTATAAATGACCTGATGATTTATGTAGGAAATCCCAGAGAATCAATAAAAAGTCTTCTGGAACTAATAAGTTCTTGCAGTGAGGTTGCAAGATACAAAGTTAATGTACAGAAGTCCATTGTTTTCCTATAAAGTGGTAATGAACAAGTGAAATTTTATATTAAAAGCATAATGCCATTTATATTTGCATAAAATTAAATAGATATAAATCTAGTAGTGGGAATTTGAAATTTGAAATCTAAGTGTGAACACCACTTACATTAGCACCAAAAAACTTAAAATCTTTGATATAAATCTAACAACTTGTGTATAAGATGTCTGTATATGAGGAAAATGACAACATTTTGATGAAAAAAATCAAAGGAGATTTAAGTAAACAGAAAGATATTCGATGTTCAAGGAATGGAAGATTCAATATGGTTTAGATGTCATTTCTTTCCAACTTGATTTATCGATTCAAGGGAATCCTAATATCCTATTTAATAAAAGACTAATATGCAAATTGACCATACCTCCGCTACACCCACCAGCCAATCAGGAGCAATATGCAAATTAACCCCAACCAAGATGGCTGCTGCCCAGCCAGAGGCTTTCTGGCCTTGGGCAGGCTAGGGCTGGGGCAGAGCCAGCGCTCGGCCTGATCACAGGGCAATCGCTGGGTGTCCAAGGCCAGGGTTGGGGCAGAGCCAGTGATCGGCCCCATCGCAGGGTGATTGCTGGGTGCCCAAGGCCTAAAGCCTTGGCCAGAAGCTTTCAGACTTGGGCAGGCCAGGGGTGAGCCATCAGTAGGCCATCCCCTAAGGACTCCCAGTATGTGAGAGGGGGCAGGTTGTGCTGAGGGACCACCCACCCCCCAGTGCATGAAATTCGTGCCCCTAATATTATATAAAGAGCTAGGCGTCATGAGCAAACAGGCGACCAGTCACCATGAAGTGCATGGAGCACCTCTTGGTCTCCCCCCCTTCCTCCAGCCCCTGAGTTGCTCACCATGGGGGGGGGCTGATGGCGGGGTGAGACTGGGGACTTTTGAGCAATGGTGGCGGGCTGCTTTGTGGGGTGGCTATTAGCTTAGTGAAGCAGTCACTTAGGCAGCAGCGAGTTTTGTAAAGCAGTTGCAGGGTGTGGGGAGCCTCGTGGAGCAGTCGAGGGGCCACTAGCATCACAGAGCGTCCTGAGGTGGGGAGTTTCATGTAGCGTCACAGGGCAGCAGAGGCCATGCGATGGAAGCCAGGCTAGGCCTAGGGACTCTAACCGTGCACGATTTCATGCGCATGGGCCACTAGTCTCAATATTAATCCCAGGACATTATTTTGTGTATATTGACAAACCAATTCTAAGTTTATGTGGAGAGGTAAAAGACCGGAGATAGTCAACATAGTATCAAAGAAGAACAAAGTCAGAGGACCGATACTACTGGGCTTCAAGACTTACTTTGAAATGACAGTAATTAAGACAGTGTGGTGTTGATGAAAAAAACAAGACATGTGGATCAGTGAAACTAAATAGCCCAGAAATATACCCATATAAATATAGTCAACTGATCTTTGACAAAGGAGCCACGGCAGTTCATTGGGAAAGCATAGTCTTTCCAACATATCGTGCTGGAACAACAGGATTCTAAAAAAACGAAACAAAACGAAAAAAAGAAAAAAGAAAAGAACCCCTAGAATCTACACAGAGATTTTACATCTCTCACAAAAATTATCTCAAAGTGGTAATGTTAAAACTGCAAGTTAACATGGGAGAAAAATCTAGATAATTATAGGTTTGACGTTGAATTTTTAGACACACTGCCAAAAATAATCTATGAAAGAAAAAAAATTAATAAGTTGGACTTCACTGAAATGAAAACCTAATGCTCTGTAAAAGACACTGTTAAGAGATTGGAAAGACAAGACAGACTGGGAGAAATTTTTTGACAAAAACATGATAACATATCCAAAATATATTACAAACACTAAAACTCAACACTAAGAAGACAATCTAATTTTAAAAATGAGCAAATTATCTGAATGGACACTCATTGAAGAAGACATAAAGATGGCAACTAAGCATATGAAAAGATGCTCAACATATATGGCATTAGAGAATTGAAAAAACAATGGGATATCACCGTACACCTGTTAGAATGGTAAAAATCTAAAACTGACAGAGGATAAAAATCCCGAACACTGACAACACCAAATGCTGAGGAACTTTCTTTCATTCCTGGTGGGAATGCTATAAACGGTACAGCCATTTTAAAGGACACTTTGTCAGTTTCTTACAAAATTTACTCTTATCATATGATCTAGCAGTCTCTTTGGTATTTACCCAAAAGAGTTGAAAACTTAATGTCCACACTAAAACTCTGCACTTGAATGTTTGTAACACATCATTGCCAAAAGTTTGCAGTACACAAGATGTTCTTCAATAGGTGAATGGACAAGACTCTCTGGTACAGTCTGTTCAATGGAGCATTACTCACCATAAAGAGAAGTAAGCTCTCAAACCATGAAAAGACATGGAGGAACCTCAAATGCATAAAATCTTTTAATTAAAAACACTCAACTATCTATAATAATAAAAGGGTAGCCCTAACCAATTTGGCTCAGTAGATAGAGCATTGGCCTGCAGACTGAAGGGTCCCAGGTTTGATTCTGGTCAAGAGCATGTATCTTGGTTGCGGGCACATTCCCAGTAGGAGGTGTGCAGGAGGCAGCTGATTGATGTTTCTCTCTCATCAATGTTTTAACTCTCTATCCCTCTCTCTTCCTCTCTGTAATTAATAAAATATTTTAAAAAATAATAACAGTAATATACTAATTAGACCAGACATGTTCTGGATGTCATTCCGGATGTTCTTCCTGATGAAGCCGGGACCAGAGGGAAGCCATTCTGGGTCCTGGGTCCTTGTAGGTGGCCCGGGGGAAGCGCTTTGTTCCTTTATATAACTGAATTATGTTGCATTATGTGTACATACCATAATTTATTTATCCATTTTTCCATTGAGGAATATCTGGGTTTCCACCTTTTGGGAATTATGAATAATTCTGCACATTTTTATGTAATGCATTAACTATAATGTGTGTAAGATATATATCACAATGAAAAGAGAAGGAAAACGATCTCTTTGGGACCATATTTATTATCAGCAATGACATTGTGCTAAATTTTGCACTGGACCTCTAGTTTAATCATAGTTCAGCATGCGGAATTTTATGATGGTATTACAAAAGCAGTCAATTAGCAGTGCACTTTTTAAAGGGCCTCAACATAGAGTTAGGACATGATTGACAAACTGCTGCTCATGAGCCACTGCGGCTTTTTGGCCCCTTGAGTGTGGCTCTTCTACAAAATACCATGGCCTGGGTGAGTCTATTTTGAAGAAGTGGTGTTAGAAGAAGTTTAAGTTTTAAAAATTTGGCTCTCAAAAGAAATTTCAGTCGTTGGTACTGTTGATATTTGGCTCTGCTGACTAATGAGTTTGCCGACCACTGGGTTGGAATATTAAGCTCACCTGGATGCTGTGGTCAGCTAGGCACTGGTGATTACAAGTGAATTACAAGTGAAACTCTCTGATTGATTTCTTCTCTAACAAGGTTGTGATTCCCCTCTACTCCACAGCCCCTAGTCAAAGGTAGTGATGTAGAAAGAGGTGGTTTTGTGGTATTTTATTTTTGAATAAACTAAAGGGTAGAAGCTAAAATTTTAGCTTAAAACAAAAATTCCTGAGACATTTTGGATATCTTTCTGTATATCCTGTCAAAAAAAGTCAGAAAAATTGGGTTAATTGAATATTAAAGCTAAAATATTTCAAAATACTCTAACAAAATAATTCTTTGTGATAAAAAAAAAGACAAAAAATGAACAGGTGACTGTTGGTTCAGTGCCAGTAAAGGTATACTTCTTGAGTTCCATTTATTGTTTTTATTATGTGCTTAATAGCAGAGATATTAGTTCTAAGGTTATATTTTCCTAATATATAAAGAATAACAAAGTGTTATGTGCTTAGAGCTCTTTTTTTTTTTTAGTAGTTATGGTGGATTTGTATTGGTATATTCACACTAGATCCCTTTTGATCATCATGTATTTGTAGTATTACTAATAGTGCCTACTGTCATCTGATAGCAAAGGGTAGATGTCTATGGGTCATATTTTAATTGATTTCTTTAAGTGTCATTTCAAAAAGGATTTTGCACATTTTTTAGTGATGCAATAAGACAAAGGACATCAGGATGACTGGAAAATGAGCACAAGCAAGATGGATACATAATGAAAATATTAATACACAGAGACTATCAAAAGTTTTGAGTTTCCTAATGGCCTTCAAAAAGAGGGATTAGTCGGTAAAATAAGAGATGTTTTTTTAAAAATCTTTTTAGATACATAGAGTTTATAAATAGTTTTAGATAAGTGCCTGAATTGGAACATCTAGTTTTTTATTTTTTTCAAGCATTCTGTGGAAGAGGAAAAGAAGTCATAAATCCATTGCTAAAGGTAGTAAGTTCTGTAGTTTTAGTTTTAATATTCATTGTGGATCACTGTGACATCTCATATTGGTTCTTTACATTATGCTTCAATTATTTTTTTATATTTTATTTATTTTTTACAGAGAGGAAGGAGAGGGATAGAGAGCTAGAAACATTGATGAGAGAGAAAATCGATCAGGTGCCTCCTGCACACACCCCACCAGGGATGTGCCCGCAACCAAGGTATATGACCTTGACCGGAATCCAACCTGGGACCCCTCAGTCCACAGTCCGATGCTCTATCCACTGAGCCAAACCGGTCAGGGCTCAACATTTTTTATAGGCTGTTTTATGCTAAAGCTATATTTTTGTGAATTCCAGAACCACATCTTAAGAGTCACACTACCTTCCTAGTTCAGCCAGGATTATTGTTGTGGAAGGTGGAGGAAGGCTTGAGGAAACTGTTCTAAATTCTGCCTTCTTATTTTGGAGAATTACCTTATGCTTGCTTGTGACTCTAATCTTAGGTTCCTCATCCATCGAGTGGTCTTTTTTTGTAACAGGCACTTCTTTGACATTCCCCAGCTCTCTCTCTTCCTTCAACTCAGTCTGTTTGGTAGCATATCTCTCTGCTTGGTTTCTTAACATTCACTAATTCCCAATTGAGGCATGGCATTTCTCCCAGAACACACAAATCTCCCCAGGTCTTTCCCTGAGGACCATTCTTTAGCACCTTATTTTTCCTTTTGTGGCCTTTCACAATGGCTCCTTGCTGCCCTCTTCTGGCTGTGACATTAGAGGGGCATTAATCATATTTTAGTTTTTAATCCTTAGAATTCTAGTAACATCTTGGATAGACCAGTGGTTTTCAAGCCTCATTGCACATGTGAGTGACTTTGGAAGATTTTAAAGAAACTACCAGTGACTGGGCTGCACTTGAGGATTCTGATATAATTGGTATGGGGGTATGATTGTTGGTTAGTTTTTGTTGTTGTTGTTATTGTTTTTTATTAATTCCTTAGGTGACTCAAATCTCTAGCCGGTGATTAAAATCTAACCATTAGGACACATGACCCTTGGGATCCTATAGAGCTTGAACTACTTAGATATAGTCCTCATATTATTAGATATCAAAATTAACATTAAAGAATATAGGACTATTTCTACCCTCTTCAGGAAAGTTTAGACAAGGATATAACATGAATAAGTGATCAATATAAGGTCTATGTAATACCTACTAATACCAGAAGAGATTTTTGGGTATGTTCTGTTCAATCATTTGCCTATTTGTTTTTTCTATTCATTTTTCTATTTTCACTTCCTTCTTTCTATCTCAGAGGCTGAGCCCATAGGCTTCTGCCTGGGATTTGTCATTGGAAGATACTCATGCTAATGAGTATGGGGGAACACTCATACTAAAATTGTTTCTTAGTTTCATTAGATACCTGATGGGAAATATATCTTTATCATGAACTATTTAAATAAAATTTGTTATTAAATAACACTTGTAATTATATTTTAAATAATACTTCTTGTTCATTATTTTTTAAGAATATTGTTATAACTACTTTTCATTTTACATTTTAACCCATGGTACAAATCTGTCTTACTAAACTTTAATTTGGGTTATAAAAAAATAGAATGTATTTCTTTTTTTAGGGATTTAGGATTAGGACCCTAGTAAACAGGGAGTTACTTGAACAGGACCTCTATTTTCCTTTTCAAAGAAAAATTATACTAAACTATATTGGCTTGTTAGACCATATTAAGTGAGAATTTATCTAGCTGATTCTCTTGATTAAAGAAAAACTATGAGGGATCTTGGGGATACAATACTAACTAGCTCATTAATATCTGACCATTTCACTATATTTCTTTTGCTGTGGGATTTATTTATTCAGATACAGGCTTTGCATGATATCCAAAACATATATAAGTATTTGGTAACAGAGTTATTGAAGTTTTGACAAAAACATAATGGGCTGTAGTTGTTGTCATCTTTGGAATAATTATTTCTCCAAGTGTTTGAAACATAAATGGTTCCTCTAACCTCTTCTATTTTCCTCCTTAATGAACTGTTTAAAAGTTTTAGTTTGATTTGATAAATTTTATGTTGCTAGATTTTAAAATTTGACCATTTGTACACCATCAGCATCTATAGACGCTAGTGGCAGACCTTTTTTAAATTAAATTCAAAATATCGTGGCAGTTAACTGGTTAAGATATCAAATCATATATATGGAAGTTTAATTTCAACCCTTCTAAAATAAATGTTGTTAATGAATTTTATTTCTTGTTTGCATTACTGCTATTCAGTTGAGTAGTGTAGAAAACTGGATCTTTTGCTGAAGGAGTGGAATAAAGTTATTTTCATCAAATTTTTATTTGTACCAGTTCAGTGTAAGTAAGGTGTTCTAAATATATGATTTCCTTTAAGTAGAAACATCTATTTCTCCTTTTGTTCTTTATTTGCCCCATAGCATCATCATTCCACTCCCCTTCATGATTATAAACTTCTGTTCTCCAATTACATAGCTTCACCTTATTCCAAAAGTAGGCATATACTTCCTAGGTACTACCAGTACCTACATATCCTACTCCATTTCCTAATCCAGTTCATAAGATGTTTCTAATGAGAAAAGAGACTCTTGATACCTGAGCAACTGAAAAAAAGATTTCCTAATATTGAAACTCTAAAACATTTTTCTTTAGGGAAAAATTAGTACTTTATCATTGCAACTTACAATTCTCAGGTGAAATGAGTTTTTATGGAGTGGACTGGGAATCTGCTCTATCTACCATAAGTAACTTAATTGCTGTGCATCTTAAGATCTAAACAGCAAGTTTACAGATGAGCTTTTAAAGTGTTTCCTTTGAAGATGTATTATTATTGTTTTCAGCATTTTATAAAAAACTAGAGGACTGGTGCATGAAATTCATGCATGGGGGAGGGTCACTCAGCCCAGTCTGCATTCTCTCGCAATCCAGGACATCCCTCTCACAATCTGGGACTGCTGGCTCCTAACTGCTCACCTGCCTGCCTGCCTAATCTCCCCTAACCACTCTACCTGCCTGCCTGATTGCCCCTAAACCCTCTGCTTCCCTGCCTGATGCCCCTAACTGCTTGCCTGCCTGCCTGCCTGCCTAATCACCCCCTAATCACTTGCCTGCCTGATTCCCCTAACTGCTTGCCTGCCTGCCTGCCTGATCTCCCCTAACCACTTACCCCTAATCCCTCTACCTGCCTGCCTGCCTGATTGTCCCTAACTGCTCACCTGCCTGCCTGATCACCCCTAACTCCCATGGCTTCGTTGGAAGGACGTCTGGAATGACATTCAGAAGGTTGTTTTGCTGTCAAGTCTAATTAGCACAGTATGCTTTTATTACTATAGAATATTATAAGTATTGTGTTTGGGGGTGGAGGGAGATGGACCACAGATCCCTATATCTTGTGTGCTTTTGGGAGTTTGGTATAATTTCGGATTTTTAATTCTTTAATTTTTTTATGTGGTTGTCTTGAACTAAGATGATGGAACTTAAAGATTTTTTCACTTCTAGAACTGATACATCTTTCTCTACCTCCTTCCCCTTCATTTCCCTTCCTTTCTCTCTCTTTTTTTTTTTACATTCATATACCCCAGCCTGATTTCTTTACAGGCATACCTCGGAGATATTGCAGGTTTGGTTCCAGACCACCACAATAACGTTAAGTCAATCTTTTTGATGGTGGAGGGTCTTATTTTCAATTTGTAAAAAGATGCAATATCTGTGAACTACAATAAAGTGCAATGTGCCTGTATTTTTTCCACCGACCTTTTTTTTTGTGTGTGGCAAATATTTATTTTTATTTTTTTATCTTTATTGTTCAGTTTATTAATTACATTGTTTCCCCTTTTTTATCCCCCTGTATCTCCCCTCCACCCTGTACCTATCCCACCCTCCACCCTCCCCTCCCCCTCCCCACTGTCCTCTCCCACTGTTGCAAGATTTTTGTCCAGTCTCTTGCTGTACTTCCCACAACCCTTTTCTCCCCAAGAATTGTCAGTCCATTCCCTCTCTATGTCCATGTTTTTGTTATATTCACCAGTTTATCCTGTTCATCACTCTATCAATTCACTTGATTTTTATGTTAATTTGTTGATAGATGTGTATTTGTTGTTCATAATTTATATTTTTACCTTTTTCTTCTTCCTCTTCTTAAAGAATATCTTTCAGCATTTCATATAATATTGGTTTGGTGGTGATGAACTCCTTTAGCTTTTTCTTATCTGTGAAGCACTTTATCTGATCTTCAATTCTGAATGATAGCTTTGCTGGATAGAGTAATCTTGGTTGTAGATTCTTGCTATTCATTATTTTGAATATTTCTTGCCACTCCCATCTGGCCTGCATCGTTTCTGTTGAGAAATCTGCTGACAATCGTATGGGTGCTCCCCTGTAGGTAACCAACTGCTTTTCTCTTGCTGCTTTTAATATTCTCTCTTTATCTTTTGCTCTTGGCATTTTAATTATGATATGTCTTGGTGTGGTCCTCTTTAGATTCCTATATTTTGGGGTTCTGTGTACTTCTTGGGCTTTTAAGTCAGTTTCTTTCACCAGGTGGGGGAAGTTTTCAGTCACTATTTCTTCAAGTAGGTTTTCATTATCTTGCTCTCTCTCTTTTTCTGGCACCCCAACAATTCGGATGTTGTATGCTTGAGGTTGTCCCAGCGGCCCCTTACACTATGTTCAATTATCTGAATTCTTTTTGTTTCTTGCTTTTCCAGCCGAGTGGATTTTGCTTCTTTGTATTTCAAATCTTTGACTTGGTTCTTGTGGCCCTCTGGACTGCTTTTAGGACTTTGTGTAATATTTTTTATTTCAGTCTGTGTATGCTTGATTTCTAGTTGGTCCTTTTTCATATCCGTGAGGGTCTCGTTCATATCCTCAGAGGTCTTGTTCATTTTCTTGAGGGTCTCATTCATTTCCTTGTAAGTCTCATTCATTTCCTGGTTGGTCTTGTTTATTTCCTTGTAGTTCTCATTAAGTTCATCGGTCTTTTCTATGAGCTTCTTGAAAAACCTTATAACCGTGGTTTTGAACTCTATGTCTTGTCGTCTTTTCTCCTCCATTTCTTTCACACCTGATTTGTTTCCATATCTCTGCATGGTGGCTGCTTTATGTGGTAGATGTCCTCTAAGGGTCAGTGGCACAGCCTCCCCAGTTATTTGAGGTGGGTACTCTTACTGCAATCCTTTCTGGGTTATACAGTATTTTTGAATTTAAACCCAGCTTGTTGTTGTTAGCCCTAGGAGGGTTTGCCAGTTGGCTGTGAAGGGAGACTGTGTTCAGGTTGGATGGGTGGAGTCTGTGAGCTGAGCAGGCAGCCTCAGTGTCAGCTACGTCTTATGCGGCGCTTGCGTGCGAGCGGGTCTCTGTTGGATGAGGATGGCTGCAGGCACCTCCAAGAGAAAGTCGCTAGTCTCTTCCCCTTGCCAGACAACTCTGCCTCTCCCCAAATGAGCCTGCACACCCAAAGTCTAGCCCAGGGTTGTAAAATAGATGGTTTCCGGGACCAGGAGACAAGTTTCCAGGGAGCAAGTCACGTGTTTGTGCGACACTTGCATGCAGACTTCTTTTCCCAGCTACCCGGTTTCTCCTCAGACTAGGAGACCTCTGCCGCCCGGCTTCCAGGGTGCGTCCCCCAGGACCTCGGACCTCGCCTGGCGCTGGGGAATCCGTGTAGTGGGACGTCTCCGCCCTCCTCGTTGGCAAAATGAGGCCGGGGTTGCTGCCAGCCCTACAGCCCACGCGCGCTTCCGGGACGGATCCTAACCTGTTTCCGTCTTCAAGGCTGTGCTCCCACCACTCTTCCCGTGTCTCAGTGTCCCACCTTTGCTTTTATTTGTGGAGTTTTCACTCAGCCAACTTTCTGGTGATTCTGGGTGATGTTTGTTTTGTTGTTATGTAGTAGTTTTTGAATCATTGCTCGGGGCAGAACAATAGGTGTTTACCTATGCCGCCATCTTGGTTCTCCTCCTCCCCTGACTTTTGGACAATATATAGCCATTATCTCTTCAAATATTGACTCTGCCTTCTAATATCTTTTTATTCCTTTGAATTTCTTTTAAATTCATACTGGAGGCCTGGTGCATGAAATTCATGCATTCATTATAGAGTGGGGTAGTCTCTTAGCCTGGCCTGTGCTCTCTCCCAGTCCAGGTGTCCTCGGGGGGGATGTCTGCCTGATGGCTTAGGACATCCTTAATGCTGAGACTCTCCTGCCACTGCCGCTATACTTGCCAGCTGTGAGCCCGACTTCTGGTTGAGCGGTGCTTTCTTGTGGAAGTGCACTGACCACCAGGGGGCAGCTCCTGCATTGAGCATCTGCCAGCTGGTGGTCAGTGTGCGTCATAGCGACCAGTTGTTCTGCAATTCAGTCGATTTGCATATTAACCTTTTATTATATAGAATTAGACTTTGTTTTCTCTGTATCTCATTTGTAATTTCATTATTATCTGTCTGCTTCTTTCAGCATAGGTTGTTTTTTTTTTTTACCTTTTAGGTCAGTAACTCTCTTCAGATGTATTTAATTTACTTTTTAATTCATCCATCAAATTCTTTACTTGAGTTATTCTATTTTTTTTATTGTAGAATTTGTAGTTCTTTTTCAAATCTGCTTAGCTGCTTTTTAGAGTCTTCCAGTTTTCTGCCAAGTTTTCCAGTCCTTTCAAAAAACTCCTAGCATAGTTATTTTATAATTAGTGACAGACAATCCAATATCTGGAGTCCTGGTAGGCTTTTTGGGTGCTTTTTTTCACTCCCTGTTGTTGGTCTTTGTTACCTAACAAAGTCTTGTCTTCTGTGTCTGTATATTGGGCTTTGTGTTTAAAAAGTTATTTATGGAGATCATTTGAAACCTCGGATGT
This sequence comes from Antrozous pallidus, assembly GCA_027563665.1. Lineage (NCBI taxonomy): Eukaryota > Metazoa > Chordata > Mammalia > Chiroptera > Vespertilionidae > Antrozous > Antrozous pallidus. The sequence continues at coordinate 145,317,884 of CM050508.1, read as the reverse complement.
TATTACTTTCCTCCAGGGAGGGTTGTCTGTTTCCTCAGGTCAGGCACCTGGAGGTGTTCGCAATCACAATAACCTTCAGTTTGGGAACTTGAGATTTTCTAGGCAAGGAAAGCCAGGCAGGCTGCTGCATGCAGTCTGACAAGGACTGTTTTCTTTCTGATTCACCTGATTACTCTTCAGGTACAGCCCTTTGTATTCCTAGTCCAAGGCACTGACCCCTTTTCTAGAGTTCTCTTTGAGAATTTAAGTTTTTCTGAAGCTGGGTTCAGGGGCATTCCATTTTAAATTTATACCAACAATCAGCCAGCACTCCCAAAGGGAACTCCAGCATCTCAGCTTGCTTTTATTCAAAGGATAGAATTCTGATCTTTGACCTTAGAATAGCTGCTCCATGGACCTTACCACCTTACTACTTTTAATCTCATGACCTTGGTTGGTTCTAATACTTGATCCCAGAGTCTTATTTTTCCAGTGTTTCCCTTACCTAACCTGTTTACTAATATGATTCTCGGTTGCTGGCAGAAACTGCTAAAAATTCATATAAATTATCTCCCCTGACCCTCAAACCCTCACTATTTAAAGCGATGATGTTCAACCTTGTTTCTGCCTTGAATTACCCGAAGAATTAAGAAATATATGTATGCCTAAGTCTCATTCTCAGAGATTCTGATATAATTAGACCAGGATAAGGATGGCTGTTAAACTGGAACTCTGGGGTTGGGACCTTGGTATTGGTATGTTTTAAAAGCTTTCCAGGTAACTTTTTAATATTTATCCAAGATTAATAATCATTGTTGACCATAGTGAAGTTCTATGAAAAATCTATATATTACCTTTTTGTTTTGTTTTGAGTGAACATATGGAATAAGTGTCACAAGTTAAGATTAAAAACAAAACAGAAGCTCTTCAAAAGTACTGAAGGTATAAGATATAGCCCAATCCAATCAAGATAGTAAACTACTTTTTTGCAATGTTAGTTCCATATTCTACTGGTTAAAAGCATTGGTCCTGGAACTACATGGGTTCTAATCTTGGTTTCTTCCCTCTCTAGCCATTTAATTTAGGGTGAGGTAGTTTAACACTTCGACTCTCAAATGGAGAACTTAAATTGTCTCCCTTATTGAGTTGTAGCTTAAGTGAATTAATATATATAAGTCATAGAATAGTGCCAGGAAATTAGTAATCATTTAAAAATTGTTAACTATGATGATTTTGTTGTTAGTGGTGGTGACAGTCATTAATTGCTATTTTACCCAGTCCTCCACTATTAAGACATTTTATTTCTAGTATTTCTAGTTTTTAATATTATAAGTAATGCTATGATAAACAGCCATTCTTCAGTTCTTAGAAGTGGTATTAGTTTATCAATTTTATTTAAAAAATTAGGGTTAAAAAGAGTTAGGACCACCTCCCATGAGGATTATTTTGTTAGGTTGGGTGGTTACTGTTAGGTTTGAGTTTTATATGGGGACAACTAATTGATCCTTTAAAAAATGCCACAACAGTGTCTTTATGTAAAATAAAAAATTCCGCTTATTTTATCAGTTAAGAAAATAACACTAGCTGATATTGAGGACTATGTTCAAACACAGTTCCAAGCAGTTTGCATGAATTATCACATCATATTTACAACAAACCTTTGAGGTGCTTACAGATGAAGAAACTGAAACATAGGGAAGCTAAATAATTTACTCTAGGTTATATAGCTAATACAAGGTCAACCAGAACCTGGAGGCAATTTAATTTTAAATTTTCTGCTCCAAAATCCTAAGTATAAAGGGGTATTTCTCTTGTCATTCTACAAGAAATATGTAATTTAGAGAGGAAAGGAGAAAGAGAGAAACATCCACGATGAGAGAATTATCGATCTGCTGCCTCCTGTATACCCCACACTGGGCATCAAGCCCACAACCTGGGCATGTGCCCTGACCAGAAATCAGACTGTGATCTCCTGGTCCATAGGTCCACGCTCAACCACTGAGTCATGCCAGCTGGGCAATGGTTCTTTCTTAAAAGTCTGCATAAACAAAGTTACATTAATCATTCAACTTTAAAATTGCCTTTCAGGTGTAAAATTTTATTTCTTAATTCTGTACCCAGTTGCAAATATCTACTTAGGTTTTCCTGAAACCTCAATTAGGATTTCTTTTAAGGATTAAATTTTGTTCTGTGCCTTTTCTTTCTAAAATATTTAACTTGTCTAATGGAGATTATTTCTCTAATTTTAACTTGTTGAAATAGCTTTATAAACAATTGTGCATGTGTACAAAGATGTGTGGGTTGAGGGGAGCTTGCAGCTGCAAATTATTCAATCTCAGTTAATTTCATATAATTTTTCTCAATTTGAAGTTTAGAATGATTTAATGGTTTTCTTTTCTAAAGGCTATAGTTTTATACTAATCCACACTAATAAAAGAGTAAGATGCAAATTGACCATACCTTCACGATGCCAATCAGGAGTGACTATGCAAATTAACCCAACAAAGATGGTGGGTTAATTTGCATATGCAGGTGCTGAGCGTCTGAGGACAGGGTGGGACGCTTGTGCCATGGCGATAACACAGGTGTTCTGCACTGCCCCAGCTGCTCAGGGCCTCTGGGCAGTGTGGGAAGGCAGAAAGGTGGCTGTGGCCTGAGCGAAGGCAGCCGATTTGATTTAGTTGCTGTTTCATATTTATTCCCCTGCAGTCTGTAATAGTTCTTCAGACATTCTTTGTTTTTTATGACCCTGATGATAGACTGTTCAAAGGGAATTATAGAGCTTTTGACTCACAGGTGGTTGGTGTTTAGTAAAATTTTGTTGATTTCAAGATGACCTTGAACTGTACTGGATAAATCACAAATGTGTGTTCTATTTAAATCTGAAGTAAAAAACCAAGATTAGACTTTTACCTCAGATTTAGGTTCATTTTAAGGCACTCTATATTTCATACCTTCTGTCAAATAATATGTTACTCATTTAAATGTAACTGATGGCATTAAGTAAATCTATCTATAATCTTTATATATATGTGTCTATATATGTATTTAAAAGCATTATTGATAGAGAAGTCTTATACATTTTGTTCTCAATTATATTTCATTGGAAATCTAATAATTTTAAGTGGGGTACAAGGGCTAATACCTAAAAATATAATCTTTTACCAGCAGGCTATACATTTTGACCAAATCCTTTGGAGGATTTAAATAGTCCTCATGAGAGCCAGCTTTACAAACCCAAACTTAAAATGCTGAGGCAAATGTATCTTGAAGTTTTTTTAAAATCTGAATTTTCAAGAATAAAACCAATATACGCTCTTATTAAGCACCTGATAAAGATTAGTCTCAAGTGCTGCAATTTAGATATCTGTAGTAAAGCATAGTTAGGAAAGGTACATTTTCAGCTTCTATTTCTGTTCGGTATTGGGTACTGTTAAACATTATATTCTAAGTTGGAGACCTTCATGGTGATAGATTTTGATTGAGAACTTGTCAGTCATTACAGCAGCTGCTTGAGACCGCATTTATATTTAAATAGGAGAAAGTGATCTGTTTAGAATTTTAAAAGTTGTTGCCATGGCAAAGTAACTAGCTATCTCATCTTTATCTTTGCCATTGAGCTGATCTGGCTGCTTATTCCCATGAGTGGGAAGGATGAACTGTATGCTGTTGGAAAGCTTTCATTAGGACAATGCTGAATGCCTCTAATGGAATATGAGTTAGACTGAAGCTTTCTGAAACCATTGGCTTTGGTTAGGTATAATTAGAATTGATTCTTCTCAATTAAAAACTGGCAAGATAAAGCTAGAACATTTTTAAAGAAGAAAAATAGTCTAACATTAATTTTGGCTATTCTATGAATAACATCTACATTATATGTTATGAAAAGGATTTTCTTTTATTTGAATGAGTATTATTTCTAGAGTTTAGATAATGTATAAATTGATTTTCAAAGACAAAATTGTATGTCCTAGATTTTAAAAGGACATAACAGTGCCTCCTGTGCCCACAGCTCCTTATTTTCCCACTTCTATTGAAAACCATCCTATATAATGAAAGCCCAACGACCGAATGGCAGAACAACCAGTCGACCAGTCACTAATGATGTGCACTGACCAGCAGGGGACAGACGCTCAACGCAGGAGCTTTCCCCCTGGTGGTCAGTGTGCTCCCAGAGCACACTGGAGCAGCCACTTAGAGGGGGGGTCCACAGCTGCTCAGCTGACTGGAATTAGCAGTGCTCCCACAGTGGGCCAATCCCCGCAGGCCACGTCTCCCACCAGTGCACCATCTTGTGCACCAGGGCCTCTGTTGACATCATAATCTGGTTAGTATAAGGGATTTTTGAAGACTAATTGAATATTTTGTTTTACATTAATTTTTTTTAAAAAATAGGAATAATAGTAATTCAACTCTTCTCAGACTAATACTGATCTATTAGTAGTAATTCAGTTCTCTTCAGACTACTATTGATGGCTAGTCATTCTAAACTAAAATTTAGTCTTCACTTGATTTTTGTTATCAGAATTACTAGGGAGAATCTTCTTACTGCATGCACGTGCCTCTGAAAGTAACATTATTTTATTTGGTAGGCCTTTGTTGTCATGTGACTACTTGTTAGTACTATTACCCTCAATTTTTGTGATTTTTGACTCATTATACATGCAATATCAGAGTTTATTATAAGGCTAAAAGACATTTCTTTGATTAATTTGAGGTATTTTGTATCATATTGGCTTGATGGCTTTAAGATAAACTACATCTGCCGAAACCGGTTTGGCTCAGTGGATAGAGCATTGGACTGGGGACTGAAGGGTCCCGGGTTCGATTCCGGCAAGGGCATGTACCTTGGCTGCGGGCACCTCCCCAGTAGGGGGCGTGCAAGAGGCAGCTGATTGATGTCTCTCTCTCATCGATGTTTCTGACTTTCTATCCCTCTCCCTTCCGCTCTGTGAAAAATCAATAAAATATATTAAAAAAAAAAAAAGATAAACTACATCTAAGTTAGTATCTAATGTCATGTCCTGAGATTATGCAGCTATTGTGACATTTACTGAGACAGAATTGATTCCTCAGTCATCTGAGCATGAGAAAGACTGTCTAATATCAAAAGTCTCATGTTTAAATGAGACTGCTCACTACTTAAATAGTCTTTCAAATAGGAAAGGCCTTTAAGTATTTAGAAAGTTTTAAGAATTTATCAACTACTATATATTTTGCATGCTCTAGGCAATAAATTATACTTAGCAGTGTCAAAAGTTAGACCAAATTAAAATGTACCCGCACTAGACAAGTTTTACTTTAAAGGGTAGGAATACCTGATATTAAAGTTTTCTATTCTGTTTTTTTAGGCCTAGGGTATCAGTTTTGAAGTCCTTGAGAAATGTTCTTTTCCTTGAAATCTTTATCCTTATTCCTGTATGGTAAAGAGTCAGACTTACTGTAGTTAAAAAGACTAACTCTGAGTTATCAGATGATAATGTAGTTGAATGTTTAATAAATCTCTGCTTGTATAATTTGGTATCTTGCAAAGATTTGAACATTGAAAATATCTACTTTGTCATAATTACATTCTTAACTGAATAATTTTATGTGTACAATAATAGAGATGAAACTTTTTAATTGAGAGTATAATATACTAGAGGTCTGGTGCACGAATTCGCCCTCTCATAATCTGGTACCCCTTGAGGGATGTTGGACTGTGGGGATCGGGCCAAAACCCTCAATCTGACATTCTCCAAGGGATGTAGTAGTGCTTGAAGTGGCAGGTGGTCAGGGAGCAGCCTGAGACCCGGCTGGGCGCTGCACCGCTTCCACTCACCCCGGCCCTGCTGCGCCTGCGGCTGCCGTTGCTCGGTAGAACTTCCGTGGAGGTGGGAGAGGCTCGTACTGCTGTCATTCAGCTGAGCAGTGCCTCCTCTGTGGGAGTGCACTGACCACCAGGGAGCAGCTCCTGCATTGAGCGCCTGACCCTGGAGATCGGTGCGCATCATAGCAACTGGTCGTTTGGTCGCTTAGGCTTTTATATATATAGATCGATAGTGGTAAAGTAGCTATTGAACTGTATCGTAGTTCCTTTTAACCAGTGCTTTACAAAATCTTTTAACTAAAAAACCCTGATTCCTAGGGTTGTTGTTTTTTTAACTAGGAATTTTTATCATTTTTTTAATTGTGATAAAATATACATAACAAAAGTTTATCTTTTAGCCATTTTTAAATATATGTATATTTTTATTGATTTCAAAGAGGAAAGGAAGGGAAAAAGATAGAAGCATCAATGATCAGAATTATCGATTGGCTGCCTCCTGCGTGCCTCCTGGGGATCGAACCTGCAACCCACAACCAGTGTGCCCCCATCAGGAATCAAACTGTAACCTCCTGATTCCTAGAGGGATGCTCAACCACTGAGCCATGCTGGCTGGGCTTTTTAAACCATTTTTAAGTGTACAGTTCAATGGCATTAAATAGTTGCACATTATGTGCAACCTATTAAGTATCTTATTGGAATTTTCAGGAAATTAAAAGATGCTGAAAATTCTCTAATGTTAATATCCATTCATTTTTGTTTTACTCTTTAATTACTAGCATCTGCTAATTACCAGTTAAATACATTTTTATATTACATATAAATTATATTTATGTGTGTTATATGGAGCTGCCTATTGAAATGGTTATTGAAAGAGAGGGATAGAAACTTCCTGTTTTGGCTTTAGCCATTAATTAATACTGCAAATTGGTTTTCTGGTTTATAAATCAGGTGCCTCTGTGTTTATTTAATACTAGGGCCTGGTGCATGAAATTCGTGCACTGGGGGTGGGTGGTCCCTCAACCCAACCTGCCCCCTCTCACATACTGGGAGCCCTCAGGGGATGTCCAACTGTTGGCTCACCCCCAGCCTGCCCAAGCCTCACCAGAGCCTTTAGGCCTTGGGCACTCAGCCATTGCCCTGCTCAGCTGAGCCCAGCCTTGGCTGCCTGTGACCACCACTTCCACTCATAGCGCCCGGGGGCTGGGCGCTCTATACCGCCGCCGCCGCCACCACCGCCGCCGCTGCTGCCGCCGCTTTCCCACACAGCACCTGGGGACTGGGTGCTCGCCGCTGCCACCACCACCGCCGCTGCCACCACCACCGTTTCATCTCCACCCCTGGGGCCCGGTGCTCTTGCCACTTGGCCCCGCCCCCACTCCTGATTGGCTGGTGGCATAGCCAATCAGGAGCAAAGGTACGGTCAAATTTGCATGTTTCTCTTTTATTATATAGGATGAATTAGTTCTTCAGAATTGTCTACAAGTACATGTAAAGCCAGTTCTTGGTTAATATTAAGTCAATAATGTTTTGCTCCAGTGCTGTTCAGATAAAAGTGTTGGAATTTAATTTAAACCTATTCTACAGTGTTGCTTCTGGTGTTTGTAGTCAAGTAGTTTCTAAAAGTATATAATTATATATTGCTTATTTATTTTTTATTTTTTGTGATGGACCTGAGGAACATTATGCTAAGTGAAATAAGCTAGTCAGAGAAAGACAAGTACCATATGATTTCACTCAGATGTGGAAGCTAATGGACTAACAAGAAAAATAGAGACAGACTCATAAAGAACAGGCTGACAGCTCTCAGGGTGGATGGAGCTGGGGGAGGGATTGAACAAAAAAGAAAATAAATGAGGAAGAACTCTTGAACAGAGACAACAGTATGGTGATTACTTGGGAGGAGGTGGAGGAGGGGGTAGGGGGAATAAATAGTGATGGCCAATTTGACTTAGGATGGTGAACACAATACAGTGTATAGGTGATGTGTTGTTGTAGACTTGTGCACTTGAAATATATATATTATTATTATTAACCAGTGTCTTCCCAATAAATTTAATAGAAAGGAAAATAAATAAATATTCCTAACAGAATAATCTCAATTTCAATCTGGGTATATATTTACAATTGATTTTTTAAATGTTTGAGGTTAATTTTCTCAAAAAATGAAAATCCTACATTGCTTGCTTGAAAAAATAACTGATACTGTCTCATGTTCTAGGGCAGTGGTCGGCAAACCATGGCTCTCGAGCCACATGCAGCTGACACTCCCACTTTTCTATTGACACTTTTTCAAAATAGACTTGCCCAGGCCCAAAACCGACTTCTATGCATGGGCCACAAAGTTTCAGTCGCACTGAACGTGTGCGCCCGCACATGGTACTTTGTGGAAGAGCAACACTCAAGGGGCCAAAGAGCCGCATGTGGTTCATGAGCCACGGTTTGCCGACCACTGTTCTAGGGTGATTTTATTTCTAAAATAAACATATTTTCGAGTGCAAGAGCTTCTAAACTTTTACAGTACTTTACTGCATGCTTGTTCTCCCTCACTTCTACCTTAATTCATAATAATACTAATTTTTAACAACCATCACCATACATAATGACACATTTTTTTCTTATGATAACTTTTAAGATCTACTCTCAGGAACTTTCTAATAAACAAAATAATAGTGTTCACTATAGTCAACGTGCTGTACATTACATCCCCAGAACACTTAATCATTTTATGACAGAAAGTTTTTAACTTTAGGCTACTTTTGCCCATTTCACATGCCCCCATACCTAATAATTTTATATTATATCAAACATACAAAGGAAACCAATCATTTTTGTTCACCTAGAAAGCAGGAATTGACACCTAGTTTTTTCTAAAGTAACACAAATTCTTTTATAAAATCATCTTAAGTTTATGGCATATTAAGGTATTTATTTCCTGCTTGTAATGCATTAATAAGTTTAGCTGTATTCAAAAAAATTTTAAAAAGCCTCCCAGATTTTTCAGATTAGCCCAATTTCATGCAATCAAGGATTATTGTCTCTGTTTATTTGCTAAATACTATTTAACTTCTACATTTATTTTATTGAAATGATTCATAATATATGACAAGGTTTATATCACCTGGTGGGTTTTTAATATTTACATGTATATTAAACAAAACAAAAAAACCCTTTTCAGTACCATGCTTATTACAGTTACCTTAGTTGCATACTTTGTTTACTTCAGGGTTAAATTATTAAATTAGTTCCACTAGTTTGGTATCTAACTGCTAAACATGGTGCTATCTTAACTCCCCTATTGCCCAGCCAATCTTCTGATTCTCTTGCCTGTGGTAGTTATAATAATGGCCAAGAATGTCTAAGCCCTTGAAATTTATGAATACTGTGTTTATTTTTTTACATGGCAAAGGGAATTAAGGTAGTAGATGATTGATCTAAAGCTACCAGCTCATTTTAAAATAGGAGATTATCTTTGCTCGTCCGGGTGGGCCCAGTGGGGAGAAGGAGGCGAGGGTGTCAATGTCAGAATGATGCCATGTGAGAAAGAGTTGCTGGCCATTGTTAGCTTTCAAGATAGAAGATGGGCATGTGACAAGGAATTGGGGGCACCTTCTAGAAGTTGGCAAAGGCAAGAAAATGAGGTATTCTCTGGAGACATCAGGAGGAAACGCAGCCCTGCTATCACCTTGATTTTTGCCCAGTGACACCTGCTGTGGACTTCTCATTGTCAGAATTGTAAGAGAATACATTTGTGTGTTAAGCCACTCAAATTATGACATATGTAGAAAAATAATACACTAACTCTCGTGACTTTTACTTTTTGTTATTCACTCTAGGCACTGATACTCTGTTCAGCCTAGAACTGCTTTTTCCCCTGCTCACTACAGACGTCTCCTCCATTATTAGGGTTGTATTGACCAGGGTACTTAGTTGCAGACAGAAGAATTCACTGTAGCTAGTTTTAGCACAAAGGGATTTTGAAAGGTTTCATAGCATAGAGAATTGTTGGGAGGGCTAAAGAAAGAGGCTGAGCCTTCCAGGAAGGGCTCTCAAAACAACACTGCAGAACTAGACAGGCTAAGGAGCCTCTACTGCTGCTTTGATCTGGAAGCCACAGAATCAGGAAGTTGCTACCACAGCTGCTGGCTCCAGATCATTTTGCTTCTGCCATGACCTAAATCTTACTGTTATCCACATTGCCTCAAACTGTCTGGCTCTGCCATTACCTTTCTCACCTTATCTACTTTTATTTTGTCCCTATTCATTTTGGTCTAGAAACATTGTCTTCCTGCTGTTCTACATCTTATCAGGCATGTTCCTGCTATAGGGCATTTATTAACATTTGCTGTGCTTTTTACTGACATAATTTGCCATCTGAAACCCTGTAATTTGATACCTGGATAATTTACTTCCTCACCTTTAACTCTTGGGTTAAAAAAACGATATTCAAAAAAAAAATACAACAAAAATAAAAACAAAACAAAAAAACACTATTCTAGTAAAAGACCTGACCTATCCTGCTCTCCTGTTCCAAATTGCAATCCTAACCTATCTGAATATATTCAGTCCTCTTAGCTTTATTTTTTTTCTTAGTATTTATCACCTTTTAATATACTATGTAATTACTCATTCTGCTTCATTCCACAAGGGGAGTTAATTTTCTTTGTTGATACATCTCTAATGACTATAACAGTGTCAAAACATTGTGGGTACTCAGTAAATGTTTATTAAAGAAATGAGTACATATTCCTGAAAATGGTTTGGTTTTTCAAGCATTGAAAAGACTGCATGACCCATTCTGTTACTTTTAATCTCCTGAGATTCTAAATAAGAATTCCACTGAATGTGGTTTTAGTAATCTTAAATATCTAGAATAAATGAATATTATTGCAAAGTATCAATAGCTTTTCAGAGTGTCCTTTTGTGCTAGAGGAATTACTTTTAATTTTACTTTTACTACTTTATTTACTGCCATGTGCCATACATATCTGAGTCTCTCAATTTAACAGAATATGAGGTCACTTTTCTATCTTTGCACACAGCTTTTTATTCATATTATTTATTTTCTAGTATTACTAACTTTGTTTAAAAATATGGTAGAGCAGTTGAATATAAATTTCAAAAAGTGCCTTTATTTTTGATTTTGCAAAAGGACCATTATTATTAGATGCAGATTAAAAAGTTTATTTGCTTACCTTGGAGGAAAAAAGTAAACAATATTGACATTCATTTCATAGTGCACATATATAGTGAACTCATTGTTTAGTCAAAGACTGATTATTCAAATTATAAATTTTTTAAAAAGTAGAATTTCTCTTCTTATTATTACCTCTCTTTATGTGCTTATTAATGTGTCAGAGGTTAGCAGTGAATGGTAGTAAAACATAAATCAGTCTTATAACATACTAGAGGCCTGGTGCATGAATTCATCTATGAGTGGGTTCCAGCTGGCCTGCCCCAGTGGGGGCCCATTGGGTGGGGCCAGCCCTGGGGTCTAATGCTGGAAGCTATATCTTTTCCCCAGCTGGATCTAATTATGTACTTTAAGGATGGCCAAAAGAAAACCCACAATAGAATGTTTTACATTTCATGTGCCATGAGATGAAGTTGTTTATGTGTTGTTTGCAAATGTATATCAAAATGGATGATCGCTCTTTACTGATTTTTGTGTCCTGCCTGGGGCTTTGCCCTTAGTTTCTCAATATGATCTTCATGTCTGTTTGTTTAAAAAATTATCTGTTTTTGAATGTGCCTACCCTTCGCTGTTGCTCCTAGCAACCTGTGGGTCCTATTCGTCACCCCTAAAGAGAGATTGAAAGCTCACTTAATTTTCGAGGCACTACAATTTCACAAGATCCCCTCCCAGTGTCTCTTCATTCCTTAGCAAAGGGCCACCATCCTGTTAATGCTTAGGTCGCCTTTTTCTCCTGGAGCTGCGGGCCATGGAGGGAGAATTCCAGACCTTGGCTACAGTATTAGCAGAGCCCTCTGGAGACTCTGGTCGGGCACAGAAGGGACTGATTATTTTCTTGTGCTTTTATTAAATGTACATGCACCAGGGACCCAGGTAGTGATTTAGGGCTGTTGGGGGCCAATGGGCAGTGGGGCCAGCTAGGGGCAGCTCCCTCTGTGGTTGGTGTGATTCTTTTAATTTGACCTCTGCTTTCTGAGACTGAACCTGGGTTTTCTCATCACTCCATGACTTCATTCATGTGCTGATTTTGGGCGTGGTAACCTCATTCGGGACTTCTAGGGCTCCTGTCTTTGAGCTGCTGTGTCAGTTACTGCCCCCTTTCCCCGCCCCTTCCTCCTTCCCACCCCCTTTCTCCCCCCAGGTTTACTGAGTCAGTAGGTGACTCAATCTGAATGTTGACTCACTAATCAAATCAGTGGGCATTTATTATTTTGACTCACAAAAGCTCACAACAGAGATGTTGGGGGTCTATTGGAGGCCAGGCTGGCCAGGGGGGTGGGGCCGATCAGGGCAATCAGGATGGTTGGCTGTTGCAGTGCCTGTCATAGCAACTAGTCATTCTGGTCGTTCTGCTCTAATGGTCACTGGGCTTTTATATATATACTAGAGGCCCGTTGCATGAGGATTCATGCAACAGGCTTTCCTTCCCCTGGCTGCCAGGACCAGTTTTCCTCTGGGAACCTGAGACCCAGGCCTTCCCTCTGGCTGTTGCCTTCTGTTTTTGCTTTGGCCAGCTGGAGGCTTCGCTCCAGCCGGAGCCTTCAGTCTTCTCTGCTCTGGGCAGAGTGCCACGCCGCTCTTGTGAGGGATCAGGGTGGATCTCAGCCATCATTTATTCACAAAATAAGTATTCAAAATTAATAGACATACTTCATATTACTTGCAGTCCATACACTAACCTTGCTTTCCTTACTTTATTTCCCCAGATAGATATTTTCCTCTGGTGTGCTGTTAGGTCTCTGTATAATATTTTTTATTCCAGGCACTGTATGTTTAATTTCTAGTTGGTCCTTTTACTATTTTTTAAAATTTAATAAATCTTTATTGTTCAGTTTATTACAATTGTTCTTTCCCCCCCCATATCTCCCCTCAACCCAGTTCCCACCCCACCCTCTGCCCTTACCTACCTCCCCCCTCCACTGTCCTCATCCAGACTTTCCCCACACTCCGACACCCTTTCCTTCCCAGGAATTGTCAGTCCACTCCCTTTCTATGCCCCTGTTTCTATTATATTCACCAGTTTATTCTGTTCATTAGATTTTTTATTCACTTGATTTTTAGATTCACTTGTTCATAGAAATGTATTTGTTGTTCATAATTTTTATCTTACCTTTTTCTTCTTCTTTCTCTTTTTAAAGAATACCTTTCAGCATTTCATATAATACTGGTTTGGTAGTGATGAATGCCTTTATCTTTTTCTTATCTGTGAAGCTCTTTATCTGCCCTTCAATTCTGAATGATAGCTTTGCTGAGTAGAGTAATCTTGGTTGTAGATTCTTGCTACTCATCACTTTGAATATTTCTTGCTACTCCCATCTGGCCTGCATTGTTCCTGTTGAGAAATCAGCTGACAATCGTATGTGTGCTCCTTTGTAGGTAATTAACTGTTTTTATCTTGTTGCTTTTAATATTCTCTCTTTGTCTTTTGCTCTTGGCATTTTAATTATGATGTGTCTTGGTGTGGTCCTCTTTGGATTCCTCTTGTTTGGGGTTCTGTGTGCTTCCTGGGCTTGTAAGTCTATTTCTTTCACCAGGTAGGGGAAGTTTTCTGTCATTTCTTCAAATAGGTTTTCAGTATCTTGCTCTCTCTCTTCTTCTGGTACCCCTATAATTCTGATGTTGGTATGCTTGAGGCTGTCTCAGAGGCTCCTTACACTATCTTCAAATTTTTGGATTCTTTTTTCTTTTTGCTTTTTCCGGCTGAGTGTTTTTTTTTTGCTTCTTTGTATTTTAAACCCTTGACTTGATTCTTGCAGTCCTCTAGTCTTCTGTTAGGTCTCTGTGTAATATATTAGTCAGTGTATGCTTAATTTCTAGTTGGTCCTTTTTTATATCCTCGAAGGTCTTGCTAAATGTATTGGCCTTTTCTAGGAAATTCTTGAAAAACCTTATAATCGTGGTTTTGAACTCTATAGCCAGTTGTTTGCTTTCCTCCATTTCTTTCATTTGTAATTTGCTTCTTTGTCTCCACATTTTTGGTGCTTCCCTGAGTTGGTATGAGTAGCTTTGTGTGGTAGGTGTCCTTTAGGGCCCAGTGGCTCAGCCTTCCCAGTTACCTGAGGTGGACACTTGGTGCACCCTTTTGTGGACTGTGTGCTCAGCCTTGTTGTAGTTAAGTCTTGATTGTTGTTGGTATCACTAGGAGGAATTGACCTCCGACCAATTGGCTGTAAGGATAAGCTGTGTCTATACTGGGAGAGCTTCTGTGCTCAGCTTGGATGAGGCGGAGTCTCAGGGTGGAGCAGACAGTGTTGGCTCCCCATCAGCCCTGCCTTATGAGGCCCCTGGGTCTCAGTGTCCCTCGGTAATCGCTATAAGCACCTCTGAGAGAAAGCCGCCCTCAAGTTTCGTCTACTGCCAGACAGTCCAGTTTCTCCCCGAATGAGTCCGGGTTCCCAGAAACTTGCCCGGAATTGCAGTTCAGCACAATTGGGAACTCAGCTGCCTGTGCACTCAGTTACCCATCTTCTCTGCTTGTGCATGTCTCCGGACCACTGCCTCCACAGCTTCCCTGAGACTCAATGTGCTTCCTCTTTTCCTGACAGTCCAGTTTATCCCCGAATGAATCTGTGTTCCCAGCAACTCATCCAGAACTGGAGTTCAGCGCAGTTGGGAGCTTTGGTCTCCCTCCGCTTTAGAAAGCCAGCCGCGCACTCAGCCGCTCGTCCTCTCCACGTGCTTGTGCATCTCCATACCTTAGCCTTTTGCAGGTCTTCTGATTCTCAATGTGCTTTCCTCTTTCCTTCTAGTTGTAGGATTTCCACTTAGCCAACTTTCCTGTGGTTCTGGATTAAGTTGTAGTTTTGATATTGTTGTGCGAGGCAGCAGTTTCGGTATTTACCTACGCCACCATCTTGGTTTCTCCCCAGAGAGATATTTTCAAACAGAACTCTGAGAAATTTCACAGAACAGATGTTGTTTTTTAAGAGCGGATACTGTTTACGTGTAACATCTAAAAGTACCTGTTGACCTGTATATATTTTTTCCCCTTCTCTTGAGACATTTCATCTCATTCTTTTTCCCCTGGAATATTTTCAGACTACTCATGGTGCTCTTTTACTAAGTCTTAAGATTGTGTTCAAGAATTTATATTAGCTGCTGCATAGTAATAGATATTCATTTGCTTAACATGTAAGTGAAATCATATCCTTTAGCCAAGCGCACACACCTACTTCTTTCAAATTTATAGCATTTTTCCTTTGCCTTTTGTTAACTCCTACAATCTCTCTTTTTGTTTTTTGGGTCTTTGGCTACTGGGTCACCCCCCCCCCCCCCATTACAATTCGGGTTTCCAGGAAGAGAAACACATCCCCGCTTCCCCTGCTGATCCAAATAAGGGTTTCTCATTTCTCACACTTCAGCTTCATTTGCAGGGGAGGTGAAGGTCTGAGTGAGGATCAAAAGCTTTCCTTCTGAGGTCACATCTAGAAGATGGAAAGTAAGATTAAAATAAAAAGTCTTGTAAATCTAATTACTGTGATTAGAAGCAAAGGTGATGAAGCATTGTGGCAGGGTTGATAGGAAATGTCATTGTGGCTATAGTTCAGGACTTTTTTCCTGCCTTACCTATTCCTGTGGGAAGAAGAAATTGTAGGTGAGCTCTAAAGCAAACATTTCAAAAGGCCAGAATGAAAATGCCAACACAACACATCTCAGTATTTAGTCTCTGCTTTCCTCTCTGTGTTGTGTTTCTTCTACAGGATCATTTTGTTTTCTTTTTGTTTTGGTCCTTAACCTCTAGGGTGTTTTTATTTCCTTGTGTGAGAGCTTCCTTTTCCTATGGCTTTTTAGCACTTTAAAAAGTCTCCTTTAAAAAAATATAATTCATTTTGCTATTTCGTTGATTAAAAAAAAAATTATTTTCTCTTTTATAGTCTTTGCTTCCCCCTTCTTCCAGTCTTCCTAAATATGAGTTACTACTCACTTTATTTTGTTCTATAATCAAGTTAATAAATCGATCCTAATTCTCTTAGGATGGGGAATTCAGAAGGACATGGTCTATTGTCTTAAAGATATTTGTAGTTCGTTTTTATCACAAATATATTTTACCTTTGTTTACACTAAGAAATGTAAGAAAATGAGAATACAACATAACTCCTATTTTCCACTCTTCCAAGATTTTGACTCTTAAGTGTATAGTGGGCCTACCTTGGCGTCTGAAGCTCTTTGTATTTGCATGTTAATAGATTTTCTTCTTAATCTGGTGAACAACTTATTTTAAAAATAACTTGTAATTGTAGTTAAACATGCTTAAGTGTAAATCCCAAGTGTGCCACTTCCTTTCTCAAGAAATTTAACCTTTTTCTTATCTGCAAAATAGAGCTAAGATCTGTGTTATGGAGTTGTTATGTGGATTAAATCAGAAAATGTATAAAAATATCCAGCATAGTTTAGCCAGCTTTTTGATGCCTATTTTAATGTAATGTGGGGGAGAAAAAATAATTTCTCCTCTATTGTTCAGAGTTTTAACTGAGGCCTCTTATAATAAAAAGCAGATTAATGAGAAAAACAAACAGAAGCTTCTTGACATGAATGACTCATGTAGACCCATAGAAAACTGAGTAATTCCTTGGGGTAGCTTAGAATTAGACCTAAATACCATCATCATGAGGGGATGTAGGCCTCTTAGGAGAGAATAAATGCTTTTTGGTAAAGATGAATGGTCTCTTGGAAGTATAGATGGGAGGTATGATAATTTATGACAAAATTTGTTGTGTGTGGTGTGAATTTACAGATCCCTCTCCTGTGATACAAGTCAGTAATCCCAGGTTAATGACTCTCCAGACAAGGGCATTTATGACAGTTGAGTTTGTTTTGGAGGATTTGTCTTTAGGCAAGTGAGGGAAGTTCAGAGAAAGCCTCACCCAGCATCAGCTGTTTTTCAAGTGCCTATAGGACAAAAAATAACTAAGGCCATACATATTGAGGGTGTGTCCTGAACTCCCAGTCATATTTTGGGGTGGCATACTCTGCTATTCTTGATTATCAAGAGGATAAAGTATGTGCAAGATACTCTTAGAAGGAGGATATATTTTAGAAACTAAAATTATTGACTATACCTGTGTTAATGGTGGGGAGTGCTCCTTGTCCTCACCTGGTGGAAGTGGGCTTCTTGCAGTGCCACAAGAAAAAGAATTTTCCGAGATTCACACAGGAGAAAAAAAGGCACTTATTTGTGTGGGATTAGACCCCTGAGTTTCCAAGGTCCCATTTTCCTTTATCATGCCAAGGAAGAAGTCCAGCTGTGTCTTTACCAGGGCTTGAATTAAAGCCATTGCCCAGAGTTTCCATTCCTTGTTTCCACAGTCCAATCCAGCTTCAAGCTAGCTTAGTTTGTGTTTCCAGCTGCAATCCATCAGTCCATTGCCTTTGGGGTCCACAGGGTAACATGGCCATGGAGGGAACATAGGCAGGAACAAAACCAGAGGAACAGAGAGCCAAGAACCAAGAGAGACAGAATTCTTGTTTTGGTATTATGTATTCCCACATTTTCACAGGTTTGTAGTGGCCTCACTTCCTCTGGCTAATCCATGGTTCCCCTGGCTAGAATAACAAGCATCTTCCCTATGTTACTCCTACTTCACTGGGCATGCTTCCATCTCCCCTTTGTTAGGCACCTTTCCCCAGTGGTCTGTAAGGAATGGACCAGTTGTTTCCTGGGGAGTGTAAAGTTGCAGCTTACTGGTGAAACTGCCCAGCTGGCCATGCTTATAATGTCTGGCCTCCCTTTTGTTACTTTCCTATCCTATCTAATAAAACAATAATATGCAGATTGAGCATCCCTCCAACACACAAGATGGCTGCTCCCATGTGGTCAAAGATCCTGCCCCCATGTGACACAAGATGGCCACCACAAGATGGCCAGCAGGGGAGGCAGGTGGGGGGGGACAAGGCCTTCAGGGTAGGGCAGTTGTGGGTGACCAGGAGGGGAGAGCAGGGAAGTTTGGGGTGACAGGGCCTGCAGGAAGGGCAGTTGGGGGGACCAGGCCTGCAGGGGAGGGCAGGTAGGGGTGACCATACCTGCAGAGGAGGGCAGTTGGTGACCAAGCTTTCAGGGGAGGGCAGTTAGGGGTGACCAGGCTAGCAGGGGAGGGCAGTTAGGGGTAATCAGGCTGGCAGGGGAGCAGTTAGGCATTAATCAGGCTGGCAGGCAGAAGCAGTTAGGAGCCATCAGGGAGGCAGGCAGGCAGGCGAGCAGTTGGGAATCAGCAGTCCTGGATTGTGAGAGGGATACCCAACTGCCCGTTTAGACCTGATCTTAAACGGACAATCGGACATCCTTCGAGGGGTCCCAGATTGGAGAGGGTGCAGGCTGGGCTGAGGGACACCCCTCCCCCCGCACGAATTTCATGCACCGGGCCTCTAGTTATTAATAACTAGCTAATTACAGTGGTATTGTTAAGTTTTAACTATCTAGAAAACTTTCCTATTTTGAGTAACTTATACTCTGAAAGTTACTTGGAATTTTGTAATAATTTAATTTTATGTTCCTTTATATGTACTGATGACTTTTATTTCAAAAACTGTTTTGTCTTCTATGATAAAAAGTCCTGTTGGTAATTTATGCAACCATATTTAGAAATCTAAAGCCAACAGGAGTATTTGAGGGGTGGGAAATTGGCTATATCTACTACACAGGCTTATATAGTACTTAGATCAAAATTGGTTTCCCTTTGCAAAAAGATAGCGCTGGTATATTTTGCTCCTATTTACATGTCTGTCGGAGCATGCTATTTTAAAGTTTTGTTGTCTTTCTAGATAAGTAAAAATTGGTTATAGGCCTCTTCTTAGGGGATTATAAATGTAGTTGTATCACTAAGGTATGTGTATATGCTTACTATTTGACTCATTTAGCTTCTATATAGATCATGTCTTTGTATCTTAACAGTATTTAAAAAAAAAAACACACACACACACAGTTGACTCAGCTGGTGACTCAATTGGTTGGATTGTACAACAAATGGCTGCAAATTTGATTCCTGGTCAAGACACATACCTGAGTTGGCGGTTCAGTTCTTGGTCAGGGCCCATACGGGAGGCAATTTATTGATGTTTCTCTTTCATGTCCATGTTTCTCTTTCTGTCAAAGCAAAAAAAAAAAAAAAGTTAAAAAATGCAAAACTAGATTGGTACATATAGTTTACATATGTAGTGTTTTAAGAAATATGTTAATGCAGGACCTCAGTCCCATTTCTGTGTGAATTACATTACTTAAGAAGCATTATTGCACATTTACAAAAATTCACATTTGCCAAATTACACCAAGAGGGAAATCTTAATATAATTATTTCATAAATCACATAATTTGATCAACATGATTACATTTTTTTATGCAATTTGGTAAACTGGTGTTTATATAGATGCAAAATAATGTGCACAGAATATGCAGTTTTATATATATTGATTTTCATTGTTTTTCAATGGTATATGTATGTGGTGTGTAGAGAGATTGGATGAAAATGTTTTCTCTTAACTTTATTATAGGCAACAAAAATTTCTTTGCTTTGTTACAGCTTACTAGTTTTCATAGTAAAAACAACTCCAAATTGACTAATTTAGGTAATTCAAGAGTACAAAAGCACTTGTGATAAAAGCTGTAATATAAGATTAAAATTTTTAGCCCAAAGATATCCCTTTACCCTTGTTTGGAATTCCGTTTCTTTAAAAATCTATAATAATAAAAGCATAATATGCTTATTAGACTGAATGACCTTCTGGACGAAGCTGGGGCTGTGAAGGAAGCCCGTGTCCCAGGTGTCAGAGGGACGCCAGTGCCAGCAGCCAGGGGAAGGAAGGCCTACTCTTGCACAAATTTTGTGCATTGGGCCTTTAGTATTAAATAAAATTTTCCAAAGGAAAGTGTGAAAATACTGGGACAAGTAAAGCTAATGTTTTAGGCTCTGTCTTTTATTATAAAACAAGAGGCCTGGTGCACGAAATTTGTGCACGGGGGTGTGGGGGGGGTGTGGGGTGTCCTTCAGCCCAGCCTGCATCCTCTGCAATCTGGGAACCCTTGAGGGATGTCCAGTAGGATCAGGCCTAAATGGGCCGTTGAACATTCCTCTCATAATCCAAGACTGTTAGCTCCAACTGCTCACCAGTCTCCTTTCCTGATTGCCCCTAACTGCTTCTGCCTGCCAGCCTAATCACCCTCTAACCACTCCCCTGCCAGCCTGATTGATACCTAACTACTCCCCTGCCATCCTGTTTACCCCTAACTGCCCTCACTTGCAGGACTGCTCTCCCCCAACTGCTTTCCCCTGCAGGCCTGGGTTCCCCCCAACTGCCCTTTCCTGCAGGCCCGGTCGCCCCCAATCTCCCTCCTCTGCTGGCCTGGTCACCCCTCACTGCCCTCAACTGCAGGCTTGATCACCCCTATCTGCCCTCCCTTGTAGGCCTGGTCCCTCCCAACTACCCTCCCCTGCTGGCCTGATTGCCCACAACTGCCCTCCCTTCAGGCCTGGTCCCTCCCAACTGTTCTCCCCTGCTGGCCATCTTGTGATAGCCATTTTGTGTCCACATGGAGGCAAAAAAATCTTGTATGTTGAAGTGATGGTCAATCTGCATATTACTCTTTTATTATATAGGATAGGATTTATTATATAGGATTAAAGTTATATTGTTCCTTGAAGAATTAAACTAAAAGGCGTGCTTATTGCGTAACAACTGATTTGCAGTACTTTCGCCATGTATTTTCAAATAACAGAAAGAAATTATTTTATTAAATAAGTTTTCTGGAATTTTGTTACATGTGTAATGGTACTTAGAATAGGAATGTGAATATTTCTAATTATTTTATTTTGAGAAAACTTTCTTTGTAGCATTAATAATACTAATTCACAATAAAGAATAAAGTTAGTTATTGCTTGTATAAAATTTTTTCACTTAAGTAGTGCTATATGTGTTAAATATAAGAAGTTTCAACTTTATAAAGTTGCAGGAAGGTTTTTTTTCTTCTTATTGTCCTTGAGATGAAAGAGTTCACACCAGTATGATTATTTAATTGTTGGATTTATTGTTTCTCAACTGGAAAATTAAAACAAAAATTTACATTTAATTTTATAATTGAGCTGTTTGTTTTCAGAAGTATATATTCAAATATAAAAATTTAAATGTATTGTAAACCATTTACCCTAAGCATTAATATCTGTGTAAATAAAGCTACTCTTATTACATGTATAATTACCATGGTGTTTAAGTGTTCTGATGAGCTTTAATGTACTTACCAGAATATTATCTACAGTCATTTCCATGGTCTGAAACTTGAAAGCTCTTACAAACACTAACATTACATTTTATTTCTTCCTGCACTTAGCAGTTCCTAGGCAACATAGAGATGACATGAAGAGTGAGATAGAGGGGATTAAATTTGGTCACTTGGAACTGAGCTATTAGAATTGAAGATTTGTGTAAAGAGAGAAATAAAATGAAAGGTCTCTTCCCAGGGCTTACTGGTTTATTTGGAAATCTCAGGTTTGTCATTAGTTACTGAACTAACATATTCCTTTAACATATATTGGAGCAAATACACTATGTCAGAAATTGTGCTAGATAAGTTTTGGGGATATACTACTAAACACAATAGACAGTGTTACTGATTCATTAGAGTTTCATTGGAACTCCCATTCTGTTCAGGAATACCAAAAAATAAGTTAGAGTAGCCAGTGCTATGAAGGAAACAATGGAAGAGAGAGTGTTAAAAAGTGTTTGGGGAGCTATTTTATTTTAGATTCAGTGCTCAGGGAAAGTCTGTCTTAAAAAAGGGGTTCATTAAGATGATGAGATGACAACAGTGGTGTTTGGCTTCTTAAAATTGAAAGCTAATTATTTAGATAAACTTTTTTCACTGAAATTAAATAATTACCCTATGTAATAAAAGGCTAATATGCAAATTGTCCCCTCTACCGGGAGTTGGACCAGGAGTTCAACCAGGGGCATGGCTCTATGGCTCACTGCCTGTTGCCCCTTCCCCCCAGCTGGCCCTGCCCCCGATTGACCCTCACCCCTGCCCAATCGGGGCCTGGGCTGGCCTATCACCCGCCTTTGGCCCCACATCCTGGCCAGCCCAATCCCTGATCCGCCCTCCCACCTCAATTGGGGGTAGGGTTGGCTGGCCAACTTTTTGTGGCCTCCCCTCCCCCCACTCCTGGACCCTACCTGTGCACGAATTCATGCACTGGGCCTCTAGTCCTATCTAATAAAAGAGTAATATGCAGATTGACCATCACTTCAACACACAAGATGGCTGCCCCCATGTGGTCAAAGATTCTGCCTCCATGTGGACACAAGATGGCCACCACAAGATGGCCAGCAGGGGAGGGCAGTTGGGAGGGGCCTGGCTTTCAAGGAGGACAGTTGGGGGTGATCAAGCCTGTAGGGGAGGGCAGTTAGGGGTGACCAGCCCGGCAGAGGAGGGAAGTTGTGGGCAAACAGGCTGGCAGGGGAGCAGTTAGACATCAATTAGGATACCAGGGGAGTGGTTAGGGGGTGATCAGGCTGGCAGGCAGAAGCAGTTAGAGGCAATCAGGAAGTCAGGCAGGCAAGCAGTTGAGAGCCAGCAGTCCTGGATTGTGAGAAGGATGTCCGACTACCCGTTTAGGCCCGATGTCACTGGGATTGGGCCTAAACAGGCAGTCAGACATCCCTCAAGGGATACCAGATTGGAAAGGGTACAAATTGGGCTGAGGGACACCCCCCCCCCAACCCCATGCACGAATTTCATGCCCTGGGCCTCTAGTATTAAATAATTGTATTAAATAACTATATTTTTACATGCTTAAAAATACTTAAGCTCTGAAAAGATAGTCATTTTTTAAATAACAGCCTGTAAATAGATTTGGACTGAAGAGAGGAATGTTTGAATGCTGAGCAGAATAGGAGAATAAAATGGAAAGATACTTTTTAAAAAAGTAACTGAGAAGTATGACCAGAGACTGCCCTTCATACATATTTCTGTCACAAGTACATGTAGCCTAACTTGGCTGGAGATGGTCTAATCTGATAGTATTCCCCAGAACAAATGTAAGCTGCTATCGATGAAGCACATTGTCTTACAGTGAACACCTTCAAATACATTTTCAAGCAAGTAGTCAAAGGCATGAGTAAAAACAAGATAATTGAACAAGAATCAGCAAGAATAAACAGAATTGGAACCCCATGGATTTCAGATATTAAAGTTACTAGACACAGACTTAAAACAACTGAGTTTACAAATTATACATGGAAATATCTGCAAAGAAACCATAAAAAAACAACACAGCAGATTTGAAAAGGAACCAGATTAATTTATTAGAAATGAAAAACCCAATAATAAATTTACAGAGCTTTCTGGTTCAGGCTGTGCTGATTAGCTTGTATCAAATGAACCTCCTACTTAACTAAATCCATTAAATAACTTGGGCTATACATATAAAACAACTACCGTTGTTATAGGCCTTGAAGGGCAACCAGTACAAGTTGGAATTGAGAGGCTATGATTCTTTTTTTTTTTTTTTTGAAGCTATGATTCTTAAGAGTAGGAAAGTTCATAAAGTGATCTCCGTATTTATTCTGCTTTTTCCTTGAGGAAATTTTTTGTTCTCAATGCCAAATAGAACTGAAGCAGAAAGCAGCAGTTTTACTGGACTAAGAGTTCATATATGTATACTAGGGGCTGTGGGCCATGAGGCTGCAGTGGGCATAGGGGCGGATCTTGGCCCATCCTCAGCGCCCCAGCCTGGACCTTCCCACCGTGGCCCCTGGTCCCTGTCTGCTAGCAGCCTTGCTCCTGCTGCTGCTGCTCCATGTGCTGATGGTGCTAGCCCCAGTGCGTGTGATTGGGGCCAGTGCCAATAGCGGGTGTGAGCAGGCCCAGAGCCGTCAGCAGGTGCGAGTGGTGGCTCCAGTGCCAGATGTGCGTGCTAGTGGGGCCAGTGTGGGCAGTGGGTGCAAGAGGCAGCTTCTGGCCCTGATCACCCCTCAGGAGCAGGGAGAGGTGGAGAAGTCCTGAGGGGTGATCAGGGCTGGCAGCTGCTGCTTGTACCCACCAATGGCGCTGAGTGATCGGCAGCAGGGGCGAGCTCCTGAAAGGACCACAGTGCATGGGAGCAAAGAATTTTCAGTAACCACCAGAGACTTGCCCCGATGACAGCAACCATCACCCCGCCTTGGTCTGGCGCCTCCACTCACCTGCTCCACCATCCCTCATGGCCAATGCCTGCCATGTTCCACGCACACCCTCTGATGCTCAGCGCATATCATAGCAACCAGTTGTTTGATTGTTGTGCCGTTGGGTCTATTTGCACATTAGGTATTATATAGAGAGATAATATATATAACCTCTTCCTCAAATATAATCTATATATATATAAAAGGTTAATACTCTAAGTGTCCTTCCAACCAGTCACTATGACATGCACTGACCACCAGGGGGCAGACGCTCAATGCAGGAGCTGCTGTGACGTGCACTGGCCATTCACAGAGAAACAGCGCCACAGACTTGGCATCCACAAAGCAACACTTGGCTTCCCCCAAGTGGGACACAGACCCTACCACTACCTCATTGCAGGTGATGCTGCCAAGCCCAAAAATGTAGCAATGCCCAGCTTCTTCTCCCTAGTGACAGGCTATTTAACAATAAATAGCACTGTGGACCTGGCACCCACAAAGCAACACTCGGCTTCCTCCAAGTGGGACCCAGGCCCCACCACCACCCCAGAGTGACATCCCACCAAATTGCAGCCAACACTGCTGAGACTGCATGGTGCAAAATGTGGCCCACAGCCCAGCCCAGCCCAGAAATGGTTGCTGTGGGCTACAGGTAATGACATCATGTAGCAATGCCCAGCTTCCTCTCCCTAGCAACTAGCCTTCTTGGAGTTTCTTTGTCCCAGGAACACAATTTACTTTATAGCCAGGTGCAAACATTTTATACTTTAACCAAATGTCTGTGAAGCATTTTCTCATGCCTCATCTCATTTGATCCTCACAGAAGTCCTGGAGTACATAGATAGGAGACTCAGTAAAATCCTATTTTCTTTTCATTAGCTGGGAAACAGAGATTTAGATAGCTTAGAAACTTGGCTTGACTGAAAAGGAATAAGAAATGGTGGGCCTTGAAAATGACTTCAGGTTTTCTCACTGCGCAGAATATTGTCAAACACTGCTACAGTTAAATATTTTACTCTTTGTTCTCCCTGCATTTTCTACAATAATAATTGGCTTTGTGTTGATATTTACTGCTGTGTTGCTGATGATTACTTGAATGGGAAGTTCAGGTGCATCACTGGACTGGAAAAAATTTAACTACATCAGAAAGCAGGTCTAATTAAGCAAGTTTAATACACACACACACACACACACACACACACACACACATATATATAAATAATAGGCTAAGTTGACTCATGCATGTGCGATTACATATAAAGCTCTCACTGGCACCAATTGGATGCATGTATTTCCATCTGTTATTATCAATTGTGAATTTGGTTGACACTTTTATTATAGAGAAAGGGCGAATAGCGATATTAAAATATTTCTTCTAATTAATTTCCTTTCAGTGGGCACGAATTTGTGCACCGGGTGACTAGTAGTTTAATAACTATCAGCCCCAGAGCTGGATTTGGAAACTCATCAGACAATACTGACTTTGAAGCTAAAGAGATGAGCAGAAATTTTATCAACCTTGGGGGATACCAAATCATTCAAGTCCATCAACCACTAGTACATGGCAAACTTAAGCCATTATCTGAAAAATATGTACCCACTGATATATTCACCTGTGTATCGTTACTTTGTTTTTAAGAGCTTTTGAAGAGGAAAGAAAAATCTGTTAAAGAGATTAATAATAGGCTAGATACTGTGATCTTTTATAAAATGTAGTAGAGTCAGTCTGTGTCTCAGATGCAAATATTGCTTGAGTTTTTAGAGTTTAAAATAAAATAATATATCTTTGGGTTATAACTGTACATTCTATGGACAAAAGCAATGTATGATCCTTACTAGTGTTTCATTTTCCTACCTGATTGTTACAGGAGGTTAGAAGTACTAAGAGGTCAAGGTTATCCTTGTGTTGATCTATACATAATTCTTGAAGTAATTTTTTAAAATCTAGCTAAGTTTTTAACTTATATTTGTTGATATATATAACCAACCTTTAAAGGCGTAGGGAAATTTGATGTAAGCACTAAAATGTTCTTAAGATTGACCAATATAGTTAATACATGACCAAGTACATTCAGTATTTACAGGAACATATAGCACTCAGGAGCCTGAGGTCCCCTGTCAAGCCCCTCTGGATTGGGAGAGGGTGTAGCCTCAGGTCCCTGCTGATTGCTCTTTCAGCCTCCCGTGCTGTGCACTCGGCCCCACACCCTGCTTCCATGTGCCAGAACCAGGTTCGCCCATCCTTGCCCGCGGAGATCGGCGGGACTTGGGAGGAAGGTGGGGGGGGGGGTCCCTCGCCTTCTGGACCTTTGGGCCGAGTGTCCGCCTCTCCCCACGAAGACTGCCCTTTGGAGGGCCCTGCTACACACGCAGCACCTCCTCAGGTCCCCGGCTCCCGTTCTTCTGCCTTCCCTGCCGTGCCCAGAGATGCTCCACCGCAGACCCGGGACCCCTTAGGTGCCTCTTCTTGTGTCTCTGCCGAAGCGCAGCACCTGTACTATTCCAGGACTCCTCAAGGACTGAACCTCTCCTGCTCGCTAGGCCCTCAAAAGCGCTGTGCGCAGAGGCATGGTCCGTGCTCGCTGACGCCCGCCTGCTCCTCTGACCCAGCGCCTGGGCCGGATGAATCACAGCCTCACCTCACGCTCATTACCCAAGGTGCCCCGGGCGCTCATTTGCATGTCCCACACAACAAGTAAACCCCACAGCTCAGTCGCAGCCTAACTATCAGAGCAACCAACATGTGAGCCTCATGAGGGGATCCCGTGGCATTAAATTCCCCTAACCATTCCAAGGTCACCGTGAAAGGACGCGACTCAGTCACTGTAACTGTATAAGAGGGATCTCACTGGCCCTTAAATTCTGTGCGGGCGGAGCTTGTAGCGTGCTCACTTCAGCAGCATGTATACTAAAATTGGAACAATACAGAGAAGATTAGCATGGCCCCTGCGCAAGGATGACACACAAATTTGTGAAGCATTCCATATTTTGCACCCAGCTCTCATGCAATAGGCCTTCCCCCACGGCACTGCGGCCGTGCCCCCCGCTCCTGAGTGGCTGGTAGTGTAGCGAAGGTACGGTCACATTTGCATGTTTCTCATTATATAGGATGTAGAATCTTGGGCCCCAACTAAAACTTAGCTAACTTATACTCTTCATTTTAATATACTCAAACAAGTACTATACACATTAAAATTTGAGCACTGATTTTAAAGCCTGCTTCCTAATGCTTATATTTATTTTTACTGAGAATTACTAGTTTGTTGTTGAAAGAACACTTTCCCTTTAAGAGCCTTCTGAAAAGAATACAACATAATAAAAATTTAAGAGTTGGTTACTGCATAACATGAAAACCTTGTTAACTACAAAACACAGAAACTTAAAAATTAATGTTCACTCCTCCTGTCAAAGGAGTGCATCATATAGCAAATACTGTTTATATGCTTTAAAGAAATTTTTATTTGTGTATTGGAGTCACTATCATCTGAAGACAAAATTTTATGTACCAGTTTGATTATGTTCACTGAACTAATTGATACATAGTTTGATATGAGAATATCTATATATATAAAAGCCCAAGTGACTGGCTTACTGGCCCATAGCTAGGATGCACACTGACCACCTGGGGGCAGACGCTCAATGCAGGAGCTACTGTGCAACAACAACTTTGCAGAGTGCCCTCTCGCACCCTGGAACCCCTTGGAGGATCTCAGACTGCCAGTTTCGGCCCAATCTCTGCAGGTCAAGCTGAGGGATTACACATATGCTGGGCTTCTAGTAAAATAATAAATATCCTTTTAGCAGTGGTTTCATGGTGAACACTCACTAAGATGCTATAAGGACTTCAAGTTTTTTAAAGAATAATGAGTTAGAACTTACATAGTTCACCCTCTCAACCAATATAGGAATCTACTCCATATTGTTTTTGATAGGCCAGTATCAGACGTCTACTTAAAATTTCCAGAAACAGTAACACTAGTAAAGGATCATCAATTTTATTTTTAAGTAACTCTCATTATTGGCAGATTCCTTGTTGAACTAAAGATGCCTCTTCCATTCTGTGATTTTAATTTTGACCTCTGGAGTGAAAAATTTAAGCCTAAGCTAATCTGGCATTCCACATGATGGCAGTTAATATGTTTAAAGAGTTACGTTCCTCCGGTAAGCTTTTTTTTTTTTTTTAAATGCTTAATACATACATTTTGCTATAAAATTCAAATTTGGAAGGATCATTTTTCATGAATAAATTTTCTTTTTCCCACTTAGAGGCAGAATTCTCTTCTGTATATGATCACTCTTATTTTTCTTTTTTCTTTTTCTGATTTAGTATACATTTTATTTATTTTTGAAGCAGCAAGATATATTGAGGTAAATTAAAAGAACAATAACTTTGCTCTGCCTGGGAGATCAGTTGGTTAGAGCATGGTCCTAATACACCAAGGTTACATGTTCAGTTCTCCTAGTCGGGGCACATACAAGTATCAGTCAATGCATGCATAAGTGAACAATAAATTGATGTCTCTCCCTCTCTCCCTCAAATCAATAAATAATATTAATAAAAAAGAACACCTTTGAAAGGCAGTAGACCAGTATCACTAGGCAGATTGTTTCCTATCCCTACTACAGCACAGGCTCTTGCTCAGAAGATAAGGTGTGTCTGGAAATGCCTTTAAAAATAAATCCAGAGTTCTAGGAAGGGTAATGGCATCTTAGTTTATCTACAAGGTCATTCCCAAGATCTATTTATTTCTGGCAGATGCTTGCTATTTTTACTCCCCTACCCCCAATATTTTTGCTTAAGGCCTGCTGCCTGTGGCCTACCCATTTAATTCTACCCCTTAGTACCCAAAGAAGAATAAATAATTGATCTCTGTGGTAGTGTTGTTTGCCCATTCCACCATTTTTGAGCTTGCAATACTAATAGAATTGCAATAGCAATGAAAGGACGTCTTTATTATCTATGTACTTTAGTAAGCTAAACATCTTGTCTCCAATTATTATTAGATGGAAAGGGAAATAAACACTTAATAATAACTAGGCATAGAGAAAACAATAGGCAAACTTAAAAAAAAGTATAATAAATTAGGACAGGGAACAGAATTGTTACTTGTTAACATTGGCAATGATATATCCAAAACTAGAAAATGAAATCCAGAAGTTAAACATAGTTAATGAGTATATTACCCCCAAGGATAACAACAAATCCACACTAATAAAAGAGAAACATGCAAATTGACCATACCTGCACTACATCCACAAGCCACCCCCACCAGCCAATCAGGAGTGAGTATGTAAATTAACCCAACCAAAATGGCTGCAGCCACAGAGCAAGCAGGAGGTTTGGGTTTCCCTGGCAAAGGAGGAAGCCAAGCTTCCCGCCTGCTCTGGCCATCTCTGCTCTCCACTCAAAACTACAAAATTTCAATTATAGGAGATAAATAAATCTCAGATACCAGGGCCTCTGCTTGGGTCACTGGGGGGCATGGCCAGCATGCAAGCCACCACAGGCCCCTCGTCCAGGCCAGCCATGCCCCAAGGGGGACCCCAACCCTGATACGGTCATGCTTTAGGGAAAACCAGCCGGCCCCCACCTGTGCATCAGGCTTCTACCCTATATAATAAAGAAGTAATATGCAAATTGACCTTCATTCCAACACACAAAATGGCTGCCCCATGTGGACACAAGATGGCTGCAATAAGATGGCCAACAGGGGGAGACAGTTGGGAAGGACCAGGCCTGCAAGGGAGGGTAGTTGGGGGTGATCAAGCCTGCAGGGGAGGGCAGTTAGGAATGACCAGGCTGGCAGAGGAGAGTAGTTGGGGGTGACCAGACCTATAGGGAAGGGCAGTATGGGGGGACCCAGGCCTGCAGGGGAGAGCAGTTGCGGGGGGACAGGCCTGCAGGGGAGGACAGTTAGGGGCAATCAGGCTTGCAGGGGAGCATTTAGGCATCAATCAAGCTGGCAGGGGAGTGGTTAGGGAGTGATCAGGATTGCAGGCAGAAGTGGTTAGGGGCAATCAGGAAGGCAGGTAGGTGAGCAGTGGGGAGCCAGCAGTCCTGTATTGTGAGAGGGATGTCAGACTGCCAGGTAGGAGCTGGCCTAAACAGGCATTCGGATATCCTTCGAGGGGTCCCAGATTGGAGAGGGTGCAGGCTGGGCTGAGAGACACACCCTCTTCCCCATGAACTAATTTCATACACTGGGCCTCTAGTGTTTTTATAACCTTTGTTTTAAGTTGTAGGATATAAGAGAGCTACATGTCTTGTGGAAGAAATGTAGTCTTCCTGAAGCACTAGCCTTGTATAAAACCTAACCCCTTTCTAAGGAGGTAATATAGTGTGTACATAGTAAAGATAGAAAGTACAGACTGAAATCAGCCAGGGGTACATTTCCGAAGGCTATCATGCCTAATGGGTATTGGATGCTAGTCTGTCCTTCAGCAGTATTTATAGATCAGACATTGAAATGATCGATCTAGGAATGGTCCATGCTTCTCTCTTCCTGGCTAATCCCATCTGCCTTTGTTGGTAGATAGTCTGCAGGGCTGGTAGCTGAAAACCAGGAAGACCTCTCTAGTGCACTTCTAGACCTGAATTGTTGGGGGTGAGTACTTTTATGTGGCCTAATCCCCACTATTCAGTGATAGTCTGAAAGAAAAAAATCCCCAGTCCAGAGGAGTCAGATGAAGTTCTGCATGATAGGCTGTGAGTGGAAGCTGGTGAAAGGGTTTCAGTATGAGTCTCTGGGAGTGCTTCTTCCCTGAACGCCTCTGGCTCCTTGTCCCACACTGCTACTAAAGCCAGCCACTCTATAAGGGATAGACTCCACTGAGGAGCCACAGCTGACCACTTGATTGTTATGCTGACAACTGAGTCTTGGAGTAATTATGTTGGGGAAGTAATGCCCACTGATCGAGGTGTGGTTGGCCTGCTTCTTTGGTACCAACTTGGCAATTCCTTCAGGATGGCTAGAAATATTTTTAGTTCTCCATTTTCTTTTCTTAAGACTGACAGCTCTTTGTTCTGGCTGGTCAATGTTTGCCATGCCTCCTGCAAGGCTGCTTCTAACTTTGTAATTCTATGCTTATAAAAGGCGATGAGGAGATCTGTTTTTTTGTGTTTTTTTTTTTTTTCTGGAAACTCCACACCTGAGAGATGTGACTAAAATGCTGCAAAGCTGTCTCCACAGGGTTTTTGAAGTACATCTGCTCCTGCGGTTTCAGATTATCAGAAAGAGCCAGATGCTTGCAGGCAGCTCCACAAACAGAACATTTTTCCTACCCAAGCAGCCACCATATCCCAGAAGACTGCGGATCTCACTGAAATTTTCCATTTCTCCTCACAAAGTGCTGCAAGTGGGGGGTCACTCTTATTTTTCTTGAGCCTTTCATGTTTTATGCCTTCATAGCCTGAAATCTTTATATTTAATGTATATTGAATATTAAGGTATAGTCTTTTGAGTATTTACTTTATTAAAAACCAAAATTGAGGGAAATTCTGTGTTTAAGCAGTCAATGATTTCCACAATTGGCAGTAATAACAACATTGTATAATGACCTCTCTATAGCATTCCTGAATTCAATAATTAAAGATTAAATGAAACTGTATTTTTGTTAGCTTTCATTAATGGAGTAAACTGGGGAGAAAAAAAGATTCTAACAAGATGCAGAGTAGCTATAAAGAGAAGAATCTTAAGAAAAACGTAGCAAAATTAATTGGACATAGGCATTAAGAGCAAAGTTCTGCACATTTGCCTCTGATGTTTTTCCAACCCACTAAATCATACATTGTACAATAGGAGTGAGATAAATATTTTTATACTCTTCCATTATAAATCATTATTTGCTGAGTAGTTGAGTAGTTAGATTGCTTTTTTGGCCTGTTTATAAGGTAGAATTTAGATGCTCCTAAAATGTAATTAGTGAGACAGCACATGCCGATCCTTTTTCTCCTTTTAATCACTTTACCAAAACTTGGTATATTTGGAGGAATTCTCTTTTAGTAAAATAACTTTTTATTATTAGCTTAGAGGCCCAGTGCATGAAATTCATGCACAGGAAGAGGGGTTATCCCTCTGCCCAGCCTGCACCCTCTCTAATTGGGACTCCTTGGGGATGTCCAACTGTGAGTTTAGGCCCAATGCCTGCAGGATCAGGCCTACACCAGCAGTCGGACTTCCTTCTTGCAATCCAGGACCGCTGGCTCTTAATTGCTCATCTGCCTGCCTGCCTGATGCCCCTAACTCCTTGCCTGCCTGCCTGATTGCCCTAATTGCTCTCCCCTGTTGGTCTGATTGCCCTAACGGCTCTTCCCTGCCTGCCTGATCCCCCTAACTACTCTCTCCTGCCAACCTATTCGCCCTAACTGCCTCTGCCTCAGCCCGGCCACCTTGGCTTTGTCCAGAAGGATGTCGGAAGGTCGCCCAGAAGATGTCCAGTCTAATTAGAATATTACCCTTTTATTAATACAGATTTCTTTTAGGATGAGAATTATTTCAGAAGAGTGGATTTCTAGAACCTATTTTATGAGCACTGGAATATTGCATTACCTTTGCCTCTAGTTCCATGTAAAGATTACATTTTTAATTGAGTGAAGAGTGAGCTGTATTCCTAGAACCATATTATTTTTATATTAAAATGGGTTTTTTATAATATTTTAAATATTAGGTACAGCAGAAATCTTTGTCCAGTCTTTTATGAAAACAAAATTTTAGGTAAACATTTTTATGAATTCTTGAAACATGCCAGCAAGTTTTATAATAGTCTATTTAGTGCCCCAGGAAGATTTAGGGAAATGTTTGCTGTTTTCTTCATTTTTTCCATTATCTTAAAATGCATCACTAATGCCTAGGGATAGTAGTGAATTAATAAAAATTTTAGCATTGACATAATCTACTCAACTTATTTTTTTGCAGCTAAAATATCTAGAAGACATTTAGTAATGCTGTGAGCATTAGGAGTTGCTGAGCTAGTTCACTATTATAGCATTACCCAAACACACAGGGAATCCTTAAATAAAACTCATCAAAGTAAATAATGCACACAGAGCACTTAGTAGTCAACAGGGGCTGATTTGCATACATAGGCAATGCCTGCCTACTGATTGATGATGCCTATTACCATGAGATTGTATTTATTAAAATCAACACCAATAATTCTATGCACAAATGGTTAATAACCAAATGACTATGGATTTTAATTAATTAGAATGGTCAAGATATATCCTGAATGAAATAGATTGCATTGTTATATTATTGACTTATTCCATTTGAAATTATTAAAGTTTAAGATTGCTACTTAAAGTTAAGTCATGTCAGGAATATTCTAAGTAAAGTTTGAATAATTTTAATCAGTTCTTCAAATATTAAAAAATTGTGATAATCTGGAATGAATCTTCAAATACTTGCTAGCATAAGGTATTGGCTTAGTCATTTTATTAGCAATAATTTTTGTTCACTAGCAGCTGTTGAGTTAGATTAAAGATAATTCATTATTAACATTCTGTTGTATTATTTTTTTAATCTTTTCATTATATGGTTACGAGTATTTTTGAACTTAAAACTTTTTTTCATCTATACTGTAGATTGAGTGAATTAGCAATCTTATATAAGAGAGAACATTTTAAAGTGGTGCTTTCAGCTACTTGGGTAATGCTGTTCATTGCGATGGGAAGAAGGGTCAGATTCTTTTCCAACAATGTAAGAGCTTGTTGCTCAACAAATTCCGAATGGGATGTACTTAAATAACTTAATCTCTTTCCTTCAGCCCCATGATTACACCAGAATCTGATGGAAGTAGGTTAATCAGAATTTATGAGACTATTTGTTTTGGCTATTCTATAATATACATTTATACTGGTATACATACCCTCACACACATACATTCATATAAAATTCTAAGAGACACATATATATATGTATGTGCATCTGTCTATCTACTTTAGATTTTGGCTTCCTAGTACATGAATAAAAAGATCTACCAAATATTTAATTTGTAGATCTTGCCAAGAGTCCCACAATGATTACTTCAGGTTTCTGAGTATTATAGAAAACTAGAGGCACAGTACATGAAATTCGTTTGCTTGAGGGTGTTCCCTTAGCCCAGCCTTCGCCCTCTCCCAGTTTAGGAACCCTCAGGGGATGTCTGACTGGTGACTGGGGAGTGGGCCTAAGCCGTCAGTCGGACATTCTTAGTGCTGCTGCAGAGGTGAGAGAGGCTCTCACCACCACCACTGCACTTGCCATCCATGCACCCAGCTTCTGGCTGAGTGGCGCTCCCCCTGTGGGAGCACATTGATAGCTTCTGCATTGAGCATCTGCCCCCTGCTGGTCAGTGTGCATCATAGCTACCTGTCATTCCACCATTAAGTCGATTTGCATATTAGCCTTTCATTATATAGGGTACACAGAAGGACATAAACTCAAGCACTGTGAGAGATTTATACTAGTACCCATGTATTACTGTCATAGCAAGTCTGGTGAAGTGGGGATAGAAGAAACCACCTCTTATTTAACTTCAAACCTATTATTTCCCATTCAAAAAAATTTTTTTTCACCTCTAAATACTTGGCACTCCTCTAACATCTCCAGTGAAACACAGTGTTTTTTTCATCCTAAGCCTACTTCACGGTACATGGCTTTTCAGTGTTTTTAAACAGTACTTTATAGTGTGACATAGTTTACCATTTATGCACAATGCTAATTCATAATATCATTCTTTCCTTGGTACCCATGTCCTTGTCTCTTTTTCATTTAAACACTAGAGGCCTGGTGCATGAAAATTTATTCACTGGAGGCGGGGTCCCTCAGCCTGGCCTACCCCCTATCACAGTCTGGAGCCCTCAGGGGTGGGAGGTGACCTGGCAATCAGGGGAAGGCAATGGCCCATCACACCTCTGCTGCTGCCACTGCCAGCAGTGCGAGCTTCAGCCAGCCCTGGTTACCTAAGCCTTGGCCGGCCCTGGAGGCTGAGCAGCCAATATCTGAGGCTTGCCTGCCCCTCAGATTTGCCTGTGCCTTGGGCCGGCCCTGAGGGGAACAGGTGCCCCAGCCAGGCTGAGAGGGCTGGGCACCACCATCTTGTGGGTGTGGGCACTGCCAACCTTGAAGGCGTGACACTTAGCATATTCCTTCCTTACTGGCTGTGGGTGCCACCATCATTCCAATGGTATGAGGGTCAATTAGCAGGTTCCCTCTTTATTAGGTAGGATAATGGCATAGAATTCTCCTTTAAATACTGTACATATAATTTTTTGTATATTCCTGTGCATCTATTTTTATTTTTTCTGTGTATCTATTTTTAAAACTGTCAATAATCTCAACTATGTTATCTTTATTTTCAGTAAAATAAAATTATACAACTTATTTTACCTTAAACTGATTTGTAAAATTAATCTAATAATAAAAGTTGCTTCTTTAAATTGTAGCATATAACAGTTAAAAAAGGTGCTCAGGTTTCTGAACTGTAGAGAAAAGAAAATAATACTTTATTAGAAAGAAAATTACTTATATTAGGCATTCTTGGACGCTGTTTTAGGTCTAGTCTTCCTAACAAGTGGTTTAAATTGAATGCCTCCTCTGTTAAATCTGAGAGAAGTTTATTTTATGTCTTCCCCTACATAGAATCAACAAATATAGGATGACTATAAAATAATTAGACAGGTCATCAAGTCTTTCATGGAAATCTGTCTCGTTATTTTTCTTTCACAACACATTCTCATAGGGCAAAATAAAGTATGACATGTTGGAGGACATACACCCTTAGTTTTTGACTCACATATGAAATTTGATAATTAAATTATATCTAGCACTTAAGCAAAAATAAAGACTGATTGCTTGTGCCATATTTTGACAAAGCATTTATATACTAATATTTTAAAATGTAATTGCTGAGCAAGAAATGACATTAAATGCCTTATTTAATTGCATTTAATCCATCATCAGTTATCTAAAAGCTTCAAAACAGTTCCTTGGTGAACTTTCTAAATTCAGTAGTAAGTAACCTTTTAGCCCAGTACATAATTTAATGTTTTGACAAGCTTTTTCAAATGGCAAGTAGGTGAATTTATTAGGAAACAATACAGAATGAAATTTAAAAGACTTTGAATAAGTGAATAACTGTTTATATTCGGCTGGCTATATCTTACGAAGGTTAGGCAAGCCCCTTTTGTTAAAATCCCTCATAGCTAATCAGGTACTAATTCTATAGTTACCTAAATGCAAAATTCAAAAGGAGTGTGGATTAGAAAATTACTATGTTCAGTATGTCTAATGTCCAGCTGGCTGTTACTTCCTCTGCTGTGTTCAGTGTATGTTATGTGTTTACCTATTCCCTATTGCCTTGCCCTGTGTGTAATAAAATATGTGCAATTATTGACCTCCTGTAATCTTTGAAAAGTAGAAAAAGAAAAGGTAAGCAGGCTAAAATTAAATTCACTAGACATATCACAGGGACATCCAAGTAATGGAAGCAACTGGCCTTGGGTTAGTAGTCTCCTGACATTCAATTAGGATAAGACTTATGAACAGAAATAGACATTCTATTGAACAGTTGCCATGGATATGCACTGTTGTACTTTTTAACATCTGTATATTGAGCACCTTCTCATTTGATATAAGTAAGGTGTGTTAGATAACTTTTGTCAAGTTTTGATAGCAAACAACTCCAAATGCCCAGTGGCTTATTCATTCACTTTACATGCATTTTGTGGATCCACTATGGCTCTGCTCTATGCCTTCTTCCTTCTGAAATCTAGGCTGAAGGAGAGGGCAAAAGATGATGGAATTTATAGGATGGCTCTTCAGATTTCTGCTTGGGACTGGCACTTGTGACTTTTCATTAGTAAAAGCAGGTCAGATGAGCACAGGAAATATAACTCTCAGGAAATATATTTCTCAGGAAATCCTTTCTAATAAAAGTAATATGCAAATTGACCATACCTCTGATCAACCCACTCCCACAGCCATGCCCACCTGCCAATCAGGAGCAAATTATGCAAATAAATCCCAACCAAGGTGGCTGCCACCACTGAGAGCAGGAGGGAGGCTTGGGTTTCCCCAGCAATGGAGTAAGTCAAGCTTTCTGCCTACCCTTGCCAGCCTAGGCCTCCACTCAATGTTACAAAGTTTTAATTATAGAATATATATAATCCCAACAGAAATGGTGGCAGCCACAGAGCTGGAGAGAGAAGAGGATAGGGTTGCCCAGATGATGGAGGAAACCAAACTTCTGCAGCCCTAGCCTAGGCCTCCACTCTAGGCTACAAAGTTTCAAACAGAAATGGCTGTCACCACTGAGCAAGCAGAAGGCTTGGCTCTGCTCCAGGCTACAAAGTTTCAATTGTAGAACATAAATTAATTCCAGATTCCAGGGCCTCCCCTTGGGTCGCGGGAGGGTGTGGCTGGCCTGCAAACCACCAGAGGCCCCTCGCCAAGGCCATACCATGCCCCAAGGTAACCCCCACCCTGATCCAGGACATCCTTCAGGGAAAACCAGCCAGTCTCCACCCATGCACCAGGCCTCTATCCTATCTAATGAAAGAGTAATATGCAGATTGAGCATCACTCCAACACACAAGAGGGCTGCCCCCATGTGATCAAAGATCCTGCCCCCATGTGGACATAAGATGGCCACCACAAGATGGCCTGCAGGGGAGGACAGTGGGAGGTTCAAAGCCTGCAAGAGAGGGCAGTTGTGTGCCATCAGGCCAGCAGGGGAGGGCAGTTGGGAGGGACCAGGTCTGCAAGGGAGTGAGGTTGGGGGCGATCAAGCCTGCAGGGGAGGTCAGTTAGGGGTGACCAGGCCAGCAGAGGAGGGAAGTTGGGGGCAAACAGGCTGGAGGGGAGCAGTTAGACATCAATTAGGCTGGCAGGGTAGTGGTTAGGGGTGATCAGACTAGCAGGCAGAAGTGGTTAGGGGCAGGCAATCAGGGAGTCAGGCAGGCGAGCAGTTTGGAGTTAGCAGTTTTGAATTGTGAGAGGGATGGCCGACTGCCCATTTAGGCCCTTTTTTTTATCCCCCTATAGCTCCCCTCCACCGGGTACCATCCCACCCTCCACCCTCACCTCCCCCCCCCCCCCACTGTCCTCTCCCAATGTTGCATGATTTTTGTCCAGTCTCTTGCTGCACTTCCCAAACCCCTTTTCTCCCCAAGAATTGTCAGTCCATTCCCTCTCTATGTCCGTGATTCTGTTACATTTACCAGTTTACCCTGTTCATCAGCTTATTAATTCACTTGATTTTTAGATTCATTTGTTGATAGATGTGTATTTGTTGTTCCTAATTTACACTTTTATCTTTTTCTTCTTCCTCTTCTTAAAGAATATCTTTCAGCATTTCATATAATATTGGTTTGGTGGTGATGAACTCCTTTAGCTTTTTCTTGTCTGCAAAGCACTTTATCTGACCTTCAATTCTGAATGATAGCTTTGCTGGATAGAGTAATCTTGGTTGTAGATTCTTGCTGTTCATCACTTTGAATATTTCTTGCCACTCCTGTCTGGCCTGCATCGTTTCTGTTGAGAAATCTGCTGACAATTGTAGGGGTGCTCCCTTATAGGTAACCAACTGTTTCTCTCTTGCTGCTTTTAATATTCTGTCTTTGTCTTTTGCTCTTGGCATTTTAATTATGATGTGCCTTGGTGTGGTCCTCTTAGGGTTCCTATATATTGGGGTTCTGTGCGCTTCTTGGACTCCTAAGTCAATTTCTTTTACCAGGTGTGGGAAGTTTTCGGTCACTATTTCTACAAATAGTATTTCATTGTCTTGGTCTCTCTCTTTTTCTGGCACCGCTATAATTCGGATGTTGTATGCTTGAGGTTGTCCCAGAGGCCCCTTACACTATCTTCAATTTTTTGGATTCTTTTGGATACTTGCTTTTTCAGCTGAGTGGATTTTACCTCTTTGTATTTCAAATCTTTAACTTGGTTCTTGGGGTGCTCTAGAGTACTTTTAGGTCTTTGTATAATATTTTTTTATTTCAGTCAGTGTATGCTTAATTTCTGGTTGGTCCTTTTTCATATCCTTGAGAGTTTCCTTCATATCCTTGTAGGTCTCGTTCATTTCCTTGTACATTCATTTCCACATTGGTCTTGATCATTTTCTTGCAGGTCTCATTCATATCCTTGAGGGTCTCGTTCATTTCCTTGTCGGTCTTGCTATTTCCTCATAGGTCTTATTTATTTCCTTATAGGCCTCGACCTTTTCTAGGAGCCTCTTGAGATGCCCTGTAACCGTGGTTTTGAATTCCATGTCCAGTCGTTTTTTTCCCCCTCCATTTCTTTCACATCTGATTTCTTTCCATGTCTCTGCATGGTGGCTGCTTCCCTGAGTTGGTCAATTAGCTTTTTGTGGTAGATGTCCTACTAGGGACAGTGGCTCAGTCTCCCCAGTTACCTGAGGTGGATATGGGTTGCACAGTCTTGCTGAAGTTAAGCTCAGTTAATCGTTGTTAGCACTTGGAGGACTTTACCTCCAGGCCAATTGTCTGTGAAGTTCAACTGTGCTCAGGTTGGATGGGCGGAGTCTCTGGGCTAAGCAGACAGCGTTAGCTCCGCCCTATGCAGCCACGGGGACTCTGTTCTGGGGGCAATGGCCGCCAGCACCTCTGAGAGAGAGCCGCTGCCGAGCTCCACTGGCTGCCGGGGAATTCAGACTCTCCCCAAATGAATCTGCACACCCAAGGTCTCACCCAGGGTCATAAAACAAAGCAGTCCGACGTTTTCCCGAATGAAAGAGCAAGTCACTAATGCTCTCTGCGCAGTCAGGCATCTGCGCTGTTCCCAAGCTCACACGCATTCTGCACAAGCTTGCCTTCTCCACAAGCCGGCAGACCCCTGCAGCACCCGAGCTTTAGCGTGCTCTCCCACTGTCCAGTTTTTACCCCGTATGATAGTGGGTTCCCTGGACTTCACCCAGAGCTGGAGAATCAGTCCAGTGGGACGTCTTTGTCTCCCCCGTTCGAGAAAACTGGCCGGTTTTCAGCCGCCTGCCCTGTCCGCTGGCGTGCGCGCTCCTCCAAACCTCTCTCTGCGCGTATATTCAATGCTGTCCTCAGCTGCTTCTCCGAGTCACAGTGTCTTACCTTCACTTTTATTTGTGGAATTTTCACTCGGCCAGCTTTCCGGTGATACTGTATGGTGTTTGTTCTTTCATTAAGTTGTAGTTTTAAAATTGCTGTGTATGACAGCAAGATAGCTGTTTTACCTATGCCGCCATCTTGGTTCCAAGATGTCTTATTTATTATTTAAAGTGCAGTAAAGCCCTGGTCAGTGTGGCTCAGTTTGTGGAGTGTTG
This sequence comes from Antrozous pallidus, assembly GCA_027563665.1. Classification (NCBI taxonomy): domain Eukaryota; kingdom Metazoa; phylum Chordata; class Mammalia; order Chiroptera; family Vespertilionidae; genus Antrozous; species Antrozous pallidus. The sequence goes on along the minus strand of CM050508.1, from coordinate 145,277,466 downwards.
TCCCATGCACCTAGACGTCACTGTTTTGATTCCCCATCAAGGCACATGCCCGGATTGTAGATTAATTCCCCAGTAGTGGGTGTGCTGGAGGTAGCTGATCTGTTTCTCCCTGTCTAAAATCAATAAAAACATATATAAAAATAGTTTAAAGTGCAATAGAAGCACATAAAAGAGACTTCCACGCTTTCCCTTTAATAAAAGTAGTACATATTTTCTTTTACTGGGTGGCTTTTCTTCTTGTATTCCTCTCTATAAGCTAACCTGCATTCCTACTACTTGGTTATTACTATAGAAATGTTGTTGTGGTAATGTGAACTAACTTCATTTATTCAGTATTGTGTTCATTATGGTAATGAAATACTCTGCCTGGTCCTGATCAGAAAAAGGGTATATTTACATAATGTTAATCAAGACTTTGATGTTAATATTTGGGAAAGGGCTCTAATTTTATTGGTACTTGTATTTGTCACATAAATCAACCAACTGCTTAAAATATGAATCACTGTACCCTAGAATTTGTCTAGCTTAATCATAAGTCCAATTGCCTTTTCTAAAAAGCATACCTTACATGTGACTATACTTTGGATCCTATTCTGTTCGTAAATTTATTTGTCTTTTTAGTTTACCTGAATAGTTTTCTGCATTCTTTGTTCCATTACTCCCTGCATCTAGTTTGGACACCTTGAGTTTATCTTTATTTAAATATTATTTCTGCAATTTTTATTATTTTGCATTTATTTGGCTTAAAATCAACTAGTGCATTTTGGGAAGTAGAATCCTTCAAAAGTTCTTTAAAAAGCAAAACCATTCATTAATTCAGCAGACTAGTGACTGATTACAGTCTTTTAGGCTTTGGGTTATTCTGAAAAAGATTGATAATAAAGAAACAATTTAAATGCTATAATGGTGGTTGGTACTTGTTATTGTATGTATTATAAAACCAGGTTTCATTTTAGTTGTTAATCTGTTTTTGAGGTTTGGTAACATTATATGGTTTTGCACTGTTGCGTGGGCTTCTTGAGACCTACCCCTGAGAGAACTACAGTAGTTTCCTCTTATCTGTGGCTTCACCTTCCAAGGTTCCAGTTACCTGCACTCAACCTCAGTCTGAAAATATTAAATGGGAATTTTCAGATCTGATTCAAACAATACATTTTAAAATGCATGTCATTCTGAGTTGTGTGATGAAATCTTGCTGATTGACGCGCAGGGTGTGAATTATCTCCTAGTCCAGCTTATCCAGGCTGTATATGCTCCCTGCCTGTTAGTAGCCTTCTTGGTTATCAGATTAACTGTTTCAGTAGCACTGTACTGTGTTCAGGTAACTCTTACTTTACTTAATAATGTCCCCAAAGTGCAAGAGAAGTGATGCTGACAATTCGAATATGCCAAAAAGGAATGGTAAAGTGTATGTATAGGAAAATACATAATGTATATGGGGTTTAGGCATCCACTGGGGATTTTAGAATATATTACCCACGGATAAGGTATGACTACTGTACCTCATTGAGATGCTACCAACACCAGTACATCATCATTTTCACTACATTTCCGTCCCCAATGTAAATGGAAAACGTGCTTTCTTTATTCACACAGATTAATGTGAGTGTTGAACTGAAGTCTTTTTTTTTTTACCTTAACTTTCTTTTTTTTTCTTTTTTCTTTATTGTTCAGTTTATTAATTACATTGTTTCCCCTTTTTTATCCCCCTATATCTCCCCTCCACCCTGTACCTATCCCACCCTCCACCCTCACCTCCCCTTCCCCAATGTCCTCTCCCATTGTTGCAAGATTTTTGTCAAATCTCTTGCTGTACTTCCCACAACCCTTTTCTCCCCAAGAATTGTCAGTCCATTCCCTCTCTATGACCATGTTTCTGTTATAGTCACCAGTTTATCTTGTTCATCAGCCTATCAATTCACTTGAGTTTTATGTTCATTGTTGATAGATGTGTATTTGTTGTTCATAATTTATATTTTTACCTTTTTCTTCTTCCTCTTCTTAAAGAATATCTTTCAGCATTTCATATACTGGTTTGGTGGTGATGAACTCCTTTAGCTTTTTCTTATCTGCGAAGCACTTTATCTGATCCTCAATTCTGAATGATATCTTTGCTGGATAGAGTAATCTTGGTTGTAGATTCTTGCTATTCATTATTTTGAATATTTCTTGCCACTCGCATCTGGCCTGCATCGTTTCTGTTGAGAAATTCGCTGACAATCGTATGGGTGCTCCCCTGTAGGTAACCAACTGTTTTTCTCTTGCTGCTTTTAATATTCTCTCTTTATCTTTTGCTCTTGGCATTTTAATTATGATATGTCTTGGTGTGGTCCTCTTTAGATTCCTATATTTTGGGGTTCTGTGTACTTCTTGGGCTTTTAAGTCAGTTTCTTTCACCAGGTGGGGGAAGTTTTCAGTCACTATTTCTTCAAGTAGGTTTTCATTAACTTGATCTCTCTCTTTTTCTGGCACCCCAACAATTCGGATGTTGGCATGCTTGAGGTTGTCCCAGAGGCCCCTTACGCTATCTTCAATTATCTGAATTCTTTTTGTTTCTTGCTTTTCCAGCCGAGTGGATTTTGGTTCTTTGTATTTCAAATTTTTGACTTGGTTCTTGTGGCCCTCTGGACTGCTTTTAGGACTTTGTGTATTATTTTTTATTTCAGTCTGTGTATGCTTGATTTCTGGTTGGTCCTTTTTTTTTTTTTATCCGTGAGGGTCTGGTTCCTATCCTCAGAGGCCTTGTTCATTTCCTTGAGGGTCTCATTCATTTGCTTGAGGTTCTCATTCATTTCCTTGTAATTCTCATTCATTTCCTGGTTGGTCTTGTTTATTTCCTGGTAATTCTCATTAAGTTGATCGGCCTTTTCTAGGAGCCTCTTGAAAAGCCTTATAACCATGGTTTTGAACTCTATGTCTTGTCGTCTTTTTTCCTCCATTTCTTTCACACCTGATTTCTTTCCATGTCTCTGCATGGTGGCTGCTTTATGTGGTGGATATCTTCAAAGGGACAGTGGCTCAGCCTCCCCAGTTACCTGAGGTGGGTGCTCTTACTGCAATTCTTTATGGGTTGTATTCAGTATTTTTGAATTTAAACCCAGCTTTTTGTTGTTAGCCCTAGGAGGGTTTGACCTCCAGGCCAATTGGCTGTGAAGGGAGACTGTGTTCAGGTTGGATGGGCGGAGTCTCTGAGCTGCGCAGGTAGCATCAGCTGCGTCCTGTGCTGTGCTCGCGCGCGCCCGGGTCTCTGTTGGATGGGGATGGCTGCAGACACCTCCAAGAGAAAGCTGCTAGTCTCTTCCCCTTGCCAGACCACTCCGCCTTTCCCCAAATGTGCCTGCACACCAAAAGTCTAGCCCAGGATTGTAAAAATAAATGGTTTCCAGAACCAGGAGACAAGTTTCCAGGGGGCAAGTCGCAGGTTTGCGCGACCCTTGCGCGGAAATTCGCAGTTCAGAAGCCTCTGCCGCGCCCCGCTTCCAGGGTGCGTCCCCCGGACCTCGGCCGGACCTCGCCCAGTGCTGGGGGATCCGGGCAGTGAGACAGAGCTCGGCCGGATCTCGCCTGGCGCTGGTGGATCCGGACAGTGGGACAGACCTCGGCCGGATCTTGCCTGGTGCTGGGAAATCCGGGCAGTGCCGCCCCAGCCCCAGCCCGTGCGCGCACGACCAGGACGGCTCCTAACCTGTTTCCATCTGAAAGACTGCGCTCCCGCCGCTTCTGAGTCTCAGTGTCCCACCTCCACTCCAGTTAGTGGAGTTTTCATTCAGCCAGCTTTCTGGTGATTCTGGGTGATGTCTGTTCTGCTGTTATGTTGTAGTTCCTAAATCGTTGCGCGGGGCAGAACAATAGGTGTTCACCTATGCCGCCATCTTTGCTTCTCCTGAACTGAAGTCTTTGTATTTGAGCAAAGTCTAACAAAGCCTAAAAGTGTACTCCTTCCATATCTAATGATTGGGTCGTGATATTGCTGTATTTCAGATTATCCAGACTCTTCTCCTGCCCATCTTTCATTAAAACAGAAACTGTGCTTATGCTTCTTAAAATTAGTCTTTCAGACAGTTTCCCAAGGTTAGAGAAGAAAGTTGGCCTCAGGATACCAGATATAGACAGAAAACAAAATTGGGGTAGTCAGAATAAACCTTAATAAGCCACATTGTAAATAGGTAGCTCTTTTTTTCTCCAAATGCTTGATGTTATTAGTTTAAAAGTTACAACACATTTCAAATGTTGCGATTATAATAATAAATATTGCATTCAACTGCTAGAGTAATGGAAACATAGTTTATTATTTACTTGATGCAGTCTTTTTTCCTAAAATTACTGAAACCAACTCTCATTTTGCATTACTGCAGAATATCATCCAGTTAATCCAAAAAACTTGTGGAAATTAAATTTTTGAATAATTAGCTTTACTTTTTAAACGTTCTTTTACAAGACTTATAGCTTCTCTGAATGCGTAGAGAATTTGAGGCAACCTACTAGGATAAAAAAGACAATCTAGACTAGAAAAATATACTATTTAGAATAAGAAATAGAGAGGAAGGGAAAGACTGGACTCATCATGTTAATTCAGAAGCTACAGTTTAAAATTATAGGTAGTTTTTAAGAAAATAAAAGTCCAGGAATTTTAAAAATAGCTTTTATATTAACGTTAAATGTTATGTACTGTACATGGTTGAGGCAAAAGTCGCTTTACAGTTGTTTGCATAGAAAATAAAATAATAATAATAATACAAGAACAAACTTTCATGTACTCACAACTATTTTTGCCCCACCCTGTATTAACATTATTATTAAGATGCTGAATTTTCTGCTTAAAATTAAAAACATATAATTAACAAATATTTGTCATTTAATAAATGCACAGGACTTTGGATTCTAGTATATGGAGTTAGAAAATGATATAATGACAGGATTTTTCTTAGTGCCTTAATGTTATGCTCTTAGTGTTATTCTAGTTACTTTGTGTAGGGAGGATTGGTATAGAAGATTGATACTATATAAGAAAAAATAATGAATATACTAGATAAATCTTAGTTTAACTATAATAAAATGTACTAAAATGAATGTTTCACCTTTACTACTAAGTAAACAGCAAATAACTGTAATTGTATTAACATTTTATATGTGATCCTAAAGCTACCCAGATGACTGAGATGATCTGTATCATAAAAAAATGAAATTCACATGTAGCAGTAGAAATTACCAATATATGAATGTTGCTATATGAATATCCTATATAATAAAAGCCTAATATGCAAATTGACTGAACAGTCGAATGACCAGTAGCTATCACTTGCACTGATCACTAGGACGCAGATGCTCAATGCAGGAGCTGCCCCCTGGTGGTCAGTGTGCTCCCACGGGGGGAGCACTGCTCAGCCAGAAGAAGCTGGGCTCACAGCTGGTGGTGAGTGCAATGGCAGTGGTGGGAGCCTCTCCTGCCTCTGTAGCAGCACTAAGGACCCCTTAGAGGATGTATGCCTGCTGGCTTAGACAGGGATCAGGCCTAAGCCAGCATGTGGACATTCCCAGAGAGGTCCTGGACTGCAGAGGGCGCAGGCTAGGCTGAGGGGCCCTCCCCAGTGCACGAATGTCGTGTACCGGGCCTCTAGTAAAGTAATATAATTTACTAAACTATTAGCAGTATGTAATGATATAACTATAAATAGTATATCTCTGTGTACTTTTATGTGCATTCTCTGATTTAAGAGAATGTTGAATTTAGGATAGAGTTTGATAGTTTTGTGTATGGTTCCAAGTTACTTATTTCTCTTTCTTACTGAGAGAATACATGCCAACACTTGTGCTGATATTCTCAAGTTTGATCATAGACTACACTCTTCTCAATAAATCAAATTCCTGAGTAATTCTTGGCTCAGATACTTGAAGTAATACTTGTTTCTAAGAATTCCATAGAAAACTTTGACTCCTACTTAAATAAGCTTCCAGGATTTGGGATATCAGTTCCTATCTCATGCCTCCCTCACCTTCACTCCTGCTTTATTTATGGTGTATTTATTTGTGGGTACTGTACAGTGAAAACGAGCCACAAGCCCCTCTCAAGTGTACAACCCTATCAATCAGAATAGATTTCTTTCCCAGTTCCTCTCTGCTTAGATTTTAAATATGGTTCCTTGTGCTTATATATTCTAACTGACCCTTAATAGTTGCTCGGCAAAGTATTCATTCTGTTAGTATTCCACTTTGGAAGTTGTGTCTGCTTACGATTTTTCTCTTTGGTAAAGTTACACATTTTATTTCTAGAAACCTGAACCACCTGTGACTGGCAGAGCTATTGCAAGCTCTTTGCTTTTTCTCAAGATAGTCTATAGAACTCCAACAGACACATCATCAACACTGTAAAATTTTTTGGGGAGGGAGGGGTGTTGATAAAAAGACACACAACACAAAAGCTCTCCCCTCTTAATACTTTTAAGTGTACAGTACAGTGTTTATAAGTACAAGGTTGTATTTCTATAACTTTATCTTAAAAATATCTTAACTGAAGCTCTATACCTTGTTGCTGTGTTGAACAGCAAATCTCCATTTCCTCCTACCTGCAATCCCTGCAATCACTATTCTACTTTCTGCTTCTATGAGTTTGTTTATTTCAGATACCTCATGTAACTGAGGTCATGCAGTATTTGTTCCTCTGTGACTGACTTATTTCCTTTTGCATTATGTCCTCCAGGTTCATTCATGCTGTTGCAAATGACAGGATTTCCTTTTTTTTAACTTTATTTTTTAATCCTCACCTGATATTTTCCATTGATTTTTAGAGAGACTGGAAGGCGGTGGCAAGGTGGAGTGAGAAAGAGAGAGAAACATCGATGTGAGAGAGACATCTTGTTTGGTTGCCTCCTGCGTGCACCCTAACCTGGGTGGGAGATTGAGCCTGCAAACAAGGTACGTGCCCTTGACAGGAGTCGAGTTAGCAGGCTGACCCTGTGTCCATTGTGCCACACTGGCCGGGCTGATTTCTTTCTTCTTTTAAGTTAAATGATATTTAGTTTTATGTACACACCACATTTTCTTTATCCATTCATCAATCAGAAGACATTTAGGTTGTTTCCGCATTTAGGCTGTTGTCAATCATACTGCACTGAACAGAGGAGTGCAAATATCTCTTCAAGATCCTGATTTCAATTATTTTGTATTAATACTCTGGAAGTAGGATTGTTGGACCATATGGAACTTCTGCATTTAATTTGAGGAACCTCCATACTATTTTTTCCCATAGAAAACTGCATCATTTTATGTTCTCATGAACAGTGCGCAGGTTTCCAATTTCTCCATGTCTTTTCCATTATTTGTTTTTTAATAATAGCCATTCTAACAGGTGTAAGGTAATACCTGATTGTGGTTTTGATTTGTGTTTCCTAGATGATAAGTGATGCTGAACATCTTTTCTGATATCCGTGTGCCTTTTGTCTGCTTTTTTTGGACAAGTTGTTAGCCATTTTTAATTGATTTGTATTTTTGCTATTAAGTTATAAGAGATACTGTATATATATATTTTATATTGACCCCTTATCAGGCACATATTTTCTTGCAGATATTTTCTTCATTTCCATAAGTTGTCTTCCCACATTAATTGTTTCATTTGCTTTGTAAAAGCTTTTTAGTTGATGTAGCCTTGCTTGTCTATTTTTGTTTTTGTTGCCTGTGCTGTTGGTGTCATATTCAAGAAATCCTGCCAAGACCAATGTCATGAAGCTTTTCCCCCCTATGTTTTCTTTTAGGAGTTGTATAGTTTCAGGTTTCACATTTAAATCTTGAACCATTTTGAGTTGATTTTTGTGTATGGTGTAAGATAAGGGTTTAATTTCATTCTTTTGCATGTGGATTTCAGTTTTCCCAGCACAATTTTTTAAAGACACTGTTCTTTCCCCATTATGTGGTTCTGGCAACCTTGTTGAAGATAATTTTACTGTACATGCCTGGGTATATTTCTGGGCTCTCTATTCTGTTTAATTGGTTTATATGTCTGTCTTTATGCCAGTACCATACTGTTCTAAGTAGTTCTATAAGATGTTTTAAAATCAGAAAGTATGAGGCCTCAGCTTTGTTATTCTTTCTTAAAATTGTTTTGGCTATTTTGGATCCTTTGTGATTCCATATGAATTTTAGGATTTCTCTTTCTACTGATATTTTGATAGGGATTGCATTGAATCTATAGATCACTTTAGATAGTATGGATTAGAATAGTATTAAGTCTTCCTGTTCATGAATGTGGGATATCCTTCCATTTATTTGTATCTTCTTTAATTTTCTTCAACAATGTTTAGTTGTTTTCAATGTATAACTCTTTTTGCCTCCTTTTATGAGAGTTGGATGAGACAAAAACTGGCCCTTTAGAGTGACCCTTTTGAAAAGACAAAACCTTCAATGTATGCTTCATCGCTTTCGTCCCACAGTGAGGGAGAAGTTTCAACTCAGGGTGATCTGCTGGTGCTAAGCTGACCTGGCTTGAAGGAGGGCCTGAGTTGGGTACAGTGAAATTTTCTTCTTACCAATCTCACCGTGGCTGTTCTTGGTTTTTTGCTCTTTTAAGATATTGCAACTTCTTATCTGAAATCTTAAAAAGGTATTTTTGTCCTAATGTTATTAAATTGATGCTTCCATGGGGAAGTAAGGGCTGGGGCTTATTATTCTACCAACTTGTTAATGTCACTTCAGCATTATACTCTTCCATTCAAGTACTAACCAGTCTTGACCTGTTTAGCTTCCAAGATCAGATGGGCACTTTCCAGGTGATGTGGCCATAGACTCCAATATTGTACTCTCAATATTAACATTGCCAGTGGGAGTAAGATCCTTACAATATCTCAAGAAAAAGAATTTTCTGAGATTAGCACAGGAGGACTAGTGATTTTTATTTGCATGGAATTACATCCCTTGGTTTGAAAAGTCCCATTTTCCTTAATCCAATCCTGGATGCTGTCCAGCTGGGGATTCAGTAGAGCTAGAAGCAGAGCCAGTATCCAAAGTTTCCATTCGACGGTGGAGCTGGGCATTAGGCTAGTTGCAGTCCACTAGTCCATTGTGTTTGGGGTCCACATGGCTGTGTGACATGTGAACAAATGCAGGAGCGGGAGAGCCCTGCAATTCTGGAGTCTAATGCAGGCAAGCTAGAGAGCCATTCTCCTGGGTTTAGGAGATTAAATATCTCAAATCTTCCTGTTCTTGCAGTAGCTATGCCTATTCAGGCCAGTGTTCCTATGTGTGACTGACAAGTACCTTCCCTTGTGACCCAGACTTTACTGTCTATTCTCCACCCTGTTCAGTCCTTTATCCCAGCGATCTGTGGGGAACAAACCTGGGAAGTGTTAAACTGCAGCTTCCTGGCAAAGCTGCACAAATGGCATGCCCCTAGTACTTGCCTTTCCTTTGCTCCTTTCCAGTTAGTCTTAAGTACGTTAAATTAAAATGGTATCATTTATATTGGTGGTCGCTAACCTTTTGGACATTATGGACCACTGCTGATCTATATAATAAAAGCCTAAGCAACCGTTAATGGCAGAATGATCAGAGTGTGACTGGTCACTATGACACACATTGACCACTTGGAGGCAGACACTCAACACAGGAGCTGCCACCTGGTGGTCAGTGTGCTCCCATAGGGGGAGCACTGCTCAGCAAGAAGCTGGGCTCACGGCTGGCAAGCGCAGCTGGCCTCTATGGCAGTGCTAAGGAGCAGTGAGCCAAGCAGTAAGGAGTAGTGAGCAGGTGGGCAGTAAGGAGCAAGGGGTTCCGGACTGTGAGAGGGATGTCTGACTGCTAACTCAGACCCAATTCTGGGGCAGTTGGACATCCCCGAAGGGGTCCCAGACTCGAGAGAGCAAGGCCAGGCTGAGGACCCCCACTCCCCCGACAGTGCACAAATTTTGGGTACTGGGCCTCTAGTTAACACGTTAAGCCCCCAGTCTGTTTTGTCTTCCAGACGGAAAGTATAGTGTCAGTCACCACCAGTGACTGACTGGGTATTTAACGTGTTAATGCTGTAAACAATAGGCACTAATCAAGAACCTACTATATGCTAGGCTCCCGATTAGAAATTTTGATTATAAACATGGACTAAATATGCTTGTTATCCTTAAGGACCATCTGTATTTCAGAAGACAGACATAAATAACAAATAAACTATAAAACATGTTCTGCTATCATGTAGATGGAAACAGGTTGCTGTAACTTAATGTAGAGGAAGATTGTCTTCAAGGAAGGCAGGATTTGAGCTGAACTTTGAAGATTTAACAGGAGGTTTAGGACATTCCAGGATGAATGAAGAGTAGAGTGCAGGGAGCCATACAATACTATGTTAAACAGGAAATAGGGAGAAATCCACTGAGTGTAAGGAAATGGTGATGGATAGATACTGAAAAGGATTCTTGGGGGTTTGATTACCAAGAGCTTTGTTTGTCAACTGAAGGAGTTTGGATTTATGGCATCAAGTTTTTAAAAAACAACTTTCCCCCTCTTATTATAAAATTTTATCTCCTTTGTGGAATATGAACAAGAATTAAGAGTTGCTGCATTTAGAGGAACCAGTTGTAACATCCAAGTTAGGGAAGAAAATAAGTGAGACTGATAGTGGCCTTATAGATGAAAGATAGGATCTGACAAAGGTTTCAAGGATGAAGCCAATAATTAATAACCAAATGAAAGTAAAAAGCAAGAGAGATGGTTAACAGGTAATTTACAGAGCCATAGAAGATTACTAGAGACAGGAAAATGGAGGATAAGAAAACAACACAGTAACAAATGGAGATTTTAAGAAATCAGAGATAAAAGCATTAGAAAAAACTAATTTCTGTTGTTTACTCTTAATTCTTAAGTTTTGTATGTCTTTAAAATGAAAGAAAACAGAACAAAGCGAACTGTGAATTAGTAAGTATTTGAACCAGACTGAATTGAATTATGTGCCTGCTAAGCCCAAAAGCATTTGTTATACTATAATGCCATTCTGCCTGGCTCTGCTCTTTAATATTTCTTTGATACATCTACTTGTATTTTACTCCCCACGGTGTTATTGCATCCAAGACAGTAGATGTGATGAGACACAGAAATAGTTCCTAACTTTCAAAAAAGCTTCGTTCTGTAAAGTGTATTTGTAATTCATAATTTGTTTTCATGTAGAAATTGCATTTAACTAACAATATCTATTCACCCAGAAAATTAACTGCTGTTACTATTAATTATACAGGAAAATTGGATGGAGAGAAAGCAGAAACTTTTATTTTAGGCTTATATCTCAGCACTGTTTGCTACCAGTTTTGTCATCTTGAACAAATTTCTAAATCTCTTCGTGGTACAATTTCCTCATCTGTAAGGATAGTCCCAAACTTGTAGCATTGTTGTTAAGGTTTTTTGTTGTTGTTAATCCTCAACCAAGGATATTTTTTCCATTTATTTTTAGAGAGAGTGGATGGGAGGGAGGGAGAAAAAGAAACATCGATGTGAGAGAGACACATTGGTTGTTTGCCTCCTGTAGGTACCCCAGTGTGGGCTGGAGATCAAACTTCCAACCCAGGTACGTGCCCTTGACAGAGTTGAATCCATGACCCTTCGGTGTTTGGGCCAACACTCTAACCACTGTGCACGTTGGCCAGCAGTTAAGATTTTTGAGGAAATTTTTAGGCAGGATAGTGTCCTGATGATAACTAAGTGACATTTAAAAATTTACCTTGCCTGAAAATATATTAGGATGTGTGGCAATATTTGACTCCTTATAATCTAAGTATTTTCAGGCTTCCTTGAGTCTGTTATAGAGAAATATTCTCATTAATGAACAGAAAAATCACCATAAATCTAAAATAGAGATCCTGAACTCCTTTTTGTCACAACAGGATACCAGTTTTATTATGTTCTTGCTCAGCTGGTTATTAACATTTACTTTTTACCAAAATTGAATCCACAATATTCTCAATACTGAAAGGTTTAATTCTATAAACTTGTTTTCTTCCCTTTTAATTTGTCAGTTCACTCATCAATAATAGAATTAGGGCATTGTGTATTGTATTTTATAGGACAGCCATCTGCCTTATCTAGAAAATTCAGCACAATTTAAATTTTAATGTCATATTAATCACCTCTATTAGCATAGACAATAATTTTTCTTATTTAATAGTAATATAGTCCAGAGCCTAAGGTAGTTTGTCAACATGACAAATTTAGGTCTCAGGTATGTACTTTGAGGAATCGATGCTGTAACTTTCTTCATTATATGTGATTTCGGAGATGCAAGTAGCAAATGTAGTACATATGAATTTATTTTTACTTTTTAGTGGCTCAGGAAGGTTATGTTGAATTCTTGCTTAATTCTTTTTTGCGTGTGTGCGTCTGCATAGTAACATATAATTATCAAAGTGTTTCTTCAGTAGATATGCAGTGCATTTATTTATAACTATTTGATTCACAACTCTTGTTTTTGTTTGTTTTTAAATATATTTTTATTGATTTCCAAGGAGGGAGGGAGAGAAACAACTACTGATTGTCTGCCTCCTGCACCACCCCCCTACTGGGGATCAAGCCCTCAACTCAAGCATGTTCCCTCCAGGTTCATAGGTCGATGCTCAACCACTTAGCCAGGCTGGCTGGGCTACTTTGACTGTTTTTAAGAGTTGGTAAAATGACCTGGTAAGGGTTTAGCTCTGTTGCTTTTTAAAAAAAAATACATATTTTATTGATTTTTTTATAGAGAAGAAGGGAGAGGGACAGAAAATTAGAAACATCGATGAGAGAGAAATATCGATTAGCTGCCTCTTGCACACCCCCTACTGGGTATGTGACTGCAGCTAAGGTACATGCCCCTGACCGGAATCGAACGTGGGACCCTTCAGTCCGCAGGCTATTGCTCTATCCACTGAGCCAAACCGGTTTCAGCGGCTCTGTTGCCTTTTAAGAAAGGGTATGTGTTGGTATAAAGATTGTGGAGGTTTTTGACTAGCAGTTTAATTTCTTTCATGTCCCCCCCCCCCCCCTCCAGGTTTACTTAGTTTTTGAGAGAGGATATCACTTTTATCACATATTTTTTTTTTAGGTACGTGTTCATTTCATATGGTATATTGTATATAAAAGTATGGAATTTAAGAGACAAGTTAGCCGAGTGATGAAGATGTAGTCATCAACATGGGAATGAATAATGTTTCTAGGCCAAGGCTCTAAAATTAGGAGTGATGGGAACCAAAACAAAATTTGTATCTAGCAGCCTCCTTTTCTATTTTTTAAAAATTACCATTTTCTTCACTTTTACCATATACTATAGTTTAACTATTTTAACCAATATGTTATGCCCACTTAATAAGAAGAAATGTTCTAAATGTTATTAGCCACTTACACTTGGCAATGCTTGGCAGGCATGGTGGCAAAGGGAATGGAGTGATAGTCATTAGGCCTCAAGTCTCAGTAAGAGTAAACTTAGCAAACTAGCCATTTACATAGTAACTATATATAAGGGGCATGTATTTGTTTTGTTTTTGTTTTATTTTACAAATGTGCCCTTTCCTCAGGCTTAGTCTAACTTTCTAAGGAAACAGGCTCCAAATCAGAATCTTCAAATTTTGTATTTTATTAATCTGTTCCCCTCAAATGAGTCTTAATTAAATAAGAATGTTTGTTCCTACATTATTAAATTAGGGAAACTGGTTCAAGGGATGAATTTTATCTAAGATTTTTCTGTCCTGGACTCATTCACTTATATGTCTTTACTTTTAGTTTTCAAAGTAAAATATATACTAATTTGGAATTCTAGCCTAACATTCCACTCATCAATTTATTACCTCTCAACTCCATAATTCTCCCTTTGTTGACTGCTCAGGAGTTTGGAGTAATTGATGGGAATCCTTTAAGTGGCTTTTCTTAGCCAGTAGCCCTAGTGTTGAGTTTTGTCAGATGAGGTTGCTATATCAGTCCCACTGAAAGAGGAAGGGACCATCTTTCACAGTCCTGGAGTGCTTTGGTTCCTGGCAGCTTCCCTGGTTCCTGCAGTGCACAGTGGTCAACAGTACCTGACAATCAGTAGGTTTCTCTGCACCTTGGACCTCCCTCACCTCCACCCATCAGGTGGTTTTGTAGCAGAGTACTCCAAGTGTCTGACTTCTGCAGTGTATGGTAGCCAGCAGCTTCTTTCAGTGCTTCCCATAAAATACGTCCCTACGAATGGCTTTCCTTAACACCCTAGAGCCTAGAGGATATATTTCCAGCAATTTCTGCTGGTATGGCACCCAGCAACTTCTTTCTGTACCATTTAGTGAGCCATAGCTGTGACCTAACCAACAATACCTAGATCTTAGCCAGACATGGGATATGGGGTTCTTTCTTAGTCACTATTTCAGTTCTAGGGATAGTGGTTGCTGCTAATATCTGCTATTTATATATTTTTTAGTTCTTTTTACTTCTTAGTTACCAGTCCCTCATTACTTTAATACTCTGTTTAGTTAATCATTCCTTATATTAAATTTTTTCCTGTTTAAATTGCTGGGTAGTTTCTGTTTCTCAATTGGACCGTCACTGAAATACTTGATATTTAGAAAATGCATGGAGTCCAGCACATATAATTTACTAATTTAGATGCTTCTTTAGATTCTATTTTTCAGCATGAATGGAATATATTTTATATAATGTTAGTTTTGATGACTATATTGATTTTCAAACTATGAGTTCAAAACTCACAATTTTAGATATATGCATCAGCGATGTGTTCTTATAGCATGTGGTTAATAGATTAGACATCATTTACTAATGAGTTAAAAAAAATTACCTCCATCCCCTGTCCAGTTTGGCTCAGTGGTTAGATTGTCAGCCCTCGGACTGAAGGGCTGTGGGCTGGATCCCAGTCAGAGGCACTTACCTCCATTGCAGGCTCTCTTCCCAGCCCCAGTCAAGGCACATGCTGGAGGCAACCAATTGATGTCTCTCTCATATTGATGTTTCTCTCTCTCTTTCCTCTCCTCTCTCCTTCCTCCCCTCCACACCCTTTAAGAAAATCATTTGAAGAAATACCTTAAGTTGAGGGTTAAAAAAAAATACCTTCATGGAATTAAAATCGTTTTGCAATATTTAGTATTTTACATAAATTAATTAGTATCCTTGGTAATTTCATGAAGTGGGCTGCAGGAATCATCACTCATTTTCTATAAGAAGAAATTAAGACTGTAAAGTTCAAAGGGTTTTCCTTAATAACCTTGGTTGTTTCTTAACCTTTAAATGGTCAATGCACAGAATATATGTCATTTGATTAGTTAAAACTATTGTGCACAATACTAGACATATTTGCTGTAGATATCTTATTTACCATTCCTTCTCCCAGCCCTGTCCCCACACATCACAATCTCTACTAACTTTGTGAGGTTGTCACTTTAATATATTTTTTCCTCCTGAAAACCACATTATATTAAATTGAAGGCATTTATATTCCTCTGTCACATTAGCATCACTTTAGCTTACTAGATAGTATTTTGAATTTAGTTGATTGCAAATGTTGATTTCTCCTTTTTCAGTTTGTAAAACTCTATGACAGGAAATTTGTAGCTAAATATCACTTTATGATTTCCATCTGTTCCAGTACAATAGTGTTTATGGCACAGTTCAGATTGCAGTGTGATAGAAATATCCTATTACAGCAGATAGAATTTAAAATGATCATTGTATATTCTAATTAGAAGACATTTTTAAACAAGTACTTCACTTAATTTCAAAGTAGAGTAACTAAGTACTACAGTTTGATGACAGCATCTGTTTTATAGTGTGTGTTTGTGCTGTAGACAGTAAAAAATTTTTCTGACTCCCATAGAAATTGATTAGTTTTGCTCATATGTATACTAATAATTGAAGCAGGACAGGTGGGGAGATTGTATAAGTCATTTTAAATATCCATTAACTTATTTTCTACTACTATTGAGCATATCTTTCATTATTTTGTGTGACTTACCTATGGGAGTGGGATGGGGTTTTTATTTTTAGTTTTTTAAAAATTATTATGTGGCAATATAATTTTTGCTAAATTTTATTCTTAGGGACATGCTAACATTAATTATGCTTATCACATGGACCTCTAGCCATTTCAAATCTCTTTGGCTTTAAAGTTAAGGGGTAGAAGAGTAGGAGGAAGGAGTTAAAAATGGTGGTCCCTGAAGTGTTATAAAGTGTTGAGTTATTTCCCATGATGTGTGTTTGTCTCTGTTACAAATGCATCTCGGAACTCAGCTGCTCTCTGGTCATTTACTTATCTGTTTTCTACTCTAGATGCAGTACTAAAGTAAGTCAGGAAAACCACACTTCCCTCCATCAAGGCTGTACTGAATTCTTAATCACAAAGTCATACTGTGTTTCCTGAATTTCAAACAGATTTGAGATATATGTAGGTCTTAATTTTAAAATGTATATATTTTTATTGATTTCAGAGAGGAAGGGAGAGGGAGAGAAAGATAGAAATGTCAGTGATGAGAGAGAATCATTGATTGGTGCCTCCTGTACACCCCACACTGGGGAGCAAGCCGCAGCCTGGAATCAAACCCTGACCTCCTGGTTCATAGGTCATTGCTCAACCACTTAGACATCTTTGCTGTGCAGTAGGTCTTAATTTGATTAATTGTTCTTATTGTTCCTTTTCTTTGGGTTTATATTTTGCTAGGGCTGCCATAATGAAGTACACAGATTGGTTGGCTTCAATAATAGAAATTTATTTTCTTACTGTTCTTGAGGCTGGAAATCTGAGATCAAAGTATTGGCAGGATTGGGTTTTTTTCTGAGGTCTCTCATCTGGGCTTGTACATGGCTGTTTTCTCCCTCTGTTTTCACATAGCACTGGTCTGTCCTGACCTCTTCTTATAAAGGCATCAGTCAAATTGGATAGGGGCCCACCCATATTACTTTATTTTAATCTTCAAATGCAGTCCCATTCCAAGGTACTGGATATTAGGACTTTAGCATATGAATTTGAAGTCTGTTAAGGGACAACTCTTAAACTTTCTATAAGTCTTCTACGTTGCAAATACCAGATGTTTGAGTTTTACTACAACAACCAATTTTCTTACCTCCAGACACCAACTGGGTGTTGTAAAATTCAATTATGACACTAATTTATCTGGAGTTCACATCAGAACCCACATGTTAAGGACTCAGTCCCACCAGTCTACTCCCCCCTCCCTCCTCCATATTAATTGCAAGTTCAGGTTGTCACCTGTGCTTCTGACACACCAGCTATAAATTAGAGATTCCCACAACCCCTCCTCAGGTTAGATAATTTTCTAGATTAGCTCACAGAACTCAGAAAAGGTTTACCTAATTGATTATTGATTTATTATAAAAGGTCAATTCAGGAACAGCCAGATGGAAGAGATGCATAGGACAAGGTATGGGAAAAGGGGTCTGGAACGTCCATGCCCTTTCCAGGTGAAACTGAACCCAAGTTCAAGTCCCTGCTGCAGTGGAAGCCAAACTTGTGAGACAGGTGCTGGTGAGAAGGAAAGTGGTTTGTTCAAGTGCCAGCAACTTGCGAAGATGGAGAATCATGTCCTCAAAAACCCATCTTAACTAATCAGTGCAGGCAGAGGTTTTTATAAAGAGGAAGAGGGAAGCCCGGCCAGCATGGCTCAGTGGTTGAGTGTGGACCTATGAACCAGGAGGTCATGGTTCGATTTCCCAGTCAGGACACATGCCTGGGTTGTGGGCTGGATCCCCAAGAGGGGACATGCAGGAGGCAGCTGATCCATGATTCTCTCTCATCATTGATGTTTCTTTCTCTCCTCCTCTCCTTTCCTCTCTGAAATCAATAAAAATAAAAAAAAAAATAAAAAAGAGGGAGAGGAAAAGTAGGACAAAGATATGGGGGGGAGGGAGGGAAATGGTGGACATTTAGGTGGTGTCCTTGCTGGTCCCGATAGGGATTTTCATGGTCAGTGTCCTTAGTTGGCCATCTGATTCCTGTGTCTGGGCAGTCAATACTAGCCAGGGCTTTGAAGGTCAGGCTGCTCCTTAGGTTCACACAGGAACTGAAACTGCTGACTCTAATAAAGTATACTTAGAAAAAAACTTTCGACATGTAAGCTCTAATTTTGAGAGAGCAATATCAGTTTAGAGTAACAAACTGGGTTTAATATCCATCATGATTAATATGAATTGCCTTGTTAGTACATTCTTATTTTAATTCTATTCTACCAGGTGTACCAGTTAATAATGCAGATTTTTTTCAGTAGATGGAATTACCCATATGTTGATATATATGTGATTTGATATGTATGCTATTTTGTTGTATTGACAACAAGCTTCAAAACTTCATATGTCAAATTTACTGAAGGTGTTAATATCATAGATATTTTTATACTTAAAAATGTCGAATTTCGTGCCAAAAAAAAGAGCATTTGCGGGAAGTTTTAGTTCATTACTTTATTTTGAAGGAAACTGCTGCTGAAAGTTATATACTTCAGGAAGCCTCTGGTGCATATGCTCCATCTCAAGGTACTTGTGAACGCTGATTGAAATGTTTTAAAAGTGATAATTTTAATGTGATAGACAAAGAATGTCCAGGTCAACCAAAAGAGTTTGAAGACCAACAATTACAAGCATTATTGGATGAAGATGCATGTCAATCTCAAAAACAACTTGGAAAAAGATTAAACATTGCTCAGCAAACATTTCCAATAATTTACAAGCAATGGGAAAGATTTTAAAGGAAGGAGAATGGGTGCCACATCAACTGAACAAAAGACAAATGGGAAACAGAAAAGTCAGTAAAATGTTGCTTCAATGTCATGAAATAAAGTCTTTTTTTCCATTGAATTGTGATTGGCAGTGCAAATTGGATTTATTTTGAGAATCCCAAATGCACAAAATCATGGGTTGAACCATCAACATTTATTGCAAGGCCAAATCGCTTCAGAAAGAAGACAGTGCTCTCTCTGGGTTTGGTGGGATCAGGAAGTTTTGGTGTATTATGAGCTTCTAAAACCAGGTGAAACCATTAATACTGATAGCTACCAACGACAAATAATTTGAACCACATTCAATAACTTGAAAGACCAGAATGTGCCAGAAGACATGGCAAAGTAATTTTGCTTTATGATAATGCACCATCGCACACTTCAAAAACCAGTTAAAGACACTTTAAAAGATCTTGCCTGGGAAGTATTAACCCATCTGCCGTATTCAACAGACCTTGCTCCTTCAGATTACCACTTGTTCGATTGATGGCACATGCACTTTCTCAGCAGCACTTCAAAACGTACGAAGAAGTAGAAAATTGGGTCTCTGAGTGGTTTGCTTCAAAACAAGAAAAGTTCTTTTGGGACAGCATCCACAAATTACCTGAAAGATGGGGGAATTGTGTAGCTAGTGATGAACATTACTTTGAATAAAGCACTTTTGATTCTTCTCTTGAAATTATCATGTTTTCTTTGATTACAAAATATGCATTATTAACCAGTACACCTAGTAAAGTTAGTTAGACTAATATAAATAGTATAGGGTATTCATTCCCCGTTATACAAGTATTAGAGGCCCAGTGCACAATATTTGTCCCTCAGCCCAGCCTGCACCCTCTCCAATCTGGGACCCCTCAGGGATGTCCGACTGCCCATTTAGGCCCAATCCTACTGGGACATCCTTCTCACAATCCAGGACTGCTGGCTTCCAACTACTTGCCTGCCTGCCTTCCTGATTGCCCCTAACCTCTTTAGCCTGCCAGCCTGATCACCCTCTGCCTGCCAGGGGTTCAGAGCAGGGAGGGATGAATAGGTGAGCTACAGGTGATCTTTAGGGCTATGAAACTGTTCTGTCTGATACTACATTAATGGTACATTTGTCAAGACCATAAGATGTTCGACACAGAGAATGAACCCTAATGTAAACTGTAGATTTTACTTTTGTTAATAATATGTTGATAAAGGCTCATCAATTGTAATAAATGTATCACATTAATTTAAGATGCTGATAATAAAAGAAGCTTTAATGTGATGTGGCCGGGCCCCGGGGTGGTGGACACGAGTCAGGCCCCCCGCTGGGTCCGGAGCGGCCATCAAGACCCCCACTGCCACCCCAGGTTTGCTGGGGCCGGGCCTCGGGGCAGCGGACCCCCGCCGGCCCAGCGACTACCTTGGCCTGCTGGCGCCAGAGCAGCCCTACCCCTCACCTCGCACACGTGCCTCGGCCCTGCCCCCCACTTCTGATTGGCTGGTAGCATAGTGAAGGTACAGTCAAATTTGCATATTACTCTTTTATTAGATAGGATGCTGTCCTCCCAGAACTTAGATATATTCATCAGCAGCTTTCCAAAATCTCTTTGGTTATCTGTTTTTTGTTAATTTGTTTGTTTCTTTGTTTTTTAATCTGCATTTTGAAGATATGATTGATCAAATCACTGGTCACTGATGACTGACTCAACCTTCAAATCTCTCTCCTTTCTCCTAGTGGGGAGGGGCTAGGCTGAAACTTCAAACCTCCTAATCACATGGTTGGTTTCCATGATAACCAACCCTCATCCTGAGGCTAATTAGCTGATTTCTAAAAGTCACCTCATTAACATGAATTTAGATGTGATTACAAGGGGCTTGTTATGAGAATAACGTTAAGACAAATTTTTGCTTTATGGTTCTGCAGCTATTTTAGAAAGAGGACAAAAGGCCAAATACAACAAAAAAATGTTCCTTTCATTCTTTCCACTTAGGAAATTACAGTGGTTTTAGGAGCTTTGGCCAGGTGGTGGGTTAGAAACCAACTATATATATTTGAATGAATGTAGTTCAGCCTATAATGACATGTTTAGACTCATCAACAGTTTTAAGGCTTATTCTATAAAGATACATTGAGTCCTTTCCCTCTATCTTTACTGTCTTTGTATGCTAGGTACACCTCCCCTCCCATTTAGGATAAACTTTTTTTTCCCTACCCTAGATACTGGCTAGCAAACTAGTTAAAAGGGGGTTATTTAAGGGATTTGGTGGAAAGTATTTACCTGAAGATTTCCATTGATTTGTCTTTAGTATCATGTCTTTTATTATATACTAGTACAAATGATATAAGGAGATTCAGGCCAAGCCAGCCAGCGCTCCCACATACTTGTTTTGAGTTTGCAAGAGGTACACAGTTTAGACCTTGTTCATGGACCGCATGATATTCATTCTTCCTCTTAGCCAATAATTGCATTTCCTACAAAGGTTTCATCTTCTTCAATGAATCCCTTTTTGGGATAAAATGAAGAATGGTACATAGCCTTTTACGTTAGGGTACTCAGCTTGTTTGTCAAATTCATATCTTTCAAACAGAAATTAAGTAAAGTTTACCAGGTAGTTGGTAATTGACAATATTATTTTCATATAGATGTTGATATCACAGATTCACCATCTGACTGTATCTCAACGAAAAATTTTGTTTTCATTTTATGCCAATTAGAAAATGATGTCCTCTTCTTATACTATATGGTGTTCAAGATCACAGAATGATTTGGGGTGACAGTTTTGTACTTAGAGATAATTTACTGGTATATGAAAGAAGGGACAAGGTATGCTGTTTTGGCACAGGATTTCCAAATTATTTTTGAGAGATTAGAAAGGAGAAGTAGTAGAATGGCTGAAGTCACTAGGTCTATTTTGATAGAGGTAATTTTAATTTGACAAACAATTGACTAGTTTTATTAAGTGGAAAAATTGATATTTTTATTTTTTAAAGATAAAGTTTCTTCATATTAAAAACACAAAATGCAAATTAACCCTAAATTACACTTTTAAAACCTATCTTATTTAGAAGATTTAAAATATTTACAACAAACTGTTTCAATGGGAAAACAAACATCCTCATACATTGATTGTTATGAGTCACAGAGGAAGAGGGAGGAGAGGGAGAGAAACATCCATCAGTTGCCTCCTGTACATGCCCTGACTGGCGATCAAACCCAAAACCTATCACCTGAGCCACTCAGCCAGGGCAAGGATCCTTAGGTATTTTTGAAGGAAGTAGTTGTTTTCCTGATATTGGTATTCATACCAGATGTGCTAATCTGATTAAGACACACAGCTATGTTATAATTATAGATGTCCATTAAATTTTGGTTACTTATACAGTTTTCAGTGAAGCCTTTGTTTATTGCTCTTTGCTTTCACTGAGATATGTTCTTGTCTTCTAATGAGGAATACTTGTAGTTGTTTCGAAAGCGTGCTGTAGCACACAGCTTTTGTAAAAATATGGTAGGGCCATACTTTCAAAACACTGTTTCTTTTGCTTAAGGGCAGGCATTGAGGGGAATTATGTGAATTGGTCACACACGGCTCTATAGTGATTTTTGGAAGTTAAGTAAACGTTAGTAAATTGTCTTAATACTTTAATTTGAGGAGCTAAGGTTTTACATTATTAAAAAAAATATCCTAAGCAAACATTTTATAAAATTATTCAAAATCTGCAGTTTGGTTGCAGTTTTTGTTAAGTAAGGACTATCTTATTAAATAAAAAAAGAGTATTGGCAAAGTTTCACAGAAGTTCTTTTTGATGTATTCTTTCTTGTCATCAATTCTGAGGTTTAAATGGTCTACCCTACCTTCACTGGCATTTCAGGGGTGGCGTTCAGGGGATATTTAGCAGAGTTAGATGTGTGAAGTCTGCAATGCAACCTCTGGATGAATGGCAACATTAAACTGTGGTCTTCGATTATCAGCTTATCAGAAAAAAATATAATAGTTGTATAAAGATCAGAAAACTCTTAATTACAATATTTTAAATGTAATGAAACCCATTTCTTAATGTGTTTATTTTTAATATTGAAATTAAAGTCAACTTGATTTTCTGATTTACATTAATCATAATGAACCCTCCACAACGATGTTATAAACATTTGAAATGTGTATAGAATTATTTTTCTTTAGCAACCATGAAAATGAGTATGGATCAATTAATTCTACTTGAGAGTACAGATTTTTGGCTTTCTCCATTGCCAGGGAAACCCAAGCCTCCCTCCTGCTCTCAGTGGCCACAACCGTCTTGGTTGGGGTTTATTTGCTCCTGATTGGCTGGTGGGCATGGCTGGTGGGCATGGCTTGATCGGAGGTACAGTCAATTTGCATATTACTCTTTTATTAAAGAAGATTAGAGAAAGGATAAATAAGTCCCAACAAAAATGATGGCAGCTAAAGACTGGAGAGAGCAGGAGGCTATTGTTGCCCCCAGCGATGGAGGAAACCAGCTCCTGCAGCCCTGGCCTGCCTCGGCCTCCACTTAAGGCTGCAAAGTTTCAATTATAGAAGATAAATAGATCCCAACAGAAATGGCTGCTGCCATGGAGTGTGCAGGATGCTTGGCTCTGCTCCAGGCTACAAAGTTTCAATTGTAGAGCAGGTCACCAGGGGATGTGGCTGGGCTGCAAACCACCACAAAGCCCCTTGCCCAGACTGCCCCACACCCCAAGGGAATTCCCATCCTGATCCGGGACGCCCTTCAGGGCAAACCAGCTGGCCCCCACCCATGCACCAGGCCTCTATCCTATCTAATAAAATAGTAATATGCAGATTGACCATCACTCCAACACACAAGAGGGCTGCCTCCATGTGGTTAAAGATCCTGCCCCTATGTGGACACAATATGGCCACCACAAGATGGCCAGCAAGGGAGGGCAGTTGGGAGTGACCAGGCCTGCAAAGGTGGGCAGTTGTGAGTGATCAGGCCAGCAGGGGAGGGCAGTTAGGGTAGACTAGGCCAGCAGAGTAGGAAAATTGGGAGTGACTGGGCCTGCAGAGGAGAGCAGTTGTGGGGGACCTAGGCCTGCAGGGGAGGGCAGTTAGGGGCAAACAGGCTGGCAGAAGAGCAGTTAGACATCAATCAGGCTGGCAGGGGAGTGGTTAGGGGTGATCAGGCTGGCAGGCAGAAGTGGTTAGGGGCTATCAGAAAGGCAGACAGGTGAGCAGTTGGGAGCCAGCAGTCCTGGATTGTGAGAGGGATGTCTGACTGCCTATTTGGGATCAGGCCTAAACGGGCAGTCGGACATCCCTCGGGTTTCAGATTGGAGAGAGTGCAGGCTGGGCTGAGGGAACCTCCCCCATCCCCGTGCACGAATTTTTTGTACTGGGCCTCTAGTATGCTAATGATATGCTAAGAATGCTCAACTGCTCGCTATGATGTTCACTGACCACCAGGGGGCAGACAGTCAACCAGTTGACCAGTTGCTATGATGTGCACTCACCACCAGGGATCAGATGCTCCAATAAGTAGATTTGCTTGCTGCTGGGGTCCAGCCGATTGGGACTAAGCACGACGGGCTAGACACTTCCTGGAGCCCTCTCACAGTCCCTCCCTGGATGGCCAACCTCCTGCATCCCTCCCCAGCCCTGATTGTGCATAGGTGGGGTCCCTCATTCTGGCCTGTACCCTCTTGCAATCCAGGACCCCGGGGGGGGATTAAAGAGAGCCAGTTTTGGCCTGATCCCCCAGGCCAGGGACCCCACCGGTGCACGAATTCGTGTGCTGGGCCTCTAGTATGTATGTATTAGAGGCCCAGCATACGAAACTTGTGCACTCGCAGGGGTCCCTCAGCCTGGCCTGTGCCCTCTCGCAGTCCAGGATCCCTCGGGGGATGACCGACTGCTGCCTTAGAGGGAGGGTCTAAGCCGGCAGTCAGACATCCTTACCATTGCTGCAGAGGTGGGAGAGGCTCCTGCCACTGCTGTTGCGCTTGCCAGCAGTGAGCCCAGCTCAGGGCTTCTGGCTGAGCAGCACTCCCCCTGTGGGAGTGCACTGACCACCTGCATTGAGTGATCAGTGTGCATCATAGTGATTGATTGTTCCCTTGTTTGGTCAGTTTGTATATTAGCTTTTTATTACATAGGGGGTACACACACACACACACACACACACACACACACACACACTAGGGACCCGGTGCACGAAATTCGTGCACTGAGGGGGGGATTTCCTCAGCCTAGTCTGCCCCCTCTCACATACTAGGAGCCCTCAGGGGATGTCCTACTGATGGCTTAGGCTCGTTCCCCACGGGGAGTGGGCCTAAGTCACAGTCTGGCCTCCCTTTGTGGGAGGCGACTGGGCTGATCAGGGAAAGACAACAGCCCCATCAGCCTGCTGCTGCAGCCACTGCCAGTCACCGAAGCCACCAAGGTGTTTTCATCAACTCGGACTCCGGTCCCTTCACCATGAAAAAATGACAACTTTCTTTAGGCATTTTCAAGATGTGTCCTTCATAGGATATGACATTTCTTTATTTTTATTTTTTCATCCTCACCTGAGAATGTTTCCATTGATTTTTGGAGAGTGTGGAAGAGAACGGGAAAGACAGAGAGAAACATCAAAGTGAGAGGAACACTTTGATTAGTTACCTCTGGTATTAGCCCTGACCTGGGCCCTAGCCAGGGAGGAGCCTGCAACCTAGGTGCATGCCCTTGATCAGAATATAACCCGGACCCTGCGGTTGGCAAACCTAGGCACTATCCACTGAGCCAAACTGCCTAGGGAAAGGATATGATATTTCTTAGCCCTCCAGCAGCAGACCTTTGTTTTTTTCTCCAGGAGTGTGGTGGAAGAGCCCTAGATTACTTTTTTGGATTCTTATACCCAAGTTACTAAGAAAATTACCAGTGGCATACAGGGAGCTTACCCAGTGAGCAGTCAGAAAAGGTGTTTCCTCTACAGTTCACATCTATCTCCTCTGATCTCCGGCTCCATCCCTACCAAGGCCTAAAGCCTTTGGCCCTGGGCAGGGGACCCCCAGTTAGCTTCGATTGCCCTGCTTCACCCCGGCCAAGACCCTAAGCCTCTGGCCAAGAATCTGAGGCTCAGGTCTAGGGCAGGGGACCCCCAGCACACTTGATTGCTCCGCTCTGCCCCTGCCAAGGCCCCAAGCCTCTGGCCAAGGATCCAAGGCTCGGATCTAGGACAGGGGACCCCTAGTGCGCTTGATCTCTCTGCTCCAAGGATGGAGCTCTGGACCATTGAACCCCAGCACCAGTGACCGACCTTCTCCGCCCCGGCCAAAGCTGCAAGCCTCTGTTTGAGGCTTGGGCCCTGGGCGGGGGAACCCCCATCGTGTAGGATCGCCCTGTTCCACCCCTGACCAAAGCACAAGCCTCTGGCTGATGCCCGGGGCGGTTGACCTCCAGCGAGGGCCAGCGCCCTGCTGCCCGTGCTCCGCCCTGCCCTCCCACCCTCCCGTGCGCCTCGCTGCCCGCCACCCACTCCTGATTGGCTGGTAGCATATTGAAGGTACAGTAATTTGCATGTTTCTCTTTTATTAAATAAGATATAAAGTTTACTGCTGCCATTTTAAAATTATTTTTCTGCTGACAAAAATGTATCTTCTATGAAGTGTTGGGGTTTCATTTTGTTTGTTTGTTTGTTTTTACCCTTTATTGAATTTAGAGACTGTTATATGCAAAGATAACAAAAAACGTGCTTTAGAAATGTCTGGATATCCTTATTGTGGGCATGAAAAACAAACCTTCCCAAGTGTTTTCTTTTAGATTGGATTCATTGTTGTGGGGATGGTGGTGTAGGGGGTACTTGGTTGATTTTGTTTGTCTTTTGTTCTGATGGTGAAAGAATGTGATGATGTTTGGAAGAAGTTGATAAAAAACATGGCTTGACTGTGAAATAATAAATTATCCAAGGAGTTTCTGACCCAGATTTTCTACCTGAATTTGTTCTATTACTTCCTTGGCATCTGATACAAAATTATGGGTTACAGTGCTCTTTACATCTAATCCATACCTATCCCTAGGCCACCTCAACTTTAAGATCTCTAGGGTTCTCATATACAGAGTTACTATGGGCACATGGTATTTTAAAGTTGATGGGGTGTTTTTGTAACTCTTACTGCAAGCCATGTTGCAGTTTTGCCACACTAATTTTAAAGGCTGTTTTCTTTTGGCACTGCTTTGCACTGCAACATACATATAATCTCTCATTTGCTGCCTAGTTAACTCTTTAATGAACTTTCTAGACCTTTTTTTAATCTTGTCCCATTATTTTTATCCTCTGGTTAAATATTTTCAAGAAAATCGCAAAATATTTAACTTAGTAATATCCATTTTAGGATTTTTCTTGAGTAATAAACTAAAGTATTTGTACCATAGGGAAGGTATGATTAATCCTTCAGGTAACCTAAATTTAACCATGTAATGCTTTCCTTATACTTTATTATATCTTACTTGAATAATAAGGAAGCAAAAGCTTCACAAATGTTTCTTTTTTTCTAATATCCTGAATATAGAATGGTGCTGTAATAATTGTATCTAATCTTATGCATAGGGTATAGTGGGAAGCCCTTATCTTTAGGCGATACTTCCCAAGACCCCCAGTGGGTGCTTGAAATGGTGGGTAAGTACTAAACCCTATGTATATTATGTTTTTTCCTATACACACACACACACACACACACACACACACACACACACACTTGATAGTTGCTCTTTGGCATATTCCAATTGTCAGCATCACTACTTTTGCATTTTGAGCCATTATTACAATAAGGGTAACTTGAACATAAGTAATTAGCTGTGATACCCCAACAGTTCATCTGATAACCAAGGTGGCTACTCACTTGACTACAGAGTAAGAAGCATATATAGTGTGGATATGCTAAACAAAGGTCTGATTCACATCCCAGATAGAGCATGGATTTTATCATGCTATTCAGGATGGAATACAATTTTCCATTTAATATTTGGGGAACTGGAAGTGTGGAAAGAGAAACCGTGGCTAAGGGGGACCTGTACTAAAAGTCAGTTCCTTCACTCCCGAATCTCGTACACTAAGAGTAAGTTAATTGGTTCTGTAAGCCTCAAAGTTCTCATCTGCAAAATGGAATGGGCCTAGGTCCGCAGAAATACTTATGCCCTCACCCTAACCAAAATCGATTAAATCAGGCTCTGAAGTGAAGCTCAATTGTTCACATTTTCTAAAGTTTCCAAGATGGTTCTCATGTGGAGTCAGGGTGAAGAACAACTGATTTATAGACAGTACGTGCCATTCTACAAACTTTATTACAAGTCCACAAGGACTGTAAAGCTTCTGCCACAATGCAAATCAGCTAACGCATTATTGTGCTACTTAGTTTGGCTAATTTTATTTTTAGTAGCAAGACTTTATTGATTAAGGAAGTAATGAATTTAATTTACAGTCATGTACAGAGTCCTTATTTGGTCTTAAGGGAGCACTTTGGCACTTATCTTTCCTAGTTTCTTAAATTCTGTTACAGAATACTTAATATTCAGTTGTTTAAAATGTGAAGTCACTATTGCATTATTAATTAAAATTATAATAAATGAAAGAGTGTTATTTAGATAATAGAAATGGCCAAGTTTGAAAAGTTAAAAATACAAATGTTGAGTGACAGTTCCTTTAAAGAACAGATGAAGAATTTTAAGTGTCAGTCTTTCAAAATTGAAAATGTAAAGGAAAGGAAAGTGTTTCACCTAGCTGGTGTGTTTGAGCATCAATCTGTGAACCAGGAGATTATGGTTCGATTCCTGATCAGGGCACATGTCTAGATTGTGAGCTCGATCCCCACCCAGTAGAGGCATGAAGGAGGCAGCCGACCAATGATTATTTCTAATTGTTGTTGTTTCTGTTTCTCTCTTCCTCTTCCTTCCTCTCTGAAATAACTAAAAATGTATTTTTTCAAGGGAAAACATTTCACTCTATCACCATGATATTACAATTAAAACTAGAGGCCCGGTGCATGAAATTTTATGGCGTAAGGAGGGGTCCCTCAGCTCGGCCTAACCCCTCTCACAGTCTGGGAGCCCTCAGGGTTGGGAGGCAACCTGGCTATCAGGGGAAGGCGACACCCCCATCACACCTCTGCTGCTGCCACTGCTGGCAGCGCAAGCCTTGGCTGGCCCTTGTTATCTGAGCCTTGGGTAGTCCTGTGTGGCTGGGCAGCCACAATCCGAGGCTTGCCTGCACATCAGGCCGGTCCTGGGAGGCTTGGCAGCCACTATCCGAGGCTTGCCTGTACCTCTGGCTGGCCCTGGGCGACTGGGAGACTGAGGGGACTGGGGGACTCAGGAGACAAGTGCACAGAGCAGCTGGACCCGCCTGGGGATGGGCCCAGCAGGGCTGAGAAGACTGGGTGCCATCTTGTGGCTGTGGGCACCACCATCTCTGAGGGTGTGGCAGTTAATTAGCATATTGCCTCGTTGGCTGTGGGCACCGCCATTTTGCAATGATGTGATGGTCAATTAGCATATTCCCTCTTTATTAGATAGGATATTTTATGTCATAATTTACTTCCCAGTGCAACATTCTTATCATAAGAGATAATTGAATTACACATAGTTAATTATTAATAATTATTATAAGGTAGTTTTAAAGTGTAAAATCTGTGACATATTTAATAGGACTCCAGTAATGATAGCTAAAGAAAATTAAGAAAATAATTGCTCTTAAATGTACCAGTTAATCAAATATTATTCTGCAAATAACTCATACCAAAAGGAATTGTTCATGAGTGGACTGAGAGTACCAGGCTCATGAGAAAGTTTTGAGTTTATAGAAAATCATTTAAAATTGATAGTATGATGTGAACCATATATATCAAAAAATCCTTTGTATTTAATGATAGTGGTATTATAAATAGTTTGGGTTTAAAATTTATCTATTTAGAGTAACTGGCATGTTAGTTCTCTTCCCCAGCATTGCGTAATTTTATATGTTAAATGTAAAAAATAGATCTTAATAGTAAAATGGTAACTTAATTGAAGATCTAATGTGAACCACTAACTTCCAATCTTAAGGTCACTATATTTCTGTTATTGATACATTTAATACTTTTTATGTTGATTCATTGGTAAATTAGTGGAGGAAATTACTTAATTGTTTATCTTAGAGCCAATATTCCTAGGTTTTCAAAGATTATTCTAGATTGGCAGTGGCAGCTCTTTACTATGGAGTTAACTTTTAAACTAATCAGGATACTCTTTTCCACTGTCCAGTTTACTATTTACCTACTCTAATTTTTGCTTTGCTTTTCCCTTTACTACTTTTCCCCCACAATTATTTTGGCAGTGAAAGCAGTCCCAATAACAAATATTCTTGCCCTAAAAAGCTATTGAATAGAAGTATATGGAAGACCAGTGTAATTAAAAGTTTTGATTAGGCTCCAGATTAACTTCTATAGATTTTCTGGATGAACAGCTGGTTGAGTTTGACTATATGTAGTTACTGCCCTTTATAAAAATAATTTTCTTCCTTTCATCTGACTCATTTTCAGTCTTTGGTTTTCCTAATCCATTTAGTGTGTTGTAGACCCTGTCTTTTAATCACAATGAGCCTCTGGATTGAAAAAGCTCTCTCTATAAAACCCTAATATACAAATAGACTGAATGGCAGAACAACCAAACAGTTGGTCCCTATGATGTGTGCTGACCACCATGGGCGTGCGTGAACATGGTGGGCGTTGGTAGCAGGCAGCAGAGT
The DNA here is from genome assembly GCA_027563665.1 of Antrozous pallidus. Lineage (NCBI taxonomy): Eukaryota > Metazoa > Chordata > Mammalia > Chiroptera > Vespertilionidae > Antrozous > Antrozous pallidus. Next base: position 145,247,058 of record CM050508.1, on the reverse strand, counting down.
GCAGAACATGGTGGGCGTCGGCTGTGGCGGGATGGTGGAGCAGGTGAACGGGAGGCGCCAGACCAAGGCGGGGCACTAGACGCTGTCATCGGGGTCAGCCTCTGGTGGTTACTGAACATTCTTTGCTCCTGCATCCTGCAGTCCTGCCCAGTGCTCGCCCCTTTTGCCACCGCTGGCCCTACTTGCATCCGCTGCCAGCACTGGAGCTGCTGGTCACACCCAATGCCAGCGCCTGGTGCCGGCCCCAGTCACTTGGCTGTTGTGGGTGTGGGCAGCAGCTGCCGGCCCTGATCGCCCCTGGGGGCTTCTCCACCTCCCCCTGTTTCTGAGGGGTGATTGGGCAGCAGCTGCTACTTGCACTTGCTGACGGTGGCTCCGGCCCCGCTTGCACCTGCTGCTGGTGCCGGCCCCAATTGCTCTGTGCAGTCATTGGGTGTGAAAGGGGCCAGCACCGTCAGCTCATGGGAGCAGCAGTGGCAGAAGTGGGGCTGCCAGCAGACGGGACTGGGGGCTGTGGCGGGAGGGGCTGGGCAGGGGTTCAGAGGATGGGCTGAGACTCGCCCCTGTGGCACCGCAGCCTCGTGGCCCACAGTTCCTTTCAAGATGTACGAATTTGTGTACTGGGCCCCTAATAATAATTATAAATGCCATTGTTTACATATTTTAATAAATTGTGGAAGCTGAGATTATATGTATTTTTGAATTATTATGCCTCTTTTCAAGTTATATATATTACCAGAATAGCAAAATGAATTCTTATATACTTATCAACTCATACAATCTTATTTTATCTATACTTCCCTCCCCCTCCCAGGGTAGCTGTCTCAGCATTGTATATTTTATCCATTTCCTCAAGGGGATTATTGATACATAATTGATATACTGAAATGGATGAAGTCCATGAATCCTGTTATGTTTCCAGAAGTAATTGGTAATGAAGAATCTTTGTTAGGAGGAATGAGTTTTCTAAGGGAGTTCAAAAACTGTGTCACGTGATAACTACATTTCTAAGATTTTGCCTGTATGACATGCTCTCACAGCAGCTCCACAGTAAAACTCTGAAATTGTCATCTTTCTGTGATTCTTAATTGCAAATTTTTATTTGAAATGGTAAAAGTTTTTATTTACATAATGCCATTTCTAATTAAGTGAAAAAAATTCCTTATAATCTATAATAATAAAAGCATGATATACTAATTAGGCAGAGGCAGTTAGGGGCGATCAGACAGGCAGATGAGCTGTTAGGGGCAATCAGCCAGGCAGGCAGACGAGTGGTTGGGGCGATCAGGCAGGCAGGTGAGTTATTAAGGGTGATCAGGCAGGCAGGCAGGCGAGTGGCTAGGAGTCAGCAGTCCCAGATTGTGTGGGATGTGTGATGGGTCCTGGGTTTCGAGAGGGTGTGGGATAGGCTGAGGCGCCCCCCACCCCCCGCCACCTCTGTGCAGAAATTTCGTGCACTGGGCCTCTAGTGAATAATAATAAGTACCACAGTGAGCAGTTATGAGTTTAATAGAGACACAGGAGTTGGGAAAATGCTGGTTTTACTTGTTTCTCAGTTGAGACACAGTAGACCTGAGCTGTGTTAAATTGAGAGGATGTGCTCTCTTGCATTACTCACCAAATATACCTAAACTCATACACCTTTTTCTTCAAATCGTGTTAGTTTCCTGATGAAAAAGCCTGTATGTTAGTATTTACATATAGAGAGCTTCAAGGTGATAAATGTATTATTAGAGATTATGTATTTCCATAGTTTTCAATAAATAGTTTATATTTAGCTGTATTTTATAATAGTATATATTAGGGAATATATGAAATTCTGTGTAAAAGGTGTATGATTCATAAGAATTTCCTTCCCAGCTTTTTAAAAAGCTTTAGACCATATGAAAAAATTAAACGACTACAGTGCTTTCTAAAAGCATTTCTAACACCATCTCTTTTTATGGTGGTCATTTAAAATGAAGGTGATAAGAGTCATCTTATTCTATTTTTTCTCTTTTTCACCCTTTCAAGATTAGATTTTGCTTGTGAAGAATGGACACATTTGTGTAAAGGGATGCATATAACAGATCTTTCTAATAGAGTACCATTTCATTGATTTGCCTTTTAACTTAAAATATAATACAAAGAAGTGATTTTAGAAAGGCAAGAACATCATAATATTTTAAATTCTGTTTTGTGGGCAGAGTGGCTGATGGGAAGGAATAATAACCTAGGTCTTATATACTTACAATTAATTCTATTTCCTATTGATAATTTTGGGAAGACAGTAAGCAATTTTATAAATTTAAGAACTGTTAAACTTTTAAGTCAGCATTGTAAGGACTAATCTATAGGATTATTTTATAGGTGGCTTTAAGTTAAACCTTGAGATTGAACCAGTTTTAGAGACCAAATAAATTTATATAAAGTACCTTTTACATAACTGATTTAATAACCAATAAAATTATATTCTAAATTTATTGAAAGCAGAACAGTTACTGGATTTATTGTTATTTTTCCTATATTGAAGAACCAACTAGTGACGATTTGGTATCTACTTCATTATAATGCAGTCAGAAGTAAAAGTAAATAAAGAGTTTGTCATTACAGTCTGTCTTATATTCTTCATAGTCTTTGCCCTCCTATGAGTATAGTCATTGGGGAACAAAGTGACATCTTTCTTGTTGAAAAAAACCAATGTGCATGTTATTATGTGCTTCAATCCTAATTCTTAAATAGGACTTTTACTAAATGTGTCAAGTCTTTGTTTTTAATATTAGCTTTGGTATTTATCAACAAATAGGTATATGTAGCCACAAAAGGCATGTATAGATATATATGTATTGTATTTTAGCTAGGTGACTGTATTTGTCCTTTAATGTATTCTGTGAGAATAAATTTTCTTCAGGTTCCAAAAATATTTTTAAAAAGTTGGAGATAACTGAAAGTACCCTTGTATTCTGAATCTCAGAGCAATTAAGATAAAATGCTTTAAATTTTTTGTAGAGCCATTAAAAGTTGGGCTTAGAACAGATCTTTGGTAAATAATCAATAGTCCAAAACACCAGGAGAAGGGCTCTGTAATATTGAATCATAATAGCATTATTCAATCACAGGATTTTGAAATTTGACATTACTTTTGTTACAAGGACTGGAAAATAGAGTCCATTATGTAAATAACAGTTACAGTTGGTACCCACATTTTTGGACATTACATCTCTACTTGTACTTAGCATACTAGTTGACACCACTACCATTTCTGTCATCTTTATTATATTTATTGTATTGATTTTCTAAAATGCAAACATAGGAAAGCAGCAGATACACACCAGCACTGAAATGTCAGGATGTATTTCTGTCTTAACACATAAGTGATGGATATTTTTGAAACTCCTTTTAGAACTCCACATAGGTAATTGTTTTCACTGTTTTCCTTTGAAGTGGAAAGTGCTTTGATAATTACCACAGGTTGCTTTTTGAGTTAGCACCAATTTTCTGGTTGTTTTAGTCTTTCTGAGAGGCTGCTATTATCGATTTGAATATACAGAGGTAATGAGAATAAAGGAGAGAAATAATAGGACAGATCTTTAAAAATGTAGCAGTTATTTATGGTGTCCTCAGCAGGAATTCAACTTTTAGCTCTTCCCATTCCATATTATCTTTAATTCCTACTTTTCAATTCAAGAAGAGAAATGAATGACTCTCTTTGTATCTCAGTATAAACATCAATATGTATTTGTGGCTTCTGTAATTTTAAAAGCCTGTGCCAGATGCAGCTATTTGAAATAATGTTTTCAGTAATGTGAGAGAAATAGCATGTGTATAAAGTTAAGGAGAAAAGGCAAGATACAACAGTGTTTATGTCATGATTACTGTTTAATAAAAGCATAGGGGCAAAAACAGTAAGGAAATGTCCCGAGATATGTACTGTGGTTCTATTTGGATGGTAAGCTATGTTATTTTTTCTAATTCTTCTGGTTTTGTGAGTCCATCTATTTCTAGAGTATATTTAGCTTTTACAGTAGGAAAAAAAATGAATTCAAAAGACTCTAGGAACTCTTTTTATTTAATAGTATTAATCCTCTATTTTTTGTTTGATGAATGTGGGAATTAAACCTTAAATATTTTAAGTCAGAATATATATGTGCATTCATTCTTGCACATATCAAAAATATAAAAGAATTTTTTTTCTTTGAGTATGGGCCTACTTGTAGGAGTTCTACATTACTTTTGTTTTATAAAGCATATTAATAGTACTTAGTTTGTATTTTCCTTTTTGGGTTTCCTTAAAACATAACAAAAATAATTTAAGACCTTTACAAAGCAATTTAGATCTTCAGATTTTTCTTCTTCAAGTTTTTGAAATTATCTTGTCAATATCTGATTCAAGACCAATTTTCAGTGGTCTGCCCTGAGTACTGAATTTGATTTCAACAGACATCTTACTTTTTGCGCTCATGTATCATTGACATACAATTACAATACTAGATATAACTGGTGTAAACTATTTTGGAACAAACACTTAACCAAAAGGTGAACTTCATGAAACTAATAACTTTGTTGTTTTAACTATATATATTTAAACAGTATATATGCTCTTTTTGTGGGGAGGTTGGGTTTGACTTTTCTCACCCAGCATGAAAGTGGACATTTTTTCCTTACTTCCATCTTAGGATAAAAAGATCCAATCTTTTCAATAAAGAATGATGTTAACTGTAAATTTTTCAAAGATATTCTCTTATCAGTTTGGAGAAGCTCTTTTACTAGTTTGCTGTGATTTTTATCATGAATGGATGTGGATTATGTCAAATGCTTTCTCTGCATGTATTAAGATGATTGTATGTTTTTGTTTTTGTTTTTTAGCTTGTTAACATAGTAAATTACATTGACTTTTGAATGTTAAACCAACCTTGCATAACCAAAGGACTACCAAGTCCCAAGACTTCCAGGTATTCCAAAAGAAACTAAGTCTCCCAGTTCCCAAGACTTTGAAATTTATGAGACTGTTTAAAAACTGTATCAATAGGAACCATTACAAAGCAAATTAGAACAACACTGGAACTTGTCTAATACATTTCTCTTAACTCTGATTTATGACCCTGTTGGTATCATTCGCCATTTCATCCATAACTGACATATTATAGAAGAATTCTCTGTAGCATGCCTAGCCGCTGTGGCTCGGAGATTGAGCTTCCATCTATGAACCAGGAGGTCACGCTTCAATTCCTGGTTAGGGCACATGCCTGGGTTACAGGCTCAATCCCCAGTAGGGGGTGGGCAGGAGGCAGCCCATCAGTGATTCTTTCTTATCATTGATGGTTTTATCTCTCTCCCTTCCTCTAGGAAATCAATAAATATATATATTTTAAAAATTAAAAATAAAAATAATTCTGTATGGCATAATTTCTCAACTTCAGAGACCATTTTACTTCTAAGGATTACCAGTTTCTCAAATTTGGCTTTTCTTTTTTCTCTTTCTGTTCACTTTCTTTTCTTTTTTTCTTTCTTTTCTTTCTCCCTCCTTTGACCCTCCCCCCTCCCTCCCTCTCCCTCCCTCCCTTCCTCCCTTCCTACCTCCCTTCCCTCCCCCCTCCCTCCCTTCCCTCCCTCCCTCCCTCCCCTTCCCCCCCCCCCTCCCTCCCTCCCTCCCTCCCTCCCTCCCTCCCTCCCTTCCTTCCTTCCTTCCTTCCTTCCTTCCTTCCTTCCTTCCTTCCTTCCTTCCTTCCTTCCTTCCTTCTTTTAATAGCCTAAGATAAACTGGAACTAATAACTCTAAGTAAAACAAAGTCTAAGTAACCTTGTTCCTAAATTTTAAGGATAATTAAAATTTAGGAACAAGGTTACTTGATGGGATTTCCTAAAATTATTTAAAATTTTAAATCCCTATTTATATTTATAAAGTTGATATTTGCCCATTAAGAGTAAATGATCTATACTCTGCAGTAAAACTGGAGAAAGTGGGAACTCAGGAGTCTGTGTTTTAACAAATTCTACAAGTCATTCTGATGCATGCTCAAGTTGAAAACCACCGCTCTAGAATATGATATATTTTAAGCTTTAGTGAAATAATGGCCAGTTTTCAGCTTCGCTAATTCTAATTTTCAAACAGCTGCTGCATTAGGTTTTAGTTAATGATCTCCAAACCCAGCTGGAGCTGAGTCCTAGTTACTCCTATTCTTTTTACTTGCTAGTCAGTGGAGTACCAGGTGCAGATGTTGAAGTGTGAAAATAATTCAGCTTTGTAGACAGTTTTGGCATTTCATTCTTGACTTTGAAAATGCTTTCTCTTTTTGGTATGGTATTTATTTCAACAATCAAAGCACATCTATTTCAATGGCAATTTGAACTTCTGCTAAAAGCTTAGGAAATTTCTGTATCTTCTTACCAGTTTAATATCAAAATTAATATTTTAGCTGGATTACAAAGCTTACATATAATTAGTCCCTCATTGTATTTTTCCTTCAGTGTTTCCATTAAAAAAATTGTCTCTTCTCTGAATAATTTTCTTTTCACCTTCTCACATTATCATATCTTTATTTTTACTTTAAGAATTCCTAGCAGAGATTTATCTTATTGAATGCATTGTATAGTGATAAGGCCCAAATATATGTTTTGTGAATTACAAAACTCATCAAGCCCTCAAAAAAGTATTCCAAAGGCATATCAGTAAAATGTGAAGCAAGGATCTGTGTCTCATAACTGCTGTATATGTTGAAATGAACTAAATAATGATAGTTAAAAGTGCACAATATGATCAAAACATATTTATTAGTAGGTAAACACAAGATTTAGCACTATTGTTACAGGATTGTTTTTGTTGTACATATGTGTTATAAGTAGATAGTGTGCTAAAAGAGGTCAAAGTCTATCGCTCTCCAAAGTCTGCTGTGATATTTATTTTTAACTAGAGGCCTGGTGCACGGCTTTGTGTACTGGTGGGGTTCCTTGGCCTGGCCTGAGGGGATCGGGCTGAAACCAGCTCTCTGACAATCCCCCACAGGGTCCCAGATTGTGAGAGGGTGGTTCTTGGGTGACGCACCCCAGAATCAGGCTCCCTCCTCTCTGGTTCTGGGTGTGTCACCTGAGAACCACAGCTGCCAAGTCACCGCAACTCTGCAGCTCCTGTGTTGAGCATTCGACCCCTGGTGGTCAGTGCGCATCTTAGCTACTGGTTAATTGGTGGGTGGGCTGGTTGGCCAGTTGCTTAGGCTTTCATATATATATATATATATATATATATATATATATATTTTTTTTTTTTTTTTCTTCTTCTATACTTTGCCTTCATGATTTCATTCACTCCTTTGATATCAGTTGCTGACTCCTAAATTTCTCTCTTTAGTTCAGAACTTTCTCCTGAGATATGTCTTCAGCATCCTACATATTATATTACCTGGATGTTCTATGGGCACCTGAAACTCACTGTGTCCAAAAACTGATAATTCTAGTTTTCCTTGCACTAACCCTGTGAGTATGTACAGAACTTATTTTTCCCTTGGTCCTGACCCCATATGTTCACCCAGGATCTCATTCTCAATTAAAATGCCATTCTGATATTTCTGAAAGTCTTCTAGAGATTTTTCGCATGTGTTTAAAAAAGAAAAAGCAGAATTTCCTCTACCTCCAATCATCTACTAGGTCACATTTTTGGCCCCTGGGCACCCTCACCCACATACATTTCTCAGATAGACACTGCCCATTTTCTCTGTGATTTCTCTTTGCTTACAATCCTTACTGGTGAGTAACCTCATAATTGTTCATGATAAAAATGCTTTCACGAACAATTATAAACTTTAAGCAATTTATTTTAAGGTCATGATATCCTAGGCGTCATTTTTTAGGACTATTTATCTGGGGTCACCTCCTCACCCCTGCCTGCCCATGGTTGGGCTCTAAGAGGAAGCCCTGAAATGCACAAGTCAACCTTTTTGAAGAGGGGGATTCATGGCTTTCATTACATTCTCAAAGGCATTTATGACCCCAAATGAGCCACTAATGCCTATTTTTGCTGGGTTCCGTTATGCATACATACATGGTTTAAATCTCTTACAAACAACCTTAGCTTATTATCTACATAAGTCTTAAAATTAATATGCCAATGTCTGCATTTTCTTCCTATAATTATAGATATTGAAATTTGATCATTTTTTCTTAATGTTCTTTGCATTTCTCCATCTACTATCTAACTCTGTATACTTTTTACTTTAACACACAGAAATTTCAGTATTTGAAAGCAAGGCAATTTATTGCTCTTTCCTTTTGTTGTTTCTTTTATTCCTCTAATCCTAACCTTATACCCACAGTACAGAAATACTACACTTTTTGAAACATTTGTGAACTGTTTATTTTCTGCTGAGACCATTGCAAAATTTACCTTTGGTGGAGTGAGGAGGTTTTATATTCATGGGTCCTTTAATTTATACAAAACACATAGCTTATTCCTCTCTGTAAATTATTTAATGCATTGAACAATTAAGTGTTCAAAGAAAAAAGGTGTTGCCCCCCAAAAATAATCCTAAATGTTACAAAAAATTAGTCATTTAAAGAAATACTGTAGTTAAAAAAATGTCTTCATTTTTTCCTAGTCTGATACATACATACATACACACATAGGCATATCTATACTAATAACAGGATAATATGCTAATTAGACCGGGAGACCTTCCAGATGTCCTTCTGGACAAAGCTATGGTGGCAGGCCGAGGCAGAGGCGGTTAGGAGCGATCAGACCAGGAAGGGAGGGCATTTGGAGGTGAGCAGGCCAACCGAGGGTGCAGTTGGGGGAAATCAGGCTAGCAGGGGAGCAGTTGGGGGCAATCAGGCCAGCAGGGGGAGCAGTTTGGGGCAAGAAGGCCAGTGGGGGGGGGGGCAGTTGAGGGTGAGCAGGCCAGCAGGCAGAGTGGTTAGGGCCAGTCAAGCAGGCAGGCATTTGAGTGGTTAGGAGTCAGCGGTCCCGGATTGCGAGAGGGTCCAGACCGGGCTGAGAGATACCCCTTCCCCCATGCACAAATTTTGTGCACTAGGCTACTTGTGTGTGTGTGTGTGTGTGTGTGTGTGTATACACACACACACACACACACACACACACGTATACATACATATATATATATACATATTTATCTTTGTGACTTTAATGCTGTGTAGAATTTAGGTTGGTCTATTTAGTGCAATGTTTTATGCTTAGTTTGATCATTATACTCTTTTATTACATGAGGCCTTTAATACACTATCAATGAAGAAATAGGTATTTATTGCTAGTATGAATGGTCTTTTAAAAGACTTGAATTTCTTGATCATCTCCCACATGGAAAAACTGATTAAGTTACAGTATGTGCCACTTTCAACAAGGAGCCCAGAAGACTTAGAATTGCCATGGAGTTCAGAGTCGGCCACATTAGTGCTAGTGTGGCCTGGCCTGCCTGTAATTTCATGACTTTTAGACTGTACCTCATGTTGTTTGTACACTATAAACTTTGTGGTGGTTCTGAAATAGGTTGTATAACAGTCTTTATAATTCATAAATCAAACAAGATAAAACATTACCACTACATAATGCATTTTAACTGTCTTAAATATACAGCCTACTTTCTCAAAGTGCACTACACAAACGTGCTGTAATAAAGCTTCCCCATTGATTTAAGAGAGTCTCAGAAGAAGCTTTATTAAGAAAATGCAGAACATCTTTGGGGGAAAATGTTAGAACTATCAAGTACTTGGTAAGTAAAGAATATGTCCATATTACAATCAATCTTAGTAGTTTTAAGTATTGCCACAAAAGAAAAGGGTACTTTAGCATTAATAATAGTTCCTGTTATTGTTTAACCAGCTGAGATTTGATTTTATGAACATGTCTCTAGCAAAAATTCTCTTAATTTTCCAAACTATTTTACTCTTTTATGTTGTTTTAGGCATTATACTGTGGTAGTAATTATTTTGCTTGTTTAAGCAGTAAAAATGCTTTAAAAATAGAAAATTCATGTATATGTAATTTAAATGAAGAAAGCAGTGACTCCATATTTGTATCTTTCATATTTTAAGAAATTTTTAAAAATTGTCTGAAATATACAGTTCATGTAATTTAATACACATAAGGAACCAAAAACAGTGATTAATTTTGAAAACATGTGAGTTTCATGTTTCAGGTACAGTTCTAAGCACCTTACAATATAAAAATTCCACAGACTAAGTAAAAACTTCTTTTAAAAATATTTTTAGTTAGTTAATTTTCAAAGTAATTTTTAAGTCTAAAATGTTTAAGTGGAAAAATAATTACAGAAACTTTTAATATTGCAATTTTTCTATAATCATTGTATTTTCTATAGATCAAATGGATACTCGTTTGTGAAATAACATAAAATACGCTTTTCTAAATACTTAATTTAAAAAAAAAATAGTGAAAGTAAACTAGCATTGTGTTGAGAGTAGGAAAATCTTAATTTTAAAGGCAGCTTCAGGCATATCTGGGCCACTGGAGAAGGCCTCACACTTCTGTCAGCACTTGAATGACAGCAGCATGTTTCATTTCTCAAAAAAAAAAAAAAAAAAAAAGGAGGGTGTGTAGACATAACAATACCTTAATAGTTTGGGCTATGATGACAGTTTGAAGTTGTTTGGAAGATTTTTAAAAAAATACATATTTAATATAATGTACATAAGGTCTCATAAACACTTGCTCAGTTTAATTTGAGACAATTTCCAAATCCTTTGTAGATGCATACAGCATTATATGCTACTTTGATTTATAGCTTCATTTGGAAAGCCCTGTCAGTCTGAAAAATATTAGGCTTGCTAAAGTCTGTCCTGTTTCTTTTTCTTTCTATTGCTACTTTCTATGGATTATCTTGTTCTACTTGCTCCTTAAGAGTTGTTATTTCCTTAGATTCTATCCTAGCATCTCTTCCCATATTCCATAGTCTAGATTCTTAGGCAATTTCATTCATTCCTATGGTTTTCCCAGATGTCTTCTACTTGAACCATTATTCTCAACTCTCAGCCTATCTGCCCATTTACCTACATAACATCTCAGATTGTGAGAGGGATGTCTCAGGCAATCCAACAGAATATTCAACATTAAGCTCATCTTTCTCCTCACATTTCCATCCAAGTGTCCCTTACATATCTAGAATCAGGTGTTTTTCTTCCTGTTTTGTAAAACCCACTGATGAGAGGCCTGGAACTTTAATTTATACAAAATTAGTTCAATTCTTCTAAATGTGACTCCTCAGCTCTGAATGTGGTCTCTGTAACATGGTGACCTTATTTTTTGAACCAAAATTTAAGATTTGTGGTCCAACAATATTGAAAGCATGAATTTGTTGCTATAATTATAGCACATTGCTTTTTCATGTCACTTTATTAATTCATAGGCATTGTGGCAGACAGACACTAATAACAATACATACATAATGTAAAGTTGCAGTTATAATAAGTACAAGATGTAGTATGAGGTACACTGTGCATACATACATGCCAATGTGTAATTTGACCTAGTTAGGGAGAGCAGGTAATGTTTTCCTTGCAAGTGATGATTAAATTCAATGTGAAGGTTGAAGAATTCACCAGGCAGGATTGGGATAGAGAGATAATGGAAAAGTGTTTAAGGAAGGTGCAGTAGCTTACACAAAGATCTGGTGATAGTAGGTGCATACTATCTGTGAGCAGCTATTTCTGTCCAAAGAAATTTGCAATCTTGCTAGAGATTTTCTTCCTTCATTTTTTCCTTCCCTCTTCCTTGCTCTCTACTCTAAAAAAATATTTGAAACTGAAATTTCTATTAAATTGGCAGTAGTAGAAAACACAATGCAATTGCTTTTGAACTATGTGGTAGGCAGAGATTTGAATTAGAGGAACCATGGGGGTTCCAAGAATAAACATAGCCAAGATTTATCTATAATGCAACACCAAAAAGAAAAAGGTTTTGTGAAGGTGTTGCTTCCACTCTTGTTAACCTAAAAATCAAAACCAGCACTTATAATCTGTGGAGAGTGGCTATAGCGTTTGGACAGGTTCAAGCTTTGGACTAATGAGAGGGCATGATCCTCTTGTGGCAAAGCCACTTGCAAGTCCCAGCACAATTATAGCCAAAAGGCTGTAAGTTGTAATCTTGATCTTAAATGGTCAGAACCTGTGGTCCCAGGAGGCTGAGTGATGTGGACTTGATAGAGTTCAGGTGCATGTAATTGATTAAGATTCGAGAGTGCTCAGCGTGCCTTTGAGCCCGGCGACTTCCTAGCAATCAGATCCTGAGACTTGCCTCACAGCACGGCCCCCAAACACCAATCCTCGCTCCCACCTCAAACGAAGAAACCGAAACTGGCTCCAGCCCCCAAGCCGGTGAAGAAGCCGACCCCTCCGGACATGCCAAAGGGAGAAAAAGAACAGCAAGAAGCGATTGAACATATTGATGAAGTACAAAATGAAATCGATAGACTTAATGAACAAGCCAGTGAGGAGATTTTGAAAGTAGAACAGAAATATAACAAACTCCACCAACCATTTTTTCAGAAGATATCAGAATTGATTGCCAAAATCCCAAATTTTGGGGTAACAATATTTGTTAGCCATCCACAAGTGTCTGCACTGCTTGGGGAAGAGGATGAAGAGGCGCTGCATTATTTGACAAGAGTTGAAGTGACAGAATTTGAAGATACTAAATCAGGTTACAGAATAGATTTTTGATTGGAGCATTTAACCCGTTTACATTTAAAGTTATTATTGATAGGTGCTTATATGTTGCCATTTTTGTTCTTTGCCCCTGTGATCCTTCTTATCTTCCTATTTCTTTTTACAGCAGATCCTTTAGCATTTCTTGCATTGCTGGTTTGGTGGTGACGAATTCCCTTAGTCCTTTTTTATCTGTGAAGCTCCTGATTTGACCTTCAATTTTGATTGAGAGCCTTGCTGGGTACAGTATTCTAGGATTCAGACCCTTCCTTTGCATGACTTTGTAGATTTCATTCCACTGCCTTCTGGCCTGATAGGTTTCTGTTGAGAGATCACTTGTTAGTCTGATGGGTGTTCCTTTGTAGGTGACTTTTTGTCTCTCTCTGGCAGCTTTTAAGATTCTTACTTTGTCATTGGTGTTTGCCAATTTAATTATAATGTGCCTTGGCGTAGGCCTTTTGGGGTTTATTTTGCTTGGGACTCTGTGAGCTTCTTGAATTTGTGTGGGTTTTTCCTTTCCTATACCAGGAAAGTTTTCTGTCATTATTTCTTCCAACAGGTTTTCTATTCCTTGCTCAGTTTCCTGTCCTTCTGGAAGCCCAATTATACGGATGTTGTTTTGTTTCATGTTGTCCCAAAGTTCTCTTAGGCTCTCCTCCTGCTTTTTAATTTTTTTTCTAGTAGCTGCTCTACTTGGTTATTTTTTCCTACCTGGTCTTCTAGCTCACTGATGCGATCCTCTGCTTCTTCTAGTCTACTCTTAATACTTTCTATTGAGTTCTTTACTTCAGCAATGTCACTTTTCATTTCTTCTTGGCTCCTCTTCATTTCTTCATGGCTCTTCATCATTTCTTCCTGGGTCTTCCTCATTTCCTCTTGGTTCTTACTCATATTATCAAATTTGTCTTCCATTCTTTTCAGCCACCTTATGACCATTTCTCTGAATTCTTTCTCTGACAGGTTGTTAACTTCCATTTCGTTTACCTCCTTTTCTGGTGAGCCTTGCTTTTCTTTCATATGTGGGCTATTTCTTTGTCTTCCCATGGTCTCTCTTCTCTGTGTATGTGGTTATGTAGTTCTCACTCTCCTGCGTTGATTTAAAGGCACAAAATACAACACAACCAGGTGCAGCGCACCAGGCACTGAACCGGAATGTAGTCAAAGTAATTGTAATTCCAAATAAAGGTGACCGCCAGAGAAAGGCAAATTCGGTGATAGGTGGGAAAAAAGAAAGAGAACCTCCCCCAGACCCACACAGACACTCACACACCCACACTCACACAAAAAAGAAAGAGACCCCCCCACACACATACACTCACAAAAAAGAAAGACAGGAATGCCAAAATGATAATGGGAAAAGGGGGAGGAGAAAAAAAAAAGAAATAAAAGGAGTAAATTATAAATGTGGGGTGAAAACTCCTATAGGACAGCCCTTAATCCGAACCAAACCTGCAACAAGTACTTGGAGATTGATACAAATTACACACAACTACTAATATCAAGAGAGGTGAGGGAACACAGAAGCAAAGATCTATCTCAAAAACAATGCAGATGAGGACAACAAAACAAGAAACAACACCAAAAATAAAAATAACCCCCCCTACAAGACAAACCCAAATAACAGAATAAGCAAATCAATCTCATAAACCTGCTTAAAAAATCAATATAATCAACAGTCAAGTAAACAACAACAACAGGACAGGGCTAAAAACACTTTAAGATAGTGAAGTCAGAGAAGCTAGAGGTATATATGCACTTGGATTAGGTGGTTAGAGATTAGATATATCAGTGGGGTGAAATTTTAACAGGGGGTAAGGCTAAAGAATTAGGTAAATCTAAAGCGGGAAAAGTGTAAGGGAAACAAGGCACTAAATAGGGAAAGGTTAGCCAGAGAGTGGTGGTATAAAGGTGAAGTTGAGGTAGAGTAAAAGATACTAAAGTGTAGATGAAAATAGACTGTATTCCTAAGGTCGAAGAGAAAATATAATCAATTCCCTGTCACATAAGAGTCAATTTGTGATTTGGCCCCTGGGTGGCAGTGTTTCTAGATTGACTTCTGGGTCTATTGGTCCTCTTTATCCTGAACTAAACAATACTGCCTCTCTAATGGTGACTGCTGTTTTAGCAGCCAGAACCCTCCCAAAATCTTCCGGGCTTCCCCACTCTGTCAGGTCCAAACCGATTGCGCTCCAGGGATCAACTCTGCCACCAGCTCCAAGGGCCCTCTCCCACGTTCACCAGCTTCAACAGCCACAGATTCTATTTCAGGTGCAGATCTCCAGGTTTTGAGTTCCAAGGTGCAGATCTCCCAGACTGCCAGCCCCCTCAGTTTCGCGCCCAAAGTACCCCCAGGGAAATCTGACCTTTCCGAGCTGGAGTTTAGCGCTCCCTGGGCTCTGAGCGCCTCCGCGCCACCTGGGCACCGGTGCTCCGGGAGCCCCAGCGGTGCAGCCGGTACCTTGTACTGCAGCTGTATGTTTTCCGGCTCCTCTCGTTCAAGATGTCGTGGTCCGCCTCCGCGCGCCTCCTCGCGCAGTTGGCTCAGGGAGAGAACCCAGCAGTACTGGGGCCGCTCAGGCTAGGGAGGCCAGCCCAGCAGTCCTCTATCTTCTCCTGGAGCACAGCTGTCCCCCTAGTCGCGGACAAATGCTCCCTGCGCGACTTTCAGCTGCTCCCTCCCTCTGCCCTGTGAGCAGATTCAGATCGAATCCCTCCGTTCCGCCGCCATTTTCCTCTCTCACCAGAGCTAAGCCATTTAAAAAAAAGCACAGAATAGATTTTTATTTTGATGAAAATCCTTACTTTGAAAATGAAGTTCTCTCCAAAGAGTTTCATTTGAATGAGAGTGGTAATCCATCTTCAAAGTCCACTGAAATCAAATGGAAATCTGGAAAGGATTTGACGAAACGTTCAAGTCAAACACAGAATAAAGCCAGCAGGAAGAGACAGCATGAGGAACCAGAAAGCTTCTTTTCCTGGTTTACTGACCATTCTGCTGCAGGTGCAGGTGAGTTAGGAGAAGTCATCAAAGATAACATTTGGCCAAATCCTTTACAGTACTACTTGATTCCTGACATGGATGATGAAGAAGAAGAAGGAGAGGAAGATGATGATGATGAAGAAGAGGAAAGGTTGGAAGATATTGATGAAGAAGGGGATGAGGATGAAGGTGAAGAAGATGAAGATGATGGGGAGAAGAAGGAAAGGAAGATGAAGGAGAAGATGACTAATGAACACTGATGGATTCCAGCCTTTTTTAATTTTCTCCAGGCCCTAGGAGCAAGTTGCAGTCTTTTTTTTTTTCTTTTTTATCCCCTTTTTCTTTTTTCCCGCCCTGTTTTTGAGGTCTCTTTACACCATGGTTCTCACCTTATTTGGGGGGATATGCCTTGAGCAGAATACAGTGGGAAAAGAATCTTTGCCCCTTTTTGTTCCAAATTCATTTTTATTCCTTCCTATCTCAAGAAGAACTTAATGGAATCAACACCACCATGCTCTGTGTGGAAAAAAAACACAAAAAACTTTCTGCTCCTTTAGCTCTTCTGGGAGCTGGAGGTTGCTAGGCCCCTGTGTAGTAGTGCATAGAATTCTAGCTTTTTTCCTCCTTTCTTTGTATATTGGGCTCAGAGATTACACTGTGTCTGTATGTGAATATGAACAGTTAGCATTTACCATGTATCTGTCTACTTTCTCTTGTTTTAAAAAAGAAGAAACATCTTAAAAAAGGGGAGGCGGGTTATAGAAGGGGGGTAATTATAGAAGGTGAGCAAAGGGTGGGTTTGAGATGTTTGGGTGGGTTAAGTGGGCATTTTGACAATATGGCTTCTCCTTTGGCATGTTTAATTGTAATGTTTAATGGACATCCTTGCAGTCTAAGATGACACTTTTAAAATAAAATTCTCTCCTAATGATGACTTGAGCCCTGCCACTCGATGGGAGAATCAGCAGAACCTGTAGGATCTTATTCGGACTTGACATTTCTCTATTGTAATTCTGTTCCTGTTTATTTTTAAATTTTCTTTTTGTTTCACTGGAAAGAAAAGATGATGCTCAGTTTTAAACGTTTAAAGGGTACAAGTTGCTTTGTCACAATAAAACTAAATGTGTACACAAAAGATTTGATGCTTTTCT
Organism: Antrozous pallidus; assembly: GCA_027563665.1. Lineage (NCBI taxonomy): Eukaryota > Metazoa > Chordata > Mammalia > Chiroptera > Vespertilionidae > Antrozous > Antrozous pallidus. Next base: position 145,230,282 of record CM050508.1, on the reverse strand, counting down.
CTCAGAACAGATTTCAAGTTTGACTTGTATAACATATTGTCAAACTGTCAATTAAACTGTATTTTTTGATACGTACTTTGCAGGATGATCTCAGGGCTATGTGGACTGAGTAAAGGGATTTGAATCAGTATATTAATGTCTCCATAGCTGGGAAACATCTTGAGTACAATTTGCTGTCAGTGTCTGAAAATTTTCAAATCATTTAGAATACCAGATTGCTTAAAACTTAGTTTTGAGTATGTTGTACCATTAATTTTGTATATCAAATTGACATTTTAAAAATGGGTCTATATTTACCTGGATATAATAACAGTGCCTGCCACCACCACCAGACACACCTGGTGCTCTAATGCCGAGTCACACAGGGGGCTGTTGCTGGCATGTCTTCATTGGCACTGAAAAGGTGGCCCCGAAGACAGGCTTGCAGAGTAAGAAGTCCGTATTGGTGGTTAAGAAACTCAGGCTAGGAGTACTTTTGTCTCTTAAGTACCAGCTATTTAGCAGCTTATGTTCTCAAATGAGACCAGTCTGTGAATCTGGGTGAGATGATGGACTGTGCTCTGCTAGGTGCCATTGTGCATAGAACAACATTTTGCTACCTAATGCCTAAGCTTTTTAATGCTGTAAAATATGGTAGTTGAAATTAAATGCCAGTTATTTTTTTCAGAGACGAATTAATGGACAGCCTGGTCAAATTCAAAGCTATTTGATGTATAAAACTTTATAAGTGGAACTATTTCATCAATAGGTAAAGTGTAATAAAACCTATCTAGATGGATGGTATGTAATTTATTCACAGATCCCTGTTTAGTGAATGCATCACTGTATATTGGTCAGAAATCTTGTTCCAATAAAGGAACATAAAGATTTTTTAAAAAAGATTAAAACCCACGAGAGCATTGTAAACATCATGGTCTTTGCCTTGTGGAGATCTGGCTATAAAATAAAGATTCAGCTTGCAGGCCATGGCACTGTCTCTCTAATCAGAGGGTAGCATCCAACCTAGGCCCAGCTTTATTCTCTTGTTTGTCTTCTTTAATCCTTCACTGCCCCTGCTCAGGTTCACTCAAGGCTGTGCAGTAGTGGCATATATGGTGCCCGAACAGGGACCTGAGTACGGGAGGAATTATGATTGTGGGGTATAAAGCTGCTCCCATGAAGCATGTGGAGAAAATGAAAGTAGGGTAAGGAGTGAGGTTTGGTAGCAACTAGGTGGTAAAATATGGAAAATGCAGGATTTCAGGAAAGGGATCTCTAAAACAATGCTCAATGAAGCATTCTTAAATTTCTTAAGTTTCGTCTAAGGACTGTCAGCTGTGGTCTGTGGTTAATGACCTTAATATGAGTTTTGATTGTTCTATATTTTTGTTTGGGGAAGTACTTTTTATTTGGGAATACTCTGATACAGAAGTGGGCCTAGATCGTAAGCTCTTACAGCAATCAGCATTGTTCCTGGGCTTTGGTTATCTCTGAGTTTTGAGGTGCTTTGCTCTTTCTTGTGTGACCTGATAGCTCCCTGGAACTTTGGGCTTGTGTGGGACCTCAAACTTGGAGTTGGAGGTCTCCTGCTCTGCAGGACTGAGGGCTGCTCGTTTCTGGGAGAGGACTCCATGCAGCAGTGGCTACTGTCCAAATCTGAGGACCATAAAGAAAAATCAGACCCTCCAGAAGGAAATCCATGGACACTAGCTTCACATCGAGGACATCTTCACATTGAGGGCATCTTTGAGAGGAGCCAGAGCATTGTCACCAACAGCAGCAGCCTAAATGCCAAGGCCATCCCACAAAGGCTCACTGATCTGCGGCCTCCTCAGTGAGGAAACAGAGAAGCAGCACCAGCAGCTGGAGGAGGTGCAGGGGACCCAGAGAAGCTCCTTGTCCCTCCATTCAAAAGACTGAGAGTTCCTCCAATGATTACGATACAAAAGAAGAAGATAACGAAGGCTACACAAGGACTCAAGGTGCCAACATGGAGTCAGCTGAGGAAGTTAGCAACTGAAGCCCAGCAGCTGATAGAAAAGCCAGAAGTGGAAGCTATTCCTTCAACCATGTTTCTGGCTATGCTAGCATTGGTGAGCTGCCAGTTTTCTGTAAAGTCTTACACAACCAAATCTGAGGACTCTCTGAGTAAGATATACTCCAGCAGCAAAAGAAACTTTCATTTTGTAGAAATAGCCCTGAAAACATTAACATGTCTATAGTTTGGTTTATCTTATTGCTGTGTTGCATTGACATTATTTTGTTACTGTTTTGTTAATAGCCAGAAGTTTGTTCTTGATGTTTTGGTTATGCTACATAATTTGCCTAGAGTTTTTGATGATGTAAATGAAAGAGAAAAAAAAGGGGGGGGGGAGATGTGGAGAGTGGCTACAGCATTTGGACAGGTTCAAGCCTTGGACTAATGAGAGGGCATGATCCTCTTGTGGCAAAGCCATATGCAAGTCGCAACACAATTATAGCCAAAGGCTATAGTTGTAAGCTTGACCTTATAGTCTGAACCTGTGGTCCCAGGAGGCTGAGTGATGTGGACTTGATAGAGTCCAGGTGCATGTAATTAACTAAGTTTCAAAACTGTGAGAGCATTGACCATGCTCTTTGCCTTGTGGAAATCTTGCTATAAAATAGATTTAGCTTGTAGGCTATGGCACTGTCTCTCTAATCAGTGTGTGACCTGATAGCTCCCTGGAACTTTGGGTCTGTGTGTGACCCCAAACTTGGAGTTGGAGGTCTCCTGCTATGCAGGACCGAGGGCTGCTAGTTTCTGAAAGAGGACTCCATGCAGCAGTGGCTACTGTCCAAATCTGAGGACTATAAAGAAAAATCAGACCCTCCAGAAGGAAATCCATGGACACTAGCCTCGCATCGAGGACATCTTTGCATTGAGGGCATCTTCGAGAGGAGCCAGAGCATTGTTACCAACAACAGCAGGCTAAACGCCAACCAGAGGGCAGCATCCCACCTAGCCCCAGCTTTATTCTCTTGTCTGTCTTCTTTAATCCCTCACCATCCCCCCTCCCCGCCCCAAGTTCACCCATGGCTGTGCTGACACAGCACAATAATCACTGCCCTGATACCTTTTGATAAACCAGGAAATAACTAAATCCCAAATAGTAAATTTCAAAATCTATGCTTACATTTTGTGATGTATTTTTAAGTGCATTTTTTACTATGGAATTTAATATTCCATATAATCTGTCTTCATGTGTTTGAGAATTAGGGAAAGCTATGGAAATTCAATTAGACTATAAAGTGACTTTTAAACTACACTGAAGAACTCTCTGGTCTGTGGTATTCTTTTGTTCTGTTTTATATGTATATTAGAAGCCCCACGCACGAATTTATGCACCAGTGGGTTCCCTTGGCTTGGCCTGCGAGACTGGGCTGAAACTGGCTCTCCAAGATCCCCCAACAGGTCCTGGATTGAGAGAGGGTACAGGCCAGGCCGAGGGATTCCACCTGTGCACGATCGGGGCTGGGGAGGGATGCAGGAGGTTGGCCAGCCAGAGAGGGACCATGAGAGGGACCAGGGCATGTCTGGCCCATCTTGCTTAGTCTCAATAGGCCGGACTGCAGCAGCAAGCAAACCTACTGGTTAGAGCATCTGCCCCGTGGTGATCAGTGCATGTCATAGCAAGCAGTTGAGTGTCCTTAGCATATCATTAGCATATTACGCTTTGATTGGTTGAATGGCTGACCAGACGACCAGACACTTAGCATGTTAGGCTTTTATTATATAGGATGTATCTTCCTTCGAAGATAGTTCTGATGTTTGGCCCTCAAAACATTTCTTCATCTGCTGTTACCCAGTTCTTTGAAAAGAACATTGTATTCCAGGTGTAGGAAATTATTTTCAGTGTTTTATAACTTTCTTATAGTCTCTTTAAAAACTGAGTTCCTCTCTGTTTTTCTTTGCAGAAAGGGCTATTGCAAGACATGAAGTCCGAGAAATTGAGCAACGTCATACAATGGATGGCCCTCGGCAAGATGCAGCTTTAGATGAGGAAGATGACATGGTGATCATTTATAACAGAGTTCCCAAAACCGCAAGCACCTCTTTTACCAATATTGCCTATGACCTGTGTGCAAAGAACAAATACCATGTTCTTCATATCAACACTACCAAAAATAATCCAGTGATGTCACTACAAGATCAGGTAAGCACAACTTAAGGAATGCATGTTGTATCTCAAGGGACAAAGCATTTTAAGGGATTTGTATGCTGATTGCAGTGATTTGTAATCTGTTGGGGCAGTGGTTGGCAAACTGCAGCTCGAGAGCCACATGCTACTTTTCAGTGCCTTGAGTGTGGCTCTTCCACAAAATATCACGGCCTGGGCGAGTCTGTTTTGAAGAAGTGGCATTAGAAGAAGTTTAAGTTTAAAAAACTTGGCTCTCAAAAGAAATTTCAGTTGTTGTACTGTTGATATTTGGCTCTGTTGACTAATGAGTTTGCTGACCACTATGTTGGGGGAAGGGATCAACCACATTCTTTTGTAATTTTACTTTCTTCACATTTCCTTGCATATAGTATGTATTCAAATATATGTGAAATAAATGAATTAATAGCTTGAATTTTCTAAGATAAAATTAATGCTCTTCAATATTCTTTTTAAAATATACAATATTGTTAGCAAGATATTGTGCAATAAAAAACATTGCATTTTTTTCGACTTATGATATGGAAATCTTTATTTGTTGAAAACTTGTATTCTTTATTGCTCAATTTTGTGAATTTCATATTAACTTTACTTGTAATTTATGTAAATACTAGAGGCCCAGTGCTTGAAATTTGTGTATTAGATGGGGGGTGGGTCCCTCAGCTCTGATTGTGAGAGGGTCAGGCCAGGCCAAGGGACCCCACTGGTGCATGATTGGGGCTGAGGTGCAACATGGGAGGTTGGGCAGCCAAGTAGGGACTGCAGGTAGACTTTAGGGCAGCCAGGTAGGGACTGCAGGAGGTCTCAGTCCCGATTGGCTGGACCCTAGCAGCAAGGTAACCTACCTGTCAGAGCATCTGTCCCCTGGTGGTCAGAGCATGTCACAGCGGGTGGTTGAGTAGCCTTAGCATATCATTAGCATATTACGCTTTGTTTGGTTGAACAGATTCCTGGACTATTGGACACAGCATATTAGTCTTTTTATTTTATAGGATTAGTTATAAACGTCTGCAAAACAGGGATTGTGGCTTATATTTTAACACAATCTTGCCTTTTAAGTTGTCAGGAAACTTTAGATAAACAGATGGATAGATAATTTTTTGGAATAGTTTTAAGAAAAGTGGAGGAAACTATCTCATGAGATTTACTCATTTCTTTATTAGTAATACCACATATTTTCTCCACCCTTAGAGTTCTAATTATAATTATAAATAAATTAGAGGCCCTGTGCATGAATTTGTGCATGGGTGGGGTCCCTCGGCCTGGCTGGTCATCCGGGCTGATTGAGAGGGCTGGTTGGCCATGGGGAGGGACGTCAGGAGGTTGATCAGCTGTGGGAGGTTGGCTATGGGAGCACACTGACCATCAAGGGGCAGCTTCTGCATTGAGCATCTGCACCCCTGGTGTCAGTGCTCATCATAGCAACCAGTCAACTGGTCGTTTGGTCATTAGGTTGCTTAGGCTTTTATATATATAGATAAAAGTTCTTCCTACAAGTATTGAAGAAAATGGGTATTGCATTCCCTGTGAAGAAAATATTTGAAATACTATTTAGGATTAAACACCATATTGGGGTAGCCTTATTAGAAAGGCATTTGTGACACTTACATAATTAGAATGTTTCTATTTGAAAATATCTGAACTTGTTTTATTAGTTGCAGAATTGACTTTGTTATCCCATTATTGAGCATATCTGTAATCCTTACTCTGACCCAAGAGAATAACACTGTCACCCAAGGTTAATGTTTGCTTTCTTGCTAGAGAGCTGTTAGTAAAAGTCAATAGTATATGGAATATCATTTGTCCCTGCAATTCTTGTCTCTCTGCAGCATCCTCAATTACTCTTTTTCATAGAACCAGAAATCTACATCTGTCAGCCAAACCAAATAACTCTATAAATTGGAAGGAACATGAGCTTATTTAGTTAAGTGGGTCATAAAAACTATTCATTATGTAATATTATATATCTAAAGGCAAGTATACTAAATAATAAGTTTTTATACAGCATGTGGTATATTTTAAATCTGTTTGCATGATTGCTTTTCTGAATATATCTTGGTTTAAAAAGAACATTTTTTAATGCTCATATAATTTTAGATTTCTTTAGTAGTATTTTTTAGGAAGATAAAGTTAGCTTGCTTGTTCAATTTTTAGAATTGTTTTGTGTCCAGCATTACAGAGTTCTCTGGCAGCTATGAGATGTCTGACAATGCATCTACCATTTTTTCAGGAAATATAAATCTACAGAAGCTTACCACATATGACATTTATAGGCATCATGTAGTGATACATTTTCCCAGTTGCATTTGATTGAGATAAAACTTCTGTTTTCCTTCCAATAGCTTGGTAGTGATAGAGAAGAAAAAGAAAAGAAACACCCAGCAGAAGAGAAGCATAAACACTATCTTAAAAGCAATTGGATTACATAATGACCAACTCTTAAAATATGTTTGTGTGGGGAGAGTAGAGGGACAGTCTTAATCATTAGCTGCATACTTCAAAATGGCAGCTGACAGCTGAGAACCTGCCCTTAATTAGGAATGGCATATACACCAAATGTTCTCTAATGCACCATATCTAAATTACTTACTGGTCCCTGGCTCTGTATAGAAGCAGTTGTTCAAACAAGTTACAGTTATGCTTTCCTCTCCTGGGCATGACATATTAGGTAGCATTTTATTTCACATTCAATCTAGTAAACTTTATTTAAATGTAAACTTCTAAATAATACTAGATGTTTTGAAAATATTTTTATATTTCTCTGAACCCTATTTTGCATAACATAATTTGATTTTCATGCCATATTTTTGTTCTTGTGTACTGTCCTCAACTGCTTTATTATTCAAATAGGAATTAAATTCTCTTATCTCTTCTCTGAGAAATAGTTTCCAATCAACATTTGACTGAAGTGAGACTTAAAAGATTAGATTTTTATTAAATATTCCATTGTTTCAATATTTCATTTAAAGCCTAGTTTACTCATAAATATTGGTGACCACTCTCTTTCTTCCATCCCCTTTTAACCTCAGCAGTTCAGTCTGCTTAATGCCTGCATTTAGCCTTAGCTCTTTCTCAGATTTATTTTGTATATAATATACTAGGTATTGTGCTAAACTACTTACAGTGTAATTATTTCTCTCAAAAATTTTAGAGGCATAGCCCAAATATTTTTAATCTAGTATAAAATTATTAAATGTGTGAAACAGTTGTTAACTCTCCTTTTAAGTTTTCATTCATTGACCTTGGAACATATACAGAGATTATGCTAAGGCTTGGAATAAAAAGCAAGGGCATATCTTTCAGGGAACTTATTTATAACTAGAGGCCTGGTGCATGAAATTCGTGCATGGCGAGGGAGGTTGTCTCTCAGCCCAGCCTGCACCCTATCCAATCTGGGACCCCTCGAGGGATCTCCAACTGCCTGTTTAGGCCCGACCAATTTCCCTCCCCTGCCAGGCTGGCCACCCCTAATTTGCCCTCCCCTGCCAGCCTGGTCACTCTTAACTGCCCTCCCCTGTAGGCCTGGTCCCCACTAACTGCCGTCCTCTGCTGTCCTGGTCACCCCTAACTGCTCTCCCCTGCTGGCCTGGTTTCCCCCAGCGGCCCTCTCTTGCAAGCCTGATTGCCCCCAACCACCTTCCCCTGCAGGCCTGGTCCTCTTCAACTGCCCTCTTCTGCAGACCTGGTCGTTTCCTAACTGTCCTCCCCTGCAGGCCTGGTTGCCTTTAGCTGCCCTCTCCTGCCAGCCTGGTCCCCCTTCACTGCTCTCCCCTGCTGGCTTGGTTGCCCCCAACTGCCCTCTTCTGCAGGCCTGGTTGCCCCCAACTGACCTCCCCTGCAGGCCTTGTTCCTCTCAGCTGTCCTCCTCTGCAGTCCTGGTCACCCCTAACTTCCCTCCCTTGCAGGCATTATCACCCTCAACTGCCCTCTCCTGCTGGCCATCTTGTGGTGGCCATATTGTGTCCACATGGGGGTGGCCATCTTGTGTGTTAGAGTGATGGTCAATTTGCATATTACCTCTTTCTTATATAGGATTTATTTGGGAATGTAAAACATAGACACAGAAAATATGAGGACTGTTCTAAGAAAACATCAATAGGTTTAACCAAAAATATGTCTCACCCAAATGTTTAACCTGTATCTTATCTTGAGGTAACAGGTCCATGTTATAGAATATTCTCTAGAACAACTGTTCTGAACTCTTCTAAAAATGTCAGTGTTGTGACAATCAAAAAAAGTCAGGGTTGTTGGGGATGGGATAATCTTCTCTACACTAGAGGAGACTAAGGAGACATGGAAACCAGAAGTAATGTGTGATCTGTGATTGGATCCTTAACCAAAGGTGGCTGCCATTTGCTTTCAGACAGTTCAGGAAAAATTGTGTATGTGTGTATCTACATCTACATCTATATCTATATATCTCTATATCTAACTATATATAGATTCTTTCAACTTTTCTGTAGATAAGGAATTTTTCAAAATTAAGAAGTCTGAATAAAATAAGAGAAAATAAGAATGAGGAGACTGAAAGATAAACATTTAAAAACATAAGGCATGAGAATACTAAGTAAAAAGAATAAGGCCGACTCAGTCATGAGAGAGATGTTTTTGAGATGGGCTTTACTCAGTTAATAGACTGGAATTGGCAGGAGACAAGAACTCAAATCAGTTTTGTTCTAATTGTTTACTCTGCTATTACGAAAATACCTCTACATTAAAGAACATATTGTCTTTAAAGTAACAATGTCATATTGTAAGTGGTATCTGTCTTTTATGATATTTCTTTTTAAAAATATATATTTTATTGAGTTTTTAGAGAGAGAAAGCGAAAGGGATAGAGCGTTAGGAACATCCATGAGAGAGAAACATCGATTAGCTGCCTCCTTCACGCCCCCTACTGGGGATGTGCTGCAACCAAGGTACATGCCCTTGACCAGAATTGAACCGGGACCCTTCAGTCCCCAGGCTGAAGCTTTATCCGCTGAGCCAAATGGTTAGGGCATATGATATTTCTTAATTCTTTTCTGTTCTCATATATTTAAGTCTGTGGCTGTATTTTACCCCTTTCTATAAGACATTGAAAATATATAGAATTTGCATTCTGTGTAGGACAACATAGTTAATTTTTTGTTCTTTTAATTCACCATTTAGCCAACTTCTGTTTATTTGTATTGGATCTTATGGCTTGATATTAGTTGAACATACTGCTTTTTCAGCACAGCACTTTAGATGAGTGCTTCTCAATCTATAATGTACATCTAATCACTGATTAAAATGCAAATTCTGATTCAGAAGGACTAAGATGCAGCCCCATATTCTGAGTTTCTAAAAATCTTCTGTTGCGTTGAAACCTCCTTAGAAGGTAATCTGAAACCAGCCTCCATACGTGGAGGGCAGGGAGAGACCGAAGGCTTAACTGGGTTTAGTCATGTACAGCCCAGATAGTCTCATCATCACATTCTGTCTCAAGGCTGTGTCCTTGGGCAGCTTCTTACACAGGGAAAGCAAGCAGAGCATGCGCTCCAAGCACAGGAGAGGGAGTGGGAGCTGCCAGTGCCCCCGTCAGCTTGTGGGCCAAACCAGCAGTCATGTCTTTTTGATGACCTTCCCCAACACCTTGTGCTGATGTCAAAACCGATGCTTCTGGGCCTTGAACCATAGTTGGAATAGCAAAGATCTAGAACATAATTCTCAATGGGGTTATGGGAACATGTATATTATAGTCTTCTCAGATGAGGTACTTACTATATTCATATTTCTACCTCCCCAACAAAATCCAAATTCCTTACCTAGATTAATGAGACCTTTTTGGCCAAGTGCTTCTCCTCAGCCCTCGCCTCTTATTTACCAGCCACACTGGCTTTTTGATTCATTGAATGTGCCAAGTCATTCCCATTTAGAGGCCTCTGCACTTACCGTTTCTTCTTAGAATGCCTTCTGACTTCTTACGATTTGTTTCATGTTATTTAAGATTTAAATGGCATTCTCTTAGTAAAACCCTACTTAGTCACCATACATATAATATGTCTGTTTTAAATATATAAAATGCCTCTTCCAAATTATTGTGTATTATCAATCTTTCTGTATGTTTCCTATTATTTGCTGATTTATATGTTTATTGTCTGTCTTATCCTGTTATAATATAAGGAACTTGTCTGTCTTTTTCAGCACTACCGTATATCTCCATGCTTAAGAACAATGCTTGAGGCCCAGTAGACATTTCAAAACTTTCTTTGGTAAATGAACAAATGAACCAGCAATAATTCTGGAAGTCATTCTTAGCTGAGCATGATACCATGATGATAATTACTGCAGAGCGAGCCCCTTTGATTGAGTATAATAATATAATCTAACCTTAATTTAGGTGATTTAGAACACCCTGGCCCATTACCACCTTCCCACAAAAAAGGGTTGAATAACACAGTTTTGAAACTTTAGTGAAGATACTGTATGCAGTTGTTGCTGACTTTTTAAATATTTTTATCCAATAATTACTCAGTTTTCCTCTTTGTATATAAAACTTCTCTAGTTTAGTCTCATAAAACTATCCACTCTGTACAGTGAATATTTATTTTAATTACCCAAGTTAATAGTAGTTATTAAAAAGTTGAAATTTAGCCAGGATGTTCAGAATGGCATTTTTACTTTTAGATAGTGAAAACAAGTTCTTTTGTGATCACAGATAATCATAATGTTGAGGTTAATCTTATTAAGAATAGGTCTAGATTCACTGTTAGCAAGATGGTGCTTTCTCAGCTTTTTCCTGCAGCACTGATTTAGGTCTGATTCAACTAGCAAGTAAATCACTGCACTGCTCCCCACATTGCTTGTGTTTCCCCTGAAGGTCTTCTCTGATTACTTGCTAGCTGACTCTGCTACAGTTATAAAATCTGACAAAAATCACAGTTTGGTGGCTTTCATCAACAAATCAACAAACGACAAGTGCTGGGGAGGATGTGGAGAAAAGGGAATCCTCCTTCCCTGCTGGTGGAAATGCAGATTGGTGCAGCTGCTATGGAGAACAGTATGGAGTTTCCTAAAAAAAAATTTAAAAATGAAACTCCCATTTGACCTAGGGATCCCACTTATAGGAATATATCCCAAGAAACCAGAAACACCACTCAGAAAGAATATATGCACCCCTACGTTCATAGCAGCACAATTTACAATAGCTAAGATCTGGAAACACCCGAAGTGCCCATCAGCAGAGGAGTGGATTAACAAACTGTGGTACACAATGGAATGCTATGCTGCTATAAAAAAGAAGGAACTTTTACCATTTGCAACAGCAGTGACAGAACTGGAGATTATTATGCTAAAGGAAATAAGCCAGTTGGAGAAAGATAAATACCACATGATCTCACTTATATGTGGGATATAATGATCAACATAAACTAATGAACAAAAATAGATCCAGAGACAAATGGTAGGAGGGGAGAGCGGTTAGAGATCAATCAAAGGACTTGTATGCATGCAGATTAGCATAACCAATGGACACAGACACTGGGGTGGCAGGGGCTTGCCCTCGGGGGTGGAAGTGCCTGGGGGGGGGGGGCGTGAGTTAGGAAAAAAAGAGACATGTAATATTTTAAACAAACAAACAAACAAAAATCACAGTTTGGGATCTGCTCCAGGCTAGGCATGAAAACATCTCTTTTCATCTATTTTATCTAACTACTACTGCTGAAACATCCTTTTTGGTAGCCTATTTCAATCAGAGTCTGGAAATTCTCTTTGAATAAAGTCACTGTGGTGACAGTTTTTCCTCCCCAAGCCAGTTATCAGTGTCTTTAGTCTCCTTAACTTCATTTGATACTTTTAGGTTTGCTCCTTTTTGTCTATTACTTTACCTTCATTAGTGCCAAGTACAATAAGAATCCATTAAAAACCAAGTAGAAGCTTGCTCACCTACTCTTCATTTTCCTTTACTACTCTGTGCTCCAGAACTTTATCTAAAGGTCTTGGGTAGAATGCTGTACTGTAGAGAAAAAAAACAAAACAAAACAGAAGAAATACTGAAAGACAAGGTAAATGGTGTAGGAGAGGTGAGGAGGCAGAAAGTGATGGAGCAGAAACTGAAACTAGACTGATTAAAGGTGAATAGACAGGGAAAATTCAGGAGAAATACGATAAATATTTAACACTAGGGGCCTGGCACATGAAATTCTTGCACAGGGAGGGGCGGTCCCTCAGCCCAGTCTGCACCCTCTCGCAGTCTGGGAGCCCTCTGGGATTGTCCTACTGACAGCAGTCGGACATCATAGTGCTGCTGCGTAGGTGGGAGAGGCTCCCGTCACCACTGCTGCACTTGCCAGGTGTGAGCCCAGCTTCTGGCTCAGCTGTGAGAGCATACTGACCACCAGGGGGCAGCTCCTGCATTGAGCGTCTGCACCCTGGTAGTCAGTGGATGTCATAGCAACTGGTTGGTCCACCTTTGGGCCAAAATTGTTCTCCAACATACCTGGAGGGGTCCTAGATTGCGAGAGGATGCAGGCCAGTCTGAGGGACCCTGCCAGTACACGACTGGAGCCAGGGAGAGACGCAGGAGGTTGGCCAGCCAGGAGGGACCGTGGAAGGGCTCCAGGGCGTGTCTGGCCTGTCTCACTCAGTCCTGATCAGCTGGACCCCAGCAGCAAGTTAACCTACTGGTTGGAGCATCTGCTCCCTGGTGGTCAGTGCACATCATAGCAACTGGTCGACCAGTTGACTGTCTGGCCCGTATGGCCAGTATAACAATTATAACATTATAACAATTGGGTTGACCAGTCGACTATCTGATGGTCAGTGCACATCATAGCAAGTGGTTGAGCAGCCTTAGCATTATCATTAGCATATTATGCTTTCATTGGTTGAATGGCTGACTGCATGACTGGACACTTAGCATATTAGGCTTTTATTATAGGATAGCTAAAAGAAGTGGCTAAATACTTTGAAAAGAAAAATTGAAAATACTGTTCTTCAAAGAGGGTTATTTAGTTGGTCATGACCTTGGAGGTCACTTTAGAAGAAGAGGTTAGAATGGTATAGACTTGCAGTAGTATGTAAATACTGAGCTTACTCTCCAGATCAGTCTGAAGAGCCGCTTTAATCTTATTGACATCATTTGTTTGCTTAGCACTTTTTTTCTTTCCTATAGAGGGAAAGTAAATCTCAGCTCAGCATCTTTTGAATTATTGCAAGTTGTAAGTCAGCCACAGTTTTATTAATGAGACTTTAACATATTGCCTTAGTTGAATGTTGATGAAATGGAAAAAATGCATATGCATCAAGTATGTATCCTTTAATATTCTTTTAGTTGGGGATTAAAGAAAGATTCTGAGTCTTTTGGAGATTTTAGCAGTGGGTGTTGTTAAAAGTCTCACCAATAACCCACCTGAATTTACCTCAGAATGGAGTTGGGAAATAAAACGCAAAGTCCCACATAGATAGTTAAACCATGTCTCTTAGTTTTGATTGGCAATCTTTAGCAACCCCTGAGTTTACCCAAGACAATAGAAAGGGCAAGAATAAGTCAATGGTCACTGTTGAAAAATGGTTGTCCAGTATGACAGTAGTGAACAGTATGGTTTGGAAGTTGATATTGTAGTGAATATACTGAGGAAAATATCAATTGAGAGAGAGAGAGAGAGAGAGAGAGAGAGAGAGAGATCAACAGAACTTCGAGATTTTGGAGGTCAAGGAGTTTTAATGATTAGATATGAGGGATTTCCTTAGTGGGTAAGACTTGACATTCTCCAATGTCCAAGTTTTAAAATCAGAATCACAATATGAAGAATAACTACTCTCTTTTCCTTTCAAATCCTTCTGGTTGTTTTGTTGTTGTTTTAACGCCTTGTATAAATTGGACAGTTAAATTAAGGAAATTAGCTAGTAGTGTAAAGTTACCTGTGACCTCTTGTTGCATGCGACAACATTCAATCCACTAACCCATACTGGTGGGGCAAATTTTTAAAACATTTGCAAGGACTTTTTCATATTAACTAATCTTTTGTATACTTTTAATTGTATTAAATTAAAGGAGTAGTTAGCTTTTTAAAAAATTTATTTCACTTATATTACATCTTTAATTTTATCAACAAACTTATAATATCTGCCCTTAAGTCTTTAAAGTCTTCTGATAACGACCATGTTTTTTTTTAATCATTTTGATTTAGCAATTTTTAAAAATTTATTGAGTTGTTAATAAAAATGAATTTTTAGGAATAACAGGTCTCTAAGAGAAAACAGATTTGCCTAGAATTTTTCTATGCTACAGTGCTGCCTGCTTCATCATGTAAGAAATAAGGCGAGCCCTCAAATTCAGGGTCGTGGTAGCACATAAAGCATACTCGGGAACCAGGCAGCAAGGCAAATGTTTTTACTCCTGCAGGAGGGTGCGCACGCACATGGTCTGGAAGCACTCACACACTGAGCAGGTGGTCTGCTCAGCTTTTTAATCCTGATTCCCATGACCTGTTCCTCACTCTTCATTGGAATTCAGGCCCACAGTCTTTCATGATTGGCTAAATCAAAGGGAGGAGTTGACCTTTACCATTTCAAGATGGCAGCCACCAAGGGCGCAGCAAGTCATACGGCCAACATGTTGGCTGCCAAGTCACATGGGCCAAAATGGCATCTGTGTGAACTATTCTTTGACAGAAAAGATGATTTGTTTATTCTCACAATGTGTGTTTGTACCACCTTCCCTCACTCCAAGTGAATGTCTGCACTCTACAGCACTATGAATGACTGCATTGTGCAGTGCATTTTTCCCGTCTCCTTTCCCTCTTTTCTGACTGTGGTGATAGCTCTCTTGATGATGAATTAGTAGTTATATACTTTTCTTAGTTAGAAAGCTGTGTTTTTAAGTTCTGTAATTGTCCAACTACAATTGTGATTGGTTTTAAATGCCTACATGTAATTTGCTATCATTGAATTTCATTTTCTTTAAATTACACGTAAGTAATGAGCATGTCCTCCTGTTTTAGGTACGCTTTGTGAAGAATATCACTTCCTGGAAAGAGATGAAACCCGGATTTTATCATGGACACATTTCTTATTTGGACTTTGCCAAGTAAGTTATACCTAAAATGACATGCCAAAGAATACTTTGTACTTTAGCAACCTAAAAAGAAATAAATTCATTAAATTGTTAGGATTTCGACTAAAAAAAAAAAAAGTACTGGTTTGCCTTTGCCACTTTTAGTTATGTAATTTAAATATACCTTCTAGTGTTTTACTGCCCTCTAGTGTTCATAAATTGATAATGGTGAATATTAATTTCAGAAATTCCAGGTAGATTAAATTTAGGAAATACTCTTTAAAAGTTATTTATCATCATTACATTTAGGTTTCTTATACAACCAAACAAAACTATTTTAGGAAACCCCAAGTTTTAACCTAGAGGCCAATCAGATTATGGCTTACCATTGGCTGAGAACAAGAAAGCAGAGAAGCCGCCACTCAGTTAGTGGTGCCCAGTGCTTCTGCTGCTCAGCCAGGACCAGTGAGTGTGCACATTCCCTGTGGCTGCCTTGTTTTAGCTTTAAAATTACGATGTGTTCAAAGTAGACTTTTTAAAATATGATATAAAGTGATTTTCCTTTATTTTTCTTTATAGCTAATTGGCTGAAATTGGAGATAAATAACATTCATTTTCCATGTTTTTTTTAAAGAATGGGATCATGTATTTCTATCATAATTCTCTCAAGAAAATTTTATAAAACTACAGGCATACTTACAGCATCCAAGCTCTATGTGGTTCCTAGTGGAGTCTGTGCTACATTAAGTACTAATAAGGAAACTAGTCGAAAGGAATATTCTAAACACAGGCAGCTTGTGAATCCATTTGAATGCTTTTTAGTATTTACCATTATAGTAACACCCCGAATCCAAGTCTTTTCCCTTATGAGACCCTGCACCAACGTTAAACACATTAAAAATATATTTAAGAAATTATTTAAGCTTAGACATGTTCACTCAGTCTTTTCATTAGCAGTTATGATTTCAAAGTAATATATTTGTCAACTTTGTCAATAAAATTTGAAAATTAAATTGATATCTAACTGTCAATTTAATTTCTTAAGTTTAAAAAAGTAGAATGAAATGTTATTGATTCAGATTGATAATAAATCTTAACTTTTTTGAAAAGCATGTAAATAAAAAGGAATCTTCCAAATATTATATACACAAAACAATATTCCTATTTCTAGTTGTTCTCACTGCATTCAAGATCTTCAATAAAATTATAGCTTTAAAGTTAGATATACATTTTTATTTTTATTTTTAATTGAATTTATTAGGGCAACACTGATTAACAAAATTATGTAGGTGCACAGTTCTACAACACATCATCTGTACACTGTATTGTGTGTTCACCATCCCAAGTCAAGTCTCCATCCATCACTATTTATCCCCCCATACTTTCCTCTACCTCCTCCCTTCTCCTTCGCTCATAGATGTGCGTTTTTCTATAAATAATTCATATTGCAATATTGAAAACATTTTATAGGCAGCTTTAAAATAAACTAATTATTTTTTCTTTGCAGAGGCATTGAACCAATTTCATAAACTTTATTCATATGCACATTCCCCCTCAGGGCTGCATTATCCCTCAATTGAATGTTTGTTACCCTTTCACCTAAATGATTTATTTTTCCACATTCAGATCTTGGTTTCTAATATTTGAGGTTTTCATTATTAAAATAATGTATTGCATACTTTTGCTTTTGGCAAAAATCTTGTACTTAGAACGAAGCTCTGGTATATGTTGGAGTTCTTGCAGTTGAAAAACTATAAAGCTTCTTGAAAAATTAATCTTATTTATAAATACAAATATGAACATTTAGGGTTCGAATATTTTCATAATGGGTTTCATGTTATTGGAAGTGAAAAGTATTGTGAGAATTTTTAATAGACTCTTATAAAATTTAAACAAATACCTAAAAATAACTAGAGAAAATACATTTTGATATATATAGTCTCAGGAACTATTGTAGATATAACTAGTATCTTTTAAAGTAATTTTTAGTTTGAAAGTCATACTCACCATGAATGAGTAAAGGAGAAAGAAAAGTCGTATCAATTTTAAAATAGTTCATTCTTCAAAATATATTTTTGACTGGCATAGTTCTTTGTGGACTCCATTAAAATAATTGCCTTCAGGAGTAAATGGTCTAATTTGGTGAAATAGTTAATCACATAGCTTTTCAATTGCCTTAGCAGAGACGCTAAAAAGAGTGTAAACCCAGGAAACTCAGGAAATAAGATAGAGAAATAAAAAATGCAAGTGCTTTCTCATTTAGACTGACTACTAGGAAGCACACATTTTATTTGCAGGCTGGTTTCTGCTCAAGCCAGGTTTTAGTTATATTTATCTGGCTTTGTTTAGAACTTTAGGATAATAACAAAAATATCTTCTTGTTACATATTTATATTCCTTTCCTACTTCTTTCTCTCCTAATGCTATTCTTTTAAAAAATTGTTTTAATTTATTGATTTTTAGAGAGAAAAGAATATTAATTTGTTGTTCCACTTTATGGATTCATTGGTTGTTCCTTGTTTGTGCCTTGACTGGGGATCAAACCCACAACCTTGGGTATTGGGGAGGATGTTCTAACCCAGCGGTCGGTAAACCGCGGCTCACGAGCCACATGTGGCTCTTTGGATCTTTGAGTATGGCTCTTCCACAAAATACCACGGCCTGGGCAAGTCTATTTTAAAGAAGTGGCATTAGAAGAAGTTTAAGTTTAAAAAATTTGGCTCTGTTGACTAATGAATTCACTGACCACTGCTCTAACCAATTGAGCTATTCAGACAGGGCTCCTAATCCCATTCTTTAAAAAAAAAAATCCTCATGCAAAGACATGTTTTATTGATTTTAGAAAAAGAAGAAGGGAGAGGGAGAAAGAAAGAGAGAAACATCAGTGTGAGAGAAAAACATTGATCAGTTACCTCCTGTATGCATCCGGACTGAGATCAAACCCGCAACCTGAGTATGTGTCTTGACTGGGAAATAAACCCGTGACCCTTGGGTGCATGAGACAATGCTCCAGCCAGCTGAGCCACTCCAGCCAGGGCCTAATCCTTTTCCTGATTTTTTAAAGCACATTTTCTCATTCTTTTGTTTAAAATATGTTTTTATTGATTTCAGAGATGAAAGGAGAGAGACAGGGAGAGGGAGGGAGAAACATCATTGATAAGAGAAAATCACTGATTGGCTGCCTTCTGCATCACCACACTGGGGATGGAGCCCGCAACCCGGGCATGTACCCTGAGCAAGAATCAAACTGTGACCTTTTGGTTCATAGGTTGATGCTAAAATACTAAGCCATGCCAGCCAGGCTCCTTTTAACCACTCCTGACGTGCTCATTCATCTGTCCACAGAAACCTTCAATTCAGATAATAGCTTAGAACTTAAACTTCTTGCTAAAATCTTTTCCCAAAAGCACTAAAATGCATATGACTATACTAACCAATTTCACATTTTTATCTTTCTTCTATCTATTACAAACAGTGTCTTACACACAGCTGGCATTTTATAGATGGCTTATACTAAATTCTTCAGATGAGTAATATATATTTTGAAATGTTGACCACAATAAGGTTAGTTAACACTTCCTTCACCTCACATATTTACCGTTTTGTTGGTATTGTTGTTGTTAGAACCTTTAACATAGACTCTCATAGCAACTTTCAAGTATTGTACAGTGGGGAATTTTAACCCATCCCACCATTCTTTTGGCATTGTTTCTGAAAATGTTGACTGATTAATGTGTATAGGAACATCTATGTATAGGAATTCTAGGAAATAACTTGAAAGCAAGAGACCTAGGGAGAGGGCAGCAGTGAAGAGAAAGGGAGTCATCAAGGAAGAAAAGTTAAAATCTGTGAGAAAGCCTACAAAAGAGAGAGAATTCTGGCCTTCAGTCATTCCAGTTCTGGGAAATTTGCTGACCTTCAATTGTAAACCAGGTGACAAAAACCAGAATGCCACACACCAGACCATTACTTGACCAGTTTCGAGATCCTTATTGGAATGGATTGTGTTGGTCTGCATGTAGAGAACTTTTCAACTTCCTCCCCTTGATCTCTTTGTTCTGTTTCCCTCTCCTTCCTTATAAAAACCTCTGCTTGGACTGAGATGTTGAGATGGGCTTTAGGGCAAGAGTCCCCTATCTTCTCAAGTTGCCTGCACTTGAATAAACCACTTTCCTTCCAAAGTTTGGCTTTTCTTTTGGGTCTCAGTTACAGTATATATAAATGTGTGTGTGTGTGTGTGTGTGTGTGTGTGTGTATGTATATATATATATATATATATATATATATATATATATATATATATATGTATATATGTATATATGAGCAACCAAATGACCAAACGACTGGTTGACCAGTCATCTGGTCACTATGACACACACTGACCACCAGGGAGCAGACACTCAGTGCAGGGAGTGCCATTCAGAGGACCAACCCGTTATGGAGGCCCACCAGCCCAGCAGCAGCCACTCACTCCTTCAGTAGTCCTGCAGGTCCAATATTCAGAGAATGGGCCACCAGCACGATCCCAACAGCACTGTTGGCCTCCTGGAAGTTGGCCTCGGGCACCATGGCTGCTTCTCCTTCCTAGACTCTTTGCAAGGAAGAAACAATATAAAAATGGCTGCTAGGTGGTTCCTGACAACTGGTGCGAATGTCAGTGGGACGGATCCAGATCTCTGGCTGACAAGGGCATCCCACTACTTGCCTGGAAGGCCAATCGTGTGTTAGGCCCCATCTCCATCAGAATGGGCACCAGACACAGGGCCTGCAGGCTACCCTTAAGGACCCTACCCATGCACCAGGTCTCTAACTATAGGTGTTATGCTGTATTTTAGGTCCTATATCGTGACACTTCTCTGCTAACTCAGTCAGGACTGCATCCTGATTCTTACTATGGCCTGCAACACCAACATGATCTGCTCTGCCCCACCCTCACCTCTATCTCATGCTCGGTTAATATCCCCTTCCGATTCTGTTGCACTCAGATTGATCTTTCTAATCCTCAAAAATGCCTGGCACTTAGCTGCTTCAGGGCCTTCATACTTGGAAGTCTCATGTTCCTGGAACACTTTCCTCCAGATATCTACATGGCTTCCGTTCATCACATAACATCCGTGATGCCTCCCTGAAAAAAATAATTTTGAGTTGTCCTCTTCCCACCTCTCCTGACAGCCCCTATTCCCTTTCACGTCATCATTTTTCTCCTTGTACTTTTTGTCATTTGACATATTTGCTTATTTGTTTATATTCTGTCTCTTCCAGGTAGAATGTTAGCATCAGAGGACAAGGATTTTTTTTTTTTTTACTGCTATATCCATAGTATTAGAATAGTGCATGGCATACATAAGGTGCATTAAAAAGGCATTTTTGAGTGAATTAATGTAATAGGAAAATAAGGAAGGCATTCTAGTTAAGAAAGACAATGAACAGAGGCATGTAAGAAGAAATAGGAATCAGTATAATAAGAAATAGTAATAGGGGGGTAAGAAGAGGCAGGCCTAAATCTTAACAGATCAATGGTCTCTTATCCTATATAATAAAAGCCTAATATGCTAAGTGTTCGGTAGTCCTGTTGTCCATTCAACCAATCAAAGCATAATACATTAATGAGATGCTAAGGCAGCTCAACTGCTCACTATGACGTGCTCTGCCCACCAGGGGGCAGACAGTCAACCGGTGATGTTCACTGACCACCAGGGGTCAGTCACTCTGACAGGTAGGTTAGCTTGCTGCTGGGATCCAGCTGATTTGGACTGATTCAGGCCAGACATGCCCTGGAGCCCTCCTGCAGTCCCTCCCTGACTACCCAACCTCCCGTGTTTCTTGCCAGCCCCAGTCATGCACCAGTGAGGTCCCTTGGTCTGGTCTGTGCCCTCTCGCAATCCGGGACCCCTCAGGGGATGTTGGAGAGCTGATTTTGGCCCAATCTGGTAGGCTAGCCCAAGGGACCCCACTGGTGCACGAATTTATGCATCGGGCCTCTCGTTTGAATATAAAGTTAGATTAATAAGGTGCTATCTAAGACAAAAGTCAAACAGATATTATTAACAGCTATGCAAAGGAGTTTGGGTATGATGTCAATATAAACCATAGAGTTGTTTCAGGTTTCTCAGAAGAGTGATCTAACAAATTGTGTTTTAGGAATATCAGCTGAGAACTGGTATGGTAGGTAGATTGAAAGGGAGAGAGACTGGTTGTAAGAAAATCAATTAGGTTATTGCAGTAATTTAAACAAGAGACCTAGGGAGAGGGCAGCGGTGAAGAGAAAGGGAGTAATCAAGGAAGAAAAGTTAAAATCTGTGAGAAAGCCTACAAAAGAGAAGATTAGAAGGACTTGGTAACTGCACTAAATGAGGAATAAAGGAAAGTGAAGAGTCAAGGTAACACTAAGGTTTCAAGACTGGGACATGTGAGGATATTGTAATAGGGAGCCAGCTGGACAGTTCTAGGTTCTACAAAGGTTGCTAACATAAAAGCCTTGTGTTCCTTCAACTTATTCCATGAGGAAATAATGCTAAAAACATATTATCTTTCACTTGTTTTATCTTTAAAATCAGCAGCAGTAAAAAGCAAACTCGAATGGTTGCACTTGTGTGGACTTATGCTGCATCAATTCATAACATTTATCTAGTATGGTGAGCCAGAAATGAGAGTCATTGCTGTAATAAAATTAAAATGTTTTATGTAACTTTGTAAATTTTTAAATTATTTTTTATTTATTTTTTCCTTTCCTTTATTTTCAGCCATGATTTTTAAATTATTTTAACAAATCATTAAAACATTTTTTAATCTCCAGATATTTATATTAATTCATGTTCTTCTTTTCATATGAAATCAATACTTCAAACGTATAATTTCAGCACACTCCTTAATACAATAATAATGTTGATTTCACCTTTTAAATTTTGTTCTGTTTCAGATTTGGTGTGAAAAAGAAGCCAATTTACATTAATGTCATAAGGGATCCTATTGAGAGGCTAGTTTCTTACTATTATTTTCTGAGATACGGAGATGATTATAGACCAGGGTTACGAAGACGAAAACAAGGAGACAAAAAGGTAATATTTTAGTCTTAAGACTTCTGTAAAGATAATTGTTCATAAAATCCAATGAACAGTGTGCTTTTAAAGTTTATTGATGCTAGATATTTGATATAATAGAACAAGTTAGTATCTGACAATTTTTCTATATGCTTATTGTAGAAAATTTGAAAAGAGCCCAAAAATATAAAGAAGCAAAAGTAAAACTACTTTATAGTTGATACTTTGTGGAGTACACATAATGTTTTTGTCATTAGAGAAATAGATTACTTATGTTCCAAGACTGAATATTTGTTTTATTATATAATTTAATAAAATAAAATAAAATATTATATTAACAATATTTTATGAGACCATTATAGTTATTCATTAATATGATGTATTTATGTATATACTTTGGTTCTCTTAGTCTTTATGATCATCAGTTTAGGGACACTATTTTGCTAAAGCAGCTTTTTTTTTTTTTTTTTTTTATTAAACAAGAAGAGCATTATGGCTTAGCGTTCTTACTTAGCAGGTTCAGTATTGGGTTATGTCGTATTTATGTGCATCCTCCAGGGGAAAACCAGGCTTGTTTTTTTTAAAAAACAGATTAATTTGTCAATTTTTCTGGTGGACCACCTTTACCGGAACCTCATTGCTCACAGGATTGGCCGAGGCATAGGAGAGACACAGTCTGACATAACCTGATACTTGCCTCATTTTCTTTCAGGCAGCTAGTGCTTCAGCCACATGAAATTTCTCTGTCTTCCAGACTTATCATTTTGTATTTTCCTATATGCGTTGTTCCTTATATTTACAATGTCTTTCCTTCAATCTGGAAAGTTTTTTGTCCACTTTTAAGGTCCAGCTCAAATATTACCTCTTCCATGGTCTTTTCTGGTGCCCCAAGCATTTAGTCATGTCGCTTTCAAGCCTCCCAGAGAATTCCATTCAGATATCTTTTTTAAGCATTTGTTTTGTGATATTTGAATTATCCTATCTAATAAAAGAGTAATATGCAAATTGACCATCACTCCAACACACACGATGGCTGCCCCCATGTGGTCAAAGATTCTGTCCCTATGTGGACACAAGATGGCCACCGCAAGATGTTCAGCAGAGTAGGGCAGTTGTGGGCCTGCAGGGGAGGGCAGTTGGAGGTGATCAGGCCATGAGGGGAGGGCAGTTGGGAGGGGCCAGGCTTGCAAGGGAGGGGCCAGGCTTGCAAGGGAGGGCAGTTGGGAGTGAACAGGCCAGCAGAGGAGGGCAGTTGTGGGCGATCAGGCCTGCAGAGGTGGGTAATTAGGAGGGACCAGGCCTGCAGGGGAGGAAAGTTTGGGGAAACCCAGGCCTGCAAGGGAGGGCAGTCAGGGGGGACCAGGCTGGCAGGGCACGGCAGTTGGAGGGGACCAGGCTGGCAGGGGAGGGCAGTTAGGAGTGACTGGTGCTGGCAGGGGAGAGCAGTTGGAAGGGAACAGGCCTGCAGGTAGGGAAGTTCAAGGGGACCAGGCCTGCAAAGGAGGGCAGTTAGGGGTGACCAGGCTGGCAAGGGAGGGCAGTTTGAGGTTATCAGGCCAGTAGAGGAGGGCAGTTAGGGGCAATCAGGCTGACAGAGGAGCAGTTAGGCATTGATCAGGCTGGCAGGGGAGTTGTTAGGGGGTGATCAGCCTGGCAGGCAGAAGCAGTAAGGGGCAATCAGGCAGGCAGGCAGGTGAGCAGTTGGGAGCCAACTCCTGGATTGTGAGAGGGACGTCCAACTGCCTAGATTGGAGAGGGTGCAGGCTGGGTTAAGGGACACACCTTTCCCCCATGCACAAATTTCATGCACCAGACCTCTAGTTTGTTTACATATATGTACTCTCCAAAAGGTTGTGAACTTTGCAAAGCAGAGGCTCTATTTAATTCATCTTTGTTCCCCTGGTATTTAGTATAGTGTCTAGTTCATCTGTGTGTACTTAACAACTGGTTGAGTGAGTGAATTCTGCATCTTTTTGTCCTCAAGCATTACACGGCAGTGATGCTAGATATCTTATTTTATAAAAGACCAGAGGCCATAAGCGTCATGATCGGAATGACTGCCCATCCAGTTGCCATAAGGTGGCATTGACCCCCTCTCAGTCTCCCCTCGCCCCCGGCCCACTAGCAGGGGCGGGGTGGGACTAGAGACTGGCAGGCTCTGACGGATCAGCGATGGTGAACGGGGGAATTGAGGAAGGTGGCAGGGGGTCCTGGCTGGCTTTCAGGCTGTTGGGGTCACCAGTTCATCCCTAACTGCTCAGGTGCTCAGACCTGTGGGAAAGCAGGCGCCGGCAACTTTACCTCCATGTGAATGTGCTGGGCTGGCCACTGATGGAACACGCTGCCCACTCAGGGCCACTCACGACAGGATGGGTAGGTCATGGGCGCACCCCACAGCTTTCGTTAATGCCTCAAGCCCCAGAGGCAGAGGCAGTGGCGGTGGTGCCCATGTGAGTGGCCCCAAGCAGGCAGTGCATTTCATTAGCAGCTGCACATGGAGGTGAAGTCACCAGTACCCACTTTCCCACGGGCCTGAGCCCCGAGCAGCCGGGAGTGAGCTGGTGATGCCAGTGGCCTGACAACCTGTCAGTGGAAGCAACATTCAGCCTGGGGACTGGCAAACGGGCAGAAGATGGCCCTGATGGCAGGAGGCTAGGCCTAGGGACCACACCCACATGGTTTCATGCACTGGGCCTCTGGTCTGTAATAATAAAAGGGTAACATGCTAATTAAACTGGATGTCATTCTGGATGTTCTTCCGGACAAAGCCAGGGCCAGAGGGAAGCTGCCTGGGTCCTGGGTGCCTGCTGGCAGGGCATGAGGGAAGCCCGGGTTTAGGTGCCAGCGGGAAGCTGGTGCTGGCAGCCAGGGGAAGGAAGGCCTACTCTTGCATGAATTTTCATACATCAGGCCTCTAGTTTAATATAATAGAACAATTAACATCCAATAATTTTTTTTGAAGTTAGTGTGTCACCTGAGGAGGCAATATTTTTTGTCTTATTTTACTTTTTTATGTTTCTAGAAATTGCTGTTTCTTTCTTTAGTCTTAAAACTTTAGGTAGAAGTTTCTAATCCAAACACAGATAGCTGACCAAAACATTATTTTTAGTGTTTACCGATATCTTAGCATTATTTAATCTCCTAAAAAGGTATACTTATGTTATTTTAAGTATAAATTTTTATAAACTCTATTAATATAACTCTTGACCCAGTATTTTAGAACATACTGATAGCTATTTCAAATTCATTTCAATGCATTACTTTTTTTTAAACCCTATCATTTACATTAGTTTTTACTCAGTAAAGGTATCCATCTCCTTCCTTCCACCAAAGCAATTTTAATGTTGGTAAGACAAAGATTCACAGTCATGTGGGTTCCTACATCCACCATTTGTCACTGTCAGTTGTGGATACCATAGTTTTGTGGTTTGTAGAATTAGATAATAATAACAGTAATGATACAACAATAATAATAGCTCACATTTATTGAGTGGTTTTTGTGTGTGTATCAAGCACTATTTTAAACTGTGTGTGTGTGTGTGTGTGTGTGTGTGTGTGTGTGTGTGAAGTAGCCTGTACAATAATTGTAAGGGATGTTTGCTGTTATTGTCTCCATTTTACGGAGGCTCAAAGGGTTAACCTCACTCAGTGTTAGCTGGAATTTAAACCAAATTGCTCTGAATCCAGAGCTCAGTTTTAACCCCTCTATGCCCTTTAAAAGGGAGGGAGGAAATGCAACATGCTACTCAACTTTTTGTGTGTGAGAGCTATTCAAAGTTGCATATGGAGTACTCAGATGCAGATATTTTTTAACATAATTTCTCTTTCATATTTGAACGTTTTTGGTAGATATGCCCTTTTAACCATTCTTCACCCTGATGGTGACAAGGCTTTTTTTTTTTTTTAATGTCACTATGAAATACCTACTTAATTAGATGTAATAGTAGTAACATCAGCAAAACACAATTGCATTACCTTAATTCTCATGAGGACAGGGCCATTGACAAATGCTTTATGAAAGTGGAAAATTCCTTTGTTTTGTGATTGACAGATGAGCCTTTTCAGTGTTATAACATACTAGAGGCCCAGTGCACGAAATTCGTGCTTGGGGGCTGGGAATGTCCCTTAGTCTAGCCTGCACCCTCTCCAATCTGGGACTCCTCGATGATCCTACTGGGATTGGGCCTAAACGGGCAGTCGGACATCCTTCTCACAATCCAGGACTGCTGGCTCAAACTGCTCACCAGCCTGCCTCCTTGATTGCCCCTAACTGCTTCTGCCTGCCAGCCTGATCACCCGCTAACCACTACCCTGCCAGCCTAATTGATGTCTAACTGCTCCCCTGCCAGCCTGTTTGCCCCCAACTTCCCTCCTTTGCCAGCCTGGTCACCCCTAAGTGCACTCCCCTGCAGGCTTAATCGCCCCCAGCTGCCCTCCCTTGCAGGCCTGGTCTCTCCCAACTGCCCTCCCTTGTAGGATCTGGGACCTCCCAACTGCCCTCTCCTGTTGGCCATCTTGTGGTGGCCATCTTGTGTCCACATGGAGGCAGGATCTTTGATTACATGGGGGCAGCCCTCTTGTGTGTTGGAGTGATGGTCAGTCTGCATATCATTCTTTTATTAGATAGGATAGAGGCCTGGTGAATGGATGGGGCCAGCTGTTTTGCCCTGAAGTGTGTCCCAGATCAGGGTGGGGGTTCCCTTGGGGTGAGGGGCGGCCTGGGCGAGGGGCCTGTGAAGGTTTGCAGGCCGGCCGTGCTCCCCAGCGACCCAAGTGGAGGACCTGGGATCTGGAATTAATTTATGTTTACAATTGAAACTTTGTAGCCTGGAGTGGAGGCCTAGGCCAGCAATGGCAGGTGGAAAGCCTGGCTTCCTCCATTGCCAGGGAAACCCAAGCCTCTGTTCTCTCCAGCTCAGTGGCTGCTGCCATTTCTGTATCTTTTATAATTGAAACTTTGTAGCATTTAGTGGAGGCCTAGGCCCACAACGGCAGGAGGAAAGCTTGGCTTCCTCTGTTGCCGGGGAAACCCAAGCCTTCCTCCTGTTCTCAGTGGCAGCAGCCATCTTGGTTGGTGTTTATTTGTATAAATAAACATGCTCCTGATCGGCTGGTGGGTGTGGCTGTGGGCATGGCTTATGGGCATAGCGAAGGTATGGTCAAATTTGCATATTACTCTTTTATTAGATAGGATTGATACATACACATTTTTATTAATTTGGCTTATTTCTCATGATACAAATTTTGGTATTCTGGCACCCAATGATGTTTTATTGCAAATAATTCCTTAATATTAAGTCATTAAGAAATTCACATATGTGATGTTAATAAGACTGCATGGCATATACGGTCAAACCTTTGTTCTCTTCTCGAATGTCTCCTATCTGGAACAATTCGATTCTCAACCAAATTGTTCACAGAAAAAATATGTCTGGGTTGTACTTCAGTTTTCTGACCTGACAACCCTTTTCATACTAATACCTCAGCATGTCAGAAAGTGTCTGTCTCTCTGCTCTTGTTGCATTCAAGGATTAACACAATTGTAAAACATAGAGAGGCCATCAAAAGGGCTAATGTTGGCCTTGCTGCTTCGGCTCAGTGGATAGAGTATTGGCCCTCAGTCTAAAGGGTCCCTGGTTCCATTCTGGCCAAGGGCACATATTTGGGTTGTGGCCCCAATCCGCAGCCCTGGTGGGGTGCATGCGGGAGGCAACTGATCAATGTATTGTTCTCTCTCCCCTCGCTTCCACTTTCTCTAAAAATCAATGGAAAGATATCCTCTGGTGAGGATTTTTTTAAAAGTGCTAATGTTGCTAAGGGTGTGAAAGAAACAATGATCACAGGCAATTGAAGCGGTAGGAAAACTGTTGTTGATTTGGATAAACAAAAAGCAGTTAGCTGGGTGACAGCATTTTGGAGGCAGTGATACGTGAACAAGCAAAGATGCTACATGCTGACCTGAAACACATCCCTGGACCTATTCCTGAAAGTGATTCATTTAAGGCTAGTAGGGAATGGCTGATAAATTTAAGAGGTGGGGGGGGGGGGTGCTTTTTTATAGATTAAACAGTACATTAGATATGTCCTATATATAAGAAAGGTTAAAATGGAATCATTTGACCCTAGCCAATTTGGCTCAGTGGATAGAGCATCAGCATGCAGACTGAAAAGTCTTGGGTTCGATTCTAATCAAGGGCAGATGCCTGGGTTGTAGGCTTGATACCCAATAGGGGGTATGCAGGAGGCAGCCAATCAGTGATTCTCTCTCATCATTGATGTTTCTATCTCTCGCTCCCTGTCCCTTCCTCTTCCTCTCTGAAGTCAATACAAATATGTTAAATAAAATAGAATCATTTGTAGGGCTGGAACAAATTAATTAAATTTACATTATTTCTAATGAGAAAATGATTTCATTTTCAAATTATTTTTTGAACAGCCTTCCAGAATTAATTGAGTTAAGAGAACCAAAATTCCACTGTAACATTTTTGAAAAGGCAGAGTTAACGTTTTGAAAATGGAAAATAAATGGAGATTAAAAGGTGATTATAAAGATAGTAGAGGTGTGGTGCATGAAATTTGTGCATACGGGTGTGTGTGTGTTGGGGGGTCCCTCAGCCCAGCCTGCACCCTCTTGGAGTCTGGGAGCCCTCGGGGGATGTCCGACTGACAGCTTAGGCCTGCAGTCAGGCATCCTTAGTGCTGCCACAAAGGCGGGAGATGCTCCCACTGCACTTGCCAGGTGTGAGCCAGGCTTCTGGCTGAGTGGTGCTCCCCCTGTGGGAACACACTGACCACTAGAGGGCAGCTCCTGTGAACATCTGTCCCCTAGTGGTCAGTGCACATTATAGTGACCATTTGTTCTGCCATTGGGCTGAAACTGGCTCTCTGACAACCCCTCAAGAGTCCTGGATTGAGAGAGAGCGCAGACCAGGCTGAGGGACCCACCGGTGCACAATCGATGCCAGGGAGGGACGTTGGAAGTTTGCCAGCTGGGGAGGGACTGTGGGAGGGCTCCAGAGTGAGTCCAGCCAGTCTCGCTCATTCCCGATCGAACAGACCCCAGCAACAAGCTAACCTACCAGTCAAGGTGTCTGTCCTCTGGTGATCAGTGTACATCATAGCGAGCAGTTGAGTGGCCTTAGCATATCATTAGTGTATTGTGCTTTGATTGGTTGAATGACTGACCAGACAACCAGACACTTAGCATATTAGGCTTTTATTATATAGGATAGGAAATACCTTGCAGTGGTTTCATTTCCATGAAATTGTATATTGTTTGTAACTCAGGTAACAGTTTGAAGCTCATTAAATAGCAGTTCTGCAGTCAATCATTGAAGAAGTATATAAGGAAATCAGCGTTCCTAAAACTCAGAACTCCTTTTACTCTTAAAAAAGTTATTTAGGACCACCAAAGAACTTTTGTTTATGTAAGGTTATATCTACTGATATTTACCAATATCAGTAAATTCACCAATTAATGAGAACTTTAAAAAGTATTAAGTAATTAAAGATAACAGTAGTAAACTCATAATATGATAGCATAAATATTTTCATGCAAATAACCATTTTCAAAAAGTGTAAAAGTGTGGCATCTTATATTTTTGCAAATTAAAAATAATCTAGCTTAATATAAAGAGCTGGACTTTTATATCACTGCTAAAACAGTGAGTTTAATTTGACCAGTTCTTTTGGTTGAAGTGTATAAAGAAAATCCAGCTTAGGACAAGCTGGATTGATGCCAGTGACACTTAGTTGGTTGAGTGTTGTCCCATGCACTGTAAGGTCACCAGTTTGACTCCTGGTTAGAGCACATACTCCGGTTGTGGGTTTCATCCCAGGTCAGGATATATGCGAGAGGCAACCCAATGCCTCTCTCTCTCTCTCTCTCTCTCTCTCTCTAAAAATATTTTTAAAAAGATCAAGCTTTACACAAATAATGTAATTGGAAAGGGAAGGGTTTCAATAACCTTTTCAGAAAATCACAGATATCCCTCTTTAATACTATGCTGAAACTGGACAAGTAGCCTCTTGACGTTGCTGAAGTGTAGATTCTGAAGCCATAGCAGGGAAGCATTATGCTCTGCTACATTAGCATCCATTGATTTATTTACACTTTGAATGGGTTTTTAACAGCATAATTTTGTAACATCATGTGGATATTATGTGGATTTTCCAAATGCTGATACATTTTATTCTACAATATCAGTTTACACTGATCAATATCACCACTGATCTCATCAGTAAAGTCTTTAAGTATTGCAAAACAGTCAAGCTCAAGTAACGGTTTGTCAAGTATTCCAAAATTTTATTTTTTTGCTTGATAGCTTAACTTATATCACTGGCTACCACAGGATTTCTCAACCTCAACACTGTTGTTGCTTTGGGTGATAATTCTTTGGGGAACTGCCTATAATTGTAGGATATTTGCCAACATCTCTGACCTCTACCCAGTAACGTCCTTCCTACACACACCCCAGTTGTGAGAACTAAAAGTATCTTCCAACATTGCCAGTGTTACCTGACAGCCAAAACAGCTCCAGTTGAGAACCACTGGGCTACTAACACTGTCAGGTGTTCGATTTCAAATGACAGGCAGGCACATTTTGAGAAAATGTCCACCAATTACTTAAGTTTGAATAAATCATAGTTTGTCTCCACGCCCTTCTTAATGGCTTCCAAATAATATTAAACTGCACCAGTTAATCTCATCACCCACATTTTCTAAGTGTGTAATTATTTATTTTTATGATTTTAACTGTACTGCCCTATCAATTATTAAACACTTTTTATTAATTATTTTGTTAACAATATCAAGAGGGAGTATACTTATGGAAAGAGTACGTAGTTTTGTGCTCTAAGTAACAATCTAAAGAAGAGTCAGGTTATGTGAAGAAGTATTCATTGGTCCCAGAGATCCCAGTTCCTGCCCCAATATGCTTTTTGTATTTTTTTAACTAGGCTTGTCAACAGCTATAGGAATTATAGTGAATTTAAAATATACTATCCAAATTATATAATAATTTATACATGCTAATTTATAATATAAATATATGGTAAACAAGGTTGAAGGGATGCCATACTTAGCACTACCTGATCTTACCATTGCCTACAGAATACTGCCTCCATAGTCTTTAGCAGTTCACCACTCCTTGGCAATGGTTTGCTTATCGAACATGCATTTTTACTATGCTGTCTCACAAAGGCATTTAAGAACTTACTTTTAGCTTAAAAAGTATTTTATATGTAAAAGGCACAACAAGAAAGCAATATAATATCTTTGCAGTTGAAATATTTACAGGTTCAGTAGCTTTTCATTGTAGAACAGTTTCCTCTATCTCAGTAAAAGGTGTGTAATCCAGAGTTAGCCTTGGACAGTGTTCTTCCCAGGTTTCTGGTTGGATCTTAGGTGGTTTCTTTCTCTAGAAAGAGAAAACAGAAGGAAGATTCTGTTGTAATGGAGTTAAAGAAAGAGATAAAATTGGATATTATTTTTAGTCATGTATGAGTAAATGGAGGTATCCACTAGAAATTGTATTTGAACCTCAAAATATATGTCTGAACTAAATCATAGATTTGAGAGTCATCAACATTAGGTGGGAGTTGAAACAAAGGGATTGAATGAAATTGCACTTGCAGACATGTAGAGTATGAAAAGAGAACCAGGTGAAAAAGGAAGAAGAAAAAAGAGAGGATGCAGATATGTAGCTCAGGGAATGCCAACATTTAAAGAGCAGGCAGGTAAAGAGCAGCATACCAAGGAGATTGATGTCAGAGGAACTGAAGACTAACCTGGCAAGGCCTTGAAATGGCTAGGAAAATAATTTCAATTACAAAGAGGTTAGTGGGATGAGGATTCAAATCTGTCCCTTTGATTTGTCAATGGCAAGTCCATCAGGGATGTCAGAGAAAGGAGCTCAGATGGAACCCAAAATGTTGGGAAGCCACTGAGAGGTAAGTTAAGACTGACCCCGAGGAAGGACTACTCTTAAAACAGAAGTTTGACTTTGAAAGAAACAAAAATATCAAGAAATGTTTCTTTAAGATGACAGACACTTGGCATATTAATATATCTGAAGTCAGCAAGGGGTGATCATACAAAGAACTGGAGAGAAATTGATGGAGCAAGGGTCTTAGAAGGGGGTGAGAATGGTGTTCAAAGATAGGAGAAGCAAATGTCTCTTTCATGCTGAGGGCAGTAAGGGGCTACAGATGCAGATAAACTTTTATCTAAGCAGGAAATTGAGGGAGCTCATGCTTAGTTTTAGTTTTCTATATAAAGTAAGAAGCAAAAGCATTTGCAGAAGAGGGTGCAATGTACATATAATTGCCATTACCATAAAATATCAATTTTTGTTTATTTTAACCTTCAATTATAGGAGTTAAATATCTAAACGAATAATCTAAATGGCCTCAAGAATATTTTTATATTTATTTTTCTAGTTTTTTTATTTTCTGAATATATTTTTATTGATTTCAGAGAGGAAGGGAGAGGGGGAGAGAGAGAGATAGAAACATCAATGATGAGAATCATTGATCAGCTGCCTCCTGCACTCCCCCTACTGGGGATAGAGCCCCCAACCCCACGCATGTGTCCCTGACTGGAATTGAACCCGGGACCTCCAGCCCACAGGCTGACCCTCTATCCACTGAGCCAAACTCGCAGGGCATATTTTTCTGCTTTTATATTGTACTAGAGGCCCAGTGCATGAAATTTGTGCACTTGAGGGTTTCCTCACCCTGGCCTGTGTCCTCTTGCAGTCCAGGAGCCCTCAGGGTATGTCCAACTGACAGCTTATGCCTGCTCCCTGAAGCAGTCAGACACCCTTAGTGCTGCCTCGGAGGCGGGAAAGGCTCCTGCCACCACCACTGCGCTTGCCAGGCATGAGCCTGGCTTCTGCTGAGCGCTGCTCCCCCTAAGAGAGAGCACTGACCACGGAGGGCAGCTCCTGCATTGAGCATCCGCACCCTGGTGGTCAGTGCGCATCATATCGACAGGTCATTCTGCCGTTCTGTCAATTTGCATATTACCCTTCTATTATATAAAATAATAAAACATTTGGTTGTAGGTGAATGAGAGTAGATGCTAAGCTTCTAAAACAAGGAAACCTGGATCTAGAAACTAAGGAGCCTGCACTCTAACTAGGACTCATTCTAGTACGTCTGCTTCCTCTCAGAAAGAATAGGTGGTCTTTGTAGATGTCTCATTGCAGTATCCATAGCTCCCAAGTTTAT
The DNA here is from genome assembly GCA_027563665.1 of Antrozous pallidus. Classification (NCBI taxonomy): domain Eukaryota; kingdom Metazoa; phylum Chordata; class Mammalia; order Chiroptera; family Vespertilionidae; genus Antrozous; species Antrozous pallidus. The sequence goes on along the minus strand of CM050508.1, from coordinate 145,196,833 downwards.
TCCCTGATATCTCAATATTATAGCATTTCAAATAGGTAATGGCTACTGTTAAAATGCCCCTGACAGTGAGTACTCCCAAAATTGGAATTGAGTAATTTTAGATACGTAAGCTGTGAGTCTCTTTTCCTTTTAATTACTTCAGTCAGGTGCACTTGCAGAGGAGGGTATGCAGGTTGTAAGTATCTGAGGTCACTTCTGGCTTGTACGTTGAAGAGACTTAAGTGAAGCCCTACTTTATGTTCTTTTCAAATGATTATTTCATGATAATTATAATCAAAAGATTGTAAAGAAATGATAGTATCTTTAGCCTTGTTTTCATTTAGTAAGAGGTTAGAAAGTACAAATTTACAAACTTAATATAAACCAGTACTTATTTTTAAGGAAAGTTTTTATCTGGGTGTTTTCCATTCATATAGTAAAATAACTCATACAAACACTGGCATAGACAAAGGTGTGAGAAAGATCCATGTTTAACTTTTCTCAGTTATGTGGAAATGATCTCAGGTATTGTGTTCATAACCTGCCTATCCTTTTAATTCAGTATCTCAGTGAATGGGAACCCACACTGACTTGGATTTATGGCTCATATGTGCTGCTGTGTCTTTGTTCCAGACATTTGATGAATGTGTAGCAGAGGGCGGCTCAGACTGTGCTCCAGAGAAGCTCTGGCTTCAAATCCCATTCTTCTGTGGCCACAGCTCGGAATGCTGGTAGGGAGATTAAGTTGGCTTACATTTTAAACTTCCTCATTTCTCTGTAATTGGTATTTTCACAAATGTGAATGTGTTGGTCAAGGGTAAGATATAAGGAATTAATGAAAGTCCAGACTAAAAATTACATGTGATTAAGTAATACTTCATCTTGTGATTATCTAAGTGCATTCGAAAGATTCTTCATGTATAAATATCCTTGCACTGATGCTGGGTTTTTTTTTTTTTAATGTTTTGTTTGTTTTTAGTGTTTTGCTGTAACTCTTAATTAGAGGTCAGAGATCATTTCATAAACCTCATTTCCCCCCAATCTTACTTTTTTGACCATTCATGTTAGATCAAGTAGGACTTTTGTCCCACTGGGTAAACTATTCACCTGGTTTCACTGTTAAACTGATTTTGACTTGGAGAGACAGTTATGGTTATGGTTTAGTCTGCTAATAAACATGAGGTGGAAAATAAAGATATTTTATCTTTTATAAAGAGTTTACTCGGGATGTGCTAAGTTTTCAGTTTAAAAAAAATAACGTTATGTCTTCATTTTATCTAATCAATCATTTTAATAAAAAAAGTTGAAAAACAGGAATACGTTCAAAGTATCTTTCTTAAAACCACAGTGAGCTTTAAGGAACACATTCTGTTCCTTTCTTCATTGTTTGAAATATATTATTTGGTTACTGTGAAATTAAAAGTCCTATGCAATAGTTTATATCAAAGTATAATAATAGCTTAAGAAGAATTGAAGGCATAGGAAGAATGTCTTAGTTTTTGTAGAACAGAGGATCGGTAAATTGCAACTTGAAGACCAAATTTGACTCATCACCTGTTTTTATAAAGTTTTATTGGAACACAGTTACATTCATTTGTTTACTTACTGTCTATGGCTGTTTTCATGCTGCAATAGCAGAATTAAGTAACTGTGAACCGACCATATGGCCTGCAAAACCCAAGAGATTTCTTCTCTGGCCTTTTATAGAAAGTTGGTCAATCACCTTCAAACAATAAAGAGTATTGCTTTGTTGGGGGTTATTGAGGAGATTTTAATTGAGCTTCTTAAATATATTTTACAGATTCATAGGACCTCCCAGTTCTATGAATTTGTAAAACATACTTAAGAAGCTCAATTAACTCATTTATTCTTCCCTACACCTCACCACAACATTTTAATGGCTGAGAAGACAAAGTTAGAGCGGTAAAGTCAGCAGCTGAAAAGTATAGTTTACTTAGAGCCAACCTATTAAGAGCCATTAGCTGACGATGTAAAAAATAAAAGGTTCCTGGCAGGACCATTTCTTATCTTACTTATGTTCCTCAGAAATTATGGAAAAACCTACGCTCACAAATTAAATTAAGATAAACACTAAACACAAAGTGCTTAGACCTTACTAGGTAGCTTTTAAAATAAACAGTTACTTTAATTGTAAAAAATTAATTGCACACTAAATCACATAAGAGAAATGTGTTATGTATACATTTTTAAAACTAAATTTTGTTAATATTAAACTAATTGTAAGTTCGAACTGCATAGTTTGAGCAGAAACTGGGGATAGAGGCAAAGAAAATTAAAAACATGTGCCTCTTGAAGGAAAACAATAAAAGTGCTAAGGCTTTGGATGGATATGTGTTTTATCTATTTTTTCCATAATGTACAGTGGCAAAGGCATCAAATATACTTAGCAGATTGAACAACCAGGTTCTTAATTTCTTTTATTGGTTTTAGGAATGTGGGAAGCAGGTGGGCTATGGATCAAGCCAAGTATAACCTAATTAATGAATACTTTCTGGTGGGAGTTACTGAAGAGCTTGAAGATTTTATCATGTTACTGGAAGCAGCTCTGCCCAGGTTCTTCAGGGGTGCTACAGACCTCTACCGTACAGGTATATAAATGATGGGTTCTTTCTAAAGCCGTCTGTAACTCTCTTCATTTGCCAGTTGAGAAATCTGTGTGATTTGAAGTTTCTTATGGAACTTGTCTGTACTCAAAGTAAATTGTCTGTTTCTCCTCAACATTTTCAATACAAAACAATTCCTGACACACAGATGATGTTTAGCAAATATTTTTTGAATGAATGAATATCGATTAGGTGATAATTAGAAGGCATTGTAGGAATAGAGGAAAGATGTAAACTACAGAACCAATCTCAGAAATGTGTAATATTTTATAATCCGATACCAAACATGATGACTGTGTCCCACCCTTAGGTCTGGTCTACTCATGCCATTTAGAGTGGAGGCAGGACAGTAGAGGGCGGTCACTTTCATGACGATCATCATCTGCTGTGACATTGCAGTCCTCCTGTGAGGTGCTTCAGCAGCCTCGGCAGTAGTTCCGTCGGAGCCCAGTCTCCATTGGGTGGTTTTGTGTCTTTGTTCATTGTTATTTTGCCATTCTCTGAGAAGATATAGTCAGAGGACGTCTTTTTCTAAGATATACATATGTCCTAGTTTCTAACATATAATTATATGGAGTAAAGGTAATGAGAAATTAGTATTAAGGTTAAAATAGGTATTTTGCCCTCTTTTCAAAGTTGAACTAGTCAGAGCACTTGAAATTACAGCATATATTGTGACAGCTTTCTGTGATGGACAATCCTGGCTTTTACTATTTGACAGCTCATTAAGTCTTTCACTGGTTAAGGATTTACATTAAAAGGAATAAATCACAGTTTCAGTAGGATTAGGGCACTGGTTTTTGCCCCGGTGATAATAATACAAAACAGTTGTTGCCTGTCCTTCCCTGTTAACTTAAACCATCTCTTCAAATGAAGAGGCATTGATCTTTTGTGTGTTCTCAGAATTATTTACCTTTTCTATTTTTCCTTTATAAGTAGGAAAGAAATCTCATCTTAGGAAAACCACAGAGAAGAAACTCCCCACGAAACAAACCATTGCAAAACTACAGCAGTCCGACATTTGGAAAATGGAGAATGAGTTCTATGAATTTGCATTAGAGCAGTTCCAATTCATCAGAGCCCACGCTGTCCGAGAAAAAGATGGAGACCTCTACATCCTCGCACAAAACTTTTTCTATGAAAAGATTTACCCTAAATCAAACTGAGTCCAAGGTGTGACTATTTCATTTTTCAACTAAAACTTTGACCCTGTCTTCACCTTAGTTCTCAGGTCCACAGTTCGTATTGAGCCGAGTTAGGAAACAAACAAAAAGATCAAGGAAAGTAGATGCTAGTATGTCAGTGGTCAGAGAAGGTTAAGTTTCAGCCTCTTTTTTTTTCTAGTTAAATTTTGGTAGGAGTTATAACCTCCTGCCTGAGAAAAGCCTATGTATCACTTAAAATAAACGCATAGCAGTTCTAATTAAAAGGCTAAATACAATTTTAGAAAAAATTCTTAGACTGTTTTTGATAAAGCGTTTTTTTCAGCTAACCATGAATGAAGACCAATCCATTTCCTCCTCTGCCTTCACCTGGACGGATGGTTGTGCAGCTGCCCTGAGTAGCGTTGCTACTGGCGGGCGGTGTGCACTTTGTTCCCGTGAGTCACGCCTCATGGAACACATTGGAATGCTTGATCACGTTAGCTAGCAAGTGTCTCTGCTGTAGTTGGCATTTCCTGTATTTATGTAGGTCATGTTCATTTCCTTTAAAAACTAGTTGTCATTCATGTTAAAAACCAATTCAAACTAATGCTGTAAAGAGAGTCAAAGCCGTGTTTCTCATTCTTGTCTCTCCAGTATCTACGATTGGGGAGACACCATAGAGAATGTTGAAATTTTAGTTAACGCTTCCACACATTAATTAATATTTAAAAAAGTAAGTTTAGTATTTGTTTCTCTGGGTTATCTGTAAAGCTGTCAACAGGTACTGGCAACTCCATATTATAACTCCATTTAGTGAGCTGTGGTATGGGTAGGGTTTTCCTACTTCTGTACTTTTACTTGTAAACTATTTTTACTACGGTGCTTTATAATGTGTTTTAAAGCATTGCATTTACAAAAAAAGAAAAAAAAGGAAAATGCTGTAAATATTGCATATTTTATGTATTTGGACCAAAAGGTTAAAAGTAATTAGACAAAAATGGTTTTGCACCAATTTTATTATGTCAAGTAGAACCATCAGACTTACTGTTCTTGTATTTCTCATTTAACTTTAATATATCACTGAAATTAACCCTAATAACCTTTCAATTTTGATACACAGTACATTGTTCAGAATTAGGGGCAGTAGTTATAAGTGGAAAGAGTCCTGGACAAGGAGTCAGAAAACTTGATTTCTGCTCCTGGCTTTGCCACTTTTCAGCAGTGTGATCTTGGGTGAGTCACTTAACCTCTCTCTCTTTGCCTCAATGTCCTCATCTCGAAATGAGAGTAGTAATACCTGCTGTACCTACCTCGCAGGGGTGTTGTGAGGGTTAAATGAGATGGCATGTGAAAGCACTTTGAAATTGTAAAGTGCTATATAAATGTAAGGTATTATGGAAACATCTTTAACACATCGTTTCATACTGTTCGTTTTTTTAAAAAGAAAGGGAAAGTCCACTTACAAGCTGGTTGAAAAAATTAATCTTGATATAAGTTTGTGTTTGATAAATATCTTCTAGTGTTTTATCTCCCCTGTTTCAACTATTGAAATATGAAGCACCTGTGAATTCTTAACAATTCATGAGCAGCTGCTTGAGATCAGGAGGTTCCCTGTTTGAAAAAGTCTTCATTAGTTGACTCAGGGCAGGGAAAATTTGTTCTTCAAATTTGGAAGAGTTTTCTGTTCTTATTTTACATTACCATTCAGAAGTGGTAGCTATTTTATACCTCTAGTTTTTAAGGTATATTTTGCAGTTTCATTTTCCTGGGCGTTCTTTACCTTTTTCACCTTCTTAGAGTGACAGAGATAAAGAAATTTAGAAACATTTTTTCTGAAAGAATAATCTTTAGTATGTATAGTTTAAATAAATATTCCCAAACACGGCCTCAACAAACTATGTAAGGATTGTAGGCAGGTTGCTTTCAAAGTTATTAATTCCCTGGGAGGCCAGGATCGAGCACTACTTAACAAAAAACATTTACTAACAAATTTAAAGAAGAGGAAGTTAACAGAACTTTAACTTTACTCCTTTTCATACCCTTTCCCCCCAGTAATAGGAAAACATTAAGAGAATATTGACAGGCATACTTTTCTTATTTGGCTTTCTTTATTTTTATGTGTATTAATGTTTACAGATATTTGTTAAAAATATATACACATCATTTCCTTGCCCCAAAGGAAAGCGCCATTTCCAGGTGGGTGTTTGACATTTACCTGCTAAGGAGCCGCAGTGTGTTGGTCATTCTTGGAGTACACGCTGCGAGTTCCCTGATGTGCATTAACTCTTCATTTAACCAGAGTTGCACATACTGCCTAGGTCAGGGAGTCAATAAGCTTTCTCTATAAAGGTCCAGAGAGTAAATTTCTGAGGTTTTGCAGGCCATGTGGTCTCTGTCACAACTACTCAACTCTGCCAGTTAGCACAAAAGCACCCATAGACAATACATAAACAAATGAGATGGTTATTTTCCAATAAAACATTATTACAAAAACAGGTGACATGCCCTGGGGTTGTAGTTTACCACCCCCCAAAATAGATGGTTATTTATGGAGAAGTCATTTTTGAATCTGTACTCTAGTGGCCTAAAAGAGTTTATATACTTTGAAAAGCTCCTAACTTATATCCAAAGAATAGCTTTCTGATTCAGGCAGGCTCTCCCACAGATTCATAAACTTTTATGACTTAGATTGCTTCCAGGTGGACATGTTTTCTTCCCCAGTTTAACAGTTCAGAGGGGCTTATTCTATCATCTTTTAGGGTGGGTTAAGATTATCTTTCCAGGAGACGGAGAAGGGGTCAATATAGTCCCAGGAGTCTGATAAGCGCAGAGTCCTTATAATACTTAACTTTATAGCAAATATATAGAACCACTGAGACAATAATGTATTTTTTTAAAATGGCAAATGTGGTTTTCTTTTTTTAGCATTTGTGCTTTTTCAGTATTTTGATCATAGGGAAAAATTTTTTTTAACAATGTAAAAGCAAATCAACCAGTTTGAATTTTAAAAGATAATGTTATGTGTGTGTGTGTATATCTATCTATATATGTTTATTTCCCAAAAGTGGAAAAAGTACCTTTTTGTTCAACTTGTATCAACTCCTGTTTTCTAATTGCTGTGAAATGGCAACTGTTGATAAATTATTGTGACTGTTTTAATGTAATGGAGAGGATATATTTTTATTTTACCCAGCTTTAATCTGTAAAGTATCACTTAAATATATCCGATAGCAACACTTAAGATATTGCATGGGGATTACTTTACTTTTCTATCATCCATACTCATTTGTGCAACTTTGAACATATTAGATACTTCTGAATTCCTGATGATTGGGTATAAATTTTTGAAAATTGGAGAACTTGAACTTAATGACTTTTAAAGTTTAACTTTTATTTTCTATTCTTAAAACTCAGTTAATGTCTACAATTGGAAATCTGTTGTTCTTTCTCTATATATGTCCTATTGAAAATTCCTAAACTTGTTAGTGCCATCAGTGATTTACAAACAGTATTTTGATATTGCAGGTGATTTGCTCATTGTATTTGCATAGTTAGAAAGAAAATAGTTTGTAGACAATGATTCTCTCTTTTTCTAATAAAATGAAATAAAAATTCTAAAAGCACTAGAGAATTTAAAGGCTGGTTCCCAAATGCATAGCTGGTATTTTAATTTATATTTATATTCTACAAAGAGAGCATCTGTGTAAACCATGGTATTTGGGTTTTCCCAGGGATCATTGTCAAACACACATCCTTAATTGTCTTCGAATCCTTAATTCTGAGAAGCACCCGGTACTGTAACCTTTTAGGAAGTTTGTCTTTAAGAGAGGTGCAGGTGGTGCTTCTAATTTATGATTTGAAAACTTGCCTCTTCATAAATTATAGCTATTTAGTCTGAGAGGAAGCAGGGCCATTACGTTAAATTTTGCATCCATTTGCCCTGTGCAGAGTTGCTGTCTGCTGCCAGCTACACTGCTGCTCAGGCAGCCTTCGGAGGGAACAGCGACCCTGTCTCAGCTGCACTGCCAATTCAGCGCCTTTGGAGTGGAGCTTGCTTTCTGATTTCCTGGAGTGGGAATTTGAGAGATTGAAATGGGTGCTCAGTCAGTCAGATTTATCCTATAATTTAAGTTCATGCAGCTTTGTGACCTTTGCAGTACTATTTATAAAAGGGCCCCATGACGATGATCTCTTTAAAACACACCCCTGGGTAAGCCTGTGGTTTAGACACAGGTGCTGTCTGTCTGATTTCATAGAAGCTTCTGTAGCTTTCTGTTGAGAGGTCTGTGAGCATCTCTAAAGCAGTGTTGAATGTAGTTTTGAAAGACAGGGATTGTGTATTTTGATTTTTAGTTTATAAATGCGGAGACACCTGAATAGTGCCTTTCCTCCCTCACCATCTATGTTGGGAGATGCTCACTTCTTGCTTTCTCTGCTCTCTCTCTTCTCCACCTCCTTCCCCCATTCAGTTGATTCATTTATGCAATACTGCTTCCAACGTGGAACCATTTTGTCACATCTGCTGGAGAGATAATCACTCCTTTTCCTTAACATTCTGCCAGCTTTCTGTTGTTGAAGTGTTTCAGTTGATTACCTGACGCAAAAGCTGTAAAACAAACACTCGGCGGGGAGGGGAAAGCATTTTGGTGTCCTGTTTTAATATTGTCCTCGGTAGCCTAGACGCTGGCGGACCTTTTCAAAGTGGATCAGTGTCATCAGCCTCATTCTCAAAAAACACTGCCACCAGAGAGGCATCGGGATTGTGTTTGACAATCTTTTACCCAGAGGGGTGTGCCTGTGCTGCTCTTCGCTTTGTACTTCATCACTGGTATTGAAGTTCCAGGTAGGAAATTTACAAAGTAGACTGGGGATATAACTTACTTAGAAGAAAAAAGGAAGTAAAGAAAAGGCTAACAATGTAGAATAAAAAGGAAATTTGAAAGAAAAAAGTTACCCTGATTAATATTTATTGCATAGTATTGGACAATGTCTATAATGTTTTTTGAGAATATACATTTCTCATTATAATTTTTCACCCTTAAAGGAGAAACTCTCAATTACATAGATTCCCAATTCCCAGCTATAGGATAGACTCATTGTTTGAGCAAGTGATTAATTCTTTTTATATGATACTAGAGGCCTGTTGTATGAAGATTTGTGCAAGAATGGGCCTTCCTTCTTCTGGGTGCCAGCACCATCTTTGCTCCGGCCAAAGCGGCCTTTTTGCTCTGGCCAGAAGCCACCTTTCTGCCTTCCCACGATGTCCAGAGGCCTGGAGTGGCTGGGGCAGTGCAGAAGGCCTGTGTTGTCACCATGGCGATGATGCAAATGTCCTGCCCCACCTCCAGCTGCTAGGGCGCCTGTGTATGCAAATTAAACCACCATATTTGTTGGGTTAATGTGCATACTCACTCCTGATTGGCTGGTGGGTGTCACAAAGAAATGGCAAATTTGCATCTTACTCTTTTATTAGTATAAGCTAGAGGCCTGGTACATGAATTTGTGCATGGGTCGAGTCCTGCCGACCTGCCCTGATGGGGGCCCATCAGACTGGGCCTGTGTGGGGAAGAGCTGAGGGTGGTTGGCAGCTGACCCCACCTCCAACTGGGGTGTTGGGGGCCGATTGGGGGGTGATCAGGGCATGGATCAGGCTGGTTGGCTGCTGCAGTGCACATCATAGCAAATGGTTGTTCTGGTCATTCTGCTGTTCCAGTTACTGGGCTTTTATATATATTGATTGGATTGAATTAAATACCAGTTCAGTGATAAGTTTTCTAAACAGAATTTAGTCTGTAGCCACAGAGATCAAACAGACCTACTGTGGCTTGTAATTGGAGAGAGCAGGATTGCTGGAAATGTTGGGTGCAATAGATGCCAAGTGCAGGCCCAGGCAGACTTAATAATGGGTAGCTTTTGGAATAGTGTTAAGAAGCTGACCTGCCCTTCAGACCCTGTGGACTCTGCATAGTACTAGTGTGTCATCTTATACAATATATTTTTATAAATATTTGTGAATGCCACTGGGTTTTACTTTTTTACTGACAACCTGTTATCTGATGCCTCCTTACTTATGTGTCTGTAGCTTAGACCAGTGATCGGCAAACTCATTAGTCAACAGAGCCAAATATTAACAGTACAATGTTTGAAATTTCTTTTGAGAGCCAAATTTTTAAAACTTAAACTTCTTCTAACACCACTTCTTCAAAATAGACTTGCCTAGGCTGAAGCCACACTCAAGGGGCCAAAGAGCTGCATGTGGCTCACGAGCTGCAGTTTGCCGACCACGGGCTTAGATGCTCTTGGTTCTGATACCTGCTGTTGTTTCCATCTACAGATTTCCTAAGCAAAATGAAGGTGCTGGAGATTGTTCTAAAGGAGCCAGGACTTGCTTACTCCAGAACTAGCTGTAATATAGCAGGGTGGGCTGCCAAGTGGTGCACGTGTAAAACTCAGGAATTCTGGAGTAAAATGATTTGTATTCTTTTACCAGAAAGACAATTATCCATACTTGGTAGCAAAATAAGACATTTGAAGGTGGTGGGTTCAATTCCCAGACAGGGCGCATACCTAGATTGTGGCTTTGATCCCCCATTGGGTTGCATATGGGATGCAACCAGTCGATGTTTCTGCTATTCCTCCCTCTCAGATAAAAACATATATATCTAGGGTGAGGATTAAAAAAGAAAAGAGGACATTTGCCTTTAAGTTTTAAGTTAATTAATCATGTTAGAATTCAAGGTTCTTAGACTATCTGAAAAATAAAGTTAGTTTACAGTGATTGTTGCCTAAACCCACACATTTTTACTGTACTGTCATCATCAGTTTGTTTGTTTTTTTAATTATCATCCAAGGACATTTTTTTCCTATTGATTTCAGAGAGAGTGGAATAAAGTAGGAGAGGATAAAGGGAGGGAGGGAGGATGGAAGGGAGGAAGAGAGAGAGACATTGGTGTGAGAGATAAACATCAATTGATTGCCTCCCTCACATTCCCTGACCAGGGACAGGGATCAAACCTCCAACCCAGGTTATGTGCCCTGAGTGGGAATCGAACCTGAGATGTTCTAACCCACAGGATGATGCTCTAACCCACTGAGCCATACCATTGGGGCACCAGCTTTTTTTTTTAAGCAGCAGTTGAAATTCCTGAATTTTTCCCCAGTAATAACAATGGAAAAATGCAAATTTCAGATCACTGTCCACTCATTTTTCTCTGGAGGAACCCCCCCCACTGTTACCTTGCCTTGTCTTCATTACACCTCATTCCACATTGGTCACCACAGAGCACAAGTGTGGCTCCTTGCAACAAATAAAGCAGCATCCTATATATTAAAAGGCTAATATGCAAATCAACTGAACGGCAGAACAACCAGTCACTATGATGCTCACTGACAATTAGGGGCAGGTGCTCAATGCAGAAGCTGCCCCCTGGTGGTCATTGTGCATCCACTGGGGGAGCACAGCTCAGCCAGAAGTCAGGGTCGGTGGCTGGAGCTTCTCCTGCCTCCTGGCAGTGCTAAGGACTCTGAGTGGGAAGCGGACCTAAGCCAGCAGGCAGACATTCCCTGAAGGGATCCTGGACTTTGAGAGGGCACAGGCCGGGCTGAGGGACCCTCTCCCCACCAGTGCCTGAATCTCATGCACCAGGCCTCTAGTTTACAATAAATTTTACTTCAAAATGCACACACTCCCCCTTTCTATTCCAGGAATAACCAGTTAAGCAAACAAATAATTTTTATAAAGTCACTATCTCTTTTCGGTTTGTTATATTCTTATAGCATGAGACTAAATAGATAAGAAAATTTCAAGGAGCTGTTTAAGGTATAATGGACTTCTAGATTAGATATTTCGCTTTTAACATCAGCGAGGAAGGTAAACGACAAGAAATGTAGGAGGGATTTGTTTTTGTCTTTGCCTTTCACCTATTTTATTCTATGAGATAATAAAGTCCCTTGAATAGATTATTCTTTGGTTTGAAAACAGTGTCTGTGGGATTCATGAAAAGAGAATCCCTAAGAGCCTGGTGGGTGGGCTCTGTGGTTGAGTGAACTCAAGAACCAAGAGGTCACAGGTTTGACCCCTGAAGGAGGATGATCGATGATGCTTCTCTGATGTCGATGTTTCTATCTATCCCTCTCCCTCTCTCTAAAAATCAATACAAACATGTTTAAAAAAATAAAAGATAATCCCTAAGAGCTGGCTGGTTGTTATTCCTTTCTTCTCACCTTTTGGCCATGTGTTTATTCAAAACCAGATCATCACAACCCTCTTTTTGGAAAATCTTGATAATCTTTTTACCTTGAAAATTGAGATCTCAGACATTTTGCTCTCATATTCCCATGTGATTTAATGCTGCCTCCTTTCCCCTATAGTCATTCACCATGTACTATTATTCCAGAGATTCTCACAGCTAGACCACTGAAAGTCACTTTTGAAAGACTAACTGCAAGGCAGAGAGAGATCTAGGAGAGGCTTAAAAAGAAGAGGCCGTTTATATGGAGTGCTGTAGCTTTCTGATCTTGAGCAAATTAACCTTCCTAAGTTTCCGTTTCCTCATCTGTAAAATGGGAATAACACTAATACCAACAGTTAGATTGAGGATTAGGTGAGATAATATATGTGTGAATTCACTTAGTACTTCGTGCCTATTCCTGAAGTACTAACGCAGTACCAACTTTATTCCCTGTGATAAATATGAAAGAAAAAGGTAATTAACTATTTGGGCATACTATGTGGAAGTGCATATCCACTCAATAATCCATGAACACGTATCAGGCATGAGGAATATGAAAGATGAACAGGAGGCATGGCCTCTCTTGGTTGAGGAGATGAAGAAATACAAGCCACCTTACTGCTCAACCACCTCTTTTGTTGTAAGGAGTCAACCACAAGCACCCTAGGACCTTTTAATTCACTTAATCTCTTAGTTTTAACATTAAAATAAGCACCAACCTAGCCCTGTAACCGTGTTCTGGACACCTCGGACCCATTCGTTTGCTCTAAAATGTAAACCTCCATAACCATCTGTCTCCTAGGCTTAATCCCATGACAATGAGTGTCCTTTCATTTCTCTAAACACCTGGTTGGGTTCAGCGATTAAAATGATGAGGTTTTGTAGGCGAGGCACTGTTGACATCCAGATGTCATTTTAACGCTATTTCAATTCCAAAGTCATTGAAACCTGAAGCTCTACACACAGTTCCAGTTTTACAAAGGAGTTGTCTTCTCAGAATTCATTATAAACTAATTGTTTGAAATCCATGTAGGACCAGAATTATATGTGTGGGCCCAACCCATGAAAGCCAGTTTAAGATAAATACGCATGGATTATCCATTCATCAGAGCAGAGGAGTCTCAGGGCTGTGTTCTCCTGAGGATTATGTGCTTCCCACGGAGATATTTCCATCTTGAGTCCTAAGCTAAGTAGTTTGTATTTTAATTTATGGGTGGTGAGGTTGTAAGAGGTTGAAGTAGCCTTGGTGAGTTTTTCAAAGGTAATTGTAGCAGTGGGGAGAACGGACTCGGACTGAACGCAGGGAATCGGCAAACCTCTGAGGAGGCCACTGTGGTTCTCAAGAGAGGCTGGGATAAAGCTGGGGAGAAGCAGATGAATCTCAGGGCCAGAAACCCCAGCTGTCAGTCACTGAGGCTCTTGGTGGAAACTTGATGTCAAGCTCTGACACGTAGACACCTAGTTTGTGATTTAAAAAAAAAAAAATTGTGCCTTCTGAAAGGACCAAATCAAAGCTCTAATTTGCATCTAATTGAGTGTTAAAATCTGGCTAAGGGTATACCTGCAGTCCCCAAGTCACCAGGCTTCTAAACTTTGGTTTTCTTTCACACATGCCGGCCAAGTTGACCTAAATCTGGGTATTTCATGTAGCAGCCCTAGAGATTTACTAAAGTGCTGGGCCAGTATCATTTTTCCTGATTTTGGGTGCCCCTGTTCTCTTCCAGCTGTATGGCTTAAACAACAGTGCCCACTTGTTTCTCATGAATTCTGTATTTTTTTTTCTTCTTCTTGAAGTCCATAGCTCACGGGGCTTAATAACACGTCAGGTCACGAGGCAAAAAACAATGTAGGAAGGCTTTAGTCTTATGTGTTAGAAACGGATGTTTTCAGCATCTCGCAAAACTGACTGGCAAAGTCCACCTTTCCCGAGTAGGAGTGATTGTGCGTGGAATGGGCGGCACCTCTCTGAAGATACCCGTCTGGAAATAAGTGACATTCTATTCAACCACGACAGGTTTTTTGTTTTGTTTTTCCCTTTAAAAGGGATTTACATTCTCCACCGGATTGGTAATTAGCTCCCTTGGCATCTGCGTGGATAACTGATCAGACGCTCATGCTCCTAAACAGTGAAGACACGGGAGGTTGGTTCCTTCCTGTGTCTATAAAGGTGGAGATGGGCTGGCTTTCGGCTTCCTTTTCTTGCTCTTTCTCACTCTTGTCCTCTTTTGTCTTCCTCTCATATGAGGGCTCTTCAAATAAAGCCTTACACAAGAACAATGTTTAAGAAGTGGGTCAGTTACATTTTGCCTCTATGTCTACCATGCTAATGGCTCCCTCCTTGATCACTTAAACACGGATTCAAACCCCGATGGAAGCAGATGCCTCTTCCTGCCGTCAGACAGTCTGTAGTGTTTGATACGGATCTTCCGAGTGGACAAGATGGAATTAGATTGGTCTCTCTGGGAGCCAACACTGTTCATTTTGTAGGAAAGTTATCCTGGAGGCCTGAGGGCTGCCAAGAGCAAAGTGGAAACAGAGCCCAGCCTTTCCTCTTATCAAGATCCACAGTTGGCTCCACACTGAGCGGCCGGGCTCCATGGTAAAAGGATTGAATAATGAATTGGAGCAGAAGCCAAGGAGGAGGTCCCCACCACCCACAAGGGGAATTTAAGTTTCGTGTATTGTAACTTTATTACCATTTTTTGTTCTAATGTATGACAGAGACAGAAATCTCTGGCATGGAGTCAATGGCTATTTTTAGTTTGGGGCTATTTCTTAATATAACTTAACTAGAGGGCCGATGCACGAAATTCATGCAAGGGGCTCGGCCCTCACAGCCCCGGGTTTTATCTACTGTTCCGTCAAATTAGCATATTAGCTCTTTATTATATAGGAGGATATTTATCAAGCCCCATTATGTGCCAGGCCCTCTACGACAGACCTCTCCATGTACTGTGAACTTTAACCCCTTAGAATAATCCTCGTGTTCAATCCTTTACAACTGTATAGAATGCTGTACTTTACAAGGCACTTTCATGCTCTCCGTCTCATTCCGTTCTCACCCAGAAGGTGGGTGTCTTATCCTCATGTCACATTTGAGTTACGGACTAACCCAGCCCTCGCAATCCTAGTCCACCAACTCGAACGCCCCACCTGCCATGTTCCCTTCTCTCCCAGGGAACAAGGGCTCTCGCATAGACCAACAGTTGCAATGAGTGGTTCTTAAAGTGCAGTCCTGTCTGGCCCAATAGCATCAGTATCACCAGGAACTGGTTGAAAGGCCAGGTCGTAGGCCCCAGCCTCTAGATGGTGCCAGCCTCCTGTTAAGCCCTTCAGGTGGCTCTGACACAGCCTTCGAGAACCACCGGGCCGACGCCCCAGTGTACAGAAGAGGTGACAAGCTCAGCCAGGTTACCTGAGCCGTCTAGGGCCTCGCCACCGAAATCGTGAGCCCGGATCTGAACCCAGGAGAGCCTGCCTCCAACACTTGTTTTCTACCGTGCACTCCTTACTGGGGTCTCTCAGATTTTCCATTCCTGGTTAAGTTCCTCTCTGAAATACCTTTTGGGGGTGAGGCGAGGCCCGTAGGAAGGAAAGGTCTCTGGATGTCCTCTCTCGGAGGAAGCGTGAATTCTGCCCCAGCAAACGCTTCCTGGGCAAGAAGACTTGGAGGTGGGCCTCACTATGGCTCCCGGGATGCCCATGGCAGGGACATTCGGGAACACAGCCGTGGGTCCAAAATGTCTCCAGAGGGAGCACATTTCACCAGAACTTCTCAAGGCCTATGTGCTGTGGGCACTCCTGAGATCTTACTGTGCTCAATCCAATGCCGAGAGGGATCCTTGCTCCCGCCTGGGCAGTCTCTGGAGGCCTGGAGGGAGGCACCGCGGACAGCGAGCTACGGGGACATCCCGCTGCCGCTCCCTGGCAGGGCTGCCCCGGCTGAGGCATATAGCCTGCGGTCACGTGGACTCTCCCAGCTGTGTGGCGTCGACCACAGTGCCCACCTGTTTCTCATGAATCCTATTTGTACCTTTTTATTCAACTCGAAGCCAGAGCCCAAACCAAGGCTCAGTGCATACCTCACTAAGAGGCTTCTGGGGAAATCAGAACTGACTCCCACCTGCATGGCGAGGCCTCCCGGACACGGGTTCTAGAGAGAACAGAGGAGCAGCCGGAGCCTTTGAGTGCGTGCGATGCATTCTCAACATACTGTTTCTGAAGAAGATACAGTGTTGCCGGGTATAGAGCACGATCTATTCGCCGGCACTACTAGTATGCTAAGTGCTTTGCGTTTGTTATTTCATCCTCTTAACCTCTCAGAAAGGTACTACTAGCCCCATTTTACAGATGAGGAAAATGAGGCTCACACAGGTCCACTTTCCCACAGTCACAGCTGGGAGGTGGCAAAGGCAGGATTCAAGTGCATATCTGACTGCAGATTTCCAGCTGCTAATCATTGTCTGACATAAGCTCTGACAGCTGTGATGGGCAGGGGAGAGGGTTTGTTTTGAAAGCCTTGCCACATGTCTATTTCAGCCTCTCTCACTCAGCCCCACAGAGCTTGGCAGCAGGAGAAGTGAGGCCCTGAGCTGTGGCACTGATCCATCTGGGCTACAGCTGCGGCTGCAGCTCCGCAGGGCCTCCCTCCAAGGCGAAGGATTCCTGTTGGAAGTTGGGAGGAGCCTGCTTAGGCCTTTAAAAAAAATGATTTTTACTTTATTTTTAATGCTTCCTCCTATTCTTATTTCTTACTTCATTCTCAGGTTGATACACCAATAAACGGTACTTTGTTACTGTCTGAAGGGTAACCAGATTTCTAGCTTCCATGTTTGGAAAAAATACCGTAGGTGCCTTGGGTCTGTTTATCAATATGCCTGAGAGTCGGTGCAGGCCAAGGCCCAGGCCTTAGCTCCCCCAGGGTCAGCCACAGGATCTTTCAAATTCTCCCAGGGCTCTTTGATTCTAGTAGCGTCTCCAGGTGCAAACCTTGCCCTTGCACCACAGCCACCATGGCAGGCGGTGGTCCAGCCTGCTCTGGGGAGGTGGGAGGTGCTGAGCAGCTTGCGTCTCCTCCCAGGTACCGCATGGAGCAGACCTGGCCCAGATGGAGCGTGGGAACTCGGCAAAGTCTAGATGTTGCCCGGTATCTCTGCCCCTCCTTCCTGTCATCCCCTCATTGCCCTCTACAGCTTACTGTCCACACGCTCTCCCTCCATGCACTGTGGGACTTTCTGCAAAGTGGCTTTAAAGCTACGAGCGAGTCCAGCCTCCCCCCGGGGAGGGGGGGAGGGGGGACTGAACTGAGTTTCTACAGTGTGTCCAAGGTCTGAAGCCAAAGGGATAAAACCTCTGCCTGTGGGGGCCCAGCATCCTCCTGCCCCCAGAGACCTTCCTTCACAGGTGGCACCTGCTCTGCATTCTCCCTGTCCCCAGTCCAACTCATCTCCCCCGGGGCGCCCGACATTCCCTTTGTGTGGAGGTTTCCCAGCCTCTCCCTGGCTGACAGATGAGAGCCATCTGAGTCAGACTGAGGCTCCCATTTAGTCAGGCCTCAGGAGTCCGGGTGGCCCAGGCCTCGTGCCAAACCCACTACTGCTAATAGCACTCGGATTATAATGGCTTTTGTCCTTAAATTTCCTTTCTTCCGGGATCCCCAGATCTTTAACAAATGAAGGAATTATGCTGCAAGCCAAAAAAATAGAAACTGAGGGAAAATATACACCTTATTTCAATCCTTCTCCTCCATGGCCTTGCATACTTGTTTGAAGGGTGCATATTAAAGATTTATGAACTTTGGTGAGCAGGTATGGATGAGAGGGACCTGAGGCGCTCTTCCTGCTTCAGACCCCACCAGTCGTCACCATCCTCCCTTTCTCTGGTTTTGCAGCTCAAAGACCTTGGAACTCCATTGGGGTAAGTCTAATAAATGAGTCTTAGAAGAAGAGGTGAAGTTCAGAGTCATTATGTTGGCCTGTCATGCCCCCAGAGGCATCGCTGAGCCCAGTTGTTGTGGCTTAGGACAGACAGCAAGAATGACTTACAACAGATGCCCTAAACTCTAAGGCTTAGAGGATTGTCAGCTTAAAAGGCTAGAGCTCGACTTTGGCCACCCATCCCCGTCCTCATCGCCCGGGAAGGTATCAGAGGGTGAAGAGAAATACAGACTCCTCGGCCTGGTAGTGGTGGGCACAGGTGGGGAGGCCAGCCAGTGGTGGCTTCAACTAGGACCTTCCTTTTACTCAAGGCTCCAGCCATTTCGTTTGATAAAAGCAAGAGAGGGTTACACGTGGAGTCAGGCAACATAGCTACCAGTCCTAATTGCTCCTTTTCTCACCAGAGGTTTGGGCAATGTACAAAAAAAAATTTTGTTTTCTTTCTGTTAGAGGAGAAAATACGGCCTTACTTTACATAACAAGATTTGTATTATGACTCAGACTCGATCTTTACACCAGTGACAACATTGTCTCCCCACCCCAAGAGAATTTGCTCCCTCCCTCAAAAAGTCTCAGTGGTACCCAGCGGCGTGGCTCAGTGGTTGAGCATCAACCTATGAACCAGGAGACATAGTTCAATTCCCAGTCAGGGCACATGCCTGGATTGCAGGCTGGATCCTTAGTGTGGATGTGCAGGAGGCAGCTGATCAATGATTCTCTTTCAAGATTGATGTTTCTCTATCTTTCCCTTCCTCTCTGAAATCAGTAAAAATACAAATTTTAAAAAGTCTTAGTGGCTTTCTACTACTGTGGGAAGGAGTTTCTACTCCTTTAATGAAGCATTTAGACCTTCTGTGATATGTCCTTCAGTCCCCTTTTAGTCTTGTTTATTACTACTATAGTTCTCTAGGAACCTGGGCACACCAGGCTATTCGTATATACTTTGATGCCTTTGCCCATTTTATTCTGCCAATTCTCAATAGAAATGCTTCTCATCTTTCAAGGCCTGGTTCTGGCAGCCTCCCTCTGAAACAGTTTCCTTAATCCCCAGAGTCAGAATCCATTGTTCCTGCCACTACCCCCACAAAGCCCATTCCTCATGCCTATGTTCAATAATTTCGACATGTGAAGCACATGCTTGTGGAATGAGACAGGCTTGGAATTAAGCCCTAGCTCCTCACCTGCCATGTGACTTTTGGGAAATCACTAATCTTTTCAATTTCCCTGTGCTACAAAAAGTAAAACCAAAGTCCACTTTACAGTGTTGGGAGGATTGAATGAGGTCATATTTACAAGCTTGGGAGAAGAAAATTGTGGGAGAGAACTGAAGGTATCCACGATTCCTAAGGTTGCATTCCAGGTGTTGTCAATACCTGTCACCTCCCCTAGGGGGCAAGCTCCTGGTCAAGGCAAGCTCCTGGAGGCCCGAGTCAGCTGTCTTGGCACTTACCCTACCCAATCCCAAACCTCTTGTGCATAGTGGACCTTCAGTAAACATTTAAAACATACTAAGCACGTAAATTACCTGTTTCTCGCTTTCTCTATCTGTACAGTAGTGACAAAGAATGGCCTATAAACAAACAAACAAAGCATATTCTGGGCTTTAAAGAAAACTGCTCCAGAGCACTGCTCCCAGGACAGAGCCTTTGTTAATTGCAAAATAAATTGCTCTCATCTGAGCACCGCCTCCTTTCCCGGGGCCCCCTGCGAGGCAGTGGCTGTTTGGGAGACAGTTACACCTCCTTTGAGGATAATGACTGCCCCAAACTCCTTTGGAGGAATGTTGGGAAGATAAATGAGATAATCCACATGACAGCTCTTTGAGCTCTTCTGAAAAAGATATCCTTGAAATAATAGGAGACAGGTGTGCCTTGCTTTGGTTTGTGAATTTGGAGGATTTTATGAAAATCTGCACCTACAAAACAGACAAATTAAGGGGTGAAAATTAGCATCACAAACAGCCTCTTGGCTTGACAGAAAGATTCACAGCAGGATCCCTTTAAATAGCAAGCTCCCCCTAGTGCATTTAAAATATGACTCAATTTATAAAGAATTTGATTTACATATACCCAGTCAGGAACAGTCTACCACAGAAGGGGGAGGCACATATGTTTTTTATAATAAAGATTGATAACTGTGAGGTTTTTAAAATACAAAATCTTTCTTTTTTCTCATGATCTTTAATCATGCAGTTAACACTTCCACTGCGAGGCAGCAGCTCCGAGCCACGCAGCTGCTGTGGAGGTTGGGCCGGAGTGCGGAGCACGCCCCCGGGACGGGGCAGGCAAGACAGGGCTCCGCTCAGTGCCGTGTACTGAAATAGATAAATAACTGGCTTGAGATGGCATCTCAGTGCAACACACTGTTCCTAACCGGGTGAAAGCATTTCCAACTTTATGTAAGATTAAAAATCAGCAAGCTGTGAATCTCCAAAGTCAGAGAAAGTAGAAATGAGCCTTATTTAGAAGAGGGACCATATCCTCCTATATAATAAAAGAGAAACATGCAAATTTGACCGTACCTTAGCTCCTGATTGGCTATGCTACCAGCCAATCAGGAGCAGGGGCAGGGCCAAGTGGTGTGAGCACAGGGTCCGGGGGTGGAGATGAAATGGCAGTGGCACCCAGGAGCTGTGAGCAGAAGTGGTGGCAAGCGCCCAGCCCCTGGGGCCGGATGGTCGCAGGCAGCCAGGGCTGAGCTGAGCAGGGTGATGGCTGCCAGAGGCTTTAGGCCTTGGGCAGGCTGGGGATGAGCCATCAGTTGGACATCTCCTGAGGACTCCCAGTATGTGAGAGGGGGGCAGGTTGGGTTGAGGGACCACCCACCCCCAGTGCACGAAATTCGTGCATCAGGCCCCTAGTACAGTATAACAGACAAAGAAACCACTCAGTATAAGTGACCTCCTAGCTTAAATGTTCTTTCTGGGACTTTTTAGGTGGGGGGTGGGGTGTCCTGTCTGTAGGTGCACAGCCCCCACCACCACTTGGCAGGGTTGAGGGGAGTGTGCTAATCAGAATAATGATCTCCCAAAGATATCCATGTCCTAATCCCTAGAATTTGAGAGTGTTGTGTTCCTTGATAAGGGAGAATTAAGATTGCAGATTTAGCTAATTCCTAATCAGCTGACTTTAAAAGGGAAATTATCCTGGCATATCCAGGTGGGCTCAGGGTCCTGAAAAGATGGCAGAGGAAGAAAAACTGGCACCAGGCAGTGTGATGTGAAAAAGACTACTGGCCGTTGCTGGCTTTGAAGATGGAAGGGGCTATGAGCCAAGGAATATGGACAGCATTGGGAAGCTGAAAAAGGTAAGAAAACAGATTCCAGAAAGGAACACAGCCCTGAGGACACCCTCATTTAATCCAGAGAGATCCATTTTGGACTTCTCACTGGAGAAATCCTTAGATGAGTCTATGTTGTTTTAAGTCACTAAGTTTGTGGTAATTGTTGCAGCAGCCATAGAAATGTAAGGAGGGATGGGGATAGGGTGGTTACCGTAGCTTCACTGGACATTTCGTGCTAATGAGACCCATGTAAAATCTCTGGGTGCTTTCATGAACATGGATGCAACCTTGCATTCAACTGCTACAAGTCCCATAGGCCTGGTACCACAGTTAAGGCAAGAGGGAAGATGCAGGGCAAAGTAGAAACAAGTGGGGTGGCCTTTGAACCATGCCATGTGCCACATAAGCGGGAGAAAACCTGGAATTTCCTCTGCTGATTCCTCTCTTTCTGTTAACTTCCCGTTTGTAGGCCAGCCTCTCAAAGCCACTGGCACATATATGAAGAGGTGGAAGGTGCCTTCGCCAAAGCTCTATCTTTAGGCCCCTCCTCTAACTTCAGCATCTTCCTTCCAAGCAGAACCCTGGTCCAGCACACTAACCGTCTCTGGTCTCGGCCCCTCTCTTTCTCCTCTCCCAGAGCAGGTGGCCAGTCAGCTGGCCTGCCACAGCCCGGACCCTGATTTCTATTGCAAGAGATCCGAAGCACATGCTGCCTTTGAAATCTGTCTGACTCCTGAGGGGACTGCATTTTCCCCACCTCTGGCTCCGGCAGGTGCCCTTATAGTGGCCTCTGACCTCTGACCTCTGACTGCTGAGTTTGGGGCAGGTAGAGTGGGGACGGAAGTTCAACTCAGAGGAGAAAGGGCTGACAGACTTATCTGGTTGTAAGTTCAGCTGCATTCTTCGACCCAGCTTTTTCCAGCAACAGAGCCGATGGTTTCATCCCTCCACTGGCTCTAAACCTCTGAGATAGAGGGTACATTTGATTGGCCCCAATAGTTATCATGAGTAGAGTCTCCTGATAGTCAAAGTTCTGAATTCCCCAATCCTCTCTGGTGAGAGAGATCAAAGTGCGGACCTCTGATCCTGTACCAACCGTCTGATTTGCGTCAGACTTCCTTCTCCGTACTCCAGCCTCTTCATCTCTACAGTGTGGATGACAGTAGTACCTATCTCATGTGGTTACTGTAAGGACTACATTAGATGATCCTATGAGTCCTCAGGATAGTCACTGTTTATAATAACAGGAGGGAGGGCAGTTACAATTATTATTTTTATTAGGGATGGTGAAGGGGACCCTTTTGGTTGTAGTTTCAACTGAACTCCTTAAGATGATGAGTGCCAATTCTTCCGTTTTTCATGGTAAGATGCTGGCCACCAAAGCAGGATGTGCAAAGCAGGATGTGGCTCAGAACTGGTTTCCAACAACTCGCTGACCATCAGAAGGTTCAGAGGCCCAAAGAGTGGAAGACATTGGGAAGAAAATTTCTTTCAAAAGAAATGTTTTATGCCCTGGCTGGTTTGGCTCAGTTGGTTAGGCATCGTCCCATGTACCAGGGGTTGCTGACTTGATTCCTGGTCAGGGCATATGCCTGGGTTGCAGGCTCCATCCCTGGTGGGGGACGTGCAGGAGGCAGCTGGTGATATTTCTCTCACATTGATGTTTCTCTCCTCTTTTCCTCTCTCTCTAAAAATATAAAAACAACAACAACAACAGCACTGTCTTCAGTGCTCCTCCCTCCACCTCAATAGCTGTCCCCCCAAACCCCCCAGCAGAGTTCCTGACAACCTGAGGGGGTTCCATGAGGGGGTGGCCAGGAGTGTCTTTCAGGCCTAAGAGGATTTCTAGAGGGGCAGTGAGGCCCCAGAGAGACCCTATGAGGGTGCAGGAGTGACCTCAGACTTCCTGAGGCAGGAGGGAATGAATGTGAGCCACTCAGTGGATGAGGATGCATCACCTGGTTAGCAGATGAGAGAACCCGGGCAGGGGGATCGCCCAGGCCAAGACAGCTGTAAATAGAGTGTCTCCAGGTTGGGTTTGTCCCAGTCAGTCTCAGTCAGTGTCTGTTGTTCTGGTGTAATTTAGACAGGAAATGACAGAGTTGGCCCTAGCCAGTTTGGCTCAGTGGATAGTGTTGACCCTCAGACTGAAGGGTCCCAGGTTTGATTCTGCCTTGGTTGCAGGCTCAATCAGGGTGTGTACGGGAGGCAACCAATCGATATGTCTCTTTCACACCAATATTTCCCTCTGTCTCTCCCCTCCCTTCTACTCTCTCTAAAAACCAATGGGAAAAATATCCTTGAGTAAGAGTTAACAACAATAAACAAAAGAAATGACAGGGTCGTCCTCCACCAAGATCAGAGGCAACTACATCCATGCAGGGCAGCCCTGGGCCCTCCTCCACTTAGCCCTTCTCACTCTCAATGAGCCCGTGGCCAGTGACCGACTCCATGAGGGGCAGGAATATGGGAATGAGAAATAGAAACACTGAACTCACCCCTCATCTCCTGCTTCCCGCCTTGACCTCTGTAACCTCCTGCCTGAAGCAGGCCCACGCTGCAGGATGGGTGCCATGAGCTGTCATTTTCGATTGTTACTGGAGCTGGACATGTTGCTTCCTGAATGGGGTCTCTTCCTGTGATTAGAAGTCACCAGAAGATGCAATTATCTCGCCTGAGAGGAAAAGCTCCCGTTGACCTGAGATGTCACAGGTGTACAAGGGAATACTGGCCCCCAGCCGGCTACAATGGACTATGGGGGAGGACCAGGCAAAAGGACTTTCTGATGCTCATCTTCATCTTTGATTGTTAAAGACACTGGCTATGTTAATGCTATTGTCATCCCCGCTGCTTTTAGTTCAGGCTCCCTGGACACCCAGACGGGTGACCATTCTTTCTACCCAGAGCTCTGGCCTCCAGTCATTGTTCAATTTTCTTATCTGGTGAACTGCCCAGGACCTCGTGCAAGCTTCCGGGAATTATCCTGAACCCAAAATTCATGGCCTCGACCAGAAGCTGCAGTTGCTGGATGTTCTCCTCAATAAGGCCAGGAAGCAGAGAGGAAAGAGAAGAGTTACAAAACAAACAAAAAACCAGAACACAAAACAACAATCCTGCCTGTAGAGATATACTGCTGCTTCTCCCGCTTTTAATAAGCACAATTATAGAGGTTACCCAAACATTCACTATTGGAGTCTCTATAGTCACAAGGTTACGTATAGAAAGGGAAGTTAGGATTACACAAAAATATTTGCTCATCAACACCCCCCATCTCGCCCTTCTCCCACCCATGCCTCGAATCACTTCTGGATCACTGTGGAGTACTATAAACACCTGACAGGACAAAGGTAACTATGCAAATCTATTTCAAAGTCAGGTTAAAACACTTGCAAAAAAAAAAAAAAAAGAACACGGTGGATTTCATTGTGTTGAGGAGAATGAAGTTGTAGAATTGCTCAAACCAGCAAGGTGTTAAAAATAGGGGTGTGGTGAAGGTGTGCCACTTAACAATGGGAAAATTAAAAAATTGTTAGAGATAGTAAGCCCAGAGGCACTTCAAAGAGAAAAATGTATATAAAAAACAATTATGACCCTAGACAGCTTTGCTCATTGGTTAGAGCATCATCCCATCAACTGAAAGTTCTTAGGTTCAGTTCTGGTCAAGGGCATGTACCTTGGTTGCAGGCTGGATCCCCAGCCTGAGTGTGGGAAGATCAATGTTTCTCTTTCTCTCTCCTCTCCCTTCTCCCTACCTCTCTTCCATTAAAAATCAATGGAAAAAATATTCTCAGGCGAGGATTAACAAAAAAATCAAACAAACAAAGAAAAAGCAATTATGATAAGCCTTTGAGAAAATTCACAAAGCTCCTACATGCTATTACAGAAATGTCTCTTCATATGATTGGCTGTAAGCATAAAAGGATGTATTAGCAATGCTATTATACAAATATTTTGAAATTTTTTCCTAAAATAAGTGATTCAGTTCTTTATTCAATCTAAAAATTAATGCAGATTTGTAATAACATAAATTGTGTTAGATTTTAAAAGCTTAATTTTAGTTTTGAGTGTCATTTTCCAAGTTCAGGCCTAATCAAACCATTTTTCTCCTCTGATCCTATATAATAAAAGCCTAATATTCTAAGTGTCCAGTCATTCAATAGTCAATTCAACCAAAGTGTAATATGCTAATGATATGCTAAAGCTGCACATCTCAGAGATTCCCCACTACAAAAGCAAGAATTTTTTAGGTGGCAACTCCTCCCCCCAATAATTTTATATCCCCTTATATTGTTTTTTAAATATTTTTTATTGATTTCAAAGAGGAAGGGAAAAGGAGAGAGAGAAACATTGATGATGAGAGAGAATCATTGATCAGCTGCCTCCTACATGCCCTCCCACCAGGGACTGAGCCTGCAACCTGGGCATGTGCCCTGACAGAGAATTGAAAGGTAACCTCCTGGTTCATAGGCCCAAGCTCAATCACTGAGCCATGTGGGCTGGGATCCCCTATATTGTTTTAGTTTTATTTGCAATTTCTAAGACTGGAAACCAAACTCCTGTGCTGTTCAATGGAATAGCAGGTGCTGGTCTTCCCTACCCGAGGCACTTGCACGGCCTCCCATCCCTGGCTTGCCCAGCCTTCACCCTGAGGGCCTCCAAGAGCAGGAGGGAGAGTCCAGCCTGAAGAAGCGACAGGGCAGAAGAGGGTACAGACCTCTCAGGGTACCTCAGACAGACCTGCCTGGGCCCTCGCTCTAACCTGCCTTACTGTGGAGTGTCCACTGGGCCTTCCAGGGGGGGGTCAGGGTGGAGGAGGGTAGACAGAGGTTGTCTCCCAACATCTCTGGACCTCACCTTCCTACCTCACGCTCAGTGACGTGGGATCCCATGAGGAGAGAAGCAGTAAAAGGGGATTGTCCTCGTGCTCCCTTCACAATCCCTGTGTCCTTCAGCTGAAATCTGTGCCCTCCCTAGCCCTCCTCCCACCACCTCAGTCTTTCCTTGAAGACCCAGATCAGTTTTTCTTTCTTCCTGGGGGTGGAGGGAGATGGGCGCAGCATTGACTGCCTCCCAGGGGTCAGGGTATGCCCCGGGCTGTCTGAAGGGCAGGCTACCTCTGGCCCACTTTGTGGCCACACCCACGCGAGGAAGGAGCAAGAATCTCAGGCCACAGCACACGCATGTAAGAAACATTACCTTTTGTTAAGTCAATGTCATTTCCATTTTAAGTCTCTATTCTGGTGGCTGCCAATTTCAGTTACTGCTGGATAGCTGTTCTATCCCTGGGGACACTGTCTCATTCTAGATGGCTCATGAGCGCCCTAGCAGCATGGGGGCTGAGGGAGTGGAGAGAGGGATCTCTGACCCAGGTTCTCCATCCACACCAGCCTCTCAGGTCTGTATCATCCATCCAAGGCTGGGCCACTGGGCCCCTGACCCACACAGGCTGTTTGGAGGAGGGCTAGGGGCTTCTGTCACCTCCCACACTATTCCTGGCTGTGGAGACTCGCTTCCACTCTGAGCTCCAACTCATGCCCGGCCCAGTGCCTCTGCTAACTGGCTGCCCTAGGAACCCAGGAAAGACAACAGAGGTGTCCTTGCTCTTCAGTCCCCCAGGCCCTTTGGTTGCTCCCTCACCCCACTCCACCCTCCAGGGGACCCTGCAATGTGGGTGGGGGAGGTGGTGGCGGTAGGACTTCAGAATCTTCTCATTTTCCTTCTGCTCTTATGGCCTCTCAGCCAGTCTGGGGACCTGAGCTCATCCCAGAGTGAGATCCATCCAAACTTTTATGTCTTCGCTTTTGAGTCCACGGGACAACCTTCCCTTGAGACAGTCATGCCTCATGGCCCACTGACACACGTGGAGGTCACCATGCAACAGAGACACCGGGGGACTTGCCACCGTGCTGCCCTCATACACACACGCTCGTTGTGTGAAGACAGACTCACGCTGGGGAGGAGCCTTGCTCCAGGAATCTGCAGTGACAGGCCTGAGGCTGGTTATAAGTCTAAGCGTGTAGGTGTACCTCCTTGGCCCGACTCGAAAGGTGGATGTTTTCTCCTCCTTGTGAGTGCCGTTGCTGGTAGGTCCCACTTTCTGTGGATGTCCGTCGGGAAAAGAATCTCAGCTGGTTGTGAGTCGTTAAGTTTACTAAACAAATAAATCTCTTAAAACCCATGCACTTAAACGCTTGTGGTTGTGTAGGGTATTATCAGTGTCAGGGATGGGCAGAGTTGGAGGCATTTGGGGGCAATCTACTTCCTTTAAATCTTCTCCAAATGGTTTAGGTTTGGCCAAACCTGACTTGCATTTGCCAAACCCCTGTGCCTGTAATTTGTAAACCCCTGTGTATTTCCAGGGAAATGGAGCCCATATGTTCCCGATTGATTTACACTTAACTCATCGCAGCGTTGTTTTGCTAGTGCTGTTTGATGTCCAAAGGGCCTCAGCGCCTGTTTACCTCTGTCTAAGCGGCTTTCCCCCCGAGACTTGGGAAGATCTGTTTTGCCAAGAGTAAATTAAGTTGAACACTGCCCTGCCCCTCCCCGTCCTCCCCGCCCCCATGTTTGGATCAGACCGGGGTTGAATATGAAATGAAGATCTGAGGCAGTCGCACCGGCCTTTGAAGTGGACCAAACAATCTGCACCCCCGCAATTCACTGGCAGGAATCAGAGCCCAAGCCTCGCCACTGGGGACTGTGACCAGTAACATCAGCACAGAACCAGCCCCCAGGTCCAGCCAACCCTGCAGCCTGGCCTGCTTGGTCCCCAAAGGCACTGGCTCTCAGCTGCAACCAGCCACCACCCTCCCTCAAGGTCCCTTCCGTTTGGCCCAAGACCATCTATGCTTCATCGGGAGGTGCAGAATGGGCTGGCTATACAGGGACTGCATGCTCTCAGTGCTCTGGACCCGTGATAACCATCTTGTAGAGCAAGACTGTGGTTTTAAAACAAAACAAACAGAAAAAACATCCTCAGCTAGCGCCTCAGATCACAGACCCTTCATTTTAGAACCGTTTCCATTTGCCTTGCAAATGAGTCCAAAAATTACGCAGCCACAAACATGCAAAGCCATTGTGCCCACTGCCAGAAGGAGCAGGCCGGGCAGACGGAACAAAGCTGGGCCCTCCAGCTCCGCAGGGTTGGACGTGGGAGAAGGTGTTGCTGGAACACGGAGGGCAACCCACAATGTTGGAAACATGGTAAGCAGACCAGGAGACACACTCACTGCCACTCTATGACTCGTCGCCGAGGGAAGTGGTGCCTTATTGGGAGGAAACACCTTGATGGGCATCCGGTCATGTTCAAGCAAAGCCTCTTGGGATGGAGGTGTTTGAGACGGCAGAGGGATAAGGTGCCTATAAAAGGCCACGACGGTGTCTTCTCTGAGTGTGAGCTGTGCCTCTGAGATTACAGCATGCACTCGGACGCCAGTCTGAGAGGTTTCTCTCTCTCGTTGGCCCCTGAAAGTGCTAGGGAACCTAGATGCCAAGTGAAGGCACACAGTGCCAGCATTTCACTCGGGGGAAGTAGGCTGGCCCCTGAAATGGTGTGTAAGCTGGAGGGGCTAAGGACAAAGATAGCTCGGACTCCCTATCTTCGGGGTGTCGGGTTTTTGTTTCTATTTTGCAATCTTGAAGCTTTCAGAAAATCTTGACCAATATGATAGGTTGGTCTGATCATATTCTGGGGGAATAGGAGAGGGGCCTGTGTTGATGATACCAGAAGCCAGCAACGTGTGGGGAAGCCAGAGGAGACTAAGGGGGCGTGGAGCCTGGTCCGCGGCAATGTGACAGGTGATGCAAGGGCCTGACCTCTTGCATGGGGGTGCATTTCTCGGGATTCTCAGAGATGTCTGGGGTGGGAAGGACATGCTGAAGAATGCCACCTCCCAGCACAGGTGCTGAGTGAGGGAAGAGTTCAGCCTGGGGACCTTGGGGACGTCAGCCTCACATCAGTGTTGACCTGCTGATAGTCAAGTGGCAACATGATGAGTCTTGCTAAACTGGGCACTGGTCCTTCATGCTGGGGCCTGTGCGGGGCGGGGGGGGGGGGGAGGGCAGGCAGGGCAGGCTGCTGTCCCACGGCCGCGGGAGCAGATGGCCTCTCCTGCCTCCTTTGCTCAGGGGGTGATCAGGGCACCCCTGGTCTCTTTTTCTGTGACGACTGGCTTCATCCTGAAGGCAGTGTATTTCCTTATAACCTGTTGTCAAACACCTTCAACATCTAGGTCCTTTGGACCCCACTTAGCACTTTCTAAGGTGCTGCACGTCCCCGGATGGGCCGGCCGCTCTGACCAGGGTGTGTGGGAAGTTTGGGTGAGTTGGGGTTCAGGCTGGGATTGCGGATGAGTGTATAACTTGAATGAAGAAAGGTTTAGACTTCTTTTTAAAACACACACATATTTTTATTGATTTCAGAGAGGAAGGGAGAGGGATATATATAGAGACAGAAATATTAATGATGAGAGAATCATTGATGGGCTACCTCCTCAGGCCCCCCGTTGGGGATCAAGCCTGCTACTTGGACATGTGCCCTTGACCGGAAACGAACCTGGGACCCTTCAGTCAGTCAGCCGATGCTCTCTCCACTGAGCCAGACCAACCAGGGCTAGACATCTTTAAAGCTAATGCTATTAAAGCTAGGGGCTGCGTTTTTTTTCTTGGAGTCATTTTCTTACATGGGCGAGTCCATTAGGCCCTGAGTAGTCCACTCGTTTTGATCACCCTGTGCTGGCCTCATAAGCCTGGCCCGTGCTGGTTGGGGTCGTCAGGAGTTCTCCTTCTCAACCTTTCTCGCCTTCAAACCCATTGTGTCACCTTGTCTGCCTCCAAGGGGTAACGTGGAGGACGGGTCCACACAGGTGTGAGCCCTGAGGACGGGAGCGGCAGTCAGGAGCCTTCAGACCCACCCCTATCTCTCTCCCTGGGCATGGCTTTGGGCCGCTTCACCTCTCTGAGACGCCATCTTTTCCTCTGTAAGTGGGGACTATAATCCCCTTCTTTCTGGGTTATATTTAGATTAGGAAAGGAAACCACACACTTAATAACGTGTTATCATTACAATAATTATCACGGGAGACACAGATTATTATGCACTGTCATCTGAATCCCTGGATGGAGGGTGCCCAAGCCCTTTGGCGTTAATTATATCCTTCCCCTCTTGATCTAATTTTTAAAAATCTCAGAAAGTTAGTGCTGATCCTTGAAAAGTCATCTGGACCACTGGTTCCTAGACCTGCTGCCCCGCAGAGTCACCTGCTGGGCTCTCAAAGCAGCCTGGCCAGAGTGGCTCAGCAGGCAGGGCATTGTCCTGTGCACGGAAAGGTTGCTGGTTCTCAGTTGGGGCACATGCCCAGTTGCGGGCTCCACCCCAGTAGGGGGAGGGTGTGTAGGAGACAGCCCAATGGATGTTTCTCCTCTTCACTTCCTCTCTCTCTAAAGAACAAGAAAAATATCTTTTTTTTAAAAAAAAGGTATTTGTCGTGGATGCCGAGGAATCTGTATTTTAAGTTGTTTTCCTGGAGGTTTGAGTGAGCCTTTGTCTAGCCCCTCTTTCCGCCACTAGGCAAGAACTCCTTTCTGCTGTTCCAGGCAGCCAGAAGCTACAGACTTGAATAAGCAGGGCGCCTCCCTCAGGGGACCCCTTCCCGTGTCTGATATCCTTTCATTGCTCCATTTCCCCTACTGCATTCTCTGCTCGTGTCTCCAAAGATCTTGAATAGCTTGTGATTACCATCCAGCCAGTTTCTTTGCCTCCCATCTGGTTACTCTCCCTGTCCTCTCCTTCGGGAGGCGTGCTCAGGCATTTGTCTCTCCTTGTTATTCTCCGAGGCCAGGATTTTACTAGACTCTCACTCCAGCCCTCCTGTCCTTCCCCGCACTTTCTCCTGTCTGGAGTTTGGGTTTATTTTTCTTCCTGCCTAACTACTTCTAATATACTAAGTCAATAAACAGATTCTCTGTGGTTACATATGGCAAACGGCTGAAATTTACAGTTGAGAGTAAAATTTCCTCACTTGGGGGCGGAAAAATCATTTCACAGATTTAGAAAGTGGTCATTCTGATCTCCAGGGCAAATAAAAGTGTTTTATAACCTTCCACAAAAGCTTACGCCTTGATTAAATTTTTATTATGAATTATTAATTAAGCCAAGGAAGCACAGAGGCCTAAACCTTTGCTTAAATTTGCTCCAGATTGAGACACACACCAAATGCGGCAAGAAACCCTGAAGGGAAGGTTTAATGATGAGTCACACACATAAAACTATCTGCGCAGTCATCTGCCCAAGGCCCCAAACCAGCCATGGCACTGAGCCCACGTGCCCGGGCCTGTGCAGAGGCCAGCCACCGGCCCGGAAGAACCCAGACCTCCTCAGCCTGCTCCTCTGGGTTATGTGTTTGGGTTTCCTGGGGTATGCATGGCGACTTCGGAGACACACAGGCAGTTCATTGGATGTGCGGCTGTGTCAGGTGGACAGTGGTAGGAAGCAGAATCGAAAAGCAGCCTGGCCTCCTGGAAACGGAGCCGGAGATCAGGAGAAGTGGGTCACTGTGCTCCCTGCAGAGTGATTCAACGAGGGCCACCAAACACAGTGGGGCAGGTGGGCGGACAGGGGCAGGCGGTGCAGAAAGCAGCTCGGGGGCTCCTGGCCGAGCCCTGCCCCCGCTGTGGAGGTGCGTCCACTAAGAGGAAGGAGCACCTTCTTCTGATCTGAACAAGGGAGTCATGTGCGCGTCAAGACTTACCCATGTCCGAACGGGGTGGGTAGGAGAGATGGGCCCGCTCTCTTCCAGAAGGGACCTGTTTTTCTTAGAAACAGAGGGGTAGTTTGGGCAGGTGGTGGCCTAACATTCAACCAGCAGATGCAGGGGATGCAAATACAAAAAAGGACCCTGTTTTCAAAGAGCTCACAGTAACGTGCGGAAGCAGACAAATAAGCAGAGGACTACAGTGGTGACATTTGATCTGAGGCACCCATGTACGTGGGTGCTCCCTCCCTGCCACCTTTCTCCCCCTCCCCCACCCCCCACCCCCCAAGATGGAATGGGACAGGAGAGACTCAGGGAAGCTTTCCCGACCATGATGTCTAAACGGGACTTGGAAAGTGGAAGGGGTTTGGAAGGAGGGTGTGGAGTCGGAAGGACTGAAGGCAGGGAAGTGCGTGATCAATGGAGAGGGTCTGTATGACTAGAAGAAAGAGATACCCCCTCAGAGAAGAAGACGGGAGATCCTTGGGAGGCTCCCCACCACATGTGGCTGTGGTTCAAGACATTTGCAAATATGAGCATCTATTCAACTGGGAAAGAAGAGTTGCTGTTCCTCCCCGTCCCCCCCTGGCCTGGACTGGAGGGCTTGGGCAGCCACCCCAAGTCCCAGCACAGTGCTCTTTATTTGACATGTTTCAAGGCCAGTTTCGTCCCCTTCACCCACTTCTTCCCGTCCAATCCTTTTCAAAATGAGAAGACATGTATTTATGTGTCTTTTAGGACATTCAGAAAGGAATGAACTGAAATGTGAATGGAAGAGTCCTGACCTGGCTCTTTGGCAATGGGCAGCACCCCGTGACTTTGTGTCCCTGATCTTGAGTTGGCCTCTAAGAATGTATTGCTGTTGAGCTTCCACAGGATTCCCTCCAGAGGAAGAAAGGCGAGTGCTCTGCCCAGTAAGCAAAAGTTGTCTTCTCTGATTACCGTTAGGGGCTTGTAACCGCTCCGCGTGCATACCCAGGCTTCCGGTCACGCCTGCAGATTCTGCGTGGACACCATGTGGCTTTTATTGGCTCTTGTATCTGTTGAATTCACTGATGGTGGAAAATGGCATGTTGACAACACTGCTTCTTAGCATGACATCACATCAGTAAGTTTGAAGACGATGCTTAACAAGAACCCTGTAAAGGTAAGAGAAGAGATAGAAAGAATGAAAGATGCTGTTTCCTCCCTAATGTCTGCCGTGAATCACTGCTCCGAGGGAAGGCAGAGAACAGAGGCACCCAGGGACGGCACAGGGGCTGCCTCAGCATATCTTAGCTTCCTCCCTTCGCTTGGGCCTGAGGCTCGGCAAAGAGGAGCGGAGAGCTGTGGTGCTGGTCTGAAGGGTGGTGTGGACTGGTTAGCCATTGCGGCATCTAGTTTTACAATCTACTACTAGT
This sequence comes from Antrozous pallidus, assembly GCA_027563665.1. Classification (NCBI taxonomy): domain Eukaryota; kingdom Metazoa; phylum Chordata; class Mammalia; order Chiroptera; family Vespertilionidae; genus Antrozous; species Antrozous pallidus. The sequence continues at coordinate 145,163,485 of CM050508.1, read as the reverse complement.
GCACTGAGTAAATCCACCAGAAAATTGCATCCACTCAATTAAGCGGCACCTACACATGCTTCTTGTGAGGCCAGCACCGAGGAGAGGCACTGAGGGAAGAACACGTTCTGCCTCAACCCACTGGGACTTCTCCTTCCAGAAAAAGGCAGGACTCTTTCCCTGCTTCTACAGCCCAAGGGAAACTCGGGTGCAGGAGTCCTAGTTTACCTGGAGTTTCTTTAAGAAGAGAAGGCCCTTGGAAAAACAGTACTTTATTCCTTTCTTTTTTTAAAAAAAAATTTTTAATCTCCCTGGAATGTAGTTCAATTATGGGTTCCCAAAGGGCTCCTAAAATTGTTATTTTGTTGTTGTTGTTTTGTCTTTTAAAGAGATCAGGGTTTCAGGGCAGCTGAAGAGGACTTGTGGTTTCTGCCTGCTGAGTCCATTCCTTCCTAATGGGAACCCCTGCTGCAGGGCTGGAGTGTGAGGGAGGGGTGCACCCAAGGGGGGAAGGGGCTGGCTCAGCATCTGACCCCAAATGACCCTATCTGAGGAAGACTCCTGCCATCTTCCAACAGAATGTTATGGAAGCCGAAAGAAGAGTCTGCTGATGGGGAGGAGGGAAATGACAACAGGTGGCCTCACTTCTTGAGAACAGATGGCAAATAAAAGGTGTCCCCAACCCTGGGAAGTGCTCAGAGGTCCCCCCAACTGGGCTGTTGAGAAGGGAGGCGATGCTCTGCTTGTGCCCCTCAGCGTCTGCGAGAGCCAGCTGCTGCCAGACAGAGGCCTTTGAGGGAGGTGGGGTGCAACCAGGGAACAAGAGAGATGTGGCCGGAGGAGAGGAGTGTAGGCTGGACAGGGAACCGAGGAAGAATGTAAGGGAGGAAAGGAAGATGGTCCTTCAGGGAGATCTGTGGCCTCTTTGAAATCCCAAAGCGTACCAGCTGGTTTGATTCAGGTTCACGAGATGGTTCAATCAGGCCTTAGAGATTATTTAGCTTCAAGCCCCGAGTTTAGAGGTGAGGAAACTGAGGAAGTTTTCACTTGCTTTTGGTCACCGGGGGAGTCCGTGGCCCAGCAGGGTCTGAAGTCTGATCTGCAGTTCCTGGTCTTATCTTCGCTGGGACTTTTGAAGTTTTTTTTTTTGCAGCCCAGAGGTAGAGGAAGAACCTATGAGAAAAGCATCGACTTCAGAGTCAAGAGAACTTGGCTTTGGGGTCTAATTGCCCAGTTCCCATCTTGCTAACATTTCCCCAGGCTTTCCATGCAAAGGCAGCGTCTCACCCCCTCGCTCTCAGGCTGGGGCCTGGCAGGGTTCGCAGGAAGAGAGGGCTCAAAGCCCACTCAGAGCCCTTCGGTGTCTCTCTCCCTTCCTGCTCTGGGAGGTGGCCGTTACTGGGCAGCATGACCCTTGGGGAGGAGATAAACTGCCCCAGATAGGAAGGGTTTATCTTTGATGTTATTGCAAATATGCCTGACTCCTTAATCTAGTTCTGTCCAGAGCTGAACTGGTAACTAGATAAACTGTTGGCTGCCCGATTTCATGTATTTATCAAGTCCAAAACAATTATCAGAAGGCAATTATCCCCTGGGAGGCCAGTGGCTCAAGAGATAAGCACTGCCCCACTGGTCTGGTTCCTGCTACTGGTCTATAAGTCGTCACTCCATGCCCTGTGCGGGCTTTCTCCTCTTTCCCCACCGTCCTAGATTTCAAAAGAGGTTTGATGTTTCAACACGTCTGTTTTGGTGTTCTTTGGCCCATAAATAAAAAGAAAATCCAATGTTGTTGTTGTGGTTTTTTAAAAATAGGTGGCTAAATCCTTTTTAAAAGCCTTTTGTTATTACCATGGGGGTTGTGTGCACTAAAAGTGGGACTTAAGGGACCAGGGAGACCTCAAACTACAGTTTGTTGTATCTTAGAAGGGACCAAGTGATTAGGTGGCACAGCCCCTTCATACTGTACCCCAGAAGCCCAAACACAGAAGCGTTTAATTTCTTGTGAAAGCGATGTGCTTTGTAGCGTTGGGCAGACGTGGGTTTGAAGCTTGGCTTTTACTCTGTCCTGCTGTCTGACCACGGGTAAGCTCTTGGAGCCCCCACTTCCGCAGCTCTCACAGGGAGATAACAGCCCAGGCCTGGCAGCGATGTTGTGAGGGCTAACAACTGTTTGCCCCAGGTCAAGGTCACGCAGATAATTGGGGGCAGGCAGTATCCCGGCTCCCAGATCTCTACTCTTTCCATTATACTGTGGAATCTTCTTCCCTGGAGGTCCTTCCATTCACCATTAAATAACAAGTAAAGATTCTTCTCTGTCCTACCCAACGTTCTAGTTCGGTGTTTCTCAGATGGGTCCCCTCCAGATGTTCCGAGGCTCAGTTCTGCTAGGGACTCAAGTTTATACAACGACAGCATCTATATATTTTTTTCTGGATGAATTAAAAATTGACTTGCCATTGTACTTAGGAAAAACCAGACATCACCTCATGGATGTCTCATTGAGACAGAGAGTCACTTGTTCCACTCATGTGGGTAATTTCTATTGAGGTTTGGTGGCTGCAGGAACAGGGGTCTTGGGAGGCATCCTGCCCAGCGAGGGATGTTCCTGCTCCACAGGATGACAGCCCCATCCCAAGGTCGGTGGCCCTGAGTGTGAGATCCCAGGACTGGTTTCCAGGAATCTCAGCCTGTCTTTGCAGCCTTTGCCAGGGCTTTGTCTGCGCCTCGGACGCTAGGTGGCGCCACAGGAACATCCACGCGGTGCCCGGCACGCTCCTGGGGCCGAGGAGGTCTGGCCGCGGCGCCGCGGAATTTGTTGGGCTTTCACGAAGGGTCGGGCTTCCCACACGGGGCACCCCTTGCCAACCTGTCCTCCCATCAAAAGCATGGCTCCTCTCGGGGGAAGACCCGGTGCTGTCCTGCCCGGCCAGGAAACTCATGACCCATTTGATGTCAGGTTTTTCCAATTCGACATTTCAGACGCCCAAGGGCTGATGGTGTTTGTCCCCCGTCCCTGGCTTCCCTGGCTCCGGAGCCCTGCGTTATTAACTGTGCACTGGCTTTGAGTTGACAGCGTTGCAAGGCTTTGGGGGGTGTGGAAACTATCCTCCTGTTTTTTGTTTTTTTTTACTTTTAAAAGACTGCAGGCGTGATCTGATTCGGCTCGCGTGACGGGCGCCCCGGAGTGGGCCTAGAGAGGCTGCGGGTGAGGGGTGTGTGTGTGGGGGGGGGGACCGCGAAGCGGGAGGGTGGGCAGGTGACCGGCGGCCAAAGTCCCCTCAAGCTCTCCAGTCAGTGCGTCCTGGACCCGTGCGCCGGCCTTTCCTCCCGCCCTGCCGCCGCGAGCGCCCCCTAGGGGCGGCCTGGAGCGGGCCCGGGCACCTCTGCCCGCAACCAGGGGCGGCCTCCACGTTTCTGTTTCCCTGGGTGTCGCCGTTTACACCTCGCCCATTCCCGAGGCCTCATCCAGACAAAGGTCTTCTCGGCTCCCCCACCAATTTCCCGGCTCCTCACTCAGCAGGAGGACTCCTCTCTGGTCTGGACACTGGTTTAGGCCCAATCCGGGGATTCCTTTCAAACGCAGGCTTCCCTCCACTTCCAGATTCAGGAGAACCAGGAATTGAGCCACGTTCGGTCCCTTTTCCTGAAAGGACAAAGCAGAACTGGCTGTCCTCCATCTTGCGGAGCTGGTCAGCCTGATCCCCTCCTCCCCTGAAGGGAGTGACCTCAGGAGCACCAGGCATGTCCTAACTCCCCCAACCACTGTCCTTGAGTAAACCAATGAAGCTACGGGAGCGGCTTAGGTCCTGATAAGGTCATACCACAAAGATGCTCCCCCTGCGTTGGTAACTGACCGACCATTCAGGGGGACAGTACCGGACGGCTTTGATCTCAGAATATGAAACCCTAACCAAAGTGACCAATCTCTGTAACTCACGCCACTCTCCTAGGCCCACCCAAATGACCGGTCCTTATAACCTTCGTCTCCCCAAGCTCTCGCTCTCTCTGGTCTCACCGCTGTGCTGGTAAGGGGACTGTGAGAGCCGAGCCCGGGTTCGAATAAAGACTCTTTTGCTTTTGCCTGGGACGGCTCCCTGGTGGTCTCTGGGGATCTTAAAATCTGGGCATAACATTCCCCTTTCTTAGTACTGAGTACACCTGTCAGGTATTCTTTTCCTGTGTACCAGGGCGGTCAGGTCTAGAAGTGATTTGAGAATAAGGGCAGTTTCTCTGTTTGCCCCAGCAGTTTACAATGCCTCAGTTCAGACCCGGGAAGTTGTTGGAAATTTCAACCACATGCGCCTCAGCGGTGAGGTCAAAGAGGCCCTAGGCAGTGTGAAGAGCTTGCAGAAGAAAAAGGGACAGAAGGGGCTCGAAAGGGGTACAGAAACCGGGGCCCCGTGTTTGCAGGCCTTGTGGTGTCTGAGAATCCTGGGACTGTGAGGGAAGTTGCTTAACTTCTGAAGCCTCAGTTCCCTGTTCTGTACAATGGGAACGCTACCGCTACCTTATAGGGGTGTAGTGAGGATTATGAACTGTTGCATATGAGGTGCCCTCCTGGCAAATAACACAGGCTACTATACACCAGTGGCCAGATAATTATGATCTCTGAACGCATAATAATCTGGCCACTCAGTGTATATCCTATATAATAAAAGGCTAATATGCAAATTTTCCCCTTGATCAGGAGCTCGACCAGTGTGGGCAGGCTGGCCAACCACCCATGTCCCCTCCTGCTGGTCAGGCTGGCTGGACTCCACTCATGACAAATTCATGCACCAGGCTACTAATATATATATATATATATATATATATATATATATATATATACACATATATATATATATAATGGCCAGATTATTATGATCTCTGAAGGAATAATAATCCGGCCACTCAGTGTGTAACAGCTGTTAGCAGAGATGCGATCAAAGCCACTGCTCTGGTCTTTCACCAAGCTGATTTTGCAGACAGCCAAAGTCCTTGCTTTCCCCACTGTTCTTGGGACCAGGAGAAACGTTCCCCGAATTATTAGTGTTTCCTTTGTTTCAAGGCTGTACTGTCCTCTCTTCCATAGGAAGGGAGAGAGGGCAAATGGCTTATTTTCTTCTCCTAAAACACTTGAGGAAGAATTCATGATGTATCCAAGACACTGGGGATAAAGATGTAGTGTAACAGGGTAGGAGGGGGGTATGTCAGCTTCCTCCCGGTATCCCAGGGATTTCACACCAGCCTCTTCCTTTCAGGAAATATTCTGGGACACCAAGTATTGCTGCACCATCTCATTAGAATGGGCCTGTAAGTTGCAGCAAGACCATCTCTTTGCTTTTGGCGAAAGTCGGTAGATTTGTAAAGATTTCTCAGTATGAGACCGTGTAAACCATCCCTTTGACTAAACATCAAACCAGGCATTCCTTTGCCTTTGAACACTTCTTGCTGCCAAAAATATAAAGAAAAGCCCTATTGAAATTCCTGGTTTAGTTCACAGAGATGCTCCATGTGCTGTTAGAGAAAGACTACCCACTTTTTTCTTCTTCCAGTTTTTTTGAGATATATTGACATATAACTTTGTATTAGTTGAAGGTGTGTTACCCTCATTTTAAGTGTTTAGAATAGTAGCACAATGAACACCTCACATTTGAATAATGCTGTCTGTTTTTATCGTATTGATACTACCAGAGGCCTGATGCAAGGATTTGTGCACCAGTAGGATCCCTTGGCCTGGCCTATGCCCTCTCGCAATCTGGGACCCCTTGAGGGATGTCAGAGAGCTTGTTTCAGCCTGGTCCCTGCAGTCCAGGCCAAGGGACTCCACGTGTACCAGGCCTCTGGTATGCATATAAGATCTTTAGTTAATCTCTTCCTGCCCTCCCCCCTTGCCTCTGAGATTCATCACTCTGTTTCATGTTTCCATGCCTATGTGTTGAGCATCTGCCCCTTGGTGGTCAGTGTGCATCATAGCTACTGGCCAAAGGGTCTCTTAGGCATATATATATATATATATATATATATATATATATATATATATTAGGGGCCCAGTGCACAAAATTTGTGCACTGGGGGTGGGTGATCCCTCAGCCCAACCTGCCCCCTCACACACACTGGTAGCCCTCAGGGGATGTCCTACTGACCACTCACCCCAAGCCTGCCCAAGGCCTAAAGCCTCTGGCTGAGGCTTTAGGCTTTGGACACCTAGCCATCGCCCTGCAATGGGGCCCATGGCTGCCTCTGTCCCAGCCATGTTCCCCCCACACCTCCAGCATGCTGGCCACCTTGGCACTGTCTCCCCCATGGCCCAGCCCATCTTGGCCCAGCACTAGCTCCTGATTGGCTGGTGGGTGTAGCTTGTGGGTATAGCGAAGGTATGGTCAATTTGCATATTACTTTTTTATTAGATAGGATAGATGCGGTTGACAAGCACATACTTTCTTCTAGTCTGTAGATGAGGACACTGGGACACTGATCTGTAGTGTTCCCACTCCCCAACAGCACCCATAGGCTCTAGAGAGCTCTGATGATATCACCAGCCCTGCAGTAGGTCACCTTGTCATTCTAGGGGCAGAGCAAATGGACTTTAATTCCAGCTGTGATCCTGCCTGAGAGGAAACTAGCCTTTCCTCCAGCTGGGGACCCTGAGCCCTACACAGCTCTGAGGACTGTCCACTGCAGTGAGCAGAAGGGGCTGGCTCGCTGCGTCCGTCTCAGTGCTCTTGACCCTGTGGTCCTTGGCCCAGCAGAGAACTGAGCTTGTCTGTTAATAACTGCTATGAAAGTGACTGATACACCTCGGCCTCCTCTAGTGCGAATGACTCCATTTATTAATGCTCTGCGAAAGAGGCTCCTTTGCTTGCCAGCAGCCTTAAACAGTCATTCATTAATACTAGCTTAATTATTTTAAAAAGACGGCCTAATTAAAAGCTATCCATTCCTCCTATGTGTGTATTTATACATAGAACTGTGTATATATAAGGTATATATGTATATGTGTGAGTGTTAGTGTGTTTGTGTGTGTGGGCACTAAGCAATTTAATTTCATGGTACAAATTGTTGGGGAAAATATCCAGGAGCCAGCCCCTTCCTGTTGCTAGATTCAGAGTAGGTAAAGACCCGTGCCCCCATGAGGGTGTGGCACTGGTAGGTTCTCAGTGACCCCACAATGGAAGTGGAAGCTGCACAGGGCCCTCCCCCAGCCTGGGTGCCAGCAGCCATGGGAGAAGCAGGTTCTGATCTCTACTCTAGGCTATTGGAGTGTCCCTTTCCCTTTCCAAAGGTATCAGACACTTGAGCAGGGGATGCTGAAGGAAGTGTCCTTACCAAAGGAGACATGCATTGAGCTTTTGTTTCTGGAGCTGGCTATATAGCTTTCCCAGCAAGAAAATATGTTCTCCTTAAGGAAACAAAGCAAAACACCAATTCATCTGGATTTTGTTCATTTGTTTTAAATACAAACAAACAAAGGAGAGGGAAGAAGTGGCTATTTCTGTCCCGACTATTTCAAATGCAAGTTACTTCATTGTGTGGGGTGTTTGGATGGTGCTTCTCATCACAGAGCTAGTTCCCACCATATTCCGTAAGGCTTTTTTTCTTTTCAAAATTCCCACCGTTCCTTTAAGATCCATTTAACTGCTGGTTTTGTTTATTCTCCCAGCTATCGGCATTTAAAAGAAGACAAACAAGTATTTTTCTGGACCGTGAATTCCCGCAGGCCAGCGTCCACCAGCACACCTGAAGCCAACGTGTCCAATTGAATTTCTTTGTAACCCATACCCCCTTCAGAGACCTGCCCCCTCCGTCTTCCAAGCTGGAAGTAGAGAACTTAAGTTGGGCAAATGTAATTTTAAGAATTGCTAATGATGCTAGAAATCTGCAATGCAATTAGCATCATTGGATTTGGCGGGCCTCCGAAGGCACAAAACTCCTTGTCACACCGCAGTGGCGGCAGCACGTGCCTCCGCGCCTGCCTGGGCCCGGGTAGGCTGGCAGCCCGTTCCTACCCAGAAGTGATCATTTGGTTAAGCTTCCCCTCTTTCTCTCTCAGCTACTGACTTCTTTGTCTCTTTTCTGGGTTGTAGAAGGATGGCTATTTTCCATTGGTTAAGTCCTTAGAACCTGATGAAATCACAGTTTTCTAGGTTCTTGGGATCCCCACTTTGTGGACTCATTTTGCTTCGTTGGGTTCCACTGCTCCAGTTCACCCCAGGCTCCTCCTGTCCCAGAGACCCCGCCACTGTGGAGCTGTTAATTGGCACCTCAGCACTCACCATAAGATATGCTTCCTCTTTTCTTCTCTAACTTCCTTTTCTTTGCCACTCTCTGTGGTACAGAGGTAGTATGAATAGTTAAAAATAGGGATCTGAAGAGATCCAGGGGGAGAAAAGGAGTGAGAAAGCAAAAGAGGAAATGAGTTATTATTGGATCCCAAATAAACCTTTACTTTTTCATAAGACAATTGTTTTTGTTCTCTGGAAAAATAACATGGGCCAGGCAAGGAAACCATGTCATCTGGCTACGAGGATGCAAAATCCAGAATTTGATCTCAATGGGTCTGTTCAGGTTTCCACTCTGGGGGTCCTCTCACAGATACAGAAGTTTGTAGAGGGGAGCTGCTCTTCCAAGATTCCAGATGTGTCTGTGAGACAACACGTTATGGGGCAAATTGATTTCACCCTCGGCAAACTGGAGATTTTTCAAAGTTACATCTGCAAAGCCAGCTAATGCAATTCCCCATTAGTGCATTAAAGTGTGCCCTTATTAATCCAAACATAAAGGCAACAAAATAAGCTGTTAAATTTAAAATATAATACATATATAATGAGGAGAATGTGTGAAAGCCTTATTCAAATGAAAATACAGGAGTGTTTGAACTACTGAGGTATCTTTTGTATTAAATTATGAGCATATGTAATAGATTTAATTATTAATTTCCCCATTGTTCTATGCACACAGACTGGGTTCAAGGCACAGTCATTCTCTGGCTTTCAGAGATCTAATTTGTATAATTATTGCCTGAATAAAGCATTGCTCCAATCCCTAGCTCCCTTCTCCCCCACCCCCTTTCTAAATACTATTTCTGTGTTGCATTCCAAAAGGGGAACACCTGCCACTTCTTCAAAGTCAGCTGATCATTTGGAATGATGGACGGCACTGCTGCCGATGACGTCCCCTTTCAAGTCTCTTTGTCTAAGTGAATTATCGTGCATCCTTTTAATTTTATTGAACAAATTACATTTGTCAAGGTCTATCTTTGTAAATAAATGATAACTAGAGACACATGGATGCGTATTTCTGCTGTTCAAGGGCTCTTGTTCCATTTCTGGAAGCCAGATGAACATGGAACAAAGGAGAAACTTTCCTCTAAAAGCAATTATCTTTCTGCATTCCCATCAGTATAATTATATTGCAGGGAATTTTAAGAAGCTGTAGAAGTAGAATTGAATGCTTAAAACTGTGTTTGCTGAATTGCTATGCAAAAGTTGAGAAGGCTGTATTGCATCACACTAAATAGTCTAAATCTCTCCTGGCCACATCCCTGTAAGTGCAGAGTGTGCCTGAAGGATGGAGAAGGGGTGCAGAGGGTGGTGAGGAGGTAGGTCACATGTAGGGGTTTGTGTATTTCTTTAAAGTAACAATGACATTTCTGGAACCAGAGGGCTGTTAGCAAGGTGACTGGGGATGTGTACAATCAAACTACCCATGTCCAGTTCATTTGGAAAGCTTCTGACCTGCAGATTCCTCTCTGCCTGGAACAGAACTCTGCTAGCTTATTAACTAATCCATTAATGGAGGTGGAGTAAAGAGGGGACTGTTCATCAAATCGCAGGAGCAGTAATTGCATTGTCCCCAAAAGCAAGCAAGCAGCTGGTTTAGAGAGATATCGAATGTGGTTTGTGTGGCTATTGTGTCAATACTTCATGTCAACAAGGATTATTTCTTTATCATCGGCTCCTCCATACTTTAGTGAAGTACTGGTAAAATGTATTATTGTCTCATCACTAATGGCTATCAATAGTCTCATCCCTTCCCTTCCCAATTTTCCCTAAGCCACCTGATGGACACTCAGAGGGAAAAAAGCATCAGTGGGAAGTAACAATGGAAAGGGCCAGAATTGTGAGTTAGTTGAGTGCCGGCCGGTAGGTTTTGAGTTACCAGACAACAGATGGGATAACATTGTGATCTAGAGAGCCTGGAAAACAAAAAACAAAACACTTAGGAGCAAGGATAACTTGTATCTACAAAGCCAGATGGACAAAAGAGATTAAAAGCCAAGAAATAATATTCTCTGTTCACAAGAGACTGTAGGGAGCCATGCAAGGAGCATGGGCCTGGGGTCAGAACCAGGGGCAGCCACTTGGCCTCCTGCATTAAGAAAATGAATTCAGTATTCCCGCCTCCAACATCTGCAGTGGGCATTTTGTGATCCGCAGGGCTGGAACCTAAGGGTTTCTCGTGGTTGAAGGTAACGTGGTCAGAAAGTGGTAACTCTATAAAATAGGCTTACAAAGGCGCTTGGGCATCTTTGTCATTTAAAGATGCCTCTCTCGGGAGAAAGTGGCTGATGTGACTGACTTGTTGATTCAGATCATCTCACTTAGCAGGCGGTGAGGGGATTGGGCAGAGTGAGCCAGCATGTCCAGTTTAGTATTAAATTCAGTTGTTCCCCAAAGTGCCAGGCTGTATGCCTGATGTTGGAAATACAGTCACATGAGCCATGATCCCTGTTATCAAGGACCAGGTTGCTTATGTCTGGTGGAGAGGCCAGGTAGGAACATCAGTGATTATAGGAGGGAGTAATTAAGGTCATGACAAGGCTCTCCTGGGAGGGGTTGTGCTGGGGAGCCCAGCGAAGGAGCACCCAACTTAGCCTGGGGGCTGAGATGGTCAGGGAAGGCTTTGGAAGGAAGTGGGCTGGAGTGTACATGGTCAAATGAAAGTGGGGGTAGGAGAATGGTAATAGAGGGAAGAATACGAGACATGAAGCTGTTAGGCACATTCAGGAAGCTGCTAATATTTCAAGATGGCCAAGGAAGAGGTTGAGGGTGGGCCAGTGGAAGGGAATGAGGCTGAGGAAATCAACACGTGCCAGATACATAAGTATCGGCGGGGTTGGGAGTAGGGGGCGGGGTAGCTCTAGCCAGGAAGCTTGATTTTTATGTTCTAAGTTATGGGGAGCATTGCAGGAGTCTTACAGGTAAATGATATGATCAGGGTCATGCTTTAGAGGGGTCATACTGGGAGCCAGGGCCCAGTACAGAATGAAAAGTGGGGCTCTCTACTCACAAACCAAGAAAAGTGCAGTTAAAAGTACTAAAATATAGAGCTTTTTCCTTTATTCTGCAGTCTCTCAATCTGTCATGGTGGTTTTTAACTTTGCTATTCAATGTCACTTCCACCAGGCACAGGGATACCCATGATGCAAGTGCAGACCCTCACGAGAGCTGGGGCTCTGCTCTGAGACGTGAGATATGTGCGGCCCATTCGCTGCTGGACTGATGAGCTGTATGCCAACTAGAGGTACAGTGGATTGAGGCATCTATTTTTCCTAGAGACCTGGTGTCCCAACCTTTGGCAGACAGGCAACTCACAGGGCTACTGCAACGTCTATGTTAGGTATCTGGGTCTGGTGTGGACACAAGGCTTGCTTGTGCCAAGTCACCTGCCAAATGCACTGTGGCACTATCAATGTAGAGTGGAGATAGCCACTGCCATGCCCAACCCTAGACTCGGTGAGGCATGCTTTCCCACTTGTGCCCCTCCCCCGCCTGTGCCAGGCACTTGTTAGGGGTGGAGTTGGCAGTGGTTACTGGGCTTAGGGAGGAGGGAGGCTGTGCAGGGCCTGTGGTGCCATCGTGCTGGTGAGTGAGTAGCTGGGAACCTGTCCCAGGAAGCAGGAGGTGGTAAAAGGAGGGGCACATATGAGCCAACGCCCTAAGTCCCCAGTGCATGGCCTATTGTCGCATGTACTTCACTTCTAAAACACTAAATTCTTAAGAATTTCAAAATGGCAGCAAAGCGTCAAACCTTAAATGCGGGGCCCTGTGCAACTGCAGGATCACTTACCCATGAAGCTTATTGGCAGCAGGGAACTATAGAGGAGCCAGGTGCAAGGCAGGGGACTCATTAGGAAGGGAGCTATCTGGGCAGTGAGTCATGAGAACTGCAGTTCAGGCAGTGGTGGTGGAAACAGAGAGGAAGTGAGAGGGGCAAGGTTAGGAGCTTAGGGTGAGCAAGATAGTGGGATAGAGGTTACCTCAGAGTTTGAGTGTAGGCAACTAGTACTTTATGAAATACTTTGTATTTTATTTTATTTTTATTTATCTTTATTGTTCAGAGTATTACTGCCCTTTCATCCCCTGCACCCCACACCCACCCCCTTTATGAAATACTCTCACAAAAATTTTATAATCTAAGCTGCAAGATAGCCCTGTGGGATATATACTTTTGTTACTCTCATTTTATGGAAGGGAAATAGCTCAGAGAAGTAAGGTAATTTATCAAAGTTTGTTCAGTCACAAGACTTGGCACTCAACCCAAGACAATTGATTTCAATTGCACATGCTATCCACTATGATATTAGCTCCTCTGCTGCTCTAAATAACTCTGGCCTGGTTGTTCTTCATTTGTTCATTCATCTGCCCATCCATCCATCCATTGCTTCATTTAGCAAATACTTACTAAGTGACCCCAATGCACCAGGCCCCCATTTAGGTGTTGGAGGTATGTTGGTAAAGCAGCCACACCCAAGGCCTCTGCTCCTGTGGAACGCACATTCCCGCAGGGCCCAGGCACCAAATTCAATCAGAAAGAGTCCCGTAGGGTGGTAGGGGCTGGTGGAAGCCATTATTTATTTTTCTCTTCTGTTTCTTGTCCTAGTTTCTAATGAATTAGAGTTTGATTAGCTGCAATGGAACAATCATGACAAAAGGGGGAGGATAAAGTGTCCTTTCCACCACCCCTATCCAAAAGCTATGGGTAATCAGAAAAATCAACCCCAGTGCTCATCATCTCCACCTGGGTTGGCAGAAGTCTGCCCATTCTGTAGAGAAATAATTATGTTGTTTTATTTTTTCATTAAAAAATACATTATCTGTTTCAAAGAACATTATAAGCCTCAGACTAGAAGACTGGATATTCCCAATGGAGGATAAATTTCAAAGTATTAAAATGTTTCTGAGCCAATAGCAACGGTTCTGAATACTGTTTAGATGACTCAACAATATGGGTCAGGAAGGCATTTCACTGGCTGAAGACTCAGTCCCTCCCAATGTCTCACACCACAGAAGGCCTCCAGGAAGGCATGTGTGGAGGATGAACCAGTTTTCTCCCTGGGCACATAGCCCCTGAACTAGAATGGGTACCAAATGGCATGGGAGCTAGAACGTGGGCATTCAGGGTGTGATGAAATCACAGCAAGTTTGTAAGTGATTCCTATTAAAGGCAATGCTTTATTTGATAGGAAACAACAGTATAAAAAGACGAATCCCTGAGTGAGCAGTCATGGAGAACCCGAATCATTGTTCTTGCAGGAGAACTTCCTGGGCCTGAGGATGACTCTGTGGCCTGCCTCGTGTCAGAGATTCTGAGGAAACGTAACATGACAACCTGCGGTTCCAGTAGGCACTTTCCAGTCTACACATTCCAGAGTGTCTGGCATAGTCCTGCCCTAATAGCCAAAAGAGTGTTGGCAGAGTGAAAAATATAGAAGTTGGCCCTTGACCAGTGGTCGACAAACTTATTAGTCAACAGAGCCAAATATCAACATTACCACTACTGAAATTTCTTTTGAGAGCCAAATTTTTTAGACTTAAACTTCTTCTAATGCCACTTCTTCAAAATGGACTTGCCCAAATTGTGATATTTTGTGGAAGAGCCAAAGAGCCGCATGTGGCTCGTGAGCCGCAGTTTGCCCACCACTGCCCTAAACAGTCTGGCCTGCAGTAGGCCTGGGAGAGGAATGAATCAAGAAGTCTGCTTCAAACCAAGAGGCATCGAGGGATCTGAGGGCCATCCCTTTGGCACATCATCATCATTCCGACATGGCCACCCACCGTGAACAGGAGGCCTCCATGATGTGTGTTTGCTGTGTGAGGCATGACTCTTCCTGAAGGTGTTCCCTTTCCAGCCCCGGGGCATTGCTGTTCTCCCACAGTCCCTCTCCTTAGTCACAGAAGTGTCTCCTGAGTTGCCACTTCAACCCATTAAGCTGAAGTGCTTTTCAAAACATTTTCTTATTGGCTGGGTGTGAAGCTTCCTTGGACTCCAACTGGCTTCAAGAGATTTGTGCCTGTCCTGTGTTCTAGAGGAGCTGAGCCCCAAAACCCGCACATTCCCGCACCAGGCCTCCACCTTTTCCTTTCCTTTCTCTCCAAACAGTGGGAGGGTACTCATGGGAAGGTTGGGATAAATTTTGATTTCAGCCTTTGTATCATTGCCAGGCCAATTTAAAGAGTGGCATCATCTCTCAAAAACATATGTTATGTGGATGGAATCTGCCCACCAGCATCAGGCAGTGAGCATATGACTAGATGAGTCAGGAGTGAAGCTTTCTGTGTTGCTCTGTGGAGTGAGAAGCCTAACAGGCCATGATTGGGTCCTTCCCAAGACTCTCCCCAATTTTAAGTTTTTCACCTTCTGTTGGCAGCTAGGCCCTGTGTCTACATTCATGTTGCAATCATGATGCAATAGTTTGGCTATTCCAAGAAAATAATTTTCATTTATAAACATCTTGTTAAAATTAATTAAATAGGCACACCAATGTTTAATAGTAATATTGTGTAAGAGCTATGAATATTGAGTAAACTTGACCTATTCATGATGCATCTTCAGAGACTCATTTTAGTTTGTGTGTGTGTAAGGGGGGTTTGGGAATTACCATCAAACATCAAAAAGTCGAGTATGCAATAGATGCAACAGATAAGGTATTGATTACAATGGAACCATGCCAGATTCTGTTGTGATTTTCTTCCTGCACCTAACATGGGATGTGCAGTAAGTATAAAAACTGATGCATATAATAAACTGGGTAGGTAGATTAAGCAAATACTAGAGTAAATAATTCTATGATAACAAACCACAGTGCATATTCACAACTGGTGAGATAAACTCCATTCATGTAGGGAGATTTCGATTTCAGCCCCTTATAAGAGAATTGTAAGATAGTGGCAGCATCTAATCTTGAGGTAGGCAGATAGCGGTAAAATGGCCAATGATGAATAATTTTAAAATCAATCTGTGGCTCAGTGTGGTGAGCTTCAAATCACCTTCCTGCTGTGGGCTGTGGGGTGAGGGAAGCACTGTGGTGAAAGGGATAAAACACAGAGGTTGCAACACTCTCAGCATTCCTTGCTCCAAATCTATTTCTGTTCTCTAATTGCTCAGAGACCTAAGATTCCTTTTCCTACATTTTCCTGAGTGATAGAGGTTCCCATGTTTCCCAAGCTGAATCCTGCTGCCTTCCTCACTCAGTGGCCCTGCTGCTCCCACTTTCTTCTGAGGGTAGGTGGGAAACCTGGGAGAGGCTGGTGTCTGCCCACTTGGATATCCCTGGTGGCCTGCAGTCCATGAGGAAGAGGCCAGTGAAGAAGTGGCTATAGTGTCAGAGCTTCTCCAAGCCCCACAGCTTCAGAGACACTGCAGCAAAGGAGAGAAATGCCATGCGAGGGTTCTGAAAGGTCCCTGAGCTGGAGGGTGATGAGAAAATCCAGGTCAGGAGGAGCTGGAAAGGAGGGAAGAGTAGTCCCAGCCACAGCAGGACGCGAGGAGTGGTGCTGGGCTACAGATGTGTTTCCACCTAATTGGAATGCAGGGAACTGGTGGGCCAGGCTGTTCACATTGTGCAAATCAGACACTTTTCTGAAAATTCTCTCCCATGGTCCCCTACCCTCATGTGTAGCCTTGACCTCTGAACCTAAACTATTCTAACAGTATATTAATGACAAGTAAATCGTCAGGGCACAGCAGCACGTTTACATGAGCACTGGCTTTCAGCCATCCCATGGGTTCCTTGTATTTGCAGCAAGTTTTTCTACTGGAACAATGACACATCTGTCTTTACTTTCAGGTCTTCTTTGTGTCATGTCCTTACAAGTGACAACAATGAAGGCGACGAAGGTAGCAGAGAACATTTACATAACACTAAGCACTTCTCAAACATTAACTCATTTAATCTTCAGGAACACCCTCTGGGGTAGGTACCAGTATGATCATTCCTATTTTACAGGTGAGGAAACAGAGGTACAGAGTTAAGTAATGTATGTCACACACTGGTTAGTGATGGAGTCAGGATTCAAATCCATTCTCTTTGGCTCTACTGTCTGGGCTCTCGTAACCACTTTGCAATAGTGTCTTCCAACTCCTCCCCCTCCTCCTCCTCCTCCTCCTCCTCCTCCTCCTCCTCCTCCTCCTCCTCCTCCTCCTCCTCCTCCTCCTTCTTCTTCTTCTTCTTCTTCTTCTTCTTCTTCTTCTTCTTCTTCTTCTTCTTCTTCTTCTTCTTCTTCTTCTTCTTCTATATATATATTGATTTCAGAGAGGAAGGAAAACAGAGACAGAGACAGAGAGACAGAGAAAGAGAAAGAAAGAGAGCAACATCAATGATGAGAATCAGTGATCAGCTCCCTCCTGCATGCCCCCTACTGGGGATCAAGGCTGCAACCCAGGCATGTGCCTTTTACCAGAATTGAATCCAGGACCTTTCAGTCTGCAGGCTGATTACAGCTACTTGCTGTGATAACAATTACACGAGGATGGGAACCTGAAGACACAGATCTGAGATCCAGCTCTTTTACTTCCCAGCGACAGCCAAGTTGCCTCCTTCACAGCAGAGTTTTAAAGGGCAAAGGAGAAACGTTATGACAACACTTTGTAAAGTTATGTAAATATTAGTTTGTTATTGTTACCTAGCAATACTCAGAAATTGTCCTTGTCTGGGTTCCAGTTAAGTAGCCAGGGCCTGTGTAACCCTGGCCTGGCAGGTTCAATTACAACTGAAGGGTGAAATTAGATGATAAAGATTCTAATACAGTTTTCACTTGGAAGCCTAGAATAACCCTGTGGAGGAACCCTGTACAAGTTTCTTGAATAGCTGCCTTGGTGCTAACTACGAATTCCTTTTCACCAAAGACTGGATGAGAAGAATTGTATTTCATACCACAGATTATATTTAACTTCTGTCCCCACCCTCACCCCAACATTTGGTCTTGGGTGTTCCTGAAGGCATGGCACCCTCAGCAGCTCCTTCTCCTCCCCTGGGCTCAGCCACAGGTGCTTCTCAAGATCTACTGCTCCTCAGTGGTCTCTCTGGCCTCTGTCTTCCAAACCTGCTCTCACTGTCTGCAGGGCTCAGAACCTGACCCTTTGCTTCCACTTCAGTCCTTGCTCTCCTTCTCCTCCATGGACCTGCTGCTTCAGAGTCCTCTTGGCCTTCCCTTCTCATTTTCATCTCCTGAGAGGTGAGGTAGAAGAGGTGGGCTCCACATCCCCATGCTGGGCAGCCTGCCTTCTGCTGGAGCGGGTGTTTAGAAGTGTCAGGTCAGGAGGGTCTTCTCATGCTCCTTAGCATTTACAAAAGTGTGCTTTCTGATGCACAGGCATTCCTCTGTAGCTGCTCCCTCAGCTCTTGTGACTCTTCCAGAGCCACTGGGTGGTCTCTCTGAAGCTCCCGCAGTTACATATCATATTATTCTGAGAACAGGGAGTCACTTCTTTCCACTTGGGAGGACACCCCGAGTCTCATTAGCCCTGGGTGCTTTTCCTACGCCATACTCACTGCTGGGCCCTGCTCACCTACACTACTGCTGTTTTTTGCATCTTCCCAAGATAGATTTTTCTATGACCACTTGTGCCTAAAAGCCAGTGTTAATCCTCCACATCCTCCCAGACAACTCACCTGGACCCCAAGGATAACTTTCTTACATGCTGGGCTACATCATCTTCTGGGCTCACCTCTGTTTTAGATTCCCTTTGTCTCTGCTGAGTCCTTGGGCTTCTGGCCACAGCTCAGGACTCCCCTCTCCAGCTCCAGTGATTGCTTTGCTCCCAGCAGTGGGCACTGGTCTGCTGATCCTCCCTCTAGTCCCCATGGTCTGAGCTGTGAAGGAAGGGCTTCCGGGCAAGATGCCACTCGCAAGCCTGTCTCTCGAAGAACAGCAGACCCGTTTCCTCTCTAGTTGTTCAGAAATGCACCTCTTCTCTCACAGCTGTGTGAAAAGAAGCCAAATGCCCATTCTTAATGTGTAACAACTGAGGCTCATATGCAAACTGCTGTTATCTCAGCAGGAGAGCAATTTGCAACCATTTAAAATCCTTTCACTCCTCTCCTCCTCAGTGTAAGGGTGTGCACACCAGTCCATATTTATTAGTGCAGATGGTAAGAAACTCGTCATTGAAAGGGCTTAGAGCACAGAGGGAAATGGATTTTGGCCTCACTCTGGCCTTATAAACAAGAAGGCTTGAATGATTTTAGGTTCCTGATTCTTGCCTCAAAAGAGCACAGTTTGCTTCTCTCCAAACACAAGAGGTTGCAAATTGGTAATTCATCTCAACCAAAGGCCACATGATGAGCCATTGTAAATGTATTTTTTTCTTTGTGAGCAAAGGAGGAACCCAACATCTGAGTGTGGGTTCCAGCTGGCATTTGCCTTTCACCATTTGCAGCCTGAAGACACTATCATGGCCAGCTCTGGGCTCCATGTGGCCCCCCCCCCCCCCCCCACACACACACACTTCCACTTGCTGAGCTATCGCAAAGAGAGAAGTCAGCTCCGCATTTCCATGTGACTTCTTCCTTTTTCATAGCTAAAAAATAAATCAGTTTTAATAAAAACATTTATACTATATTCTTTATTGTCAGCTAATCCTGCCCAAACTCATTAAATGGCAGTGTGTGGGTTATTTGCTGTCAGTGAAATTATCAAAGGCATTTTTCAGCTGGGGCACCAGGAAAACATATGCTTCAATGCCAACTAAAACAATAATGAGGAAATGTTATGATCAGTCTTGACCAGATGACCCTGCCCGTTTTAGATTAGTTCTTAATTTCAGCACAAGGGTCATCCTGTGAATTCTTACAATAAGTCACCGCTCACCACTCACATGAAAAAGATGTGACTTATTAGAAAACTCACTGTACTCATTGCAGTTAATGAGATGTGGAAAGCTTTGTAATTTGATTTGCTGGGCCATATGCTGTAAAGGGATACTGCTGATTTCATTCCTCCGTATTTAATTTAAGCAGTATGCAATCCCTTCTTCATATGGCTACTTATATAATAAAAATTAACTTGGGGTATAAAAAATACACCATTGTGGGGTTTATTACTTGGTGTGGTTCAGTTTCAAGTGTTTTTCATGAAAACATCTGTAAGTAATGTGTGTAGGTCTAATTTTAAATCCCGCCAAATATTTTCCATTTAACATTTGGTTATACTGACAAGTTTGCGAAGGTGGTTTTCAGAATTGTTGGTAACAGATATGTACACTATTCCCAAGGCTATAGCGTTTTTTAAAAATAGAAGATAACAGTAATGCAAAACTTGGTTTGTTGACCTTTTTTTTACATTTCAGTGGATTCAAATGGTTCAGAACATAGGCAGTTCTAGCTCTTAAAGAGCCTGCAGCAGTGTAATCTATTACCCCCCAAAACAGTAACCTTGGTTGTGACAATAGTTACTACCTTGTGTGAGCAAGGACACAGTGCAGGAAGGCTGACTGTGGGAAAGGGACCCTTGAAGACAGGGGCCTGCCCCGCTCTGGAGAACTAGGGAAGGAGGACAGGAAGAAGGACTGAGAGTCTGAGTAATGGCTCAGGGTTCAGGGAGGTCCGAGCTTCTGTCACATTCATTCTGTTTTCCCACTCTTAAAAACACACACAAACTCTAGTCTACTGCTTAGGACTATCCAAGGGTCTGGTCAGGAGCTGATCTAGAAAACCACAAAACAGAGCCTTTTCTTTTTCCCCAGGTGGGGTTCCCAGATAAAAGAGAGAACCCTGAGCTAAACTTGAACTTCTGATAAACATCATATCTTTTTTTCTTTTTTTTGGTATAAATATGTCCAAAAATATGTCCTGTGTTTTTGCCTGCTAAATCCGGACCTCTACCCCACCAGGGTGGGAGTTGTTTGCTGACCCCTCGTCATGGCCACGAGGTTGTTTTTGTATCGTTTTCCTCTGCAGGTTGATTTCCGAGGCTGACCCGGTGGGTGGAACAGCTTGACCTGGCGGGCGGGGACAGCAGCACCCCTAGATGCCCACCCCCTGGGCGGTCCATTCGCACCGGGCTCCGCGGAAATGCTGACTCAGCACCGGGGTAGGCACGAGGCGAGGACCACAGGAACAGTATTCAGCTGCTTCCAGGACTCAGAAATGAGACTGCGTGTGGGAAGAGCAACTTGAGGGGGAAGTGCCGCGACCAATGGAGTGGAAA
Organism: Antrozous pallidus; assembly: GCA_027563665.1. Taxonomy (NCBI): domain Eukaryota; kingdom Metazoa; phylum Chordata; class Mammalia; order Chiroptera; family Vespertilionidae; genus Antrozous; species Antrozous pallidus. The sequence goes on along the minus strand of CM050508.1, from coordinate 145,143,092 downwards.
CCCCAGGGGAACTAAATGGTGAAACTGGCCTTTGCAAAATTTCACTCAGTTGATTCTTGTGAGCACCGAAGCTTGTTTTAACTGACAATGAAAGCCCACGGTGCCTGGGTCCCTGGGATAGGGGAACCGTGGTGCGGGGTGGCCCGATGACAGGGCTGGCCACTGGGGGTCAGGATAAGCTTGCAGAGCTCCCCTGCTGCGGCCAGAACTTTCTCGGGAGGAAAAGGAGCACGCCCAGGGGATGCTGGGGTCTGCCAGAGGCTCTGAGATGCACCAGGAGCAGCAGCCGGGCCTGGAGACTCCCTCGCAGGCAGCCCTATTTGTAAGGCAAATCTAAACCCACTCACACTTTGCTCGCCTGTCAGGTACTAAATTGCCTTTATGAGAGTGGAGCAGGCTTGCCGATGACAGCACTCTGATAACAAAAGAAGCGTGGCCTTGTTGAAGATTTTATGTAAGAGGAAATGATTCATTTGAATTCAGATGGAGTTTTAAAACAAGGCAGAAAGATCCAAGCCCTGGATTTCCTGCCTTGTGGCTTGTTTCGAAGGTCTTGTTTAAGAAACAGAGGCAAAAAAAAAAAGAAAAGAAAAGAAAAGAAAAATGACCCAAGATAGTCAGCCAAGGTTTGATTCCTGTTTGTTGCTGCTTTTTTCTTCACAACAAGGTCGCCTTCTTGTTAACCCTAGACTTCAGCTGCAGAAAATGAGATTCCCCTCACTGAGGGATTAGCCGTCTAGAAGAGCAAGGGAATGGGAGGTTTTGAGAGAGTCGAGATCGACGAGTTTGAAATGTTTGAAAGAAAAATCTTCAGTGGTTTAAGAGCTTCACTAAGACACTTAAAAAGTATCAAAATGGTCCTTATTTAAGAGCTTTGGAGATCCAAATACAAGTCCCCTTTCTCTTGCCAAGAAGCCCTTTATCCATACTATGTGTCTTTAATGCTTAATAGAAATGCTGAGGTTCCTTGTCAGTCCCCATACGGGAATCTCACAGCCCACTGCTCCCTCTGCTGCTGGTTCATTGCAGAATCAGTGCCTTTCTCAGCACCTGCAGGAGAGCAATGCCTCCTGTCGTTCCAGCAGGTCCAGGCCTTTGTGCCGTGGAGCTGCTTGGATTGAGGGGGATGTCAAAGGGCTCTTTGACAAACTGCTGCTTGGTTTAGAGATCACCTGGGTGTTTTGAACATCCATTCACTCACACACATATTCAACCAGCATTCATGCAGCACTCACTGCATGTGGTGCAGCGCTAGGTGTGAGGATATAATGTCTAGTCGCACCGAGAGGAGGTCTCACCTTTCAGAAGTTCACAGTCTGGTGGGGAAACACACCGTGAAGAGAGACAGAGGCTATTCTACTGTAGTGGAAGAGGCACCCATCTTATCCTCTCTTTCTCATCTAGGACAGCGGTCCGCAAACTCATTAGTCATAGAGCCAAATATCAACAGTACAACGATTGAAATTTCTTTTGAGAGCCACATTTTAAAACTTAAACTTCTTCTAATGCCACTTCTTCAAAATAGACTCGCCCAGGCCGTGGTATTTTGTGGAAGGGCCACACTCAAGGGGCCAAAGAGCTGCAGTTTGCCGACTACTAATCCAGGAGGTGAGAAAACAACCCCAGTTGTCAACATGGTTTATTAAGCAAGTGGTACCTCAGCAATAACAAAGTCCAGTTTAATTTGGCAATGACAGGAATCCATCCTTGTTGACTGACTGCTTCCTTTTTCCAGGGGCCCATCTTCTCTCCCAGTGACCCAAACTGCCCTTTGAGTCCACATTCTCTGCCTCAAAACTAATAGGGTAATGGGGAGATGAGGGTAGCGAGCAAGCTGATCACTCATACCGTCTGACTTGGGAGCCAGGTAGCTGTTGGATAGCTTGACTGTGAGAGTGGGGAAACTCATTTTCCCTTCTGGAAAGAGGGGAAGCCAGAAGTTTATTCAATCTTTTCTAGGCAACTTATTTTATTGCATTTTTAATTTCCTCTCTTGCATTAACATGACCCTTTTCACTGGCTTCCCACGCCTGGTGCTTAATTACTTATCATTAGCAATGTACACGGGGGCCTTGCTGCATATTTATAAATGTGATCATTAGTACCTGGGAAGACAAAGGCTTCTTTAAGACTGTCATTAGTTATTCTGTTTTCATGGAAATGTTCATTAGGAGAAACTACCCACCTGGTTAAATAATTATAATTAAGAATTGGTAATCTCCTTTGCATTTTTTACTTGATCTTCCGTCTGTTTGCATGAAGCGAAACAAGTTGTATTTGGCCAGTATTCTATCTTTCATTTCCACAAGAATTGTCAACAAATACAGATTCTTTGTTTTTAAACTATAGGTGGTGACTGATGTTGCCGTATGATCGGTGTAATTTGTGTAATGCAGCTGTTCTCTCCAAACCCATTAACCAGCCGTGGAAGGCTGAGTCAGTGATTGGAGCTAAGGATCGCTGGTTGGTTTTATTTTCTGACTCTGTCAGTGCAGATTGAACTCCAGGCTTCTACCCAAAGTTAGCCAAGAGTCACCACCATTCTCTCCTCAACCACAGAGACACCAGGCTGGGTGGCCCCTGGCCCTGGTTCCTTTGTCTGTGCCAGGCCAGGCGAGACAAGGGGCGGTTGGATGGCGTGTGTCAGTGTGTGTCAGCATCTGACTCTCTCCATATTTCTGATGGAGGGTAATCACGGCGGTGTTAGAGCCGGGGCCCTGCCAGTGCCTCGGCAAACAGAGTCCACGAGGAGCCTTCGGATTGCTAGCAAATGTCTTGGAGGCCCATACATGGTTACGTGTCAGCTGAGCCGAAACAAATGAGGTGACAGAAACACAAGAACGGAGGCACAGTCATGCTGCTGCCCACTCCCCTCTGCCCAGACTGGTCCTCGGCGAGCCGCCACCCTGGACTGATGAGAATATGCCAGTGATAAACCGCAACTGTGGGAAACGCTGGGTGGGGGCACACGTATCATCTGTAAACAATTAGGCAGCCACTGCTCAGTCAGTGCTGTTTTGAGAAGCTAAGGAAGTCTGCAATCAGTTATATCTCCAATTACCATAAAAATATATTAGCCATTCATTCATTTATTAATGATTCATCAGTTAACCACACATAATGAGCAAATAATTAGCAGCGCTGTACGGTTGCCAAAATTGAAGAAGTGTTGGCATTTCAAAGATGAAAGGTTGCATTTATGCAAAAGTCTGGTGATGATAAAGTTAATACGGAAGATAATTATAAAAGTGGCTGTCCTATATTACAGGCTGAGGTACCACAAAACTTGCCTAATTGAACTGAAATTAATATTCTTCTAGAGCCTGCTTGTTGCCACACACAAACTGCTGGATTTCTCCCGAAGATCTCCCTCCAGTAAGGTGCACTGCACAATACAAGTTAATAAAATGCCAGACAGCTAGACTGTGTTCTTTGTTTGCTTGGTTCAGGGCCTCGTGGAAAACAATAAATTGCATTCATGTCAGCTGAGGCCCATCCCTTTGCTAATTACCGTTTGGTGCTGAAATGACTTCTGTGAAATTGGGAGCATGAGGAAACATACAGCCATACAAGGAGGCTTTTCAGAGTTTTGCAGTAAATGTGAGATAGGCCTCAGGCACACAGATGTTAAAACAGTGAATTCCCCCACAGATTACACTAATGGAAACCCTGTCAGGGTAAGTCAAATCCGGGTCTGTGGTCAAAATCTAATTAAGGTTTCTGTACTTAAAAAGAATATGAATGCCTGGGGGTGGCGATGAATGTATAAGAAACTCACTTGTTTGTAAAATTGTTAGCATGAATAGTAAGTACCGTGGGGCTGTTACCTGCGAAGTAACACCTGTTTTCTGAGTCACTCTCTGCTTTGTGGAATGTGTCAGGACGGGTTATTTTGGAGGTCAGGGAACTCAGCTCAGGCCACAGTGGCCTTCCCTCTGCAGGGCCTGGGACAAGGCATGGCTTGAGGTTACGGATGAAAATGGATCCTTAGAAGTCATCTGGAATCCCAGAGGGTGCTTTGCTTTGCCACATAAAAACTACCCCAGATGATTCTGCCCAACTGCCTGGCGCCACTGAGGAAATAGTTCTTGCTGAGGGTGTGGGGCCGGCCAAGTCTCCCTCGTGGGGAAACAAAGGGTTGCCCGCTCCCAGGTCGCACCCTCCAGCCCGTGGCGGCTGCCTCCCCCAACAGCTGCAGCTCAGGCACGACCCTGATTCTAATAGAGGAAATGAATTTATAATGCTGCAGTCGCTTCATTTTCACCAGGCACAAATTTCCCCTTAAATACTTAAAAACAACACCCAGAGCTGGATATACCTTAAATTTCGAATAAATGAAATCTTAATCCAGTCTGTTGCTGAGTCTGAGTTGTTATTAAAGAAATAAATTTGAAACAGCAAGTGGTTTGAGAATTTTTGAATTTAATTATTTAAATCTACTTAGGGTAACTCTCGTGCGCTATTTCAGTTTCCCAGTGAGAACATGAATTCTGGGAAAGGTATCCCACGAAGGGCCCTGGAAATATTAGCTTTCGTGCTCAACCGTGGGCTCAGCCGTAGACAGACTGTGACGCCCTCCTTCCCCAAAAAGCAGAAGAGAGAAACTCTGAGATTCGTTTTCCTCCCTGTAAATTTCAGCTGAGTGATACAGGACATATTTTTCAAAGAAAGAGGGAAGCCAAGGCCTCTTTCTTAGACTTTTCCAGCCCTCTGCACACGCACGGTGTAGGTGTAATGATCTGAAGCTCCTTAGAGAGCAGTAGGTTTATATAGCCTTTCACTGAGCAAAGTGAGGGAGCAAAGGTAAAGAGAAACGATAACCTGCATAATTGAAATGGCCAACAACTTAATTAGGGTGTATTATTCTGGCCAAGTGTGTGTTCAGGGTCTCATTTTTGTCATCTGAGGGAATGGACCTTCCTCAGTGATCTTCCCAAGGGCAGTAGCTCCAGGACAGGAGGGCAGCATGTGGACACTTTCATGCCACTTTGCTTGAAGACATTCAGCTTTTATGATTAGGACCAGGCGTCACCTCTGCCTTCATCCTGAGAGCGAAGGATGCCTCCCGATATCAGCAGTCCAGCTTTTTAATGGCGCCCACACACTGGGATGTGGGAGGGGTAGAAGGTGCAAGACGCAGGCACAAATTTGTGACTTTATTTGTCTCTCCAGTTCACTAGGATTTTTGGCCCGCGATAGGTTTGTTTTGGACCCCGGGAGAAGAGGTTCAATTATCAGGCACCTGTGAAGAACCTCTCTGGAGAGTGGCCTCACCCACACAGTGAGACCCTAAGGCCTGATCAGAGCGAAGCCTTGAGCTCAGTTTAGTTCTGTTTTCTGCTGGCCATTTGATAGCAGTCGGGACCTCATTATAATTGGAACTGCCAAATGGAACTTTCCCACACCCAACCCAGACTAACAAGAGAATATTGACTTGGAGTGATTTCTAGGTCCAGAATTCTATTTTTCCACTCAATATAAAAATCTTCATAGAAGCCAAAATCTTTAAGAAAAAAGCAAACCTTAATGTGGGGCCCAGCCTTAGCCTCCACCTTGTCTCCAATAAATGCAAAAGGCTACGGGAATTGCATAATCCACAGTGTTCAGAGGGTGAGTGAGTGCTTTATGGTAGAACAGACAGAAGAGCCCAGATGGGGGTTTCTACAGGCAGTGAGGTCCAGTGACTAGCAATGGCTCAGAAGTCGAGTGTCTGGGTTTATGTTTTTAATAACTGGAGCATAGACTTTTACAGCTAATTCTCAGTATATAATTGTTAAAAAAACATCTATCTACGTTTATGGGCAAACTCCTCGTTTTCAGGGGCAGTGCTGGCCCCTAGGACTGTGCTCATTAGTCAACAGAGCCAAATATCAACAGTACAATGATTGAAATTTCTTTTGAGAGCCACATTTTTTTTAAACTTAAACTTCTTCTAATGCCACTTCTTCAAAATAGACTCGCCCAGGTCGTGGTATTTTGTGGAAGAGCCACACTCAAGGGGTCAAAGAGTCACATGTGGCCCTCAGATTTCAGAGAGGTCATGGTCGACTCTTGGAAGGCTTCCATTTCTGCTGGGGGAAGGGCAGGTGCTCCAGCAGCATGAATCCAACTCCGGTAGCCACATTTCTGCATTGTTACAATGCCTATCTTGTAGGAGCCCAATCAATGTTTGTGGAATGAATTTATCTGTTAAAAGGGGAATGTCGTGTTTCTTGTCTTTCTGTTTTATGAGTTAACTCATTTCCGGTCCCTACATGCTATATAAGTATATATCCTAGCTAATAAAAGGGTAATACACAAATTGACTGTCACTCCATGACAAAAGATGGTGGCACCCACAGCCAATAAGGAGGGAATATGCAAATTGGCATGACAAAACTGGCATTCTACCCTTTCCCAGCTGCTCTAGGCCTCTGGGCAATGTGCCCACAGGCGCAGGGTGGCCATGGTGGGGCAGGATGCCTTCTATGGAGGGTGGGGAGGGGGTGGAGGGAGCTACAGGAGGGTGGCAGGGCTGAAGCAAAGGTGGAAGGTGGTGGCCAGAGCGAAGGCCCTGGTCCTGGGTGCCAGAGGGAATCTGGTGCTGGCAGCCAGGGGAAGGAAGGCCTATTCTTGCACAAGTCTTCATGCATTGGGCCTCTAGTTATTAAATGTCATCATAATAAATTAGGGCCCTAAACAGCCAATTATATTTTCTTATGAAGTTAGTGACATTTAAGTCCTTTTGTTGGACAGATGGTATTATATTGCACCTGTTGAAAAATAATTTTGGGAAGGGACATTCATTCAAAACTACTTATAATATAGCAAAACACTGGGCTTCTTAATACATGTGTTTGTGTTGTTTTCCAAGGAAGTAACACAGCCGACCTAGCCCTAAATTATTATAATTTTCTGCAACACTTTCATTGAATTGAAACTTCTGAAATCAGAAGACCATGATTTCTTACAGCTCGACTCCATTTTTTCTTTATCTCTGTTTTTTTCTGCTTTTCACTTTCTGGATTGGTTTTTAACTCTAATTTGTTCTCAGCCTCCTCTCTCCTTAACATGGCTCTCTCCTTTGTGTCTGTCTCTCCTTGGTCCTCTCTTGTCCTTTTCTCCATCCTACTCTCTTTCCCACTCCTGCCAACATGTTCCATTTCTTGGGGATGTCCCTCACACCACTTGTGAACTCAATTGTACTGTGGTCTGTTGGGGGCTCCAGAGCAGCTGGTTGTGATTGGATTTCTAAGCTTCCATAACCCACCCCCTCCTAGTCTACTTCTGGGCAGGAAGCTCTATAGCAGCCAGAATGACTTCCTCATTGTCCTGCAAAGGCCATTGTTGCTTCTTGGGCCTTGGCTCTTGTTAATATCCTCCCTGGAAGTTGTCCTTTTCTGTTTCACCTTTCTAAACTTCATGTATCCATGGACAATCTCCTCTTTCTTGCCCTTTTTTGTTTTCTTGATTTTCTCCTCTTCTAAGCATCTACTACCCACAATTTTGCAAGTCTGTTGTATCTTATAGCTTAATCTTAACTTCCCACACAAACACTAAGCTTCTTACAGATACAAGAAGCTCCAGTGCTGATTGTGTGTCAGGCTCAATATGAAGGTGTATCACATTATTATTTTGTTTAATGTTCATGACAGCACTATGAGGTTGGCATTACTGTTATTTCTGTTTTACAGATCAGAAAACTAAGACCCAGAGAGCATACCGGCTTATCTAAGGTCACACACTTGGTAAGAAGTAGAGCTGGGTTCTGTAGTCATCAGTATGCTACACCACCCAATCCAATCAGGATGGAAGGACTTAATCCTTCAGCTGCTAGGAGTGCTGCTGGCCCATAGGCTTTAGCTGTCATCCTCTCTGCTAATTGCCTTCACTCCAGTGAACCTCTTCCCCCAATGTCACACCCCTTTGCTGGGGAAACCTGTATCCAAAGACTTGTTTCCAGAAGAGCATAAAGGTCTGTCTACCTCCCCTCAACTTGGGACAATTACTAAGTGCAAACCAGCTTAAAGTTCTCTACCAGGTTGGTTGAGGTCTTTGTCGTCACTACATCAGAGCCCAGCTTCTTTCTTGGCCTAGTCATCTTTCCTTCACTTTGCTTTTTCTCTGAAAATAGTGATTTGAGCAAGAGGAGGGAATTAATAAACTTCCTGCTCATAAATATATGAAAGTCAGATTCTTAGAGAACCCAATCTAAACAGTAGGTACCAGAGGTAGTCTGAGAAAAGTGATGCTAAAAAGGGATTCTGGAGCTGGATCACCTGCTAGCTACTGGCCACAAGGTCCCCATCTCTAGGGTTAGATAGAGCAATGAAAGATCCTAGCACAAGGTAGCAGAGGTGAATTGAAACAGTTTGCTGATGGAAGGGACAGCACTAGTCGGTGAATGTATCAGGCATTTGAGAAATACTGAGAAATAGTAATGATAACAGCAATGGCATTGAATGGCTACTGCTGAGGGCAATTAATGCTTTGGGGAAAAAGAGCAATAAACTAGCAGTTAAAGGCTTGGTGTAAAAACCAGAAGGACTCACTGATTGGACATAGGGTGAGCCTCATTTCTTCTAGTTAAAGTTGAAGATTAGAGATAGAACCTAATTATAAGATTAGTGGAGTTTCAGGGAAAATTAATGCTCATTCTCAGTAGCTGTGCTATGTATGCCAGCCAGGGTTCTGATTGAAAAAGAACAGGATTTTGAGGTAAGAGACAATGACATCTGAGTTGACACATTTGAACATCTTGGGTCTTCAGATTCCCCTAAACTCTTTGAGCCTACAGAGGACACCCACTCCATTCTGTTAAAGACTAATACTATTCCTTTCTTGCTTGAATAAGGTGTAGAGGCCTCTGCCTTGTACAAATGTGTCCCCCTCCCTTCAAGATCTGCCCTTATGTCTCCTCTATTGGCAGCCAGACTACTAAATAGTATTAAATTACAACATTGGGGAAGAGCTGGACCTGCTAGGGGAAGAAAGGCACTATGCCTTGAAGGAATTGCAAGATCTAGCCAACAAATACTGCCAGGATCTGGGTCATTATTTAAGGGACTGGGGTCTGAGAGTCCTGGATTAAGGTGGGTATAATATAATGTTATGTTATAGGGAATTTATATGGGATCACTCTTCTGGGGTACAGGACATCTGACAATGGTCCTGGGATGCTGCTACTATTTTGATAGGATGACTCTTAGAAACTTGGATAAAATAATAGTTATGTAAAATAAAGTAAAAATAAATTACTATGACAGTTGGTGGGAGAATGAAAAGTCTCAGAGAAGTAGGCATGAGAGAGTGGATATATCTCAGTAAGGTCAGAAATCCCACCCATTCGTTATGCTCAGTGGCAGGGTCCAGAAGACAGACTATGCACATTTTGAAAAGCAGCTCCTGGCATGCTCTAGTACTCTGCCTATTGGTCGTCAAATGATTATGAAGCTAGAATTGTCCATCATAAACTGATTTCTGACACACCCAACAAGTCATAGGTTGAGTGGGTAAGTCCCGAAATAATCCATTTCAAGATGAAAGGGGTGCACTCGGGACTGGACATGAGCAGGCTAGAGGGCATAAGTAGACTACCCAATGAGATTGCCCATGCCCCATGTTATCATCCACCACCTCTTCCTCAGTGCACACCTGTGACACATGGGAGTCCCTTATGACCAGTTGATGGAGAATGTAAAAGGCTGAGGTTGGCCCATGATCCTGCCAGTATATATACATACTCATGATCATTGGCTGAATGATCAGGATCCAGAAAAAATATGGGAAGACAAGGGGTTCTGAGAAAAAGGTATTCCTGTGGAAATGGGTGTGAAAGTATGATAATCTTTGTATCAAAGGTTAACATCTACTAGAGAACATCCAGCACTGAAAAGGTACTAAATAAACATAAAGGTAGCATGGCTAGGTCAATTGACATCAACTAGCCACTGCCATAGATTAACCTAGCTCTGACACAGTAGGTACATAAATGGAGTAGCCATGGGGGATTTGGAATCTATACATGTGTCCACAGCATGGTTCCCACTCACCAAACTAATACAGCTATTGCTGCTGCCAAATGTTCAATCTATCTGCAACAAGAAGAATGCTTAAGATGGCCAACTGGCCACTTGGTGGCAAGTTGGCTACATTGCTTATAAGGGGCAGCAATTCATTTTAACTTGAAAAAATAATATTCTGGGGTTTGCCTTTCCTGCCTGCAGAGCCTCAGATGACACTATCATCTGCATCTGAGGGCTTGGAGTATCTACTGACAGGGATTCCACATCATATCCTGTCATATCAAGGGATCTACTTTGTGCCAATGGAGGTGCACCAGAGGGCACATGGCAATGGGACATCCTTACCTCTCTCATATAGTACTACCTAGAAGATGTTGGTCGGCTGGAGTGATGGAATGGCCTCTCGAAGGCAAAGCTGAGGCATCAGCTTAGCACTGTTTTCTGTGAAGATCAGGCTCCATCCTCTAGGGTGCAGACTACATTCTAAATAATTGGCCATTATATGGAGCTGTGCCCCAATAGGGAGAACACATGGGTCCAGGAGCTGAGGGGTGAAAATAGTGTGGCTTTGCTTACCATTACTCCCTATAACTCACTCAGGGAATTTGTACTTCCCTTCTCCCAAACTCTGGACTCTTCAGGCTTAGAGGTCTTGGTTTCCAAAGGAAGAAATCTCCCATTAGGGAACACAGCAAAAGTCTAAAAAACTGAAGGAAGGAGATAAACTGTGGGCTATGGCTACTGGCTGGGCACTTCAAACTTCATATGCCAAGGGCCACAATGTAAATAGCAGGATTTGACCCTGACGAAGAAGAGATAGGATTGCACTTACATGATGGGAGCAAGGGGACCTATTCTTACCACCCAGGTGAACCACTTGGGCATCTTTACATATTATCTTGCTCAGTTTTCATGGGAAATGGACAAATATAACAACAATGGCCTGAGAAGAGGCTTAGGGCTCAGGCTCTCTCAAGGAGGAGGGTTGGGTCACTCTACCAGGTAAGCCACCAGGTCAGAAAGTTGAGGATAAAGGGGATCTAAAAAGGTAATGAGAAGAGGGAGATAATGATATGAATTGCAGTCCTGAAATCAGCTGCGCATAGAGTTTGCTCTAATAGTAGGGAATGTATCTGCAATGCTGGGGCTGGTGGGGATGGATACTGCTATGCTCCACTTTTTTTATCCTTCAGGCTTATATAACAGGTAAGGCTGTTGGATGGCATTTACCCTCTCTCCATAGCCATTTATATTATTTGAAACCTATTATTCATCTATCAAGCATTTTTTACACTTCTATATCTTAGGCTTTGTTCTTAGCCCAAGGAGTAAGAAAATAAATAAGAGAAAAAAGACATAGTTCTTGCCCTTAAGAAACTCACAGTCAAGTGAAGGAAAAAGATACTTAACCAAACTATTACAAACACTGTAATAAATGGAGTGGTAGAGATGAGCATAGAAAGATGCCTTATTCAATCTGGTGTTCAGAGAGGAATCACGGAAATGCAGTTTCCGGGGGAGTTGATGCCTATTCTTAGTCTTGTAGAATAAAGAAAAGAAGACCAAGGTGCAGTGGAAGAATATTCCAGCTATAGCAAAGGTGCAGGTGAAAAATAGTGTGACTGGATGCTGCTGGAGCATAGAGGACAAGGTCAGGTAAAGCAGGGCTCTTCTCTCCTATGCAGAGGAGCATCAGCTCTCTCCTGGGTATGATGTGGATTCAGTGAGGAATGGGGTTCTAATGTGTCCTTTAGTCTTTTTTCTTTTGTCTCCTACTTGAAGCTCTCTCTCTCTCTCTCTCTCTCTCTCTCTCTCTCTCTCTCTCTCTCTCTCTCTCTCAGTTCCCTGAAAGGCAGCTGTTTTGTAACACCTTACAAAAAGCATTTTGCACAGATAGCAGATCTCAGTTCTGGCAGATAGCAGTGAATCCAGCTGCTGAAAAGACATCCTTGAGGTTGGTCTATAGCACTGGACTTGCTGATGCCTTTTTAGCTTTTCTATATTGCTGAAAATTACCCCATTTCCCCTTAATTATTTAAGACACCAATGTCCAAAGCAAGGAAAGCCAATGATGGATTGTGGGCTCAGAGCTCCAGGAGAAACATTGGTTCTTTGAAATAACCATCTAGAAGCTTCTGGATGTTGTTGCAGCTTATAAAGACCTTGGTGATATGGGCCACTTGACTGAGTCAGTAAAACTCATTGATAATCCTTCTGAGGACAGAGAGCCCATACAAGATTACCACCCAATTCTGGTTATAAAACCCAAGATTTCAGCATACCCAGGAAGCCTAAAGAAAGGCTATGAACTCCAATGATCAGATAATATTGTAGCCAGGGATGAACTGTTAGGTGAAAAAGGAAAAAAAAAGTCAAGGAAAACCATCATGTATTAGAAAACAAAGGAAACATGTGAATTACTCTGGCAACAACTTCTTGACCAAATTTAAAGTTAACACTGGATTCCAGGTAGAATCCACCATTCCATGTGGATAAATTCAAATATGAGATGGAGGTCACTTTTGGTTTCTTGGTTGTTTTATTCCTGTATAACTATACAGAACACAAAGTAATGGTTTAAGGAATAATCAGCAACCAGATTAAGGATTATTGCCAGTCTAAAGAATAGAAACCATGCTTATTTGCAGAAGTGTGGTATTGAAAATTTACGTCACCAGAATGTCCCACTTGGGCCAACTGTTCCAAATTAGGGATCCATAAAAACCTCTAAGAAATGAACAGTTTGTATCCTGGGTTAGCACTTGGTCTTCCCTCATTTCCCTTCTAGTCCACACAGATCTAATGCCAAATTTGTTCCAGCATAGCCCAAGGTGTCAACCTACATACTACACACAGAGACTCAGAGCCAAATGTCTGTGATGGGCTGCTAGTGAAAATCAAGTTTGAAATTAGACATGATAATTGAGAGATACAGGGTATCCTTTAGAAATTAGATAAGAGTTTAGTACAGCTAAGATTGTGTAAGGCAATAAAAAAAGGTGAGGGCTTCAACTGAAACTGTGGGACCATCCTCTTGTGAGTAGCTTTTCGTAAGCAAAACACCTGCTATAAATTGAATGTGGGGCAAGCTTTAAATGTGGTTTCTTTTTAACCTATTAAAACCACTATTAAATTTAATTCAAATGTTTTAGATATGCATTAAAATGGTCATATTTCTAAGTGGCTGGAAGAACTGAGAGTTGAAAGTCCTCTGGGGGGTCCTTAGGTTTCTAATCCTGTCTCTGTCCCCTCCTTCGCCCAATTGCTGCTCTCTCCCCTGCAAAAGCTCCTTTCAGTCCCTAGCAAATTAGATTTTGTTAAACCCAGTATAATTTCCATCCTGTTTCCATTAGAAGCCAGGTGGTTCTCACAGTGATTCACTTGGTTGCCCTGCCCAGAAGGGACCAAAGTACAGAACATCAACTGCCAACAATTCTTGTTAAGCTGGACTGAAAGATTGATCAAAAGGGGAAGTGGGTTCTGCTTGGTTCCCAAGACATTGGAATGGAAAAAACACAACCACCATCTCTTTTTTGGTGGAGAGGACAATTTAAACAAAGAGATAACATTGGACCCAGATATAATTTCAGACCCAAACCTATGGATCTGTTTTATAAAGGTTTGAGTTATTGAAAAAGAGGCAGAGAGTGGAGTTTCCAGACGCAGCTCTGCTTCCAACCTTATGACCTCGGTTTCCTTACCTGAAGCATGGTAGGGTGACGTAATGATCTCTGAGTTTCCTTTCACCTTGAAAATCTTATGACAAAGAATCATATGGCCACCCTGCATGGTAATATTGCTACTGTATGTTTTCTTTAAACTGAGTTTCAAATCCATTCAAAATGAAATAGATTAGTAATGGAAACCAGAAACTCTGAAGAGGCCACCCTCATACATAGGGAATTTACTGACTTGCCTTGAGTATTTGTTTATTTCTGCTGACTCCTATGTGGGGGTGGATTCTAGAGAAGTAACATTTATATGAATTCAAGTGGAGAGACAAGTTTTCTCCCTCATCTCCCCTTCCGAAACAATCCAGCTTACTTCATCATCTTGTGTTGACATTTCTTATGAATGCTAATGAGCTCATAAATGCTAATTAATAACTCCATGTACTTCTATATTTACTGGCAAATATAGGGATCCAGGTGCAGTGTAGACCTGGCCCCAAACACAGTGCATCTCTCTACCTCTGAGCTGAGAACATGGGTGGGATGACTCTTGTCGTACTGCCAATGTCGGGGGCCTTCCACACCTCTTAATATTTGCAAGAGCTAGAATTAAATTCATAAGAGCATCATTCTCTGATGTCCCACTGAGAAAGTAAATCATAGTCAAATCCAGTCCATAGCAACATTGGGTTGGATTCCCAATCTTTGAGGGATGCCGAAGTTCAGTGGCAGTCTGGGAACTCTCCTCAGCCTGGTGTGGAGCCTTTGTTCTTTTATAGGTGTTGCTGTCTCTGTCTCCTCGCCAGGGCGGTGAGCAGGGTCAGGCAGGAGCTCCGCCTGCCAAAAGCCAGGCCTCCCTAGATAAGTGCTGCTTTGACTCTGCTGATTGAACTTGTGCTTTGCTTTGGAAGACCCTGAACTTTCCTCAGCAAACAAGATGAGGTCAGACCTTGGTTCTGATAATCACATCACCTGGAACTTATCAGACACTTACCACACACCAGGCTTTAGCACTGAATGCCCCATGACTATACATGGTGTATATATACATGTGAGCATTTGGTATACTGAGACAGAAGGGTTATGTATCTTGCCAAGGTCAATAAGTAAGTAGCAAAGCTGAGATTTGAATGCAGCTGCCTCCCTGAGTGAAGCTCTCTCTAGACTGCCCCCTAAGTGCAGCTCCAGGGGCTACTGCAGACTCTGGTGCTAGGGGGGTCCTGCTCAGTGGCTCTGTGATGGCGTGATGGCAGCAGCCTGCTCTCTAGGGGTCCACTATCCCCTTCTTTTTACAAGATCAGTTTCCTTCTAGCTTGGAGAGTTGGGCTGCGGCCCAGTACCTTGTTGGCTTCAATTGCCTCTGAGCCCCAGAACCCTGCCTGGCGGAAATTACCCTCTCTCCACCAGTGCTCTCGCTTCTTCCTTCTCTCCTCTCAGTGCCCAACTCCATCCCATAGTAGCCATAGCCTGGCTTATTTTTAAAGTGACTGCAAAATCAACTGAGGATCACCCTTAGGACAGACCTGTGGTTGCAGGGGAGCCCAGCTGGGGGTGCACATTCACATCCTTCATTAGATCTAGGCTGAGGAGCCGCACCAGCTATTGATTTCAGATGAGCTTCCCAGGAGCGGAGGAACTTTTCTTTGTGAAGAAAGAGAGAGGCTTTATAAACCTTGTGCTTTTTTCAGAGAGGCCTTATGGGTGGCAAGGCATAGATAGCCACTGTGGTGAGGAGGAAGCAGAAGAGGCAGCAAAGCGTTAACTATAAGCCTGTGCAACATGCTTTTTAAGGGTGGGCTGAGGGAGGCAGGAGGGAGACGCCCTCAGCCCCTACCTCTTTGGGCATGATGAGTCTTGGGCGGTTGGCACCTCTGCTGCTGTGCTCTTGGGCAGCCCAGCTCCCTCCGACCCTCTGTCGATGCTCCTTGCTCTGGGTGGTGCTGGCAGAGAAGGGTCCAGAGCAGTGTCTGCCAGCCCATCAAATGCCAGCAGCTGCACAATCCTGGGATAATTGCTCATATCTGTTTCTTTTCTTCTCCAGGCCTCAAAGAGTGTTCCAGGAACGAACTTTCCACAGTATGATGACCTGCAAAAGCAGCCCTTCCATTTACATTTCAAACTCTAAGTCAGCCGTGTCAAAGTTTGGACCAGGGCTGGGGAGGAGGAT
This sequence comes from Antrozous pallidus, assembly GCA_027563665.1. Classification (NCBI taxonomy): domain Eukaryota; kingdom Metazoa; phylum Chordata; class Mammalia; order Chiroptera; family Vespertilionidae; genus Antrozous; species Antrozous pallidus. The sequence goes on along the minus strand of CM050508.1, from coordinate 145,127,250 downwards.
AATGGGTCAAATACAATTAGCAGCCCGGAGAGCTCTGCCTTGCAGTCTGATTTATTTATTTATTTTTTTTGCCCATCAGATTCCAAGAATCCTAGTGCTTAAAAGCAACGAAACAATCACTCTATTGTTCTGCAATAAAGCCCAGTTAATTCGAAAATCAATTGCCCCACCAGGTGGGGCACACCCTGGCCCCAAACAGATGGGGTCGAAAACTCCCCCAAAATGCAGTCTTGTTAAATTAAAAACTTGATCCAGGAGTGGAACAAATAGGAGCCCTGAATGGAACAGAGTCAGGTCCACTCAGGCAAATTCTTTCTTCTCCCACTCCTTTTAAAGAAAAGAAAATCCACCATTCCACTTTCATCAGTGCTCGCATCTCTGTAGAAGCACAGGCATCCACCCTTTGCAGTTTAGTGTGTTACTTTAATTAGTCTGAAAATGAAAGGGCAACTCTGGGCCAATGTGAAAGATGATGAAAATACATGTGCATCCCGTGCAATCCTCTCATTTAATGAATAGTCTTGTAAACTATATGGCTCGCTTTAAGGCGGTCTCGAGGTATAACAAGTCCATTTAAATATCCACTTAATACTTAACAGGATGTGAGGGATACAGTATAGCATACAGTCCCTTCTCAAGTTTCACTGTCTGAAATGTTTCAAAGCTGACCCAAGTCAACCCGAAAAATGTTTAACACCCTGGGCTTGAACACAAGAAACTCTGTGATGAACAGACATTCAATTACATTTTTTAGAAGTGAGAAGCATTTTTGTAAAATAGCGACTCTGGAAACTAATTGGCAGCCTCGAAACTTGTGAGCGAAGGCCAAATCTTGTGAGGAACTTTTACTACAGTAACACGACTCAAAGAAAATGGGAATAAAAGGCATCTTTGTTTCCCAGTCAAATTAGCTGATTAAGAAATAAAACATCCTAACGTGTTTTTAAATGTAGAATTAATTATGTCTGTGAAAAAATTAAAGGCACGTTATGCGAATCCTACCCAGTGCGTGAATTGAATGGGGGCAGAAACTGTAATCCGTGCGGATCTGTGCCTTTGGTCATTAAGCAAAACTAAATATTAAGAGCTCTGGTTATTGAAAAAAAAATGCATTCAGGTCACATGTTGTGCTTCCCATTTTGATTTTCAAAGTCCAGATTAGTTGTGGTGCACATGAAAAATGTGACTCGGAACAAGAGCGCTGCTCTGTACAGGCTGAGTCCTGAGAGCTGAGTGGAAGGAGAAAACAGCCTACAAAGAGCAAAGCCGACTCCTGGGAGAACACAGGCCTTTTGCTCTAAGGGACCCAGGGAAGGATTCACAGAAACAATCTGAACAGGCCTCTCTTTATTTTGCTAATGGGTGAGTGTGGAACTCATGAAACAAGAAAACCTAAGTTACTCCTTAGACTCAGAAAAGAAGTGGCCAGGTGACCTTTGACATCTCAGGCCCCCTTGTCTCAGCCCAAGACCTTCAGCCCTGACCTCTTAACATTCCACTATCCTGAAGCCAGGCCCTGCTCAAGCCAGGACTGCAAATTATCTCTGAGACGTGGATAAACATCGACTGGGCCACTGCTTTGCAAGGTGTGGTCTAAGGACCACCTGCATTAGAATTTCCCGGGCTCTAGGAATCACTGACCCAGATGGGAATGGGACCCACAGTTTTACCTTTTGAACACATTGACCAGACACTATAAGAACAGTAAAGTCTGAGACTGCCTGTACCAGTGTCCACTTAGAGATTACTAGAGTACATTTCACTAAATTTCTTTAATGGGTTCCATTTATTCAACTGTGGAAGCTTATCCACAAATCCTTCAGTAAACCAAAAAAAAAAAAAAAAAAAAAGTCCTCCTGTCCTTTTCTTCATTTCTCACAGCATCTCTTCACAGAGGGAGTATAGGAATGCTTTGTCCTTTAAAATAAGTTCAGCGAGTACTTGAAAAGTCATTTGGCAGGAGATGAGGGATGAGACAAAGGGGGAAGATTAATGACGAACAGAATCAGAGTCCTTGCTAAAATAAAAATGGATTCACACCCAACTTCTTATGAAGGGTAAGACATATGGCAGCTCATGTGGGAAGCGAGCGTGCTCAGTAGAAAGAGGTCCTGCTGCGGAGCTGTGTGCTGGAGGGTGCAGCTTTCTCAGCCAAAAGCAGAGCATCACGTGCTCTGGGGAGATGCACCCTCTCTCCGATGTGATGAGAGAGGCTGACTTTCTAAAATTCAAACGCTTCCTGAATGGCTTTAATACGTTTAATGAGTTTCTCAAGATGATCAGGTTCGGGGGTTTGCATCTTGGTTTTGCTCTTATCTTTGGGGTGGCCTGACAGCCCATCATCTTCTGTAACTGTGAATGGAAGCTGCTGATAGATTAAGGTTCCTCATTTGTAAAATGGAAAACACCGTCCTCTATCATTTCCAAGAACTGCGAGGAGGGAAGTGCTGGCCACTAGAAATTGTGTCTCTAAGTTTTAGCTGCAAACTATGGATGCATTACTCTTCTATGTCTTCTTTTGGGCTTTTGAGAGTCTTCACTAGGAAATGCCAAGACACACATGGAACTGTTTTGTTTTGTTTTTAGGAGAGGAAAGAAGGGTAATCATTTGTACTAAGTCATGTTATGCACTTAAAGTAGCAAGTGTCCAATAGACTTCAGGATTCTATTTCTGGGATTCACTCAAAATTATAGACATATAGATACAAAAGGATATTTATAAATGGGCGCTTGTTACGCCTACAGTAGCAGGGACAAGAGTGCAGTTTTAGTCCATGGAAAACGACTGCTTAATAAGAGCTTTCCCGATCCCGTGTCTCCTTTCAGATAAGTTTCCACACTAAGTTTCATCGCCCTACTAGAATTTCCTTTGGAATGTTTGTGCTAAATTCCTCTCTCCCTGATTGAAGTATACAACACAAAATCTAGCTTCAGGACTTAAAAAAGCAATGCACCAAAAATAGACAGAGCGGTAGAAAAACTTGGGAGAGGCAGTGGGCAAGAGGGAGACAGAGGAGAGTTGGGGAAATGAATTAAACTCCCCAATAATTAAGAAGTGATTTACTTGGCACATTTAAAATTTGGAATGCTTGAACAGTAGGGCAGTGTATAACTTCGTTATATGCCACGGGCAACCCCAGCAAGTCAGTTTTGCTTCATGAAACTTTCTTTTTCTTTTTTGGTATTTCCTGACTTGGTATGTGCAGTTGTGAACTTGATTAACCCACTAGTGATTTTGCACCCTCAGGGAAAATAGTAAATTTTGTGAAATGTAAATATATATAATATAAAAAGAAAGTTCCTTTCCTTCCAGTTCCTCAGTCTTTAGTCCCTCTCTTGCACTCTGCATCAGGAAACCATGAAAGGCACATGAAGGTTTATAGAACCCAAGCCTTGGGCCCCACTAAGGCACAATACCCAGGGATTCCTAGATCACTTTTGTATCTTATACGCTAACTGCTTTTGTGTGACAGAAGGCAGGGTTAATAGTAGTAAAAGTTAGCCCTTTAGATGATAGCATTATATCTTATGTGCCTTTTTGTATTATATTGCTCTCATTTGGAAGTAGCTTGTACAATTCCCTTTTGAATCAAGTCCTATAAATTTGATCAATATCATTATTTTCATGAGACAAGTTTAAACCAATAAAGTTGTCTTGCTTCTTCTCTCTTCTCTTCCACCCACCCTCTTAAAAAAAGTAAAAGAAACAACAGGGAGAGTCACAACTTTGGCATGTAGCTTGAGTGTGAAGCTCTGGTATGGAAATGTCTACAGAAAGATGACATTTATAGATGGGTACATATATATTTAATCTCTTGTGCATAAGTGCATGAGTGTGTGTGTGTGTGTGTGTGTGTGTGTGTGTGTGTATTTCTGCTTTTGTTCACCAAGGATACGACATCATAATTAAGGGCATTTTATTTTATCCAATGAGGAGTTTTTTTCAGTTCTCTTTAATTGGTAATTTAATTACAGAGCTAATTAGGAACAGAGTGGGTGTTGGGATTACAATGATTGCCTTTAACTGGAAATTCTTACCACTTGCAAAGCAAGGAAGTTTCTAAATTATGGAACACTTAAATGGTGGATTAATAAGTCAGTAAATACAACTGTATGAAGGTAGACCATTCTCATGCCCTTCAATTGGCAAAATCGAGTAGTCTGATTTATTCCACTAAGTAATTATCACTCTGCCTTTCCAGCCTCCTGGGGAGTCTATGCTGAGGCCCCACAGAATTTATGTGGAAAACTCCAGTGCTGGAACGCTCGGGCCAGAATTTAGGCAGAAGACAGATCAGCTGGAAGCTCGTTGGGAGGAAGTACTGTATGGCCTAATACTCAGAGCAAAGAGTTCTATTACCAGTCTTGGCCACTTACACATGGAGAAAAGCAAAGGAAGAGCTTTTGTCTCTCCCTCAGTTTTTCTACACCTGTGCCCCAGAGCGACAGAATAATATTTGGAGGTGGTGGGAGGATGGGTTTGGACACAAGTGCCTCTAGCAATGGCTGGGTAGCCTTGGGTTCAGTAGGCAGAATGGGCTGCAGCTGAATGAGCCAATCCATTTCCTTCTCTGGCTCACTCATGAACTGAGGGTCTGCCGAGGGCTGAGCTTGGCCTGGGTGCGGTGGGTGGAGCTAATAATCGAATCAGAACACAGTGGCAGTATTTTTTTGTATTGTGAGAATACTTGTGACTGATCTATTTAGGAGGAATCATCTGTTTATTCATGAAACATTTAAGACTGTTTGGGGCTACATGCACAAGATACTCACACAAAAGCACCAAATACAAATATGTTGTCTCTTTGAACACAAGTGACAGAGAATTCCCTAAAGGACAGATTTTAAAAGTGCTTGCGAAAAATCTAGGTAAGAATTACTCAATCTGGGTCCAAAGGATGCAATTGGGAAACCAATTCTCTGTTGTCCATAGTAACTGCAGGGGAAGGAAGCGGGGTGGGGGTGGGGAGTCAGTAGTGGGGGGGGGGACGGGGAGAGATTACTGTGGTAAGTACATGAAATCCACAGATCATCTCTCAATTCTAATTTCAGTCAATAGCTTCATGCAAGCTCACTCTCCCCCACACTTCGAACCTAAATTACTGCCTGGAACTGAATTGACTTGAACTTCAATGGTTTCATTCTGCTGCCCATGGCATGGCCAAGAAAGGCATCAGTGGCTGGTTGGGAAGAGGCCCACACAAACCAACTGCAACCTCACCCCCCAACAGAGAGTGGCTTGAAAATAAAGGCAAAGAAGAACAGTCTTCTCCCTAAGCAAAGAGTTAATTGATGAACGAGCACTTTTATCAGCCTCAGGGTATAGAACTATTATCAGTTTCTCCTCATTCACCCAAAGGAAGAACTTTCTGATGTTTTCTTTTATGCTCTCTCTCTAAATAACTCTTTTTTGTGCTAATGCTTCCATATCCTGAGCTGAGAAGGCCCCTTATAGTTTATTTCATTTGCTTGTTCTTTGTCTTACTTCAAAATCATTTAAGCTGAAGTCCCCCATGCTATTCGGCCTAAGGGAAAAGGGACTGACCACCCAGACAGAGGCTCGAAAGAAATGAATAAAAGAAGTCCCACCCTTGAATATTATCTTTTCATTAAATTATTGAATTCCAAGTTTCATCAGAATATTCATTCCTTTATTTAATAAATCTAAAATCTCTATCAAGAGTTTAGGATGATTAAGGGTCATATAATTTTAATCCACACCCTGTTCTCTGTGAGTTTCTGGTTAGATTGGAGAGATGGTGTGTGCACAATATTATGTTACATGACAGAGGGTAATAAGTTCCATGTGTGAATGATGAAGCCAGGAGAGAGAAAACTCTCTTGCCACAAGCTAATCAGGAAAGGCTTCATGGAAGGGAAGGACAGGGCTCCCGCTGGGGCTTCCATTGTGGAGGAATTTGATAGGCAGTTGGGGGCAGGGCATTCCAGACAGGGACTTACGTTTACTGAACACTTACTTTTTGCCCAGAAAGAACTATGGTAAACACTTTATACACACCCAATGAGGGAGGAATGATTATTTTTTCCAAATGCAAATTATAGCAATTATGAAACTTTATTAAATATTAGAGGCCTGGTGCATGGATTCGTGCATTGGTGGGGTCTCTTGGCCTGGCCTGTGCCCTCTCGCAATCCAGGACCCCTTGGGGGACAGCAGAGAGCTGGTTTCAGCCTGGTCCCTGCAGGCCAGGCCAAGGGACCTCTAGTATGTATATAAGATCTTTGGTTAATCTCTTCCTGTCCCCCCTTTCCTCTGAGGTTGATCAGTCTGTTCCATGTTTCCATGCCTGTGCATTGAGCATCTGCTCCTTGGTGGTCAGTGCGCATCATACTTACCAGTCGAATGGTTGCTTAGGTTTTTGTATATATAGATTCCTGGTATCAGGTACTACTCTAAGTGTTTCACATAGATTATATCTTTTAATATTCAAAGCAACTCTCTGAAGTGGATACTATTATTATTATTATGGTTCCCATTTTACAGATGAGAAAACCAATGCACAGAGAAGCATGTAACTTACCTGGTTTACCCAGCAAGTGGGTGGCAGATGGAATAGAACCAAAAAAAATCTTGCTTCAGAGCCTCCCTTCATTTTCACTCCTGCTCCCAAGCTTCTCCTGGGGAAAACCACAGAAGCAGGAAGAGCCAGTGAAAATGCCTAAGAACTCAGTACTGATGTTTCTTTGTGAGGTGGTTGCAAATATCACACAAACTGAAACATTTTTAAAAGGACCGACACAAGAAAGTGTTTACATTTTTTATTTAACAACTGGTGCTGCGACAGAGATGCAAGGATCATTTTCAGCTCACGACTTCTTGTCTCTGCTTACTTTCAGAACTGTGGGAGAGTTAGGGGCTCTTGGGGAAGAAGGAGGAGGTGAAGAGGGGTATTTGTAGGGGCGGTCTTAAAGAAGCATCTCTCTAGCAATGGCCCAAGTAATCGTCCTTCCCCAGAATATAAACCCCTTCAGGCAAGAAGGATGAGCGTGAATGATTTAAGGAAGCAGTTTTGTTGAGTTTGGGGAGGCAGAAGGGGTGGAATGGATTTTGACTGCATGCGGCTGGCTGCATCTTCTGCAGTGTGAAGCCATTTGGAGGCATGGTCTCAGCTATGGGCTCATGGGAGGTGCCAGACACCAGCAATGAAGAACTGTCACTCCGCTGCTCAACGTTCAATCATGTAAGGATGACCTTGGTGGATCATTTGGTCTAAGTGTCACTTGAGCAGTGAAGGATTAAAATAGCACTCTGAAAAGGTAAGTGTGATTTTGTCTTGAAATCTTTATCTAGGGCTCTATAGTTTTCAAGGTAGTTCCCCACATATTCTATTGCCAGATTCCACAGACTCAGCAGGGAGAGCAGAGCATTTTACAGAAAAGGAAAGGAGGTGGAGGGAGTTTAAAGGCAATGGACTAATGACGTAAATCTCGGATTAGGCCTGGTGCTCTGCCTCCTGGTAGCTTCTCTGTCCGTGACTATACTGCGTTTACAAAGGCCCCTTCCTCCTCTGACCAGCAGGGCCTGGGTGGTGGAGAGGGCAGGGGGCACGTGGGCAGTTGAAACTTGAGAACGGCTGAAATTCCAGAGGAGACAGATGACCAGCCTCCTCCAGGTGGCACTGGAGAAGGAGAATAAAAAAGCAAAGAATTCAGAACAAAGAGTTAAGGCCTTCACTTTTCAGTTGGAGAACAGCATGTTCAAAGTCTTAGAAATAAAGTTCTGAAGACAGCCTCCCTGAAGCAGGGATCTTACTTAGCCACCTCCCCAGGAAGGACCCAAGTGGGTAAAGAAACAAAGATTCATATGTTTGTTCAACAAGGAACCTGTTCTGCCCCTGGCCCTGGGGAAACCAGGATGAATTAGGGCCTTAGTCCCTATAGAAGTTATGTGTATAGTCACATAGAATAAGAGTGGGAGTTTGTAGAGAGACAAGTATACATTGATAACACAGATGCTGTGAGCCTGCTTTGGGAGGATAGAGGAGGGACACCATATACTCATGTGGTCCAACCCTGTGCCAGGACTTTCTAGATGACTTTGTGCATGATACCTCAGAGTAGTCTCACATCACGTGATGGAGGCAATATCATCCAATTTTCACAAGAGAAGTGAGGCTTAATGAGGTTGAGAAACTTCCTCAAGGTGACCTGGTCATAGAGGGTTGAGCAAGATTCAAATGCATATTTGATTGTCTCCAAAGTGCTTGCTGTTTGAGGTGTCCACATTCCCACATTCCGAGTGACCAAAGGACTGTGTCATTTTTGTCTCTTCCACCTGTGAATGCATCTTATTTTCGCCCTTGTCTAGAGAACAGAAAGAGGGCATGGGAGTGGGCTTTGGGTACAGTGTGAGCAGATGCATTGCAGAATGTGTTACCTTGTTTTCTGGCAAGTAACGAGTAAACGTCGTCGATTTTGGAGCCCACACCTTTGAGGGGTGAGCAAAGAGTCTCAGAAAAGAAAGCTTACTGCCTGGTATGTTCCAAGTTGTGGGACTGCACTATTAGGGTTAGAACAAAACAGAGACTTGAAGGCATGGATTATAAAGGCCATTTGGTCTGTCCTTCTGCCTCTGTTCAACCTCTTACATATCCCTTTATGGGGACCTGTTGGCCTGAGTATATTAAGAAAAAAAAATGTTCATTGGTTCAGTGACCTTCATGGACAAGTCATGACCAATTGTGGTCCAGTTGTTTTATTGAAGGAGGCCTGTGTTGGACTGGCTGGGAATTGTTTTGACTTATGTCGGCCACCAGCACTTTGAAGCCCATGGCTGGAGTGGGGGTCTGCAGAGAAACTGCTAACAGCCACCTGGCCACCTGAGCAGGGGCACTCTGGGGGTTAACTTCAAAATAGTTTCCCACCCTTGGATAATTATTTTGTTGGAAATGAAACCTCTGGTGTTCCCTGGCCTCATTTTGATACCTGCCATCCTTTCTTTTCCTCTTTGGAGTCCTATAGTAATGTAATTAAAGTCCCTGGAAAATGTCAGCCGAAACCAAGGTTTCTGTCGCGTATAACCTATGAAAAATGTATTGGATTTAATATGTTTGGTTTGGGAAATCAGTTTTTGTCCACTATAACCAATTGTCCATAATAACATGTCTGTTGTAAGTGGTGTGCACTGTAATAACCCTCATATAAAGGGTAAAATGAAAGACAAACCATTTCAGATGGTAGCTGGAGCCATATCAATATAGATCACTGCCTACGTATATCAAATGATTGATGGCCATTTTTAAGGCTTTTTCAATTCAATGCCAGTGCCGTCTAACAGCAGTAAAGCACACAGTCTTTGCTGATACCCTTCCTGATAAACCGTCTGGTTGCAAGTGAGAACAGCTTAAGGAATGAAAAGGCACCGGGAGCCATTTCTTTCAAATGATCCATTCCCAGTGTCCTAGTGGGAGGACAGTCCTTGTTGTGGGCAATGGAACATGCAGAAAGCAAGCAGCAGATATGTAGCAGGACATGCCCCCAGGCCAGGGGGAGGGGCCATCTCAGCAGGGCTGTACTCAAGCTAGGCCCCATGCTGGTCAGGTGAGGCAGGAGATGTGACTTTGAGGAAGAGACAGGCTCTGGCTCCCCTTTCATATTGACAGCCAACGCTGATCTGCATAGTATCGTCAGATAAAGTTCCTGAGATCTGTATTTCTGATAGTCCCATTTCCACAGTTGGGAAGATGGAGGTACACAGAGGCAAAGTGACTCCCCCAAGATCATAGTTTGTGGGTGATTAAGTTTAGTATCACACCAGGTCCTCTGGCTCCAGAGTCTGGGCTAGACTAGGCTGGTCTCATCTACCACTCATGTCATGGAAATGTATGCAATCTCACTTAGATGTGAAATCTGACACAGTCGAACTCATAGAAGCAGATAGTAGAATGGAGGTGGGGAAAGAGGAAATGAGGAGGTGATGGTGAAAGGGTACAAAGTTTCGGGATGCAACACAAGTTCTGGAGACTTTACAGCACAGTGCCCATAGCCAGCAGTACTGTATTGTCTACTTAAAATTTGCTGAGGATAGATCTTTTTATCTGAAGTTTTCTTGTAATGTAGGCATCATAACTACACACAAATTATGATGATGATGATGATGATGATGATGATGATGATAAAAGGGAGTGAGAGGAAACTTTGGGAGCTGGTGGGTATGTCCATGGCCTTGATGGTGGTGATGGTCTCACAGGTGTGTCTAATTTTACTTCTAAATGCATTGAGTTGTATACATTGAATATGTGCAGCTTTTTACATCTCAATCACATCTCAATAAAGTGTTCTATTTTTAAGTGCATGGATATTAAACTGTGATTTCTTAGAATAAATGTTGAAAGTTTCATGAGACTGTTGCTGACATCCACACCCACCAGCACCTGCTAATAGCCTTGTCTTAGCCAAGATGCCTTCACTCTCTTCCAAGCCCTGCCTCACCACTCTGGACAACCTCACTCTCCCCTCAGGAACATGAGCCAAAATGTGACCGCTCAAACCAGGCTGGCTGTCTCCACGCATGCTCACATAGGACCCTGCGCCTCTGCTGCACAGTGTACTCGTGTTTTATTTTAAACGATTACTTGTATAATTATTTTTGAATACTCGTCTCTCAGAATGGACTGTAAACTCCTGGAGGCCGGGATAATTTGTCCTCTTCATCACTGTCTTCCCATGAAGGCCCAATGAGCCTTGCACACAGTAAGGTCCAAGAATTGTTCAAGAATAAGTAAAATGAATACAATTCTTCAAAACCGAAAGAGAGAGAAGGTATTTTATCTGTCCTTCCTGCCCTTTATACAATATGAGAAGTGTGATAAATCCTTTTCAAAAGGATTGGTTTCCTTAAAATACCCATGTCTGTGTTAAGGAAATGAAATTTCCTAAGAGCCAGGACACTCCGATATAAAACCAGGGCGACTTTCAAAAGTCTCAGTTCCAGACACACATCCACGTGCACACACGTGCACCCCCAGCGTGTGCCCCATTAAACCAACCAACCTCACACTGCTGCTCTGTCGTCCTCTGCGAGGGCTCCTTCCTCCCGGGGAGCGTGCATCAAAGGGGTTATCCCACTGTCTCAGAGGAATCCTCCTGATGTTCACTTGCTTTGGGAACACATGCAGACACTCATAGTTTAGCACAGGGGCCCTGTCTTTTCAGCTGTCTTTTAATCTTTGGTAAATTGAACAGCGTGGAGAACTTGCAGGTGACAACCAGCTTGGCTGAGGCTGCAGGGATGAAAACCATGTCAGTGGAGTCCCTAGAAGTCCTCCAATGTGCTTGAAGCATATAAAGAGAACCCTTGATCCCGGCTATCAAAGGGTGCAGAAAGATCAAGAAGAATTAAAACTGATGGTGTGCCAGAAACCACCTGCAACAGAAGGTCATTACTTCTCCTCGTTAAAACAGCCTCAGTTCTGGGGCCTGATCTGAAGCTTAATTGAAATGTTTCAAATAGTGGATTATAACGAAGATGAGACGTCCCCTGTCCATTTCATGACCTTTGCTAAGCAAGGCAGATTGGTAATAAGGTTAAAAAAAACCTGAGTGATTGCCTGAAGACAGCCAAGCGTCTTAATGATATGAGCTGCGACACCTTTCATGGTAAGGCAGGGGTTGGGGGATTGTATCCAGGATGCTGAAGGAATAGAAAGGATCAGTGGGAAGGCAAGAGGACCTGGGCCCCAGGATCCTGGCCATTCCCTTGGAACCTGCTCCTCTGCCAATATTTCTGTGGCCTCTCCTTTTCTAAATAGGAATTTGAGGGACACTAGATGCAACCCTACCTCTGGGGTAGTAATTGTCCGTTGTCCCAAACGTTATTCTTGTGGTGCAAAGGGTCCATCTCCCTGTCACGCTTCTTTTGCAATCTTTCTATCTAAGTTTTGTAATCACACATGACCGCCCTCGATAGATGAAGATGAGTAGAGCTCTCCAGGTCTTCAAAGGATAGGAGTGCAACGGGAGGGACACAGGCAGGAGATAGCTCAACTGAGATCTTATCAATGCTTCTATATCCTGAAATAAAATCACAATGCTGCTGCCACTTATGCTTTTCACTTGATAATAAATTGCAAGTCATATTTGCCCAGAGATTTGAATGCCTTCTGGCTTTCTTCCTCTTTTTTGCTATGATTATCTGCCCTGGCAATAAAGTCCATGTCTGAAGTCCTGTGATTATCTCAACCTCCAGCTGGCACGTTGTGAAAGTCACTGTTTTGGGGATATTGTTGCAGCAGCTGATAGGAAAGCTTTACAAAAGTTTTTAGATCTCATGGTTATTTCTGCCCTGGACTCACCTGTCTTGACCTGATGTGTGTTTTTCTTTTTTTTTTTTTAATTTTTCTTTTAAAAATATATTTCTATTGATTTCAGAGAGGAAGGAAGAGGGAGAGAAAGATAGGAACATCAATGATGAGAGAGAATCATTCATTGATCTGCCTCCTGCACACTCCCCCACTGGGGATCGACCCCACAACTCAGGCATGTGCCCTTGACTGGAATCGAACCTGGGACTCTTCAGTTCACAGGCCAATGCTCTATCCACTGACCCAAACCAGCTAGGCTCTGATGTATGTTTTAAGTTTCTTACATGATTGCTCAGATGCTAGTGTTTGGGTACCCTCTAAGATCTCTATGCAAAATCTCAAGATTGTGCTGATACTCATTAGAAATGCAAGAGCCTCAGGCCCCACTCCAGGCCTAATGATCAGATTTGTAATTTAGCAAGATCTTCAGGTGGTTCATAGGCACCTTGAATTTTGAAAGGGCTTCAGGAGTAGAGAACTCTCTTGGCTGGGTGAGCTGGAGGAGCCACAGTGAGCATTCTTTGGTGCAGAACTCCTCTCTGAGACTGGATTTAGTTGACCCAGTGCTGAGCAGGCCCAGAGGGATGCTTTGTTTCTCTTGCATGGTTCTAAGGAGAAAGGGTTACTAAGTCCTCCAACAGCTGGAGCTATTTTGCAATCGAGAACCAACATAAAATGACAGCAGGCCAGGCACCAAAGCTGGCCTGCCAGAGCCATTGGATTAGAGCTCCTAGGAGCCTGAGAGAAAGTACTAGTCATTTCTTTTGACTTTATTAAACTTTTGTGTGGTGGCAAAGTTTGTTTGAACTTCACTAAATCCTCCAAATAAAAGACTAGCATGGACCATCTGGTTCTCTAGGATGAAATAATTTAATTCAGGTCAGGCAATTACTAATATCAATAATTGTTTTGGTATAGTTAAGAATGGAAATTCTTAGTCCCACCTGCTCTGTTTCCCTTCTAAAAATACTTTCTTTAAACCTTTGGAATGGAAAGTTGAACTAGAAAATTTATTTTTATTTTTATATCTTGCTTTGGGTGTGTGATTTAATCCTAGTATAACTTTTCTTTCAAAATTCAATATTTGCCCCCTTCTGAACAAATATATGCATGCCTACTTCATTTTATTTTTGTTTGTTTTTACTTTGCTTTCATTATTGTCTACTTTTCTGCTGTCTTTGAATTTGTCCCTTACTCCTTTCTTCCTGAATTTCAGCTCCATGATATTTTGGGATTCTCTTCATTATATTTGATCCTTCTCCAAAGTATTTTCCTATTTTTCTTTCCCATTAATCTTCAAACACAGACATAACTGAAAAAACATTTATTGAAATGTTTAAAAGGACTCTTCTATTGAGATATATCCTGATGTAATTTTAAATAATTCTGTACTTTTATTCAAGAAACCCCATTTTCTTCCTCAGAATCTAGAATTTTGGGATTACTTTTTTAGGCATGTCCTCTTTTGAAGCTTTCTAGGAGCAAGAACTGAGAGAGGTCACTGCATTTTGGAGCTCCAAGTAAGAAGTTCCCAGATGAATTCAGGAGCAAGTCCTGTAATTCTGTCTCATTGTTCTGAAACAGGAGGCAAGTGCCATCTCCTTGTCCTCAGGAATACAAGAGGGTGAAAAGCAGGCAACAAGGCCTTTGAGCTTTCTCTTTAGAGATGAGAGCCCTGAGCTTAACATTCATCATGATGTCTCTCCTGTCTCATCTCCTGGTTCCCTCGTTGGACCAGGTGCATCAGCATATGGAACCCTTTCTAGTTTGCTACACACAGGAGGCGGGTTTTTCCCTTTCATACTTGTGTGTACTCTTCCTTCTGTGGGGTAAGCTTTCGCCCCTTGTCTACACTAGACATGTTTCAAGATTTCTGGTCAGCCTTCCCTTCTTTGAGCACCCTTCCCTGATGTCCTCAGGACAAGATCACTGCCTCTTCTTTGCAACCTCACTGTTCACAACACATTCATTCATCATTGAATCTTACTACTTACACAATGTAGTTACCTACCTTGTACATATTTTTCAAATTTACTGTTCTGTCTTCCCAACTAGACATGAGCCTTTGGGAGTCAAATATTGTGAACTCATGCCTATGTTTTCAGAGCCTGGTTTGGTAAATGGTTGTAGAATAAATGAATGCATGGCCTTCTAGACCAGGTTGCAGGCTGCATTTGATTGTTGTTTTGGATACAGCTTTTTGGTTGCAATCAACAGAAACAAACTTGAAATTGATTAGGTCAAAAGGGCAGAATTGGTTATTAGAGTTCCAGGATGCATTCAAAAGTAGGACTGCAGCCAGACTCTCAGGCCAGAATGGAATTGGAAACTTAAAAGAAATAGGGATCTCTTCATTTCTCAGTTCTCCTATTTATTCATCTTCCATCTCTCCTCCTCCTTCTCCTATTTCTCCTTCTCCTCTTCTTCCTTCTCTTCCTTCTCCTCTTCCTTCAGGTTTCCCCACTCTGTCCCTTCTATCCTTTCATCACTCCCATGGGTTTCTCTGTTTCTCAGAGCACATGAGGAAACTGTTATGTGTCCAGATACCTACAGAGTACGATAAATATTTCCTTGGTTCCAACTTTAAATACCCAGTAGAGAATCTGATTGGCCAGGCTGGGGTCAAATACCTACCTCTGGAGAACAGCTGGTTATAAGGAGGCAAAGTTCCAAAGGAACCTTCTATTGTATGAAGCACTTTTGTGTACATTTTCTCATTCATTCTTTGATACCCTTTGGGGATAAGAATGAATTGTTTTGCAGTGGCACATAAAACCACTTACAGATTGGAAAGAGAGGTTGTAGGAAGAACAGTTGGGAGCATGTCAAAATAATCCCATATCTAATCCACCATTTTACTCTGTTGGTTTAGTCTATCAAATACCTCTAAGATGTACCAATTTCTCTCCCTTTCTACTACCACTCCAGCTTAGCTGGTCTTCTCTCACCTGGACACTGAGAGAGTATCCATTTGTATCCATTTGTCCTGCCCCATCCAGCTTTCAAATACTGCAGCTGGGATATTCATTTTTTGAAATTAAAATCTGATTTGTCACCCTTCTGCTTTATATCACTCTTTTTTTAAAAGTCCTCACCCGGGGAATTTTAGAGAGAGAAGGGAAAAGGACAAAAAGAGAGAGGGAGAGAGAGGGAGAGAGAGAGGGAGAGAGAGAGATAGGTTGTCTCCCATATTTGCTGTGACAAAGATAGAACCCCAAACCTAGGAATGTGCATGTGCCCTGACCAGGAATCTACCTGTAGCCATTTGGTGTATGGGATGACCCTCCAACCTAGCCATCTGGCCAGGACTGCTTTTCATTATCCTTAAGATAAAGGCAAACAGTCTGATGTTACCTTAAATGGCCTGGTTTTGGCCTACCTCCCTGCAATGGTTTTCTCTGAGTCTTTTGAATGAGCCATGCTTTCTCCCACCTCAAGGCCTTTGCATATGTCTTTAATTTTGTCTGTCAGTCTCTTCTTTCCATCCTCCATCCCTTGGGACTCACTCAATAGTCATTTTTCTCAGGAAAGCCCTCACTGATTAAAGAATTTTGGCCAAATGCTATTATTAGAGTTTTCAGAGTCCTACATTCATTTAACTAGTTTTAATATCTAGATAACTAATGACTGCCTCACTTACTGGACTACAAACTCCATGAAGAAAAGAATGTATCTTTTTGCTCCCCATTGTATTCTCAGTACAGAGCTCAGTGTCTGGCACTCAGTAAGTTGAATCAGTAAATAAATAAATAAATAAATAGATGATTAAGTGAATGAGAATCTGAACAGTGACAGAAACACTAAGAATGGGAGATGTGGGGTGGATGCATGCAAGACTTTAGTACTGACTCTTCTACCAATGGGCATAAATTATGTTGGATCATTTTCTTAGCTTTTTTAGTCTCTATTTCCTAACGTTTAAATGGGAAACAATACCATTTATTCCCAATGGGTAGCAAAGAATGAATGAGAGCATGTACACAAAAGTGCTTTATAAAATTTTTAAAAAATGCAACAACCTACCAAGCAGAAATTATTTCTGTTTTATAATTAAGGAACCTTGTCAAAGAGTGGAGAAATCACAGAGTTGGGGTGAGAACTTAGTCGCACTTCTGGGTGGCAATAGGTTGTTCAATTCTTTTATTTTGAGAGGAGAGGCAAAAATCAGACACATCTCCGACTTTCTGAGCTGGAATGGGCCATTGTCAGTTAGATGAGGAACTAAGGGTAGAGGGAATGAGTTTTATTTTTGTGAAGCTAAACCTATGATATTTAAATAGGACTAATTTTTTTAATGAAATTACGGAGGTTTCCAGAACAAAAGACAAAATGTTTGGGAGTTACTTAACTGGCATTTCAGTTATTGTGAGGATTTTATTTCCACTTATGGAAAAGAGGAATGTTTATTAAATTAACAAAAAGAGTGTTTGTTACTGTGAAGTTCTTATAACCAGACATTTAAAAATGTGAAACTTATTATCTTATTGCCATATTCAGTGTTAAATATAAATAGGTCCTGATTGTGAGTTAAACAAAGGACAGTATTATTTTTAACCCCCACCTCTTATTACTACAATTGTTGTTGTTAACCAAAGGACAGGGGGGCATAGTCTCCCCTCTCTCCCATCTCCTTCCCAAACACCTTCCTCTCTCCCTTCCTTTATTTCTTCTTACAGTTTTCTTCAATTCTTTTTTTTGGGGGGGGGGTATTTTATCCAATAATATTTTATTTACCAAAATATATGTAACCAAGAGCATTTCACTGACATGTTATCTCAGGGGGATGTGGTGGCTGTTTTGCAGCAGGAGGGTAGTAGCTCTGGAATCCACTCACTCAAAAAATATGTATTGAGCTCACTTACTTAGAGCAGAGATTGAAGAGGAAGGTGAAGGGCAAGGAAAATGAGGGAGATGAGGGTGGACTGTGGCGTCCAACTGGAGAGAGATGATGACCCCCAAACCACCATATAGAGCAGACCTAGAAGCCTAACCTAAGCATTTACCAGGGTTCTTGTCCCAGCATTACAAAGGGTTCAGCAATCTGGAGAAAGGAGCTGTGGGTGGATTAAAGAAGCAGTCCAAGGATGAAAGATAATTTTGAAAGGCATTGGGGGTCAGAGGTGCTTCAGCTAAAAGGAGCTGAAAGACTACACCTTGACTAAGGACTTCTTACTATTTATTAATACAAATTGTCCTAAGGCAAGGTGAAGATAATGCACTTCAAAGGGTAGGGTTTCAAAGGGTAGGGTTCAGAAGCATTGCCAGTTTGAGGAATAGCCTACAGCTGTCCGTTGTTTGGCCAACAGGAGGCAATAACGTGTAGATTTAACATGCTCTGAGTTGTCTGGCAGCAAGCAATAATCCTATTCAGGTTTGGGGAAATGCCTTTTGGCCATTCCAAAAGGCATTTTTGGAAGTACATATAGGTATGTAGGCATGTAGGTAAGTACATATATGGCTCAGCCCTTGTTGAGTCGCCCAAGTTTCGCCAACCTTTTGATGAAATTCTTGTAATTATTACATCCTGGAATTGGTTCCCAGCAAGCAATAATAGGTAAACCTTCTTCTCATGGACCAGGCATTGCTCTAAGTGTTATTTATTTTTATTTTTATTGATTTTAGAGAGGAAAATAGAGGGAGAGAGAGAGATAAACATCAATGATGAGAGAGAATCATTGATCAGCTGCTTCCTGCATGCCTTACACTGGGGACTGAGCTCAAAACCTGGGCATGTGCCCTGACTTGGGAATTGAACCATGCCCTCCTGGCTCATAGGTCGATGCTTAACCACTGAGCAAGCCACACCAACCATGCTCTAAGTGCTTTTTAATTTGCAAAATGACTTCATATCATGGGTCTTATTATAATTACTATAGTTAAATGAACATATGAGAAAACCAAGGCACAGAAAACTGAAGCATTTTACCTAAGGTGGCAACTAGCAAAGGGTATATGTGTGTGTGTGTGTGTGTGTGTGTGTGTGTGTGTGTGTGTGTGTGTTTATGGGGGAAAGATTTGAACTTAGGCAATCTTACTCTGAGCCCATGCTTGTAACACTGTTCTATGTCACCCTGGCTACAAACTACACCCCTGATCAGTGAGAATATATGGTTCCTTTCAGAGAGAGAGAGAGAGAGAGAGAGAGAGAGAGAGAGAGAGAGAGAGAGAGAGATCAAGGAAAGCAAGAGAGGTTGGGAGGCCAAACCCTGTCTGAATAAAACTGCTAACCTACTTTTTGAAGTAAGTCTCATTCTAAGTAGCTCTCGCTGCTCAGGCTTTGAGATGGTCTGTCACGAGCCACCTGTACTTTTGACCTGGAAATGGGCACGTTCATTATTCACTGAGCCTTTGATTTGGGAGAGTGATGTGCAGAGACGACTATTGGGTGGCTCCCACCTGCCAGATTCTCTGGCTATATTTTTAGTCATGTTGGTGCATTAACATTGTATACTTAGCTAAATTGTGCACATTGCATTTAAGACCAGGTTTGCCTTGTTTGAAAACATCCAAATTGGGATTAAGTATTCAAGCTGTAATCTCTTTAGTGGGCATCCGTCCATTGGATTTGTATGATATAAAGAGGGTTATTGAAATACTGTAACTTTAATATTTTTTATCCTCTATACAGAAATGACTCTTAAGTGAATTTAGAAGCTAGGAGAGACATTGGACAGATACCAATGGACAAAGCAGACCTCATTATTTTTCAGCCCAGTTATAGTGGAGCCTGCATCTGTGTGCGCTTTTCCATATAGATTTTTCCTTTTAGGCAATAATATGCTAGGCTCCTTGCTGCTGGATAGTGAATTCCCTTGGGATTTCTTATTTCTCCCATCTCCTGTTTGTAATGGGGTTGTTCTAAGTTGATCCAGTTTCTCTCACTCTTTACTCTTGAGCGGTTAGACAATTTGATTCACCCAACTCTAGACTATTCCCAGGAATTTGGCAGGGGCGGAGTGGGCAGGGGCTCAGGATGGGTGACTTGAGATCGACACGTTAGTATTTAATTGAAGAGTGTACATTTCTATTTAGTATTCTGCAAATATTGAATATGAATAATCAGATAAGACACTTACTAGTGTAAAGAAACTAATAAATTTTATTTTGTGGTACATTAAAATCAAATTCAGATAAAAATGTAAAATCATAGCTTATCCAGAGGAACCATTTGATAGCTTCGTATAAATCTATTTTAGAGATGTGTGAGCACAAATTATGGAATGCCAGAGCAAGTTGATTTAAGCTGCTTTTCCACCAACATAAATAATGCAGAGTGCCACAAATACTCAAGTACACTTAACTGAACATAATTAAAATATTGGAATATATTTTAAAAATAAATAATTAAGCAGTTAGAAGTATCTGCCATACTAATTCAAAGTGATAGTCATATGGTGATTATATTATGCAATTTACCCAAGACTTTTGCTTTAAAGTGCACTAATAAAATTTGCATTTAGTAAAAACTGAGATTCTGTAATGTTTGAGGATATGGGCAGATTCTATTTCAAGCACGAAACACAACCCTTGTCTCTCTGATCCATCAACAGATGGACTGAGAACAGACATTTTCGGCTCCGCTGAGCAGCTTGCCTGCAGACACTGCTCACACCCAGCACTGCGTTTTCAAACGCCTGAGCCCGCTGTGTGGGGAGTTTTGTTTGCCTGTCTCCCTTTCTCGATTGTCAGCTTCTTGAGGGTGGGGATCTCTGTGTCTCTGTACACTTAGGGCTGGTATAATGCTGGCGAGGAGCAGGTGTTTAATAAGTATTGTGAAATTAATGCATCAAAGAGTCAACGTTTTGCCCTGGTGGATGTGGCTCCATTGGTTGAGCGTCACCTCATGCACCCAAAGGTCACCAGGCCAATCCTAAGTCAGGGCACATGCCCAGTTTTCAGGGTTGATCTCAGGTCAGAGTGGGTGCAGGAGACAACTGACCAATGTTTTGTTTTGCTTTTCTCTCTCTCTCTCTCTCTCTCTCTCTCTCTCTCTCTCTCTCTCTCTCTCAAATTAATAATTTTAAAAAAAGAGTCAATGTTTCTATCATTGCTCCCTATTCTCAACACAGCAGCAGGCCAGGCACACTGCCTAGGAATTTGGCACCCTTCCCGCCTGGGGCCTCTCCTCCAGCTACACAGAGCTCACTCCCTCATCTTCCTCATGTCTTTGTCAATGGCACCTTCTCTGTGAGGCCTCCTCTGACTACTCTGTTTGAAATAAAGTTGCGCCCACCTCAATCCAGTTTGTATCACCATAAGAGATACTACATAATTTGCTTGTTTATTTTGTGTAAGCTCCATAAAAGTCAGACTTTTCTGCATTGGTCACTGCTATATCCCCACAGTAGATGCTCCATCATAACCTGTCTCATGAGTGAATAAATGAATGACTGAGTTGAAGCTGGAGAAAAAGAATTGCCTTGGAATACAAGCTGAGTGAGTGTGATTATAAGATGTATTTGGAGTTTGGGGGGGCAACAGAATAGGATCAAACACAGGTGTATATCTTTCTGCCTCACCGGCCATTGATGGCTTCTCCAGTGATGATGGAAACTGCACACTTTAAGTCACTCAACATGCTTACCATCGAGTTCTCTGGAGATCGGAGTCTGCTCTGAAGTCTTGGCCCAGACAAATAACACTTTAACAATCTATTCAGGCCAGAATGGATTCTTAGCCTTCCTGGGGACTTCATTCAGCAGCTTTCTCCCTAAGCTGTTTGTTGTCCTTGTCTTTGCCTTGTGTCCTTCCCCAACCCATCCCACACCCCACAGGTCTGGAAGCCAGCGGTTCTGGGTCTGCTGCTCCTGTGTAATCTTGAGCAATAGTGTAGATTAAAGATGAGTACAAATTCCCTGCCATCCTCTTTGGTGAGAGGTGATGCTGCATCTCGGCTGGTTTTGTGACTGGCGTTGACCAACAGGATTACGGTGGACACGATTCTGAGTCAGTTCTGGGCCTCATCTTTAGGAGGACTGGCAGCTTCTGCTTTCTCCTCTTTGAAGCTTCCTCCTCTCCTGGCTTTCCTGCTGGAGAAATCATGTGGAGAGAGACAGGACCTAAAATTACATGGACAGAGGGAGGCCTGGTCTTCCCAGTAGCCCTGCTGCCTCTAGCCTTGTAACCACTCCCAGCAAGGCACCCATCCTGTCAATGAGGCATCTTGGATGTTTCAGCCCTCTCTGCTATCTAAAACACCCAAGGAAATAATACATCATTGCTTTAAGCCACTAAGTTTTGGGGTTGTTTGTTACACAGTACTAGATAATTGAAACAGTCAAATTATGGAATTTTTTTGAGTTTTTTTTTTTTTAATCTGGAAAATGGAAACATAGTTCTGTTCTGGAGGCTGCTCTGGGGCTGTCTGTAAAGTACCTAAGACATAACCATTCAGTGAATGTCATATTCCTACCCCTTTCCTTCCCTGGGCAGCGCCTTAAGCTCCAGGAATGTGCCTTCAATGTCATCACTCATCAATATTTTCCCTTTTTTTTTGTCAGCCATTTCCTTTTACAACTTATTTTGCAGAAGCAACTTAATAAGCTCATCCCAGGGGATGTGGACACGAGCTCCATTTGTTAGTGCTCGAGGGCTATTTACTTTTAGAAGAGGGCTCAATAAAGCACACACTTCTTTCCCAAGGATTAAAATTTTAGCTGAAGGTTTCTGGAGGAGCCTGGGATGTGAGAGGAGAGTTTTGGAGAGAAAAGTATGCCTTCTTGGAGGCCCTCAGGCTCTCTTATTTGTAAAACCTTAACCTTAAGAGAAAACAGCCCAACTCAAAATTCAGTCATGCTCAAGCCAAGGAAGCTTCCAGGAGCCATATCAGCTTTACTCTCAAGCATCTTGATTTTCTTATTCTTCCCTTAGCTTTAAGCCCTCCATAGGCTGCTCATTTTTGCAGAGTGGTACACAACTGGAAAGGAAGGCAGCTCCACTTTGCAACTCCTCCTCAAGTATTCAGTTGTGAAACCAACCATCTTCTTCTGGCTGTAAAGGGGGTAGCAATGGCAGAGACTTGGGTCAGAAAATGACTCCCCCAAACCGCACCTGATTAGTTTATTTTTCTAGACAGACTTTTTGTTGTTGTTCAGGGATACCAGTTCTGTTTTAGAGAATACACGCAATATCCTTTCGTTCCTATCTCTCTTTTTATTATAAAACCAATATAACAATCTTAAAGAAAACTTTCTCACAACCAAAGAGGGAAAAAAGTTCCCTTGATACAGATCAAAATTTATTTTCAAATTAATGCTATTCAAATCTGATACAATTGTGAATAGAATAAAATAGAATAAGAACATTTCTAACATTGATTCTGTCTGTGTGTGTGTGTGTGTGTGTGTGTGTGTGTGTGTGTGTTTGTGAGGCTGCATAACAGAAGGAGATTAAATACCCAGAAAAATAGCACAAACTTAGTGAACTTTATTCAGTTAAAAAAGATTTTTAATGAAATAAGTAGTAATGATGATTGAGAAAACTGGGAATGGTTTGAAATGGTAAAAAAAACAAACAAAAAAAAAACCCCAAATAAAATTAAAAACATTTAATAAGAACAAATTGCAAAAATTCTGGATAATACACCAACTACATAAGTGGTCAACAAATAGTTACAAACTGGTTGTGTCTAAAAGCATGGTTTTATATCCATGCATAATAGAGAAAGAGGTATAATAGGTGCATTGTCTAAGGTCACTTCAACTTACAGAAGAATGTTTTGGCTTTTGAAATCACACCATTAAGCTAAGAAAGGAGAATATTTTATTCTTTCCTTCCAAACTTTTGTTAAATTGAATTTGTAATGGTTTGCAGATATATGCATGGTGGAGGTTGATCAACCCCAGTGCCATCCAGTAAGTAAATACTGCAGCCTTTTCATTTCCTTGCCTTAAATGTAAAAATCCTTTCCACCCATCTGAGAGGTGATGAGGATGTGTGATGAAGTTAGGGTACCTGGGTTTAAATCCTGGACAAGTTACTTAATGTCTCACAGCTCCATTTTATCTCTGCACTATGGAGATTATAATCTTGTCCAAATCTGTACCATCAAGATAATTCTGGCATGGGAAAGCAATGCACTTGAAATGGGGAGGGGGGAATCTGACCATGAGAACTATTTTATGGATGCTGATTATCCCTGTTACCACATTAATATGGAAAGTAGACGGTAGCTTGCCATGTAAAGTATACTGGGCTACCTAAGAGCTTTCATTCTGTCACACACCTGGTGAAACTGGCTGCCTAGCCAGTGATGGCTTTCCTTAGAGCTAAAGAGAATAATTTCAACTTGGTGGATGGACCAATTTGTCCAAAACAGATATTATATTTCAAAAGAGACCATTTCTTTTGGTCTCTGGGACAGTGAAGGGCACATAATCCAAAGCTTTTACAGCAATTATTTTAGATTTAAAAGGTAATACGAACACTTGTAAAGAGAGTAAAAAAGAGAGTACTGTAAGATAGTAAGTTAACCATAGACAATCACTGTTAAAAGTTTCTCTCTTTGCCGAAACTGGTTTGGCTCAGTGGATGGAGCTCGGCCTGCAGACTGAAAGGTCCTAGGTTCGAATCCGGTCAAGGGCATGTACCTTGTTTGCGGGCACATACCCAGTAGGGGGTATGCAGGAGGCAGCTGATGGATGTTTCTCTCTCATTGACATTTCTAGCTCTCTTTTCCTCTCCCTTCCTCTCTGTAAAAAATCAATAAAATCTATTTTTAAAAAGTTTCTCTCTTTAACTCTTATCCTTATAACTTAAAGTTAGCATTATAATTTTAAACAGTGGACTTCTATCTATTGATTTATAAACTTTGGGCTGCATCTATTGACTCCTTGCTATGGAACATGGAGTATTTAGTGCAATTGCAATATTACTCATTTACCATCCACTCCATCCTGAGGTTTTGTTGGTTGCAGTTAGTTATTACAAAGAACATCTCTGTGATTTTAATTAACATTGATTTATTGAAATTAGAGCTCTATTTTCTGCTATGAAAAATTAGATTAGTTTACTTACATACTCTTGTAGGTCTTCTCTTTTCTCCCACTATTATGTCATTTTCATGTTCTGAAAGTTTATATTTGTACTTTATTTTGTGATTATCATGTTTTCTTTACTTAGTTTGTAACTTGATTAAAAAATTAAAAACTAATGAAAACAGTCCTATGATTATGAAAATATTTGCTGCAAACCAAGGATTCTGTGGTTGGACCTAAATAAAAAGAAATTAATCCTGGATCACCAGCCTATTTTTCTCAAAAGAGAATTTTCCAAGTGTGTTAAGGTAAGATGAATTCCTTAAAAATGTCTTTTTAGCTTATCAGTCTCTGCTGGCTCAACTGCATTCCTTATTTTTGAACACCTCTTTTTTTCTTCTTCTTTCATTTAGAATTCATGGTGGCAAACTTTTCAGTTTTTGCATTTCTACAAATATCTTTATTTTGTTCTGATTCTATTTCTATAGTTTGATTGGGTACAGAACTCTAGGTTCAAAATATTTTTTTTATATATTTCATGTTGTAGCATCATATGTTGTTGATGAGAAATCTAATATTAATCCAATCTTTTTTTTTTCTGTCGTAGGTAGCCTATTTTCTTCTCTCTGGAAGTCTTAGAGTTTTCTTATATCCTTGGATTTCTAAAATTTCATTAGGATGTATCTTGAAAAGGGCCTTTCTTTTCTTTTTCTCAATCATACTGCTCATGATTTAGTGGGTCTTTTAAATCTAAAGATTCATGTAATTTCTTCAGTTCAGAGAACTTTTCTTCTATTGTGTCTTTGGTTATCTCCTCCTTTCTGTCGTCTCTCGACTTATGCTTTGAGAATTCCCATTAGCCAGCTACTAAACCCATAAATCTCTTCTTTACTCATATTTGCTATCTCGTCTTTCTGTGTCATATTTTGAGAGATTTTCGTGGACTTTGCAACATCTCCATTTGTTATCCATGACACATTCAATTATGCAGATTGTCCATTGAATTTGTTTAGACATTGTGCTTTTCTTGTTCGAGGGTTCTTTTTATTGTTGTTCTGTGAGCACTTTAAGAAAATAGCATCTTGGTTTTGGTTATTGGATAAATTGTTCTCTTGAACCTTTTCTAAAACTAATTAGATTTTTAGGCAAAGTTATCTTATGTTTTAAGAATAATCTCTGTTTCTTATGAGGTAAGTGCTCTCCCTCCTTTGTTTCATAACTTCTTTAAGTATTTAATAACCCCTTTACTGTGTTTCATATATATTCTTAGGAGTCCATGAATCCTCTAATATATTTTAAATATTGGTCTTCATTTTAATGATAATCTCTTAAAGTATCAGTTGCAGGTTCTGAAACATCTCTGTGGCAAGCACTGTCAGAACCTGTGTATGCTATTGTGTTTATTATGGCATCCATGTCTCATGTTGCCCAATTGGCAGCAGAACCCTCTGTGTGGATGATGACCTGCACAGCCAGAAGAATCTGGGGGGATGGGGTGGGGGCTGAGGTGGTATCAGATCCTCACAGGGTGCCTGGGCCCCAGTTTGAGAAACATGGCTTCCTTGTATCTCAATCATGATAAGGTGACTATATAATTTATTACTCACACTGGGACTTTTTTTTTAACATGAAAAGAAAACTATTACTAATTATTAAGAAAACCTATTAAGAATCCTATCTAATACAAGAGTAATATGCAAATTGACCATACCCTTGATTAGGCCATGCCCTCAGCCATGCCAATCAGCCAATCAGGAGCAAATTATGCAAATAAACCCCAACCAAGATGGCTGTGGCCCCTGAGAGCAGAAGGGAGGCTTGGGTTTCCCCAGTACCGGAGGAAGCCAAGCTTTCCTCCTGCCTGCCATTGCTGGCCTAAGCCTCCACTCAGTGCTACAAAGTTTCAATTATAGAAGATATATTCCAACAGAAATGGCAGCAGCCATGGAGTTGGAGAAAGCAAACACTATGGTTGCCTGGGCAATGGAGAAAGCCAAGCTTCTGTACCCTAGTGCCTAGGCCTCCACTCTAGGCTACAAAGTTTCAGTTATAGAATTTAAACAGAAATAGCTGTTGCCACGGAGCAAGCAGAAGGCTTGGTTCCTCTCCAGGCTACAAAGTTTCAATTGTAGAACATAAATTAATCTCATATCCCAGGGCCTCTGCTTGGGTCACACTGGGGGCGTGACCAGTCTGAAAACTACCACAGATCCCTTGCCCAGGCCACCCCACGTCCTAAGGAGGGAACCCCCAACCTGATCCAGGACACTCTTCAGGGCAAACCAGCTGGCCCCCACCCATGCACCAGGCCTCTATCCTATCCACTAAAAGAGTAATACGCAGCTTGACCAACACACAAGAGAGCTGCCCGCATGTGGTCAAAGGTCCTGCCCCGATGTGGACACATGATGGCCACCACAAGATGGCTAGCAGGGGAGGGCTATTGGGAGGGACCAGGCCTGCAAGGGAGGGCAGTTGTGGGCAATCAGGCCAGCAGGGGAAGGCAGTTGGGAGAGAGCAGGCCTGCAAGGAAGGGCATTGGGGACTATCAAGCCTGCAGGGAAAGGCAGTTAGGGGTGACCAGGCCGGCAAAGGAGGGAAGTTGGGGGCAAACAGGCTGGCAGGGGAGCAGTTAGACATCAATTAGGCTGGCAGAGTAGTGGATAGAGGGTGATCAGGCTGGCAGGCAGAAGTGGTTAGGGGCAATCAGGGAGGCAGGGAGGCAAGCAGTTTGGAACCAGCAGTCCTGGATTGTGAGAAGGATGTATGACTGCTCTTTTAGGCCCAATCACAGTAGGACCAGGAAATGGGCAGTTGTACATCCCTTGAGGGGTCCTAGATTGGAGAGGGGAAAGACTGCACTGAGGGACATCCCTCGTACCCTGTGCACAAATTTCATGCATCAGGCCTCTAGTTATAACATAAGGAACTGTCTGGCAATCCAGGATGTTTGGATCTTCCATTCTAGCTGAGAAGCTACCTCTTCAAGTTGTCTCCTTGCCAGCTATTACCAAAGTCCAGAACTGTCTCTGGATCTAATCTGCTTCTACTGTGCACAGTGCCCATTTCCAATAAAGGACCACCTTCTAGGCAGGTTGCTCTACTTCTCTAGGAAACAATTCTCTAGGCTTCACCCAGAAGGCAAATCTCACTATTAGTTAGCTGATCTGCATGCATGGGGAGGGGGTGTGTGGGGAGGTGCCTCATTGGTTCATGGTTGTTCCAAATATAGTTATTTTAATTAATTGCTCTTATGATTTCTCACTCCCCACCCTATCACCTCCCCCTACCTCTCCAGCTTTGCATTTGTTGATTCTGAGCTTGGAATTTGTCCAGGACTTCCTTGCAGTTTCCTCTGTTCTCATGTCATCATCATCTAGTTTCATGTACTCTCCGCCTTCCAGAAATGCCTTCATTTCTAGCCCATTGATGCTACATTCTACTCTTCCTGAATATTTTGGGTTTCATTATTTTAAAGCATCTCTTTTCTATCATTTCTCTAGGATCTTTGGAGGAAGGAGAGGCAGATATCTGTGCTCAGGGCCTCATCATGAACCAGAGCTCCTTGTTCTTTGATTTTGAATTTGAACTCGAATGTGGCTGTATCTGTTTTCCTGGTACATATATTACCTTAAAATAAACAATAAAGTAGCACTGGAAGGACCTAGTTGGGAGCTACCCCTTTTTTTATTTTGTCCTCGCCTTCCTTAGATAAATTTCTAATCCAACATCCTATGAAGGCATTGATTCTCAGGAGAGAACTTCCTTAAGTAAAACTCTGTTCACTCTCTAGTTCACTGTCTTTAAAGCTCATACCTACCCTGAATTAAAGAGAGAATAGTTAAGTGGTTTAAAATAGAAGGCTTTTTCTTCTAATGTCATTCAGACATGTAAAGAAAAGTGTCAGAAATTGAAAAAATATGTATGTTGAGAAACTACCACAGTTTGTGCTAAGTTTTATAGGGAATGCAAACAAGTACAACATAAGACTTCTGCCCTCAATATACTCATTTCCAAGCAGAGTTGAAAGCAGCTCCAGGAAGAGTTTGGGGACAACAGAAACTAGGTCACACAATTCAGAACCTATGTGCCAAGTCAGAAGTCAGCCCTCCAGGTTGTGATTCCACAGGCTAAGAGCTCCCTGTAGGCCCAGAGTCTCACAGAAGGCAGCGCAAGGCTGTGAGATGTGCTCTGACCTTTGAAGAAAGTAGGAGCTGAACTGGTGGGGAAGAGATGCTGAACAATCTAGGCAAAGAGGAAGTTGTGGCCAAGCTGGAGACTTTGTGGGCCATGTTTGACAGGTGGATTGGTCAGTTGAGCACAAATTGTCCACATTGTATCAGGGAGAGAAAGGGTTAGTTAGCAAGGGGGTGGGGACCTTGTGAAGCTCTGGAAAGTAGTCTAAATAAGGTACTTGAATTGTAGTCCAGCTGAGAGATTTTGAGGAGAACATGAGTAGGGTGGTATCTGCAAAGGCTACAATGTGTTTAAGAAATGTTTATGAATCCAAGTTGTGAAGGAGGGGCAGGAAATGATGGTGCACCAACCAGATAGAATGACAGCTCCTAGTTAATTCAATCAATGTCACTAATTAAAACAATTTAGCTAATAACAGGAGGCTTTGGGAAGTAAAAGAGATGACAATACCAGAAATTATTTAGTAGTGATATTCACTTATGGAGAAGTCAAAATTTTAATGAATCTAGGAATTAAATGTTATTAAAGGTTTTGTGACTGCCTGAGCATTTTAAAACAAAGGAATATGGATTTCTCTTACCTTATCTGAGAGGAGTTCTAAAGGAACTTGCTCTTTAAAGAAAAGTCTGTCTATATGTATGTGTGTGAGTGTGAGTGTGAGTGTGTGTGTGTGTGTGTGTGTGTGTGTGTGTGTGTTTGGTCTAAATTATTTAATGATGCATATATTTGTTATGTTATGGTGCCTCATTTATTAGAAGACTACAGGCTTTTGGCAGATGACAGGAAAAGTGGGTAAGGCCCACATTTTAAAATGGATTTTAAAAACCTTTTTGTTTTCTTTAATTATGATCCCTATGAAGAGGTAGAGGAACTCACTCATTATACACTAAGTTCTGGAAGCAGTGAGCCAATGGACATGGGGTTCGGTCTCTGAAAGCTAGAATCTCATCAGCTGTGAATTTGTACAGTCAGGTTTGGGAAAGCTCCAGGCATTGAGGTCCCTTAGCCTGAGGGGATTACATAGTAATATGCATAGGGTTCTCTTCCTTGAGGAGCCTACTATCTGGCCCGGGCATGTAAGCCAATAACTTAGAATGGAGTTATTTTTATGCTGTGAGCATGTACTATTAACAAGGTGTTCAAGTAAAGTAGCTCATTCACCAGATCCCTTTGCTCTCCTCTGATAAGAGGCACAGAAGTCTTCCTGTGATTTTCCCAAAGTGTCTCCTCTGTGTCTGCTTCCTGGGTAACCTGCTGCTCTGTCTGTTTCTCTGACACACTATTGGATGGACTCAGGCCTAAGGAGGTAGGTAGCTGACAGTAGGTTCATATTCTGCCGGGTCTCAAGTAAGGTTTGGATTCTTCTTTGGCTACTTTATGAATCTGTTGAGCAGCCAGCCTAAGCATGTCCTCCATTTGTAGCCACTGTTGTACTGGCTGGGAAAGCAAAGCAGTAGCAGCCAATGGCCATTTGCTATGTCAACCTCAGGTTTTGAACAGGACACTGTGTTTCCCTGTCCAGAACTCAGGATATTTCACTGGTGCTCAGAGCATTCATTAATTCATTAATTCATGCCTCCATTCATCAAATAACAGTTAAGCATCTCCATGTGCCAGGTACCAAGGACATGCAGTGAGCAAGGCACAATAATATCCTATGGTAGCTTTCAGTAAATGGAGGAAGCTGACAGATGCTGTGTAGTGAACAT
Organism: Antrozous pallidus; assembly: GCA_027563665.1. Classification (NCBI taxonomy): domain Eukaryota; kingdom Metazoa; phylum Chordata; class Mammalia; order Chiroptera; family Vespertilionidae; genus Antrozous; species Antrozous pallidus. The sequence continues at coordinate 145,097,046 of CM050508.1, read as the reverse complement.
ATATTGTTTTTGTCTCTCTGGCATTCCTCCCCAACCTCTTGTCTCTCCTCACACCCACCTTAACAGCCTCCTCCTTCCTATGGGAAGTTCTCATTTCGAATTCTAAGTGGTCTGGGTAGAGAGAGCACTAATTCTAATCATTTTCTTCCACTCCCATGACACCATAGGAAGTAGGACCAGGTGACTCAGACTTGACCTCCAGGCTTGTGGCCATAGTGATTTTAGCCGAGAAATAAACCTATAAACTACAACCAGGCCAATCAGATTAATTCCCTGGGGGTTAATATGTGGTTGCCTGGAAAAAGCGGCTCTATTTTCTCTGAGGTTATTAGGGTAATGTAACTCCAGTACCCTCCACAGTCAGGCTCTCCCCCAGTCTTGGCCTCACCCCCTACTCTCTGCTGCATAGAGGATGAATGAAGCAGAGCCAGTAGATAAAGAGAATAAGAAGAGAATGTAGATTGACCAAAAACTTTGAGGCCATTTCTACCCTGGCCATTGCAGTTAACCTGAGAAAATGAATGCCCCCTTTCTCCTAGGTTGAGTTGGTTTTCCATGACACATAGCCAAAAGACCCCTAACACAGTGTGACAATTGCTGATGGGAGTGAACAGAGCTGCTGGGGGAACCATGCCTGACCTGGTTCTGCAGAATGAAGGAGGACTTTCTGGAAGCAGTGACATTCAAGCTGAGGCCAACTACTTTTCCAGGAAACCTCCAGCTTGAGGAAGGGAGGGAGAGAGGTTTAAGAGTTTCAGGTGGAGCCGAAACCGGTTTGGCTCTGTGGATAGAGCGTTGGCCTGCAGACTGAAGGGTCCCAGGTTCGATTCCGGTCAAGGCATGTACCTTGGCTGCGGGCACATTCCCATTAGGGTGTGTGCAAGAGGCAGCTGATCGATGTTTCTCTCTCATCGATGTTTCTGACTTTCTATCCCTCTCCCTTCCTCTCTGTAAAAAGTCAATAAAATACATTAAAAAAAAGATTTTCAGGTGGAAGAATGTCTCATATGAATACCTGGAACTAAGCAGTAATGATCTATTTGAGGAATTACAACAACTCTGGTATGCTTGGAGCAAGGAGTGCACAGACAGCATGAGGCCAAATACACATCTTTCCAAACAGTATTGGAATAATCACTAAAACGAGGACTGTTCTACCTCCTCATGCAGCAGAGGTAGAAGAGAAAGATGGTTTCTGCCCTCAAGGAGCCTAAAATTTCACCAGGCGTATTGCACACAAATATGCACAAAGATAAATCATGACATACAGCCACAGTAAGATGATGTACCAAATCAGTGACTATAAGGTGGACAGTAAGGAAATTCATGAAAATTCTAAGAGAAAGATCACTGGGGATTGCAGACAGCAGGAAACATCAGCACTGGACCTAAAGAAAGGGCAGGGTGTGCGTGGATAAACACACATCAGGTTCAGTGCAGGGGACCAGTAAGGAGACCAGCTGAGTAATTTAACGGTTTGAGTTAGAGGATAGTGGGCAAAAGTTTGGAATAGTAGTCTTTAGACTATTATGAAAGCAATGGGGAGCCATGAATTGCTTTTGAAGGTAAGCAGGGGGAGGGGTGTTCCGAAACAAGTTATCTTGTGAGATAACAGATGAGACTCCCGTTATCCCAGAGAATGGGCTTTCCCAACACCAACCTTGCACCCAGAGTGCTCAGCCACATTCATTCTCAGAGGAAGTATGCAGCTAGTACCTCAGCAGCAGCAGCAAGAGCAGCAATAGCAGCATTGTTGGAGGACAGCGATGGATGACAGAGGTGATTATGCAGTGAGGCGTTGAATTGATATAAGTTACACCTTCTGTGTCAATATGCAGAACTGGTTTGACTGAATTCAGTAAAAAAAAAAAAACACACACACACACACAAAAAAAAAAACACCTGAGTTCAGGAAGACAACACATTTTCTGGTGTGTTGACATGACACCAAAGACCCTGTGTAAATGCTTCTACTTTTCTTTTTTTCTAAAATAACAGTTCTATTGTTACCCAGAAAATAGTCAGCTGTAGAATGCCAGTCTAAGGAGGCTAGTTTATTCTAGTTACCCTGAAATGGGTCAGCTGGGCTCCCTAGACATCCCCCAAAGGCATCTAGCTCAACCAGTATGTGTCGAGGGTCCATACATGCCTGTAATGCAGTAGATAGAGCTGGGCGTGGGGAAATGGATACAGTAAGATTCCAGCATCAGAGAGCTGAACCCAGGGGAGATGAGCATGGGATTGGGGGACAGAAAATCCTACTTTCAAACCCCAGCTCTGCCATGTTCTAGTTGTGAGATCTTAATCGTATTGACCCTTGCTTTTCTTACCTAGACAATGGGGATAATAGTATTTTGGAAGATAGTAAAGTTTAAAGAGACATTTACGTGTGAAGTACTTAGCACAGTGATTGATACATAAGTGTTCAATAAATGATGCCTGTTTATCATGCAGTGTGGAAAATGCAGTGCCCCAGGTCTGTATATGATGCTAGAGAAGCAGAAGGGGAACAGTTATCCTAACTCCAGGGAATCCAAAGAAGGCGGCCTTGAGAAGAGGGCATGTGGTGGGAAAGGAGGAGTGAGGAAAAGAGAAGAGAGAAATTCCAGGCAGAGGAAACAGCAGTGCCCCCTGACCCCTGGGAGGCTAGCTCGGGGCCAATTCACTGCACTGCTGCAAAGACAATTCCAAAGGTGTCATCTTGCTGAGCGGTACGCCTGACTTTCACCTGGATTCTAGAACCCAGAGCGCCAGGTAATGTGCCACACAGTTGTCCGCACTTGGGAAAGGAAGCGGCTCTGTGCTGGATCCCATTCTTCCTCAGCCCACGGACTAGCATGTGTCTGTTTTCTTTCTTGTTCTCATCAAACTGGTACTGACTCCTAAGGGCAAGAGAAAGCTTGGGAGAATTGTGCTAAGGAATGTCTCCCGGTGGCCTGACATGGTTTTTAAAAACCGGAAATTGGGCAATTAGTAAAATATCCTGGTGCTCACAGAGCAAGGCTTTCTTTGGGCCCCTTCTTTCATCTGTGGCTATTGATGCCCTGCAGAAGGTTGCTTTGGGAGCCCATTGTTATGCCTGAGTTCCAGATGGGGCAATTAAATACGGGCAGTCGGACTGTTATTTTAGTTGCCTTTGGAGAAGAAATTTACAGTGCTTGCTTGTCCTTTTCAATTTTCCCCCCGTGCAGCTGTCCCTCCCCCCGCCCCTCTTGGAGCAGACAGGGCATTGGTTGGTGGCAGAAGGAGCTGCTCTCTGGGCTGGCTTCTGCAGGGGCCATGGCGCCTCTGGATGAAAAGCTCAGCGGAACTCCAAGTCATTATCGTGATCAAGGACCAGGGGAACGGTTCAGCGTGCAAATGCAGATGCTCTCTTGGTTTCCGTGATAGATGTGTTCGGTGCCAGTGCAGCAGTGTGTTGAATTCTTTTTAAAATCTGAAAGACCTGCAGGCTCTTCTCTCCTTTTCTTAAATCCATTTCCCTGTTGAGATGAAAAAATGTAATACTTTCAGCTTACTTCTGACTTTCTTCAAAAGTATTTCTGGAAAAGGATCCTTCATGTGGAGCATATGAAACTGTCAGAGGATGGGAGAGAGCAAGGTTTTAAAAACAGGTTAATGGACAGCCATTATGCTCTAGGGAGTTCCCCCCAGGAAGCAGAAAAATACAGGCTAAAGAAGTCGGGGGCAGACAGACCACAGAAGCTATGGATTAGGAAAGGAACATAATCCAGGGATACTAAAAAACAAAACAAAACACTGGATATAGAATGAGATGAGAAAATAATACCAGCCAAGGTAAAAAAAGGTTGCCAAGTTTTGCCTTAGGAGAGTGCTTGAAAATACAGGTTTTGGAGACTGGCAGACCAAGTGAAAAGGTTGACTTTTCTACTCGTTAGCTGTGGCATTAGACAAGTTAATTTTTACATGACTCAGTTTTCCAGGCTATCAAACGGCCACAAAGGGTGGCTGTGCTAATTAAATGAGATGACGTATGTAGCATGTCTGCCTTATTCTCTGGTATGCAATAAGTGTTCAATATATGGGATCTTTTATCTGTTATTGCTATTGTTACTATTTTTATTAGCAGCAGTAGTAACAATGTTATTATTACTGGCACAAGGGCACAGATCGATCCATGAACTGTTTTTGAGGTGGTCGTCAGTCCTAGTTCCCATCGAGTGAATAAGCGCATGCACTTTGTCAACCATGCAGGTGCCCTGCTCTCTCGATGGCGGTGGATTTAATCCCATCACTGGGATTTCCTCACACACATTCTAGGTTCTTCTGTGGCGCGTTGGCCATGCCACCATGTTGCTCATGAAGTGAGCAAAAGGCTGTATCCTGTTAACAACATGGGCTCCAAGCAGGAGGTCCTATGACTCATTTTCATCTCATGAGTCGCCTTGCCCCAACTATAGGGCTGGGAAGCCCTGAGCTGGAAGGTTTGTGCTATGAGGAAATCTGAGTCATGGACAGAGTATGAAGAAAAATGAGCAGTGAAATAAAATTTCCAGAGGGAAGCAATGGTAAGCTACGTGATCTCTTCTGAACTTTCCCAGCTCACCCTCAAGAAAAGGTGTCATAAACCTGCAGGAGTGACTAAGAGCTGGGACAAAGGCAAGCCTGTTACAGACATCCCCGTAACTCCAGGAGCAAATCTCTTTTTCCCTCCTAAATAACACAAGAACATTACATGGCATTAACAAGTTTCCCAGGACAGGAACTTCTAGTTTATTACTTGCTCACATTGTCATCAGAAATTAATTTTGTCCCTGAAAGACAAATTGGCTGGTAGCTTATGAAGTTAAATGGAAAGAACAAGTACGCATCTGTTTCTTCTGCATTTTGTCTCCTTGGCGTCTTACATATAAATGAATCAGAGTGTTCAAACTTAAATTAAGATCTTTGGCTAGATAAACAGTTAAAACTGGTTCCCATAGCTACCTCTCACACATAGCTGTGATTGCATTATAATCCCCTAGTAATCAGCTCTAAATGAAAGAAAGATGATAAGGGTGCTCTTTGCAGTTTTCAGTACTGATTTTTATTAGCTCTCAATCAGGCCGGGACTGCTCTGTCTTTCATCACATTGTGGTAGTGTTTGTAGAATCATTAGAGTAATAAAGTGTAAATCTTACTGAGGTGCATTTTTCTTGAGGTGTTTTATAGAAGAAAAACTTCGACGATTACACTGGCTGGTACAAGAAAGATTTGTTTCTGAGACGAAAGTAAGAATGTAATGTATGCCATACTCATTTGTTCTTCACTAGAGTCAAAACCTAGTGAATTATCCAGCCTAGGTACCACAACCACCATGAAAACCCCTTGGACTCAGGCAGCCAGGTTTATTACCATAACAGAGATTTGCATGCATTGAGCCAGTTTTGAATTTGCCTTGTTATCCTTCTCCAACACTCTTCCCATGTAAAGCCCTCACATTACAAACGCATTACCCACAAAACCGCAAACTTTGCTATTCCCAATGTGATTTCTTTAGCAAACTGGTATAATCCAATAAAACATCATGTCGCACCAACACTGAAGTATTTATTGCGGAATAAATTTCAGCTTAAAAAGTGCACTTGCCACCCTTCCTTCTCATAAATCACAGAGTGACCGGTCCTTTTCAGCTTCATTGGGGTTGGAGACTGCTAAAGTGGGGGAGAGTGGCAACTAGAGATGATGGCTCTCTGATGCTTCCTTGCATTTGTTCTGGAATTTTCTAGGCCCGTCCAAGAGATGGCAGCAGGAAAAGAGACTTACACTGACTTTCCCCAAGTGTTGCAGGATTTTTCACAGATTTTGCAGGTGTGCTACACATTTGCAATTAACAGAATACTTAATCCGGACGTGTTTTTTCTTTCCCATAGGCTTCATTATAGAAGGGATACGTTACAAAGCATCCCACTCTACGATCCCCGTAAATATGCCTGCTTGTTTTAAATGCTGGATTTTATGCATTTTATGTTTATATTAGGCTGAAAGTGTCCCTATATTTTAGTGACAGACATTTATGCTCATCCACAGGGTAAGAAACAATATCATGTAGCAGTATGAAGTCCCTGAAAGAGTTTATAGAAATGTGGTGGCTTTATATTTAATTTTAAGTTACTATATTTTAAGGGAAGGCTTTGCCTGGGGTAATTATTATAGCTTTCATGCCCACACGGCAGTACTGTGCATCTCTGCAACCAGCAGAACGTGGAAGATCCAGGTGGCCAGAGAGTTAGGTGGTGGCATCTCGAAGATTTGCACCACGTGTCATTTCAGTTTATACACTGAGTGACCCGATTATTATGATCTCTGAATGCATAATAATCTGGCCACTCAGTGAATATCTTATATAATCCTATATAATAAAAGGATAATATGCTAATTGTCCCTTCGACCAGAAGTTCAACCATCAGGCAGGCCAACCAACTGCCCATGTCCCTTCCCCCTGGCCCCTTGGCCAGGCTGGCTGGACCCCACCCATGCATGAATTCATGCGCTGGGCCTCTAATATATATACACACACACACTAGAGGCCCGGTGCATGAAATTCATGCATGGGGGGATGGGATGCGGGGTGTTCCTCAGCCAGCCTGCACCCTCACCAATCTGGGAACCCTTGAGGGATGTCTGATTGCTTGTTTAGGCCCAATCCCAGTAGGATCGGGCCTAAATGGGCAGTCGGACATCCTTCTCACAATCCAAATCTACAATTCTGTTGGCTCCAAACTGCTTGCCTGCCTTCATCTCTGATTACCTGTAACCACTTATGCCTGACAGCCTGATCACCCCCTAACCATTACCCTGCCAGCCTAATTGATGTCTAACTGCTCCCCTGCCAGCCTGTTTGCCTCCAACTTCCCTCCTCTGCCAGCCTGGGCACCCCTAACTGGCCTCCCCTGCAGGCTTGATCGTCCCCAATTACCCTCCCTGCATGCCTGGTCCCTCCCAACTTCCCTCCCTTGCTGGCCTGATTGTCCACAATTGTTCTCCCTTGCAGACTGGAAACTCTCACTGTCCTCCCCTGCTGGCCATTTTGTGTCCACATGGGGGCAGGATCTTTGACTACATGGGGGCAGCTCTCTTGTGTGTTGGAGTGATGGTCAATCTGCATATTACTCTTTTATTAAATAGGATAGAGACCTGGTGCATGGGTGGGGACTGGCTGGTTTGCCCTGAAGGCTGTCCCAGATCAGGTTGGGGGTTCCCTTGGGGTTTGGGGTGGCCTGAGCGAGGGGCCTGTGGTGGTTTTCAGGCTGGCCATGCCCCCCAGTGACCCAAGTGGAGGTTCTGGGACCTGGGATTAATTTATGTTCTACAATTGAAACTTTGTAGACTGGAGCAGAGCCAAGCCTTCTGCTTGCTTCGTGGTGACAGCCATTTCTGTTTGAAACTTTTTAGCCTAGAGTGGAGGCCTAGGCTAGGGCTGCAGAACCTGGGCTTCCTCCATCACCCGGCAACCCTAGCCTCTGCTCTCTCCAGCTCCATGGCTGCCGCCATTTCTGTTGGGATTATGTATCTTCTATAATTGAAACTTTGTAGCATTGACTTGAGGCCTAGGCCTACAATGGCAGGTGGAAAGCTTGGCTTCCTCTGTTGCTGGGGAAACCCAAGCCTTCCTCCTGCTCTCAGTAGTGGCAGCCATCTTGGTTGGAGTTTATTTGCATAATTTGCTCCTGTTTGGCTGGTGGGCATGACTTGATCAAAAGTATGGTCAATTTGCATATTACTCTTTTATTAGATAGGAGGTATATGTTTATACTGAGTGGCCAGATTATTATGTGTTCAGAGATCAGTGTTTAATCATATGAAAACATATGTGTGGGATCTAATCTGAAGATAGAATTTTTAGAGAACAAGAAAAAGTCACTTGATTAGGGTGTCTCAAGGACACCTTGTTTTCATTTTTAAAACCCTTCTATAGTCCTGAGTAAAACCTCATTTGCTATTTACTATTTATATTAAAAAATATAAAAGCCTGCATTTAAGCACTGGCTCTCCTTTCTTTTATAAAATAAAGCAAATAAAATATTTTGCTGATGATGGTGCTTTTGGTATGTGTTTGCATGTTGGTACTTAAATGCAATATGTCTGGAAGATGTTGCTATTTCACACTACATGCACAAGAAAGAGTAAATTGTAGGTCCTGATTATCAACAGATAACAAGACATACTGTATATAAATAAATGCTCAGCCTCAAAATCCGTTATTGGATTAGCTATACAATCACGTCTCAGGCTGTAAGCCTGTGCTGACAAATGAACACTTTTCATTTGGCTCAAGGTCCTCATCAGCAACGGAACTAATTTTGCATTCTCACTCATTAAGTGAATAAGATGTGGAAAAAGCTGTCTGCTTTTTGAAGTGTAAATTTGCTGCTACAGGCTGTGCAGACCAAAGCGCTTTTGAAGCAGGCAAATGAGATCATCTCTAGGGACATGCGAACCTCACAAAGTTTAGGTCATTTCTGTTGAAGGGACGGGGTGCGTGCATGCACACTCACCAACGTTCATGTGATTTAGGTGGATGTGTGCATTGGGCTGTGTGGGTGTTCTTGGGTGTCAATGATGGATGCTTTGTGTGAACCTGGGAGAGAAGTAGGAGCACAGTCTTCATCTTCTCCAGAAGCCAATGACCCATGGAATCTAGGGGCTCAGCCTGGCACATGCTGGGTGTTCAATACTTATAGAGACCGAGATAGAATGACCAGGGTTGGCACATTAAGCAGGCAGGACTCTCAGCCCTCTGCCAGTCTTGAGAAGGAGCAACAAAGCCTCTGAGCTCTTGGTTCAAAACCTCCTTTAGGCGTGGGATGTTCCATGGAGACATCAAGATAAAAGACAAGTATTGCTGGAACTGGCTGAGGAGCAAGATGTGCTGGGAGAAGGGAACTTCATACGCTAACCTTTCTGAGTGGTATTAAATAATCTATATGCTGAGAACTCAACTTTCGTATCTCTAACATGGACTTCTCGTTTGAGCTCCAGATTTCTTTCTTTCTTTCTTTCTTTCTTTCTTTCTTTCTTTCTTTCTTTCTTTCTTTCTTCTTTCTTTCTTTCTTTCTTTCTTTCTTTCTTTCTTTCTTTCTTTCTTTCTTATTTATTTATTTAGCCTTGGCTCTGCTTTATTGACCTCAGAGCACTCTTTGGATGTAGTTATATAAACAAATACAATGGGAACTGGATCTGGATCCAGAACGGTGCACCTGGCCCCAGAAGAAATTCCCCCCAAAGTGGATTTACACAAAACACCAGAGGAAAAGACGAGGCGACCTGGTGCTGAGTCCAGGTGTAGCCAGTTGGCAGAGGAGCAGTCAGTGAAGCAGTGGGCAGGCCATGCCTCTTTCTCGTAGGTGCACGTACACACTACACTGCCATGGATGAGCGTCAGGAGCATTTTTCATTAATGAGTTCCTACACAAATTTTGTTTCTTGTCCATCCCAGTTCTGCACGTGGACAAGTTTGCCTCTAATCAGCGTCACAGTAGACTTGACCTTTTGTCATCTGCTGTTGTCTTGTCAAACTCCACCCCCAGCTTGAAACTGATCTCCAAGTTCTTAAAGGTGCTTTGTGTTTTTATGGTGTCCCCATTTATTTAGATGATTGTGATAGGCTTGGTCATATTGGCCACCTGCCTGGTAGCAAACCCCATACTGATTGACCTCATGTAGTCATAGAAATTCTTGCTGCCCACTAGCTTCCAGGTGTCTACAAAGGCATCCACCATGGTGAGGCTGGGCTAAGCCTCCAGGGGCTAGCCTCCCATCCCCCAATGTGCAGAAGTGGAGTGGGCAGCCAGTGGTGCCAGGCTAGCCTGGGTCAGCAAGGATGCCTGGCCTTCCAGTCCCTGCCCCCAGCTGTGAGCTGTCAGGACCTGCTTTCTTCCTTAAGGTCCAGATTCTTAAATGCAACTGTCTGTTTGGTCTATGTATTTAAACAAAATAAAATCATGGGGCTCTACCTAAAACATTTCTATTCCCCATTCCTCCTAATTTCATAAATTGCATCAGCATCTTCCTTCTCATGCAATCAGAAACCTAAGACTCATCCTTGATTCACCCTTTTCCCTCACCAATGAAATAAAATCTTATCAACAGTCATGCTCCTTTTAGAAACAAAATATATCTTAAATCTTCTTGGACATCTAGCCTAGGCAAATATCATCTCTTATCTTGACAACAATGACACCAGCTTCTTAACATGCCTCTCTAACTACCCCTTCTCCCCATTCATACTGAGCAGAGAGCAATCTTAAAACATGTGTGTCCTGTGTTGAATTGTGTCCCTATCCCCATTTACATGTTAAAGTCTTAACCCCCAGCAACTCAGAATGTGACCTTATTTGGAAATAAAGTAATTGCCAGTGTAATTAGTTAAGAGGATGTTATCCAGAGTAGGGTGGGTGCCTATCCAAGATGATTGGCATCCTTCTAGAAAGCATGTCATGTAGACAGAGAGAGAGAGTGAGAGACAGACAGAAGGAAGATGTGAAGACACAGAGAGAACACTATCTAAAAGAAATGCTAATATTGCCAGCAAACCTTCAGAAACTGGATGGAGGCATAGAACAGATTTTCACTCACAACTCTGAGAAGGAACCAACCCCACTGATATCTTCACCTGAGACTTCTAGCTTCCGGAACTGTGAGACAATAACTTTCTGTTTAAGCCGCTCAGTCTGTGGTTCTTCGTTATGGCAGCCCTAGCAGACTAATGTAGTGTGGAATCATATCCCTCTATTACTTAAAGCCCCAGATGGCTTTTAGTTTTATTTAGATTCAAATTCAAAGTCCTCATCAAGAGTGACAAAACTCTTCGTGATCTTACCCCCACCCACTGCTCCAGTTTCATCTCCCAGCTCTTCCCTCGTCATCTTCAACCACACCGGCTACAACAATCTCCCTTTTCATGGCCTTTGAACATGCAGTGCCCTCTGCATGTACTTGCCTTCTCCTCCACTGTTTTTGCAGGGTAATAACTTACAGGTCTTAACTTACATATCATCCCTCCCACCTTTGCTGTTATTCTCTGCCTTTGCCCCATTTTTTCTTTTGTAATTACTTATCACAGTATGTACTTACTTTATAGTCCTGTATACTTTAAAAAAAATCTAGACTATAAGGTCCAGGAGATCATGCCAGTATGGTTCATCAGTGCCTGCCAGTATCTGACATAGTGTCTGGCACAGACTAGATACTCAGCCTGGCATGCATTGGGTGTTCAATAATTACTTGTTCAATGAATGAATAAAAGGAAGATGCTTAGAGAAACACCTCTCCCCTAGGCCTTTCTCTCTTGATCACACTTGGAAAAAGATGCTCCTTTCATTGGAAACATTTGTTGGTTTGTCCCTACATTGGAAATGATCACTTTTTAGATCTTTTCATAGTCTCAATATTGTCTCTATAGAATGAAAGGACCTGATCAAGAATTTTGGTGGAGGAATACTAGAGAAAAAATGGGCAGTGGGTCAGGTCTCTGCACATTAATTGCACTACAATGTTTATGAATTGTCTCCCAGAAGATCATTGCCTGGGCAAGCCAAAGAGTACATTGTTATATAGAAATACTCCAGAAGCGTAGATTTTGCCAAGTTGAAAAATAGGAAGTTGTGTGGGTGAGTGTGAAGCGACTGTTAGCTGTCCACAAAAATCTGTCTTGCTCTCTTCTTGGGCACACAATTAAATTACATTTCCCAGCATCTCTTACAGTTAGGTGTGGTCATTGACTGCATGCTCTGTACTGGTACATAGCAGAAGTGAGGGATGCCATTTCCAGGCCCAGCCCAATGAAAATATCCGTTGTGTATTGTCTGCAAGCTTTCCTCCCTGGTTTGTGGGCCTGTCAATGCCTAGTGAAACCCTAGAAACCACAGCTGAAAATACAAAACCACCATCAGCTTGGGTCTCTGATGAAGAAGACTCTCTGTAGAGACCTGGACTGAGCAGGCAATCCTATTATTAAACAGCTCATATGAAACCAGTAAAATTTAAAGGTCTCTCTAAAACTGCAGGCTAGCAAACCCTAACAGTATCTTTAAGAAGCTCACACTCATGAGGGCTCGGGAAGTGAAGGAACTTTTAGAACTGACTCAAGCAGGAATGTCTTCTCTCTCTCAGGAGGCAATAGAGCCACTCAGAAAGAGATTTGGAAAGGAACAATATAATAGCTCATTCTTCTAATGTTCCATGAGCTGAAGGAGATCAAGGAAAAGAGGATATCTTAGAGTTGCCTAGAGAGTTCTCTTGATGATGATTGTCACACATTCTTGCACACCATGGCACTCCAGATTAGTCCCCTGTCCTTTCTGATCATGACCCATCTTAACAACATTGAAAAGACTTTGAAACCAACGGTGGGAAAACAAAATATGCGAGGTGAGCACTATGGACTCGGAAGGGAAAGAAAAGGGCAAACAAATTCTGACTGACATTTGGATGTTTGATCACTTTCTCAAGGTTGTATCTGCAAGGAGGGTAGTGATTGTGTCTTATTGATCTCTCTCAGCCTAATGCTTGGTAGATCTTATGTGTTTAATGAATGAGAAATGAGTAAATACATTAGCTTGTTTGAACCTCATGAACCATATGAGGAGATAAGGCTTTATTGCAGACACTCTCATTTGCCTACTGGGGTCAAAATCATTCCTGTTTCATTTTCCTTCTTCCGGTAGATGGAAGAATACACTTTCTAGCCCCCACACAGTTAAGTGGGGTCATTCTCTGGTTCTGGCCAAAGGAATGTGAGTTAAGTGACAGAGCAGGAAAGGGCTCTCCTGCTTTTCTGTGCTGCTATAGCCAATCCTAAGGTCCTATACTGAAGAGGTGCAGCCTCCGTCAGCCCTGCCCTACTGACTTGTGCTGGGCATGTAGACTGAGTTAGGCCATTATATATACTATACTCCAGCATAACCTGGCCTACATGGACTAACACATTTACCCAACAGAAACATCCCCCGTTTTAATTTATGTGCTCAGAAGTTCAGATTTTGCCAATTCTTCTCTGGATGGCCATCAGTCACAGAGGCAGCTACGGGTGAAATGAGGGTGGTGTTAGCTGATTATAGTAATTTGAATCCCCTTAGCCAGCGATCACCCTAGGGGGTAAAAGCCACGTCTGATCAATATAATGTCTACAGAATTCTGCTGGGGATTGTTTTGGGCAGTTTTCTTTACTTACTCGAGGCCCAATGCATGAAATTCATGTGATGGTATGGTCCCTAGGCCTGGCCTGCAATCAGGACCATCTTCCCTGCCTCCTGTCACCACCCACTCCCAGTTTCCTGTTTGCCATCGAGTGATTGGAGCCTGATGGCCAGAGTAAGGGACTGAGAGGTCAGTTGTTCCTGCCCACTTGCTGGCCCTGGCCCCACTACAGGTCACCTTCTGTGTGTGGGCCAACCTGCACGGCGGGGGCCTTGGCCTAGCACCACCCATGTCCCCCACCACCCACCTCCAGTTCCCCATTTGCCATTGGCCTATCGGAGCCTGCAAGCCAAGATCTGGTCAGTGCGCCTCATAGTGACTGGTCAAGCGGTTGTTCTGGTCATTCGCTATTAGGGTCAATTTGCATATTACCCTTTTATTATATAGGATAGACCAGAAGACAAGAATGCTTCAATTTTTTATGTAGGGCCATTGTTTTGGGAGGATGTGAGGCTTGGAGCTGCTAGAACCATCTTGTGACCATAAGGGAAAGCTGGCCAACTGGAAAAAAGAGAAATCTACTTTACATTACTTAAATAAGTATTCTGTTTCTTACACCTCAGAGCATCGAAACAGATTATCTCCATTTTATTGAAGAGGAAAATAAAGCTCGAAGAGTATAAATGATTTTCCCAAAGTTTCTTGGCTTGCAAGTAGAAATCAGGTCTTGTAATTCCAAGTCTTCTCTTTATATTGTTCAAGGGATAGCAAATAGATTTTTCTCTCATCTGCCTAACCAATTAATTGAGAATGGCTACCTAGAGAGTTATGTTGAAAAGATGTTAATTTAGGATCACATCCAGCAAGAAAGGGGGTTTTGGTTGATTAGTAACTTCAAGGGCAAAAGGTAGGAAAGCAGTGCCCTTTTTTCTCCCATCACTGTTGTATGTCATGTTATTTCTGGATTAATTTTACTGTGGGAAGAGTCATGCATTAGTTATCAATTGCTGAGTAACAAATTATCCCAAAATGTAATGGCTAAAATAAAACCCCAATATTTACCATCTCACAATTTCTGCGAGAATATGGGTGTAGATTAGCCGAGTGCTTCTGTCTGAGGATCTCTCTGTGATTGTGATCAAGCTGTCTGCTGGGACTGCAATCTAAACTGTAGTCTTGGCTGGGGAAGGGTAGCCATGCTTACTCCTGGTTAGTGGGAGGTTTTGCTCCTCATGAACCATAGGATCTAGGGCTTCAGTTTTTTATTGACTGTATCTCAGTGTTTGTCACCTGTGCCTTACCATAGGGGAACCAACCCCATGGTGCCTGGCTCTCCAGGTCAGTAGTAGGCAAACTCATTAGTCAACAGAACGGTAGTTTGCTGACCATGCTCCAGGTAATGAGTGAGCAAATGAGAGAGGGTATCTAGGAAAGAATACAGACTTTTGTAATTCAATCTTGGAAGTGAAATCCATCATATATGCAGTATTTCATTCATTTGAAGTGGATAATCCAGCCCCCTCAAGGGGAGGGGATTGCACAAAGGAGTGACTATCAGCAGGCAGCCATTTTAGAGGCTGCCTACCTAGCGCAATGACAAATAAAAACAATGAAATTACTTTCCTATTATCATTTCTGTAATTCTGCAGTTAACTATTTTGCCTGAAATTTTTTCCCCCCCTCAAAGCTTTAGTCTTTCTCTGTAGGGTTCAAGCCATAGCATAAATCCATATAATAATGCTTATGTCCCCTTCCCAGATCAAGGGGTTAAGAAAGTAATATTAATAATAACAATAATATTATTAATATTAATTGTTAATTATAATTAATAATAATAATAATAGATAAGAGTCCCACATTGCAGTGAATGCCAATGACATTGGTTTTCCTCTTTTTCTTTTTTTAAATTAAATTAAAAATTTTTAACTTTTTTATTGTTTAAGGTATTACATATAGTAGTATATATGTCTCCTTTTTTTCTCCCCCATTGTCCTCCCCGCAGCCTCCCCCACCCCCTGTAGCATGCCCTCATCCCACCATCCCAGTGTCTTGTGTCGGTTGGTTGTGCTTATATGCATGCATGCAAGTCCTTTGATTGATCTTCTTCCCCCGCTCCCTAACACTCCCCAGTCTTCTCGCTGTAATTTGACAGTCTGTTCAGTACTTTATGGCCTCTGTATCTATCTTTTTGTTTATCAGGTTATAATGTTCTTCATTTTCCATAAATGAGTGAGATCATGTGGTATTTTTCTTTCATTGCCTGGTTAATTTCACTTAACATAATGCTCTCCTGTTTTTCTTAAATCCTGGTCACATCACATGTGCTTGTTTTGAAATTTAACATGACCAATGCATTCTCTCTGACTCTTGTCCTCCCAGGCAAGATATAACTCAGGGCTGCCTTTAAATCTGGTCTACCTCTTAGGATTTGTCTGTTGGTGAAGGGCCCAAGAAAGGAGAGAAGGGAAGCCATTATCTAAGGCAAGATCCATTCTGCACAGTTTGGATACACCTTAGACAGCAGTCATGTATTCTCGTGAGAGTGAGACTATTTCAGGGATTTGGAGGAAAAGAAAGAATGGAAGGAGAATGGGTTAAAGTTAATCAAAATTGCTGAACAATCTTGGTGCGTTTACTAGTCTATCAGGGTGGATAAGACGAGAGGACAAAAACTGGACTTTTAATAAAGAGAGGCAGATTAAATTAATCATGGCAAGAATATGAGCAAGCAATGCTTTGACATTGTTATTTAATAAGAAAAATGTGTAATTAACTGATAAAAATAGTTTCTGCAAGAAGCAGGCAGTTAAATAGTTTATAAAGCCAGCCAGGCCAAATCCTCAGCATCCCTGACTGTTAGCAATCAGAATGTTTTTTGTATGGTGTCTTTCTTTGGAAACCATCTCACCACAGACATTACCTCATTTGCTTCCCAGCCTAATGAGTGCTTTATGGCTGAGAAACGGTGGAGGAAGCAAGTGATATGGAGGAGATGAAGAAACTGAGGCACAGAGATGGGGCCTGACGAGGAGAGGCGTTTTGCAGCATTCCCAGAAAGTTACTGGTGAGCAGTACTTGGTTATTCTCATCCCTAACCTCTTGCCCCTTAATTGTGTTTCAGGCATTAGCTAATGAATTTTTAAAAAACAATTGTTTCCTCCAAGGGCTGCATAAGGAACCTGGGCTGTGTGTTATGGCTGACAGGATCAGTCTTCCGAATGGGAGGTGGGGGTGGAAAGAGATCCTGGCATTTGCCATCTGGTAAGCCCGCCTTTAATCCTCAGTAAAGTAATGGAATGGAGATGAAAAAAAAAATTCGCAAGAATCAAGAGCATAATGCCACCATGAGCAAGCAGCTGTCTGGATTTTTAAAGAGCAAATTCCATGAGACAAATTTAATTGCATTTTTAATAGAATTTAAAAAAAAATCCTCCACAACATTAGTGAGTGAGGGAAATGAAATGGATCCATCCAGAAATCTCGCTTGAGAGATGAATTCAGCAGAGCTGGTTCTAAGCTCTGTCTGTCTCATGGATTGAAACCTGGCTGGAAGGCCACAGGAGCAGCCGGTGGGTGGTGGGGGACTGATTGGGAGACAGTGGGCAGTGGCATATTTCTGGCAGGCTCTGAGGTGGGCCAGTATCTACAGAGCATCATTATTAATGACTTGCAGGAGGTGATGAGCAGGCCATTAATTAAATGTGCACATGTGGCCAAGTGGGAAATTGGCGGCAAAACCCCAGAGAGGCAGGCACACAACACACAGGTACTTGTTTTGCAGCCTCTGTGATTTGGCCTGAGAGATGTGGCTTAGCTTTGTGTCACCTCCTCTCTCCCTGCTGTCTTGGGCTTGAACCAGATTTTTTGTATGGTGCCACAGGGAAATAGCAGGAGAGGTGCCTCGGGAGCAGGCTCACAAATTCCCTCACCAAACACCAGCGTGTGTACACTGATGTTCTGAAAAAGGAAGCCTACATAAATTAATATTGATATTAGCAGAGTAATGAAGCAGCTGCAAAGCTGGTTCATAAACGTCTCGCCCCATTTCGAGGCATGTTTACATCAGCAAAGGGGAGAGCAAGCAGGAAACGCAAGGGTGGGAGGTGTGTCCTCTGAGTTATCTTCAGGGAAGCCTTTTGTTCCATCTCATCCTTCCTAAGAGAAGCTGTGGTGGTTTGACTTCTGAAATGAGGTGGCTTGCCCCAAACTCTACAGAAAGCCATGCTTAAGAATGAAGCTCAAGCATGACACAGCTTTTTCTATTCAATCAACATCTCTTTCTCTCCTTAAGAGGTCCTCCCTATTAATTCCATGGCTTAGCTGGTAGCTTAGTCACAACTGAGTCTTGCATTGCCCCTACTGGGATGTATATTTATTTGAAAATGCCTCTGTTGCCAAGGTAGAAAGAATGGCTCTGGGAGAATGCATGCTCCCTACTTTGCATTATCAAGTACTGTGTGTTCTGAAACGGTAGATTATCTTTTGTATTTTATTTAGCTAAGATCTTTGTAGACAGGAAGAGATTTGCAATGGCAAAGGTTACTCTGATCAACCCTGTGCCACTCTGAAACTGCCCTGGGGCTGGTGAGCAGCCATGCAAGTGTTGAGAAAGAGGGATGAAAACCCCACCCCACCACTATGCCAATAGCAATAACACGACCTCTAGTACTCAGCGACATGCATTGTCTAATCTAACCCATAACACAATGCACTGGTGAGTATTATTATACTCCCTATTAAAAAATAGATCAAGGTAGGAGGAAAGTTATCAGTGCGTGGGGTAAATCAAGAACAAAGCTTTGAGAAGGTAGAACTGCCCTGAGTCTCAAGCTCATTGTTCCAGTATCCGGATCATCATCTAACCTTGATCCACGGTTACTTTGGAGTGGGATTTGATGCTTAAAATAATGGATCTAAAGTCTGAGGCCAAGATAGTGACATGTTAGCCTTTAATGATCTGTTTAGTATTTTTTTTGGAGAAGAAGTTGAAGTATAAGCAGAGATGAAGTTTCCCTAGTGGCAGCTCTTGCCTCTTTTTTATTCTCCAACTATTCAGCTCTGGCCCAGACTTGCGTAATATGCCCACAAAAGCAGACGTTCTGAGTTGGGTTGGCCAACCTCCTAAGAAGGCATTTCAATGATCCTCTGTTGTTCAGCATGCCCATATTTAAAAAATATGTTTTCTGTTGATTTTAGAGAAAGGTAGGGAGAGGGAGAGAGAGATAGAAACATCAATGATGAGAATCATGGATTGGCTGCCTCCTGCACACTCCCTACTGGGGATCAAGCTTGCAACCCAGGCATGTGCCCTGACTGGGAATCGAACCATGATCTCCCAGTTCATGGGTATCAACCACTGAGCCATATCAGCTGGTCAAGCATGCCCATTTTTTAGTATAATTTCTCACCCCTAGGACCTTATGAATCATTAGTTACAATGATACAAAGTACGCTTCCTTAGAGGGACTTCTGATAAACTTTCTCCATATCACTTCATTTCCAGAGATTTTTTTTAGGTCAAAGTGTTATTTTAGAACCTTCTATAGTTTGATGCCACAATTGCTACCCTGCTGGCCCTGCCAGAGTCATCCACTAACCTCTGACTGGAATGGCAGGAAGTAGGCATTCTGGGATTGAACTGAGTGAACAAACAACTTCAGATCAGGACAAAGACTCCCTCAATGGTGACAAAGGCACTTTTGGCTGTAAAGCTGTAATTGGATGTTTTAGGTACCTTTCCATGGGGAGATAATCAGCAATTTTTGTTCAAAGCTCGCATTATAGAGTGTATTTTGCTATGATATCCCCATTGTACACCTTCTAAAATTTGACTTTGTGCTCTGACTTTTTGGAGGAATGTATTTTCTATCCTTTGAGTCTAAGTTGCCCTTGCTTAGAACCAATAAGATATAGTGGAAGTGACACCATGTGACCTTCAAGATTAGGTCATAGAAGGCCTTTTTCTGAAATTGCTGGAGGTTAATATCACTTAGAGTGCTACTTGCTCTTCCTTATCAGTTTCTCCCTTTCTTATTCTTTGGCCCCCATATTTAAACCATTATTTTTCTACTCCTGCAGGCTTTTATTTTTGTATCCATCCACTCCCCCTGTTCATCCTCCTGAATTTATTTGCCATGTTCACTCCCCTTAAAGTAGGGGATAAAGGAGAAGGAGGGCCAGGTGAACAGGGTGATTATATTGTGGAGCTCTGTGTTGGAAGCTCTAAACATGTGGTTATGTTTTATCTCCTGAGCAGCCTATAGCTACATGAGATTATTCCCCCCTCCCTTTTTTTTCAGATTAGGAAACCCAGGCTCAGAGGAGTGGAATGTCTTGCTGAAATTTACCCAGCAGGTAAGTAAGTGCTGGGGTTGGGTGTGTTCCCAGAAGTGTCTAATTGAAGAAACCATTTTCTTTCCATTAGTGGCATGACATAGGAAGAAAAACTAGCAATTCATGCTTCATAATCCTGTTTCAGTTAACTGCCTAGCAAACTATAAGGTGTTCTTTTCCCACAATAAGAGCTTGATCACTTCAGAAAATCTTCTGTTGTCTTTATAAAGTCCAGAGAGCAAAATTCCCAGGTTTTGATAGCGATGTAAATCTAAATCTCATTTTATCTTGTGGTCAAGTTTCTGGTGAGTATAATGGGTAAAGCTGCAGTTGCTGTTGTTTTTTAATTTCCATCTGAGAGGGCTGCATGTTACACTGACAGTGTAGAACTTTAAGGGAAAGATTATGGATCATAAGCTTTAAAATGTATTGTATCATAACGGCAGTACCCAGCCTATAGATGCCCAAAATATATTTTTGAATAGATAAATGATATGAATATTCTCACTTTTGTATTTTTTGGCATATCCAATGTTTTAGTTTCTGCAGAACTCTGTGACTGTACAGCCCATGTCGTGTGTGTGTGTGTGTGTGTGTGTGTGCGTGTGTGTGTGTGTGTGTGTGTGTGTGTGTGTGTGTGTGTGTGTGTAGTGGACGAAGTAGCCAGGGCAGCCTAGAGTTATGTGAAAGTCTATACAAATTCATGTGGACAAATCATCGTTCTTTTCTGGACTTCATTTTGCTTCTTGGCAAAGTAAAAGTTACACTAAGATGACCTCTAGGGCCCCCTCCAGGTCCATGCATGACCATTTTGATTCCTACATTGAGATCTATATTTTCATTGAATATTGAATCTGGGAAACTGGTATTGAGAATGCTGAGTATAAAATCATACGGTAGGGATTTTTAATACAAACATTACTTATCCAGTCCTAATCAAAAATACAATGAAAGGATTTTTAAAAATAGAAAGCAAACTGAGAAACTGCTAGACTATAAAACAAGTGCTTTTCCTCTCTAGCTCTCACCAACTCATTTTAACATCTGGGGGATTTACAGGAGTTAAAAAATGTCCCTGAAAAGAGCCTTTTTATTTCATGGAGTGATAGAAATATGTTGATAATTACAGGGGAAAATTAGTTTTTTTTAAAAAAATAAAACAATTAAAAGGGCTTAAGGTTTAAATGAAGGAGAATGTAATTTTCCTTTACTTTATCTATCATTAAATTGATGCTACAAGCTATTAGTAGGGTTTAGTTTAGTCAAGGCTGATTTTCAAATATAATCCATATTTATGTGGATAGTCAGAGAAGGTTCAGCACCACACACACACACACACACACACACACACACACAGAGAGAGAGAGAGAGAGAGAGAGAGAGAGAGAGAGAGAGAGAGAGAGAGAGAGAGAGCGCACTGTTAGGAGTTTTTTTTTTTTTTAAGAATTAGGAAATACAAATAGTGACAAGAAGAGGCAGAGTATGGAATTGAGAGAATGTGAGAATTTTAAAAAATATATATTTTATTGACTTTTTACAGAGAGGAAGGGAGAGGGTTAGAGAATTAGGAACATTGATGTGAGAGAAACATTGATCAGCTGCCTCCTGCACATCCCCTATTGGAAATGTGCCCGCAACCAAGGTACATGCCCTTGCCCGGAATTGAACCTGGGACCCTTCAGTCTGCAGGCTTTTGCTCTATCCACTGACCAAACCAGTCAGAGTGAGAATGTGAGAATTTAAAGGAGCAAATCTTGTTTCCTTTCAAGAGGCCATTTTAGATTTAGTGACATTCTTATACAATATTTTCTTTTGTGATTGTTGTATATGTGTGACTGTAATTTTTGAGCATCAGCATATGACATCTGAACACATCTTAATGAATTTGAGCATAATAGTCAGATATGTGCAGGAGCCACTCACATGGCTCTTGATTACCCCAGAACTTCTCAACTCTGTGCACAGTGATGTCACATTGGGGGTTTGAAAGTGGCCATGGTGGGTGTATCGACACCATGGAAGTCAGCATATGCTACAAATCTGGCTCCCCTCTTCCCTCTCCTAGTGCAGTTGTAATTTAACTGTAACCAGTGGTATATATTTATCAACACACCATGGATCATAGTTCAATAAAACCTTCAACAAAATTAATGAGAGATATCACATGTATTCTTGTTTGCAATGGTAATTAAACATAAGAGATTCATATACATTTATAGACATAATCAGCTGCCATTTACTGAGCATGCACCATGTGTCAGACCCTCTGCTTTTTATAGATTGTCCCTAGTCCTCATAATAACCCTGTAAGCCAGGTGCTACTGTCCCTATTTGACTTGCAAAGAAAATGAGATTCAAACAATTGCCTATGGCCACACAGCTAGCTAATTGCTCAGTCAGGATTGGAACCCACCTATAATGAGTGAGCAAAGTGAGTGAGATCAGCTCATGAGTCTTCAGGAAAGCAAAAAGCCTCTGAAGTTTCTTGTGAGACTCCAGGATCCTAAAGTTCGGAGGCTGAGCTGTCAATTGCCTCCTTTCTATAGCAGGCCTGCCCATGTCTCAGGAGTGCTGGATAAGGTGTTCTGAGAGGTCCAGCTTCCCAGTGGGAGTGAGCCCTCTTGAGTCTGCATAGAGCTGAAAGATGGGTCCAGGATAGCCTTACTCCAGTGAGGGATTCCCTTTCTTTGAGTCATTGTCACCAAGGTTTTCCTGCAGATTTTTCTTATCCATGGACATTCTTCAATCTCTCTCTTTCTCCTTATTTGTCATATGTGTAGCCCAAGTCTTGATTTACCTGTTTAGTCCCTGCCTTTCCTCCCTATTACCTATGTTCATCTTTGCTCCTCTTCCCATTTTCTGAACAATTCTAGGAATTCCCAGGGATATAGGGCAAAGAAAATTTTATTATTCTAAAAATTGGCATCAGAGTTTCTTTGAAGGGATAAGAGTCTTTTGTTAAAAAGATGCCTTGCTGGAGCTTGTGATGAGGTGTCTGGACTAGACCACAGGCTCCAAGGGAGAAGAAGGGGAGCTTCTATGTGTGATAAATGGACAAGTTGGGAGGTAAGTGAATAGAATTTATGAATGAGGAAAAGAAGAGAAGAGGTGATAGGAGGGGAGAGCATAAGCCTGCCTGGGATATTTCAGTGATGTTTGTAAACCTGCACAAACAGGCGGGTGAAAAAATTTTGCATTTTTTATTATGAAAAATGAAGAAGACATTGAATTCCATGCCAAGGCTTATGTATGTCGGGCAGAAGCAGCTGGTTAAGAAGTTGGAGCCAATGACCTTGAAGAGAGGCCCTTGGAATGAGTGAAATTTTGAAGAAGAACTTTAGATTTCTAAAGATCACAGAGTGGGTGAGGTGGATTCTGACAATTTTTGTCACACCCACAAAAATCTGGTGAACCTTTGGCTGGCATCTGGGTTACTTTAGTTTCCAGGAACACATGACTTCTCCACACTAACCCAGACTGCTCTGGTCTTGACTGACATCAAATATTCTCTTCTTCCTCCTCCCCATTTTTGGGTCATGTGCAGGCTTAAGATAGTCAGCTGGTAGCATGAGGGTGCAAAGTTCTTGGGAGATTAGGAAAGAAGTGGAACAGAGGCCAGATTCACGGAAAGAGGGCAATTATTAAAGAAAAAAGAAGTTCCTCATACACCTCCACTGGCCAAATGAAATAAAGCAAAAACAAATGAATATCTTAAGCCAAAACTGACATAAAAATGGACACTTTAAATCTCCTCCCCCCTCCCTTCAAAAAAACACCATTACTGCAACAAGAAAACTCAACTTTCTGATGGTGGTAAGGAGAGGTAGGAACAGGCAAGAACTTCAAAGTCCTGATGACCTGATTATAAGGGTACAAATGGTAATCTAAGATGGAATATTGGGCCAAGACAGCTGAAGGGGTCATGGGGATACTTTAAGGCTTGCTCAGATATTCTTATGTACATGCCAGAGAGAACTGATGTTTTAAATTCGGTCCTTGAGTGTGAAGGTGAAACCAGAAGATTTTTAAAATGGACCTTTGTCGGTGTTGTGGAGAGATGGTAAAAGGGTGAAAGCTCGAGTCAGAAGGAAGAACCAAGATGGCGGCATAGGTAAACACCTATTGTGCTGCCCCGAGCAACAATTCCAAAACTACAACATAACAACAAAACAAACATCATCCAAAATCACCAGAAAGCTGGCTGAGTGAAAATTCCACAAATAAGAGTGAAGGTGGGACACTGAGACTCAGAAGAGCAGCGAAGCACAGCCTTGAAGATACGCCTGGAGAGAGGTTTGGAGCTGTGCGTGCTCACGGGCTGTAGGGTGGGCAGCAGCAACTTCGGCTGGATTTCTGAAACAGGGAGGGCGGAGACGTCCCACTGCACAGATTCCCCAGTGCCAGGAGAGGTTCGAGGTCCAGGGTGTGCACGCTAAAAGCCGGGCGCAGCAGAGGTCTGTGAGTTTAAGGAGAGTGCGCTAAATTTGGAACAGCAGTTTGCATGTAAACTTAGGGACAGAACTTTGCAACCGCGCAGAGCTGACTCGTGACTTGCTCCCTCATTTGGGAGACCACCGGACTGCTTTGTTTTACAACCTTGGGTGAGACTTTGGGTGTGCAGACTCATTTGGGAAGAGGCAGAGTTGTCTGGCAATGGGTAGGGACCAGTGGCGGCTTTCTCTTGGAGGTGCACAGTCATTGCCACCCGGCACAGAAACCCGTGTGCCGCATAGGGTGGAGCTGATGCTGCCTGCTCAGCCCAGAGACTCTGCCCATCCAACCTGAATAGAGCTTTCCTTCACAGCCAATGGCCTGGAGGTCCAACCCTCCTAGTGCTAACAACATATAGCTGGGCTTAACTCCAACAATACTGTACAACCCATAAAGGATTGCAGTAAGAGTATCCACCTCAGGTAAGTGGGTAGGCTGAGCCACTGTCCCTTAGAGGACATCTACCACACAAAGCTAATCAACCAACTCAGGAAAGCAGCCACAATGCAGAGAAACAGAAAGAAATCAGGTGTGAAAGAAATGGAGGAAAAAAACAAAAATAATCCAGATAATTGAAGATAGTGTAAGGGGCCTCTGGGACAATCTCAAGCATGCCTACATCTGAATTATGGGGGTGCCAGAAAAAGAGAGAGAGAGCAAGGCAATGAAAACCTACTTGAAGAAATAGTGACTGAAAACTTCCCCCACCTGGTTAAAAGCCCAAGAAGTGCACAGAACCCCAAAATATAGGAATCTAAAGAGGACCACACCAAGACACATCATAATTAAAATGCCAAGAGCAAAAGATAAAGAGAGGATATTTAAAGCAGCAATAGAAAAACAGTTAGTTACCTGTAAGGGAGCTCCCATAGGATTGTCAGTGGATTTCTCAACAGAAACGATGCAGGCCAGACGGGAGTGGCAGGAAATATTCAAAGTGATGAATAGCAAGAATCTACAACCAAGATTACTCTATCCAGCAAAGCTATCATTCAGAATTGAAGATCAGATAAAGTGCTTCACTGATAAGAAAAAGCTACAGGAGTTCATCACCACCAAACCAGTATTATATAAATGCTGAAAGATATTCTTTAAGAAGAGGAAGAAGAAAAAGGTAAAAATATAAATTATGAACAACAAATACACATCTATCAACAAATGAATCTAAAAATCAAGTGAATTAATAATCTGATGAACAGGATAAACTGGTGAATATAACAGAATCATGGACATAGAGAGGGAATGGACTGACAATTCTTGGGGAGAAAAGGGGTGTGGGAAGGGCAGCAAGAGACTGAACAAAAATCATGCAACTATGGGAGAGGACAGTGTCGAGGGGTGGGGGGTGAGGGCGGAGTGTGGGATGGGTGGAGAGGAGCTATAGAGGGATAAAAAAGGGGGAACAATGTAATTAATAAACTAAACAATAAAGATTAAAAAAAAGGGTGAAAGCTCAAGTCTTGGTTTATGGATTCTGAACTAGATAGCTGATTCTAAACACTGAATGCTTGGGATGTGAGTCAAACACATCATCTTCTACAACTGTCCAATTGTGGATAGAAAAAAAATTGTCCCATTTTTTTTATGACTTCCCCTAGACACTGAGGGTGATCTTCTAAATGCCAGAAAATTGCTACCAACTGTCAGACTCTGGGTGCCATAGCCCTTAGTCAGAAAAATGACCCCAAATAGTAGGAAAACATATCAATCTCTACCAAAAGAAACAAAGACGTTCACCTGAATTACTTAGACTTTAAAAACACACCATTTCTCATTTTGCTTTAGTATAGTAACAGCAATTCTAGCAAAGGTCATTCCCAACTACACAATTGTATAAACTGGTCCTCTGCATGGACAGATTGGAATTTAGGTAGCTGACCCATGAGATGGTGTTTATGACCGAATCCAAGAGAGTGCTGTTCATTGGTTATGTTCCAGTCAACACCACCCTGCCTGGCATCTCTGTTTGCCAGGTGTACATAGCAATCTATATAAAGCAAAACATATCCCATGTCTCTACCAGCATAAGCCAGAGAGAATATTTACACTAAGAATAAATTCCAGAGAGATTAAAAAAGATTTATTGGGCCGCCATTTACTAGCTGTGAAGTTGGGGTTGGGATAGTCTCTGCCTCATAGAGTTGGTTGGGATCAAACTATGATCAGGCTCATAAAACTTTAGCCCAGAGCCTGGCACAGAACACACTCAGAAAATGGTAGAACTTTTGTTAGTAAGTGATGAGAAGTTTCCATAATGCGGGGAATTTCTAAATGAATAGAAGTTTTTCCTTTGAGAATTGAACAAAGGAAGGAGTAAAGAAAGACAGGTCAGCAGACAACTGTGACATATAGTACAGAGTAAATACAATATATAATAAATAATTGGAGTCTGTATTGGGTACTTTTTCAGAAGAAGCCTCAGTGCTCCGGAATGGCCATCAGTATAGATGAAAAGACCATCTACTTGCATTAAGCCTGTGAATGTGAAAGACTAGGTCCTAGCAAGGCCAGTATTGTCGTTTTGCTGTCCTAATGATGGATGAGGATTTGTGAGCAATTGAATTGAACCTCTGCCATTACTATCGATTGTTCGGTAGACTTCTTGATCGGAGCCAGTGGGCCACTGTCTGGGTCGGTGGTCACACTGACATAAGGTTTATGACCTTTCGTAAGCTTCCCATGTGCCTCATCACATGCCCATCTGCCTGGGACCTAAGACCAACCTGGCAGTACGGGACTTGGGAAATGAGGATTGAATTAAGCGACTGTAGATCTAAGCCAGCTGTGGCTGGAGCCTCTTCCTTTTTTTAAAGAGGGATTTTTAAAAAAATTTCTAAAGCTTTAGAGGCAGTTTAGTTAAGGCACAGAGATGCAAATGAGATGCTTGGAGGTTTAAATAGTAGATCTGATTGTCTTGCTCTTTGACCTAAACCAGTTACTTACCCATTCTGAACCTCCTTTCCTCATCCACAAAACAGGAAGAATGAGACTGATCTCATTAGATTTTTTAAAGGTTTTTATCTTTAATAACAACTTTATTGAGATATAATTTACATACCATAAAATTCACTTTTTAAAAGTGATTTCAGTGGTTTTTAGTATATTCACAGTGTGTAACCATCGCAAGCACTCTCTAATTCTAGAACATTTTCATCACCTCCAAAAGAAACTCATACCATTTGCAGTCACTCCCATTCCCCAGGAAACCACTAATCTGTCTCTATGGATTTGTCTATTCTAGACATTTCATATATATGAAATCATACAATGTGTGGTCTTTTGTGACTGTCTTCTTTCACTTAGCACAATGTTCCCAAGATTCACCCATTTTTTAGCGCCTGTCGGTACTTCATTCCTTTTATTGCTAAATAATCTCCCATTGTATGAATATAGCATATTTTGTTTATCTAGCCATCTGATATGTGATAGAAATTTGAATTGTTTCTTCTTTTTTGGCAATTATGAATAATGCTATGAACATTCCTTTACAAGGCTGTGTATGGACATATGTTTTCAGTTCTCTTGGGTGTATGTCTAAGAATGGAATTGCTGTATCTCATGGTTAACTTTTTGAGGACTAGCCTAATTGTTTTCCTAAAGAGTTGTACCAATTTGTAACCCTACCAAGAATGAATGAAAGCTCCAATTTCTTCACATACTTATTATTGCCTGTCCTTTGATTTTAGCAATCTTAGTGGGTATGAAGTGGTATCTCATTGTAGTTTTGATTTTCATTTCCCTAATGACTAATGGTGTTGAACATCTTTTCATGTGCTTATTCACCATCTGTATGTTTTCTTTGCAGAAATGTCTATTAAAATGTTTTGCTGATTTTTAATTGGTTTGTCTTTTTATTGTTGAGTTTTAAGAGTTTTTTTTAATATATATTCTGGATACAGATTTCTTAACAGAAATATAATTTGCAAATATTTTTTTCCATTTTATAGGTTGTTTTCATTTTCTTGATGTTATCCATTGAGACACAAACACTTTTAATTTTGGTGAAGTGACTTTATCTATATTTTTTCTACTGTAGCTTATACTTTTGGTATAATATCTAAGAAACCATTGCTTAACCCTAGATTATGAAGATTTACTCCTATGTTTTCTCCAAGAGTTTTATAGTTTAGCTCTTATATTTAGGAGTTTAATCCATATTGAATTTTTGTATATTGTGTAAAGTAAGTGTCCACCTTTTTCTTTTGGACATAAATATACAAATATCCAGTTGTCCTGACATTACTTGCTAAAAAGAATATTCTTTTCCTATTTAACTATCTTGAAACCCTTTATTGGTCTTGAAGACTAAGTTATATAATCTATGTGGAATTCCTGGTATACATAATTTCAATACCTGATAGCCATTATTATTGTTATGGCTAGGCTAATGTGTAAATTCCCAAGCAAAATATAATAGATTATATTTTCTCATTACTAGAGATTCTAGCAAGAAGTAAAAAAGAACAAGTGGCTACATTTAGCTTGAAATCCTCTATGTAAGGTTTGCAAATACTATCTAATAAAAGAGTGATATGCAAATTAAACATCACTCCACAAGCCACACCCACTAGCCAATCAGGACCAAGTATGCAAATTAACCCCAACCAAGATGGCTGTGGCCATCTTGAGAGAGTGGGAGGGACACTTGGGTTGCCCCAGCGATGGAGGAAGCTAAGCTTTCTTCACACCCTGGGCAGCCCAGGCATCCGCTTAAGGTTACAAATTTTCAATTACAGAAGATAAATAAACCCCAATAGAAATGGCTGCAGAGGGAGCAGAAGGCTTGGCTCTGCTCCAGGCTACAAAGTTTCAGTTGTAGAAGATAAATAAATTTCAGATCCCAGGGCCTCCACTTGGGTTGCCAGGGGGCGTGGCCAGCCTGCAAACCATCACAGGCTTCTCGCCCATCCCCCAAGAGAACCCCCACCCTGATCCAGGACACCCTTCAGGGCAAACCAACTGGCCCCCACCCATGCACCAGGCTTCTATCCTATCTAGTAAAAGAGTCATAGATTGACTATCACTCCAACACACAAGATGGCTGCTCTCATGTGGTCAAAGATTCTGTCCTTATGTGGACACAAGATAGCCACCATAAGATGGCCATCAGGGGCGGGCAGTTGGGAGGGACCAGTCCTGCAAAAGAGGGCAGTTGTGGGCAATCAGGTCAGCAGGGAGAGAGCAGTTGGGGGTGATCAAGCCTTCAGGGGAGGGCAGTTAAGGGTGACCAGGCTGGCAGAGGAGGGAAGTTGGAGGCAAATAGGCTGGCAGGGGAGCAGTTAGACATCAATCAGGCTGGCAGGGGACTGGTTAGAGGGTGATCAGGCTGGCAGGCAGAAGTAGTTAGGGGTAATCAGGGAGGCAGGCAGGTGAAGAGTTGGGAGCCAGCAGTCTTGGATTGTGACAGGGATGTCTGATTGCCTGTTTAGGCCCGATCCAGATGGGATCGGGCCTAAACAGACAGTTAAACATCCCTCTAGGGGTTCTAGATTGGAGAGGGTGCAGGCTGGGCTGAGGAGCACACCCCCTGTGCATGAGTTTCATGCACTGGCCCTCTAGTAATAGTAATAATAATTGCAGTAGCTTAGAATTATTAGTATTTCCTATGTACCTGACACTGCAATAAACTCAATAAGTTTTCACATCACATTATAAGATGGATACTACTTAATCACTTTTATTTGGATGAGGAAATGTGGACTTATTCAAGGCTCACAAAATAATAACTTGTTCAAGGCCACACAAGTAGCAAGCCACAAAGTGGATATTTTGGATTCAGAAGATTGGAGTGAGAGATTTGTCAGTATGAGAGAAACAGAATAGCATGTGCATTGACTAACATGGTGAGAAGGTGCTTAAGAGAGCTGGACTCTGTGGGTTTGAATCTCAGCTCAGCCATTTACAAGCTGCATGACCTTGGGCAGCTCAGATTCTTCCATATAAAATGTGAATAATTGGCTTCTTATCTCACAAACTTCTTGTGAGAAATAAGTGTGGTTGGTTACTTTGTGTAAAACACTTAGAACATCTGATGATACATAGGAAATGCTCAAAAATTATCAGCTGTGAATCTGATGGAGAGCTTTATATCTGATCCCACACTTCTTTTCCAGAATGATACTTACTATTAGGGCCAGCTTCATGGATGTGCAGCCTGTGCATGCTCAGAAGGGTCCTAGACTTGGCTTAATGCTCTGATGTCACCACCTTAAGATTCTTAAGTTATTTTTTTAACATGGTGTATTTCTGTTTTGCCCTGGGCCCCACAAATTATGTATCCAGTTTGGGCAGGGCATAGGCTCGCTGAAAGTGTTGAAAGTGTTCCCTCCCTCCCAGTGATGCCTGACCCAGCCCATGCAGGGCCGTACACACACACACACACACACACACACACACACACACACAACCTCTTGGCTGTGGCTATGAGCTGCAATGTGGAAGATAGTGCTGTTCACTTAATTACTATGTCAGCAAGGCCAACGCACACCCACTTGACATTCCTGATTTATTACCAAAAAGTGAATGCAATGCATAGTGGGCCCCAATCCTGCCTCTATTATTGGACTGAAAACCTCCATTGACTTCAGCTGGCAGCCTTTACCACTAATTGAGGACAGAGTTTGGCCCCACGGGTTTTATATAGAACATTTTTCTTTATTTCTTGTTTTCATGGGTGTGTGTTGTGGGCTGGGGATTATTTTTATGTTTTTCCACTTCCTGATTAGTTTTAGGAGTTGTTTATTTGGAGACTGCTTTAATAAATTTGCACAGCAGGGTGAGTTAGTAACAGGGTTGGTGTGTTTAACCAGGAACCGCCTTCTTTTCAGTTTGTTTTTTGGTGTTTAATTCCAGGGCACAGTCTTTCTTGTTTCAACAAATCTCTGATAAGATCATCTACCTTTGCTCCAGAGATATCAGGGTGGGTTAGCTCGAGGGCAGGGTTCTACTCCACCACGTTACCACTGCTCTGTTAAAATGTCTTTAAATTTAAAGGATATTTCCTGTCTGTTTCCTCCTCTAGATTGTGGAGATCAGAGGGCAGGGACTTGGTCATTGGTATAATTTCCATGCCTAGTGCAAAAACTTTATTTGAGAATATTTATTGAGCATCTATTATGTGCCAGATGCAGTAGATGTGACAAGACAAATGAGGTCCCTGCTCAAGAGGGGCTTACATTCTATGGTTGAAACACAGGTACAAGTAAGCCAAGGGTAGTAGCTATAATTGTAGAGTAAGATTATTATTAAAACTAAAATCAGGGGATATGACAGAATAACTCTGTGTGTGTTGGTCAGGGAAGGGCTCCCAGGAGACCTGAAGGCCAAGAAGTAGCCTGTCATCTGCGAATATCATTGCAGGCCAAGGAAGTCACCGATATAGAGGCCCCAAAGCTTTGAGGGGTTTGGGGGCGTGGAGCATAGTGAACTTGGGGACAGTGATAAAGGGTGAGCCTGGCCTTGGAGGCATGTGGCAGACAGTGATGCTCTGGTTAGGAATTAGACTTGTTCTAAGGGCAATAGGAACCGTGGGGAGAGACACACTGTAATTACATTTTCAAAGAGCACTCTGGCTACTTTGTGCAAAAGGAGATGTGGGGAGAAGAGGGCAAGTGTGGAAGGGGTAAGACCAGTTGGGAGATTTTGTGCTAATTTATTAAACCGAACTAGGTTATTTCCAGCAAGAAGTTGATATTGCTCTTGCCGAGGCTGGTAGAGGAGAGTGAAGGAACAGATCAGGATTCAACGACCTCTCAACTCTGAGAGCCAACATCAAGGCCACGTTCCCCTTGATTGAACCCTGGCATCTGCTTTTACAATGGACCTCAGAGCCCCCCAGTACACGTCCCATTGATGCTAGTAAGCCTGCATTCTGGGGGAGTGAAGAGACTGGCTGGGATTGAAGAGGAGGAGCCACATACATAGAGACGACTTTGCTCTGAGGGAAATGAGAGAAGAGAGCATTTTCAAGCCCAAGGACAGTGTAGCAAAGAGCTTGAGGGATGTTGGTGTGAAGCTTATTTAATAGAGGGTGCATTGCAGTGGTATCAGCAATGCAGAGTTGGGATGGCAAGTGCTCACATTGCAACTTATTTAAAGAGGCTATTGTAAACACCTCCAACCCAGTTAATTACTAGTTTTTGTTATGTCAGGAACTCCCCGAGCAAAAGCAGAAAGAAGCCATTCATGAGTATGTTCCAGTTCTGTAGTTTAATGGGACAAGTGAAAAAAATTTAAAAACTGATAAAATGATTTAGTTTCTGGCAGGATTGAAACTCCTCACAAGAAACGCTGAAATTACAGATTGTGCCCCACCCCCTCTTACAGAAGCCATTGAAATGTCCTAGACTTAATTGGACTAATGATCTATTGCTGTTATGCATAAAACTCTATGCACAGAGATTGATAAGGCTGAGGAAACAGCCTGTAAATATGTTAAACTAAACATGATTTTGGAAAGGTTGGGAAGTTCAGATAACAGGGCATAGAGAGAGGGAGGAGAATTTTTTTAAAAGGTGCATTACCTAAACTTATCAGGCAATGTATAAACTGAACACATGAGAGAAGACACTGATTAAGAATGTCTAAGGCATGCTAGACTAGAAGACATTCATGTCTCAAGTTCTAGTTCTTGCTCACCTGTGTTGGTTAACTCTGTATGTGGATGTCTGGAGTGTGGTTCAGAAGAACCTGGGGCACATGGGATTTGCCTCTGGGTTTTCCTCACTGTCAGCATTGGAGTCCAGCAGACCTACATTCTGATCCTAGGTCTGGCACTTACAGGTGTGTGATATTGGACCATATATATAACCTTTGGGTCTATTAAATAGAGATAATGCAGACCCAATCTAGGATACCAAAGCACCTTTCATCTATTGAGTTTCTTGGGGTTCCTCACCTACCTCAGACATAGGCCTAATATTAGTTAGTGATAGTGTTTTATAAAATACTTAGGGGATAATTCCATTGAACATCTTGAAGTCATGCAATTATTATATGCCTTTGCCAGTAACTTAGGTGAAATAGCTTTTCCTTATTTTTAGATTAAACCAAATCAGTGCTCAAGAAGGTTTCAGAACAGCTAGAATATCATTCATAAGGCCTTGTTTTTCCTTAGCATATTTTGTAGTTACTAACAATGTATTCTACAACAATACTATGAAATAGATGGTTTATACTGTCATTCTCATTTTCTCAAATAAGTAGTAGGCTCTTATATATTATATATATGGCCCAGTACACAAAATTTATGCACATTAAGAGGGGATTAATTAGAGGAAATAATTTAATATTGATATTTGCCCTTTCTCTATAATAGAAGTGTCAGAGATAAAAGAAAATTAGTAAAATAAATATGAAAACCTTCCTCCTGTTAGAGTCTGGAGCATACCATGGGACCCAGAGTCAAGTCTCTGCCCACCCACGTGCACCTCAAAATTGTGTGAGACCCAAACCTGGCTGTCCTGACTATTGGGCTAGATCCAGTTCCAGCCAGTCCCATCTTTGTCAAGCCCTGCTGGGCAGGGAACGTAGCCTCAGGTCCCCTGGCCCAGCACCCAGCACAGGAAGGAGGGTGCAGCCTCAGGTCCCTCATCAAGCCCTGCTGTCCAAGGGGTATGGCCTGAGTTCCCCCAACCCAGCACTGGGGATGCACCTTCAGTCTTCCATCAAGCTTTACTGGGAGAGGGGCAGGGCCTGAGGTCCTCTGTCAAGGCCAGCCAGGCAGGGGGGTGCAGACTCAGGTCCCCTGCCTGATGCTGGTGTGAGGGACACAGCTTAAAGTCCCTGTCAAGCCCCAAATGAGGGGGGGGGGCCGCAGCCTGACATCTCCCATCAAGCCCTGCTCAGTGGCGGGGGGGGGGGGGGGAGTCGTGGCCTCAGGTCCTCTGGCCTGGCACTGTGGTGGGAGGTGTGGCCTGAGTTACTCCAGCCTGACGCCAGGGCAGGAGTTGCAGCCTGAGGTCTCCTGTCAAACCCTGCTGGGTGGAGGACAGGGACTGAGGTTCCCTGTCAAGCCCCACAGGGGCAGGGGAAGGTATAGCCTCAGGTCCCTGCTGATTGCTCATTAAAACTCCTTATGGGAACTTGGCCTCAGCTGTGGATGCAGCCATCTTTGTGACAGAGTGAAGGTCAATTAGCATATTCCCTCTTTATTAGATAGGATTTTAATGAATAACTGAGTCCTTCAGGCCCTCTGTGGCCCAATTAGGACTTTGATAGGGCTAACTAGCCTGTAAGGTCAATATCATCCCTATGTCTTGTACATTACCTCAGGTCTTCTTTACTATCACCTCCTCAAGTGAGCAATGATCCAATCCAAAAATGACAATGAGGTCTAGCTTGTTTGGCTCAGTGGATGGGGCGTCAGCCTGTGGATTGAAGGGTCCCAGCTTCAATTCCAGTTGAGGGCACATGCCTGGGATGCAGGCTCGATCCCCAGTAGGGGGCATGCAGGAGGCAACCAATGATTCTTTTTCATCATTGATGTTTCTATCTCTCCCTCTCCCTTACTCTCTGAAATCAATACAAGTATATTAAAAAAAAACACCAACAACACAAAAAACAAAACAATACAAAACAAAAAAATGACAATGGTTCACTATGTCTAAATGTGCAGGTCCTCATCTCAATTTAGTTTATTGAATAGCAACAGAGAAAAGAAGGAGGCACCCACAGGTGAAAGATGAATGAAGTGAATGATGGGTTTGCGAGGCTTTGTCAGTTGTCCTGACAACAGTGTTTTACATATGTGTACATCCTGATCTGCATGATTTAAAGCAATGAAGTCATTTTTGTATTTTCTCTTTTCATTTTGCATTTCCAGGGAAGGATCTGTCAGTAGGCTCAGCTTATAGCCATAGGGGACTTAGTAACAGATATAGTCTAATAACCAGCTTGATTTACTCCTGAGCTTCTTCAAAGAGAATGGAGTCCACACTCGCTGTCTTGTTTTTTGTTTTTTTTTTTTAACCTTCTCATTCCACCAGCTGCTACTAAAGATATGCTGTTGCCAAGTCTGATGGAAAATGTTTGGTCCCCACTTTATCTGACCTTCCTAAAGAATCTGACCCTGCGGGCAAAATCAGATTGTCGGTTGGCTTCCAGGACATCCATTTTTCCTGATTTCCCTGCCTGTTCAACCTTCCTTCTGTCAGGTAACCAGACACTGGGTTGAGCCCTGTTAACACCTCATCCAACACTTTAGGATTTTCAGTCATAACATGGCTTCAACCACCCATGACCCCTGAATTTTTGCCTCTAGCATGGCTCAACCTGATGTGGTTTCTCCAACTATCTAACTTCAGCACCTTACCCCTGTACCTTGTCATTGCTAGCGATAACAGCTCTTCTATAATCTCAAATTAAGTCACTTGCTCTTGGCCCTTACCTTTCTAGCTCATTTTCCATAGTACACCAACCTGAACAATCTCCTGGCCTCCAGGACTATACTCTAATAATTCTTCTACATTTTCACTGTTCCTCGCTCCTTTGATGTCTTCATTTTTCTCCTTACTGAGATTAAATTCCATGTTCAATCATAATTACATCATAACTGAAAATTCTTCAAAGTTATTTGGTGAAACTACAATCTTTTAAAATCCAACTCTCTTCCTCCTCCATCCATACAGCTGAATAAACTAGAGAAAAACACAGCTGTGCAGAGTGGTCTCCCACTTTAAATTCATGACCATGAACCTGTAGTAGGTCCTTAATGCTGTCAGGCAATGACTCCATTCGTTCCTGGTCCTTTCATTCTCTCAGTTAACCAATTCCCTACCCCCACTCCTATACTCACTCTCTGCTAATAATCTGGCTTCCTACTTCACTGGAAAATTGATGCCATCAGAAGAGTAAGGCCATAGACTCCTACTCCATATCCACCCACTTAACTACCATCTATACCAAGAGACTTGGCCTTGCAGTCTGTTCCTTCAAATAGACTATCTATGCTCCCATCTGAGCCAATCCCTCTGCCTGTGTATCCTCTGTCTTAAAGAGGTTGCTACTGCACTTCTCCCTCCCCTTGGACATCTTCAATGTCTTCCTCTGTACTGGGGCATTCCCATTCACATGGCTCCTAGTTCACTCAGAATAGAAACCAAAGTCCCTATAGTGGCCACAGGTGCCTACACAATCAAGCTCCCCACCAGCTCTCTGACCTCATCTTCCATGTATCTTCCCTTGTTCACTTCACTTCAGACTCCCTGACCTCCTTGCTGGTCTTCTAACCCTAGGACCCTTTTTCTTTCTATGTCTGGAAGCTTTTCTCCCAGGTCTGTTTGCCAGACTCCCGTACCTTTTCCAAGTCTTCACTCAAATCTCACTTCTCAATGGGGTCATCCTAGTTGGAACCTCAAAATTTCTCTTCTAACCTCAGAACTCCTAATTCCCCCTACCTTACTCTACTCTCTGTTTCTTTTTTCTTATCATCTACCTTATTATATACAGTAGTTTGCTTGTTTATTATGTTTATTGTTAATTGCCTATCTGTGCAATAGACTAAGCTCTTTTAAGGTGGGCAGCTTTAGTTTGTTCATGATGTATTCCATGCACCTGGACCAGTACCTGGCACAGAACAAGGGTTCAGGCACCTTCGTTGACTGAATGAATACCCGCTGGTGCTGTTCATGTGATGCTCTCTAGGTTCTGTCCTCATCTTACTTTCTGGCCTAATTTCCTACACTGTTAGCTCATATAATGAAAAGCTTGCCATTTCTCATGTTATACTACACCCCTTTTTCCTCCCCTCTATGGAATTATGTTCCAGTCACACAGATGTCCTAGCCATATTCTGCATATGCCATGGTCCTTGTACGTCCAGACTTCTCCTGCCATTGTTCCCTCTCCCTGGAATCCCCCCACTCCTTTGTCCAATGCAAACATCTACTCAAGAATCAACCCAAGCAACTTTTCTTTTGTGAGGCCTTCCTGGGAAGTTTAGCCCCTTCCCTGGGCTGCCAGAGCAACATGTGTGTAATTTTATTACAGAAGAAGAGACTATCTGCATCTTCTTTGTGGTCCCAGTGCCTCTTCAGGGCTTGGCCCTGTGTGAATCAGGTCTTCTCCCCACCCCAGCTTTATTGAGATGCAATTAACATATAACATTATATAACTTTAAAGTGTACAACACAGTAATTTGACATGTACTATGAAATAATTACCACAGTAAGTTTAAGTAACACATTTATCACTTCACATAATTTCAATATTTTTGGAGGGTAGAGGGAGGGATGAGAACTTTTAAGCGTATATTCTTTTGTCCATTTAGCAGGTAAGGAAACTAAGGGTCTGCCAGTTTGCCACATAACTCAGAACTGGATGTTGGCCTGAGATGGCTGAACTCCAGGCCCATGGTCTTTCTAATATGGGACCCTGCTTCCCTCCTAAATTAACTTCCTCTCAGGCATAATCTATTTCCATGGCATAGCAAAAAAAAAAACCTGTGCAGACATGACCTGGATCAGCCTGGTGACCTATGTTCAACTCTAAGAACATAAAGAACATTATTGAGTGGAATTATTTTCTTTGGAAATGGTGGTGTTTCAGAGACATGCAATGCTGGGCACCTATGAATATGTTTGGTTCACAGGGTTAAGGGCTGTAATAATTTGGATTCATGGCCATCCTGGGTAATTCCTTAGGTCATTCTCATGTACAGTTGCCTACATTATCACAAGGCAGATTCATAGCCCTTATAATGTAACTGGGAGAATGATGCTTTTGTAATTGTCACATTTCCAAAGAAGTATCATGTGCTTCATAGTTCCATACCTCCCCATCTGGGCATGTGAGGAGAAACAAAATCCCTGGGAGAATAATATTTCTAGAAATATGAGAAAAAACTTAATTTCTTTCATTTTATATCCAGATGTTTTCCAGCAGGAAGGAAAATCTCCATAGAACAAAAGGTTCCCAAACAAATAAAACTTCCAAAAGAATTTTCCTTTTAGCAGATCTCATTGTATTACTTGCAAACTAGCTGGTGAATAAAAGATGCTTTGAAGATTACATAGTCAATTAAAAGTGTTTCTTAGGGATAAGGAGACACATCCATAATCTATCAACAGGTGTTTTTCTTGTTCATCTCTGTATCTAGTTAACCTTTATACACAAAACCTTAGTAACCAAAGAAACAATTAGAATTTATTAATAAGACCTTGGACCAGAGAGTGTGGAGATGCCCAAATGAATGAGTCGTGGTCATTCACCTAAGTGGCCTTGAAAATCAGGAAGAGGATTAAGTCTAAGGCAGAAACTTGTAAATTCCATAAGGAAGCAACAAAAAAAAAACCATGTGGGAGTTAAAGTGTGAAGAAATCGTTTCTGCCTAGGGATATCAGGATGGACTCCACGGAGGTGGTGGCATATGGGTTGGGAAGGTTTTGGACAAGCTGAGAAAGGGAATGAAGATTCCAGACAAAGGAAGGCAGACATAAGGTCAAGGGATTCACAGAGTGGCATGGAGGCAGAAGAGTGGGTTAAGGGTGGCTAGGCTGCTAGGTGGGGGAAAGTGGGAACTCAGGTGGAAAGGAGCCTCAGTGGGTTGGGGTGGGGGGAGGCAGTGCACTGCCAGCCACCTTGCTCCTCTTCAGGTTGTAGTCCCTGGTACTATGCCTTTTATAGGAGTTGTTCAAGGATATTGGTAAACTCAGTAAATAAACAACTGAATCAAGACCCTGTGGGCAATAAAGGAGGAGAAAGACTTCAGGTTTGCATAGTTCATTGTTTTGTCTAATTCACTCTCTGGGCACTTTGTAAGTTAGTGTGTTATTTCCTAGCAGAGTAGAATCTCCCTTTTCAGACTTATAATTCAGACCTGGAAAATAAAACCAGCTAAAGAGGAGAGTCAGAGAAAAGTAGGCATTTATACCTGAAATTTCAAAAAGGTGTTCTAGCATAAATAATTATACTGTATTTATTAGTTTTTGTTAATAAAGGGCCAAGGTTTTTATTGGAGTAAGGGTCCACTGGCTAGGCTTTCCCAGTCATTTTGCATAAACCACCCAATAATTCACTAGCTGTGAGTTCCAACGTGAGTTCTTTTCATGCAGGAGGCAGACACCTGGGAAGCGATCCGAGTGCAGACCTATTTCGCATTTTTCCTTTGTTACCCCAATTCTTAAAGCTGTCTTGCCCATAGCTCATTAGGCAGCAATTGGATTTAGTCTCACCCATTCTTTCCCAATTATTCTACTTAGTTTTTTTTTTTTATGGAAACAGCCCTTTTATTTTTCAGAAATCTTATTTCATGAGGTCACATATTATTGATCAAAATTATGTAACTATAATAACAAGGAAGTTTGGAACGAGGAGTCTCAGTAACGGCACAACTGATTGTAGGAGTTGGAATAAGAAGCCTGAGTAACAGCACATAATTCATATTGCAGGAGGAGAAACTGAGGGGTAACTAGAGTGGCCTCTTCTCTACTGGTGCTCCAAGGCCGAGGTCCTCAGTCAGTGAGTCTCCAGCAGGATGAGCCAGCAGCTGGTTCATCTCCAGTTGAGAGAGCTTTCCCCTCACACCTCTGACCACAGGGAACTGAAACCCCAGCCAGACCTGCTGAGACTCAGGCAAACCAGACACAAAACTGACCTGCCTTAGAGTGCATGGGAGGTGCCTAACCTTAGAAATGCCAAGGATATGCTGCTCTAACCCTTTCACTCCCCATGGGTCCCTGGGATGGCCTTCCCAGCTAGCACTGGAGTGAAGCTCCACGGTGTGGAATTGTTTTAGCATAAATCAGTCCAAAGTGGGAAGAAAAGCCCTTGGGGATCATGGAACAGTGCTCGGCATGTTGCTAATATGTATTAAATGGCTCCAAATAAAAATGGACATGGCTTTCTGCTACACTAGGCAGATTGCTTGACTCTCTGGGAGTTGAGTACTTGGAGGAGAAAAATGAGGGCTTCCAAGACTCTGGCTGGTGTCCTAGAAAAATTCATTTTCCCTTGTCAAGGTGACTGGTTCCCTGCAGGAAGGAAGGGAAGGCAGGTC
The DNA here is from genome assembly GCA_027563665.1 of Antrozous pallidus. NCBI lineage: Eukaryota > Metazoa > Chordata > Mammalia > Chiroptera > Vespertilionidae > Antrozous > Antrozous pallidus. The sequence goes on along the minus strand of CM050508.1, from coordinate 145,057,088 downwards.
CACGAGCAAGTCAGGCCACTGCCCCAGACACTGGGGTTCTTGTCCTGCACAGAGATGACACAGTGACACCTGGGAGAAGACCCCATCAGGAGACAGCCATCCTATCCATTCTTGTGCTGAATTGGCCACATAACCTACCAAAAATTATTTGACCCCTGAATGCTTTTTCCCCCCTGTAAAATGAGGGTAAGCTGAAAGCATTTGAGAAAGTCATGCACTGTTCTGACAGTAAAGACCATAGGGTATTTGAAAGCATAAATCAAGCAGTTTATTCAAAAGCAAGAACCACACACCCTCTGTCTCCTCATGCTCTGAGTGTGATCTGACTGATCTCCACTGATCCGCCCACCAGGGTTAATTAGTGCCTCTGCCCTTGAAAATGATCCTACCCCTCAAGATCACCGTAGGGGCATGATAGTCATTGCCTGGAAGAATATGGTGAGTCAGGGAGTTTAAATACTAAGGTGTTTTTTCTTTCTTGCCGCTGCTCTGAAGATGTTTAAGATCTTTTCCTCCCACGTCCTCACCCCTCTCTGAATACCCTGCACCTCAGTCTTCCCAAACCTCCCACCACTGAGCAGATGTTTAGAGCGTTCCATCCAGAAGCAGCCACAGCCTTTCTCTGAATCATGCTCATCTGTGGAGCCCAGAAGTTGGGTGGGAGGGCAGGCAGAGCAGGAACCCAGGCCAGCTGTGCCTTCAAGAGCCCTAGGCTGCGTGAACCGTCACCTGGAAACTTCCTGCACTGCCCTGGTGTGGGGGAGAGGACTCAATCAAGCTAATGAGTGGGTCAGCTGGTGAAACGTTCAATCAAACTGCCACCACCATGAAAGCAAGCAAAGCAAAAGCAAAAGTTGGCAAACAAAGAAATGATTTTTTTCAAACAAATGGGTGGTGACTAAATCTGATAAGGAGTAAGTGGACCTGTAGTCTTCCTGGTTAGTAGTAGCTCAGGCTCAGAAGAGGGCTTAGAGTGTGTTTCTGGAGGTCAGATAAAGAAGGCTTTCTTCAGAGCCACCTTTGGGGTTGGGTGAGGAGGGGTGGGAACTGCAGACCCAGCTATGGAGGGAGCTCTGAAGACTAGCTGCATTGGGAGGGCCCAAGGCAGCAGAGACCAGACGGCACTGCCATCTGGCTTTGGTTTCGTGGGCTTCAGAAAGGGAATTGGTGTTTTGAAGGCAAGGCAAGAGGGTCGCTCTGCCAAGGAACGGGGTAAATGAGAATTTGTCTCTAGGCCACAGATTCTGGAATTTCCCACAATTAACATTCCAGCTGAACATTCAAAAGGCTCAGGCCTTTGGTAGGCCTGTAAATTAAAGCAGGATAAAGAATTTAGAGTCTAGTTGTGAAGGTAATGGTCTGGGAAACCATCACATTTGTTATCTGTGAATTGTGACTCAGTTTTTACATCTGTAAAGTGGTAATATATTCAGAAATATTTTTTAAAATGTTAATGCTGACCAGGACCTTAGAGTTAATCAGGTCTAATTCGTTTATTTTAAAGAAAAGCATCCTGAAGCCAGAGAGGTGAAGCTTGTAGCTCTAATAATATTAGTTTTATAATAGTGTTGATGGTGCTGAATGCCTTAAGCATAGAAATTCATTGAATCTTCATAAATTCTTTCTGAAAAGTTATTACTATTAGACCTATTTTACAGATGAGTAAACTGAGATATAAGGTGGTTGAGCTTCTTGCCCAAGGTCATGCAACTAGTCTTGGGCATAACTGGACTTAAGCTCAAGTCTAGTAGACTCTACAGTCTGCAATTTTAGAAAAGTAGCTTATAGAAGCTCATATAGATCTTTAGAGAGTGTGGAAAGGAAGAAGGAGGGAGGAGAGAGAGAGAGAGCAACATCAATATGCGAGAGACACATCAACTGGTTGCCTCCCACACACACTTCGATTGTGCTGGAGATCAAAACTACAATGGGGGTATGTGCGCTTGACCAGGAATCAAACTCAAGACCTTCCAGTGCATGGGCTAATGCTCTAACCACTGAGAAAACCATCCAGGGCAGAAAACTTTCATTTTTTATATCTCCAGAGTTTGGTAAAGGTGAGATATAATGGAGATAACAGTGCTTTTATAAACTACTATGCTGCATTATTTGATAATAATAACTGAGAGAGTGTTATGCCTTAGATACTATATTAACCTATATCCTTGGATTACATCAATCATTTAATCTTCACTTCAACACTATGAGATAAGTGATGTTATTGTATCCATTTTATAGATTAATAATCTGAAGTGCAATATGTGTGGGGTCAGGATTTGAATCCACAGTCCTAACCTCTATGCTGTACATATATCTGACATGCCTGTAATGACAATTTACATTTATTGTGATAATCTTGATGCTAAATAAATTTTTAAAAAATAATCACCAAATCTTTGGTGGGAGAAGCATTTTATTGTATACAAGTGTTTTGGAGATGGGTATCCTTTTGTCTCCAGATAACCTTTCTAGATTAATATAGACATTTTCGACTGTGCATCCATAAGTATCTATTTGCTTAGGTTGAAGGGACTGACCTGGCTACAGCTCACCCTTTTCCTGCCCCTTCCTCTTCAGAATTGAAAGGAAACCCTGCTCTGCCATTAGTCTCAGCCTTCCTTTAATTGGTTGTGTTGGAAGTCATTGCAGATGGGACAAGCATTAGGTTTTGTGAAATAGTGGCATCCGCTGGCGTTGAAAGGTATAGAATGAAGTTGCTTAATGTAGAAGCTCCTTTCCAAATGATTCCATGTCTAAGATCTAAATTATTCATTTGAAAAATTAATCAGTTTGGATTTTAGAAGTTACTGTAGGGTATTTTCTTCTTCTTCTTTTGCCTCTAATGGATAATTGGAGGGAATTGGCTTTTATATTAAGAAGATAAAACATGAGTTTGCAAACTTGCCATCTGATCTTATTGCCTGTTGGGCTGCTTGGGAAAAGGATTCTCTGATGAGTCTTGGATCCTGAGGTACTTGAGAGCAGGAGCTACATATATGCTATTCTCTTTGTCTTTTATTTAATGCACAAGTGAACGCCATATACTTGCCCATTAAAGAATATGTGGGAGCTGATTTGACAAGCAAAAGTCCCAGTTAGAGAGTTTCCCCGTTTCTGAGCTGTCTCCTTTCTTGGCCTTCTTTGCCCGACTGCCTGCTTGAGTCTGGCTCTGAGCTGGGTGGTCATGCCCACAGTACACAGGTATAAGTGGCTGTGGGCTAGTAAACCTTATAAAGGTATTGTGCATTAGCTGGGTTCCATTTTTGATATGCATTTTATTGAGCTAGTCTGGAGATAGTGCCCTGCTTTGGGAATGAGGCCCACTGAGTCATGCCAGACCTCTGGGCTTTCCCTCTTACATGATAATGTCTACTTATGAACATGAAATTGGCCCAAGTATATTTACCCATGAGCACATGAACAATCCCCACTCTTCTGCTTATCTATGCATTCATTTTTCTACCCATCTTCAACTCTGTAAAGAAAGAATGACTCTTTTACTCTGTATTAGAAATCTATGCCCCCTTCCTTTTCCTTCACTTTATTTTTATACTTTATAAAGAGTGATTTTATGTAAAAATGGTTAGAGTTATGACTTATTGAATATCTTTTACTTGAAACTCTATAATAATTATTTCTAAGAATTGTCATCATTGTATACTTATTATACACCAGGCACTGTGCTAAGTTCTCTGCAGACATTTGTTCATTTAACGCTTATAACAAGCTTATGATGTATTATTAATAAACCCATTATATGGATGAGGAGACAGAGTCAGTGAAGTTAATCAAGTTGCCTAAGATTACTCAGCTTGTAAGAGGCAGAGCATAGAATCAAGCAGTCCAAGTACCTACACTATACTCCTTAGAACTACAATACATATATAGGCTGTCCTTTAATTCTTCAAGCTCCCTTCTTAACCATCCTATAAAGTTTAGAATATTACTGTATATACCTAATAAGATCCATATTTTGGTTTTTGTTTTTGTTAAGATCCATATTTTGATCTCAGGTCTATCTGCTTTCAGGTCCCATGTTCTTTTTTTTAAAAAAAAATTATCTTTATTGTTGACAGTATTACAGATGCCCTCCCTCCACCCCAATTGATCTCCTTTTCCTTACTCCCTTCCCCTCCCTCAGACTTCACCGCACTATTGTATGTGCCCATGGGTTATGCATATATGCATATAAGTTCTTTGGTGAATCTCTTTCTGTGCCTCCTACTCCTTTTCCTCTGAGATTTGTCAGTCTGTTCCACCCTTTCATGTCTCTGAATCTATTTTGTTTATCAGTTTCTTTTGCTCATATATTCCACATATATGTGAGCTCTTTCTATTCTCCAAATTGCCTTTGAGAAAGATAGACTCTGAGTTGCCCATCAGTTGTTTTTTTCTCAGGCACAGAAAGATAGGCAGAAATAATTACATCATATATGATGCCTAAGAAAATCCAGTGGTTTAGTCCATTGGTTTACCAACATCTTTCATGTTAGCTGTTTCTTCAAATATTATGTGATAACCCAATATGTGCAAGAGATCAAGATAGAGGTACTGTTCTTGAATTAAGGGTAGGGAACCAGTGCGCTTTTTGTGCCTACTTCCCATAAGCCATGGGTTTTTTCAGCTCTTCCATCAAATTCTGAAGGATAGCAGAAAGCACAGCTGGAATATCACATATCTCATCGTAAGTCAGAGACATGAGGCAAACATTTCTAAGTGGAGAATTATTTGTCCTTTTCTGCATTTGTTAAGTACAACATTATTTCAAGATATCAGTGGTTTTAAAAAGAAAAGTACTGTCTTTATTCCAGCCAAAGATACATTTTTCTAAGCTCATCTTCCTAGAGTTACCATTAAAATACATTTATTGGTAACGTAAAATCAATAAGCACTCATCAGGTGCCTACCAGTCCTGGGGATACAAAATTCAATATGACATGGTAACCTCTATCCTAAATTATTATACAACTATTATTATTTTGTTTTCTGAATGATTTTCCAGGCAGTTAGGGCCAATCCAAGGTGAAAGTAAAACAACCATGCTGTCTTGTATTTTTCCTCCCACAGGAATTCCAACATCCAAGTCCCATAACACATCTCAAATATAGGTCACTCTATGATTTCACTAAGCAATTGGAATCAAGCATAGCTCACTTTCTTCCTACAGACAACCCAAACAACATGCCATTCATGGACCTCAGAAGCTAGTTTTCTTTGTATGAAACCAGAATATATCAGAGATAATTCATGGCAGCATATAGAGTATTGTGAAGCCAAACATAAAGCTTCCTGGCTATCTATATATCACATTTACCATTTTATCAGAATAATTTTGTGAATCTTGATGTTGAGATCTAATGATGGAAAAATCTAACTTTTCTGGAATGAGGGAGGTGGGAAAGGTGCCATATACATCCTTTGGGGTACAAGTATATGGGGTTTTGGCAAAGAATACTATGTGCCCACCAGATTCCATTCCTTTATCTTGGATGCATACACATAGACTACCTTTCCAAGCCTTCTTTGCAGTTAGGTGACATCGTGTCACTTAGTTCTGGCCTATACATGTGGGCAGAAATGATGTACACCATTTCAAGGCTGTCTAATATATCTACTCTACACAACCCTCTACAGACTCTCCTCCCTGGTTTTCTGCCTGAGTGGAGAGGGCTCTGAAGATTAAGAGAAGGACAGAGACAGAGGATAGAAAGAGTGTGGGTCTCTGAATAACTATGTAAAGCAAGCACCCCTCCATTAACCTCTACTAGATTGTGATATGAGTCAGAATCAAAATGTCATGGTGCCAGTTCACTGAGCTTTGGGGAATATTTGTTACAGGAGTTGTCCTACTCTGACTAATACAGCAATACAATAAATAGAGCATAAGAACTAGAATCAGACAATTCTGGGTCTACACAAACTTTTCCACTTACCATCTGTGTGACCTTGCACAGATTATTTAACCTCTCAGAGTTTCAACTTCATTTGTAAAAATGGGAATATAATAACAGTTACCTCATAGGATTGTGGGAGAATTCTATGAAAACATATGTGTATAGTATCTGTTACATAGCAGGTGTAGCAAGATTACAAATTTACTCACACAACCCAATTGTGCAAAGAAAATGTAATTTCTTTATTTCTCTGTAACTGACTGAATTTTCTTCAAGATCCTCCAGCCTGGGGGTAGCAGGGAAACAAACGTGAACTTTAAATGAACCAATTAACAATATGTCAGACTCCTTTTGGTTTAAAATTATCTCTTTCAGGTAAATGTTCAGGCAGAACACTCCCCCTCAAGATGATAGATTGGGGGAAGTAACTTTGTTGCCCTGGTGATGGGGAGTGGTCCCAGAGTTCTTTCTGCAGATTCTTGGTGGTTCTCTGAGTCCCTACTAGCCCTGTTGGATTTTGTACTTTTCCTCTATTGTTAGCACTTGTCCAGCTGGCATCTGCTGCTGTTGGAAACTTGAGCTTTCTCCAAGCTTGGTAATGGCTCAGCTCTTCCAAGGTCTGACTGTGATTCCTACATGCTTACTGGCCTGGGCAGCTGTTGGCTACAGGATCACTTTGCTCCAGTATGATAACCTCTCTGGTAAGCTGACTGTCCAGCAAGTAAATTATTTTCCAGTTTCTTCACTAGACTGTCCAGGAACTTCTGAATACTTTCCATACAAAAAGAAGACTCCAGAAGACTAATTCAGATCTTCTCTCAGTCTAACTATGACTTTGCTCTGATATGGCACCACATGCTGGGCCTGGGGGTAAGAGCAGTACTCCACAAGACAGTCTCTCTCCAGACACAGACAAGATCAAGGGTCTCTGTCTTTTGGTATTTGTGGCCGACAGAGTTCAGGGTGACCCCTTTAATCCTCACTTCCCGTTTTTTATGTCCTTATATAATCTCTATTCCTTATATGTATGTGAAACCTGGGATTGTTTCTATCCAACAGAATATGGAAAAGAGATGAATATCAGTTCTGTGATTGCATTACATTCTGTAAGACTCCATCTTTCTAACAAACTCACTCTACCAATTTACCTTGCTGACTTGATGAAGTGGCCATGTTGGCAAGAAATGTGAATGACCTGGATGAACTGTAGGTGATCTCTAGGATCTGAGGGGCCAACAACCATGAGCAAGTAAGTAACAAGGGTCTTGAGTTCTACTATCACAAGAAAATGAAAACTGTCAACAACCTGAGTGATTTTTGGGAGGGTTTCTTCCCCAGGCAAGTCTCCTGAGGAGAACACAGTGGGGCTGACATCTTGATTGCAGCCTTGTGAGATGCTAAGCAGAGGACCTGGGAGGTAATAAATGCATGCTATTTTAACTGCTAAGTTTTTGATAACTAGTTATGTAAGCAACGATTAACTCTCAAAAACTTTGGCTGAGAGAAACTGTTCATGGCATGCATGTCCCATCATTTCTGCCCTCCCTCTGTGCTTTTATGCTTCCTACAATCCACTGAGGGTTAGAAGGACATATTTTAATTTTTTTTTTCATTCTGGTAGAAGAATCCCTCCTTCTGTCCCCACCTACACACACACCATTTCTTTCTCCCTCCTGAAATGGCACTTTCTCTACTTCCTTTGTATTCAAGAGGCAGAGTGCCTGCTATGAAACATAATTTAAAAGAAGAGGTAAAAAGTATACAGAGGATTAATATTTAAAAAATATTACCCTCGTGACATAGATCATAATATGTGGTTTCCTTCCCTTTAAATTTAGTTGGTGTGAGCCTTACTGTTTTTCCAAGTCAGGAAGTTTTATAAACCATTTTAAACTTTAATTTTCCCTTACATTTTGCCCTATCTCATACCTCTCCTGGCATGAGGAAGGCCATCGAGGCTGCGTTGTCTACCCACTTAGCCATAATATGGTTTGCTATAAATGCTCACAAAGACTGGTTTCCTATGGGAATGCATCTGTTGGAAAGATGATCAGGATAAGAAACTATCCAATTTGAGTTCATGGAATGCAATCACAAATTATTAGATCCGAAGGAGAATGATAAAGCCCAAATATTCTCACTTATAGAAAAGGAAACTGAGGCCCAGGGAGGTGAAATGCAAAAAAATCACCCTGTTGGTTATTCTGAGCATTCTGGCAAGTTGTCCTTGCAGGAAGTGCCTTGAAATATCATTTAAAACTCCAAATTTATAGCAGAAAATTATTTATGAAACAAGTTTTGCCAGAATAGACTATCTTTTAGATTCATTTTCTTGAGAACTTTTCTTTTTGTAAGAATTAAGTTTTTATCCTTTTCTGCTGTAAAAGAAGATCTTGCCAGGAAAATCAAAGAATAGCATCTATTTTCTGACCTGTTAAGTGGTAATAACTGCCATAGGAATGTGTCCCATCACACCCCAGGGAGTAAGATATGAGGCATTTACAAACTTTGGGTTCCAATTGGGGTTGTCTGGACCTGGGCAGTCTACTGACCTTGGCCAGAATCAGAATTTTAAAACTGTGCTTTTGTGTGCAGTCCCTTCTTTCTCTGCCTCTCTTTTTTCTTCTTACGAAGGGGAGGAGGGGGTGGTTTTTATTTTATTTTTAGACTTGAGTTTATGACAAAGCCTTGGAAATATGAATATAGCCTTTGTGAAAATGAGTGAAAACCTTTTAGAAAACATTTCTCTTATCACTTTTATTCATTTTGCAGAGATCCTTTCACTCTTAGAATTACAAAATGGTTGGGGTCAGAGAGAATGACCTTTTAAAAACATGCTGTTATCTTATTCCCAATTCTCATAAGAGAGCTCTCTGCAGGTGAGTAGCTCAAGACACTGCTGATGTTTCTTCTTTTAATTTTCCCCAATCCTGACCACAGTCATTTTATGGTGTCAAGCAAGGTACCATCTTTACATTTTGTGTGAGACAGTGTGGTATGGTGGATAATAACTCTGGTTATGGAGTCTGTCAGAATAGAGTTCAGAGCTCTGTGATTTGGGGTGAGTTATTTCACTACTTTGTCTTTGTTTCCTCATATGTAAAGTGGAAAGAATAATGGTGTTGAGCTTTTAGGGGTGTTGTGAACATAAAATTAGATAAGAATATAGCACAGCTAGCAGAGAGCCTGGTACATAGTGAGTGATATCATAACATGCAGGATGCTATTAGGAACTACTGTGCATATTTGATTGTCTATATTCCTAGCTGGACTTAAAATTCCATCAAAGCATGATCTGTGTTTGTCTTATTCAATGTTATAATCCCAACATACAACTTAGTGCTTCCTACATAGTAGGTACTCAAAATATATTTATGTGAATAAATGAATGACCAAGAACTGGTAGCTATTACTAGCATACCTTTGAATTTGAGCAGCATACCAGAGGCTCACACAGACCAGCTGAGCGACACCTTGTCCCATAGGCTTGCCCACACAGAGATGTGGGTATTGAGTTTCCACGCTTCCTACATTAGAGATATTTAGTTCAAGTTTCAGGATTTGAAAAGATGTTCCTTCATAATTTTACTTTGATAGGAGCTTATAGAAAATTCTAATAACATGAAGTTAAAAAAAAAACAATCTCTGAAGAAGAGTGAGAAAGGGTAAGTGTTAAAATCATCTGGTTAGAAAAACAAAGTTTCTCATAGTTTAGTCCTCAAAATTCAAAACCCCATATGAATCCCTCATGAGATCAATAATTTGCAAGGAAACTGAGGCTTTTAATGTTCCTATTCCATTATAGATAATTTCCTTCTCATAGGAGGCCTCTCACAGCAGTTGGAATGGAAATAAAAATAGTTTGAAGAGAGAGTGTGGGAGAAATAAAAGAGAAGTGCAATATGAAGGTGAGATAGAAAGTTTGGTAAGCAAGCTTTCTCTAGACAGTGATTAGATTCATCTTTATGCCTCTAGGGCCTAGCATGGAGTGTGGACATATCAGCCAATAGCATATACTCACTGGGTGAAGTGGTGGAGGAGGAGAAGGGGCCAGAGCTCAGAAAGTTGAAGCAGAGGAAGCCAAAATGGGCAAGTGTCCATTCACTGGGTCAAAGAACAGAAAGAGGAAGACAAATGCATGTAAGGAATAAGGGAAAGAAGACAAGAAGCTGGAGTGAGAGGCTCTTCTACTTTCACTTTCGCCCTTTTGGTTTCTTTATTTAAGGAAAGCAACAAGGGAGAGATACCAAGAATAGAGAGTTCTAGAAGGAACTGAAGGCAGAGCCAAGGCTATTAGATGTCTAGTCTAATGACTACTGCCTCTTTTTATTTGTATATGTTATTATTTGTTTTTCCCACTGCAGGGTAAGCAGTTTGAGGCCAGACAATCTGGCTCACTCTCCTTTGTGCTTACCACTAAACATAGCTGGGCATCTGGTCCATTTGACACTAATGGATTGAATTAGCAAGAGGAGCTGATGATATCTGTGAGTGGCTGCATCCATATAAAGAAACTCCACTTCTCCATTTGGAATACACATAACATGGAACAGAAAACTGTAAATTAAAGGGAACTTTTTCTGCACTTTCACATGTGAGATTATTGAAAATCACAGGAATAAGTTAATTAAAATAACACAATACAATTTAAGTCAACTCCATTCTTATGGTTGTTAAGGGAACACATATATCTGAGTGAGAGAAAAGGTACACAGAAACAAGGGCTAGTGTTTAAGTATACTATAATTTACTAGTTCTCATCTCAGATTAAGTTACTTCATGGGTGTGAGATAATCTTCTGCCTATAACATCTTATCTGTTACTGGCCAATCAATGTCAGAAATAGGTCAAGTCATGCCCAGGGATATGACTTCCATTTTTTTTTAAAGGTAAAATATTCAGGATATGAGCTGAAATGGAAGGATATGGAGAAGGAAAGAAAAGAAGGGCAAAAAGAAAAAGAGGAGCAAAAAGGATCATGCAGTGGAGTAATAGAGCTGAGTGGCTCTTACCTCAGATATACATGATGGATAAAGCCTACAACTCTTCATACTGAAGTGGGAAGATGTGGTTTAAGGCGAGTTGTAAATTGGAGTTTGAATGACAGAAAAGTGTGTCACATAAGTCTATGTGAAATTAGGTTCTTAGGTTTATCTGGTTCATAGAATCACTTAATAAAAGTGAATGGGTCTTTCCCCCAGAACAACACACAAACATCTAAATATCTGCATGCAATTTTGGGAGTTGGCAGACTCCTACAACCCACACATGAACTCTGTGGCAAGACCCCTTCTGGTAGCTATATTCTCAGTGTACCTTACTCCTTCTCCCAGACTTGAGCTTACCGTGGCCATTTACCACATATCAGATGACACACAGTGTCCCATATCTGTGCATCAGGTTATCTGGTGTCTGTATTTTTGGTGCAAATAGTTTGGTCTTCTAGAAATGAGAACTGCTATTAATAGGAAATTTTTGGCTGCGGACATCTGAAGCAGTCTTCTCCATATACTCTATGGGCAACATGAGTGAAGGAAGCACACCAAACACTAATAGTTTACATGAGTCTGTTGAGGGCTATGTGGGGATTAATGGTAAAGGGAGGAGAAGAGGAAGATACATATCAGTGTGTGATGCCACAGAACCAGCATGGGGCAGAGCTACAATGTGATGTCACACATTTGTGTTTAAGCTATGATATGCTTCAGATTAGAACAAATAGGTCTAGCAAAAGATCAGAAATGGCAAACAGAATTCACCCCCCTTCCCAGTTCCAGTAGATTGTGTCGTAGTCAGTTATAATGGTGTCCCACAAGGAATCACTCCTCCTGGTATTTATACCATTGTGTAACTACCTCCCTCAAATCTAGGATGCTCCCCTAACTTGACTTAACCAAGTAGAAGTAAGGTTGTGCCAGTTTGGGCCTAAGCCTTAAGAAGGCCTGACAGTATTTGCTTTTTGTTCTTGGTAGTCCTGAGCTACTCTATAAGAAGTCTGTTTGTGCTGCTAGAAAGACCACATGGAGAGGCTATGTGGTAAGGGAGAGACCCTGAGACTCCATGAAGGAGAACCAGTAATCCAGTCAACAATTGAGACTTCAGGCATATGACCTCAGGCAACTCATTCATCCATCCTATGCCCCTCTGAGCCACCCTTGCTGAACCATTAGACATGCAAGTGAAGAAACTTCTCTGTATGTTCTAGTCCCAGCATAAGACATGAGGAACAGGTAAATCATCTCTGCTCTGCCCTGTCCAAATTTATGACCTGCAGAATTTTGAAAAACAATAAAAATGGTTGTTTTATGCTACTAAGCTTTGCAGCAGTTTTAAAAATAATTAATAGATTATTAAAACAATAATTTTCACCTAGAAGTGAGACAATGCTATAACAAAAACATAAACTTTGAGAACAAGGCAGTGAGTGTAGTCCAGAAGGATCTTTAAGCATGTGGATGGAAGGGAGAATAACTGTGTTAGAGGTTAGAGAACAGGTGACCTGAATTATGTAGTGGCAGTAAGTGGCACTGCAATAACATGGAAGATATAAAATATGTATCTAATGAACGTGTGGATTTTCCTGAGGAGATGATCAGGTAGAATGCTGAAAAGGCCAAGTAATTGGTTTTAGTGGTGCCTGACAATGTACAAATAAAAAGAGAGAAATTAAAGGAGGAACTGTTTAACTTTCAAGCAAAATCAGGAGGAAACATTTCCAAACCAGGGTATGCTGAGTTGGAAAATAAAATAGTCTCTCATTCCCAACCCCTCCAGCATATCAAGGATCCTTAAATTAAATTAAAACCTGAAAGTAGAGATTAATTCCATGGCATTGCCAGTAAAATATGGCCTTGGAGGTCAAGATTGGATCAAAGATATGGTTGTAAGATCCTTTGTGAAACCTCAGCAAAATTTAAGTTTGTGTCTTGTGGAGTTAGACAAAGGGATTCTAAAAAATCTTAAGGGTTTGCTTCCTATACTCTCTCAGCTAGCCAAAAGTATTTCTAAGAGTTTTAGCGGCATTTTTCCATAGTACCCTGACCCCAAGCCTAAGGTAGAAAGAAACTTATTTTAGAAAAATTTATGGTTGTGTTGGATGGACTGAATTATAATTTTATATGTAGGAAGTCTACAAAAATTGGTAAATGACTATATAAGCTTAGGCATCGTTCAAAATCAGAAGCTTCTGAAGTCCTAACCTCTAGCGGTCAGAAAGTAGATTGAGAAATCTATTTCCCTGCAATCATAAAGCATTTCTAATAGAAAAGAAAGAATGATTCAGATGGTGAAGCCAAGAGCCCAGAGGGCAGAGCCAAGAGCCATGGAAAACTGCTTCTCTAGAAACATTCCCCGACTTTAGAGTTGTTTGGTTTCAGAATTGCTATGAACCAGTGACTTTTATGTGCCTCCTATACCACTCCCCTACTTATGAATAGAAATGTCTATTGTGGTCATCCTGTCCCTTTTTCATTGTTATGTGTTGGGTGTGTGGGCAATAGAAAAGTTAACTGTTTAGTTCCCAGGTTCTTGTACTTGAGAGACCATACACAAAGGACCATTTGCCACTCTATCTGTAATGTAACTTCAGACTTTGTAATGATGCTGTAACCATGATAGGATGAGACTTTGGGGAATCTATAGAGGGAGGAGATATATTCTGCATATTCATGAACATGAATTTCTGTGGTCAGAGAGTAGACTGTAGAAGCACTCAGAAGTTGGCTCCCAACAATTTCTTTCCAAGCAGAAGATACAAACTGCTCTTTACATTAAGAGGTAGAGGTTATTTCTCTTCCACTTGAATGTGGGCTGATATTATGATTGACTTTGACCAATAGGACATGGTGGAAATGGTTGATGTTCTAGTACTGGCAACTTCCACACTTGTAGCCCATCTGCCATGCTATAATATAATACAGAGAGGACAGAGGTTATCCAGTCAATGGCTCCATCTGAGCTCTCAGCTGAAAGCTTACACAAACTGTCATCCATGTACTTGAGCCATGTTGGAAACTCTAGTTTAGTTAAGCTTTCAGATAATTTCATTCCAGGCATCATTACAGGGGATAGAAGAACCATCTAGTTAGGCCCAGTCAACCCAAAGAATTATGAGCAATAATAAAATGGTTGTCATTTTAAGCTACTAAGTTTTGGAGCAATTTGTTATGTAGCAATAGATAAGTCAAATAGGTCACTAGTGGTTTCTTGGAGTATAGTGTTGAGAAGGATTTTTAGGCCATCCTCAGGCTTAGTGGGAAATATGCCGTAACTTGATAGCCAGTCTCTCATGGGAACAGGAGGGAGAGTGAAGTCTTATGTAAAATAGAAGTGGAATTACAAAATTATATCTTAGGAGCTCAGCAAGAGCTCTTTGCAGCTTATTGTGTGAACATTGTGATTTAGAATAATAATAATTAAAAACTTTGGATTTCTTATTAGCTCCGAGCTTTTCCATGTTCTAAAATTTGGATTTCTTAATTTACAAATAACTTTATCCCAGAAGGACGGAAACTCAGTGAATGAGTTAGACCAAGTAAGATCTAAAGATGACCACTAGAATTCATTCATCTCTGTTTTTTCCCTGGTCTCTCTCCCTCCAAACTCTGGGCTTCAAATATCTGTGGAGGGTCCCTGGAACTGTTAGCATCCATGCAGATTGGGCTGTGTTTTCCTGAAAATGTCTAAGCCCAAGTCCAGCATAATATAGAAGTGCTAAATATGTCTCTGAAAAATCTTACTTGCTCACTCATTCATTTTAACTTGTCTTTTGTTATGTTTCATGTCATTATGTAATGTATAGTTTTTTTTTATTTGAAACATCTTTACAGAGATTGGGAAGAGAGAAGTAAACAAGGCATGGGTGCTAAGCAAGTCATGATCCCTATCTTTAAGGAGACCATGTTTTAGTGTCCAGAAATCAAAGTAGACATTACAGCAGGATAAGAGTAACACATAAGCAACAGAGGCAAACATTATTATGTTAACCAGCATTTATTGTGCACTTAACATATACCAAGTATCTCATTTAATCTTCTTTTAAAGTTCTTAATTATTTTTATAATAGTGTTACTGAGATATAATTTACATAACATAATATTCACCCCTTTGAAATGTATAATTCGGTGCTTTTAATATACTCACAGAATTGTGTGATCATCACTACTATCTAATTCCAGAATATATTGATCTCCCCAAATAGAAAAACATATCCATCAGCAGTTACTCCCTATTCCCCTCATCCCTGTAGCCTCCGGAAACCACTAATCTACTTTCTGTCTCTATGGATTTTCCTATTTGGAACATTTCACATAATTGAAATAATTCAATCTATGGCTTATTTCACTTAGCATAATTTAAAGGTTTATTCATGTTGAAGAAATGTCAATACTTTATATTCTCTTATTGCCAAAGAACATTCAATTGTATGGATATGCCATATTTTGTTGCTTCATCATTTGATGGACATGAGTGTTCCCACTTTTTGACTACAGTAGCTCCCCTTATCCATAGGGGATGTGTTCCAAATCCCCCAATAGATGCTGGCAGCACCTAAACCTATATATACTGGTTTTTCTATACATACACACCTATGATAAAGTTTAATTTATAAATTAGATACAGTAAGAGATTAATAGCAATAACTAATAATACAATAGAATAATTACAATGATATACTGTCAAATATTATGTAAATGCGCGCTCTCTCTCTCAAAATATCTGATAACAGAGATGACTACTAAGTGACTAACAGGTGGGTAGCATATACATTGTGGATGCACAGAACAGAGGGATGAATCACATCTCAGGTGGGAAGGAATTGGACAGAGAGAGATTTAATCACACCACTTAGGATGGTGCAAAATTTAAAACTTATGAACTGTTTATCTCTAGAATT
Source organism: Antrozous pallidus (assembly GCA_027563665.1). Classification (NCBI taxonomy): domain Eukaryota; kingdom Metazoa; phylum Chordata; class Mammalia; order Chiroptera; family Vespertilionidae; genus Antrozous; species Antrozous pallidus. The sequence goes on along the minus strand of CM050508.1, from coordinate 145,041,299 downwards.
TTCTATTTAATATTTTTAAACCACTGTTGACTATGGGTAACTAAGACTGCAGAAAGTAAAACTATGGATAAGGGGGACTACTGTATTCTGAACAATGCTATTATGAACATTAATATACAAGTGTTTTAATGGACATATGTTTTGATATTTATAGATATTTATATGACAGTAGAATTGCTGAGTTATATGGTAATTCTATGTTTAACTTTTTGAGGAGTTGCCAGACTATCATTGTCTATCTTTTTTATTTTAGCTATCCTAGGGAATGTGAAGTGGTATCTCATTGTGGTTTGGATTTACATTTACCTAATAACTAATGGTGTTGAACAACATTTTATGTGCTTATTTACCATGTCTATATTTTCTTTGGAGAAATGTTAATTCAAATCCTTTGCCTATTTTTTAAAAAATATATTTTTATTGCCCTAACTGGTTTGGCTCACTGGATAGAGCATCAGCCTGTGGACTGAAGAGTCCCAGGTTTGTTTCTGGTCCAGGGCACATGCCTGAGTTGTGGGCTTGATCCCCGGTCGGGGGCGTGGGGAGTTAGTTGATCAATGATTCTCTCTCATCATTGATATTTCTATCTTTCTCTCTCTTTCCCTTCCTCTCTGAAGTCAATAAAAATATATTCTAAAAAATGTTTTTATTGATATAAGAGAGAGAGGAATGGAGAAGCAGGGAGAGAGAAATACCAATGTGTGAGAGAAATGTCAACTGGCTGCCTCCTGCACATCCCCTGTTAGGGATCAAGTATCCATGTGTCCTGATTGGAAATTGAACCTTCCATCTCTACATACTTGGGCAATGCTTAACCAACTTAGCCACAGTATCTCATTTAATCTTCTTTTAAAGTTCTTAATTATTTTTATAATAGTGTTACTGAGATATAATTTACATTGTAAAATAGCCAGGACTCCTTTGTCTATTTTAAATTTAGTTATTTGTTATTTTTTTATTATTCAATTTCAAGAGTTATTTACATATTCTGGATATAAATTCCTTATCAGAGATGTAATATGTAAATATTTTCTCCTATTCCGTGGTTGTGTTTTCACATTGATAGTGTTCCTTGACACTGCAAATTCTTTAATTTTGATGAAGTCTAATTGACCTATTTCTTCTTTTGTCTTTTATGCTTTTTGATGTCATATCTGGAAAATCATTGCCTAATCTAATGTAATAACAATTTACTCCTATGTTTGCTTCTAAGACTCTTAAAATTTGGCTGTTATATTTACATGTATGATTTATTTTGAGTTAATTTTCATATATGCTATGAAGTACGAATTTAACTTCATTCTTTTGCATTTGGATATTTAGTTGTCTCAGCATCCTTAGTTGAAAGATGATTCTTTCCTGTTGAATTGTCTTGGCATCCTTGTAGAAAATTAATTCACCATAAAATGTAAGGATTTGTTTTTGGATTTTTAATTCTATTCCATTGACCTATATGTCTGACCTTATGTTAGTCATTTAACTTTTACAACAACTACACAGGGAAGATACTGTTAAAGGCTCAGGGCCTTTGAGCATTTTCTTCAAGATCATCCTAATATATAAAAACTCTGGGTCCATCACATCTACAACAACCAGCGGCTCGACCTAATGCCCAGGCTGTGTGTGCAGCAGGCTCTGGTGGATCGGGAATTGTGGCAGTGGAGACAGGGATTGGGGAGGCTGACACTCTCACTCACAACTGCACACACACACAGATGCACACAGTGTCCATCAGCTCACAGCCTTTTCTCCCTTTCTTTCCTTCCCCTCCCCAATATCCAGTTCATTCTTGGAGCCTATCTCAGAATGAGGAAACAAAACAGACTGGGCCTGAAGAAGCCTGGATGGAAGGGAGGGTGGGCAGAGGGTGGAGTGGCTCCCACTGGCCCTGCCTCCTCCCAGCTGGAAAAGAGGAAGAGGGAGACAGGGAGGCAAGGAGGCCTGAAGGATTGCTGAGAAAAAACAAAGAGAGGCAGAGACTGAGTGAGATCAGGCCAGCAGGGCAGGACAGTTGAGGGCAACCAGGCCAGTAGGGGAGGGCAGTTGGGGGCAAGATCAGACTGGCAGGGGAGAGCAGTTAGGGGTGATCAGGCAGGCAGGCAGAGAGGTTAGGGATAATCAAGCAGGCAGGCAGACAAAGGGGTTAGGGGAAATCAGGTAGCCAGGTAGAGGCATCTGGGGAAAATCAGGCAGGCAGGCAGGTGAGCGGTTAGAAGCCAGCAGTCCCAGATTGCGAGAGGGATGTCTGAGGAAACCCTTGTCCCTGTGCACGAATTTTGTGCACCAGGCCACTAGTCTATACATATAAAAGCCTAAGCGACCACTATGACAGAATGATCAGAATGACAGGTCACTATGATGTGCACTGACCACTAGGGGGCAGATGCTCAATGCAGGAGTTGCCCCCAGGCAGGAAATTGCTCAGCCAGAAGCTGGGCTCATGGCTGGCAAGCACAGCAGTGGTGGTGGGAGCTTCTTTTGCCTCTGCCTTCGTGGCAATGCTAAGGAGTGGTGAGAGGCAAAAGTATGGCAAGCAGTGAGAGAGGCAAGAGAGCAGCAAGAGAGCAGCAAGAGTGGGCAGCACCTAGCCCAGTTTGGGTTCCTCTCTGGCCACCTGCTTCTTCATGCACTGCTACATCCCCTGAAGGGTCCTGGATTGCAAGAGGATGCAGGCCAGGTTGAGGGACACCCCCCTCCCATTCACAAATCCATGCACCAGGCCTCTAGTATAGTTAATATTCAGTAAAGCTAAGACTGGAAACCTGGATTCTCTGATACCAAAACCTGGCTAGAAACTTAGTATTCTGCTGTCCCAGGAGGATGACTCTGGTATCCTATATAATAAAAGCCTAATATGCTAAGTGTCCAGTGGACTGGTCAGCCATTCAACCAATGAAAGCAAAATATGCTAATGATATAAGGCCACTCAGCTGTTTGCTATGCTATGCACTGACCACCAGGGGGCAGACAGTGAACCAATCAACCAGTTGCTATGATGTGCACTTACGACCAGGGGGCAGATGCTCCAACCAGTAGGTTAGCTTGCTGCAAGTCAGCCAATCGGAATTGAATGAGATAGGCTGGACATGTCCTGGAGCCCTCCCCAGCCCCAATCATGCATTGGTGGGGTTCCTCCGCCTGGCCTGTGCCCTCTTGCAATCCAGGACTCCTCAGGGGATGTCAGGGAGCCAGTTTTGGCCTGATCCCACAGGCCAGGCTGAGGGACCCCACTGGTGCACAAATTTATGCACCAGACCTCTATTGGATTTATAAAGGCCTCAGTGACAGCAAGGAGGGTCCTTTCCTTTCTGTAGTGAGCACTCAACAAGTGATGCTATTTAGTACCATGCTTATGATTATGTATAGAGCAAAAATCAGCAATTATTTTTTCCAGAGTATATTTAGTAGTCTTCTTCAGAGGCAGGACTGTGGGATAAAATTATTTCCTTTGGTCCCTCTCAGGCCCGTGGCTCTATAATTCTCCCACTTTAATATGTGACAAGTGAATAAGAATTACCTTAAAATTTTGATTTCTGGCACAAAGTCTATCATTATACTTCCAAATGTTATTGAGGAAATATTTGAAGCCAAACAGAGACTTTCATTTTGTTGACTTTAAAAAAGCTTCATTCATATTCATCCAACAAATATTCATTTAGTGGTTATTCACAGAAGTAGGTCTATGCTAGGTGCTATGGAGAAGCCATGCAATTACAAAATCTGTGTCTTCAGAATCTGGTTATGGGGGAAGATGAGCATGCCTGTTAATGGAATGGGTAACTAACCAAAGTCAGCTTTTCTGGGCATTACTTCAAAGCAGTTTATGGGTAAGTTTTAACCAGGTGGGTTATAGAAGAATGGAGGAGGGAGGGAGACTGGGATAATAAGCCTGAGGCTAGCCTTGAGTGTAGCTTAGACAGAGAAGAGGCAAGTCTAGGAGGGAGAAAAGGGAGATTTGAGTAGAAAAGAGAGATTCAAGTAGAAATGAGGGAAAGAGGAAGAGAGTGTGTTCTAAAAGGAGCAGTCAAGTATCCTGAGGGCATTACCAAGTTTCAGCCTTGGGGGCTGAGATATAAAGGGGAAAGCAGGGTTGTGTGTCCTAATGCACATATTCTGACTACATTGATCCCAGACTTCTCACAGGGATGCCTCCTTCTATGCCATGGAAAGTGGCATTTACAGGCAACTTGCTCCCATTCCAACCTCTTGAGATGGGTATTTTGGAAGCAATGTGATTACCAATGTCTCCCAGCTGTTGGAGAAACCCATTCACTACCATGTACTATTGCAGCTCTGTTATCCAAAACATTTTACCATTGCCCTAGCCAGTTTGGCTCAGTGGATAGAGCATCGCCCTACAGACCAAAGGGGGGTCCCAAGTTTGATTCTGGTCAAGGGCTTGTACCTTGGTTGCAGGCTCCTTTGGGGCCCAGGTTCTGGTCAGGATTTGTGCAGTAGGTAACCAATCAATATGTCTCTCTCACATTGATATTTCTCTCTGTCTTTCCTGCTCTTCCACTCTTCCCAAAAATCAATGGAAAAAATATTATTGGGTGAGGATTAACAAAACAAACAAACAACAACAACAACAAAAAACCAAAATCATTTTATCATTAGTGGAATGTCTCCCCTTTTCTCACTTTCCCAGAGCCATGAAGCCAGCCCGGGCTGCTGTCATGTTAGGAAGCAGAAGCAGTTGATGCTGAGGACAGCAGGTGATTAAGAGGCTGTTCAATTTCTTCTTCCCATAGCTTCTAGTCCCTCTCCTCAGTGACTGGTGTGTTCTATTTATTTGGAATGTAAACCCCAGAGAGGGGCCTGGGCACCCTCTGTGCTCTGCAAAGTGCCTGGATGGGCAAAGATGGGGTTTAGGGAAGGTTTCTTAGGTATCAAATAACAGATAGATGATTCATACATAAAATAAGTCAGAAATATGGAGATTAAGTTTTCACTGAGATGCACATGAATTAAGAAGGAAGTGTTTTGATGTAATTTTAAAAATGCCAGGCAACTTAAAGTGTATGGAAAATAATACAAAATTTGAAGAAATCTCAAAATGGATAGGATTTGGCTGAAAGAATCCTTAGAACTCCTCCCTCCCTCAAAATCTCCCCATTTGAAGAAATTAACATGGCCTTTGAGACTGGCTGAAAAGGGTCCATATCTCTAGAGTTGACTGGCTCATCTCTTGTCTAATTGTTCAGATTTTAATTTTTTCACCTTGTTCTGTGCTTCATGTCTAAATACTCAAAGATGTTTATATTGCATACATTCAGCTTTAATTGGCCCTTAAAAGAAGGTGTTGATTAGAATCTGCTCAACATCAACAGCTAGCTCACACAACATTCTGTAATTACTGTTTATTAATTTAGTTCAAGTGGCATAGTTGAAAGCCCTGCTCAGATGGGAGAAGTAAATTGTCACTGGTATTGAATATGTAAATTATGTGCATTGTAAATTTCCATGAAGAAATATTTAAAGTTAAATGCTGTGCACATAAACCCTTCCGGTTTTATCTAACCCAGCCCTTGGAGTCGAATCAGATGTTCCTTCAGAAAGCACATGGCGGAGAACCCTACAGGGGTTGGACCTGAGCCCCAGGCAGCACATCTTACCTTGAGTTTGCTAAATGAGATTTTGTAATTAGGTTTTGTTGTTGTATGTTTCCTTTTCATGAAACAAGGCAACGCTAATGTGCTCTCTTTATCCTTGTTCACAAAGCTCTTCGATGGACCCCCCCCCCCCCCCCCAGCAGGTGTGCTAAGGCTGGTTGGCCACCCAGCAAATCCCCCTGCTTCCCTGAGAAAGCTTCTAGATGGTGTTGGGTGGAATGCTGAAAACAACAGCTCTTCTTCAGCAAATAGCTGGAGTAAGTTAGTGTTAGCATGTGTGAGTGTGTATGTGTGTTTTCTTCTCACAGAACATCAAAGGAGATGGCAGAAATTGGGACCAATGCTGGAGTCGAATTGTTTCCTGAAGCCCACACTGCCTGATCTCTGAGAGTCATGTCAAAGGCTCTATGCAGCTCTTCCCAGGAGAGAAAGAGATTTAATCTCATCAGATAACTTTATTATATTAAAGATTGTCTCAGGTTCTTGCTGTATTAAGGTTGACTTAAGTGAAATTTCTCTTTAAACATCAAGATGCAACCCAAACACTTTGCTTTTTTCTGTACTAATGGTGCTTTGGGCAAGTTACCTAATCTGTCTGTTCCTTGGATTCTTTCCCTGTAAAATGGAGAAGATAATAGAACCTACTTCATGGACTGGATGCAAAGACTAAATGGCATAATACCTTTTAAGTGCTTCAAACAGGGCCCACCCTTAATGAAGGAACAATCATTGTTAACTACTACTTGTCCTTGTAAAAGTTTACTTGGTTACAACTGGAACTCCAAATGCTTTTGCACATTCTTAGGCGATTGCTTTTCAGAAATTTCTGATTGTTGAGAGTCTTAAATGTGCAATTAATCAGAAAGAGACTTTTTTAAAAATTAGAGAAGTAACTCAAACAAGGGCTTTTGTAAGTGTGAAAATTCAATTATAATTTTTTTCCTAAAGGTTGAAAAGAGTAGTTGAGGCAAAAAGTACATCTGGCTGCTATGCCATTGAAGCCCACATATGCCCATTTGGGGGGCTCTCTGGCTTTGTATAAGTTTTTGGCCCAGATGTTGGATGTTTTCAATTTTATAAAATCTGACTATAAATGAACTGGAAATAAAAAGGCCCAACTGTTACTGGGACTAATTATGATACTTCCGAGGAGATTGTGTATGCTTCTGCTTTTTCCTTTATGAAATGTTCCTGAAGAAAGCATTTTGATTGAAATAACCCCTTCAGATGATCGCTGACATTTTTTCAGTAATAATAATCCTACTTCAGATCCACAGAGGAAGTAATGGAAATACAAAGTGCTTTACAGACACTGGCTCTGTGGTTTGCATTACCTTCCAGAGCGGCAGGCAGCAGGAATCCTTGGCCTATTTTACAGATGCGGAAACTGAGGCTGAGAAATAAAAGCATGAACCACAATAGTTCTAGAGCAGGTCAGGCTGCTTGGGGCAACCAGGCTGGCAGGGGGGTCAGTGAGGGGCCACCAAATGACTGAACAGCAGGCTGTGTGGGGCAACAAGGCCCACGGGGGGGGGGGGGGGGGGGCAGGGGGCTGGCAGTGAAGGGTGACCAAATGACTGAGCAGCAGGCTGTGTGGGGTGACCAGGCTGCCATGGGGGGTTAGTGAGGGGCAACTAAATGACTGAGCAGCAGGCCTCTAGTGAGGCTGCGTGGGGTGACTAGGCCGGGGGTGGGGGGAGTGGGGGTGGTGGCAGTTGGGGGCAACCAGGCTGGCAGGGTAACAGTAAAGGGTGACCAGGCTGGAGAGGGGGGGCAGTTGAGGGCAGCTAGGCCAGTGGGGTAGTTGGGGGAAACTAGGCAGGCAGGTGAGCAGTTAGAAGCCAGTGGTTCCAGATTGTGAGAGGGGTGTCTGACTGCTGGTTTAGGCCCTATCCTGGGGATCGGGCCTAAACCAGCAATTGGACATTCCCCGAGTGGGCCCAGATTGGAGAGGGTGCAGGCTGGGTTGAATTTCGTGCATCAGGCCTCTAGTTTTATAATCTGCTTGAACTAAATTTGGTCTAGTTAGGAGCCATCTGCTCAGGACACTGCTGCTTACAGTATACAGCTCCTCTCAACCAGGTGAGCCTGCCTTTAATGGATCAGATGTGTTTCAGCTAAGTTGTCTGTTCACTGCAGCAAATCGTTTTCCTGTGAATGCTTATTGAAAAATTAGAGATATGGGTCTCCAAATGACTCCTGTAGGTAGAGCTGAACATGATGGAATGGGAAAGCTGAATGCCCAGGTTCTGGGCTAGTTGTTGATTACTCCACCTCCTACCCCACTCCCACCTTATTCGTGTTTGGAAAAGTTGGGAAGAAAAATGGTGCAAAGCTGAGTGTATATAGGATGAGACAAAAGGAGGTTTACAGTTGTAAGTACATAAAACACGGAGTATTATTATTTGTAAATTATTGTGTTATTTTCCTTATCAACGATTGTACACCTACTTTTGCCACACCCTGTATTTGCAGTACTTTCCACCTTCGGTGCTCACTCTGAGTAATCTTCCCCTAAGTCACAGGGAGTCCTGCCCAACCAGAGCAGATTCCTGATACCCTGGGAATTTGCATCCTCTTTGGATGATACTAAGCTGTATTCTCACAGGTTGCAAGTAAGCAAACCATCTTACAATTGGTTTTTATTTCTTAAAATATTTTTGTTTCTTGATCTAATTGCCCATTTGTGCCTTTATTTCAATTCTGGCGCAGATCATAGAGGTGGGAAGGGGTGAACAGGGAAATGATCAGGGAGTCCCTGCCTTCAGGGAGGTTGGTGCTCCTTGGGGAGAGAGTAACAAACCAACATCTCTCACATGGTGTTGTCATGAGGTGATGGCTTATAGGCAGGGTACCTGTCTCTATCCTGTGCAGGCTCCCAGGGAAATGTTTAAAGAATGGAGAGGAATTAGCCAGGTGAGAAAGTGGTGGGATGTCATTTCAGATAGAAATGGCAAGGTGTGAAAGTTTCAGACAGCTTGGCCTCTACTGAGCTGATAGCAGTGAGCAGCGTTGTATGGCTCTCAGTTAGGACACCCACTCTGGTTGAATGGATGCAGAGTTGGAGGTGGGTGGAAACATTTTCCTGAACTCCAGGGCATCAATGAAAGCTCTATTGTGACAGCACATGACCAAGTGTAAGGCTTTCACTTTTATAGAACCAATGGTTTCCTACTTTGTCAGTGGAGTAAATGTGCTGTGTATTAAGGAAACAGAACCAATAGGGCAAGTGTGTGTGTGTGTGTGTGGGGGGGGGGGGCTTATGTGATTTGTGATTATGAAGGCTGGCAAGTCAAAAGGCTTGCAAGGTGGACCAGTAGGCTGGAGACCAGAAAAGATTCAATGTAGCAGTTCAAGTCCAAAGGCCATCTGCTGGCAGAATCCCTGCTAGCTCAGGAGAGATCAGTCTTTTGTTATCTTTAGGCCTTCAACTGATTTGGTAAGGCCCACCCACATTATGGAGGGCAATTGGTTTTACTCAAAGTCCACTGATTTAAATGTTACTCCCATTTAAAAACACTCTCACAGAGATTGTTGCTGCCCTGCACAACAATTTCAAAACTACAAGTAAAGGACAAAATGGACATCATCCAGAACCACAGGAAAGCTGGCTGAGTGGAAATTCCACAAATAGAAGGAAAGATAAGAGGACACTGTGATTCAGAAGAGCCATGGAGGGCAGAGTTGTAGAGACACACGGAGAAAGAGGTGTGGAGCTGTGTGCGAGCTGAAGGGGGGGTGCAGCTGAATACCTAGCTGGTTTTCTCTAGTGGGGAAAGAGACAAAGGTATCCCACTGCACTGACCCCCTCCCCCTCCAGTTCCGAGTAAGTCTCAGGGAACCCAGGCTCATCTGCGGAGATGCGCAAGCTCGCAGAAAGGGCGAGTGGACTCGGGAGCTGCAGAGGCAGGCGAGCTTGTGGAGAGGATGCGTGGCTAGCTTTCTCATTTGGGAGGAAAACAGTTCTGGGTGTAAATTTGGAGAAACTGATCTGTCCAGCAGCGGGCAGAGCTCAGGGGCAGCTTTCTCTCAGAGGTGTGTGTAGCCGTTGCCATGGGATACAGAGACCTAGCATGCTTAGGGAGGGTCTGATGGTAAACCAAGGCTGTCTGCTCAGCCCGGAGACTCCACCCTGTCCAAGCTGAGCATAGCGGCCCTCCCAGCGTAAACACAACTGATCCTCACAGCCAATTGGCCTGGAGGTAAACTCCTCCCAGTGATACCAACAACAATATAGGCTTAACTACAACAAGACTGTGCAGCCCATAAAGGGATGCACTAAGGGTATCCACCTCAGGTAACTGGGGAAGCTGAGCCACTGTCTCCTAGAGGACACCTACCACACAAAGCTAGGAGACCAACTCAGGGAAGCAGCCAAAATGCAGAGACAAGGAAACAAATCACATTTGAAAGAAATGGAGGAGAAAAACAACTGGACATAGAGTTTAAAATGACAGTTATAAGGTTTTTCAAGAGGCTCCTAGAAAAGGCTGATAAATTTAACGAGACTCTCTAGGATATGAGTGAGACCCTCGAGGATATGAAAAAGGACCAACTAGAAATTAAGCATACACTGACTGAAATAAAAAATATTATACAGAGACCTAAAAGCAGTCTAAAGGACCGTAAGAATCGAGTCGAAGATTTGAAATACAAGAAGCAAAATCCACTCAGCCGGAAAAGCAAGAAACAAAAAGAATTCAAAAAAATTGGAGATAGTGTAAGGAGCCTCTGGGACAACCTCAAGCAGACCAACATTCAAATTATGGGGGTGCAGAAAAAAAGAGAGAGCAAGATACTGAAAACCTATTTGAAGAAATAGTGACCAAAAATTTCCCCCACTTGGTGAAAGAAATAGACTTAATAGTCTAGGAAGCACACAGAACCCCAAACAATAGGAATCCAAAGAGGGCCACACCGATACACATCATAATTAAAATGCCAAGAGCAAAAGACAAAGAGATAATATTAAAAGCAGCAAGAAAAAAACAGTTAGTTAACTATAAGGGAGCACCCATACAACCATACGATTGTCAGCGGATTTCTCAACAGAAATTATGCAGGCCAGAAAGAAATGGCAAGAAATATTCAAAGTGATGAATAACAAGAACCTAAAAATTACTCTACCCAGCAAAGCTATCATTCAGAATTGAAAGTCAGGTAAAGTGCTTCACAGATAAGAAAAAGCTGAAGGAGTTCATCTCCACCAAACGAGTATTATATGAAATGCTGAAAGGTATTCTTTAAGAAGAGGAAGAAAAAGAAAAAAATAAAAATAAAAATTATGAACAACAAATACACATCTATCAACAAGTAAATCTAAAAATCAAATGAATTAAAAATCTGATGAACAGAATAGACTGGTGAATATAATAGAATCAGGGGCATAGAAAGGGAGTGGACTGACAATTCTTGGAAGGAAAAGGGTGTGGGTGGTGCAGGAAGAGACTGGACAAAATCATACACCTATGGATGAGGATAATTGAGGGGAGATAAGGGCAGAGGGTGGGATAGGTACTGGGTGGAGGGGACCTATGGGGAGAGGAAGAGGATCATTGTAATTAATAATCTGAACAATAAAGATTTATTTTAAAAATTAAAAAATAAATAAAAACACTCTCACAGAAACATTCAGAATAATGGTCAGTCACATTTCTAGGCTCTGTGGCCCAGCCAAGTTGACACATAAAATTAAATAAGGGAATATATATAGTCACATGGATATAATAGTGATATACACTTATCTGTCTTCCATAGGACTCCGTTCATTCATGTACTCTTTAAAAATTACTTATTGAGGGCCTACTATGTGCTGAGCTCTGGAAATCCAAGAGTGAGCAAGATAGACAGTGGAGCTTTCTAGTGGAGGAGGGGTTAGCAAACTGTGGCCGGTGGCCAAATCTGCCCTAAAGCCTATTTTTGTAAGTAAAAGTTTATTGGAACATAACTATATCCATTTATTTATGCATTGTTTATCTTGCTTATGTGTTACAATGGCAGAGTTGAGTAGTTGCAACAGAGACCATATGGTCTGCAAATTTTAAAATATTTACTATCTGGCTCTTTGTAGAAAGTTTGATTATGCCTGTACTGGAAGACATATATAACAAAAATAAACAAGTAGACATACTGTGATGTTAGGTAGTCAAAAAATGCTCTGAAGGAAAATAAAGGGGTAGAATGATGGAGATGCTATTTTTGACATGGTGGTTAGGAAAGGCCTCTGTAAAGATGATATATGAGTAGGGGAATTCATGAAAGGAGAACAAGCTGTGAGAAAACCTGGAGAAATGAGTCCCAGTTAGAGTATGGAGCAAGAACCTGGAATTCTTGAGAATCTGGAGAACAAGGAACGCCGGAGCTGATTGCCTGCAAGTTTTGTGTGTTTTTTTGTTTTGTTTTGTTTTGTTTTTTATCTCATACATCCTGCATGGCCTATATTTCACGACAATTGACTAAGAGATTAAATTCTGGATAAGCATTCTTTGAATTTTTGCTTCTAAAGCATTGTACACCAAGTCTTCATAGCTTGTTCATTGGTATACCAAACAAAGCCCAGTTGGGGTCAGACATATATATGTCACTCTCTCCTACCCTCAAATCTCCATCATTGCAGAGTCCTCAGCTGGCAATCCTGCCCCTCAGAGGTCAGTCTACCCTGGCCTCCCTTTCTGATTTGGCATCGTATTGTCTGACCCCCCACAGTTCTTCTGCACACCATCCCCATGCTTCCTCCACACCAACATCCTTTTCTTCATGCTCCATTACTCTCCACTCAGCTCAGGCTCTTTTACTCCTTATACAATACCTCACTTCCAACTTTCTTGTTCCCTCTCTCTCTCTCTCCTCCTTTTCCCCATATCTCTAAGTCCCCTCCTACCCATTGCTTGTTCTCAGACAAAAGAAGCATTCAAGCATTCTGTTTGAATGTCTATTACAGCATTTATGGAGTTTGTCTAATCCTAGTTTATGCATTTATGCATCTCTCCCAATAGCTTATGAAGCCAGGACAGCAGAAATGCAGTATGAGCAACATAGCTTTTCTCGAAGAACTGATGTCAAGTAAATGACCATTACTCAAGATCTTTCTAGGAACTTGTTTGTGCCTGGTACTCTGCAAGAGCCCTAAAGAGACAGCCACCAGTCAGGCATAATCTTGATCTATAGGGAGCCCACAGTACAACAGGGGAGATAAACACATACACAGATGCTTAGGGTATAGATGTTTGTTGAATGTGCTTCAGAAGCAGAGATAGTATGTGGCTAGCTCTGCCTACATGAATCAGAAAGTTTCTTCAAGGAGGTGACATTTTAGTAAGATTTCAGCAGAAGGAAGGAAGGGAGAATCTAGTAGGAAGGTAGAAACCTTAAAAGAAACTGCACTTTTTGAGACTGGGAAAGAAATTTAAAGTAGTGAAACCTAGAGAGAGTTGGTGGGAATGATAAGACATGAGATTAGTAAAAATAAAGTCCTGATGTAGGTGAGGGACTATGAGAACAAACTTTATTTTTATCTTTGTATCTCTCTCACTTAGCCTAATACTTTGACAGCGTTCTGAACACTTAGCAGTTTCTTGATTTAAACTAAGCAGATCAGGTTAAGTTGAACCACATATACTGAGACCTCAAACATGATAAGCCAATAATTATTGAAATGTGATACACATTGCATATAATGATTGTGTCAGATATATACATGAACTGCATCATGTATGACACGATTTTCTTGAGTTCATCACTTCAGCAGGTATCTATCAATCTCCTGATTCTGCTGTGATTTCCTTGGTGGGACCAATATATTTAATACCCCTAAGATACTTACTCTCCATCAAATAATATGTTCTGTCCTTCAGTGATGAGATATGTTGAACTAGTGGACACACCTGCCATTGTACTTTTATAGGACCCTCACTAAACAGTAATAAAGTCTTGACAAGAGGGTATGACAAGATTTCCTTCCCAAGGGACTGAAGAAACAATAACTGATGATCAGTCAGTGTCAATATTTAATTACTAAACGAGGTGAATGTGATCTAAAAGTAATTTGATTTTCTGCCCAAATAGCCCAAGCCAGACCTTTTTTACAAGGCTGTCCATGTGTTCTCAGCAATAAGCTAGCACCATCTTAAAGATGAGTTTGTTCTCTCTTAGGTCAATGAGGAGTGAACTAAATATTTTCTACGTGGGTCTTCCCATGATAAAAGCTTAACAGCTTTAAGGGAGCTATTACAGGCAAATGCCTGAAGGAAATACCCATTTAAAAAGCATTTAATTGTGTACTTCTACAATAGTGTGGAAAGGAATCACAATTCCCACCAAGGGTTATTGATTAAATAGTGAGTTCCTAAGTCAGTAACTACTTATTTATGTGATGGTTGGTAATTATAATAAAGGAACCATTGCAAGCTATTGAGCTGATAATCATCCATGTAGTTGGGCTAATAAGATTCTGGGGTCTGTTCTCAGACAAAAGAAGCATTGCAACAAGTTGGAGGGAAGGTGAGGTGCTGTCTTGCCATTGAACCAGGGGATGCTAATGTGTTCCAAAGACCCCTGCAAATGATTTAAGTCCTAAGTCACTGGAAGAGCATTGCCTGGAGGACATCTGCCTTTGACTACCCAGCCTCCAATTCTCCCTTTTTCTGAGAAAATTCTTTTCCTTGGGATCTTCCCCGCCCACATCAATGTGACTCTGGTAAGTCTGTCAATCAAATGGTCAGGCTTTCCAATCAGCAAGTGGTCCAAGGAGTACTCTTGAGAGTCCTTTGGAGATTTGATGTGAGTTCTGGGAAATAGACATACCTTTTTCTAAGATGATTTGGTAAAAGGCAGCATAAGCTTGAGCTGCTGATGGCTTTCTTTACCACCAGGTAGAAAAATCTTGCCTGAGACTAAAAAGAATACAAAGTATGGAGAGGTAAAAGATGGTGAGAAAGAAATAGATTTCTAACCATATTGTTTCGGTACTGAGCCATGTATGAAGCTAAACCATGTGATAGACTTCCCAGTTACAAAGGCAATAGCTTTCCATTCTATGTTTATGTAGTTTGAGTTGAGTTTTATGTTATCACTGTTGGAATTCCTTAGTGTGTCTATCAAAATACATGTGTCTTTGTTGTTGTTAAATATAATATTTTTATTAAGTTTCAGAAAGAGAGGAGAATATATATATATATATATATATATTCTCCTCTCTCTCTCTCTCTCTCTCTATATATATATATATATATAGAGAGAGAGAGAGAGAGAGAGAGAGAGAGAGAGAAACATTGATGTGACAAGACATAGACTGACTGTCTCCTTGCACACCCTCTACTGGGGTTCAAGCTTGCAATTCCAGGCATGGGCCCTGACTGGGAATTGAACAGGAAACCTTTCAGATGCACAGGATGACACCCAACCAACTGAGCCATACCAGCCAGGGCAGAAGACATGCGTTTTTGTATAGGGACAAATGACCTCTAACTAGATGATTTCTGTTGTCAATAGTAACAATTAGGAAAGAAGTTGAAACTAAAGTTTTGGCTTGCTATAGCTAATGCCTCTTCCATTAGCAGGAATCAGCAAGAGTTGCCTCTCTGCACCTGAATAGCAATCTCAGGAGAGAATATTCATATTCACACTTTTACTTTCATTTCTTCTTGTAATCTTTCTCATTTGACAGCGATATGAGGTTTCTACCTTCTTTACTTTAAACCAGATGATTAGCATAAGGAGATGCTCCATTCAGAACATTTTACTTAAATATTTAATATTTTCCCTCATGCAAAGAAGAAAAGATGTTCTGAGAATGCAGTGCACCTAAGGCTGTGGTTATGGCTAAGTGATAACACCCATCACTCAAAAGAGAGTCACATAGTCCGTCCTCAGTGTGAAGCCTCCCAGATTAAAAATGTTATTTTAATTGGCATAATTCCTTATAGCCCAAAAGAAACATTTAAAATGGAGAGAATGAAAATGCAGGATTTTGGCAAAGCCCTAAAGAAGTGTTCAAAAGAGTAAGTGACTGCAAAGTCATTGAAAATGAGATGGCCTCAAGTTAAGCGTCAGCTAAATTTTCAGTAGCCAGAGGTGGAATTAAGAATCAAGAACCAGGTTTGGATCTTTTTGGAAATGTGTATGCACTAGGAACCCCTGAAGTCTCAGGGTTAGGGCTTAAGAATCGGGGATTGGATGACACAGGTCACAAATATTAGTTCTAGTCTTCCCTGTGAGTGTCATATGTTCATTTTGGTTGGTATTTGTCTCAGAGTTACTCAGCAACTGCTGTAATCTCTGCACCCGCAATGGGCCAGCAGTGGATATACATCTCTTAATCTTAATCTTGCTCCAGATGTGGGCAATCTTAATTAGTGGTTTAAAAAAGGCAGCTGAGAGTAGGGGAGAATGGCTGTTTCTGCAATGGGAGACAATATCTTACCTTGTAGGACTTCATTAATGCCTTTTGTCTAAAGGAATGTGATGCTTATCACAGGATAATAAACATAAAGATGTTGTGACAGAAATATGCAATAGGAAAAATAAAGGTGGTAAAACTCTAGAGGACTGAATAGCAGATGACATAGGTTAAAAAGAGAAGATGAGAAAAATGTTGCCCAGGAGAAAGGCAGAGGGGGAGAAGATTCAAGAAAGGGTGAACAAGGGCAAGTTAAAGAAGTTTGATAATGTTGCTTATGTGTATGCCAATTTGTCATATTCTGCTGAGATGCACATGTCCATTTCTTTTTTTCCAAATATATTTTATTGATTTTTTTACAGAGAGGAAGGGAGAGGGATAGAAATTCAGAAACATCAATGAGATGAGAGAGAAACATCGATCAACTGCTTCTTGCACACTCCCTACTGGGGATTTGCATGCAACCAAGGTACATGCCCTTGACTGGAATCAAACCTGAGATCCTTTAAAAGTTCGCAGGCCGATGCTCTATCCACTGAGCCAAACCAGTTTCAGCACACATGTCAATTTCTTCAAGCACTTTTGAGGACTAGTCCATGAGCCTTTCATGGATATGCTTCCACATTTCTTTTTTGCTAAAGTGTACTAGTGCCATTTCATTTTCCATGTCTACTTTAAAGTGTTCTTTCAATAGCTGAGATTTAGGTAGTTCTACAAGCAAATTTCAAACTTACTGTTTTTTCACTTGCATTTGGAAATCTTACCAAAATCATTTGGGCAGGAAATCAGATATATAGTATATTGGGGAATAAAGGATAAAGAAGGAGTGCTTTTTATGAAGAGTTAGTCCTGAAAAATAGATCCAGAGTCATAGAAACATGGAACAGACTGTGGAATCTCAAAGGAAAGGCAGGGGAGGGTGAATGGATGGGAAGAGATCAACCAAAGAAATTGTATGCATATATGCATAACTCATGGATACAGATGAAAGGGTGGTGAAGGCCTGGGGTGGGGGGCAAGGGTGGACTGGAGGAGGTCAATGGGGAAGAGATGGGGACAAATGTAATACTTTCAACAATAAAGATTTTTTTAAAGAGCTGGTTCTGTTCTTATTGATTTACAAATTTAATTTCCATCAAAATCTCAGAGTGAGAAAACCTGATACATTTCTAATGGCTTATGAGATGCCCAGGATTGGACCTGGCTGGCCAACCATCTGAGATTACCTGTGGCTCTTCATATGTGACTGATATTTGGGAAATGGATGCTGTCTGATTGGCTCTATTCCCACCCCCCTCACCTGCAGTTATATTTGCTAATGATTTCATAAACCCTTCCCTACTGAAGAATGCCTTCTCTTCTGCTCCCTTCTCCCCTTTCCACCTTCCTCAGTGCTTCCTAGAAAGCTCATTCTTTTTCTCTTTTCTTTTTCTACCCTTAGCTCATTTCTGTTTGGGTCACAGTTGCACTGGAAACGGGGCAAATTTCTCCTAGTGGGTAATGTGTAACACTTCTGACCCTATGAGTATAATGACCATGTTGCTTAGAATACTTTCTGTTATCTAGCTTGGTTTGTAATGCTAAGGTCTAACTCACTTTGAACATAAAGGCCCCAACACAAATTTGAAGACTTGATATATACATCTTTCAGGAAAGCAAGGGAAACAGAGGTTATCCTAAACCAGCCCCTTAATCATTTCATCCTGGATATATCAAACCCCTATTACTTTGGTGAAGATTTTATTTTTCATTTGGTAGTTTAATAAATTGTACTGTTGTAATCTGTAGACTGATTCACAACTCGATGGCTGGGGGAATGAAAGCAACCCACCAATATACTTATTTTGAATATCAGTTTTACTGAAGGTAAAATATAGAAATGCTATCTGTTCAAGTCCTCAGGGAGCTGCTCTGATTCCTCACAGGGTTATCGCATCGTCTCAGAGAGATCTCAATCTGTGAGACTATGGGATGTAGAGTAATTAGGCTTCAGTGTCTTCAGGAGTGTTTTTTGTTTCTTTGAAAATAAAAAAGAGCCTCTTTCCAGATGTAGAACTAAAGTATCTGTTGCTTCTGATGTTTCTGTCAGAGGCCAATTGGGAAGCAAAGTCTCAAACACAATGGCTCCTTTGAATTCCTTTGCAAGAGGCAGAACATTCCCAGCCTCCGGATTCCGGCCCTTCTTGCCTTGTTGTGAGGAAAAAAACAAATCCCTCCAACTTGAAGAAAGAGTCTTCCTCTCCCCATCCTGGGCCCCGACCTCTGAACCCAACTCAGTTCTGTGATTTCTTAGGAAATGGTTTGGTTTAGCAGCTTGGCATTTGAAGGTGAAAGAGAAGGAGGTTGCAAGAATTTGAGCCTGTTGTCACAATTCCAGTTGGGATGTTGGAGAAAATTTCTGTGACATTTAAACTGCCAGTTACTTTATTAGATTTTCATTTCTAAAGCAGAACTAAATAAGTGCAGTCAGTCAATGACTCAGGCCAAAACCTGTGCGTGATTAGGCTCATTAAGAGGTCTCTGCCCTTAAGTGAAAAATCCTAAATGCTGGCCTTGAGTGGAAGCACTGTGGAGAAATGAGGATAGCGAAGTTCCTCATTTCAGTTTCAATTGCACTTGAGTTTTTTGTTTGTTTGTTTTTTTGCATAAGGAATTGAAAATTTGGGACTAAAATAAACAAAGTCCTGAGTCATCGTTGTCCTTTCACTGCATGTTGGTTTTTCTTTAAGAAAAAAGAAAGAAAGAAAGAAAGAAAAAAAGAAAGAAAGAAAGAAAGAAAGAAAGAAAGAAAGAAAGAAAGAAAGAAAGAAAGAAAAAGTGGATCAATTTCTGCAGTTTTAGGCCAGCGTAGTTTTGAAAACAATCCTGTTGCTCTCAGTACTTGACAACAAAGCTAGAAGAAACACAAATAAGAAAAGTCTTTCGTGCTGTCTTCTCCTCCCTGCCCTGGTCCTATTGGGAATATCATTCAACTTTGAACATGAGTAGATTGGATCAGGAAAAATATAAATGTGGACAGCAATAAATTCTAGTTTTTCTAGTGGTCTTTTATTTATTATTTGTCTCCCTATTAGCTGTTTTGGGGTTAGGGGGCAGGGGATGCATTTTCAAGAAGAAATTGCTCTCTGGGCCTTCTTTTATTTTCTTTGAAATTAGATTCTTCTTAATTATTCAGGAGCAGATTATCCAGTTTGCAGGTTCTCTGGATATTTTGTTTCTTTCCTCTCTCCTATTTCCAGTGTTTTGACAACTTCCTCACTCTGCTGACATCCACAAAATTGACCATAAAAGGAGAAAGGAAATACCTGATCAGTTTTATCTGTTAATTGCTCAGGTATAGTTTATTCAGAAAGAAACCAAAATATAGTCCAAACTGGAGTTTGAAGATTATCTGTCAATTGAATCTTTCCATACTTTCTCTTTGCCCCGTTTGTACAGATAAAGGTTGGCAGAACTTCAGAGAAGTATCTCTTGAGGGAGATCAAACACTTCTCAAAACCCAACTCCCTCTGAAATGGCAAGTTTTTCCATTCCCATGGGAAAGTCATTGCTTAGAGAAGCAAATAGACAGAGTTGCTGAGAGAGAGAGAATTCCTCTAGTCTGAACCACCTTTGATGGGACTGGCGAGGCTGCTGATTTATTCTGGGCCCGGACTTATGTGTGAGTGTGCATGCATGCTTGTATAATACTTAAGCCCACCTCAGGGCAAGATGCCAGGAGAGAGAGGTGGAGGTCAATGTTTGTCTGTCAAATGTTACATCTTGATAAGGAGATTTCTGTCCAACCCTTGGTCCCTCACTTTATATTCTTGGGGGGGGGGGGTGGATGGGGGGCTGCTCTTCTAACTCTGCCCATCAGCAGTGTGAAACTATTCATTAACCCTTTGGCACCAGCGCTCAGGAGTTTTCTTCACTAATTGGTAATGCAAAACCTATTTGTGATTAAGGTGGGGTGCTCCGAGTCCAGATGTCAGACAGTTAATGAAAAATGAAATATTGCATTTTTCTGGGGGCATTAAAATTTTTCAGGTGGGTACTGTCCTTTTCTTCTGCCAGCAGCTGAGATTGAGCATCAAACTGTTGGCCCACAGGAGCTGGTCTGCTCTCATAGTCTGGTTGGATTTTACCTGGAAGATCGGAGAACATTTTGTCACCAAATCTAATCAAATGCCATCTAGAACTGTCTTTCACTATTGTGAAATAGAATTGTTCCCAAGGGCCATGTTAGAAGTAGATTTAATTGCTCAAGAGTTGCCTGCAAATATATTTGTTAGTTGAAAAAAAAATTGTGTGCCATATTTAGGCTTCTGGAAATGGATAAGAGGGAGATTTATTAGAGAAATTTATTTGGGCCGGAGGACCCTTTGTGCAAGTGCATTCCTTACTAATGGGCCTTTGTTCTTGCTGTAACCCAGGTATTCAGAGAGGCTTACTCATTTTCTTCTAAGCCATATCAGCATAGTAATCACTCTTGGCTGAAAACCTGCTGCAATTTGCATGTTTAATAAAAATATAGTGCCAATGCAATATTCAAAACTATTTTCCCATTTAGACTAAGACTTCAAAATAACCTGGTCCCCTATATCTGCCACACATGCTGCTTACCCCAGGTCAAAGTCTTTAAAATAGGGAGATGATGCTAAAACAGTTTGATTACTCTCTTCTTCCCCTATCAAATCACAAACCATCTCTCATAATTATGGTGTAGAGGACATTTACATAACCAGGGGAGGGTCCTATAACCACATTTCTATTATGCTTGGCACTTGTGTGAAAGGATATTATATTCATGTGCATTAGAGATTGCTTATAAAAGATCAAGACAATAATAGCCGATCAGACGATAAAGGTCTCCTTTCTCCTCCCAGACAGGCTGTCTCTGACAGAAGAATACAGTTCATCAAAAGTGTCTGCAGGTTGTCAAACTCAGGGAGGTTTGGGGACCCTCTGAGGCCGTCATGGTCAACAAGAAGATTTTCTGTCGGGCTTCGCCATCACTCACCCTGAGGAAATAATCAGTCACTACATTCTGCATGTTCTCATGATAGAGCTCTCCATTTGAGAGAAAAGAGCCATTTTATCAAAGGACAATATAGCCCTTCTCTGGGCCCACGTAGCTTCCATTATCAGACCATAATAAATCATATTTATGTTCCCAGTTAATAAGACTGATTACAACGCAGGTTTCAGACATGGGAAAAGCAAAGCAGGTGAAAAGATGTTTTAATGAAAATATGATAAGAAAACAGCTTCTTGTGAACATTTTGTGCTATTATTTGTAATGATTACAGACAATTTTTGATGCATCTTCTTTAGCAATGGTTTAAGCTGCATAAATTGGCTCACTGGTACATAAGTAAAAATGATAAGAAAAAAATCATGAAATCGTCTTATGTTGTCTAGAATCATTACGTACATAACGAGTACAAAATGGGTCTAATGTATATGTTGGAGATGAATGGAAAACAGATTTCTCAGGAAAGCATGGGTTGGGTATTATTCAAAATGATTTAGAAATTTTCTCCTCATCTCACTCATTAAAGGTGCATGTACCCTGAAATTTGGGGATGTCAGGCATTAATTTTATCTTTGTAAATGCATCAACAACTCTTCCTCTTTTATTCAGCCTCAAAGTTATTTTTCTTTCTTTCTTTTTCTCCTCACCCACCCCTTCCCCCGGAGCTCAATACAGACAGAGACAAAGATATATATATATTCTACTCAGTGCTTGTACACAACTGCCATTAGTTAGTGCTTATATGGGAGGTAAACAGACTCCAAAGTTTAATAGTGAAAGATACCTTATTATTTTTTTTGTTGCTCTTAACCCTTACCTGAGGATATTTTTCCGTTGATTTTTGGAGAGAGTGGAAGGGAGGGAAGAGACACACAGAGAGAAACATCTATGTGAGAGAGACACATTGATTGGTTTCCTCCTGTATGCCCCGATCAGGGCCGGGGATTGAGCCTGCACCCGAGGTACATGTCCTTCACCATAATTGAACCCAGGACCCTTCAGTCCTCTAACCATTGAGCAACACCAGCTAGGGTGAAAGGTGCTTTATTAAAAACTTCTGGACATTTGTAGCTTATGTGAGTTCAATTACATTAAAGTATCAGCTTTCTAAATTAGCACAAAAAAGAAAAAAATCAGATAAAATATTGAAATAGCTCTGAACATCTGAATGCTGAGGACTCTGTATGCCCTTGTCCTCCCCGTTCTTACTAATTTTTCTGATTTGATAGTGTGAACAATAACCAGTCCAGGTTTGCACCCAACACTGAGAGCCCGTCTTTCCATTGTCCATCTGTGTTTGTGCACAACTTTTGGCTTTTCAGTTTCTAAAAAGACAGTGAGGCTTCTTGCGTTCCATGTCAACTGGATTGTGGTATTCTGAAACCTTAGATGAATGCAATTAGAGCAGCAGGTTAGCAAGAGATTGGAACATTTTCTTTATTTTCGGGGAGAGGGGATGGGCAGGCCTCACTGTGCCTGTACACGAGAGGGGCTTTAAAGTTACTTGTGGAATAGCCATGCTTATGAATCGAAACAGCGAACATTCTAGGTGATGAGGTTGTCACGGCTAGACTGGAGCAGGCACAACGCTGGTGGCAGTGTAAGCTTATTGTTACCAAAGGCAAACTTATCCACATTGAATCTCTGTTTTACTCAGAGCTGTATGGATGGTATGTTTTCCATGCCAAGTTTCACTAGTGTTAGACATTAAGAGAATGGATAATGTCAGTGAAGCCTAAGAGATTAACTTCATAAGGCAAAAACAAAACAAAACAAAACACCAAAATCAAAACAAAAAACAAAAACTCCTGGGGAAAGTTTATGACTTTAATTGGTAAGGGTAGGCATGCACTTGTGGATGTATATGTGTGCCCAGACAGCGGGCCCCTGTTTTTCCGAAATACTGCTACTTCCAGAAATTAAAAACCTATTGAGATTCAGTCCCCTCCCCCTAGATCATTGCTTTCTTTGTTGGCAATGTCTTTGTTCTGTTCTAACTTGAATGGAGGTGGGGAGGGTGATGGGCCCCATGTCAGTCACATTGTCTGACTTCTACAGGAACAATTGCCAAGATTTCTACTGCATCTTCCTTTGATTTTAGCCCTCATTCCATTTTTCTTTTCATAGGTTGACCAGAAAAGATTGCCTGTGAGAGAATTCTGTAACGCCACCATGTATCTAATATCTATGAGGCGTTTTGTTTTAGCTTTACCGGACTTAACCACAAAAGACACTTGACATTGATAAAGAATCTGTCAAGACTGTCTTGATCAGTGCACTGAAATCACTCGTGACAGGAAAGACACCAGACCCCCAAAGCAGTGGTAGATTAGGAGAAAAATGGTTAGAAGCTTCATCGTTGCAAAGTCATTTTATATTGGACCATATACTGAGCCAAATGTGTTTTACTTGTCACACTCCATTAGCATGTGTGAAACAGTTGGGAAAATGGCCATATGATTAGACAGAAGGCAACCTGGATTCTTCATACTGGGACTTGTTACCACTGAATAATATCTATGGAAGAGGAATCACTTTTGATTTTGTTAATTTCTTGTGTGATGGAAAACAAGGGGCATTTGTGAATGAAATCTGTATAAGTTGACTACAAACCATCCCTCTAAATCTCTTCCAATTTTTAATATTTAAAAGAAAGACTCTTTGAAATCCACATTTTTATTGGCCAAAACTTTCATTGACATTTGACTCTAAAATTCCTCCTTTAATCTCCCCACTGAAACCTATAGATTACATTTTCCCAGGACCCGTGCAATCTTTTTGTGGCTAAGAAGAAACCAGAGGATCAGCTTGAGATGAGACTTCCATCTGGTATAGTTCTTATATTTTACATTTAAAAACTTACATTGTAAAGAGAGAATGCCAAGGAAAAGATGACTTTAAGGATGAGAAGACAAGAACAACTCAGATACAGAGGATATTCCCAGCAACGCTTAAAAGACCATGATCATGGCACTGTAGGAAAAGACCGAGTAGGCAGGATGTTCCTCTTGGGAGTAATCTGTTGAAAATCCACATGGAGTGCAAGAAAATCTATTGTGGGAAAGATAGCTTTCTTGAAAGTTGCTTGTACAATCACATGTCTATGAGTGTTAAGCAGATCCTTAGAATACAATTTTGTCTTACATGCAATTGGGGAATTATTAAATATTTCAGTTTAACACTTTGTTTATTTCTCCAGAATGATGAATAAGCAGATTTAATATTGAATTTCTTTGTTCCCAAGAAAACGAAGAAGCCAAGTCCTTGACGATGTCCAGTGTTCACAGACGGGTCCTCTGAAAGTATGACTCACCAGGATGGCAGCTACACAAGTCAAGTAAAACCTCGCCCCTGCCACTTCCTTAGAGAAAGACCTTTGGGTTGGGAACTGCAGGGATGCTGATGATGGTCCCGGGGCACTTCTGCAAAATTTGGGCCTGATTTAGTTACTATGAATAATTTCCCTCAGTGCCAAATCCAGGCATAGGCAGCAAATAGACATTATTTCCAATAGCAGGGAAGGGTGGACAAACAAAGGGCAAGACGGAGAGGTTTATGCCCCTGGACAAACCAGTGTGGCAGCCAGTAATTAGTGAGAACACCCACCTATGTGATTTTTCTTGTGCTCGTCCAGCTTGTCTGGTCCCCAAAGCTTGGTAGTTGGTCCAAGAATCCAGTGCAGTCCTCCCTTGTGACAACACAGAATGTGTTTGCAGTGTTGAAGGCCAGCCCAGGACTAATTTTGAAAAGAAAATCTGGGAAACAGCTTAATTTTATTTCCCTTGAGATTTTTCTGGGGCAAAGTTAGAAGGGAAGACAAGTTGAACAAAACAGCAGCGAGAGGCAGAGGCTATTTTGAGCAAAAGTCTCCTCCATTTTCCTTGCCTCCTCCCAAATTCTATATTGTGAATGAAGTTTAATGGATTTTCAGTAACTGGTGGTCCTTTTTGATGCTATACTACAGTGTTTTACCCCATGCGATGTTGGCATGAAGTGTAAAGTCTTTAATTAAAGTGCCTTCTTGAACACTCAGGAGAAAGACATAATCCAATGTACATACTTGATTTGATTCTCAGTTCTGCATGTGTTAACTGAACACCTAATATGTGCTCAGTCATGTGCCATGACTCACAAACCAGGTCTCCTTTAGATAGGTGCTCTTCCTGGTATCCCACATGCTGCTTCCATGGTATAATTGCAAGAGTTAGTGACCTGAAGTCAGTGTTTCTGAGTTTGTAGGTCTCAAGTCAAAAATACCCCTTTTGGTAGTAACTAACATATGAATGTAAGTGAAAGGTATGTTTACCTTTTCTAGAGGAGTCAGTATGGAGTGGTATATGCTGTAGGAACACAGACTTTGAAATTCTGGGCTAACTGTGGCTCCATTGATCTTCAGTTTGCTCTTAGGCAAGTTACTTAACCTCTCTGAGCCTCAATTTCCTTTCTTGTAAAATGAAGGTAAAAATATGACCTATTTTCTTAGCATTGTTGTGGGAATGATCTGCATGTGAACAACTGTCACAGCCAAAACCAAATTAAAACAGGGCCATAGGGCAGCTGCCTTGAGGAGGGGGTGGTGGTGGTAGTCAATGTTTAAGCATACCTGAGGAATACTAGTAAATGATAAACATGGTGTCAGTAACTCGGCTTTCTAGTTGTGATTTTGATATATCCGCAAGATGGAATTGGTCCTGTCCTACCAGAATAGACATCTCCCTTTAGAGGGGAAAAAAATTCCCTATTGGCCAGTGTTTCTAGGTTTGATGTTGCCACCACCCACCTTGCGAGCAGCAGTTGGAAACCAAATAATGGCTGGCCTAGGGCTGTACTGGGGAGGATTATGCTATTATCTAAATTATAATTCTGGTACCACACTCCACAGCAGTTGTTTGATTTAAAGAATCATAAGAGAAAACAAGAACAAAAACATGGGAAATACTCTGTCAACAGGCAAGTCAGAGAAATTAGATTTTTAAGTAAAATTCAAACAAGGTTTTACAACCCTATCAATATAAATTATCTCTATGCTTTGAAAGGAACACTATTCAGTTAAGAAAGTAAAATAAGTAAAATGGAAGGCAATTCTAATTAAGTTAAAATGTTTCAGTGCATGCGATAATTCTCCTGTTTTTAATATCAAGAAAGACATGTATGAATTATATATGTAGAAAATCAGTTTTTTCATCCTCAGCAGATGACCATCCATCAATAGGGTATTGGCTATAGGGAGACCAAACTGTGAGGCAACCCAGGCTCCTCTGTCCCATCTGGCCCTGAGTACAGTGTCTAACTCATAGCAACTCTCAATATGCATTTGCAGTTAGATTAACCTGTTTTAAAGCATTTGACTATGAATTTCCAAGAAAATGTTGAATCAGTGACTTTATGACTTCCAACTTGTGACACAAAGACAAAGGAAGACACTGAGCTGTTGTCAGTGTGATGCTTGGGACCCTGGCTAGTCTCCCTCCTCCCCTTTTACTTCTACTCTTTTTTCCTCTACCTCCTGTCTTTTCTCCTGCTCCTGCTCATCTGTACATGTCAAGCACCAGGCAGAGTCCTTGGTGCATGGTCCCATCCATGCTAGCTGTCATCTCCCTTTCTCTCCTCCTCCTCTTCTTCCTTCCACATTAGGTGCTACTCAATATCCTGTTAGTGAACAATTCAAGGCAATGCCCTCTCTTCTCTGAATTTCCACATGAGGTCTCTTGGTTATTGTTTACCTGGCTGTTTCATACAAGTGGAGTAAGGACTAGTGGCAAAACAGTGACCTGGGCATCAGGAGGAGGGCACTCCAGACCCATGTTTGCCTTACCCAGACAGATCTTAGCCATTTGAGGGAATTAAATGTATGGAATAGGCAGAGTTCCTGGGCATTGGAAGCTCCAGGAGCAACGTAAGGTAGCCTACTATATCAGTAGTGTTCAAATGTTTTTTAAAGGGGTAAAAACATTTTATGCAACTATGATTTTATGTGAAATGTTAATATACAAAACAGATGAAGCAGAACATGCTCTAGAAGCAGGAGATGGAGCTCAGTGCCTGCCTGCTTAGCCTCTTATAACTCGGCCTCCTCCACATCTCTAGCTCCCTCCCTCTGCTCTCAGGTAGCCTCCAGGGAACTTATTCAGTTGTAGGGATAGATGGTCTCACAGATACACTTATGATCCAAGATAACTCCAATAGTGCCAGGCTCCTTGAGGGCAAGTAGTGAACCTATTTCTCCCAATTCTTAGTCCAGTTCCTATTCTAATCCTTACTTCCAATTTCTACTTCAAAACTACCACCTCAATGCTTAGCAAAATGCTAGGTATGCATATGCAGTTCATATTTATTTTATTATAGTTAACTTCTGGTGGCTAAAATATAGTTATAAAATATGCTTGTATTTACAGAAATTTAACCGAATTGAGCTAGAATTTCAGAGTTTTTTTAGGATCTTGAAATGAAAAAATTGGGTGGTAATTTCTTACCTTCCAGCCCAGGGGTTCTGAGTATTGAATCAGTAGGAGATGTCTGTTGACATGGTTCTTAGATCACAGTCCCCCCTCCTCTGGGACTGACACCAAAAAATATCTATAGGAATTTTCCTGGGCCCCGTGACCCTATCTCATCCCCTAGCCCAGGCTATAGTTGATTGGTCTGGTGTGGACACTGACCCACCAATCAGAACCTTTTCCTGGGGTTTTCTATATTGGAATCAAGGGACAATAGCACTGCTCCTTGTGGTGGAGGCAGCCCCTGAATGCTGCACTTAGGAGCTTTCAGAGCCATGCTCTCCATCACATTAAGATGGTCAATCTGTGGACTAGAATGTGGCTTCCTCAGAGAGGAATGGGAGTCACATGGTGTTCAAACCCCAATTTCAATTTGTTCCTGTGTACTTGCCCTTACTCCTCATTATGGTCCAGTATCTTTCTAATTCCCTGCTTGAGCTAAACTAGTTTGACTCAGGTTCTGCCACTTTCAACCAAGAAAGTTCAGACCAATACCATAATATTTTCTTTTCTGTTTCCCTTTGATTTCATATTTATTTTTCATGACATCAGTGTTGGGGAAATCCTATACCTTCTCCTTCTGCAACTCTACTCCAGACCTGATTCGACCCTCATCCATGCCCGGGAGTGCCATCTCCACCAGGACTAGCTCTGGGTGACGTTTCTACAAAACTCACGGGGGCCTTTTTGTGTTAGCATGCTGTCCCACTTATGATACTTATCAACTGCACACTCTGCTTGTCTGATTCTCCTGGGCTCCAATGGCCTTGAGGGCAGGGGCAGTGCCGATCAACTCCTTGGTTCCAGTGCCAAGCATATTGCCTGAGACACATGGGCACTCGATTTTACTTTTTGCTTGTTTACAGCAAAATATCTTGCCAGGTATTACAATCAAATATTTCTCTCTCTCTTTTTTTTGTCACAGAAGGGTTTATAGTTTCAATTTTTGCTAATGCTAGGAAAGCTCCTTGCAATCACTGGGATTAGTACTGCCTCCCCTGAAGGGGAGAGGGGAATCATGTACGAGTCTCTCTTAGGCCACTAACATGTTTTTGGGTTACTAAAGGTTGTTACTCTCCAAAATCTGGGTTTAAGGTACCCTTGAAGTACCCAATTCAGCTTATTGTAAGAAGGAATGAGTTAATAGCTGCAAATCTAGAAAAGGGAGTAGAATACTGTGGGTGTTCAGGGTTTACGAGAAAGAACAAAGCAGCTGAACTCCAAATGTGGAGCACTGGGTAGGAAGGGAGACGGTAGTTGTGAACCTCTGAGGTTGTAGACCAGTTACAGGACCCAAGACCAGCTCAGTGTTTCTGAGGCCGACCAGTGTTGAAGTCTGAGAGTGGAAGAGAGCTGGGTATGAGTGGCTGCAGGGTGGGAGCAAAAATGTGGGAGCTTCTTGCCATGCTCAGCACTGGGGATGAGACACTGCCCTCCCTTGGAGATGTCTGGAGGGCCTGTGCAGACATCTGGATCTTACAGGCTGTGTACCCCAGGGAATCAGTACCATCTGCCATACTGCACAGGACTGACACCTGTATTGCTACGAGAAGCTGAGAAGCAGTGGCCTGAGTGTGCTCTTGTATTCAGTTTGACATTGCGTGGGAATCCAGGGCATGGGGTGTGAGAGAGAGACTTAAGAACGGTCTGCTAATAGCCTCCAGCAATACATCAGAAGAGAGAAAAAAATGCTGTGACCAAATTTTATATCATAATTTTGAAAGACAGATAATGCTGTCTATATGTTGAATAAACAAATGTTTGGGTCAACTCTGTTGACCTATCTCACATAATTTTAATATGTCCAAAGATCCTTGTTGGTCTATTACAACAATTAGAAATGCCAGACATTTATATAGGTTTCACTCCTCACAACAATCCTGTTAAGATAAACAGGGTAGTTATCACTATCTCCATTGTGAAGGGGAGAAAACTATTGCTCAGAAAGATGGAGTGACTCTCCATTCATTGTTAGAAGAATAGTTCATGGTGGAACTCTCCACCGTGCTGGGCTGTCTCTTTCTCTAGACTGGAGGAGTGGAGAGAGTACTTGACCATTTGTTGAGAGATCTGGCTTCTGGCTCTAGCTTCTCTTTCAGCTATGTCAGTAACAGTAGAGAAACCATCTTTGAGGATTTTGTTAGTCCCTGCCCCCTCATTTTGAAGGACAAGCCGAAGGACCTCAAAGAGCCCTTCTACCATGAACATCTCTTGGATTTGGGGGTACAAAGAGAAAAGATTGCTCCTTGGTGGGGTTCAGGGAAAGACTGTTGGTTATCCTCCAATACCTAGTCTCCCTTTCTTTTTTTAAAAAAGTAAATGAACTTTTCATTTGAGAACAATCTTAGATTTATAGAATTTTGCAAATATACTCAGAAAGTTCACATGTGTCCCATGCCCAGTTTCCTTTATTATTAACACCTTATTTAAATACAGTGAATTTGTCTCTACTAATAAGCCAATGTTAATACATTATTATTAACTCAAATCGATACTTTATTCCAGTTTCCTTAATTTTTCCTGAATGCTCCTATTTTGATTCCAGGATCCCACATGACATTTAGTCATCCTGTCTCCTTAGGCTCCTCTTGGCAGTAATAGTTTCTCAGACTTCCCTTGTTTGTGATGACCTTGACAGTTTTCAGGAGTAGTGATCAGGTTTTATAGAATGTACCTCAATTGGGACTTGTCTGATGTTTTTCTTATGATTAGATTGAGGTAATGTGTTTTTGGGAAGACCACAGAGGTAAAGTGCCATTCTTATCACATTATACCAGGGGTGCATATTATCAACATGATGTATCACTATTGATGTTGACCTTTATTACCTGGCTTGAGGTGGTATTTGTCAGGTTTCTCCACTGCAAAATTACTCTTTGTTTTTCTCCTTTTCTATACTGTGCTCCTGGGAAGAGAGGCACTATGTATAGCCCACACTAAAGGAGCAGAGAATTATGCTCCATCTCTTATAGAGTGGAGTATCCAAGTAAATTATTTGGAAATCTTCTGCATGGAAGATTTATCTATTCTCTCCTATTTATTTATTGAATTATTTATGTATATCAATGTGGACCCATGGCATATTTGTGCTTTATGAACTATTTAACTTATTTTTTTCTCTTTTCTTTTATAGTAACAGACCCCTAGTTTTTAGCTGATATGGCTGTTATGAATTAAGACTACATTTCCCAAAATTCATTGCAGCTAGGTGTGAACATATGCTTAAGTTGCTTAAGTTCTAGCCAATGATATATGAGCAGGAGTGATATGTAAAACTTGTTTTCTTCTATGTGTTTGTTGAAATGTGGCATTAAGGCTAGAGATGGATAGCCAATTTACACAAGAAGGAGACCTTGGGAATGAAGACCACACGTTAAGATAAGAGCCTTAATCCCTAACACTATGAAGCTCCATAGAAACCCTAGACTGATATGCCTGCCTGTATGTTACCTGAGATAGAAAAACATTTCTATCTTGGTTAAGCCTCATAGTTTTGGATTTTCTGCTACTCCCAGAAGAACCTAATTTTAACTAACACAGTGTAAATGAACTCATGTACTCTTGCAACTGTCTATATATGTATCAGGGATGGCTCTGGGGAATGAAATTGATTTTTTAAAACACCAGAATCTTTGAGTTTTCTAGAGAAGGAGGATTTTGTTATATTAACACTGTGTGTGTGTGTGTGGCGGGGGGTGTCCTTCAGGCTGGCCTGTGCCCTCTCACAATCTGGGACTCCTCAGGTAGGGTACCTAGCCCTGGCTGGTGATCAGGGTCTATGGGGCTTTCCTTCCCCCAGATGCTGGCAGCTGACCCTGCCACTGCTTGCCATCTGCATGACACTGCACCCCTCCCCTGCCACCAGTCGCCTCACTCTGCAGGCAACAGGTGTGGGGTGATATCTCTTTGCTGGCTTGGGCCTCCCTCTGTGAGGCAATCACTGGCTGGTCTGAACACCTGCCACAGAATCACTGGCCAGTGGCCTGGGTCTCTCTCTGTGGGACTATTGATCACTGGGTCCCTTCATCAATCATCCCGCACAGGGATGCCCAGCACACCTGCACAGCGCCACCAGCCTGGGAGCCTCGGCCAGTGGTCGGCAAATTCGTTAGTCAACAAAGCCAAATATCAACAGTATAACGTTTGAAATTTCTTTTGACAGCCAATTTTTTTAAACTTAAACTACATAGAAATGTATATAGGTAAGTACATTGTTATTAACTTGAGTAGGGGCCCAGTGCATGAAATTTGGCCCAACCTGCCCCCTCACACATACTGGGAGCTCTTAGGGGGTGTCCTACTGACCCTTCACCCCTGGCCGAAGCTTTAGGTCTTGGGCACCCAGCTATCACCCTGCAATGGGGCTAATGGTTGGCTCTGCCCTGGCTGCCTCAACCCCGCCCACCTGGCCCTGGCCTTAGCTCTGGTGGCAACTGCCCAGCCCTGGGGGCACCCCGAACTCGGCAGCCGCATGCACCAGCCTTGCCAGCCTCTCATCCCACATGGCTCCTGTTCAGCACAGCACACCAGCCAGCTCCTCTTGTCCCTCGGGCCTCATCCCCACCCCTCCATCTCACGCTGATCAGTTCCGTCCCCTGCTCCTGATTGGCTGGTAGTGTAGCGAAGGTACAGTCACATTTGCATGTTTTTCTTTTATTATATAGGAATAGGATACTCCTTCAATCACACTGTATGTGCACACCCACACATAGTATTTTGTGGAAGAGCCACACTCAAGGGGCCAAAGAGCCGCATGTGGCTTGTGAGGTACGATTTGCAGACCATTGGCCTAGGCCTCCCTCTTTGGGGTGATTGATGGGGGGGGGGGCTTCATGATTGATCTCCACACAGAGAGTGGCCTGGGCTTCCCTCTGCAGGGCAATCATGGGACAATGGTGGGGTCCCTGACCAATTGCATCGCACCCGCCTTTGCTGGCCTGACGCCAGTGCGTATCATAGCATGGTCGTCCGGGAAGGTTGTCCAGATGGTCTTTCTGCTGTTTGGTCATTCTGTCAATTTTCATATTATGCTTTTATCATTATAGATTATTTTAGTAAGGACACAGTCATGGGGAGTTGTTTACTAGCTCTTTGGTTCTCTGACTCCTGTTGTTTTGGGAAATGCAGTAAGATTGGTTCTTGAGTCACAAATAGAAGTCAAATTCCACTTTTTATCCTTGGAGTGAGCTGTGAGGTCATCTAGAGTATCTCTGCAAATGATGCAGAGTGTTCTATTTAGTCATTTAAATTGGGTGAGTCTTTTTCAGTGTTTTTTAAAAAAGATTTCCTGAATAAAGGTTTAGTTAGAGGAATGTGCTGGTGTTCCCTAACATGGGGATAACATTGAAAGACTGAGACATTCACTATGGATTATTTTCTTTTGTCTTATCTGCATGGAGTTTTCTCCTAGCTATATGTTGGGGGAATTGAGAGAACAGACAGTGCCCATGCTTGGATGGAAGGGGTGGAATAGTTTAGATGGACTACAAAAAGCTATGTGGAAAATACAGCTTGGGAACAGGGGAAGAAATTATGTGAGAGTAACTTTGAGAAGGAGGCCAGTGGATTTTAGGGAGGAGAAAATTATGTTTCCATGATACATTAAGTTTGGAAGGTACCTATGAGCTTGCACAATACAGAACTAAGAAGTAATGACTGCAAACATTGGCTATGAATAAAATGGTACCCTTATAAAGTTTGGGTCCATGTGGTTCAGTATTAAAGCAGTGTTACAAAGAAATACAACCCATCTAAAAAAAGCAATTTCTGATTAGCCCAACTTCTTTACTCAGATTTCTCAAAAATCATGAATAAGACTCAAAGTACAACATACCCATTCCTTTTCTTCTCTTGTTTATTTCTATTACATCCCATGGCTATGCCAGAAGCCACTGTCCATAACGCCTGAAAAAATCTCTTCATCATCTCAGACTCTCATCGATTTTTCTCTTTCTGCACTTTCTCTCCTCACTGGTTCCTTTGTTATATTGAGTTGACCCAGTCCATTTTAAGTGAGATTCTTTTCAAAGAGGGGTTCCAGGTGGAAAATTAGGACTGAAGTTACAGGGTTCTGTCATTGTAGGCTGGAGAATGTGGCAGATATGTTGTCTATCAGGGGAAGTGACAATGTGAACACCAGGATTGTAAGCTCTTGATTATAAGCTCCATGAGGGCAGGTATTTTTTGTCTTCTATTTATTACTGTATCCTGAGTATCTAGAGCAGCCCCTGACATATACTGGACACACAACCAATACTTGTTGAATTAATGAATAAATGTATCCAGACAAATAGTTGCTTTTCCAGATTCCCCCAGAGCTAAGAGTAACCAGATGACAGTTCTGGTCAATGGCATATACGTGAAGGTCTGCTGGGAATTTCTAAGGGTATTTTTGATTCTCCAGTAAGGGTTCTGATATAGTTAACATGGCACTTCAATTTTTCTCTCTGTCT
Source organism: Antrozous pallidus (assembly GCA_027563665.1). Classification (NCBI taxonomy): domain Eukaryota; kingdom Metazoa; phylum Chordata; class Mammalia; order Chiroptera; family Vespertilionidae; genus Antrozous; species Antrozous pallidus. The sequence continues at coordinate 145,007,325 of CM050508.1, read as the reverse complement.
TGGTCTGGATATACAACAGCCATCTGTGACTAGGAAGACACAAGCATGAAAGAAAGTCAATGAGAAGTGCCAAGGCATTGATGTTGACAACCACAGTTACAGAGCTAACACCCAAAGAAGCCTATCTCTAGATTTGAGAAAAATGCCTGTCTCCAGATTTGAGAAAACAGCCTTTTTATTTAAGCTACCATTAGTTGGGTTTTCTGTAACTTGTATCCTGGCATAATCAGAACAGATAGAGGAAGGAAAAATACTATGAATATTCTCATGACAACAATTTCTATTTCAAATAATAGGGTCACTTTTCTTCTATCTGATGTGGGACTCTCTCAGCAGATGTTGAAAAACAGGGGGTCAGGCAGAAATCAAGATGGTGGCATAGGTAAACACCTGAACTTGCTGCCTTGCGCAACCACTTCAAAACTACAACTAAAAGACAAAACTGAAATCATCCAGAATCACAGGGAGACTGGCTGAGTGGAAATTCTACAATTAGAAGGAAAGAGAAAAGCACACTGAGACTCAGAAGAGGTGCAGAAGTGAAGTGTGGAAGTACGGAGATGTGGAAAGGGGCTGGCAACTGAGTACACTGTTGTCTTTTTCAATCAAGAGGGAGACACAAGCTCCCGACTGCTCTAAACTCTAGTTCCAGGTGAGACTCTGAGGACCCAGACTCACACAGGGAGAAACTGGACTGTCTGGCATAGGGCCAGAACACAGCTTTCTCTCAGAGGTGCTTGCAGAAATTACCATGGGACACTGAGATCCAGGAGCCTCTTAGGGCAGGGCTGACTGTCAGCCATTGCTGTTTGCCCCACCCTGTTGATTCCCTGAAACCCTGCCCCGCCGAATTTACATCCCCACCCTAGCTATTCACAGGCTTTTGCATATGAATGGCCTGGCCTTTTGCAATCTAAAATTACCTAGCAAACTGTAGCCGGGTCAGAGAGCCCCAGAACCTCCAAAAGAAGGCCAAAGGCTCCACAGCAGCTTGCATTGCCTCACAGCTGGGCCTCATCTGGGCACCTCCAAACCCCAAGTAAAGAAGAACAATATGCAGATCTCTCCATAGTGCCTGCTGGTTGGCCTCAAGCAGAGGCTAAATTTGCACCTCCTTGGAGATCCAAGAGCCAGTGTACTCAGTGGTCAGACTGAGGTCATCCAGTTTAGAACTCTTCATATCCATAAGGGACACACTCCAGGGGCAGACTCAGTGAGCACCAAAGCTCCACTGAAGCCAGTCTTGCCCCATAAGGATGTCTCCAGCACAGAAGTGCTCCCATTGTAGATACAATTTATCCTCACAGCCAATTGGCCTGGAGATCAATTTATCCCAGTGATACCAACAATTAAGGCTTAACTATAATAAGACTGTGCACACAGCCCACAAAAGGGTGCACCAAGAGTGTTCACCTCAGGTAACTGGGGAGGACACGCAGCACACAAAGCCACTCTATCAACACAGGGAAGCAGCCAAGCAGCCAAAATGCCTAGACAAAGAAACAGGTAAAAAAATGCCAGAAATGGAGGAAAGTAAACTATTGTATATAGAGTTCAAAACCACGGTTATAAGGTTTTTCAAGAATTTTCTAAAAACTGTCAATAAATTTAGTGAGATCCTCTAGGATATGAAAAAGGACCAACTAGAAATTCAGCATACACTGACTGAAATAAAGACTAATATACAGAGATCCAAACAGTAGACTAGAGGACCACAAGAATCAAGTAAAAGATTTGAAATACAGCTCTTTCTCTGCCATTGAGGTGTGTGCGTTTGCTTCTCCTTCACCATGTCTTCCCACAAGACTTTCAGGATCAAGAGGTTCCTGGCCAAGAAACAAAAGCAGAATAAGCCCATTCCCCAATGGATTCGGATGAAAACTGGTAATAAAATCAGGTACAACTCGAAGTGGAGACATTGGAGAAGAACCAAACTGGGCCTATGAGAAATTACATGAGAGATGACTCACATATTTATGCTGTATCCAGGTTGCCTACACCTTTAAATGATTGAAAATATGCTACTGTCTGGACAGTTGGGGCATTTTAATTGGAGAATTAATGAACTTGTGATTTTGTTCTGTTGATTTTTTTTCTCTTGCAATAGTAGGATGGTTCAGTAATAAATGTGTGAGACCTATTAAAAAAAAAGAAAAAAAGAAGCAGCAAAAAACACCCAACTGCCAGAAGCCAATCAGTGTTTTAATAATAGAAAGCTGTGGACAGGGATTTAGGAGGGCTGGTCAACCTTGATTGCTCTGAGGGGTTGGAGCTGTTTACTGGGATGATGATGGTTGAAGCAGCCCCCACGTGTTAGTCCTAAGAAGATCTACTGATTGACTTTTACTGGTGTTTCTGGCCTGGGGGATACAGCTGTATCTTATGACTTTAATCTTAATAAAAGGAGTGGTGAAGCCAGAGCAAGTGAGAGTTTTGCCACTAGAGTTGAACTACCGCCTGGCCCCCATTTTCCAAATTAGTGTTTTTCTGAGTCTATTCATTTGTATGTGGCCTCCTCCAGAAACCCGATCCCTGAACTGGGGACCCTGAATCATGTGGGATGTGTAAAAAGGTTCCCACATTTTGGCATCTACTTACGGATGCCACACCCAACCAGAAAAGAAAAAAAAAAAGAACTCAAAAATATGAAGATAGTGGGAACCTCTGGGACAACTTCAAGTGTACCAACATCCAAATTATGAGGGTGCCAGAAGAAGAGAGAGAATAAGATACTGAAAACCTATTTGAAGAAATAATGAAGAAAACTTCTACCTGGTGAAAGAAATAGACTTACAAGTCCATGAAGCACAGAGAACACCAAGACACATCATAATTAAAATGCCAAGAGCAAAAGACAAAGACAGAATATTAAAAGCAACGAGAGAAAAACAGTTAGTTACCTACCAGGGAGTATCCACATGGTTATCAGAGGATTTCTCAAAAGAAACTATGCAGGCCAGAAAGGAATGGCAAGAAATATGCAAAGTGATGAGTAATAACAACCTAAAACCAAGATTACTCTATCCAGCAAAGCTATCATTTAGAATTGAAGGTAGGATAAAGACCTTCACAGATAAGAAAAAGCTGAAGGAGTTAATTACTGCCAAACCAATATTATATGAAATGCTGAAGAGTATTCTTTAAAGAAGAGGAGAAGAAGAAGGAGAAGAAGAAGAAGAAGAAGAAGAAGAAGAAGAAGAAGAAGAAGAAGAAGAAGAAGAAGAAGAAGGAGAAGAAGGAGAAGAAGGAGAAGAAGAAGGTAAAGATAAAAATTATGAACAACAAAACATATCTATCAACAAGTGTATATAAAAATCAAGTGAGTAAAAAATCTGAACAGAATAAACTGGTGAATATAATAGAATCAGGGACATAGAAAGGGAGTGGATTGACAATTCTCAGGGGGGAAGGAGGTACAGGAAGAGACTGGACAAAAATTGTAAACCAGGGGGGCAGGTAATAGAAGAGGGTGGGGTGGAAACCAGGTGAGGGGAGCTATGGGGGGGGGGTAAAAGAGCAACAGCTGTAATAATATGAACAATAAAGATTTATTAAAACAAACAAAGAAAGAAAGACAAGTGTCATATTTTTCCAACCTGTGCACATAGGATGTCTGTGGACTTTGGCAGAAGAAGAGTTGTATTTGTTCTTAAAATAGGGTGGTATTATGGGCTGAATTGTGTCCTCCCCCAAATTCATAGGCAAAATCCTAACCTCCAATACTTCAAAATGAGACCTCATTGGGAGATATGGTTTTATGGTAAATTAAAAGGAGGTCACCAGAGTAGGCCCTAATTCGTATATCTAGGGTCCTTACAAGAAGAGCAGATTAGCCGAAACCGGTTTGGCTCAGTGGTGGAGCGTCGGCCTTTGGACTGAAGGGTCCCGGGTTCGATTCTTGTCAGGGCATGTACCTTGGCTGGGGGCACATCCCCAGGAGGCGGTGTGCAGGAGGCAGCAGATCGGTGTTTCTCTCTCATTGATGTTTCTGACTTTCTATCCCTCTCCCTTCCTCTCTGTAAAAAAAATCAATAAAAAATATATATATTAAAAAAAAGAGCAGATTAGGATGCAGACATATTCAGAGGGAAGATCATATGAAACACAGGGAGAGGATGGCCATTTATAAGCCAAAGAGAAAGGCCTTAGAAGAAGCCAACCCTGCTGACAAATTGATCTCTGACTTTCAGCCTCGAGAATTGTCTCACAGTTTAAGTCACCTTGTCTCTGGTACTGTTGTGTCAGCTCTATCAGATTAATACAAATGGGCATCTAGATTTAACCCACAAATACCTGTTAGTTTCAGAGTTTCTCCGGGGATTGTTGCTGCAGGGACTCATGGTCATTATCCTCTCAGCACCCTCATGCTTTGTTCCATGGCCCAGGTTTCTATTTTCTTAGACTCTGGGCCTTAAGGAGTCTCATGCTCTAGGCAGAGCATATTCACCTGTGGAGCTGTCTCAAATCCAAATACCCAGGCCCACCCCCAAGATGCCAATTCAGAAGGCCTGAGCAGGGACCAGGAATTCTTATTTATAAAACAATTTTCCGAGGTGATTATGATGCTCCAGAGTTGAGAGCTGCTGTTCTCATCTTCTATCCTAAATGGCAAGGAACCCACCATCCCCACTGATTGTGCTCTGAGATGAATGGTCAGTGTTCCTCCTCTCTTTATCCTTAAAAAAATTGAACCTCTCTTTTAGGTGAGACTTCTGGGGATTTGCATGGCCCATTGCTAATAGAGAGGTGTCCTGAATTGAGTAAATAAATTAGAAGATGAGGTAAAAGATCAGAGTTAAGGCTGTAGGTGTGGGTGATGTGTCTGTCTAAAGCCGTGGTCAGCAAACTGTGGCTCATGAGCCACATGTGGCTCTTTGGCCCCTTGAGTGTGGTTCTTCCACAAAATACCATGGCCTGGGCGAATCTATTTTGAAGAAGTGGCATTAGAAGAAGTTTAAGTTTAAAAAATTTGGCTCTCAAAAACAATTTCAATCATTGTACTGTTGATATTTGGCTCTGTTGAATAATGAGTTTGCTGACCACTGGTCTAGGGCATCAGTGTGTCTGTCTAGGGCAGACACAGAGCAGCCGTAATTCAAAGGCCTATTCTCCCGATCCTAGTTCCCCTCAGTTTATAGGCTGATCTTTCTACCCTCCTAGAATTGCCTATATTCCAGTGGAGAAAGAGATGAATGTTTTTGCTATAGGTCAGTAGTTGAAGAAAGGATAGCTGGCTGGGAGTGGCTGAAGCCAGGCAGTGAGGGATTATCAGCGCTGAGGTCAGTGGGATGGGAAATTACCTGGTTAATGGGCAGAAAGGGGTAATCAGTGATGCCAGAGAAGGGATTGACCTTGAGCTCCATAGGAAGAACTGGGTTTTTCTTTGCATCTCTTTAAATGTTAAAATTCAATTCCTTAGTTATACTGGCCACTTCCTAAGTTATGAGAATGAATACATTCTCTCTTTTGCATAAGTCAGTTTGGAATTGGTTGTGATATTAGTGATCAAAAAAGTCCTGAAAAATATAGACTACTGTGGAAAGATTTGCATTTTAGAAAGACTTCTGTGATGATCCTGTGAAGGGAAGGCTTGAGAATGCAAATCTAGAGGCAGATATCCAGGAAAGAAGTTTGCAATAGACACAGAAAGGGAAAAGTACAGTATGAAGTGGAATAGTGCCAGTATGGGCTGGGGAGAAGGACAATGGGACCTATAGTTAGGAGGTGGGATGATTAGACTGTGTGACTGTGCTGGGAGCTCAGAAAATAGCAGGATGACTTCAACCTTCTGGCCTGGGAGCCTGGGCATGAGGGTGCCATCGACTGAAGTGAGCAACACGTGTAGAAGTGTAGTTTGGTGGAAAGATATACTCTTCTGAACATGTTGAGTTTGAGGTGCCCTAGGAATGCCCAAGGAGACAGGCTTAGCAGGAACTGGGTAAATAAATGAGAAGATAAGGTGAAAGATCAGAGTTAAGGCTGTAGGTCTGGGTGGTGCTGTCTGGCTTTTAGAGCCATGGGGGTGAAAGAGGTGGCTCAGGAAGAGTGTGAGCAGTAGCGAGCGGAGACTGATTGGATCTATGGGACATTCATGTTCAAGAACTACTTGAGAGAAGAGCTATAGAGAGAGGAGACAGAGAACAAGGAGGAGGCAGACAGAGCATTATGAGGAGGAAGTATCCAGCTGTGTCAAAGGCAATGGAGAAACCAGTCGGGTGAGGCTGGATAGGGGGTCTCTCAGACCACTGAGCAGTATCTGTGTTGGAAGCAGTTCTTTCTGCTGAGCCTTGAATTGAGGAAGTAATGTGGCGCCATGAAAACAGGGAGGGCTTTGAAATCAGATCCCACCTCTTCCCACAGTGCTGGTGTAAGGTTGGGCAATTCTGGACCTTGCTCACCAATTCTATAAAACATCCATTTACACAGGATTGCTGTGAGGTTTCAAGGAGATATGGGTAGAGCACTGACTTCAGAGCCTGGCACTCAGGTGCTCAGTGAGCAGCAGCTTCTTTCCCTTTTTCCCATTTCCCCATATCAGTGCCACCCTCCAGCCTCACTCCTGTCTATTCCATCCAATCTGAGACTAGGCAGAGCCATCTCCAGGTGCTTGAGCGAGGCTGGATCTTAAGTCACCCTCTTACTCCTGTGAGAATTAAAATTAGGGTGGCATGGAGGGTCAGTAAGCAATGAGGAGTAAAGTGGGTTTAGGACTCCTGTTGATTGAAGATAGGAGACATTAGCTCTTCCGGGTCCCCAGGAATGTCAATGATCATTGACTCTAAAGAGTGAACTGAGAGAACAAATACAGACCCAAGGGCCAGGGCCAAGGCCAACACTGCAAGACAGCAGGTCACAAGTGGCAGGCCATTCAGGAAGGCAGCACGCCGGCACAGAAATCATGGTATTAAAGTGGACTTTTGCTTACCATAAAACATATTCCAGGGGTAGGTGATTCTCCTTAGCAGGAAGCTTTGCCAAGCTGTGCTCTGTTTTCACAGGAGATTTAAGCCCAGAGAAAATGGACTTGGAGGAATTTTCTCTCTCTCTCTCTCTCTCTCTCTCTCTCTCTCTCTCTCTCTCTCTCTCTCACACACACACACACACACACACACACACAAAATCATTCCACACTCTGTGATTCATCCCAATTATAATCTGGCAGCCTATAGCTGAGGTAACCTCTCCTTACAGCAGTCCCATTGGAAGAGGCTTTCTGAGTCCTACCTCACAGAAAGGGCAGAAGCAATATAAGTTTACTCAAATTTTGTTAATAGAATTTTTATTTGCAATAACCTCTCAAATGATATCCCATAAAAATGTAAATTATTTCTTCTGTTATCTGTTACTTATGAGCAATATTATATGACAACACTAAAGGCATCTTAAAAATGATCTAATTTCACGTTTTACTCCAAAATGTGGCCAGGGATAAAGGTCTCAGCAACTGTGGTGTCTGGAAATGTAAACTTTCAATTTGCAGGCGCTGATGGCCTCTGAAGGGCTGATTTACTTGGTCAAGCTCAAAGGGAGGGAGACTGCAGAAATTGGAATTATGAAGAATTTTTCTCCTTTTGAAGATTTGAATTTTAAAATATGTTATTTAAAGGTTATTGCATATATATCTTTGTTCAATATTTGTATAAACTGGCTTAGTTCATCGATAAAGCTCATTTATATTAAAACTAGAGACCTGTTGCAGGAAGATTCCTGCAAGAATAGAGCTTCCTGTGGCCTGAGCAAAGCTCCCTCCCTTCTCCCCCGACCTGCTTGCTTACTTCTCCACAGCTTTGCTCCCTTCTGCAGTGCTTGGCTTCTTTCTACACAGTCTTCTGCGTGTGGATATGCAAATTAACTTCCATCTTGTTGGGTTAATTTGCATACTCGCTCTGAATGGCTTGTGGGTGTGGCTTGATGGGAGGTATCATCAATTTGCATATTATTCTTTTATTAGATAGGACTAGAGGCCTGATGCACAAAAATCATGCAGGGGGGTGGGGGTGTCCCTCAGCCCAGCCTGCACCCTCTCCAATCTAGAACCCCTAGAGGGATGTCTGGTGGCCCATTTAGGTCTGATCCCACTGAGATAGGGCCTAAATGGGCCATCAGACATCCCTGTCACAATCCAGGACTGCTGGCTCCCAACTGCTCACCTGCCTGCCTCCCTGATTGCCTCTAACCACTTCTGCCAGCCTGATCACCCCTTAACCACTACCCTGCCAGCCTAATTGATGTCTAACTGCTCCCCTGCCAGCCTGTTTGCCCCCTCCTCTGCCCTCCTGGTCAGCCCTAACTGCCTTTCCCTGCAGGCTTGATCACCCCTAACTGCCCTTCCTTGTAGGCCTGGTCCCTCCCAACTGCCCTCTCCTGCTGGCCTTCTTGTGGTGGCCATCTGGTCCCCACATGGGGGCAGGATCTTTGCCTGCATAGGAGCAGCCATCTTGTGTGTTGAAGTGATGGTCAATCTGCATATTACTCTTTTATTAGATAGGATGATGTTATTTCATTGGTTTCACAGCAGTCCCTGGAATGTCTGAAGACCAAGGAATTTCATACTCATGTCTGGAGACGGAGACAGCTAAGAGCAAGGTAGGGATGGAAACAGAGAAACAAACATTCCAGAAAAGGACTTGAGGATGATGGAGATGGTGTCACCATCTCTGCAAGAGAGAGTATGTGGTCCCTTCCCAGAATTCTGTGTTTCTCCCTGTATAGTAATCCAGGAACTCAGCATTCAAGGGCAGCAGGTGATATCAGTACCTCAGCTGTGCTTTGCCCTGTTGCCTTTGTGTATCTGGCAGTGATCCTTCTGCTTACACCTCAGAGATAGCTCAACTTGAACTGACTCTTAAGAGTCAGTACAAAAAGGTTAGCTAGCAATCTCTCTCCATTGTTTTGCCTGAAGTGTCTGGACAAGACTTTTGACTGTTAGAGTTGAGCTCAAAATTTGCCTTTCCTGTAGGGTTATACCTTGTATACGCATATGAAAGGATCAGTAGGCACAGTTTTGTCATTTCTTTCTTTCCTTTTTTTTTTTTTTTTTTTAGGCATCCTAACTGATGGCTCTGACAATTGGACTCTCAGTTAAATGTTTAACGTGAGGACCAGCAGATGGCGCCATTTGTCATTTCTTGACACCTGCATACAAAAGCATGTGGCAGGCCTGGCTCCTTGTCTCTTTAATTTTGGGTAGCATTGTAAGTAAAGTGTTTTGGACTGTTTGTTATGCATGAGCCCGAATTCTATGAATGTGTAACATGTTCTCCTGTATTTCCCTTCTTTATAACATCACTTAAACTCCTTACTAATACTTTTTAAATGTTCTGAATTTTAATCACTTTTCTCATCACTAAAATAGCTGAAGAGATATTTTTCTTCCCCTCCTGAAGGTGAGCTAGAGGAACCCATCTATAAAGAAGGAAGAAGAGAATCTCACTCTTGACTCAGGCTCGTGGTCCTCTCACACATCACCTCATCTTTTCGATTTAATTGAATAGCATTTTATAATTAATAAAAGTATCTGTCTACAGCAGGTTTCAGAAATCCAAGACTCAAATAGGCTGCCATTAATAAAACAAGTTTTTTTTATATCCAAGTTTAATGATGGTAGTGTTTGTTTGATAGCTTGTTACTGTAAATAAAAGAGATAAAGGCAGCCCTTCACTGGAGTAGCTCGAGAGCTGTGAAATATGTACCTAATTAAAACTATTGGTGTAAGAGGCTAATAAAGTACATGTGCCTACTAGATGTCTTATTCTAATGAATCTCGGCTAATTTGCTTTGACTGATGAATTTCGGTGTTAGTGGTAGGGGCTGAATAATTATGAAATTTATCACAAGATACAAGGACTCATTAAGGATTACTCAGGTTGAGTTAGGGGAATGTTTTCTTTGTCAAGAACACAGGCTTTGACCAACATAATTACTGCAATGCCGAAGAGTCACCAGATTCCAATCCCAGCCCAAATGAGTGTTCAAGGCCAGAAGGGACTCATGTTTATGGGTTGTGGGTGGGATTAGAGGTGGGGGAGACAGGAGGCCCTTAACCTCTGGGAGAAACACCTTTGTGGTACTCAGGCTTGGATTTTCAATAGAAGCCTTGGGTGTATACAGACCTCCTCATAGATGGTTCTACTGACAAAGACTCCCTCTCCACCCCTTTATTGAGAACATTTTCTTGCCCTTCATGAAGAAAAAGGATGAGGCTTAGTTTGATTTAGCAAGGACACTGCTGCAGGGAGCCCATTCAGCCTCAAATCCTTTTTTACTGTTCTTAAGTTTTATCACCTCCCAGTTTATTAATTAATCCAATTTCATTAACTCTTGGGTGGTAGATCCCCCCAAATGAGGCCATTGTTGGAGCCTATCTGGCCACTCTCCTAACCCGCTGCAGAATGCTCAAAAGGTAAAACATACTGTCCCTGGAAGTTCTGACCATTACAACGTGTGCTGCTGGCAGAGCAGAGAAGAGCTGCATCTCTGCTCCTCCCCGCCCAGCAACCAGAGCAGAAGGCAAAGTCATACCTGAACACCTTCCAGAGGAAAACTGGGAACAGAGGCAGCAGCACAGTTGCCCTCTTGTGGGCAGGCAGGGCCCTGGCTCACAGGACGAGTGCAATGGATGAAAGGCCACTGCAGACTGAGCTGGCTTCAATCTCTCCTTCTGGGGACCAGGAGTAAGAGTGGAGGGGCGGGGAGGGACAGCAATACTCCAGTGAATGACACTTGATGACACCCAGCTGGAAGCCTTATGAAGCAAATGGAGACCCATTTACCCCCCTATCACCAGAGATGGCTGTTCCTAGGGCTGAAATCAAGAGGGACATGCAAGGTCTCATGGGGCCTTTGTGCCCCTGCCCTCAAGGCAGGTACAGTGTGAGAGGGTTTCTCTTTTCCTTCACATATAAATAAAGAACTTCAAACTCTAGGACATCAACTCAGGTATATCAATATGTAAATAATGTGTATGTTCCCATAAGTGTATGCTTCTAAATGTGATTTAAAACTAAAACAAGTAAAAATTCAACTTGGATGTGTTTTATGGCCAAACCTTTCAAATCAATGAACTTCTTGCTTTGTTTTTCTTTCCAAAAATAACTTAAACACAAACTTTTCCAATTTGCTTTCCTTTGAAGAGTAATGACACAACATTAAGTAAAATTTCAATGCCAAAGAGCAAAACTTATTAGATAATTTGTTGAATTGTTAAATTATTGTTTTCTAACTCAGGAAAGCATCAGTTTTTCAGAAAAGAAAATATCTCTGTGTTTGAGGACAAGGCTAAGAGTGATGCATGTTTCAGTATTTCCCCTTTTCCATCCCTTTTCCTTCTGACCCTTTTGCCTAAATAAAGGGACAATAATTAATATTAAATGCCTACTATGTGCCAGACACTGCACTTTGCAGTCTTATGAAATCCTCAAAACAACTCTCAGAGATAGAACCTTATTTTCTTTTTACAAAAGAAGAAACTTTTGCACACTAGCTCAGAGAGCTGAGGGGATTCACTCTGGGTCCCATCCAGCTGTGGATCAGCCTCCACCCCACACCTGTCTATCTAACCACATGCCATGCTGTCTTCCATTAAAATCTGCTCTGTGTTACCTTGAAAATCTTCTAGAACTTCATCACAATTTTTCCTCTCTGACCATAAGAACAAAAAGGATCCAGAGCTCTAGTACAAATGAATGCCAGGACTCCAAATTCAGATGAAGGCAAGGAGGGCTAGTATCTGTTTTGAAGGCTTTGCTCAAGTGACTGTTGATGAGAAGACAAGGAGGCTGGACAGCAGCCTGAAAACTGGAGCTAGGTGTCCACACCAGCGGGGCCACCCTTCGGAGTGTGTTTTTCTTTTGTCTCCAACCCATGGCCTGTAAAAGGGGACTGCTCGAACAGTTCAAATGGTTAGGGCTGGAGACCTTCTTTTGAGAGGCTTGAAATAAAGCTCCTAAAAGGTCTTCCTGCCTCCCAAAACCTTGCCTCTTCCCAAGCTGTGGTATATGAATAGGGTGTCCCAAAAAGGTATAGTTATAAAGGCAATGCTTATTAAAATACATTCTGTTTTCAAGATTGAGCTGTCAGCTGTTAACGTGGGTATACATTTTTGGAGGACACCCTGTATATTGCTTTGTTTTTTATGGTTCCCTGAGTTAGTTGTTTCAGACTAAAATTTGTGTTATAAGCCTCACTGTGCACCATTTCTTAGGTTTTAATTACAAAATGTGGTTTTGACCTATTAAATCATGTGTGAGGTAAATTTACCACAATAAAGCCTTATTAATCCCCTACAATTAAGAATTTATAGTTCTTTCACTGAACTGTTTATTGAATTTCCCATGAGGACACTTGTGTAACTGATTGGGAAGAAACTTCTTAGTCTATAACCAGCACACCCAGCTGGTAGGGGCTGAATACGATCTAGGAAATAACTTCATCTGTGGAGTCCCACTTCTTGTTTTGTTTTGTCTGACACTGTGTCTCCCTGAGGCCTGGTGAAAGTCCTGTGAGATAGGCGTGCACTGCTATCCTGTTTTATGGGTGATCAAACTGGGGCACAGAAATGTGATGTAAATTGACCAAGGTCACACAGCCACAAGTAATAGAGCCAGGATTTGAACCAGGCCATCTGGCTCCAAAATGCATGCTTGAAACCAGAGTCTACACTACCTCTTAAATAAACAAATAAATAAATACATATAGCATTTACTATGTCCCCAGCACTGTCCTATGATTGTATACACTGAGTGGCCAGATTATTGTGATCTCTGAACACATAATAATCTGGCCACTCAGTAGAGGCCCAGTGCATGAATTCGTGCATGGGTGGGGTCTGGCCAGCCTGGCCAGGGGGAGGGGACATGGGTGGTTGGCCAGCTTGCCTGCTGGTCGAACTCCTGGTCAAAGAGACAACTTGCATATTAGCCTTTTTTTTTTTCCTGTTGGATATTTTTATTTTATTTTATTTATTTATTTTATATTTTTTTCAATTTAATATATTTTTATTGATTTTTTTGCAGTATAACTTATATTTAATAGTAGTACATGTTTTCCTTTCCCCCTCTCCATTATCCTCCCCCCAGCCTCTCCTACCTCCCAGCACGTGTTCCCACCCACCCCCTCCCCGCCCTAGCGTCTTTCATTCATTGGTTATGCTCATATGCATGCATACAAGTCCTTCTGTTGATCTCCCCCAGCATCCACCTCCCATCCACCCCAGCCTTCCCCCTGTAGCTTGACAGCCTGTTCAATGCCTCCCTGCCTCTATATCAATCACTCTCCCCTGTTTCTTTTCTTCAAAAATGTCTTGCCTCTGCATACTAGAAATAAATGTATAAGAACAAAAAATGTTTCAGTCTCAGTTTCAATGTCCAACTGTTCTGAGTCCCCGTTTCAGTGTCAAATAATTCTTTATGTGTACATGTCAGAAATGGTATCCAGATGGTGGACACATCGTGGCATTGCAAGATCCATCCTCTCTGGTTTGGTCCTGGGCTGCCTGTAGCCATGCACAGCTGCCGACTGCTAGCATGGCAAGGTGTCGTCAGCGTCCGCCATCTCTGGACCATCCTCGTGACTGGAACAGATCCGTCAGTTCCTCACTGTCACAGGAACCCACATGGTCTTGGAGTTATTCTCTGAAAACACACAAACACATTCTCGACCAAAAGTTAACAAAGAAATCCTCTCTGCAAAATAGACTTGGGATTCTTTTTATTTTTGCCTAAATGATTTTCCTTTGGCTTATTTTGACACCATGTGTGTTTTTTCATGGGTGTCCTGCAGTTGGTTTTACCAATGGAATTTACTTTACTGGAGTAAGAATTTTCTAGTTGTATTTTACTTACAGGATATTTTTCCTTACATGATATTACCCCACTGCCCTCCCCCCTTTTTTGATTAATGGGGGTTTTTGGAAATTTTAGCTTGCAATCTTGGTAATTAATTTTTGGACACAAATATGACTGCTTTAGGTTCTTTGGATGTTAGGCAATTTTACAGTGAGATGAACTACTAATAGATATTTTAGTTAATGTTTTAGGAAAAGCTTTTTGTCCAGTACACTTTAATTTTCTTGAGTATTCACTTGCATATTAGCCTTTTATTATATAGTATATACACTGAGTGGCCAGACTATTATGCGATCAGAGATCATAGTAATCTGTCCACTCAGTGTATAAGCCAGCTCATTTATTCTCACAAAAACTCTATGAGGTTCCCTTTTTATAGATGAGGAAACTGAAGCACAGAAAGGTTAAGCAACTTACTTGAGGTTTCAGAGCTGGTATGTGGGAGAGCCAAGACATAAGCCCACTCTGTGGTTCGCCAAGTGACTGCTTTTCTCCTCAAGTGACATTGTCTCACTCCCTGCACGCCTCCCATCTCCCTGTATCATCACACATTCCACCCTGAGAGCCTCAGCCACAGCAAACTTGCTCCCCCACCTCTCTCCAGACACCCATGCCCTTCCCAACCCCTCTGCTTCTTCTACTGCTGTTCTCTTGGCTAGTGAAGGCTTCTCAGGCTTTGGAGGCAGACACCTTGGGTTTGGCTCTTGCCTGTGCTGCTCGTCCGCTGAACTGCTCACACTGTCTGAAGCTCAGCTTTCTTCCAGTGCTGTGATGATTTTCTGGGACCATGCATGTCAGAAACTGGATATGTATTAAATGTTCCAAGAATGACAAGGCTTTTTACATTTCTTGGTCTCAAAGCCTAGTTCAGGCCTCTTCCATCTTCAAGATCTTTCTGTAGACAGAAGGATCATCTAGAACTCCGGACCTCGCAGCCCTCTGTGTACTTATCTCTACTTGGCACTAATGACTGCTTGCTTTGTGTCATGGTTCCTTCCTCCCACCATCCTTAGAGGTTCTTCGGGTCAGAGACTACGCCTTATTCATCTCTGTGTCTCAGGATGCAAGACCAGGACCTTGTGCATACAAATTCTAGAACGTTGTGGCAGAACTGTGGGCTCCATTAACTACATGCTCCATGCTCCAGTAGCTCTCTCAGGAAGGGATCACCAGCACTGTGGTGGTCTAGAAACAAAGCCACACTATTTCTGGCTTCATCTGTTCCCAATCTCTACCCTCCACTGCTCATACCACCAACAGCTTTCCTGACCGAAGTCTCCCTCCCCTGGTTGCAATGTGTCTTGATGTCACCAGCTTTGGCTTCTCAAGTCTTGTGAGTGATTATAGTAGCAACTCTTATTGACTGGGATGGTGGCAAATGTACCAGCCTTGCTTCTGTCCCAAGTTTCCTTTAAATGACCTTCCCTGAGGCATAGGCATTCTGACCTACAATTTTAGATTAAGAGCATTGTCTTCCAAAATGTTCTCAATGGATATAGGCATGGTATACATGGTCCAAGGCTCTGTACATTACCCCAGCACCATGTGGCATGATTTGTTTGGCATCTTTATAGCAGAATAGCAAGGCTCAGAAGGATTGAGACCTAGAAGTAGCATTTTATAACTGAAGGTGTAGGAGTGGGTGGAAAGAATACTATGGCAGCAAAAAGGACCAGGATGTGGATGATAGGGAAGATGCTGAGGATCCTAGGTGAGGCATAAGGAATGGAAGACAGAGAAGATGAGTGGTGGGGAGGGGTGTCCCTGGGAGCCCTCTGCTGCCTCATTGTGCTAGAGGAGACTCAGAGAAGGCCTACACTAGCCTTTTTGGCTGATGGTTGAAGACCACCCTACAGAAGAAGAAACATAGTCCCCACATTGCTTCCATTAAAGGGCAGAGAGGGAGAGAGGCAAAACAGGGGTACCCCCTTATCCATGGGAGAGATTTTCCAAGACCCCTGAGAGGAGGCCTGAAACCATAGATCAGTGGTTCTCAACCTTGCTAATGCTGCGACCCTTTAATACAGTTCCTCATGTTGTGGTGACCCCCCAACCATAAAGTTATTTTCGTTGCTGCTTCATAATTGTAATTTTGCTACTGTTATGAAATGTAATGTAAATATCTGTGCTTCTGATGGTCTTAGGGCGACCCTGCTAGCGGTTCTCAATCTGTTTGCAACCCACAGGTTGGGAACTGCTGCTGTAGAGCCTAAAACCATCAGAAAACACAGATATTTACATTATGATTCATTAACAGTAGCAAAATTATAGTTATGAAGTAGCAATGAAAATAATTTTATAGTTGAGGGTCACCACAACATGAGGAACTATATTAAATGATCACAGCATTAAAAAGGTTGAGAACCACTGCCGTAGATGGTATCAAATATTATATACTAGGGGCCCCGTGCACTAAATTCGTGCACTGGGGGTGGGTGATCCCTCAGGCCAACCTGCCCCCTCACACATACTGGGAGCCCTCAGGGGATGTCCTACTGACCCCTCACCCCTGGCCAAAACTTTAGGCCTTGGACACCCAGCCATCACCCTGCAATGGGACTAATGGCTGGCTCTGCCCCGGCTGCTTCGGCTCCACCCATCTGGCCCTGGCCTTAGCCTTGGCCGCTGGCGACCACCCAGGGACCACCTGGCCCCAGGCCCCTCTCCATCACCCCCCACCCCGAGCTCACCAACGCTTCTGCCCCGCCCCTCCCCCCAGCCCAGGCCTTAGCCCCAGTGGCGCCCACCCAGCCCTGAGGGCACCCCACACTCTGACCGCGGTGGCCTCCCATGCACCATGCGCAGCCTCCCACGCGCCGTGCCCAGCCTCCCATGTGCCACACTAAGCCCCACCCCCTGCTCCTGTGCACTTGGCCCTGCCCCCCGCTCCTGATTGGCTGGTAGCATATTGAAGGTATGGTCAAATTTGCATATTACTCTTTTATTAGATACCATACTGTGTTTTTTCCTATACATACACACCTGTGATAAAGTTTAATTTATAAACTAGGCACAATAAGAGATGAACAATAGTAATAATAAAATAGAATAAATATAACAATATACGGTAAGAAAAGTTATGTAAATGTGATCTTTTTCTAAATGTCTTATTGTGCTATACACACCCTTCTTCTTGAGATGTGAGGTGATACAATGCCTTGTGGAGAGAGGAACTGGGGTGGATGATGGAAGTGCTGTGCGTAGCATTAGGCTGCTACACTAAGGCCACTTGAACAGAAACACTGCGATATCCTGACAGTCGATCTGATAACCAAGATGGCTACTCAGTGACTAACAGGAAGGGAAGGCACTCAGCAGGGAGACACTGGACAAAAGGAGGATTCACAACCCTGGTGGGGCAATGCGAGATGTCATCACGTTACTCAGAATGGTGCACAATTTAAACCTTGTGAATTGTTTATTTCTGGAATTTTTAATTTAATGTTTTTGGCCTATGGTTGACCATGGACAACTGAAATAGCATGAAGTGAAAACATGGATAAGGGGAGACTACTGTATACCCTGGTGTTAAAAGCTCTGACTTTGGAGCCACATGGACCCAGACTTCACTTCTGGCGCTGCTAAGCATTAACTTGGTGACCCTGCACGGGTATTAACTCCTCTGTACATCATTCTCTTTGTCTATAAAACAGAGACCTAAATAAGAACGCCCATGATGTTCCTAGGAGGATTGAAGGAGATCCTAGATGGGAAGCACCCAACAACAGACAGCCAGTCTTATTACGGGAGGCAGCCCCAGCTACTCCCAACATCCATGCCTGGGTTAACCTAGTGGAAAGTCTTGGGCAGTCAGAGGGGCAGTGATCAGGAGCAGGCCAGCGAGGACTGGCCTGCAGGACTCCCCAGTGTTAGTCCCGGAAGGATCCGATCTGATGTGGCCCTGCCTTTAAAGAGGAAGTAGACCTAAGATCTTCTGGCTTGGCCTAGGCAGATATCTCTTCCTCAGAGTTGAGGAAGCACCAGAGCTGAGCTTCCAGACAGCACAGTGCCCTTGTGGCTCATGGCCAGTGCCCTGCAAGCTGGAGACACAGGGAGCAGCAGGCTTTGAGAGGAAGGGTTGGGCCAGCCCATAGCACTCAGCATGCTCAGAACAAAGGCTGACAAATCCACGCTCCATAGAGGGAGGAGGAGGCTCGTGGGTCACAGATTGCTTCCAGGTTGATTCTCTTGGGAGAGGACAATTCCTAGGTATTTAGTGAACGCAGCCTCTTTATTCCTTTCTAACCCTCATCTCCTTATGTTGGTGTTTTCTTAATTTTTTTCGCAGGCCCGGCTTAGCTCTGCCTCCCTTCCCCCATACTCCTCTGCCCTCCCGGTTCCTATCAGGGATAGGCAGTGATTGGAATTATTGATTCCGGCTGCTTGTCCTCCCACGGTGATGCATCTTGGCTGGATCACGGATTCTGGGGCAGAGCCCCAGCATGGTCCCCCGGTCTCCTCTGTGCAGCGCCAAGGGCAATTGGAACGGCAGAACCTCCTGGGGAGTCATCAATGAAGCCCTGGGCCTGGACTGGTAATGAACTCAGCTTCTCAATCCAGCTGCTGTTACTGAATCCAGGGAAATGGGGGCATGGCGAGCTTCGAAGACAGGGCTGATCCATTGCAACAAGGCCAACTTGGCTCTCAGGCTCCAAGTCCGAAGTTCTTTCAAATGTGAATCATGAACGAATATGAGAAATCTCTTTGGGAGTACTTTCTCCTATAGGACAGAATAATTTGGAACCCCACGAATGAAGACATTTGTGTTTCTTAAGTGATAATAGAAGCATCATCTTGGGGGCAGTTTTGACTGCGCTTATTGTCAATGTCTTCCTATTTTCCTAGATCCCTTAAGTTCTCATTTATTTTCCCGAGGTTCTGTGTAGCTGAAGTAATGTGCATGAATATTGCGTAACATTCTGTGGACGAATACAATATTGTAGAAATAATTTAATTGACGACCTGTAATGAAAAGAGCTCTGGGTAAGTCGCTTGGATTGCAATTTCACTCTATATTTTTACATTGCCAGGGATAGTGCTGTTGACGTGAATAGGCCAGTATTGATTTCATTTAAAATTTTCCACATCTGAATGATGTGAGCAGTGATCTGTGGGAAGATACCGCAGAGTTGTCGGCATATCCCCGGCTAACAAAATACCATTTTAAAAAGGACTTTTCTATTAACATTCACAAAGAGAGGAGAGAATGAAAAGGATTACGAGAATGTTAAAATTTTCACTGACCAAAGAAATATGAAGTCACCATCTTCATTTTACTCTTAATTAATTGAGGTATTGGAGCTTTTATAATTCTCTGTTAAATACCTGAAAGCAAGTAGGCAGGAACCTGGAGGCGTTGTATAGAATACTTTGTTTTCTGAAGGAAGTGAGTTCAATGACCTCATGAGAAAGTCGCCGACTGCATGCCGACTCCCTTAGAAATGGATTTCAAATGTGGCAGCGACTCCTAAATGCCGCCCTCTTAATGAGTTCCAATTCAGTGGTTCTAAGTTACCATCATTTAACAACAGGAGCACAAATTAGATTTTCAAACTTCCAGGGATGCAGTTTCTCATGGTGCCGGAGTCTACCAGCTGGAGAACAAAAGGTTGGGGGGGAGACAGACGTTGGGCGGGGCCCTGAGTGGCATTTTAACAGCAGCTCTAATGTAGGCAAAATGGGGCCCCCGGTTGGGTCCCATTTCTGGGAGAGGGTTTGAGATGCTCTGTTCACTCATCTTGGAGAGGTTTCCAGTACCCACGTGGACACTATTATAAGGTGGCAGCTCCTGCCTCCACCTCCTTGTTGGTCTGAAAGGTAACACACACAGGCAGAGGCACCTGCAGGTGAGTGGCCAGCGAAGTCTCTCGCAGCAGCCTTGGCCTCCCTGCCTTTCCCATGACCGGATACCCTCTGCTCTGGTGCGACAAGGACATGTGAAGGGGAAACACAGGGAGAGAGCCTTCCAGACTCACTGGCAATGGGCCTGGTAGAAGAGCCCTGTGGATGACATGTCACCCCGGCTGAGGATGCTTTCAGAAAACCCACCATCACTGGGATCCTTCAGGTTGCAGGGCACCCTCGCCTGCCCAGGCCAGCCCAGGGGAGGGGGCCTGTCCACCTGGGGGGAGGAGTCATAAGGTAAAGGAAGCTGCCCAGGGCACACTGGGAAGTGGAGGAAGAGCCCACAAGGGGGATAATAAGTGAATAAACAAAGGCTCCTGGCTTCAGTTCTGGCAGTAACATGGGGGAGAGGCCGAGCAGAGACGAGGCTGGAGAGGAAGGCACGGCATGGGTTCTGCTCCTCGCCCCGAAGATAATGGGAAGGCAAGAAATGTTTTAAATCAACAGAGACACATTGTTCTCAAATACACCCAGATGTGTCCACTAAAAGTGGTGCCAATACTTTTATTGACATTTTTAGTACTTAATCTAGATTGTAAAACTATATATCATTTCGGTAGAACTCAATAAAGCTATTTTCATTTTGAGTAGAAAAAAATTCTGTAAACTTTTTTTTTTTTTTAACAGAATTGGTTTCTTATCGCTGACAAAGACTGTCAAAGAGGCCTTCTTAATATGACATGCTCTGGCCGGGCCCGAAACTGGGCCGAGGGTCCTTCTTCTAGGACTTTGATCTGTCCTAGTGTTGACCGTCCTCCCATCTGAGTCACACGGTGGGTAACAAGAGCAAAAATCCCTCCACAAATGCCTCCTTAGGAAGCCTTCCATCAAAGTTCCACACTTTGGAATGAGGCCACCCCACGGAACCAGGGTCTGCCACAGGTGTCTCCTTCAGCAACCTGTGAGCCCACCAGATGTTCCCATTGTCAGAGACAAAGTTTTGGGCTGCCCACTACCTCTGGGTAACCCCTGGAAGTGACAGTAAGTTCTTGTTTAAAGTTGGGGAGAGTGGGACGGTGATGTATGATCTTATATTCAGGGAGCCAAGAATTCTTCCTGGTTGGACACTCGGCCTCACTCTCAGGAGAGGCAGAGAATGAGAAAGAAGAGGAAATGAAACGGGAACTTATACTTTATTATAAGCTAGCACTGTGGCCTCTCACCCTAGTTCAGGGAATCTGGAATGTGGAGCTGGACCACACGAAAACCTGTCCCTCCCATCTGTCTAGGTCCAAGCAGCCTCAGACTGCAGCTGGGTTGCGGCTAGCTCTCTTCTTCCTCAGCCCCCAGGTTGCTCTTTGGGAGCTCACTGTTCCGGTGCCACTGCACAGTGGGCAATAATGAGAAGCAAAGCAAGTTTGTCCTCAGTGCACAGCAGGGAGTTGGCTCATCTTGTCCTGGGTATTAGCTCTGGGGCTAGAAGCCCCATGGGAAGCAGAGAGAGCAGCTAAGGAGAGGGAGGAGAGGAAGGAGGAAAATAGGGGGTTGCCACACATGTACGCCACACCTTGTCACAGTGCTGGAGAATGCAAGGTCTTACCCAAATGCCTGCATTTTTTAATCCCTTGAAACTAGAAGAATAAGACCAGTATCCGATATCTGACTATTCAACTTCGTATTCCTATCCTGAGACAATCCACAATTTTCATCCCCTTAGTCTAGTTTCCATATTTTGGATGGTTCATGGACATAGGTATTAAAGTGCTAATTTCTTAAGAAAATTATTCCATTTAAAATTCTCCTTTAGTCCTAATTAATTCAGCAGACTGTCTCTATTGGTGGTATGTGTGTTTAACAGCTTTTAAATAATGTAGTCACTCTTTTAATAGGGGGTGCCCTCATCCTCAGAGTCTTCAACTGACCACAGTATATAACAATAGCTTAAGAATATGTTATCATTTTAATTTATTTATAAATTCCTTTTGTTTGAGGTGACACAGATTATTTCATGTTAATAATAATAGTAGCCAATAGTTATATAATACTTCCCATGGGCCAGGAACTGTTTTAAGTATTTAATATATATTAACTCACTTAATCCTAGCACCAACCCTATAAAATAGAGCTATTACTAGCCCCATTTTACAAATGCAGAAACTGAGGCACAGGAAATATAAATAACTTGCTTAAGTTCACCCAGTTAGTAAGTGGTGATGCCAGGATTCTAATCTATATTCTGATGCAAGGAGATGTGGGGTGGGTGGGGGTTAACCACCTGCCATCTTGACACCTCCACTCAAGGGCCATGTGTGAAATGTCCTGAGTATCTTACTTGCTTCACCTCACTGAGGCAGGGGATGAACTCTAAGCCAAGATCAGAGTTCTGATCAAATCCATCCAGGTTGGCCACATTCCAGCCATAAGACCACACCAGTCAAATCATTCTCTAACTGAGCTTCTGTCTCCTCATCTTTAACACGGAGGCTAATAGCAACATCTACCTTGCCGGGCTGTTGGAGAGGTGAGTGCCACTTTGACAAATGACAGATGTAGGCAGATCTTCTTCTGCACAGAAGAAACAGCATGACATCTGCAGACAGCAGGCCCGGTTTGCATTTACTGTTGTGAGACAATGGGTAGCGATGGGCATCCCCAGTGGGAGGCTCACTTGTCCTCTCTGTGACACAGGAATAAAACAGCGCTGATTTTTAAGGAAGTTTATTCTACATGCTTTTCAAGAACTTCAGGAGAGTGAGCTTGCTCCTTGAATTGGTTATATTCAGAGGTAAAACTGAATGGTGTCAATGTCACTAATTTTGAAAATCTCCATATTTGAAAAATATTTTTGATATTTCAAATGTAATTCATGTTTTACTATAGAAAAGTGCTAACTATAGTTAATGAAAGGAAGAATCTCTCATTAGCACTTTGGTTTATATTCTTTCTCTCACACACATTATATTTTTAAAAATAAAACTGAGACCATATCAAAGATACTGTTTTAAAACTTCCCCTTCCACTGAAATTGACTCTGTTTTTTTGTTTGTTTGTTTGTTTGTTTTCCCCCACTTTGGTCCATGTCTCTTCTGAGAGGCAAACTCACATGTTTCTGGTTGGGAGACATGGAGGTTTAAAATAGCTGTGTGTAGCTTCCTTCATTCTCAAGGTTATAAACGAAGGGTCTTATGATAGCTGTCAAGAACCATTAGTGTAACAAGATATCACTCCAAAGTCAGGGGGGAGGGAATCCTTTTGTCTACGTATATAGAGTTTGATCCCTTCGTATAGTTGGGGCCTCATCATAGAAGAGGTTTGAGGTAGTCTTGTTTGTTTTCCATATGAAACTCAGAAAATTGTTTGATTTAAAACCCAACTTCTCGCCTGTTTTCCATTTGTCATTTGTGAAATATATTTTTTAAAGTGTTGAAACTGATGGAATAACACACTGCCACGTAGTAATAATGTTTTAGGCAGACAAAAATGAATCCTGGTAGAGAAACAAAGACATGGCTACAGTTGATGGCCACAGAAAAGAGATGTCCCTTCTGGTCGCAATCAGTCAGACTTTATCTAATTCACAGAGTTAAGTAGTTTTGAATTTTGCAATTGTTCTAATGGGGAAGCAGCGGAGACATGGTATTGTTATTCTAAGCATGTTCTGTTTTGACAACAACATGGGCCTTTAAATATTTTTTATGTCTTTTATTTTGGAAGTTTTTCACATATTTGAAGTCTTGCCTGGTGGCCAAACCCTAGTGCTCTGTGGCTCCATGGAAATTCAGTCTCACCTCCTGCTCCCCTCCCTCTGGCTCTAATTAATACCGCACAATAAAATCCCCACTCTACAGCCCAGCTACCATCGGCTGTAATCTTGTCTGCTCTCATAAGCCAAACAGAAACACACACTTTTTCTTGCTGTTCAATTGCCTGCATCTGCTATTTGATTTCCAAAGGAACCTCATCTGGCTGTTCTGTGTGCTCCTTTCCTCTCTTCTTGTTTATTTATTTGCTTTTCATATGTTTCCCCTCCCTGACCACCCCCCCAAAAAAAAAAAAAACATAGGTAACAAGCTCTGGGAATTGAGTGCTGATTCTAATGGCAGATGCCTCAGCGCATGACACCCCAAATGTCCTCTTCCCATTGTGACATATGAGGGATGAAGACTTCAAAACGCTACACCGGCATAACAGAGAGGGTCTTCACCTTTATTTAATCAGAGCAACAGTGGAGAACGAGGTCCACGTAGCAGGTTTTGTTGCTTCTAAGTGTCAGAGTTGAATTTGATTGCTGTTGTCCCTCTTGCAGTGTGCAAAAGACTGTGTATCATGTATGTGGCAATGGTGTCTGTTTAAAGACCAAAGCAACAAGCACCCTTACCTGTAGGTACCTGCCCTCATGGACCACATCTGTACGTACCTGTCTCTTTTCTTAATAGCATTAAGCTGGTGGGAGTGAGACTAAAGCATGCATTCAAGTCATCCCCATCCCTATTCTCATCACTCAAATCCTCAGTCCCAAGTTCTGCTCCCACAGACCCTAACTGCACCCACACAGCCAGCAGCATCTTCCAACTAGAAAGTCACAAGGCTATGTGCCCCTCTATTATTGATAGTATAACTGTATACTACTTCTTAACATCCTGCCAACATTTTTTTGTACTTCAGTACTAGTTTGGGTTTTTCTTCCTTCTTTCTTCATTTTATTTTTGGTATTGTTAAGTACAAAGTATATGTACTTGACAAAGTAATGGAAAGAAACTGGACTCTAAGTAAGATTGCTGTTGGAAACCTTTAACTCCAAATTCTCTGACTTTCGTGTGAATGGAATTTCGACTCTAATGCAGCATTAATGGGGTTTTGCACTGAGTAGCCTTTTGGGGTTTGATTTGCCTTTTAGAAAAGCTGGTGTTTGACTGCATGTTCAAACACGACATGTATTCTTATGAGCGATGTGCGATTCAAATAAACACAACGAGTGCGTTCATTTTGATGACCTCCCCATCACACATTCAAATAAACACAAATGTTCTCAAATGTATAAAAGCAGCTGTGTTTATGTCAACGTGCAAAGCACCAGATATATACATTCAGATTCACTCGTCTTTCTGGAACCATGTACCTCCGCTCATCGTTAAAAATTTAGTGGAAAATCATGCATGGGGCACGTGTAATGTGCAATTTTCAACCATACACACAACTCTAAACAAATTTTCTTCAAATATGTTACTGACATTTGTTCTAATTGAGAATGAAGCCTGGAGAAACTTTGAAGTTTTTAAAAACAAAGCAAAATGCAAGTTGCTACCAGAGGGCACTAGTGCATCTAAAATATTCTGGCAGCATGCTAAGTCACCTTCCCTGATGCTTGGAACAACCTTCTCTGCCTTCCCCTTCTGTTCCTTCTCTCTCTTTTCTCTTCTCTTCCCTTTCCTCTCCTCTCCTCACCTCTCTCTTCTTTCCTTCCTCCCGTAGATTCAGCAAAGCCATGCCAAGTTCTCCGGCTCCTCCTTCTTCCCTCCCTTTCTTTCTTCGTTCCTTCCAAGCAAAGCCATGCAAAATGCCCGCTCAAGAGTTAGGTTTTTTCCCTTGTTTGCTTTAAATTTCATAAATGTGAGGCGTGACAAATCTTCTCTTCAGAACCTCAGCTGGAACAGCTCAGGCAGTAATGCCTGGTTAAGCTGTCCTTTCTGGGTAAGAAGCAGCTCTGGCTTCTTGTGTCAGACTAAAGACTTCCACCTCCCGTTTCTTCACAGGTAAGGACAGGCCGCTGGTCTCCAGGAAGGTGCCCAGCCTCCATGTTGCTGGCCGACACCAGGCAGTAGAATAAATAGAACAAACGCTTCAAGTTGACTGCGAACTACTATGTGCCACTGACTAAGCATTTCAGACGTTTTATCTCATTTAATTCTCAACCACCTTCTGAGGTAGGTGCTGTCACTATCCTCATTTTACATGACGTTGCAAAAGCAGCAGGTGGCAGAGTCACGGGGTCATGCAAGTTTAGGCCACATGGGTTTTGGTTGTGTTTTTTCTTAAATATATTTTTATTGATTTCAGAGAGGAAGGGAGAGGGAGAGAGAAATAGAAACATCAATGATGAGAGAGACTCACTGATAAGCTGCCTCCTCACACCCCTACCAGGGATCGAGCCTGCAACCCAGGCATGTGCCCTGACCGGAAATCGAACCATGACTTCCTGGTTCATAGGTTGACGCTCAACCACTGAGCCACATCGGCTGAGCAGGCCTCATGGTTTTTAAGAGAAGCTGTAAATCCAAGTATTTACTAGTAATATCCCAATTTTTAAATGTTAGCACAATTCACATTTTTAAGAAATCTTCTCAGCTAAACAACTCACATCTGGTAGCTGGACTAAGACCCCGAGCTGCCAGGCTGCCTCCTCCCATTTGAGGTGCTGTCTCTAGCTTGTTATTGTTAGAAATCTACCACTGACAACTAGTCAGATGAGTAGAAAGAAAGGCTTTGGAGGCAGAGAACTCATATTCACATCTGAATGACATTGATTCCCAGCAAAATGACCTTGAGCAAGTTATTTCCTTTCTCTGAGCTTCAGCTTCCTCATCTGCAAAACAGAGATAATTTTTGTTTTAGGGGAAGTATTAAGAGAATCACACAATCCTCATAGTTCTTATGAACTGTTTGTATGAAACATTTTGTAAACTCTAGGCGTTACACAATTAGGAACTAACGTTGTTCTTACCACCTTCTTACATCTGAACGTGAACAGAAGTCTCTGCATATTTACTGAGTATCAGATATTGTGCCAACACGCTGACTTACAGAGTTTTCAGTCAAAATGACATTATCCCTATTTTATAGATGAGGACCCTGAGGCGCAGAAAGTTTAAGGAAATTGCCCAAGGGTGTGAAACTAGTAAGGAGTACAACTGAAATTCACACAATTGTGTTTGACTCCAAAATCTGTGATTGTTTGTTTTCCCCCTCATGGATAGCATGTAATATATGAAGCTTCTATCAGGCATTTCTCTTTTCCTGGGAGTCACTTTATAAGAAGTTTATAAGACTTGTCAAAGTGACAGCTTAGTGTCCTACTGGAATAAGGTGTCAGGTCCGCAACTGCTGATGAGGAAAGGAAGATGAGCCCATCCAGGGCCACGGCTGGACTGAGCCCCGCAGTGGCCATCTCTCCGTGCTGGGCCCGGGGATGCTAGATGCCTGAGAAGTAAAGGAGAGCTCTGCCATGCCTGCCACACCTCCCTCTTCCTCTTGGGAGCAGGCCTTCTCCGGCAGCTTCTGCCCTGCTGGCTGCCATGCATTCGACTGAGCTGGAGAGGCCTGTGTTAATGGGCCCGTGTTGGGTACTCAGGCTAGTTGTGCATTTACTAGTACTCTAGGGCTCACTAGCCCACAGATAAAAGTCACATCCACACATACCGGCTTATCAGTCTGAGAGCAATATTTGGACCCCTGTCTGCCTCTCCCTTTGTAATTATTTCTCAGCTGGTTCCAAACTCAGGCAAGAAAAAGGGGTGCTATCTTGTGGCCCCCTTCAGTCCCAGCACAAAGATGAGAGGATGGAAAAAAGAAAGAGCGACCCCTCTTCATCTTTGGGTGTCTCTTGCCTGGGTTGTCCACCTTCCCGGCCACCTCTGAGTGCAACATCTCCCCTTGACCTGAGAAACTTTAAGGCTGAAAAGATCCATTTTCCAGAAGGCAAGGCCAGGCAGCTCCCTGTCCAGGCCCAGGGATCTATGGTAACCTGCTGACAACGATGTGACTCTTAGTAGAAGTCATTTGGCTGGGGGTGTCTTCTTTGGATAAGACCTTTATAGGCTGGGGGCTCTTTTTATGGAGTTCAGTGACCCAAGGGGAAGGGGCAAGGCCCCTCCAAGTAATTTCTGTAAAGCTCCAGTTCTTGATTCTCTTCCAGAAAGAAATTTAACATGGTGGGTGTAACAAATACCCAGCCCCATGGAATTATAGGATGGATGGTTTCCCCAGCAGGTTCAACAGTGGTAACGATAACAGTAATCAATACAAATTAGAGGCATACCTCTGTTTTAATACACTTAGTAACCAGATCTCTTGTCCTCAAATAGGTCTAAAAAGAGAACTGTGTCCTCCTAACTCGAGTACTGTTATGAAGGAGGTATGAATGTGTGCATGCGCGTGCATCCATGCAGTGAGTGTGTGTGTGTTTGTGTGTGTGTGTGTGTTCCCTTTTCTCTTAGGGATTCTACAGCTTCCTTCATTCTTCGCCTCTCTCATATTACAGAAAGAAGGTAATTTTTCCTGGCCATTTACTAAAGCTCATTAAAGACTGGAGAGAACAAACAATGCTACTCCTCAGAGACTACCATTCAAAGTCACTCTACAATTCTCCGTTCTAATACTTGAGACAAATTAATTATTCCTTAGTGAAAAGTGTATAATTCCTATTCTTCATTTTTGGGGGGGTGGAGAATAATAATGGGAAGTTTATATCTGAGTGCAAAGCTGTCTGTGCTGAAGGGAAATGAGGGGAAAAAAGTGTGTGTTCTGAGAGGAGTAAAATCAATTATTCTAATAATAATTCTAAGAATATTAATGTCTTTTTAAAATAGATTGACTTTGAGTAAACACAGAGGTTGAAGCAATGGGAGGCTGGCTTATTTATTAATCATTCTAATCACGCATTCTTCTAAATGAACAACTGCACGATCAACTTTGCCAGCACATATTAAATTTAGTTAAACAGCATCTTGCAAATGTCTTAGAACTTTTGTAACCAGAGACTAATTGGTTTAACACATTTTAAATGTTAGATTGATGTAAAGTCCCACATATGAAACTTCAAAGGGGAAAAGCTCTGGAGAGTTCCCCATTGTAAAGACCGCACGCTGGAAATGAGATGGAGACAGGTCTCGTTCTCCATTCTGCTGTTTTGTTTTGTTTTTAAATCCGAGGCAGGCTCTGGGCCCAGGCCCTCATCCTCAGCACGGTGTCAGTCATCTGCAGAGCAGCCAGTATCCGACTGGGGTGGCTGTAAGGCGATGGTTAAGAAAGGCCTAGTGTTTCCTTTTCATCTCTATTAATTAATCCTGGCTCCGTTCGCCCAGAGTACGTTGCTGTTGACATCACCTTTTCCTTACACTTTAAAGAGCCCCAAGAGAGATCGACTGCAGAACAAAACTGGACAAAGAGTACATTTGGTAACCATTTTATTTCTCAATTACCAACCTAAACGTATGGAAAAGATTTGCGCGCTATCCGATTTACACAACAATTATGCTTCAAAAGTTTAGAAATAAATAACTTTTTTTTTCCTTGGACTCATTAGTTCGTCTACCAATTGTAATTGGTGTCAACTAACGAGTTTGCTCCATGGCTTGCCCTTAATTACTGATAAAAGCTAAATTGCAACTCTAGCCAATCAGAAACTAGTTTATTCATGAGAGTATAGTATTCTTTTAAAAGCTCTATTTGTCCTAATAAGTGGTTTTGTGTTTGGCTGAAACCTTCCATAAGCCCCCTTAACATAAGCAAAGGACTCTTAATAACTATATACAGTGAAGAAATATCATTACTGCCCTCATTCAAACAAATGAAACAAAGGGGACGTTTTATAAATTTCAAATGTATACATCACAGTTTCACCAAACCCTGAAATCTCATCCATCTGGTGGGAAGTAGATATTAGGAACCTTAAGACAGATTTTGAGAATTTGTTTCCTCTTCCAAAGTCTAATTCTCTCCTCCCCCTACAAAGTATCCCCAGCCTTCTGAAACAGGCGGTTAGAAATAGGAGAAACCTAATAGTCATGAGGCATATTAAATCCTGATGGTATAAACACGGTTTGGCACAGCCTGAAACCCCACATTAAAAACAATAGACGTTCTGGAAACAAGAGTGTTAAGGGACAGAGCATGGAGGAACCATGCGCTAGAGGGGCCTCGCACTGGCAAAAGCCTAATTGCAGGAATCGTCATCCTTAGACAGCCCTCGTGGTTGTTGTTTTCAGAAAATAAAACAAAGCTCTTCAGGATTATTAGAAATTCTGAAAATAGGTTCCCCCTCATAATAATTAGGATGCTTTTGGTTACGTGATCAGAAAGCCCAGTTAACATAGGTAGAATAACAAGGTATTTGTTTCCTCACAGAACAGGAAGTTAGAGATCAGAAGTTTCTGGTTTGATTAATTCAGGCACCAAGACACAGGTCCTTGTTATCTTTCTACCACTCCCTTTGTCTCAGTCAGTTTATTGGTGACTCCCCTGATGGTCATAAGAGACTAAGGCCGGTCCAGGCATCTCATCCTCAAATAGCAGCCAAAGGCAGAAGAGATACAGCTTTCCCAAAAGTACCCACAGCTAACCTCCTCTGACATCTTATTGGTCAAAACTGGGCCACATGCCCACTCCTAAACCAATCACTGGCAAGGACTGCCTCAGGCTTAGACCAATCACACTTCATCTCAAAGGCTAAGGCGCTTGGCACCTGGCTACCTGAACACATTTCACTAGAGAGGAGAAAGGGGATGGCAGTGAATGATTTGTTGTCAAGGTAAACAACAGTGTGTCAAACTGTTAAAGAGATTATTATTACAAGGTGTCTACTCTCAGTGACTTTAGTCACAGGTGAAGAATGAATAAGAGCATGCATCCAGAAGAAAACGTTGAGCATGGGTGGGGGTGGGGGGAGGGCAATGCAGTCTGTTGTAATTCTCACATCACCCTTCAATAAAGGGGAGCATATCTAGGCATCAGCAGCGGGTGTAGACATCCAGGTGATGAGGTGGAGGGAGTGCAACCTGGGAAAGGGTAGTCTCTACCTCTACTTGGAGGGTGATCTCTACTGAATCCTGGATCTGCGCTCCCTTACTGACCTCACTGTGAAAACGTGGGGGTGAGACCAGAGAAACCCTAATACCTCTCGTCATTCTGAAATTTGATAGATCTTCCCCTTTTCACTGCCATCTGGTACATCTCCTTTGTCTCTGTTCTTCCGCTGATATGAATGGCATGCCAACATTCTCTTCCTGCCTTCAAATATTCCTTACCTGTTAACTCTTTCTCCTCAGAAGAAATTAAAAGAGCCCCAATGTATTCATTGAGCTATTATTTATTGAGGACCCAGTGCTAGGCCCTCACACCTAGTGGGCACTCTGTTGTTATTTCCTTATTAGTCTTGCTCCAGCAGCCTTTAGTGTCTTCAGATTTTTCTTTAGAGAGACAAAGTAGTGTTTATTATTATTATTGTCACTAGTCGTAGTAGTAGTATGAGGCCAGGCCTAGTCCCACAGGTACAATTCTGTAAATGAGGCAGCATTCCCTGCTTCCCATCACCAACCACTCATTTTATAAGCACAACTGCTATATATGACAGCAGAGTGAGAAGATGTAAGAGAGGCTAGTTCTGATACCTGTCTTGGTCTTAGAGACAAATGACAGTTTAATGTTGAACTTGAAGGGGCATTATAAAGGCATGTGAGAGGGGTTTCACATGAGAAGGAAGGAAAAGAAGCTGAGGGATATAGAAATGTGAGGTTCATGTAATAATTCTCTTGGACAAATATTTTTTAAAAATCTCTAACATCATTTTTCCTCAAAACTTGGCCAATAGTAACTTTCAGCTTTTATGTGACCAAAGTGTGTTTATTCTTCTAAGGTTGACAAGCAGGTGGCTCTAGTATTTTAGAGGGGGAAAGCTATGTAGACAATTCCTTTTTCACTTGGCAGCATCTTTATTTTGTTTTAGAAGTCTTTGGCTTATAGGACTTCTTGAAGGCGGGAGTGACTATTTTGTGATTAAAAATATACAAATGCTTGAACATCAGTTCAGCTCAGGATCAATGGCAACAGCAAAAATAGCACCAGATAGCTTTGCCACATGTGCCAAATGTGGTACCAGCTCCAACTGTGATGAGGTGTGGGGTTTTTATGGGAAAATAAAAAGCGTTATGGCAGACACTGTTTATTGCCCAGACAATAACCATCTTCCTGCTCCTAGTTTTCTGCTAATGTATTCCCAATTTTCAAGCCAGAGATCCACTGATTCCAGGCAAGGTGTTTCTTTCCCTCCCCGGCCCAGAAATTTGATCATGCTTGGTCTAGGACTGAGCATAGAACCTTGTTTTAGCCAATGAGACATAAGGAGGGAGGAAGTTCACTGGGCACTCTTTCCCAATAAAGACATCTTGCCAAATCAGTCATCTATTTTCAATCATCATCTTAGCCTCTCAGCAGCATTTAAAGGTCTTACTTCTGTCCTCCTTTGGGACATTGTATTCATATGGTCCCTGGTTTTCCTCACACTTTATTGCCTCCTACTTTTTGGGTTCTACCCTAGGCTCTTCCTTCTCTTTATGACCATAGGGCTCAATCATTGGCCCTTTTTTGTATCACTCTCTATGGTCATTGGCCCTTTTTTGTATCACTCTCTATGGTCATTGGCCCTTTTTTGTATCACTCTCTATGGTCATTGGCCCTTTTTTGTATCACTCTCTATGGTCTCATTCATGGTTTTAATAGCTTCCTATATTGATAACTTCTTTCTACAGCTCAGACTGCTCCCATAATCCTCAGAGGTAACGATCTACCGCATGGATTGTTAAATGGAGATCTCAGCCTTATTATTATGTTTAGGTCCAAAAGAGAACTTTGATTTAACTCACAATCCTGCCTCTTTCCCAGCTTTCCCTGTTTCAGGAAAGGGCAACCACCATTCTAGCTCATGCCAGAAAATTAGAGATCATCCTTATTTTTTTTTCCTTTTCTCCAGTCCCCCACAGAATGAATCAGCTATGTTCTTAACACTACCTGTAGGGTATATCTGAAATCCTACACTTCTCACCATTCCCACCACTCACCACGCCAACTTTTTCTCACACTGCAGTAATTTCTTTATTACTCTCTCACTTCTACTTTTGTCTCCTGTGTCAGTTAGAATTTATTCCAACTCTATATTTTAAATTTAAGTGGCCTAAACAACACAAGGTTATTTCTCTCTCTCCTGTTAAGTTTGGAAGTAACTATTCCAGCTTCCAGCATTGTGTGGGCAACTTCATAGTGTCATCAGGGGCCCACCTTTCACCAGGGTTTCTATCTTTCTGCTTCATCATCTCAGTAGAAGTCTTCAGACTGTTACATCACTTCCATCCTCAAGTTATTCTCATGATGAAACTTTAGTCATTAGATCCACATTTCAGGTCCACGAAAGGGAGAATTATTAAAGACAAAAAATGGTCCCTGCCTAGTTGAATCTGCTTTCTTTAAACTCTTTCCTAAAAGTCCTATCTGCACTTTTTATTTGCCACATGTAAGTCACATGGTCCACAGAGCTGCAAGGGAAGTTTGGGAATTATAGTCTTTTATTCTAGGCAGCAATACATACAGTTTAATTTGAGGGTTCTATTTCTAAGAGGAAGGAGAGAGTGTATCCCAGGGTAAACTTGTAGTGATTTGCCATACATCGCTTTCATCAATTCTTCCCCAAGAGCCAGCCAGTTTAAAACAAAATCTGATTATGACATCACTCAGTTTACTATTAACACTCCAACAGCTTCCCATTGTGCTTAGATTAAAATCTAATGGCTCTGTGTCTCTCCGACATCATCTGCTATACATTCTGTTCCTACTGCTAGCAATACCAGTTTACATTGAGTATACCAGGCTTATTCCCACCCCAGAGTCTTTGCAATTGCTGGTTTTGCTGCCTAAAATGTGCTTCCTTCAAACCTTGACATGTCTCAGAACTCACTTTATTCAGGTACAGTTTGCCTGGTTTCCTGATGTCACTCTATAAACTGATTGACTGCAGGACTGTGATCAGATCTCTATAGTGCTTAGAAAATCTTACTTTTTGCATATCTACCAAAATCATATTAAATATATCCAACAATAAATACAATTTGAATGTTCTTATATAAGAATTGAATTGTATTGTAAGTGTCAAGTTAACCAGTTATATTTGTGGACATTTTTCAGTTTTGCTTTTGCACTTTGGAGCCACTAAACTTTTTACTCCAAGTATCTTTTTTTATATATAAACTTGAAAACTTATATCCATGGAGCATTGTGCTGTAGGACCATATTGGGCAAAACTTTTCTGTAGTATTGTAAGTTTTACCCCAAGCAATACACTGAAATTGTTCTGGCTACAGACACTTCCTCCATTTTTAAGGCATCATAATGAAAATACTTTTAATAAAAATTTCACAACTGATGTTACTTCTGTGACAAACTGACTATTAAATAACTAGAGGCCTGGTGCATGAATTCGTGCATGGGTGGGGTCCCTCTGGGTAGACTGCAGGGATTGGGCCAAAACCCACAGTCCAATGCTGCCTGTAGCTCCTACCTGATGCTCCTGCTCATCCTGGCCCCACTGTACCTGCAGTGAGCTCCTGCCCAATCAGTCCTGATCAGGAGAGGATCACACTGCTGCATCAGCACTCACCAGCCATGAGCCTTATGTCTGACACTCTCCCAGGGGAGTGGCCTGCGGGATTGGACTGAAACTGGCTCTCTGACATCCCCCAAGGGGTTCCAGATTGTGAAAGGGTGCAGACCAGGCTGAGGGACCCCATCAGTGCATGATCAGGCCAGTGAGTGACTGCAGGAGGGCTCCAGGGCCCATCTGGCTCATCTTGCTTAGTCCCAATTGGCTGGTCTCCAGCAGCAAGATGGCTCCTACCAATTGGAGCATCTGCCCCTCTGTGGTCAGTGCACATTATAGCAACTGGTCAAATGGGCAACTATCTGACACCTACTGTTCAGTGCACATCATAGCAAGTGGCTGAGCAGCCTTAGCATATCATTAGCATGTTATGCTTTGATTGGTTGTTCTGTGATTCAGTCTATTTGCATATTACCCTTTTATTATGCAAAACTAGAGGCCTGGTGCACAAGATTTATGCATGAGGGGGGTCCCCTCAGCTCAGCCTACATGCTCTCCAATACGGGACTGCCAGCTCCTAATCGCTCACCTGCCTGCCTTCCTGGTCACCCCTAACTGCTCCCCCTGCTGGCCTGATTATTCCTCACTGCTTCTGTGTACCAGCCCAGTCACCCCAACAGTCCCTGTTGCCAGCCTGGTCGTCCTTCATGGTCCCCTTGCCAGCCTGGTCACCCCACACAGCCTGCTTCTTCAGTTGTTTGGTCATTCCTCACTAACCTCCCTGCCAGCCTGGTCGCCCCATGCAGCCTGCTTGTTCAGTTGTTTGGTCATCCCTTGGGCTAGCTCTGGGTAGTTGGGAAGCCACCATCCAAGGCTTGCCTGCACCTTGGGCCAGCACTGGGCGGCTAGAGGGCTGAGGGGACTGACAGACTCTGGAGGCAGGTGGCCAGAGTGTCCGGACCCCTGTGGGGATGGGCCCAGCCATGCCATGCACCTGCTGCCCCAGTAGGGTTGAGGGGACTGGGCACCACCATCTTGTGGCTTTGAAAGCCGCCGTCTTTGAGGGCCTGGTAGTCAATTAGTTCCTCCTTATTGGCTGTGGGCACTGTCATCTTTGTGAGGATGTGACAGTCAATTAGCATATTCCCTTTTTATCAGATAGAGAGGTTTAGAATAGGGTTTTTCAGCCTCAGAACTATTGATATTTGGGGTAGGATAATTCTTCATTGTAGGGGACTTTCTTATGACTTATGTGATGTTTAGTAGCATCCCTGGTCTCTATCCACTCAAGCCAATAGTGATTCTCTTTCCCTTGTTGTGACAATAAAATTGTATCTAGGCATTGTCCAATGTCCACTTGGGGTCAAAATCATCTACAGTTGAGAGCCATGAGTTTAGAAACTAAAGTTGCACAAGGCTATTAAATGAAGCCCATATACTGATTTATTAGGAGAATAGGAATGGGCTGTGTATGGTTTCAACTTGTAAAGCTTCATAGGATTCCAAGTTTTGAATTTCAGCTTTGACACTGATCTTGAGCAATCACTTGATTTTTATTATTTAATTTTCTTCAATTTTTAGATGGAGGGATTTGGTACTTATTATACCAGGTTTTTAAGAAGATAAAATGAGTTGTTTTATGGAAAGAACCCAGCCTGAGGTCCAGCAGACACTGAGATGTCTGGTATTTGTTAGTCTCCCATCTGAGTTAAAAGTAGAAAGATTCGAGTAAAAAACAATACTGTGGCTATTTATGGCATAAACTCAGAATGTCAGAAGGGGAATCACATGGGGTGGAAGATAGTGTGTGGAGGAGTGTCCTACCTAACTTCTTAGAAACCGATGGGAATTGATAGTTGAATTGATAGTTGTCAGGACACACGAAAACCCAAAAAAGCTGTCAAAGGCACACAAACTCAACAATGTAAATGTCTACCCTGCTTCTATCTGCCTCAGATATTCAAAATATACGCAAAATCTGATCACTCATTTCCCTTCTGCTATTACTGTGGTTCAAGCCACAATCATCCCTTGTTTGATTACTGACTGCCAGAACTTCCTGTCTGGTAGTCTCTTTGCTTGTGCCCTAATTCATCTGTAGTTTGTTCTCCAACACAGCAGCAGGAGTAATGCCTTTTAAAATGCAAATCAGATTCAATCTCTTTTCTGCTCAGAACCCTCAAACAGTATCCCTTCTCAATGCAGGTGAAAACCCAAGCCCTTGTTTGCCCCATTCTAAACTTGATCTCCTCTCCCACTATCCCCAGATCGCCTGCCTCCTTCCTGCCTTTCAACCATGCTCAGCACGCACCTTCTTAGGGCATTTGTCCACAGAAGCTTCTTCCTGGAACCCCATTTCCCTCAGATTCATGATTCCTTGACTTCCATTAGGTCTCTGTCCAAATGTTATCATGAGATCTCTGCTGATTCACCTACATAAAATTGTAATCTACCATGGACTCATTCCCCTAGGTCCCACTGCTCCCTCTCATTTTTATCCTGCTTCATTTTTCTTCATGGAAGGTACCACTATTTAACATATAATTCTATCTAAAAAAGAGAAGAATATGCTCATTGACCCTCATGCTGTTGCAAAGATGGCAGCACCCATAGCCAATAAGGAGATAATATGCTAATTTCTGCCCCGCCCTCAAAGATGGCAATGCCCACAGTCAATAAAGAGGGAACATGCTAATTGACTGCCATGACATCAAAGATGGTGATGCCCACAGCTACAAAATGGTGGCATCCAGTCCCCTCAGCTCCATCAGAGTGGCAGGTGTACAGTAAGGTCAGGCCCGGCTGCTCCACATGCCTGCCTCCAGAGTCCCCCAGTCCCCTCAGTCCCCCAGCTGCCCAGGGCTGGCCCAAGGCACAGGCAAGCCTTAGATATCAGCTGCCCAACCACCCAGGGCTGGCTTGAGGCTCAGGTAACCAGGGCTGGTCGAGGCTTGCACTGCTGGCAGTGGCAGCAGCAGAGATGTGATGGGGCATTGCCTTCCCCTTATTGGCAGGTTGCCTCCAGCCCCTGAGGGCTTCCAGACTGTGAGAGGGGGAAGACTGGGCTGAGGGATACCCCCCTCCAGTATATGAATTTTCATGCACCAGGCCCCTAGTAATTTATAAATACCATGAGGGCAGGGGCTTTGCTTTTTTTGCTGTTCTATCTACAGCACACTGAACACTAGTTGGCACATAGTAGGTGCTCAATAAATGTTTTTTGAATAAACAAATGAACAGAAGATAGGAAAAGTCTCAAGGAGGTAAAAATAAAAACAAAGAAAACCATGAGTCTTTTTGTACTATAATTGACATGGATCTTTCTTCCTTCCTCTCTTTCTTTCTTTCTTCCTCTCTTTCTTTCTTCCTTTCTTTCTTTCTTTCTTCCTCTTTCTTTCTTTCTTTCTTTCTTTCTTTCTTTCTTTCTTTCTTTCTTTCTTTCAGAGAGAGATTTGGAAGGGAGAGAGAAGTGGGGGGAGAGAGAGAGGGAGAGAAACATCCATCAATGTGAGAGAGACACATCAGTTGATTACCTCCTGCATGCACCCTGACTGTGGCCAGGAATTGAACCTGCACAGGTTATTTGTGTCTTTGACCCAGAATTCAACCCTCAATGCTTTGGTCTGAAGGCTGGTGCTCTAACCACTGAGAAAACTGAATTTTTCAATGCCCTTGTGTCTACCAGGCTCATTCTTCCACTGCCTTCTTAAACATTTGGTCATAATAATTCTGACATGTGTAAGTAATATCCTCCTGCCTTGCCCTTTAAAACAGTCATGGACACATCTTCCCAAGAGGTGAGAAAGACGGTGCTTATGATTGCATGGCAGGTAGGATATATATGTATATATGGCTAAGTGACTGACCGTACGTCCATCTGATCGTCCGACTGACTGGCTGGTACATATGATGCACACTGGCAATATAAAAATGAACATTGACTCGCCAAGACCGGTTTGGCTCAGTGGATAGAGCGTCAGACTGCGGACTGAAGGGTCCCTGGTTCGGATTCCGACAAGGGCATGTACCTTGGCTGCGGGCACATCCCCAGTAGGGGGCGTGCAGGAGGAGTCTGATGGATATCTCTCTCTCATCGATGTTTCTGACTTTCTATCCCTCTCCCTTCCTCTCTGTAAAAAATCAATAAAATGCTTAAAAAAAAATGAACATTGACTCACACATGCACAATACATATAAAGCTCTTGCTGGCACCAATCGCATGCATGTGTTTCCATCTGTCATTGTTGATCATGAATTTGGTTGACATTTTTGTTATAGAGAAACGGGAATAATAATATTAAAAATATTTCTCCTAATTAATTTCGTTTCAGTGTGCATGAGTCCGTGCACTGTGCCACTAGTTAGGCAATACAAGAGGTAGACTCCTCTATGTTGGTCTAGTGTACCCAAGAGTGGGGCCTGTGGAAAGTCAGATGGATCCTTAGGTCTAGAATTTGTTCAGATGTCCCCCACGTGCTGTAGAAGTCTGTTCTTCAGGCTCGTTGTGAGATCTCCTGTGACCCAATGCTTACTCTTTCTTATGACGTTTTGGATGTGCTTGTCTGTCCCTCATCCATAATTCCAGCTTTCACCTTTTAGCCACATATATTTTGGCTGACATTTGACATTTGTCACTTTTTTGTTGTTGTCTAGTATCTATTTCCTTCTAGGGTATTGCCTTTCTCTTACTGTACAGAGGGGACTTCTAGGGCTTGCCCACTATGAAAGTTTAAGAGCTGCTGCTCCTTCCTTTTGTCAAGGAGGCAGCATAGGACCTGAGAATGCCCAATAAATAGGACCCAAGGATGGAAACGTTGGAGGTTCCTGTACACACAACACCACACCAATCACCTTGTTCCTACTGTTGAAATTCCTGCTTCATGGCTAAAGAGCTCCTCTGTTCTTGCTTTTCCTCAAACTGGTCTGATGTCAATTCTAGAATCCAGTGAGCTTAGAAGAGGATTTAAGCCTCAGAAGATCCACTGCTGTAGAGCCTAAGATCACCGGAAAACACAGATATTTACATTACGATTCATTAACAGTAACAAAATTACAGTTATGGAGTAGCCACAAAAATAACTTTATGGTTGGGGGTCACCACAACATGAGGAATTGTATTAAAAGGTCGTGGCATTAGAAAGGTTGAGAACCACTGCAAAAGTATGTATTCTTTGGTCATGGGGCTACTAGCAAAAATCATTCTGCCACCCATATCCATCAGGAAAAAGCGATAATTCTCTATCAGCCATTGGGCAAAATTGAAACCAAATAATTGTAACATAACAGTGTCTAGAATCCATGACACCTGCTTAAAAAATAAATCTCTCCTTACTTTGTCTTCCCCTTATTTTCAATAACTGCTCCAGTATTATTGCCACTGCATTAATCTAGCAGCAGGAAACCATTATCCTATGACAACAGACTCTTCCATTAACATTATCTTTTAATTTTGAGATTGTTTATATGACTGCTAGAAGCTACTAAATTAAGATAAAATGAAGAAAGAATTATTTTCTTTAACCCAAGTGCTCAGTCAAGTTACCCGCTCCCAATCTTTACTGTGCTGGTGAAGAGACACCATTATTTTTGTATCAGATTACTAAATACTATTTGAATATAAGTTGAAATTACTAGCAATCTAGACATGCTTTAAATGTCATCTAGAAAATAACCATTAAACTTCAAATTATTATTTATGTTATTTGCTATATTGAATAGCCTATATTAATAGTTGAAAATATGGGTTATTTTTTTAGGAAGCAATTGTAGTAAATAAAACAATAATGAAATTATGATGATAAAAACTCAGTAAAGAAATAGGGAAATATTTGTCCAGTTAGTAGAGTTTACACTGAAAAATAATTGAATTTGGAGAATGTAGCAAAAATGAGACAGGAAGAAAACAATACTAAATTAAAAGAAAGTTGTAATTGATAGTGTTTATTATTTAGTGTTCTGAAAAATGGACTTCAAAGTGACAATTATATCACATTAAATGGTATCTGTAAATTTTATATCAAATGTATTACATTCTTTTAAATGACAACTTGCTTACTATCTGTTAATTATAAAGATTATCCTTTATTCCATCAGCTGTATGCACTAACACTTGAAGACACTGTAAAACCTTTCAGTCTACGTTTTGCTCTATCCTCGCCTGTTCCAATGGTCTCAGGGCTTTCTATGCAAATGGCTACAAATGAGGCTATCTATCTATCTACCTATCTAAAACTTAATATGCAAATTGTCTGCACAGGAGTTCAACCGGGAGACTGATTACTCACTCTGACATGTGATGACGACCAGAAGGCGGTGTGGAATGAAGGAGGGCCCCTACTGACAGCCGGAAGGCCCAGATGAGCCCTGATAGCTGGCCAGGCCTAGGGACCCTACCCATGTGTGATTTTTGTGCACCAGGCCTCTAGTATTTAAATGATTATTAGAATAGTGATACTATGCATTTAGTAGTTTAGCTCTATGATTCCCCATTTCCCTTTTTTTTCCACAAAGAAGAAAATTAATAGAAACTGAGTTACTATTTTAATAAAAATTGTACTGGAAAAAAAGCTGAAGTTGTGAATTCCCATATTGTTAATGTAGTTCAAGTAGGCCATCAATATGTGTCCTATTTACTGATAGGTGCAAAATAGGTGGTGGGAGATCAATCAAAACCCCTTTCCATAAATTACCATGACTTCTAGAAATTATCAAAACTTCACTGGAGTGTCATACATAGTCTTCCCAGCAATGAGTTATAGTCAATAATTCATTCCCTGACTGAGCTGATAACAGGGCAGATATTCTAATAATGTGCCAGGATTTACTACTGGACACAGCAGTAAGTAGGAATTTCAATGCAGTGTTAAATGTTATCTCAGTGGAGAAAAGCAATAAAAATAGAGGAAAGAGAGGCATCTGGGTACAATGCTTGGATGTTTTAACCCTCTAATTAGAACAAACATGTATGAAGGTAGCGTTGTTTAAGTTTTCATTCTTTCTTTGAAGCGAATTGTTTCCAGCGTATTGTTCTGTAATGACTTCTCCTGGCCTTATTTATTGTCAGAGAGAACAACAGATGGCTCTAAAAACAAACAAACAAACAAACAAACAAACAAAAAACAAAAACAAAAAAGCTGAAAAGAAACTCTACTTTATTCTTGAGTTGTCTTCCCCAAATTTTAAATGGCATCACTTGAGTGTGTGTGTGTGTGTGTGTGTGTGTGTGTATTTTTAAAGAAACCCCCCCCCAATTATCATCTTAGACTAAAAATCTTAAATATATTTTCAGTGGTTTCTTATCATATAGAGAAATCGACAAATTTGCTTTCTCTGTCAGAATGTTTTGAAGCTGGAAAAGAAGTGGTGATTCATCAAAAACAATTTTATTATGAAATTTGATTTATGTTGAGAAATATAAATGATGATGTTATAATATGTACCTCTGCATGGAAGGAACACATTTTAGTCAATTGAGTTATCCAATTTTATTATTTAAAAAAATCCATATCTGGTTGTTCTTTTTATTCTAAAAAATTTATGGCACTGTATAGAGTAGAAATGTGTGTTTTTCATGTCTATGGACAGCTATGGATTGAACTCCCCTAATTCTACCAGGGTCATTCATTATAATTAGATGAATAAATATTATCATATTTTCATCAACTTTTTTGTGAGCAAATAGAAACCAGTATTATACTTCAAAATATTACATTTTATTACAAATCTACATAGAGAAAGTGCTTAATTATATCAATACTATAATTAAAAGTGACACTAACGAAAAAAAAACACGTGGTTTTGGTAACTTGAAATTTTTGAATTATTAGCCTTTCTTTTACCAAGAACAATTAGTGGGAACATAAGGGGGGATGAATTATGTTTTAATGCTTTCGTTTCTTCATCAATAAATGCTCATTTCCATTATCTTGGATAGGAATTGTAATTAATGTTAAATGGAATTGCTATTTTTCTACTGGATTTATAATTTTAATATATATTTTAGTAATAACCACCTCATCATATATACACAAATGGCCCAGATATCTACATACATTCCTTTGTAACTATTACAAAATTAAATTTATCCATAATAAAATGTAACTCGGCTTTAATAAGCATTGCCTGTCAACCCACTAGATCATTTAGAAGACCCTAATGAACATTTAATATACTCACGTATACAGTCAGATAATTTACTTGCAATAATAGATGTAGAATATCACTTGAGTTTGAATATTGTTGACAGAATCCAGTCCTGAAAGTAGGTAGTATCAATAAACCAAATATTTTTCCTATGATATCAGTATGAAGCATATTCGTATAACAAGATTTACTGATAGATCTGAGGCAGTTCTGGAGGATTTTAAAAGTCCTGTTCCTACCTTAATATATGTGAAGAAAGTGAGTTATTTCTTGCCAATATAAAATGTGGCCTTGCTATGTCAGGCAAAATAGTTGCCAGAGATGTATTTCCTTCTTTGCCATCACCTTTTTCAATTTTCCCATCATGTCTAAGAGTTTCAAATATCCTAATCCAATAGAATAATTAAAAAAAAATCTACATGTCTCTCTCTCATCGATGTTTCTGACTTTCTATCCCTCTCCCTTCTGCTCTGTAAAAAATCAATAAAATATATTTTTAAAAAATCTACATGTGAAATTATATTTTTTATCACAACAATATCAATGCTGTTTCATTTTCCTCAGTGATCTTCTATAATTATTTTATTGTAAGAAATCCACTTCACTATGCTTTTCACCCTGTAAAAGAGAGGTTAGGATAGAACGTCTTAAATACTGATTAATGTAATTTGATGGACAGTTACCAAACGTAGATATTTGGATTGCTTCAAAAACAAAAACAACAACAACAACAAAATAACAACGCCCTGACCGGAGTGACTCAGTTAGCTAGAGCATGGTTCCAAAGGGTCATGGGTTGGATTCTAAGTCACATTGCAGGTTTGGTCCTCTATCAGGGCAGGTAAGGGAGGCAAACCATCAATGTTTCTCTCTCCCATTAATGCTTTTGTTTGTCTCCCTCTCTCTTCCTTCCTCTCTCTCTAAAATCAGTAGAAAGATATCTTGGGTGAAGATTAAAAAATAAATAAATCCTATATTATAAAAGCATAGTATGCAAATTGTCCCCTTGACTGGGAGTTGTTCCAGGAGTTTGACCAGGGGGTGGGATCAGCCAGGGGAAGGAAGGAGGTACCCAGCTGGCAGCCAGCAGCAACTAAGTACCCTACCAGTGCATAAATTCCGTGCACTGGGCCTCTAGTAAATAGATAGATAGATAGATAGATAGATAGATAGATAGATAAAACACAAGAATGTTCTAATATAGTAACTATCTAACTCTTTTATTCCCATGGGTAAACCACATGTAGTGAAATATTGGTTAGGAATTTTAAAAGACTTAAACTAATATTATCAATATTTAAAACTAGGGTATGGTTCTTTAAAATGCAGTTTCTTGATATGTTGAGTTTGCTGTAAACCCCTATCCTTTAAAAAAAAACAACCAGGATCGAACCCAAAACCTTTGGTATATGAGACAATGCTCCAACCAACAGAGCACCAAGCCAGGGCTAAACCCCTATCCTTAAATGCTGGCGCAGTCTACCTGACTCTGTTTATTGTGTAGTACTACCCCCCCACCCGCCCCCCAGCCAACAACATCATACAAAACTGGCCCGGGGCCTAACTGCCGTTCCTCCTCCTTGGGTTTTCTCTTTACATCTTTTGATGAGGTAACTACCTTTCCTGGTTCTTCTCTCCAGTCTTTAACATTTTGGAATTGTTGTCGTAGACTCAATCTTGCTGGATTCACCTTGGCTAACCTTTAGATTTCAAGGGATCTCTGTGATGGTAGCAATAAAGTTAAGCAGATTATATTTTTTAAAACTTCCTCCCTTAAAAAGACTGCCTTCACAA
Organism: Antrozous pallidus; assembly: GCA_027563665.1. Lineage (NCBI taxonomy): Eukaryota > Metazoa > Chordata > Mammalia > Chiroptera > Vespertilionidae > Antrozous > Antrozous pallidus. The sequence goes on along the minus strand of CM050508.1, from coordinate 144,963,342 downwards.
CCAGTTGTGCATTGACTCTAAAAGGATAAAATATTTTTTCTTGAGAAAGAACTGGGGGACTTTGTCTTCGAGGTTGCCATTTCAGTAGCACATAGTCTGGCTGTGCTCAAGGTATGTAAGGCAACATGGGTCTGTTTGGAACCTCTGACTGTCCATGGGAGAGTCTTAGAGAACTGTCACTTGGAGAACGGAAACATGGTTATGATTGAAGGACTTAAATAAGAAGGAGAGAAAGTGCAGACATATAATTTGGGGACAAATAGGGCAAATGACAGCTCCATCTAGTATCAACACGGTTTCTAACTTTAAGACTCAAGAAAGAAATAAACAATTTGAGTTTCTCTTTCTTTTCCAAAGCAATGTACTAGTATTTCTCATTGTAGGTAAATAGGCTGAATGATGAATATATGACGCCAGCAGAGTTTTCTTAAACTTCTAGGTACAATATAAGATTATTATTTTGAATTCAGGTTATTTTACTATATATGAGGATTATTTCTTCGAACACTGTTTTATATTTGTTTGAAGAATACCTGAATAGAGAAATAACCTACCCATAATGAAGTTGTGTGCGTTTAGCACCAGTTGAAATAAAAGATTGACACCATTTTTCATTCAAGCTTTCATACCACAAATTTTGCTATTCAGAAGAGGATGGACTGCAAAATGCAAAGAATGCAAAAATAAAAATCACCCAGTGGTGGCGCTGTGGTTAAAGTACACCTGAATTTTGATTACAGTGAATTTACTCCCTACCTCTCAGAATAGACTGTTAGCCATTACCGCTTTTGTATTTCTATAACCACAACATCAGCAAATAAAGCTCTCTGGTAATATACTCCACCCATGCTAATCTACCAGGACATATGTAAGGACCTCACTACACATAGGATAGTACTAACACCAAAACCACCTGCTAGGCCCTTTCTAGAGTTCTACATTCAAAGTTTTATCCATCATCCTCTCGTTTTCTCCTTTCCTTCCATAGATGTCACTTGGTGATATCTGAATATGTGCTTGGTTAAATTTCCAACATTTTCTTTTAAAGATTTTATTGTAGCATTAATACTTCAGGAAATACTTAAAGTACCACACAATTACAGACAATGTATTATGTGTTCTATATAAGAAAATAATTTTTAAGAAGGAGAAAGTAAGACCATTTCGCTTAATTCCACCTATCTTATAGATGACAAAATTAAGGCCCGGAGGAGGAAACTTACTTGTACGTGACAAATCATAAGATCTTGTGTCCTCTCTTTTTGACTATTATAAATTATTAACAAATTAACACCGAACCAGGGGATTAAAATGTGTGCATTACTTGTTCATGGGGTTCCTTTCCTCATTTGGTGTAACTTAGTTTTCCTTACTAACCTTCAAGGAATATTACATCTTTTAAGTTGGCCTTCTTTAATAACGCCCATCTGCAGCTGTTTGCTGTACAGGACATTTTAATTACTACTGTAGTTTTAATGATTTAAAAAACTGTTTTTCATATGAGCACTTGATCATAAAAAATGCAAGTTTAAATACCAATCAATAAAATTAATTTAATTTTGGTGCTAGAAGTATAAAGGAGTATTCAACTAGGTATTTAAAATGTCCTCTGCTCGATGTTACAGGCAAGGACTACTGTTTCTTTGCTGCTTAGTTTTGATGGTTTGGAAGACAGAAATCTCCACTCGGACACAAAAGCCAGAGATGCTTAACGTCTGCATTGTCTAGCTACGGCAGATTCTCCTGCAGGTTCCTTTTCTCAATCTAGCAGTGCTGAGTGTAATACAATATGAAAACTTGTCCCACAAGGCTGGTTTTACTTAATGACACTTAGCAGAAGGGCTTTGCACTTTCATGATAATTTCCACCAGAAAAACCTCTCTGGAACTTAATAATAATAATCAGACCTAATATTAGCCTCAGATCGGGGATTTATTAAACCTATTTGGCACAGAAGATAAAGTTGAATGACTAGGTATTCAAGCATCTAGGCTGAGCTTCGGCCCTGGAAAGAGACTCCCAGGCTAGTACCCTAAAAGCATTCCTCAAAACTTGATTTATACTGGAAGTGACCTTTCTTACTCTCCAGCGGCTGTGAGATGGCGAATTTTGCAATTACGTCCATTGCTTTTTGAGGGCCCTAAGGAATTCGGCCTCTCATCCGCCACAACAGGATGGATAGACCAGCAAGACTCCCTCCCCGTCTTCCTCAACTTCAAAAATAAGGAGTGTCACCTATTTATCACCAACAATTGACCAATATCTATGAAGTACCTACAAGGCATTTGGTTTATACTCGGGTTAATGGGGGGGGGGGGGGGGGAGAGCAAGCACTATGTAGGCTCTGTTCCCTTACGGGTTTCCCCTCGTTAACTAAACTTCCGCTAGGTTCACAAATCTCCGACAGCGTGGATTGTTTTTTAAACCACCTCTTCTGCGTGTGTGTGCAGCCCACCGCCCTTCGATTTTGGGAGGCGTTTTCTTCGCAAACAGGAAAAGACCCATTTCTGAGAAAGAGGTGAAGGAAGTTTCCTCTGGGTCTCGCCTGCGCTCGAGGGGAGGTCAGTCCCCCAGGGGCGCGCGGGTGTCGCTGCCGAGAGCGTCCCGCGCGCTCAGAGGGCAGGTGCGGCTCCCCGCGCCTCCGCCGGCGATCCCTGGCGGCGCAGGGCAGCTCCGGCGGGTGGCCCCCGGCATCCCGGGCACTTGAATCGGGCCCTTCCCTTCTCCTCCCTCGGCCGCTCCGCCGCCCGGCGCTCTGCCCCCGCCCCCAGAGCCTCGTCTCCGGCATCCCTTTGTCCTCGCCCGGATTGGCAGGTTTTATTATTCCGCCTGAACAATCCGGCCGCCCAGTGGCTGAGGGACGCTGACGTCGGCGGCGGAGCCGGGGAGTAGTTGGGATTCTGCTCTGTCAGTAACACATGTGTGAGGACCGCGGAGGGAGCGAGTGAGCCCGCGAGAGGCCAGCGCCGCCGCCGCCTCCGAGCAGGGCAGCGGCGACCCGGGCGGCAGCCCCGGCAGCGGCGCAGGCTCCCGCGCGCCGGGCCTCGGCCGGCCGCCGCTCCCCGCCTCCCCGGCGGCCCGTCTCCCGGTCCCCGCGCCCGCCGCCGCCGCCGCCGCTCCCGGAGCTGTTGTTTCTGCGGCTGCTCCCCGGCCGAAGGCGCAGGAGGCTCGGCCGTGCGGCCGCCGCCAGCCCCCAGCCCGGAGCGAGCGAGCGCGCGGGAGGGAGGAAGGCGGCGGAGGAGGAGGAGCGGGCGGCGCGCGCGCGGGGGCGGGGGCCGCCGGGCGGGGAATCTACAAAGTGAAGCCACATTGCCAAACTTGCAGCAGCGATTGCAGCAGTTGCTGCCGCTGCGCCGCGCCTGAACCGCGCCGCGCGGGCCGAGGGCACCTCCGCTGCCCGCTCGGAGCCAGAGGCGGAGGACGAGGACCGAGCCTGACACTTCTGTTCCCGGCCGCCTGCCACTTCCGCGCCCCCCCACCCCCGGCCCCCAACCCAGCTCCAGAGCGACGCGTTTAAAAAGAAAAAAAAAGCCCGTAGCCCCATCCTCCCCTTTCCTGGTTCTGCAAGTACTCCCCCTCCCTCCAGCCAAGGCGCCCCTTCCTGGGGAGCCGAGCGGCTTCGCTCGCATTTCGCCGTCGCCGCCTCTCGCAGTATTGCAATATAGGGGAAAAGCAGGTAAGGGGACCGCCGGGGAGCCCGGGCGTGGGGGGCGGGAGGAAGGGACCGCCGGGGGCCGGCGCTGTTTCCCGGGGCTTCCTTCCCTTGACCGTCCCGAATGGCAAGTCAACAATGCGTTGGCTTGGATAATGCGCGAGTCTGGAACTACCGAGGCCGGCCTGCGAGCTCGCCCGGAGGGCAGCCCCGGCCGCCAGCTTTGTAGCGGTTCCTGCTTACAAAAGGGCTCTCTCGGAGACCGGGCTGGGGAGGACCTCGGAGGGGGTGGGGAGGTCCTCAGCTCCGAAGGGAAAGGCGGCGGGCGCTGCGTGGAGGGTTGAAGTGTGAGAAGTAGTGTGGGGTGACATAGGCACGACGGCCCCCCACCCCCCAGTAAACACTATTTTTGAAACAGTGGCTAAAAGGAGCTGAGTGAGGAGGATTCGGTATTGCTGGGTCTTCTAAAACATTCCTCCTGGTTTGCAAGTCTTTTGTTCCAATCCAGGAGAAATCCGGTGAATCACCTAATTAAAATCAAGACATGAATTAAGCATCCATTTTTTTTTGTACTACAAATTGCCAGCGCTACGTTCGTCCCTCCCTTGGTCTCCATTAAAAAACACCAGAGACGTTGTTAAAGGGGGGCAGATTTTGCCTCTAGCTGCCAGTTCTGCTTTCTATTTCACTGACTATCCCAGGACCTAAATTGCTTGGCTATGTAATTACTAGAGTATAAGCCTATTTAACTTAAAAGCTTTCTTCTTCTTCTTTTTTTTTTTTTTTCCAACTCTAAATGAAACTTGATGAGGGCCCGTCCTTTAGTTATCAGGGGAGTCAGTTTCTGGTCAGTCCTCTTGATTCATCTCTTTTAGATTTAATCAGCATTAAGGTATTGCTTGTCCTTAAGAGCTTTAGCTAATGGGGTTACTGGATGCTTTTCTCAGTGTAATGTTTCCTTTTCAAAAAAAAATATACATATATATTTACCTCTCACCAAAGAGGGGGGCGGGGAAGAGCTTGCAATCTCCTCCCTCCTCCCCCTTTAAAAAGGAATTCGGAGCGATTAAAACGACGGGGGAAACAGTTTAAAGACCGAGGGCAGGAAATGCAGATTCATTTGGGTTAGGGCTGAAATTGTAACAAAAAGCAATTCCTCGAGTAAATGCATCAGATAAATCAATTTACATAAAGGTATGATGCATTCGGATAAATGCAATGCTAATGGGTTTTAGAGTGGTCTTGTTTCCAAAGTCTGAGGGTTTTGTTACAGCTTAATTGGTGCAGTTCTTATTCTGGTTTATTGTGCGGTCTCTGGACACACGTTCCGGGACTCCTTCGGAGGAAATGTGTTTAAAATCGGCCTATTTAAGGAACTCGAGTTCTTGTTTCGTTCCCTTCCCCTCTTTTTTTTTTTTTTTTCCCTCTGCAACCAAGTTGGGCCGGGGACAGGCAAAGTTCGCCCTCTCCCTTCTGAGGTATCAGCTGAATGTCTTGAGCAGATAGCTGGGAGCCTGAGGGGAGCCCACACTCTCGGCTTACAGAGGACAAAGACAAAACAGGCTGCTTAATTGGCAGTAAATAACTTGATCTTTTTATAGAATAAGTGACTGGAGGAACACTAGGACTTTATTGGACTCGGGGTTGGAGGCAACAAATTAATCGGTTTAGGCTAAGCTTTATAAATTGATTCCCGTATTATACCCCAGTTGCTTCTCTCATGACGTTCATTAGAAAGAGGGGGGGATTTCTGAAAGCAGTTTTGGTGACAGCGGGACTGGCTCGAATGTAACTTGGGCATCCTTTTAATGGTGCCTTCTCCCATATTATCTGTACCCCTCCCCTACGCCCACTCCCTTGGAGGAACAAAGCTTTAGCATTTAAATTGCTGATCAAGGGCAGATTAGGGAGACCAAAGTGGAGAGTGTTTGTATAGGAAGTTAACAGGCATCCTAAAGTTCAATGATCTATTATTCTTGCCTGTGTCCTGAAAACCCAGAGAAAACACTCATTGATCTTCAAAATGAAATGAGATTTGGAACAATAACGGGAGATGGCGGTCACCACAATGGCATGTGAAAGGTGCTGTTTAAAATACGAAAAACCAGTTTCGCAACTTTACACACCGCCCCCGCCCCTCCCTCCCTCCCTCCCTCCCGCTCGGGTCCCCGAGCCTCCCCTCCCACCACCACGCTCTCCATCTCCTCTCTGCCCGTGCCTCCTTCCCTCCTCCCTCCCTCCCTCCCTCCCTCTTTCAGAAAACCCAACTATTTCCAACTTGTGAACTGCAGCTGCACTTCCCAGGGCAGAGCTCAGGAGGGAACGCGGCTCCGCCAGAGGCCGCCTCCCCACTCCCCTCGGCTCGCTCTCGGGGCTCGGCCGGGGCTGGGGAGGGGCCGGGCGCGGCAGTGGGTGGGTTTGACCCTCATTTGCTGGAGGCGGGCGGGCGGCCGGAGGAGAGGGCGGGGGGCGGGGGCTGGGAGGAGGCGCCGCGAGGGGTGGAGCGCGCAGCCCGGCCTCGCTCTCGGAGTTTTGACAGTACCCAAGCTGAAATTGTCAGCAGTGGTGAGCGCTGGAAAGTTGAGAGGAGCTCGTGGCCTCAGAACAAAGCTTGAGAAAAGTAAACAGGCGGCTGCTGCCGGCGAGCCTTCCTCCTTCCCTCTCCCCGCACCCTCCTTCCCGCCCTGGCCCTGCTGCTTCCTTCCAGCAGGTCTGGGGGTTGGGGGGGGGGGGGTACTGTTCGCTAGCTCACGCGGCACTTCACTAACTTTTGCATCGCCCCGGTGTTTTTGTATTTCTCTCCCTTTCCCCTTCCCGCCTTCTGCAGACCATGGTGAATCCGGGCAGCAGCTCACAGCCGCCCCCGGTGACGGCCGGCTCCCTCTCCTGGAAGCGGTGCGCAGGCTGCGGGGGCAAAATTGCGGACCGCTTTCTGCTCTATGCCATGGACAGCTACTGGCACAGCCGGTGCCTCAAGTGCTCCTGCTGCCAGGCGCAGCTGGGTGACATCGGCACGTCCTGTTACACCAAGAGCGGCATGATCCTTTGCAGAAATGACTACATTAGGTAAGACTTGGCTGCCCTTCCCAGGATGGGAAAGTAGAGCAATGGCAAGGCCAGAGGTTACCAAGGGTTTTTCGGAAAGGAGCAGAGCTCCTAGGAGAATACATTGTAGTCTTCACCTCGAGAACCTGCTGGTTGGCTGAATTGAAGGGGCTCAAGAAGCATGTGTTAATCTTCGAATTTTTAATGACAAATTAATGGTGAATGCTATAAATAAAAACTGCCCATCTGGTGCCGGGAGGTGTGCAAAAGTTGAGCACCCTGGGGACCAAATTTTTTAAGTGGTCAGCCCCAACCGGACCCTCTGCTAAAAATAAAACATTTCAAGTGAGAGTTAAGCTGCTTTCTTAAGGCAAGGTAGGGATCTACATAGAATGGAGACAAAAGACTGATTTAAAAGCGAAATTAGTGAGAAATGATTTGCCTAATGTGGTGGCTAATTATGATAGTTACATAAGCACCTTTAAACTTTTTTGCCTGAAAACTGATCCATTCTTTGTGTTGTGTCTCCTTGTGAAAAATTCTGATTACCCATCAGTTTAAAGACTTGCAATGCTTACAGGAAAAGACAGCACCAAAACTTAATGGTAATGTTTCTCGTTATATGCTGTTACTTGGAGGTTGTGCTGCTCAGTTTTAGCGTGTGGTTTGTGATGTAGAATCTGTAGCTTTTAACTGTTGAGGAATATTCAGATTTTGGGTTTATTGTTGTCATTTGTATCATTGCCCTTGGTCCCCAAAAGAGATTCAGGAAGAGACTATAGAATATACTAATCTTGCATTTTAAAGCAATGTATAGGAACATTCATATGGCAGTGTAAGCAGTCTTTTCCAACAAGTTTCAGTGCAATTAATGGAAAGAATTCAGGAGGTCAGGTGCCTATAGGATCTTTTCAGGTGAACTCAAGCTACTTAAACTCATTAATTTGAAAGGAGGCATTTGAAGGATTACACATTTAATTTGAGTAAATGGTTTGATAGACTGATGCACATGAATGCTTCTAGGAGGTGTTTTGTTTCAACATCCAGTAATTAAAAAAAAAAAAAAACACGCACACCGTTGATACTGGAGAAATGCTCAAGCTCAAGAACCACTCACTTTTAAAAAGAATTGCATTATATGTAAATTTCTGCTCTAAACCGTTTTATAGTCATTAGTAGAAAATTTTGTTCTTTTTTTTTTTTCAATGGCAGCAAATCAGTGGATGAGATATTTTGTTCAAAGTTTAGCTCCATTGTGATTCCTTCACTCTGCATTTAAAACTGAAAAGGATTCCTATATGGTTCAGAGCTGAGTGTGTGTATGTATATTTACCCCAGTGATATCCTCAGTGTAAAATGATGGAGCAAAATGACATTTGATTATTCCAGTGAAGCAACCTATGTCCACTCTGCTGGCATTCTCAATCAGCCAAGTAAAAGAAATACATGATGGGAGAGGGCTTTTACTTAGAAATTAAGATGGCAGCATTAATTTCACTAAGTGTTCTTTTAGAGGTAAATGTTGGAAAACCAGCAGGAGCATGAGTGTAATGCTTTCTGGACCTCCTTCCAAGCGGTGCCATGAGCTTTGACAGTATTGTAATTAAATAGAGAACAAAACGGTGGTAAGAAAGGACGGTGGTTTGAAGTGGAAAAACTGACAGTGCTGTTCAGACAAGGTGAATAGTACAGATTCATCTCTTCAAGTGCCTTCAAAAAACCTTTGCTTCTGATTACCACTAATTAAAAAGAAGATGGGTCCACTTGCATTCCCTCAGGACAAGTTTAGGCAAGTGGGTTCCTGGGACTCTCCATTCCTTTCCCTACACTTGAGGCCAAATATAAATGCCCATTTGTTGTTTTCGGGTGGCTTAACGGAGCCCTGGAGGATGTGTGTGCCGAGGGAGCCTTATTAATCCGGCCCTTATTCTCCTTCCTTTCTTTTTCCTCTGAATTTGAAAACTGGAGCCCGGCTTGTGCTTGAACTGGATGCTGTCATGAAAGCCTTTTAGATCTGTCCCTGAGGGATGAGTTCTAGCTCTACCAAATGGATGGCCTCAAACTCTGCTCAGGGCTCATCGGCAACTGACACTCTTCGCCCCCCCAATTTAAGGACTCTGAAGTCTTTCTTCAGTGTTTCCTCCCTCTGCCCATCAAGATGCCAAAGGGTGGAAAGGTGGGAGGCCTGCACTATCCTTTTCCTCTCAGGTACCCCTCCTCCAGTCTCGCTGCAGGAGGACACTTGTTGGAGGAGCTTCTAGTCTCCACGGAGGGTCACACTGAAGAGCGGAGCCATCCGCCCTCTGGCCACCAGGTGAAGGGGACTGACCCTTTGGCCCCAAGGCCTGGCTGGGACCACAGAGCGATTTATTAAGGGCTTTTTAACTGAATGACTTTGAGATGGTGAGCTTTTTACAATAACCAAGATCTGGCTGAAACGCTGCGGAAGAGCTGGGAGAGAGAGGGGTGTGTGTGTGTGTGTGGCTGGCTGGCGTTGGTAGCATGGGCACTGCTTTTCCCAGTCCCCTCTCCCCTGGGCGCCCAAGTGTGGATTGGGCAGAGCTGGGCTTCTGCCTCCTCTCCCTCCAAGATCTCAGATAAAGCGGCTGCCTTGCTGCAGCGAATCCGCACAATTAAAAGCTTTAATTAGTGGCTCCTCCATTTTCTTAGTTCTGATGGGCTTTATCTAATGAGATCTGGTCTCTGGCTTAGATCTGCTCCGAATGACGTGTCCGCAATGAATGAGAGCTGCGTTGCAAACAAAACATTTAATTAACAAAATTGGCCTCTAAGAGAGGGAGGGAAAGGCAGGGGTGGAGGTGGAGAGAGGAGGGGAGAGTGAATCTTAAAGGGGCCAAAGCCTGTCTTCCCCCCATCCCCATTTTACAAGTGCTGGCCAACCTTGAAAAGGCCCCCTTCCTCTCCACCCCCCGACCCCTCGGCGTAATGCAAGCGCCACCAAGCAGCTTCGGAACTCCGTTTCTCTTTTCTCCAAACCCCTCTTCCTCCACCCCCACCTCGGGCCCCGTGAGTGGCTCGGAAAGTGCGGCAAGAGGAGGAAGTTCAGTGATGACGGGTTGGGCTCCGGGTCCTGGGAGGGCGAGGAAATGCGCCAGAAGCGCCGGTGGTGGTCCCTGGTGAGCCTTTCCTTGCAGGGCCGGGCCGGGGCCGGGGCCGGGGCCGGGGCCGGGACTGAGGCCGGCTCTGCGCGAGGCCTCAGTAGAGGCGCCCAGCCGGCCAGCGCCCTCGGCCCGCGAGGGGGCGAGCGCAGGGCGGGAGCCGGGCAAGCTGGTGGCGCTTTCCCCGCTTTTTCTCTCGCGGTTCACGTGGCGCCCGCAGCCGCAGTGAGCGCGGCCCCCACCTCCTGGCGGGAGGGGGGTCGGTGGTTGGTGGTGGAGGGTGTGTTTCGGGAGGGGGTAGCGTTAGGAACGGAGGCGCCGCCAGACAGCGAGTTCATTTCCCTGGTAATCAACGGCAAGCTGCTATATTCAGAGAATGCTGTCCCTTTAATTGAACAGGCTAGGTAATTAAATGGCACTTTTCCAATAGGACGTGCTAGGTAAATCTAATAGTTGGTTATTTAATATCACTTTGAAGTCTGCCCACTCAAGCACAATGACAGCACAGGAGCATGTGAACTATTAGCTAGGAGGGGAAAAAAAAACCCAGGATCTCAAAAATTAATTAAATCGCATGCAATTTAGGGGGAACGTTTATCTTGATTTGTCATAACAGAATTAATTCAAGGCCTCCAATTCACTTGGGGGCAGATCTGTTACTCTGAATTAACCAAGCGTAATTTGGCTGATTTTTTTTTTTCCCCTCTCCCTCCCCTCTCTAATGCAGCAGTTGCGATTATTCACAGCCCCCCTCTTAAGTATCAATAGCTTCTGGTGCTTTTAAGGTGCTTGGTCTCTAGTTATTCCAAAGTACCTTTAATGGACTTGGCTCCAGGCATAATTTCTGGGTTGCATTTCTTTGTTACATTTAATATAGCTGGTGCAGAATTTAGATTAAATATAGGAACCTGCTGGAAAACCAATTGCTTTTGGATCAGCAGCTGTGGATGTGCATTTTTCTCCTCAGATAGGTTGCTGATATTTACTTGGAGGTACAAATGTATACCTTTCAGCTACACTCTTAGAAACACGCCTCTCCTTGCCTGAAAGCAGTTTGAAAAACACAGCTAGTACTGCTCCATATTGCCAGTATTTTGCTTGGAGTAATAACGCGGTGAAAAAAATAAGCCCACCCATTGGTCATGGAAGTTTCAGAAAAATGCTAAGCATTATTACTAAACTAAAAATACGACTTGCTCTCCTCTTTAGTCAGCAAGGAGAGTTGAAGCTGAGCCGGCAAGCAGTGCTCACACTACATTGTGCTCTTCATAGAGGAGCAAAGCACCTTGAAAGTGCAGAGGTTTGGTGGGATTTCTTTCCCTTTTTCCCATATAAGGAACCTCTTGATGTTTGTGATTGATTGCATTGCCCAAATGCTGAAATATTAACGACCTTCTCGGACTGAGGACCCAAAGAAAGGAAACTGAAACCGATTCTGTCATCACAATTAAAGACTCCCCTGGCTTTAATTAGCCTGACCTGGGGTATATCTCCCCGATGCTTGAGTTAAAGAGAAAAGAGCCCATTATAGTCCAGTCTGAGACCGATAGCTACTTAATTGAGCACCTAAAGCCTCGAGTCTTTTAAATCAAACACTGTCCTGGACATTCCCCCTGGTTAGATAATTAACTCTCTAGTGCACAGAAACGTTGCTATAGAAAAAGAAACAACTTTTCAGAAAAAGGGTTGAATTCTAATGATAGCCTTCAACTCTGGTAAAGGGGATTAAAATGTGTATAGACATGTATGTAAGTTGTTCTGCTCTGAGGCAGCCTTAAAGCGATAGACATGGAAAGATCTTAAACTCCATTTATAATGTTCAATAGCACATCCGTCTTAGGTAGATCTTGGTCATTTTCAAAATTTGTAACTGTAATTTTTGACACTTTAGGAATCCCCTGATTTTGTGGCTGAAATGTTCCCTG